>CM053031.1:227942672-229283922 GCA_028564925.1 Lithobates sylvaticus
ATTTTTCAGCTTTCAGCGCTGTCGCATTTTGAATGACAATTGCGCGATCATGCAAGGATGTACCCAAATAAAATTTTTATCATTTTTTCCCCACAAATAGAGCTTTATTTTGGTGGTATTTGATCACCTCTGCGGTTTTTATTTCTTGCGCTATGAACAAATTAATAGGGACAAGTTTGAAAAAACGCAATATTTTTTACTTTTTATTATAATAAATATCCAATTTTTTTTTTTTTTTTAAACAAATTTTTTCCTCAGTTTAGGCCGATACGTATTCTTCTACATATTTTTGGTAAAAAAAAATCGCAATAAGCGTCTATTGATTGGTTTGCGCAAAAGTTATAGCGTCTACAAAATAGGGGATAGATTTATAGCATTTTTATTTTTTATTTTTTTTACTAGTAATGGCGGCGATTTGCGATTTTTATCGTGACTGCGACATTGCGGCGGACACTTCGGACACTTTTGACACATTTTTGGGACCATTCACATTTATACAGCGATCCGTGCTATAAAAATGCATTGATTACTGTATAAATGTGACTGGCAGGGAAGGGGTTAACACTAGGGGGCACTGCAGGGGTTAATATGTTCCCTATATGAGTGATTCTAACTGTGGGGGGAGGGGACTGACTGGGGGAGGGGACCGATCGGTGTCCCTATGTACAAGGGACACACCATCGGTCTCCTCTCCTCTGACAGGACGTGGATTTGTGTGTTTACACACACAGATCCACGTCCTGCTTAGTTACCGGGCAATCGCGGGTGCCTGGCGGTCATCGCGGCCGCCGGGCACGCGCATTGGGTCCCCAGCTACGCGGCGGGCACGCGCGCGCCCCCTAGTGGCCAAAAAGCGAGCGCCGTCACATGACGGCGGCCCGCCACAAGAGCTGCACCGTCTCGCCGTCATTTGACAGTGGGCGGTCAGCTACTAGTTAAAGTGTTACTAAACCCACAAAAGCAAAATCAGTCTGTATATGCAGTAAATCATGTTTTGTTATACTCACTGTGGAACCTAAGGGGTTAATCCCTGCGCATTGTGTAAAAATGCTGTTTGATCCTGTCTTCTCTGATCCTTCCCTTCTTCCACCATCCCCAATCCATCTCCTGATAGAACAGAGCCTTGTGGTTACTCTGCACATGCTCAGCAGTGTTAATTGCTAGAGATTAATTTTTTCTTGGGAGGATGCATGTAATCATCACAGCCAAGCGGTACTGTCCAGACAGAGGGTCAGGGGTCCTGCAGCCTCATAGAACAATCAGAGGAGAATGAAAGCTCCTATAAGCTTTAACCAGACACTGATAAAAGTCACAAGACTGCTATAGAGAAAGGGTTTTTAGCAATAATTCAATGTATGTGTACAGTGGGAGACTAGATATAGTGAATGCAGGATCCTGATTTTAGTAACAAAGTGATTGTAAAGTCTCCTTTTAAAAAAAACAAACATGTTATACTTACCTCCTCTATGCAGTTGGTTTTGCACAGAGCAGCCCAGTTCCTCCTCTTCTCGGGTCCCTCTTTGCTCCTGGCCCCTCCCTCCTGCCGAGTGCCCCCTCAGCCAGCACCTCTCTATGGGGGCATTCAGACAAGGACCCCCGAATCGGCCCACCCCCTCTCCCCTGATTGGCTGACTGACTTTGACAGCCGAACGGCTAAGACACTCGTGGACATCGCTGAAGAGAGATAGGGCTCAGGTAATGATTAGGGGGTTGCTACACACAAAAGGTTTTTTTTATCTTAATGCATGGAATGCATTAAAGGAGAAGTCCAGCCTAAGCTTTTTAGGCTGGGCTTCTCCTCTGGGTCACAGGAGTGCAATCCGTTTTGGAATCCTGTGCCCCGTTTTCAGCTGAGAGCGATCTGAAGTCTGCTATCTGCTGATGTCACTGCTATCAGTCGAGGCAGCGCATCATCCCGACTTCCCAAGTCTGGATCTGCCAGCTGCCTTGACTGATGGCAGTCTCAGCCTCTCAGTGAGCCTCTGGGACGGCCGCTCCCCGCCCCTCCACAGCTCAGCACTCCAGTGAGCGTGGACGAGCAGAGAGGAGAGACGCTGACAGTCAGCAGCTCTCCTCTCGGGGATCTGTGAAAACCGAGCCATCTGCAATGTTCGGTGGCCCGGTTGTCAGTGCAGAGACGGCGGGGGACAGATGCAGCATCAGTCTGATACTGCATCTACAAGTATGAATCCAAAAAAACAAAAAAAAAACCCGTACTTCTCTTTTAAGATGAAACCTTCTGCCTTTACAACCCCTTTTAAGTTGACGATTAGTCAAGGATTGAATCAACAAATCTTACCATATCAGTGTGTAATTTTTTCCCAGTTGTGCCGGGAGGTTTCAGTGTGACCTGTCATTGTTAGTGGTCTTGCAGTAGGTAGATTTTCCATGCACTTGTTTGATGCTGTGATACTTTGTTGAAGTAAGAATAATTTTTTACAAATATGATGTAGGTTTTGTGTTTATGAATGTTCCTGTAGAGGTGTGGACAGTCTTGATGAGTCAGTTTTTAACATACAAAGCTTACTCACATTTTTGCACCACACCCATGCTTTTTCTTTGGTCTTAAAGTTGGCAGTGTAGGTGATTTTTAAAGGTCATTTTATTTTTTATTTTTTGCTACTAATCCTCTTGTTGTGCTAGGGGAAATCTACATTATTATTTTTCTGATTAATAATCAGAATATGAAAAGCTATGAAAGCCAGTTTCAGGAAATGTAGGGGGTTTGACAGATCCTTTGAGACTAAAGTGATAGGCTACTTTTCATTAACGGTAAAGCACCACTCATTTTAGCAGCGCTTTACCGTAGTTTTAGCAGCGATTTTCGGTCGCTAGCGGGGAGATTATAACCCCCGCTAGCGGCTGAAGAAAGGGTTAAAACAGCCCGCGTTGCGGCATTTCCTAAGCACTGCCTATGAATTCCAATGGGCAGGGGTTGTTTAGGAGCGCTGTCTACACTGCTCCCAAACCGCCCCAAAGATGCTGCTTGCAGGACGTTTTGTAATGTCCCACAAGCGCACTGCCCGGGTGTGAAAGCACTCACTTTCACACTGGTGGCATGGGAGGCAGTTTTAAGGTGCTTTTACAGGCGTTATTTTTAGCACTAAAATGCCTGAAAAACGCCTTTAGTGTGAAAGTAGCCTAAAATACTAGAAGTAAAGTCTTGAACTGTTTTAGCTATTGATAAAAAGAGAAGTATGGGTTTGGCTCCCCCCCCCCCCCCCCCATTAAACTTACCTCGGTGGATGCAGCATGGGACTGATAATTCATCTGTCCCCCGGCGTCTGCACTGAGAACTGAGCCACCGAACATTGCCAGTGGCTCAGCTCTCGAGCAGCTGTCTGTCAATCAGCAGCTCTCCTGCTCTGGTCCTCCACGCTCACTGGAGTGCTGAGCTGTGGAGGGGAGCGGCCGTCTCAGTAGCTCGCTGTGAGGCTGAGACGGCCATCAGTCCAGGCACCTGTCGGATCCAGACTCCCAGAGTTTGGATGAGGCGGTGCCTGGACTTACCTGTGTGACATCGGCAGAGAGCGGACTTGAGTCTGCTCTCTGCTAAAAATGGGTCACAGGAGTGCAAAACGAATTGCACTCCTGTGACCTATAGAAGTCCAGCCAAAATGAGCTCAGGCTGGACTTCTTTTTAATGCTGAAAGTTTAACATTTTAACACAGCAAAATATGAAATATGTTTTGGGAACATTCATTTAACAGTGTCTGTAAGATGGCAGTGGAAATTCTGAGTTTTACCTGATGATATAGCATCACAAAAAAGACTGGCCTGACCTTTTTTTGTTTTAGTTTGATTTATAGCTGGAGTTATAAAACAGCCTGGAGTGTGGTGCATTTAAAGGATACGTTCACTTTAAAATTCAATAAATGCAACTTTTATATTTATTTTTTTTACACGTAAAAGTGTAAGTGCTATTATTATTATTATTATTATTTTTATTTTTTTTGGAGCCTTTAAAGCATTGCACCAGCAAGGGGGTATGTGCCAGAAGCAGAGGGTAATTGAGAAGGTGGGTGTGGTGGCTTAACAAACTACCCAATACAGGCATGCTGTGCATCTGCACAGTGCCTTGTACCTCTGAATGGTCAGCCAAGGCCATGCTTTGTGTGGTCAGTTTCTGGGCAGGATCTACCAGGTACTTCATATGGAACAAAATACATGAAAATGAGAGTGACTGTGATTTATTAAAATATACATATTTGAACACGCATAGAAAAAAAAAATGTTCAGGGTAACGTCCACATCTGTGTTTTGGGGGGCACAGAATTGTACCTGCAGTTCCCACGAGGAAAAAGTCCCTGACTTTTTTTTTTTTAATTAATGCACCTTCATGAAACTGCATGGTGCCAAAGCACACGCTGTGCTTTCTGATGCATTTTGGTGCCATTAGGAATTCGGCACCCCCCATGTGTAAGCAAATATTTTGGCTGCGTGAACGTGTGCAATTTAAACACAGTCCCGCAACAGTGTGAACCTAGCCTAAGGCCCCTTTCACATGGGCTGTCCAATCAGGTCCACCTGTCAGTTTTACAGGCGGATCTGATCGGACCCTCCAGTCACTTCTATAGAGCTGCAGATGTCAGTGGACACGTCCACTGACCCTTGTTGCCATCCGATCCTGTCTGCCAAAAAAAGACGGAGGGTGGTCCTATTCCCCATCCGTCGATCAGATGGAAATGGGCTGGCCAGGTGGTCCATTTCCATTCGATTTCCCCATAGAGGAGAGTGAGACTGTCCATGTCCGCTCTGCATAGCGGAGCAGACATGGATCTGTCATCCACCTGCTCAGTGGGGGATCAGTGGAGAGATCCTCCGAGCAGGTTCCGCTCCACAGAGGCGCCTGTGTGGAAAGGGGCCTAATGCTGCGTACACACGGTCGGAATTCTCGTCGGAAAAAGCTCTGATGGTTTTCCCGTCGGAATTCCGACGGAATTTCTCTCAAACTGTCTTGCCTACACACGATCACACCAAATTCTGACGGTCAATAACACCACGGCATAAAACACGTTCGACTGCACTATAAAAGGGAAGTTTATTTCTTCTGAGCATGCGTCTAATTGTTTTTGAGCATGCGTCGGAATTGCATACACATGATAGAAGAATCCGATAGAAAGGTTTTCCATCGGAAAAATTAAGAACAGGTTCTCAATCCAAAGTCCGTCGGAAATTCTGACAGAAAAAGACCGATGGGCATACACACGGTCGGAAATAAGAGAAAACACTTTCACCTGCTAATCAGCCTTTCGATAGGACCTGAGATACAGCATGGTAACCAGCAATGTTGTACTGTCTTAAAGAGGTAGTTCACCTTAAAAAAAATTATTAAAAGCCAGCAGCTACAAATACTGCAGCTGCTGACTTTTAATAAATGGACACTTACCTGTCCCAGGGTGTCCGCGATGTTGGCAGCAGAAGACAAGCAATTGCTCGTCTCTCGGGTGCCCCGTTGGCATCCTCGCTGAGGGAATTAGGAAGTGAAGCGCTGCAGCTTCACTACCCGATTCCCTACTGCGCATGCGTGAGTCGCGCAGCGCGTCTTCACTTTTCCCCGTTGTTTTGTGGATACTGTGTGTTTCCCAGAACACAATGGGGGGGAGGGGAGTGATGTTTCTGCGGATATCTGTGCCCGGAAGTGGGTGCAGATACCTGTACTATCAGGCATCTGCACCCCCCTGAAAGGTGCCAATTGTGGCACCGGAGGGGGGGGGGGAGAAATCCGATGAGCGAAAGTTCCACTTTAAGAACCAGATACTATTGAGCTATAAATATAGTGTGACCACTTTGGTTAAAGTATAAGCCATGTCAGTACTTGGTGTTTTTTTTGCTTTAGAATAAAAAGATCACAATTCTCATGATTCTCAAGACGTAAAAACATTCACATTGGTGGTAAAAGGAGGAATAGCCCCCCACCCCCTGGACATTGTATTTTGACAGCGGCACTCACTGCTGATCAGTGGCTGCAGCCACTGACTATGAGAAATGTTACATGTTCATTTGACAGATGTCGATCAAGTGACTGACTTCTGTTAAGTCCCACACTGATCTAAATCTCTGGACAACAAATTATTTCAAATGTTTTACTTCCTAAAAAAACTTTTGATGAATATGATAGACCCCTTCAAACTAAACACAGATATAATTTCAGAATGACTGAATCTTGAGAAATATGAAATTAACTTTTAACGAATATGTATTTAAAGCGGTTGTATACCCGCACATGGGGGGGGGGCTGTAAGGCAAAGGCATAATGAGCTAGTATGCACCGAGGTCCCTGTATCGCATCCCGGTCTACGCCGAGGGAGCTGACATTTTTCCCTCTCCGTTTCTTCCGGGTTCGCGGCTCAAGCGATGTGAGTGGCCGGAGCCGCAATGATGCCAATCCCGCGCATGCGTGCGGGAGTCTTCTTCCCAGCAAAGTCAAGCAGCGTCTGCCGGGCCTTCACAGCCCATGCACCGCTGATGTCAGTGGCTGCATGCAAAGTGAATATCTCCTGAACCATACAGGTTTAGAAGATATTCATTTTACCTACAGGTAATCCTTATTACAGGCTTACTTGTAGGTTTAAAAAAAAGAAAAAAGGGTATACAACCGCTTTAATCACGTTTCCGATACATTGCATGAACTCAACAGGGCTAAAAAAAGTTTTGCTGTTTCTTTTTGTTTTTTACTCGGGAGCATCTCCCTGCAGCGTCCAACAATAGTCAGCCAGCACTGATGGATTCCAGTTGCACTGATATGGTATTGTCCTGGTGAAACCTTTCACCATGTTACTCACTGACTGCACCTAGTTTTTCAGAAAGTGTGAATGCAGAAAACGAATGTTCCATGATTGTTTTCACTCCATGGTCGTGTATACTGCAAGAAGTTTGTCAACCAACTGAATATAGTTTGGTGCTCTGTAGTTGCCATGAGAGTTCTCAGCAACATCCTTGAGTGCTTTCCAGGCATGGTTTTATTTCTTTATTTTTTCTGGCCCCACTAACAGATCTTAGAACCACTTGTCGGTGACGACTTATGTGATCTGTGGACCACCAAAAATGCCTTCCTTAAAGAGAACGTAAACCGCCATGCAAAAAAAAAAAAGCCCCGCAGTTTACTTCCTCTTTAACCACTTCAGCCCCGGAAGATTTGCCTGCTCAATGACCAGGCCATTTTTTGCTATATGGCACTGCGTCGCTTTAACTTACAATTGCGGGGCGATGCGATGCTGTACCCAAACAAAATTGATGTTTTTTTTCCCCACAAATAGAGCTTTGTTTTGGTGGTATTGGATCACCTCTGCGGTTTTTATTTTTTGTGCTATAAACAAAAGAAGAGCTACAATTTTGAAAAAAAAACTATCTTTTTTACTTTTTGCTATAATAAGTATCCCACGTTTTTTTTCAAAAAAACTAATTTTTTCCACTGTCCACTGAAAGTCCATGAAAATAGCAACTTGTGTGTAACAGGTATGCTGATAACAGTGTGAAAGAGAGCGGCGGCACTCTGAGTGCAGGCATATACCTGACGAAGGAGCATGCATGCTCCAAACGTGAGCTCGACCACGCCCCCTCGAAACCACCAGAGCCGCCAGGCACTGCAGGATCACCGCTGCCCAGCTGGACTCAAGGGATGTTCTGGGAGTCATAGCCTCCAACATGCCTATTTTACTCTACTAAAATGTGAGTTGTATGTACACTTAATAAACTTTGGAATTTATAACCAACATACTGCATTGAAAGTGGTCTCCCTCTCTATGCAAACAGAGATACTTCTGCTCTCCTCAGCTGGCTGCCTATACTGACCAGAACCTTTAACGCAGGTCTGGTCCAGTAGCACATGGACTCTGGACTTTTGACTTTTTTTTTTTTTGCCATCTCAGTTTAACTTTCCAAGCGGACCTTGCTCAGCTTTACTGTTCGTTTCGTCCGTTTTAGTGTTTACATCATTGTGGCGTTTTTATTGTTTTCTTCTGAATCTATATTCCAATCCACACATTTATTTAATTTACAGATGTTTCTTTTAATTCCCCCGCTCCGCATGCTGTGTCCTTTGTCTTAATATAAGCGTAAAAGTTTTGGGTTCTCGATTTTGAGTTCAGGGACTTCTACATTTTCAGGGGCTTCAACTTTTACCCTAACCGCGTAATGCTTCTGCTTCGGCTCCTTTGGTGCCGTGAAACAGAATCACCCACGGGTCGTTTTCGAGGATTATTCCGGTGATATCCTTAATATAGTCTATGATTCTCCTCCAGTAAGCTTTAATCTTAAAACAGTCCCACCACAGGTGTGCCATCTTCCCCTTGTCCCTACAACCTCTCCAACACTCGACTGACCCCCCTTGTAGAAATTGACCTGAAATTGAAGGGGTTAAATACCACCTTGATAAGCACTTGTAGTTAGTTTCGATGGCTCTAGAATCTACTGCTGAACTGTAGGTTAACTTAAGAATTTTTCTCAGTGTTAGTGTGTCAGTTTTTGTGCCCAGTTCCCTCTCCCACTTTTGAACGAATGGGGGTATCTCCATTCCCTCCACATCCCGCAGAAGTTTATAGATCTTTGATATTGATCCTTTAGTATTACTTTCTGTGAAGATTCGCTCCATACGGGTCAGGTCATTACTTGCCCTTAGTGGTTGCGGTAGGCTTCTAACAAAATGTGATAGTTGGAGATACCTCCACTCGTTCATTTCAAAAATATCCCTCTTATTTTTTAATTCGTTAAGTGTAAGAATTTTCCCCTTATATAAAATATCTTTCAATTGTGCCCTATTGTCTTTAATCCAACCCCCTCCCGCTAATTTATTCCCTGGTGCAAAATACTCATTGTTTTTTTAGTGTTATTAATGGAGAATTATATTTGACATTGATAGATTTATAGATTTTATCCCATATTTTTAGTGTATTTGTGGTCATAGTGTTGGTGCCTTCACTCAGTGTTCTGAACTTTGGGGGGTTCCAAATATCGTTTCCTAATAGTGAGTTGCTGAGAGTTCTTTCTAAGTTTACCCATCTTTTGTTACTGCTGTTATTGCTCCATTCCTGAATTCTAGATAGGACCGTTGCATAATAATAATATTTAACTACGTCAGGTACTGCTAAGCCTCCTCTCTTTTTTTCTCTCTTCAGTAGGTGAAGTGAGATTCTATGCTTCTTATTTTTCCATATAAAGTTCATTAAGAGGGATTTTAATTTATTAAGATACGTCTGGGGAAGTGGGATTGGGGGCATTTGGAATTTGTATGTAATTATGGGTAACAGAGTCATTTTCACTGTATTAATACGGCCTAACCATGAAAGAGGTCTCGTGGAGTAGTCTTTACTTTTTTTTGCTATCTCATCTAGCAGGGGGATGTAGTTGATTTTATAGATTTTATTAACTGATTTTGCTAAATTAATTCCCAGATACTTAATGTGTTTTTTGGACTCTGGACTTTTGAACTGTTTAATTATATTACACTAGTTGACCTCCATTTTTTACCTTATTTGCTGCTAACAGTGTCCCCACTCTCCTCCTTCCTGCTGGCAAAGACCACCATTAAAGGAGACTCTCACCAGATCCACTTCATCCACAAATAATGGAGACTCTCACCAGATCCACTTCATCTGGTAAGAGTCTACTTCAATGGTGACGTGGTGGTGGATACCAGGGTTCCCAACATTCAGTAAATTTATGAACAGTTTGTAAAATCTGTAATTTTTGCATCTGTCCAAGAATGTCCTTTACGGACATGCAGCCTGCATGTCCGTAATGGACATTCATGGACAGATGCAAACATTTCGGATTTTACAAACTGCTCTTAAATTTACTGAATGTTGGGAACCCTGGTGAATACATGTCTTTTCCGACAGGAAGGAGGAGAGTGGGGACACTGTTGGCTACACACAAATTGCAGTTTTTACAGACTTTCCTTTTGAATTAGGAGTTTGCACGTATACATACTGTTTTTTACACAGATTATTGATGTAAAAATTTGGACTATTTTACCATATCATTTTTCGATATATCAGTTTTCATTGTGTTTTTTGGCTGTTTTTATATTTAGGATTTAGCGCAGTTTTTGTTTTAAAAATTTTTTTTCCAAAAAGATTTTATTCGTTTTCCATGAAATATGCAGCTAAATACGTCAAACTGGGATACAGGTTCTATACATGATAAGCCCAACAGTGGCTAACAGGTTGCTGACATCAAAATTGTCTAGAAGATAAGCTAGAGCTATAAAGAACACTATAACTTCACAAACCATATGCAAGTTCCCGAGAGTGTCATGGCTTCTCTCGTTAATTATGCGTCTCAGCTCAAATTGGCCTACAGAGTTTTTGTTTTATTGGCCTTTCACATCACAATTGCAAGGTAGCAGCTTTATTCGGGTGTTTGCAAGTAGCTCTGCGCAGATTTTCTGAAGTTGGTATGCATGTTTATTCAGAGTCCATTGTGGCTTATTTGTGAGACCTCAATCCTTGTAACTGTTGGGGTTCAACACCGCAAGCATCTTCCTTACACATTCCTTCCAGATTATATAAATACTGTTGGCTTTGTAAGCGTTAACAGAGCCACAGTGACTCACTCAGAAGACCTCTTTCCTTGTAACTGCAAGGTACGAATACCTTGCCAGTCCAACAATAATTTAAGTATCTAGTCTTATTACCTTTCCTTTCACAACTGAGTGATGTATTAGTCATGCATCACTTCATACATATCATTTTCTCTTCAGTGTACAACTCCAAAAAAGTGGACATTCTACAGACAATTTCTTAGTGATTTGTAAAGTCAAATTTTATCTATAAAAATAGCAAACGTGTTACACTTACCTGCCCTGTGTAGTGGATCCTCCTCTTCTCAGGTCCCTCTTCTGTGCTCCTGGCCCCTCCCTCCTGTCGAGTGCCCCCACAGCAAGCAACTTGCTATGGGGGCACCTGAGCCAAGTCACAGCTTCCTGTGTATTCAGACATGGAGCCCCGGCCTGACCCCTTCTCCTCTCTCTCCTGATTGGCTGGCTGGCTGACTGACTTTGACGGCAAAGTGAACCACTCTTTCACACACACCATTTAGGAAACCATCATATAATGCCTTTTTTGGCAAAGCATACACAAAGTTGTAGTAACTGGATTGTGCGGATGCTGGAAATGAGATCAGTGTAGGTTTCTAAGGCATTGCACAGAGCTGCCTTCCTAACCTGTGCCATGCTTTAATAACTGTAGGGAGAGAGCACAGAGAGGACTTTAACACTGGGTTATGGTAATTCATAGTCTGAGCCAGCTGAATGTGAGGACATGATATCGGATACTCCTGAATAGTGCTGCTTCTGTCAGACTAAATAATGTAGGATGTGTTTATCACTAATGTTACTGAACAGGAAAAAATCCTGGCATTTAAACCGTTTATACAGTTTATTGCTTTAGCTTATCAACTTTTGCATCATAAACCACAATTTGCAAAACGGTATAAAGTGTAACAGAATAATTATAGTTACATTTAAGCAAAGTTCTTTTTACTAAACTGTGCTTTCACTGATGTGTTTATATTGTGTAATTTTAGTGTTTGTCTGGATCCCCCCCTAAAATCTTTTTTGTATGAAATCATCTGTATTTCCACATGAAATCTTGTCACTATATTCCAGTATTTTCCCTTCTATGCCTCTTTTGCTGCAGCAAGCTTATAATTATTGGCAAAGTCTAGCAATGAGTCAGATGAGAAGTATGTCACAGTGTTTCCTCCGAAGCTGTCAGAATTCCTCTTCCTAAATAAGTTCAATATCTCTTCTTATATCGGCCAATTGCACAGTATTGGGGTCCTCAAGCCCCTTTTCCCTCAATCGTAAGTGTCCAATACTTCAGCACAAAAATAGGTTTATTTGAAACTAGTACTATGAGCTTAACCACTTCCCGACCGCCCCCTGTATATTTACGTCGGCAGAATGGCACGTACAGGCAGAATCACGTACCTGTACGTGACATTCTTCCGGCGGTTGGGGGGTCCGATCGGACCCCCCTCCGCCGGCGGGGACGGTCGGGATCGCTTCAGGAGCGATCCGGGACGAGGGGACGGCCAGTGGTTTCTGGCCACCCCCTCGCGATCGCTCCTGGCCAATGAGAAACTTCCCCTTCCTGTCTATTGTATAGACAGGAAGGCGGAAGTGATGTCACGCTCGGTGCGCCGGTCTATGTGACCGGAGACGCCGAGCGGCGAACATGTACAGGTTAGTGCACAACACTACACTGACACCAGTACAGTTAGGCACATATTCCACCCCCCTGTCACCCCCTGATCACCCCCCAGATCACCCCCTCCCCCCCCCAGTCACAGTGTCACTAATTGCAGTGATCATTTATTTACTGATCACTGCATTTAGTGTCAGTGTGACTGTAATAACTGTCAGGGCAGTTAGTTTTAGGTCCAAGGTAGCCCCCTACCCCCCCCTAATAAAGGTTTAACCCCTTGATTGCCCCCCAGGTAACCCTTTCACCCCCTTTTGCCAGTGTCACTAAGCGATCGTTTTTCTGATCGCTGTATTAGTGTCACTGCTGTCGCTAGGTAACCATTTTTTTTTTTAGGTAACCGCCATGTTTATATAGGTTCATAAATAGGTTTATAGGTCAGGTACCCCCATATTACAACCTAAATAAAGGTTTTAACCCCCTGATTGCCCCTAGAGTTAACCCTTTCACCAGTGATCACTGTATAACTGTCACTGGTGACGCTGGTTAGCCAGTTAGTTATTTTGTTATTTAGGTTCCCCGTCAGGTTTTTATATAGCGTCAGGTACCCCCATATATTACCTAATAAAGGTTTTAACCCCCTGATTGCCCCTAGTTAACCCTTTCACCCCCTTTTGCCAGTGTCACTAAGCGATCGTTTTTCTGATCGCTGCATTAGTGTCGCTAGGTAACCATTTTTTTTTTTTAGGTAACCGCCATGTTTATATAGGTTCATAAATAGGTTTATAGGTCAGGTACCCCCATATTACAACCTAAATAAAGGTTTTAACCCCCTGATTGCCCCTAGAGTTAACCCTTTCACCAGTGATCACTGTATAACTGTCACTGGTGACGCTGGTTAGCCAGTTAGTTATTTCGTTATTTAGGTTCCCCGTCAGGTTTTTATATAGCGTCAGGTACCCCCATATATTACCTAATAAAGGTTTAACCCCCTGATTGCCCCTAGTTAACCCTTTCACCCCCTTTTGCCAGTGTCACTAAGCGATCGTTTTTCTGATCGCTGCATTAGTGTCGCTAGGTAACCAGTTTTTTTTTGTATTACTGTTACGGGTGACGCTGGTTAGTTAGCTTGTTTTTTATACTGTCAGGGCACCCGCCATTTATTACCCAATAACGGTTTAACCCCCTGATCGCCCGGCGGGTGATATCAATTAGGTTTTAGGGTCAAATAAGGTCTGCGTCGCCCCAGGTTAGTGCCAGTACCGCAAACACCCACGCGCAAAGCATACACCTCCCTTAGTGGCACAGTATCTGAACAGATCGATATCTGATCTGATCAGATCTATACTAGCGTCCCAGCAGTTTAGGGTTCCAAAAAAAAAACGCATTGTTAGCGGGATCAGCCCAGATACCTGCTAGCACCTGCGTTTTCCCCCTCCGCCCAGCCCAGCCCACCCAAGTGCAGTATCGATCGATCACTGTCACTTACAAAACACTAAGCACACATAACTGCAGCGTTCGCAGAGTCAGGCCTGATCCCTGCGATCGCTAACAGTTTTTTTGTGGTAGCGTTTTGATTCAGTCGCTTCAGTCAGGAGCTTTTTTACCTGTGAATCTCAAAAAAATAAAAAAAAAATAAAATAGTTGTCGTTTTATTGTTCTCTCTCTCACTCTATTCTCTCTCTATTGTTGCTCTTTTTTTTACTCCATTCTATTCTGCAATGTTTTATTATGTTTTATCATGTTTTATCACGCTTGCTTTTCAGGTATGTAATTTTGTTTACTGTGTTTTAGTGTTGAGCATTTTTTTGTTTTCAGGTGCGCCATTCAGTTGCAACGCGGATTTATTTATCTTGACAGCAACAGCGTTTGCTCCCACGATACATAAAGCCGCGACTCCAACGCTGTAGGAGGTGATTTCACCACCACAGTTAAAAAAAAGAGCATATATGCCGAAGCATGGGGGCAGCAGGGGGGGGAGGAGCGATTGGCTCCTAATGCCACGTACATACGGTCGAAATTCCGACCGTGTGTACACGGCATAACTTTTGCGGGAGGATGCCCCCATGCATCGGCATATATAAATGGTGCATGTATGCCCATCATTAGAAGTGGGTGGATGAAGGGAGGTATTCTAATGGTGGGCATACCCACCAATCAATCTCTTTTTTTCGTTCAGCCAAGAGGCTGCATGAAAAAAAAAAAGATTACAATATATGTCCAGTATGTTGCTGGACTTTGAATGGTTATACCAGAATGATGCCTGCAGGTTTAGGTATCATCTTGGTATCATTCTTTTCAGCCAGTGATCGGCTTTCATGTAAAAGCAATTCTAGCGGGTAATTAGCCTCTAGACTGCTTTTACAAGCAGTGGGAGGGAATGTCCCCCCTCCCGGATATAAACCGCGCCATTGGGAAATTGGGAAAGCATTTTATCACACCAATCTTGGTGTGGTCAGATGCTTTGAGGGCAGAGGAAAGATCTAGGGTCTAATAGACCCCAATTTTTTCAAAAAAAGAGTACCTGTCACTGCCTATTGCTATCATAGGGGATATTTACATTCCCTGAGATAACAATAAAAATCATAACAAAGAAAAAAAATGGAAGGAACAGTTTAAAAATAAAATAAAAAAGCTAAATAAATAAAAAAAAAAACAAAAAAAAAAAAAAAAAGCACCCCTGCCCCCCCTTCTCTTGCGCAAAGGCGTACACAAGCGTTGGTCTGGCGTCATATGTAAACAGCAATTGCACCATGCATGTGAGGTATCACCGCGAAGGTCAGATCGAGGGCAGTAATTTTAGCAGTAGACCTCCTCCGTGAATCTAATGTGGTATCATGTAAAGGCTTTTAAAGGCTTTTAAAAATGTATGTAGTTTGTCGCCACTGCGTGTTTGTGCGCAATTTTAAAGCATGTCGTGTTTGGTATCCATGTACTCGGCCTAAGATCATATTTTTTATTTCATCAAAAATTTGAGCAATATAGTGTGTTTTAGTGCATTAAAATAAAAAAAAGTGTATTTTTTCCACAAAAAATGCGTTTGAAAAATCGCTGCGCAAATACTGTGTGGAAAAAAAAAAATGCAACACCCACCATTTTAATCTGTAGGGCCTTTGCTTTAACAATATATATAGTGTTTGGGGGTTCAACGTAATTTTCTTGCAAAAAAAAAATATGTTTTCATGTAAACAAAAAGTGTCAGAAAGGGCTTTGTCTACAAGTGGTTAGAAGAGTGGGTGACGTGTGACATAGGCTTCTAAATGTTGTGCATAAAATGCCAGGACAGTTCAAACCCCCCCCAAATGACCCCATTTTGGAAAGTAGACACCCCAAGCTATTTGATGAGAGCAATGTTGAGCCCATTAAATATTTTTTTTTTTTGTCCCAAGAGATTGAATAATGAAAAAAAAAAAATATATATATTTTTTTTTACAAAAAGTTGTCACTAAATGATATATTGCTCAAACATGTCATGGGCATATGTGGAAATACACCCCAAAATACATTCTGTTGCTTCTCCTGAGTACGGGGATACCACATGTGTGGGACTTTTTGGGAGCCTAGCTGCGTACGGAACCCCAAAAACCAATCACCGCCTTCAGGCTTTCTAAGGGTGTAATTTTTTTATTTCACTTCTCACTGCCAATCACAGTTTCGGAGGCCATGGAATGCCCAGATGGCATAAAACCCCCCAAAATGACCCCATTTTGGAAAGTAGACACCCCAAGCTATTTGCTGAGAGGTATTGTGAGTATTTTGCAGATGTCGCTTTTTGTCACAAAGTTTTGAAAATTTAAAAAAGAAAAAAAAAATTTTTTTTTTCTTTACTTTCTTCATTTTCAAAAACAAATGAGAGCTGTAAAATACTCACCATGCCTCTCAACAAATAGCTTGGGGTGTCTACTTTCCAAAATGGGGTCATTTGGGGGGGTTTTGTGCTATTTTGGCATTTTATGGCCTTCGAAACGGTGATAGGTAGTGAGGAGTGAAATCAAAAATTTGCACCCTTAGAAATCCTGAAGGCGGTGCTTGGGTTTCGGGGCCCCGTACGCGGCTAGGCTCCCAAAAAGTCCCACACATGTGGTATCCCCATACTCAGGAGAAGCAGCAAAATGTATTTTGGGGTGCAATTCCACATATAACTATGGCATGTGTGAGCAATATATCATTTAGTGACAACTTTTTGAAAAAAAAAAAAAATCTTTTTTATTTTTGTCTTTATTCAATCACTTGGGACTAAAAAAAAAAATATTCAATGGGCTCAACATGCCTCTCAGCAAATAGCTTGGGGTGTCTACTTTCCAAAATGGGGTCATTTGGGGGGGTTTTGTACTTCTCTGCCATTTTAGCACCTCAAGAAATGAAATAGGCAGTCATAAATTAAAAGCGGTGTAAATTCCAGAAAATGTACTCTAGTTTGTAGACGCTATAACTTTTGCGCAAACCAATAAATATACGCTTATTGGCATTTTTTTTACTAAAGACATGTGGCTGAATACATTTTGGCCCAAATGTTTGACTAAAATTGAGTTTATTAGATTTTTTTTATAACAAAAAGTAGAAAATCTCTTTTTTTTTTTTCAAAATTTTCGCTCTTTTTCCGTTTATATCTCAAAAAAAAAAATCACAGAGGCAATCAAATACCATCAAAAGAAAGCTCTTTGTGGGAAGAAAAGGACGCAAATTTCGTTTGGTTACAAAATTGCATGACCGCGCAATTACCAGTTAAAGTAGTGCAGTGCGAAATTGAAAAAAGACCTCTGGTCCTTTGGCTGCCAAATGGTCCGGGCTGAAGTGGTTAATATTCTCCATTTCTATAGAGCACGACCAGCAATAATATTACCTAGTTTGTCATTCTGCATTTATTATTTTCTGTGTTCAGCAAGTAAGTGAACATTGTGTCAGACATTTTGAATCTTTATGGCAACATATTTATAGATTAATTGCATCTGTGAACACACATCTACAAGATAAGCAATATTGTCATAGGCATGTGTATTTTTACTAGAATGGTGGTGGACTTTGCATTTATTTTATGTATATGCAGTAATCAAGCTTGAATTTTTTCCTTTGTAGGAGCTTAAAATGGTTTTAAAGGCTCAATTTTTTTTTACCTTCATGCATTCTATGAAAAAAGGTGAAAAGCCTTCTGTGTGCAGAATTCCCCCCTTTCCCCCCAATACTCTGAACTCCCTCTCGATCCACCGATGTGCACAAGAGCTGAGCTGCCCCTGGGTCTCTCATTCTTCAGTGGCTCCTGCTACTCTCAATCACAGCCAGTGAGCCAATGAGGAGGGCGGGGCCGAGCCATAGCTTCTATGTATCTTATGGACGCATAGAGCAGGGCTTGGGAGCGAGCATGTGCCCCAGAACAAGCAGCTTGCTATTCGGGGGACTGCCTGAAGAGGAGGACCCAAAAAGAGAATAGAAGATTTTTTTTTTTCTGTGGAGAAAAGTTGTTTTGTTTTTTTTCTAGCCATTTACTCCTTTTTATTAAATTTTTTTTTTTTTCTTCAGTCATGACTTCACCAATATGTTGCTGTCCTGGGCTATTAATGCTGCTATATGGATGAGGGTAGGGTGTTAAGTGCTTGGGTGTAGCCTTTATATATAATTTTTTTTTTTTCTTTTTCTCACTAAAAATAGTACAGCCAAAGCTTGTTTGGCTATACTTCTCTTGTGGATCACAGGAGTGCACTTTGTTTTGCACTCCTGTAACCCATTTTCAGCAGACGTCACAGAGCCATCTGGGCTCAGGCAACATCGCGACACTGGGGTCAGGATCCGTCTACATGCCTGGACTGGGACCCATCTCAGGCTCTCAGCGTCTGCTCCCATCCCCTCCACAGCCCAGTGCTCCAGGGAGTGGGGAGGGGAGAGAGCAGTGACTGACAGTTAACAGACTCTCTGCTCAGAAAGCTGTAAGTTGTGAGAACTGAGTGATCTGTGGTGTTAGATTGCTCAGTTCTCAGTGTTAGAGCCGGCGGGAAAAAACCGCCACCTAGGTAAGTATAAATCTGCAACAACCCCCATACTTCAACTTTTTATCACATGGGCACAAAAAGTCTAAAGGTCTAAAAGATCCCTGTTGTTTTACTTGTTTTGCAATGAAGCTGATTGAGGTACAGATCACTCTCCTTTAGCTTCTTCTCTGGCCATACTGGCTGGGGAATGTGACCCCAGGACCCGGAATTTATGTTTTACCATGGACTTCCAGGTCATTGAAGGGAAAGGGAGATCAGCGATGGGATCTGCAATGATCACTTTCCTCTCTACCTAGTGCCACCCACCATGCCTGTCCTGGGTCTGCTGATGTACATGTAGAGCCCAGGAAACAGCGGCGTGGAGGGGCCAGTGCTTAAGGGATTGTGTGGAAGCCATCAGGGGTGGCTGTGTAGCTGGTGGCGGCAGAAAAAAGGGGTAATGGGAAGAAAAACTGGATTTTTCCACTTGCTGTGAACTGCCTTTCTACATATCTGAAGCATGATGGGAGTGAGAGGGGTTTTACCTGTTTTCTAATTCCTCATGAAGTTTAACCTTATATGCTCAGATTACCGGACTCCTTTGTCTTATAATGCATTCCAAGAAACGGATTAGCACAAAAATTATGTCGGTATGTTTTTATATATATATATATATATATATATATATATATATATAGATATAGATATAGATATAGATGGATGGATCGATAGAGAGAGATATCCACAAGTATGTTAGTAGTTGATTTCTCTAAAGTGGACCCAGCCTCAACACTGCCTGCATAGAGTTTGCATGTTCTCCCTGAACTTGTGTGGGGTTTCTCCTCCGGTACTCCGGTTTCTTCCCACACTACAAAGACTTGTTGGCAGGTTAATTGGTTCCTGTCTAAATTGGCCCTAGTACAGTGGGGAAAATAATTTATTTGATCCCCTGCAGATTTTGTACGTCTGCCCACTTGCAAAGAAATGAAGGGCCTGTAATTTTTATCATAGGTGTATTTTAAATGATAGAGATGGAATATCCACCAAAAATCCAGAAAATACACATGATACAAATGTTATAAATTGAGTTGCAGTTAAGGGAATAAAATAAGTATTTGATCCCCTACCAACCAACAATAATTCTGGCTCCCACAGACTGGCTACAGTATGTGCTCATGTGGTACACAGATTAGTCCTGTTAATTTTAAGAAGGTGCTCCTAACGACAACTTGTTATGTGTATAATAGACACCTGTACACAGAATCTCTATCTTCAATTCAAACTCACCATTGTGGGCAAGACCAAATGGCTGTCGAAGGATATCGGATACAAGATTTCTAGACCTGCACAAGGCTGGAATGGGCTATAAGACCATCAGCAAGAAGCTTTGTGAGAAGGAGACAACTGTTGGAGGGATTATTCACAAATGAAAGCAATACAAAATAACCATAGATCGCCCTCTGTCTGGAGCTCCATGCATGATTTTGCCTCCTGGGGTAAGGATGATCATGAGAAAAGTGAGGGATCAGCCCAGAAGTACACAGGAAGAGATTGTGAATCATCTCAAGGCAGTTGGGACCAAAGTCACCAAACAAACCATTGGTAACAACGCCACCATGGATTAAAATCCTGCAGCGCCCGCAAGGTCCCCCTCCTCAAGAAGCGCATGTACAGGCCCATCTGAAGTTTGCCAATAAACAACTAAATGATTCAGAGAAGGATCGGGAGAAAGTGCTGTTGTCAGATGAGACCAAAATTTAGTCATTAACTCGACTCGCTGTGTTTGGAGGAAGAAAAATGCTGACTATGACCCTAAGAACACCATCCCTACAGTCAAGCACGGAGGTGGAAACATTATGCTTTGGGGTTGATCTCTGCTAAAGGTACACGCAAACTTTGCCGTATTGAAGGGCCATGTATTGTAAAATCATGAATGAGAACCTTCTTCCCTCCAGAACACTGAAGATGGGTCATGGGTGGGCCTTCCAGCATGACATTGACCCAAAACATACCGCCAAGACAACAAAGGAGTAACTCAAGAGGAGGTACATTAAGGTCATGGAGTGGCCTAGCCAGTCTCCAAACATTGAAGTGGAAGTCCATGCAAAAACTAAAATCTCTGCATCTATAGACATTAGCGATCTAACACTAACCTCTCTATTATGTGCAGCGCTAATAGATGAACAAACCTGTATGGCTACAGTGCAATCTGAAAAGTAAACTAAACACTGAAAAAGTGATTAATGTGTCTCAGTGTCAAACATGCAATGACACATGATATCTTGTATGAGAAGTCCAGTCTGAGCTCCTTTGGCTGGGCTTCTCTTATGGGTCACAGGAGTACAATTAGTTTTGCACTCCTGTGACCCGTTTTCATAGAGCGGTCTAAAGTCCACTGTATGCTAACGTCACACAGGTAAGTCCAGACACTGGAAGTCTGAATCCCAAAGGTGCCTGGACTGATGACTGTCTCAGCCTCTCAGCGAGCTTCTGAGAAGGCCGCTCCCCGCCCCTCCACAGCTCAGTGCTCGAGTGAGCATGGAGAAGCAGAGCAGGAGAGCTGCTGATTGACAGTCAGCAGCTCTCTAATCAGGGAGCCGAGAGAACCAAGCCATTGGCAGTGTTCGATGGCTTGGTTCTCAGTGCAGACACCGGGGGACAGATGCAGCATTGGACCGATGCTGCATCCATCTAGGTAAGTATCATGGGGGGGAAAAAAACTGATTCCCAATAAAAATAAAAAATATGTAAAAGATAAAATGTCCAGTGCATCCATATATAAAAAAACAAATGTTCTTTGAGGTATTCAGGGAAGAGGGGGAGATTGAATCCCAATATCAACAGCAGAAATCGCATCCACCACCAATTTTGAAAAGGCGAGTGGACTCAATAGAGCTTAATGCACACAAGACGTTTTTACAACCTCTCCTGAACGATTTAACCACTTAAGCACTGGACCATTTTGCTGGCCAAAGACCAGGGCACTTTTTGCGATTCGGCACTGCTTCGCTTTAACTGACAATTGCGCGGTCATTCGACGTGGCTAACAAAGGAAATTGATGTCTTTTTTTCCCCCACAAATAGAGCTTTCTTTTGGTGGTATTTGATCACCTCTGTGGTTTGAATTTTTTGCGCTATAAACAAAAAAAATTGCTCCTGATCACAGGGAGCTATGATCAGTGACACTGTCACTAGGCAGAACTGGGAGATGCTTGTTTTACATTAGCATCTCCCCGTTCTTCCACTTCGTGAGACGATTGCGGGTATCCCCACGGACATCGAGTTTGCGGGACCCACGACTCGACTCACGGAGCTCCCCGCCGGCGCTTTCACGTGATGGCTAGGTGGCAAATTCAAAGGGACGTACAGGTACGCCTATTTGCCCAGCCGCGCCATTCTGCCGAGGTACATTGGCGTGTGCTGGTCGGGAGCCTGTTAACTTGACACATAGTAACCCATGTTTAAAACCTACAGTGTACATGAGGCCTTATGCATCATGAGTCAACCGAGCAGAAGGTGTAATCACACCATTAGGGGAACTTCCACACTGCTTGTACTGGCCGCAATGGGAGATGTTTCCTGGGTCCTTGATGTAACTTGGTCCCATGATGGTTGGATGGACTCGGCAAATGGCAGACCAAAAGGCAAACACTATATCCGGATGGCACTCCTGTACCAACCGCAGGGGTCCTTGGCACTCTTGTTGGTTGCCTGTGTCCGGTGAGGCCTCTAGCACATGTCTGATGGCATCCTTATATCCTGGATATATGGATCCCATTAGACATGTGCTGGAGCATGGATAGAGAGGTTAGTGTTAGATCCCTGGTGTCTATTGATGCAGGGATTTTAGTTTTGCATGGACTCCTACTTTAATCGTATAGAAAATTTATGGAGGGAGCCGAAACTTTGAGTTGCCAAGAAGCCTTAAGGATTTGGAGAAGATCTGTGAAGAAACATGGATGAAAATCCCTCCGGAGAGGTGTGCAAACCTGGTACCCAACTACAAGAAAGGTCTTACCTCTGTACTTGGCAGCAAGGGTTTCTCCTCCAAGTACTAAGTCATGTTTTGCTTGGGGATAAAATACTCACTGAACTGCAACTCAATATATAATATTCGTATTGTGTGTTTTCTGGATTTTTTTTGTTCAAATTCTGTGTGTATCATTTAAAATACACCTATGATAACAATTATAGACTCTTCTTTTCTTTGTAAGGGGGCAAACTTGCACAATCTGCAGGGGAATCACATAATTATTTTCCTCACTGTATGTGTACATATGAATGTGAGCTAGGGACCTTATATTGTAGACTCCTTGAGGACAGGGACTAATGTAAATGTACTATATTCTGTATATAAAGCAATATAATATAAAATAATAAAAAGGTGCGACAAAAAATATTTTATTACAGGTATTTATGTAGCACCAACAATGTACGCAGCGCTTTACATATGTATTGTACTTTTACATCAGTGCGCGCATTCTATTGCCGCGTACACAAGATCGGTATTCTCGTCGGAAAAAACTCTAACGGTTTTTCCGACGGAATTCCGCTCAAGCTGTGTTGCCTACACACGATCACACCAAATTCCGACGGTCAATAACACAGCGCCATAAATGCGTTCGACAGCACTATAAAAGGGAAGTTTAATGCTTCCGAGTATGCGTCAAATTGTTTCCGAGCATGCGTCGGAATTTTGCGTGTCGGAATTGCATACACACGATCGGAAAATCCGATAGAAAGGTTTTCCGTCGGAAAAATTGAGAACAGGTTCTCAATTCAAAGTCCGTCGGAAATTCCGACAGAAAAAGACCGTTGGGCATACACACGGTTGGAAAATCCGATGAAAAGCTCCCATCGGACTGTTTCCATCGGAAATTCCGACTGTGTGTACGCCGCATTAGAGCTTACAATCGCAGGTCTCTTAACTCACATTCATACACAAACATATTATTCTTTATATTTCTTTCTATATTTTGTTTATTTGAGTCTTGAGACAAAAATCTTGTTCAGTTGGATTTATTTATTTCCTCCAGACGAACATAGGGAAACGTGACTTGCAGAATTTCGCTATGTGGTTTCTCACGTATCTACCAAACTCTAAAATTCCCTAAAGTTAGGCATGCTTGGAATGTACCAATTTTTATATAAATATTTCCAAACCCTCAGTGGTTTTATGGTTGTAGCGTGGGATCTAAAATCTGTTTTGAAGTAGCCAAAGGAGCGTACAGTTAAAGTAACGCTCTACTTTCTTTCCATGCTGGTTATTTTATATAGTGTGTGTGTGTGTGTGTGTGTGTGTGTGTGTGTGTGTGTGTATATATGTATGTATTGCTGGGATATATTAGGCAGCAAGTGAATATATCGTCCCAAACAATGTGTTGAAAAAATGGGCATCACAGTTTGTTGTGTATGGAGATACATAGTTGCCGACTGGTCAGGGCGCCCGTGCTGACTTCTGTCCACAGCAAAAAGTGGCTACAATGCGCATGCCGGCTGAAGCAGTGTGATGCTTTGGACCGCTGGGAAACCTTGGTCCTGCCATTCGTGTGGATGTTACTTGACAGGTACCACCTACCTAAACATTGCTGCTGACCAAGTACAGACTGTGTTCCCTAAAGGCAGTGGCCTCTTTCAGGAAGATAATGAGCCCTGCCACACTGCAAAAATGGTTACAGAATGGCTTGAGGTACATGAGTTTGAGGTGTTGACTTAGCCTTCAAATTCTCCAGATCTCGAGCCAATCGAGCATCTGTGGGATGTGAAAAAGTCTGGTCCATGGAAGCCCCATCTCTCAACTTACAGGACTTGGATCTGCTACTGACAGCTTGGTACCAGATACCACAACATACCTTCAGAGGTCTAGTGGAGTCCATGTTTCAATGGGTCAGCGCTGCTTTGTTGGACAAAAGGGGACCTTCTCAATATTAAGTGGGCAGACATAATGGTGTGTGTGTGTGTGTATGTATATTATATTTATATATAAAGTGTAATTATTATTATTATTTTTTTGTGATGCACATTGTGACTGACAATGGTGGGCAGTGGAAAATATACTTGGTTTTCATCTGCTATGACAGTAGACTGTTCATGGTTCACTTAGTTTAGTAGATTCAATGAAGCTGTGTTCACTTTGAATACCGAAGGGAAATGAACAAAACAACAGTATTTGTGCTTGCATGTGATTGGATGACAGAATTCAACACTGATTCCTTATTCACCAAGCTAAGGGAAATTTGTTTGCCATGTCAAGTCTCTACTCTTTTAGTAACTCAACAGCATTCTTTCCTTTCCACCAGATCCTGCTGTTGCTGACTGTCTTCTGAAAATGCTTGTTCCTGGCTGTCTGTAAGAAAGTGGCCACGCATGCATATCAGTCAGAGTGAAATCATAGGACCTAAACTGCATCCAGTGACTGTGCAAAGCAATAGAGTTGTGATTGCTGACCCTCGTTGTGGTGGTGCTGTACTGGGGATTACAGGAGGCTGATATCAGAGCAGGTTGAGGTTTTATGAAACTTCTAATCATTTTGGTGTGTTTGTTCTTATATATACTGGATTAAATGGTGTCTTTATATTTGCCTGGAGTTTTCCGTAAGAAAGACATTATTCTAATAAAAATATTTTTTTTACTCAGAGCCCAAAATCTATGTTGTCGTAGTAGAGCCAGCCTCAGACAGGAAGTTTTGGGGGCGTTTTGTACACAAACTGCGTAAAGCTCCAGAACCCCAGCAAACACCTGCTGCTTACCAGTCCTTAGATATGGTGGCTGCGTTCATCTTCTCTTTTCAGGCTAAATAAAGTTGTTGTAATCCCTTTAAATTACTACTTTCCAGTTATGTGGGCACTGTGTTTGACTCAGTTCACATTGTAGCGCTATACAAATCATTCATTCATTGCGAGCTCATCATTTCCTGATAAAGAGACTAAGAGCTGCCTGACAGCTCTGTCTCAGACCTGGGAGCGCACTTCCAGCACAGAAGCCTTGGCCATTCAAGGCGTCCTGCCAGCTGGTGTCCTGCCGCTGAATGGCCAAGGTTTCTGTGCTGGAATTGCGCTCCCAGCACTGAGACCGAGCGGTCGGGCAGCTCTTAGCCTAAACAGTAAAGTCAGTCTGTATATGCAGTAAAGCATGCTTGTTGTACTCACTGGAACCTAAGGGGTTAATCCTCTGCATTGTGTAAAAAGGCTGTGTTCCTGTCTTCTCTGATCCTCCTCTTCTTCCACTGTCCCCTGAGTATTTCCTGATGACACAGTCTATGGAGTCAGGCTGCACATGCTCAGTTTGGGGGTGTAGTACTAGAGAGGGGTTTTTATATATTTTTTCTTCTTGGGAAGGGTGTATGTGATCAGCACAGGGCTAATCAGCACTGTCCAGACAGAGGGTCAGGGGTCCTGCAGTCTCATAGTTCAGTCAGAAAACTCCTCTTAGAACCTTTAACCAGTGCTTGGCTGGACACTGACAGAAGTCACAAGACTGCTATATACTGCTGATGAGTAAAGGTATTTGGCAGTTTATATTTACTATAATAACTGCATTTCCATGTTCTGTGGGAGTCCTGGGTTTAGTAACAGAAAAGTACCTGTTGATTACCTGTCTATATTAACCACTTGCCTACAAGGGCATTTCACCCCCTTCCTGCCCAGGCCATTTTTTAGCTTTCAGCGCTGTCGCACTTTGAATGACAATTGCGCGGTCATGCTACACTGTAACCTTATGAATTTTTTATTTTCTCACAAATACAGCTTTCTCTTGGTGGTAATTAATCACTGCTGGGATTTTTTTCTTAGTATCTGTCAGTTAATTTTGTAACTAAGTAATTTTTTCTGATAGGCGGCACTAATAATTAGCACTGACTGTCATCACTAATGGGCACTAATTGCTGGCACAGGTGACGCTTTATTGTAATCAGGGCACTGATGATCAGCGCACCCCATATGACATCCACCCAGAACGAAAGCCGCACCATCCCTCCATTTGATGGTGGGCAGGCGGCTAGCAGTTAAAGCAGCCTTTAACCCAAAAGCAAACATTTGTTGCAACTTGCCATTTCTTACATGTGATGGCTGCATTTGTTTTCTTTTTTAGGCTTGCTTGCTTTTGGAGGGTTGAGACAAACTATTTAACACTAACAGGGGTGCTTACAATGATCAGTTTTTAAAAATGTACATAAAACCTTTATCCCAAAAGAAAAAAAAGCTGTTTGCTATAACTGCTTAAAAAAAATGTTAGCTGAAGTTTGGCTTTAATTTTTTAGTGTATTTAAATCCTGCTAAATGCATGTACTGAAATTCAGCCCGTTCAGCAGAAGCAGTACAAATTTCAGTGTGTGTGTGTGTGTGTGTGTGTGTGTGTGTGTGTGTGTGTGTGTGTGTGTGTGTGTGTGTGTTATCCCTCTCTGTTCAATAGAAGCCGATCTAACAACCAGCTTCTGTCATTAAACGTTCCTACTGGAAAACCGCCATTCAATTGCCGCTTGCAGCCAGTGGCTGCAGCGCAGATCTGTGTATTCTGGCAGGGGATGGAATCCCCGCTGTCAGAAAACAACAGTGAAGTGGGAGATTTTCCTGCTGCCACAGCTTTTGTATGGATGTGGGGATCCTGAGTTTTATTTATTTATATATTTTTTTGAACACTTGTTGAAAGAGAAAACTCTCCATGTATACCCAACTTAACCCCCCCCCCCCCCCCCCCCCCCCCCCCCAGACTGACACTGCTGCTGTCCAAAGGTGTCTCTATTGCTCCTCCATCCGGTGTGTAGGCAGTCTAATACAGGAGGTGTGTTATTGGCCAGATCACCAGGTAAAAACACGAAGGAAGAATCCTAAGGGTGGGATTGCCCAGAGCCACATTTATTTGCAGTTCCCCATGGTGTAACTTTGCAGCCCATTTCTTTGAATGCTCTAAGATTGCGCTGTAACTGCGGTACCATGTGATTTGGGGTCTGCAAACGCACTTCTTTGCGATCTGTGCTTGGGGTGCCTTTAACCATTCGCAATGCGCAGCGTGGCTCAGGGATGCTCAGTGGGCACAAGCTGTCACAACCAGGTGCCCACAGTTAAGATGCCAACGCTAGGGACAGAAGATGGGGCGGTGAACATGGCTGGGGTGAGCACAGTACTGGATTGTGGGACAGATGAGTGTCTGTTTATAAAAAGTCAGCAGATACAGTTTTTATAGCTGCTGACTTTTAATTTTGTTCACAGGAGATTGGAAAACTCTTCTTGTAAGTTGCATTATATGACGTTTTTGTGTTTAATGCCACTTTAAATCATTGTGCACACAGAACTGTAGCTGTGTACGTATTTTCATGATGCTTCATGTGAAGCCAAGTTTTCATAAATAGAGGGGGGTTGAAGAACTTCCTTATGTATTACTATAGTTTGCAGCCGTAAGCACGTGGGAAGACGGGGAGTGTTGCTCTGCTCTGTGGGAATGTGAGCTCTGCAAAGCCTGTAAACAGCCGATGAGTCACAGCATTGCTATGTCACAGTGATTGGAGGGCCTCCCTCAGTGTGGCTTCCTTCTGTGTAAGCGAGTGGGTGTACTCAGGCAATGTCTTTACAGGGAACAGGGCCTCCTCCAGCGTATTTACGCTTTAAGCGTCGTTCCAGGTCGCCGTCTCTGCACCAGGTGAGGACCCCAAACTGCTGCAGGGCTTGTGGATTTTTTAGCATGCTTAAAATGATGTTGTTCATAGAATAAAGGGAGGGGGGTCAGAAGAAAGGGATCACAACCATGGGCCTTCTGTTTTGTAGTGTTTTTATGCTTTCTTCTTTTTCTTTATTTTATTTTTTTAAGAGACTCCTGCCTATTTATTTTTATTAGGTTAACGTTAATTTTTGCTATTATTCCAGTTATGTAGAAAGTTGTAGGGGAGATACTCAGACATCACTTTCTTTTAAATTTGTGCAAATAGTCCTCATCTTTTAGGATAAGCTTTTCTCTTTTATTAGGTCAAGTATGACATAAGTGCTGCTTGACCTACTGAAGTGTTTTAGATCTTTCCAAAGCTTGCGGCTGCTGCTGCTTCTAAAACAGAAATCTGCTGCACCTTGCAGTGCCCCTCTCTGAAGTCACCTAGACAGCCTTAGGTGGTTATGTAAACCGTTCCTCTTATTCCAGTCATCCATTCGAAATGAAATGCAGATTTATGGTAACTATCATCCTGTGATGTGTGCCTGACCGGAGAGAATCCTACAGAGGTTGCAGCTTCGATTTTCCATTGTCATTACGGGTAGAAATGCTTGTTTATATTTAGAAGCGTGGTTGCTTGAAGATTTGTGTTTGGTCAGCAAATTAAATGTGAACATAGACTGCAAATTTAGCAGATTCCGGGGAAATTGCTGCTCATCTTTGTGATGCAAGCCTTTCATGTGACTTTGCTAGTGTAATCATCACACAGACTAATGAAGATGTGCCCCTTCATCGTCTTATTACGATTCTGAATCACTATTTTTACCTGGTATTGGCAGTACATGTGTTTTTTTTTATATTCCTCGGTAGGAATATATGGGTGTCTATTAACACTTTACAGACGTGGCATACTACCCTTTACAGGTTGCAGTTTGAGGATTTCCCTTCTTGGAAAGAGTTGTGGTATTTATTTGTCAATCCACACTAATTGCATCACCCTTGATTTAGCAAAACAATCTGGAAATCAGAGACCCGAGGACATATTGCAGCTAGACTCTTGTGATCTGAAAAGCCAACCTTTTTTTGTAGAATAAAAGGAATTAGCTTATTGCAGCCTACTTGGTGAGAATTGAGGTTGCAGTGAATGTAGGAGATTAGGCAGATGAGACGTCTTGCTTTGCTAGTAGAAGGCATGTTAATCCTGCCATTAATTAACGTGAGTACGGTTTGTTATGATCATGCTTGTGGCACTTTTCCTTTCATTATGAGAGCTCAGCGGCTAGCCAGCTGAGCACATTGCAAGTGCTTAGTAATGACTTTTTTCTTCATTTTTGTCTTTTGAAGTCCCTCTTTTTTTGTTTTGTGAATTTCTACTACAGCCAAAGAAATAAACACTTAAAATTCTGTATAGAGCTAATCCTTAGGATTTAACACGTTCCAGCTGCAGCAAAACTGCCGGTGACATAAAAGAGCAGTACCTTAATCAGCAAAATAGTAACCACATTCTGATTTATTTGTTTCCCTGCTTCAGTCTTGCTTTCTCTTATGATGTGTTTCTGACCTCCTCTGATCTTTATTCCCATATCACAAGCATGCGGGAGTCATCCTTTCATCTTATGAGTGCTTTGCTTCCCAAATCACCACACTCTTTGCCATCAGTGAGGCTGTTTGCGCTTTTTCTTGCCTTCCTTTGTTGGACTTGCCCTCAAGTCATTCGCACACTTGGACCCCCTTTTTTTTTTCTATTTTTTTTTATTTTTTCCTCCTCCTTTTTGTCTCCATGGTTACAGTCTCCAAGTTGGCTGGTTTTTGATGGTTTCCATGGTGACCATCCTTGGGAAATCTGTAGTGTTTTCAGCTACATTTTCTTTTCATCAATGATTTAAATGCCGGGTTTGTAATAAGCCGTGTGTGTGTGACATTGTCATATTGTGAACACGCATGAACCAGTTTCCGGTGTGTTTTTTCTTCATGTTGCCAAAAGGTGATTCTCGACCATTCATTTCTTCATCTCTATAGGTTCTCATTGGCATTTACGCTAATCAGCTTTTGGCTTTGATTTAATATTTTGCTTAGTGGCTAGTTTAGCTGTTGCAGCTTTTGGATGTCAAGCGGTTTCCTAAAGGTCTGTTCTTACTGTGTGTTTTCCAGTTACATTTTGGGTACTTTCATGGTAAGTTCCCCTCACTCTGATATTGGATTCTCTTTAGACTGTTTTGTCATAGCACGTTGTTGCTGTATATCTGTACGGTGTTTTGGGGAATGCAAAGAATTCAGTGAATCTGAAACTGTTGTTTTCTTTTACAGTTGCTTTTTCTGCACCGTTCTGTCCTGGTGATTGTTTACAGGTTATGACGACTAATCTTAAACCAAACAAGGCATTAAAGGTAAGATGCTACTCCCATCTGGATCATAATTGTGGCGCATTTGGTGACCATTGGAAAAGTGTAGATCTCATTGTGTTTGGAGAGGATCATTTTATTTATTTTTTTGTCATGAAATCTGAAAAGTGTTTTACATTTTGACCAAGAAAAAATAGACTATTGTGCTGATACATGCTCAGTCATGGGATCATTTCCTTTGTAATCATGTGTTTATGAGGTAGCTGGCAGAAACTGTGTGATCATAAGGCTATAGACACAGTCATAAGGCTATAGACACAGTATTAAAAGGCAAAAATCAGTGATTTTAAGGGCAAACTTTTTATTAAAAAAATAAATAAAGATGTCATACTGATGTCATACCCCCCTCACTCCCTCATCACTGGCTGTGATTGACAGCAGCGGGAGCCAATAGCTCCCGCTACTGTGCTTGAGCCAATTAGGAGAGAGCGAGCCTCTGCTCTTGTGCACATCGCTGAATTGAGATCAAGAGATTATATATGGTGGGGGGGGGGGGGGGCGGCGGCTTGCAGAAGGTTTTTTTTTTATTTATTTTTTTAATTTTAAAGCCGTAGTAAATCCCCACCAATATTAAAAAACAAATCAGGCCCTCTGCAGGTTTAGTTCATAATGTACTAGTATGCACCCCATTGCAGCACATGATTACAGACTTGGCTGCACAAGGAGCCCTCCAGTGCAGCACTTTTACAGCTCCCTGGCGCTTTCATCTTCACCCGGTCTTCCAGGTTCGCAGGCTCCTGCTATGTGAATGGCTGGGGCCAGGATGACATCACAGGGGCATCATTGGGGTATACGGCACAGGGCTCTGGAGGCACAGCACAGGTACCTCATTGGCTGCATCTCGTGCAAATATCTCCAAACAGTGCAAGTTTGGGAGATATTCACTGTACCCACAGGTAAGCCTTATTATAGGTTTACCTGTAGGTACAAGTTAAGTGGACTTTACTCCCACTTTAATGTATGGAATGCATTAAGGTAATAATCCTTCTGCCTTTTAAAACCACTTTAAATGATTGGTATGTTAAAATTAATGTAAATTCTGGGTATATAACTGCAAAGTGAGTCACTGAGCATCTTCAGGATTTTTTTCTAGGGATCTTTGCACTCAGATCTCCAGGTCCACCATCTTGTTGCAGCCAGTTGTAATGGACCAAAGAGTTTGAAAAAATTAAAATAGGTAAATCAGAGCAGCAATTTCAAACTTTTATGAAATAAAAATGTAAGTGAAAAATAATTTGTAGTTATTATTTTAGAGCCTGTGGCAACTTGAACTTAAAGTGTTTGTTAACCCAAAATTACACATCAATGCCAGCCCCTCTGTTATAGTCAGGCATAGCACACTGTAGAAGTCTTTTATAAAAACAAGGCTTGAAAATACCTGTTTAGAGCGATCTTTAAGCCAGCCACGTGACTCCCGGCCGCTGTACAGCTCCGATACATGGATACAGCAGGTGGGGCTGAGAGCTCCCGCTGACGTCAGCCGGGGAAGTCACGTGCAGTGGCGTTGCTATGGGGGCCAAACCAGGTGACACCCACCAGAGGGGTGACGCCGGGGCCACTGCTACATAATGTACTAAATTGCTTGTGCTTACGAGTGTAAGCGGTGGAAGGCTACCTGTAACCACTCCCCCATCTTAGGCTGGTCCCTCGGGGATCTCAAATGTCTCTGGAGGCAGCCGGAGTTGGTGGGCGGAGCTGGGGGTGTGGCTGCCTCCTCCACTCCTCCCACAGACTCCTTCACTCTGGCTGATCCCACAGATGAAGGAAAAAAAGGTAATAACACAGCAGTCCGAGTGTCTTCATCTCCAGGCATGCTGTACACATCACTACATAGAGTCCTAACCTGGCACTATACCACCCTAACCTGGCACCATGCCACCCCAGCCAGCCCCATTACCACCCCAGCCTTCCCTTCACCACCCTATACTATCATTTGCAGGGGCCATGTGGGGGGTGCGCCCTGTGACCATGCGCAGGTTAGACGGGGGTGACGCCATGTTTTGCCGCACCAGGTGACACCAACCCTAGTGACGCCACTGGTCACGTGGCCACTCAGCCCCTCCTGCAGTAGCCCTGGAAACTGGCTGAGTCTCGCATGATGGGCCTGAAGATCGCTCCTAAAAGGTATTTACAAGCCTGTTTTTTTAAAAGATGTATGCAGTGTCATATGCCTGCCTATTATAAAGGGTCTGGCAGTGACAATTTATAATTTCTGCTAATGGTGACGGGCGGGGGAGACTGACATGAAGCTGACAGGCAGGGAGGAGGGGGTGAGGTGGAGAGAGGAAACGTGAGAGCAGGGTTGTGGATGACGGAGGGACGCAAACTGACCAAGGTGGTCAGGGCTCAGCAACCCTGTTTATTGTGGTCAGCGCAGAGGGGGACACAGGAAGTGACGGGAACAGGGAGTATTTTTTTTAGTTTAGAGAGGGGCAGATTGCACAGCACAAGCACTGTGCTGTTCAATCTGCTTTAAAGTGGGGTGCCCCTTAAAAAAAAAAAAAAGAAAAGAAAAAGTAAAAGTCTGCAGCTACAAATACTGCAGCTGCTGACTTTTAATAATCGGACACTTACCTGTCCCGGGGTCCAGTGTTGCAGTGTAACGGGGCGCCGGCATTCTTACTGTGGGCAGCCGGGCACCCACTGCACATGCGCGAGTGGCGCCACACGCCGTGATACGCCACGCAGTCATCTGGGACCTGTCACGTGTCCCAGATGACTGACTGCGCCTAGGGGAAGTGATGTCACCAGCCCGGGCACTAAAGGAGGCAGACTACAAGGGACCCCCTAGCAACAGGCATTTAGAGGCAAGTTAAAAAAAAATTCCAATTATATTTTTTTACATTTTTTTTTTTTTTTTTAGGAATTTCAAGCAATTTTTTGGGGGGGAAAACACCACTTTAAGGGACCAGGATCTGTATTTTTTTTTTTTTTTTTGGGGGGGGGGGGGGGGGGTTAACAATCACTTTTTAATTTAAAACTTGTCTTTGCCAAGAACTTTAATACAACCCTCACCAGCCAGCTGCAAATACTTGGCTCACCTTTGCTGCAATGCCATTTTATTCAACTGTGGAGATTGAAGGGATGTGCTTTGAAAGCTGTGAGTTACTGAAGCTGTAGCAAGAGGGCTGTGGACTCCAAATGATAATCAGCACTGTAACATGGTGTGGGTCCTCTATACCCAGAAGAAATGGGCACCACCTGAGGCAGCCTTTTTAGCTGTGGTCCTGCACCATAAAGACCAGTATTACTGTGCAGCTTGGGGGCTGGACATACACACTGGGCTGAACTTGCAGTGAGGACAAATTATCTGGAATTAACAAGCAAACCTTTGGGTCACCCCAGACCTGTAGCCGCCTCAATTTGCGGCACATTGGTGGCACAACCCTAGGTATTTCCCTTTGGCTACTGATGCCGCCCTCCTCATTGCAGGAGCAAGTGAAAGTTTAATATGCTGGGGGGGGGGGGGGGGGGGGGGATATGGCAGATTAAAGCATACAGTTCATTTTGCATTAGGTGGAGATTGTGACACAATCACCCGCCTTTCCACCTCATACATTTTAAAGAATGCTTTGCATTCATTTAAAAAAAAAAATGCAAAGTATTCTGTGTGGCTCGTGCAGAACAAGCAACCTTCTGTGTTCACTAAGCAGACCAAGGTGGACCAATGTAACTATCTAAAGATGATTTCCAGCTATGGATATTTTTAAAATGTATTTGCACTTTTGCCGTCAAACTTTTTTGCAGAAAAAAACTTGTTTCCATTTACACAGTATATCTAAAAATTTGTATGTATTCTTAAATCTTTCTTACCTTTCTGGGTGTTTGGTTTGGGTCAGGGACATCTCAGTTTCCCCCCCTCATAAACACACAATGCAGAATATTCTACATCTTTATAGTGGTTCTAAAGCCTTAAAGTATTTTATTTTTTTACCTTAACACATTCTATGCATTAAGGTCAAAAACCACCTGTGCTGCAGGATCCCTCCAGACCCTCACTGGGCAGATTGATAGCAGCGGGAGTCATTGGCTCTTGCTGCTGTCAATCAAATGCTGTGACAGGGCTGAGCCGCCTGGTCTGTGTCTATAGAAGCAGACTGGGCGGCTCGGGAGTGTGTGCTCACATAGGAAATGTAAAGTCTTGTGTTTTTTTTTTTCCCTCTATAAAAAACATGTTATACTTGCCTGCCCCGTGCAGTGGTTTTGCACCGAGCAGTCCAGATCCTCCTCTCGGGTCCCTCTTCTCTGCTCCTGGCCCCTCCCTCCTGACGAGTGCACCCGAGCTGAGTCACAGCTCCCTGGGTCCATTCAAACATGGAGCCATGGCCTGGCCCCGCCCCCTCTCGCTCCTGATTGGCTGACAGACTTTGACAGCAGCTGGAGCCAATGGTGTGGCTGTGTCTCAGCCAATCAGGAGGAACAGTCTCGGACGGCCGAGACACTAGTGGACCTCGCTGGACAGAGATGGGGCTCGGGTAAGCTTTAGGGAGGCTCGGGGGGGGCTGCTGCACACAGAAGGCTTTTTATCTTAATGCATAGACTGCATTAAGATAAAAAACCTTCTGACTTTACAACCCATTTCAGTTTTGTAGTTTTCAGAAAAGAGCAATTAAAAAGTTGGTAAACTGCAGTTCATACACTCTAAACCTTTTTTTAAATGTAGGAAAGGGTTAAAACACCTGTCAGTTCTTCCACTGTCAGCCTTCGTTTCCCATTTGGGAGATCAGCTTTACTTCCTGCCCTGTTAACAGAACAGAATAGTCTCTCCAAAGTGGGGGAAATTCTATCCTAGGCAGTTGGACCATTGTCCCCAATGAAAGATTGTGCCTCTGTTCCTGTAATGGTGGCAACTGAAAACTTAGGCCAAATAGGGTAACTCTCCCCATGATGATGCATGCAGCAAAATGTAAACAGGATATATAATCGTTCCTTACTCTGTGGAAAATAAACTGAGCTTTAGGCTCCATGCACACTGAAGCTCATAAACTGCAGTTTATTGGAGTTTGGGTGTTTTTTATAAAAGTCCATAAACTCCACTCTATGTTAGCCTATGTGTCCATGCACACATGGACGTTTTTTAGCTTTAATGAGCAGTGGAGTTTATAGGCTTTTTTCTGAACGCCAGAAATTCGCGTTCAAAATGCAGTTTTTCACCGCCAAAAAAAGCCAAATGCTCATGAACGCGCAGAAATTAGCGTTCATCGTTCTATTTTTTTTTTCAATGCATTGAGGGAGTTTGGAATACATTGTGGGATTTTTGGAGTGTCCTCTGTGTATTTTTATTGAAAACGCCCATAAACGCTAACGCTGTAAAACGCTCATAAACGCTAGTACAAAATGCTGTTAAAAGCAAATTTTTCAACCAGCGTTTTCTGCCAGCAATCTGGCGTCCAGAAAAAGCTTTTTTGAGCTTCAGTGTGCATGGAGCCTTAAAGTGGTTGTAAACCCTTACAAACCAATTTGACCTACAGGTAAGCCTAGATTAAGGCTTACCTGTAGGTCCAATAAGTATATCCTAAACCTACATGGTTTAGGAGATATTTAGAAAAGAAAAGGCACCGTTATTTACGGTGCATGCGCCGTAGACAGCGGCGCGCACTGCGCATGCCGAGATCACAGCGATATGCCGCTCTGGTGCGCATGTGCGGGAGTGACGTCATCGCCGCTCCAGCGAATGACATCGCTGGAGCGGCGAGACCCGGAACTCACTCCAGGTTTGATGGCGGCGCAGAAGATCGTGGATGAGGACGGCTTCGGGGGCTTCGTTCTCAAGTAAGTCATTCATAATGAGCTAGTATGCTATGCATACTAGCTCATTATGACTTTGCCTTGCAGGTTCCGTTTTTTTTTTTTTTTTTTTTTTTTAAACATAGGCTTTACTTCCTCTTTAATGTGTTTTTAAATGTATTTTCTCGTTTTTTTTTTTCACTGAGAGACGCAGCTAAATTTTAATTGAGCTACACACCAGATGCACTAAAAAGCAATCTAGGGGGCCGTACCACACTTTTCTTAACTTCCATTGAGGAAGGATGCTTCTTTCTCAGCTCCTTGATTAGAGGCTTTAGTTCAGGGGTGCCCAACCAGTGGCCCGCGGAGCCCTCTGATGTAGCCCGCGACCTCCTTCTCTGGAATGGTGGTTTGACAAGCCCAGATTGCAGGTTGCCGACCCACCATCCCAGAGCATCAGTGTTGTGAATTAAGCTGGCGGTAGAGAAAGCAAGAAGCTGCAGAGCCGCATAAGCTGATGCTTCCTGTATAGCGCCAGCTCCTGTCACAATCGATACCAAATGCACTCTGCCTGGTACAGAAACAGCCGGGGAAAACTGAATGGAAGACTGTTATTAAAGGTGTGTTTGTTACTGTCAGTGTATAGATGGGCATATCTATTCTTCAGTGGTAACTAGGCTACTGTTAAACTAATCCTGCACCTGCGGGTTACCTGCACTGAGCCATAGACTTCTGTTATTACCTGTGGGTTTGGTGCACTTTCAGAAAGAGCACTATACCATCAGGATATAATAGAAGTCTATGGCAAAGTACAGCTAACCTTCAGGAAAGCCACAGGTGCACTTGGCACATCAGTGTGAAAGCAGCCTTAGGACCCAATCAGACCCTCCATTCACCTTTTATGTCCATTTACCCCTGTTCACCTTCAATCCGATATGCTAAAAAAAAAACAGAAGGGGAACATCCCCTTCCAGCAGATTGAATTGGAGGGCCCATAGAGTAGCATGGGCTGTGTCCATATCAGTTCTGCATATGCAGTGTACATACAGACCTGTCATCCGCCCATTACACTTATTTTGGCCCACAACCGGTTACCAATTCGATTTGATGGCCCTCGCTCTTCAAAAGGTTGGGCACCCCTGCTTTAGTTCATGAGATTTAAAACTTTTGCCCTGTTGTTGAAAAAGTGCTGCACAAACTGTTGGCACTATATACATCCTGTATAATTGTAATGGCTTTTGTTCCTGTTTTGGTGATTGGCTGAATATTCTAGAACCTTGTAGTCTCCTTAGTCAAACATCTAACACATGTGGAACTCTGATAGCCAAGTTCAGTCTCCACTGACAGCCCTGCTTAAAACATGTCTGAGGCATAAATAACATGCTTTCACTGGGGATGGTATATAATGGAGCTGGAGTGGTCCTCGATTAATCACAGTGATCATTACGTTCCTGCAGATTGTTGTTTTTTCTTTTTTCCCCAAATGATGAAGGATATTTTTAGTTATTCTTGTAAAGGTTTTCTTTTTCTGGCTATGGCCAATAGGTTTTAAAGCTGAATGCAGGCAGATATAAAAAAAAAAAAAAATCACCAATCCATGCAAGCTTTGCTTTCATTAATACATCAGTAAATGTATTTTTTTAATGCAAGCAGTGAAAGCCTCTAAATTTGGTTTAGTATTGGCCCTTTGCAGTCCCCTTTACAGCAGAGCACAGACAGGAGAAGGGAGACTCAGAACAAGGAGCAAATTACCATAATTGTATTGCAGTGCAAGGAGCATGCAGAGTGACTGAAAGAAGAAGTTGAAAAATGATGAGCTCCTCTCTTTCTGTCCAGTCACAGAGTGGTGAGGAGATGAACCTTGTGAAATGGTCTAGTGGTCTTCTGGGACCTGTGACATGTCCTAGAAGGCTACAGGCCAAAAAAGGGGAGAGGCTGAACTTCTGCTTGGATCACCATGGAAGTATGAGTACCTATCAAAACTAGGTACTCGCTCCCCAAAAATACGATCATGTGCCAAATGTGTGGTCACAGCTGTCCCCAACTTTTTTGGCACCAGGGACCAGTTTCACAGCAACCAATTTTTCCAGGGACCCCCTTTACTGCACAGTCCCCCTTTATATCAGTGTCCTCAGTTCACCGAAAGGGGGGCTGTGAGGTAAAAGGGACTGCACTGTAATGATTAAAGGTCAGCAGCAACCGCAGTCTATGATGACCCTGTGCGGACCAAGGTCGCGGTTAATCTCCTGTGCGGCCCAGGGGTTGAGGACCCCTGTGTTGGGGGGGGGGGGGGGATTAAGTGGAACCTCCCCTTTTAGGGTGAAGTTCTGTTTTAGGTGCCAGAACTGGATAGGCAAAAATATAAATCCTTTGGCAGGTAAAACGTATATGTATTTAATTGGTCTAACTGGAGTTGAGCTTTAATATTCCTCCTTTAATTGATCTGTATTGGCATATGCTTATGTCAATGTAAAATGTATTTTTTTGTTATGTGTTTAAAATTTTCTTGGCCTTGGTAAGAATAACATATTTTCCAAATGATCTGTTTCCACCAGTCAGGAAATGAAACCCATGAAATGAACTTTTCTTGAACTTTGCCTTTTTTAATTTTGCTCTTAGTGTATTGTGGAGTATTAGTCATTGTGGCATCTGTATCTTTTATTTTTATATGTTCAAGCGATTCTAAATGCTAAATTTTTTTTATAACAATAAAATATTAAACATGATACTTACCTGCTCTGTGGAATAATTTTGCACAGGGCGGCCCTGAACCTCCTTTTCTCAGGTCCCCTCGCTGGTGCTCCGGACTCTTTCTCTTCAAGGTGTGCCCCCATATCAAACCACTTGCTATGGGGTTACACCTGCAGGCTTGCTCTCCAGCCATGCTGTATCCTCACAGTATTTGACAGCAGCAGAAACCAATGGCTCCTGCTGCTATCCGAGTCCCTGTGATAGGAGGAAGAGAGGAGAGAAAAGACCTGAAGCTGGGACAGCACTGAAACACTGACAGGCTCAGGTAAGTGTTTAGGGAGGTGGAGGGAAATAGTGGAGTGTGCTTTATCTTAATGCAGGGAATGCATTAAAGTGGTTGTTAAGCCACTCTAACCTGTATGCACCATCTGCGCTATCTCTTATTGTATTATCCCCCTCTGTGTATGATTTATAAAAAATAAATGCTGCAAATCTCTTCAGTGCCAAGATCGCGATCACATGACCATGGCTTTCTCCTTTCCTACTCTGATAGATGCAGTGGGAGGGGCCGAGATTCCCCCACTGATTTCAGTCGGGAGGGGAGGAGGAGAAAGCTGGCCGGTCATGTGATCGCAGTCTCGGCACTGAAATGTTTATTTGCGGCACTTTCACAAGCTGAGGGGAGGGGGGAGTAAGAAGGGAGCAGTGAGGAGACAGCGCAGGGCTTGCGGATGACGGAGGCACGTAAACTGACCATGGTTTTGAGGCTCAGCAGCCATGATACACTGCGGTCAGTTTACATAGGGAGGGCAGAAACTGACAGAATCAGACAGGTTTTTTAAGTGTTACAGGGGGCCAAATGACACAGCACAAGCACTGTGTCATATAATCTGCAAGGGGGCAGGATCCACTTTTTTTTTTTTCTTTTTTGGGGTTAACAAATGCTTTAAGGTAAAAAAACGTGCTTTAAAACTACTTTTACCTTTGTCACTAGAGGCACCCACATGTTAATTGTTCTACTGCACAGGGGCCCAAAATGTCAATAGGGCTCATTGCGGGGGTTAGAGTGAGCACTACAAGGGGTATTTGGATAAAAAAAGATAACTGCTTTGATTATTATACTTCATTTCCATAAGTCTCAATGATATTGAACCCTCTACTTAGTTGCACTAGCTACCTCTGTAAGGATGCCTAACACTTACTGTGGGATTGGAATTGAGTCCATGACATGATTGCCAGTTGTCCCATTTTTTTAATTATTTTTTTTTTTTTTAAATGTCAGCCTCCTTTGTAATGTATGGACATTATGATAACCGTTGGTCTACCTTTTGCAGGTAAAGAAGGAGGCGGGAGAGAACGCCCCAGTACTGAGTGATGATGAACTCGTGTCAATGTCTGTACGGGAGCTAAACCAGCACCTGCGAGGTCTCACAAAAGAAGATATCATCCGATTAAAGCAGCGTAGGCGCACCTTAAAAAACCGAGGCTACGCTGCCAGCTGTCGAGTAAAGCGTGTCACCCAGAAAGAGGAATTAGAGAGGCAGCGAGTCGAGTTGCAGCAAGAAGTGGATAAGCTGGCGCGGGAGAACTCCAGTATGAAGCTTGAGTTGGATGCTCTACGTTCTAAGTACGAAGCCCTCCAGACCTTCGCCCGCACAGTTGCCAGGGGACCTATCACCCCAACTAAGGTTGCCACCACCAGTGTCATCACCATTGTGAAGTCTGCTGACATTTCAGCATCCATACCATTTTCTGCAGCATCCTAGTATCTGCAGAAGGAGAGAACTAGCTGCCTGTTCTAAAAGGGACTTAATGGGATTCACTTGCATTGTTTCTTGGTTTCTTCCCAGCCTATCCAAACGTTAGGCGTTGCCTTTTATTCCTTTGCCCATCCCAACATGATGATAACAGCGCTAAGGCCTTGATGTTATTGTGCCAGGGAATTTGGCTCGTTGCATTGGATAAGGTTAACTGTATTAATTTGAATTCATAGGACTTTCATGTGCATGTTTATTGAACCTTCAAAGACCCTTCATAAACAAGCGTAGAAAAGCAGTGGAGATTTCACCCCACCATAATTTATTTATTTATATTTAGAAATCTACTGACTGCCTCTTAACGCAAAAAATATATGTAGTACTCCATCTGTGGAACCATCTCATTTTTGATGGTACACTTTGTATCAGTATGTCGCCTAGCCCTCCTTGGAGCAGTTTAGACTGTGATAAAGTGGTTTCAAAATGGCCTTTCAAACCAAACTCAGGATTTCTTTAATGATAAAATGTATTGTGCTACTGTACTGTTTAGTACCCGTCAGTACAATTCTCATTTGGCATAAATGCATATCTTACAGGTGCAGTGAAGAGCACCTGTATGAAAGAGTTGATTATGGCGTAATGTGGTTGACTAAAGGTGGTCAAATGCAATAGATCATCTTATCATTCAGCTGTTAGGCCAGTGAGACTGTTTTATACAGTTACATTCAATTTACATTTCTTGCAGAAGAAAGTTTGGGGCTTCCCATGTGGCTTTCAGTTATGCTGTTTTTACTGACTGCTCAACTTTTTGGCCTGGTATTATGACTGGTAAATTGGGAAGGAAAGTTAGTTTTTATAACTTAAAGTCTTGTTGGTTTAGGTATGTATGGAATTACCTATCGTAAAGAATGCAAAGGAAGGTTTTGTGGCAGTCCCTGTAAGTGTTTGACAAATATTTTGAAGTTTTAAGGTATGTAGCCTTCGGTAGGTTGACCTGTAGTTTTATACTTTTTTATAAGCTTTGTATTGAATAATGAAATAGTGTTTCATTTGAGTATCAAAGAAGGTTATTGGTGAAATGTGTCACGGAAGATTTGAAAACAGAAAGGTCTTGAAGGTATTATGGGCTGCTTTCCTAAGCAAAAGATCCTTTTTGGGATTCTTTGACTTGGCACTTAGTAGGTGGCGGTAAACTTATTTTTATTGTGGCATGTTTTGGCTTGGGATTGACCACTGCTGTACTGGCAGAGCGGATCAAATATTTTTTTTCCAAATGACCAAGACTATTTTTTTTTTTTTTTTTTTAGCAACCTAGCAGTGTCCAAAAGGTATGTTAAGGCTGGCTTCACACCTATGCAAGTGCGTTTTTCCTGCCCTTTTTATGTTGCTTTGGGCAGGTGCATTGACATGCTCTGCTATACCCATGAAGAGCCCCTATAACGCACATTACCATATCAGATAACGGGCATGAAATTTTTGGGCCAACTCTTGTCAACTGCACAGATGTGAATTGGCACCAATTAAAACGATGGCAAACCTATGCAAATGCATTTATGTTCTCCAAAAGTGGCACGTTAAGACGCATAGGTGTGAACAGGGCCTTGATGATCAAAACCTTTTTAGGTTTCAAAATTTATATTTCAAAGCTATATCTTGTTTTGATGTGAGAACATGAAATAGATTTTTGGAACAGAGGTCACTCATCTGATTATTCTTTCCCCCTTTACAGTGATGGATAACTATAGAGGAGTCAATGGAATGGAGAGGGTAGAGGATTATAAAAAAAAGCTTAAAAATGTATTGAAAGAAAGACTTATACAGGGAAGTATTAAAAAAAAAAAAAAAAATAATAATAAATCAACATTCAGCCCCAGAAATCCCTTTACCTGACACTGTTATTAACTCTGGAAGCTGTACCAAAAAGGCAGAGAGGACAAAGAACTAGTAACCAGTATTGCCTGTGTCCCCTCTGTAGCTGATCTTTGGCCATACAGACTACCATGTGTGTCTCTGTATGAAGACTGCCTTGTAGGTAGAGCACAGGGCCCAGCTTCCTGATGTCAGAGCCTGGGTCCAGCATGGAAAACTGTACAGTAGTCACCAAATCTTTCTCAAATTCTCCTAAAACTATCAGTCAGCAGTGCCTTAGATCTCACACTGCAGATATACATCTATGAGTCTACAGAACAGAAGTGTTCAGGCTGGAAGTGCACTGATTTATTTCAGGGGGAATTCCAGATGAAAGGTACAATTTTTCCGGGCACTGTGTAGGCACTATTAATGTTTCTAGATGTTCCCTATGAAATGGCAAGTCTCTTAGTATTCAGTTCCAATTAAGAAGAAAGGGTTTGTTGCGGTTGCTTTAGTTCCAGGTATAATCCCAGATTGCTTTTCAAGTCTCTTTGATATGTTGGTGTTCTGTTTTGTGGAAGGGCTTAGCATCTGACTAAAGGTCAGTCAAATTGAAGTTCCAGAATGTGTTTAAACCACGTGGCAGTGTTTTTGTGCTTTGATTGCTATGAAGTTGGTGATGTACTAGTTGTAAGGAGTCTGTGCTCGTTTTGTAGAGTATCCAACAGGTAATAAAAAAAGAAAAAAGAAACAAGTGATTTTTAAACTTTAGATCCATTGGCAAGTTATCTTGTTGTTAAATAATGACCATTTCATATCTCATCTATACAACCTTGTACATTGAAGGTTATTAGGCTGGCAAATGATCTTGCTGTTTCCTCTGGATAAAGAACAATGCTGCTCTGACTTTCAGCTTTTTCTGCAATATTCATGTCATACATAAACAGGAACATTCTAGACTTGGTTAAGAGATGCTCAAATCTTGTCTTTTAAATTTGTGATTTGAACCTCCTAAGGTTCAGTAAGGCAAAGTAACTCATAGCAACCAACGAGGTACACTTTTGGCCTGACTGGCCTGCTGCTGAAGTCTCAATAGCACCAGCTGTAAATCACTGCTGTCGGCATGATGCTATAATATAAGCTTGTTCATTTCTGTTTTGCAGCAGTTGTTGCTTTTGTCCCCTGTAATTATTCATCTGATATGAGTTACTGAATTTACATCAGACCATTATTGAAGTCATCGCAGCATCTGTACTGTTAGGCCTCAATGCACACTGGTTCCTGACAGGAGACAATCGGCGTTATAAACTCACCTAAGCTGCATTATTATTTCAAACCAGTTTAGGTGAGTTGAGAAGTGTTTGGAGTTTGGGAGTGTATTTCATTGGCCAGATTGTTAACTTATCACAGCCATTGAAATAATAAAAAAAACACTGATGTGCTAAACATGCCTAACGTTTACACGTGTTAACAACATTTTTTTTGTGGTCGAAATTCCCTCTCCTGAACGTGATTTTAGGGCATTCAGAAAACATCCTCTAAACTGCTAAAAAAAAAAAAAAAGTCTTTGTGTGCATGGACACATAGGATAGAACACCTAAACCCACAAAAATGTGAGTTTAACAGCAGCAGTGTGCATGAGGCCTAGGTGACTGGTAAACTGCGGCATGTTCTTTAACCAGAGGAAGAGTGATTGTCAGCTCCTGGTCACAGATTAAATAATGTCACCTACACGTTTCCTTAACATAAAATCTGCAGGAAGGTTTCAGTGGTTGTGCATACTGCTGTTCAGATTCTTCATAAATTTCCCAATCTAAGCTAGTCGTTCAGCTTTACTCTTGTTTTTGAAGGTGTCTGAGCTGTCCATTCCGTACAAGTCAAATTCCCTGGCGAAGGACTAACTGAAGGGGAATTGTGGACTGTAAAATGCAGTCATAACTGCAGAACCACAGTGGGCCTTATTTCTCACTTTCGTAAAGGGCCACTAAACACGAATGACAGAGTTATTTTATGTAAAAGAAGCTTTAATAACCTTCACAATTTTTCAGTTTTATTGGAACAGGTGATGTAAAACAATGTTTTAATGGGGAGCATGTTTCATATACACAGCTCACTTCCACTCAGTAATACATAGAAGAAAACTTTGCTGTCTTTTTGGTGCCTTTTTTGCCAAATGTGACAGCTGCACAGCGTAGTTACACATCTGTCAAATTTAAATGTTTGGCATTTATGTAATGTAGTTGTGTCGCCGTCTTCTCTGTGTTACAGGTATAGTTATTAATGTTTAGTGGCTCTTTCACATAACATAATCTAACTCTCTTTTTATGGAAGGTTTAGTGGTCCTTTTTGAAGAGCTGTTTTTGCTGCTCAAAGCTTCTTTATTCTCCCATCATGCACTTGGAGAATTATTTGTTGCTGTCAGCACCAAGAGCATTTCTTCCTTTTGAACACTTTCACCTGCAAAGCCAATTATCTTCTGCTTCTGATAAGTCCAGTCTATGTAGGAGCTTGTGTTGCGGAACCAATCCTGTACCTCCCTAGGGTTATAGGGGCAAGTGACCACACAAGGTATTTTTTGAATCGTTTTAGGAAATTTTAGCTATTCTGTATACACAGGAACACAAAATATATGGCAGCAATCAGCTGCACTGAGATTTTTGTTATTGCTCTTAATTTTATTGAATCCTATATTTATTTGACGTGTGCCAAACGATTTTGGCTACGAAAGTACTAGCCCAAAACAGCGACTCCTTACCTCCTGCCCTAATGGAGGGGTGGATAAGCTGAACAAAAAACAAAACCTAAAAGGGAGAACAGGGACCTGGGCGTTAATAATGCTGTTGATACCATGGAAATGGTAGGTAATCCATATTGGATATCCATAAGGAACATATGGAAATATTTAAAGAGAGATTAAAACAAAGTTTTATCTTACAGAGTTTTTTTTTCTTTGAGAGGAAGAAAAAAAAAAGTAAATCTAAACCTTTTCTGTTTCACGTTTTAATAATAATGCAGTTCTTTATTGGAAGATGATGCAAATATATGGGTTACTGTGAAGATATTTTGGGGTAAGAGGAATAGTCCTCCCTCTTGATCTCTATAAAACAGCTTGATTTGACTTCTGGAACACAAAATATCTTGAAAAATTGTATTTTGACCATTTACGCGCTGTATCAGTGTTCAAGTTTATGGGCATTTTGCAGCATGTAAGTGGTTAATTTTCCTTCTTGTCTTTTGCTGTATAACTGTATGCGTCTATGGGTTAATATTTTATATGTGATCCTCTTTGGAAGAACATTTTTTTATATTTTCATTTATGTGTTTTTATGTCTTATTATATTCTGTTCTCAAGCCCTCCTGTCAAGTTTTTCCTCCAAGTGTTTTCTGTTGTGTCAAGTATGACCTATTTGGAAGGCATGAAATTGTTGCACAGTTATTTATTGCTAGTTTAATTATGAATTGTTTTCCCATGTTTTATTCTGATCAGAGATATGCGCCTCCCTGCAAAAAGTCAGTAAATTTGAGGACTATCTGTCGGTTCTCATAAAATGTTAAAGTAGAACTATAGGCCAAAACTTTTTTTTTTTTTTTTTTTCATTTTGGATAGAGCAAGGGAGAGTTACAAACCCCTGTCAGTTTTTTGTTTTTTTTTTTGCCATCTGTGTCCCATTGGAGAGATTTCCCTTCACTTCCTGTCCCATAGCCATACAGGAAATCCCTGCAAATTAAGGGAATTCCTTGGGGACCCCCAGGTCCCCATTGGAAGATTTCCCTTCCATTACATTTCTGGGGACAATCCAAAATTTGGGATTTTCTTTTACTTTCTTTTGCAATAATTATGCTAAACTGAACACGTAGAAAGGATCACTCTCCCTAACTGGGGCACAGGCAGCCATGAAAACTGACAAGCCTTCTAAACCCTTTGCAGTCTATTCAAAACTAATAAAAAAAAAAAGTTTTGCCTTTTTAGTTATACTTTTAAGCAGATTGGCTATCATAACCAATTTCACATGGTGGTGGCAGTACAGAACGTGTGACCCTTTGGGTAATGTATATGGGCATAGTCAAGATAAAGCGCTGTAATTATGTGCAGAGTCTGTTACATCATAGCAGCCAGTCAGATTGCAGTTTCCTGGTGTCAGACCAGGGAAATATTTTGATTGGTTGCTGTGGCTTAATGGATTTTGCTTTTAGTGAGGCCCATGGATTTATGTAACTAGCTCAGCAGTCCTGGTCTGTCTATGGTTAATATAAACGTACTATATGCTCTATTCGTCATATCCAATGTGGCCATATGTGATTGATGCCAACAGGTTGAATTGTTTTACGTCAGAATTAGCCATAGTGATGTGAATGGGCCGTTGTGATTGCCATGCAGTGACAGATCTATCCAGCTACATCGACCATCCAGGCTGTTGAGTATCTGGCTATCAGGAGTTGCTTTTGTGACATAAAACTACTGGTTTAAAATCGGTACATGCATCTGTAGACCATTTGAAAATGCAAATAGACTGCTAAATTCAGCCTGATTTTTGTTTTTGTGGCTTCATTTGACACTTTTCAGTGTTCCTTTTACATCATCAGGCATACAAAGGGCAACGATTAACAAGCCTCTGCCTAGTGGCATAAATAAGAAAGCTGGAAAAAGGAATAAACTCATTCACCTTAAGAGTCAAATCAGTTGCACACTCAGTAGTAAGCCAAAGGTTGCCTTAAATGCATGTATTACAAATTATAATAGATCAGAGGTATAAGAGAGAAAATGCCAACCTAATTCCAACTCCATTAAACCTTGATAATCAAACCCTGTTGATCTAAACGCGTATTTTTTTAAAGGTTCCTGCTTCACTGTTTGCATTCCTGTGACCGTGCCACACCATATCGAGAGTAAGCTTTGTCCTTGGGTCCTGTGTGTATTTTCGTTTTGAAAACTTGTGAATTAAAGTCATGTCTGTCTGTAATGTCTGTCTCGAAGTAAAATGCTGCATTTTCTTCTTAATAGCCGATCGTTGAGGTTTTCCAGGTATTTCTGATAAATGTATCTCCAATGAAGCCTTCAGATTCTGTCATGTGGTTATATCTTCTATATAGGACATCATATCGCAACCCTTATAGAATCGCACTTCATTTACTTTCCCCACAATGTTCTGCAAGCATCATATGCTACCAGTATGCTGAATCTGTATAGTGTCTATCTGAATTGTGGTTTTCAAGTAAAAAATAAAAAATATTGTCAAATCACATTTTATATCTCTGACTTTAATGCCACAGAACAGCCAGTAAGCTATTGAATATAGTCTGAGCTAATATCACTTAACACAGCTATTAAATTGTGCATTCGCCTTAATCTTCAAGTACATATTCAACCAACATACCAAGTTGCTGTTTCATTGTAGTTGTTGGTGCATTTTTGGTAAACGGCCTGAAGCCACTGCGAATTTGGAGGGTTTTCATTGTGTGTATTTTTAAGAGACTTTTACTGTAGTATCTGTGAACAAAATTCCATGTACCAGCTTAGGTTTTAGTGTTAAGATTGCTAACGTTTCATTCCTCCAGCATAACATTTTTTTTTTTTACACTGTCTGTCATTCACTAAATTGTCATTAGGTTCCTGCAGATTCATGCTTTTTTTTTTTTTTTTTTTTTTTTTTTTAATCCTAATATTGGGAGCAGGCTATTTTTTACAATTCTTCTTCCCATGCAAGGTGTATTTCTGGACATGGACAGTAGTTTTAAAGTTTGGCACTTCAGTAAAAAGTTTTTGTGCTGCAGATTACAGCAGTATTATACTGCTGGTCATAATCCACACAGCAGACAGCTACATTAGAACTTCAATAGTCAGCATTAAAATATAGCACTATTTTGGATGCAGTATAGTCACTGTCACATGATGACATTACATTCAAACATCTGACAAGATAAAGGGAAGTCTTTGCGTGTTTTCTGACAACAGTCCTTTTTTATGTTTGTTTTTCCAAGTAATCTATTTTCAACTCTATTCTGAAAGTAATAAGTGTTAAGGAAAATATTGACTTGTAGCTTAAAGAGGAAGTAAACCCTCTAAAAAATAAATAAATAAACACCCTGCAGGCCAAAGGCATAATGAGCTAGTATGCATAGCATACTAGCTCATTATGAATTACTTACCTGAGATCGAGGTGCCTGGAGCGACCCTTGTTCACCACCTCCGTCGCTGCCATATCTCCCGGAGTGACTTCCGGGTATCGCTGCTCCGGCACTGTGACTGGCCGGAGCAGCGATGACGTGATTCTGGCACATGCGGGAGCCGTCAGTGACAGCATGATCGCTTTCACTAACGGCGCGCTCAGTGCGCCTGCGCCATTGTCTTCGGCGCGCATGCGCCGTAGACAACGGTGCCCGGTTTTTGGAAAATATCTCCTTTTAACCATGTGGGCACTTACCAGGAGCCAGATGCCTGCTGGTTTTTCCATCATGGTTGCACGGCTGGTTTCTGTCAGCCCGGCTGCCATACTTACAGGCTGAATGTCGGACGTTTTTTATTGAACCGGCTGCTGTAACCTGACAATCTGCCCATGTATACTAGGCTTTCTGGCTGACTGGCCACGGCTCTCTCCTTTTCAGGGTGACTGTTCTTGTATCCACTGCCTTCTAGGTTTCTTCAGGTAGCAGGTGGACCTGCTGAGTCCCATCGACACTCCACTTCTGTACAGGCTATATACAGCACAGTGAAATCGCCACTACATCCTAGAAGGTAATATCTGGGTTTGCAATGGAATTTGGCATGCACAAAGTGGATTTATAGCTTTTTTGGGCTATATTAAATAAGTTTTTGTAACCAGAGTTTAAATTCCAGTTACCAATTAACTCTCCTTCCCCTTTAATACAACCATCCACGCCCTTCATACACATACTATTTCTAGGGGTCTTTGTTAGGGGTAATGTTAAGTCACAGGTCCTCTTCCATCTTAGATGGTGTGTAATCCCAGAATGCTGCAGAGATTGGTGTCACGTAATGATGTGGTGCTGTTCCCTCAAGCATTCTCTGATGAGTCCAGGGAGGCTGTGGGTCCTTGACACCCTGTATTCAGAGGAAATTAGTTCAAGACACTGGGTGTCATTTATCTCAGAAGAGGACTTGATGCTGGTTTATAAAGTAAGACACAACAGTGTATAAATTGTGATCTGGAGCTAGGATTTTAAATTGGCCATTATCTAATATTCTTTCTTTTTTTTGGGGTGTTTGAATCCAAATATAGCTTCCACAAAACCATTCTTAAATAAATTGGACTCATATTATGCCATTACATTGAAGTTCTTCTGTAGCTATAGTGACATTCAGCTCTCTGTCTCTTTGGTAGAAATGTTGGCCAGTGTTGGTGGTGGGCTTGTTAACCGGGTCACCATTTAACTTAATCTATTTCTGGCTCTTATTTTTCTAATTTTAATTTAATTTAATTTTTTTAACTTTACTGTCAGTGACTCCACAAAGTGTTGGGCTCATGACTAGACTAGTATTCTTACAAAAAATGTAAGTAACTTGTCCTCTCATGTTGTGGACTCATAAATCAGAGCAAAGTAGCCAAGAATGACAGATTTTTTTTTTTTGCCATCAAACTTCCTCGCATTGGCTTCTGGTTTGTTTATCAAACAATATATTAAGTATGTGATTTGAAGTGAACAAGTGATTGTATGGTGGAAGAGCATCTACGATGTTATATTGCACATATTTGTAAGAGTGAGTGCGTTCTATGTCTTATATTTGCTTTCACCCCCAATCATTTTTTGTATCTTAGATTTGATTAGCTAAACTTGTCCAGCAGTGTGACATTTTATATCACTACTGGATATAACCATCACATCACTTTCTGTTATACCCCACTGTTTATTTGATAATGTTCTAAAAAAATGTGATTTCTCCTTATGTTTCATATCATTTCTGTTTTAGTTTGCCTTCTAGACACACCACAAGGGCAGTTACCTTGCTTTTACATTAATAAGAATAGAGATCGTGTGTTTTTTTTTTTATTTTATTTTTTTTAAACTTCATCGCCTCCTGATTTTATCTAATGTGATTATTCAGTAGGCTTAATTTCAATATTTATTTTTATTTTTTCTTGTGCTGCTTTTTTATACATTATATAAATAATAAATTATTGGGATATATCCAAGTAATTGTGGATTTATGTTTGTATGTCAAGACCGTAATCCTGTGTACTGTACTTGTGCACCGATTTCTCCTTATCTGACAGCCACAAAGTAATTTATTGCTGTATATAATACTGCTGTGACTGGTTTTGTACCTTTCCAATAAAGAGTTCTCATTGAAGTCTCTGTTAATTGCTGTGAGTTCTCTGTTCTCTAAAGCTGCAAATTGCTGTGAATTTTTCATTTTTTTAATCTGAAGATCAAATGTGCCACTTCTGTAGGTGAGTCAGGGCACCAGTTTGTAGGGAAGGGGTAGAATGAGTCAGACTTCCTATTGGGCATACAAATGGTGCACTCCAAACTTTTTGAGGATGTTTTTATAAGTGAGTGTTTAAGTGACTTACAATTAAGGGCTCTTTCACACTGACGGACCGTATGTCCGTTTTTCATCCTTCCGTTTTAGGATGAAAAACAGACATACTTGTATCCCAATGGGATAGCGGGTGTCAGCCGATGAGCATCCGCTGACACGTGCTCTCGTCCGTGCCCGCTATGCTCCGTTTCTGCAGACGGAGGAAAACCCCATTTTTTCATCCGTCTGCAGAGCGGATCGGATGACGACAGACTCTACGGTCCGTCGTCACCCGATCTCCCATAGGGGAGAGCGGCGCTCTGACAGGTCCGTCCCTGCATGGAGTGCAGAGACGGACCTGTCATCTTCCTGCTCAGCGGAGATCGCTCCGGCGATCCCCGCTGAGCAAGCGGCTATCCACGGGGCGGATCTGCACTGATCCGCCCCGTGTGAAAGAGCCCTAATGGTGCCATTGTCAGTACATCTAAGCATTATGGTTATTACCAGCACATCTTTTACTCATAATGAGTCTTTTATTAGTCTTGGTGATATTTTGGAGCCCAAATATGGCTCTTAGGCCCCTTTCACACGGGGGCGTTTTTCATGCGGTGCAGCGCTAAAAATAGCGCCTGTTCACCGCATGAAAAAATCCGGCCCCTTTAACTCCAGTGTGAAAGCCGGCGGGCTTTCACACTGGAGCGGTGCGCTAGCAGGATGACAAAAAAAGTCCTGCTAGCAGCATCTTTGGAGCGGTGTGTTCACCGCTCCTATACCGCTCCTTCCCATTGATTAGAATGGGACACCGCAGTGAAACCGCGGCAATACCGCCGCAAAGCGTCGCTACGGCGGCGCTCTGCGGGGGGTCTTTAACCCTTTTTCGGCCGCTCGCGGGGGGGGTAAAACCGCACCGCGAGCGGCCGAAAACCGCGGTTAAAACTACGGTAAAGCAGCGCTAAATATAGCCCCAGTGTGAAAGGGGCCTTAGTGACAGTATTGTCATCACTGTTGCGTAAGGAAGGAGCCTCATTATGAGCAAACAATTTCCCATTGGGGGCACATACACCCCCTTGGCCTATCTTTGTTCTTCATAAATGTTACAAAAGATTAAGGCAGAAGTGACCAGCTGACTGCCCACCATGACACAAGAATGAGTGGCATAATGGACTGTCTTGTGAGACAGGGAATGTTGAGGGAATAAATAAACCTACAGGAAAAGTAGAAAAGCTCCGGATTTCCCATGTCATTTAATGTGGGTACCGACAACCTGTTTGCATTGTATATAGATAAATGACTGTATAGTCCTGAAAACATAGCACAGAGAAGCAATGTCCTCAGATCTATTTCATTGCTTACCATGAAAGTTCTTTTCTGTAATCTATCCAGTATGCATAGAATTACAGTTGCCTGTCACCCGGCATGGCTATCCGCTTACCAGGAAATCGGAGTTACTTGGGATTTCACAATCCACTAACAGAACTTTTGCAGACAGACCATAAGAATGAGTCAGCAAATACAGCCATATGGAAATTTCCACTATCAGAACTATTTTCTACCATATGATGATATATATCTCTAAATGGAATCTGTTAGACTTTAAATGGTGTAAACATTTCATACTAACTTCATCCAGGCTTTTATTTTTTTATTTTTTATTTTGCGGTGGGGGGCAGTTCTAACCTATCACCACTCTAATATTTGTATTTTTTTTTTTTTTTTACTTTCATCCCTCTTGAATTTGGTACCAATGTACTCTGGATGTCTACAGCTCCATAGAGGGCTTTTAATGTTTGTGCTTTTTAAGAGCTCGCTTTTCAGATTGCCCCTGACTGTGTGTGTGTGTGTGTATTTACAGTATCTCACAAAAGTGAGTACACCCCTCACATTTTTGTAAATATTTTATTATATCTTTTCATGTGACAACACTGAAGACAACACTGAAGAAATTACACTTTGCTACAATGTAAAGTAGTAAGTGTACAGCTTGTATTAGTGTAATTGCTGTCCCCTTAAATAACTTAACACAGCCATTAATGTCTAAACCGCGGGCAACAAAAGTGAGTACCCTCCTAAGTGAAAACGTCCAAATTCAGCCCAAAGTGTCAATATTTTGTTTGGCCAGTTCACCAGAGCTTGCCACTGGAGTCCTCTTCCACTCCTCCATGACATCATGGAGCTGGTGGATGTTGGAGACCTTGAGCTCCTCCACCTTCCATTTTGAGGATGCCCCACTGATGCTCAATAGGGTTTAGGTCTGGAGACATGCTTGGCCAGTCCATCACCTTTACCCTCAGCTTCTTTAGCAAGGCAGTGGTTGTCTTGGAAGTGTGTTTGGGGTCGTTATCAGGTTGGAATACTGCTCTGTAGCCCAGTCTCCTAAGGGGATCATGCTCTGCCTCAGTATGTCACAGTACATGTTGGCATTCGTGGTTCCCTCAACTAACTGTAGCTCCCCTTTTCTGGCAACACTCATGCAGCCTCAGACCATGAAACTCCCACCACCATGCTTGACTGTAGGCAAGACCCACTTGTCTTTGTACTCCTCACCTGGTTGCCGCCACACATGCTTGACACCATCTGAACCGAATAGATTTATCTTGGTCTCACTGACAGGCTGACCCCTCCCCCACCCTTCAACCTCTGCAGCAATGCTGGCAGCACTCATACGTCTTTTTCTCAAAGACAACCTCTGGATATGATGCTGAGCATGTGCAATCAACTTCTTTGGTTGACCATGGCGAGGCCTGTTCTGAGTGGAGCCTGTCCTGCTAAATCGCTGTCATCTTGGCCACAGTGCTGCGCTAAGTTTCAGGGTCTTGGCAATCTTCTTATAGCCTAGGCCAGTGGCGGTGAGCCTTGGCACCCCAGATGTTTTGGAACTACATTTCCCATGGTGCTTATGCACTCTGCAGTGTAGTTGAGCTTCATGGAAAATGTACTTCCAAAACATCTGGGGTGCCAAGGTTCGCCATATTTATGTAGAACAACAATTCTTTTTCAGATCCTCACAGTTCTTTACCATGAGGTGCCATGTTGAACTTCCAATGACCAGTATGAGAGAGTGATAACACCAAATTGAACACACCTGCTCCCCATTCACACCTGAGACCTAACAAGTCACATGACACCAGAGAGGAAAAATGGCTAATTGGGCCCAATTTGGACATTTTGACTTGGTGTACTCACTTTTGTTGCCAGCAGTTTAGACATTAATGTCTGAGTTATTTTGAGGGCAAACAAAGATTTGGGGGGGGGGGACACCCTAAAAGTTGCATTAAAGAAGGTGCAACCATAGGACCATAAACAGAACAAAATATTACAGCCAGAGGTGTAACTAGAAACTTCAGGGCCCCGGTGCAAGAAATCATGAAGGCCCCCCCGAAAGAGCATGATTTTGATACTGATTTGTTGGGGGGGGGGGGGGGGGTGGCAGTGGCGGTGTTGAGGAGGGCTGGCAGTGGTGGTAGTGTTGAGGGGGGTGGCAGCGGTGTTGATTCCTCCTCAGAATTCTGTTACATGGTGCCTCCAGCCTAGGGATGCCTTTGCCTCATGGGGACTCCTGGCAATTGCAGAGGAGAGAGCTCCTCCCCTTCACTCCATTGGTGTCAGCTGACTTTCTTTTCAGTGACCGCCCCGCCTCCCTACATTCTTTCTGGATAGGGGTGTGGCGGTCCACAGTCTCAGCTCTGCCTTCTTTCCCCTCAGCGATATCAGCGGATGAAAGCCCCCCCCCCCCTCCATGGGCCCCTTGCATTGGCAGATGGACGGGTGGGTGGGCCCCTCTGAAGTGGCAGAACTGCAGGGCCCAGTCGCAAGTACGACTGCTGTGACCCTGATAATTCTACCACTGATTACTGCGTACACATGCAAAAAATTACATTTAACTCCTGCAAGGCTATTTAAAACACCTGAACATTTTCAAAAAATATGGGGATTTGGTCACACCATATGGCTATATTGTGCTTAAGCCCACTTACTGCGACAAAGTACCCCATTATCAGTGGGTCCTACGCTATCCATAGAATGGGAGATCCTGCTTCTCTGAACCATGGGAGAAATGCACTTCTCTATATGGGAGAACTAAAGGACTCTACCTGTAACACAGGTGGATGCTAATAAGAGGCAATGATGAGGGAGTGGGGTGCTCCCGCCCAAAGGGATTTGGTCAGAATCCATACAATAGACACATTTTTGTTTTGTCTATTGTATGGATTCTCCCATGCTGCTGGCCTCTCTCTCCTGTCAAGTGCCCCCAGGGCAAACAGCTGGCTATTATGGGGGCACCCTAGCAGGCTTGCTCCTGAGCCACTGCTCTTCTTGTTCAGACACAGGGTCACGGCTCGACCTTGCTCCAGCTCTCTGGTCATTGGCTGTGATTGACAGCAGCGGGAGCCAATGCGGAGGATGAGTCCCTGGAGAGCAGGGGCTGTGGTGCACATCACTGTATCGCAGTGGGCCTCTGGTGTTAGGGGGAGTTGCTGCACACAGGTTTTTTTTTTTTACCTTCATGCATAGAATACATGAAGGTAAAAAACCTTAAACCTTTTAGAACTACCTAAAGGGAAAAAAAAATCTCTGTGCATCTCTGCCCACCAGCCCCCCCTGTACTTACCTGAGCCAGATATCGATTCAGTGCTGTGCCCGGGAGTAGCAGCTCTTTCCTCACAGGACGTGAAGCCAGCAGCGAGAGCCATTGGCAGTAACAACCAGAGAGTGGGGGCGGGGCCGAGCCACACTCTGTGTGTCTGAGCACACAGAGCACGGCTGGTGATTGAGTCTGCACAAATGCCTCTATAGCAAGTGGCTTGCTACGGGGAAACAGCAGAGGATCAGATTTGAAACCACAAAGAAAGAGTGGGCACACAGACCTAGTGCATTATCCTAAAACCATCACTTTATTAATAAAGTGATAAGTATTATACTCGCAAGATAACAAATGTATCAAGCTCATCACATAGTACATCGTTGTCCAATCCACACTGCATCACATCATATGGTGGGCGGAGATAAAGATCCAATAGTCTAATGCGTTTCGAGGACTAGCCTCTTCCTCATAGCCTATTGGATCTTTATCTCCTCTCATCACATGATATGATGCAGTGTGGATTGGATGATGGCGTACTATGTGATGAGCTTAATACATTTAGTGTCTTGTAAGTACATAGGCGTGCGAATGGGGTGTGCCAGTTGTGCACACCCTAATCACCTGTGCTGTCTCCTGAGATCTGCAATGAAATGTGTCAACCAAGGAGTGTGTAGCCCGCGCTGCTTGTGTAACAGTATCACATTGAGCAGATTGTGAGGCATGCCAGAGCCGCTTATTGTGTGTGAAACTGTTGGGTAATGTAACTGCTTTCAGGAGAGAGACCAGCTGTCAAAGTTGTGCAATAATGTTGGGGTGGGCGGGACCAAACAGCAATCAAACACCAGCGAATTGGATGGGGTCTGGGTTGGCCGCTACATTCGGGTGGCTCCGCCCCTTTCTTAAGCAGCCCAATTATTGGCTGGTGTTTGATAGCTGCTCTGTCCCACGGCTCCGCCGATCCCTGACATCGCAGCTGAGTTTTGACAGCTGGCCTTTCTCCTTGCAAGCAGTTACATTACCTGACAATTTCCCACACTGAGTGGCTCTTGCAAGCCTGACTATCTGCTGCATGTGAAACCCCGTTTCCCCTGCCTGTTCCCATCAATGCTGCCTATCAATGACAATCAGTGCTACCCAATCCGTTCCAATCAGGGCCTATCAATGCTGTCTATCAGTGCCACCTATCATTGCTAATCAGGGCCCATCAGTGCTTCCTATCAGTGCCAATCATTGCTGCCTAACAGTGGCACCTATTAGTGCCCATCAATGCTGCCAATCAGTGTAACCTAGCGATGCTAATCAGGGCCCATCAGTGCTTCCCATCAGCAGGACCACCTTAACATCATGGGCCCCTGGGCAAAGTAATGTACTAGGGCCCCTACCACGGAGATGGTGACCTGTGGTGTGCTATGCATGTGGTGGCAAGGAGTGGTGTGGCTAAATGATGCTACATATTGGGTGTGGCTTTTGAGTCTGATTAGAAACATAAAATACACACAACCAGGAAATTATCCCAAATTAAATTCACCCCCTATACACACTGCCCTGCCTGCTCTACACACTGACCCTCTGTATACACTGACTCTTTTTCCTTTACACACTGCTCCCACTCCTTTTTTAAACCACCCCCCTCCCTGTACACACTGCCCCCTGTAATAAATGCCTCTCCCAGCCTGTATTTATGTATGACTGTACACAGTACGGGGGGCAGGAGGGCTCAGTACAGGGAAGTTGGAGGACACAGTAAAGGGGAGGCCAGGAGGGTACAGTATAGGGTGTAGTAATGTATAGTGTCAGGTTTGGGTGGTATAGTGGTCGATTAGGGTAGTATAGGTGGTATAGTGGCAGGTTTGGGTAGTATAGGTGGTATTAGTGGAAGGTTTGGGTAGTATTAGTGGTATTGTGTCAGGTTTGGGTAGTATAGGGTGGTATAGTGGCAGATATGGGTATAATGGGGAGCTATAGTTGCAGATGTGGGTAGTATAGTGGCAGATGTGGATAGTATAGGGAGGTATAGTGGCAGATGTGGGTGATTTAGGGAGGTATAGTGGTAGGTTTGGTTAGTACATGGTGAAATAGTGGCAGGTTTCCTCAACCTACTGAGACTTTGGGGTTCAAAACAGCGTTTTAATCTCGGCCCCTTCCTCACTTTTAGACCCCTTTCACACTGAGGCAGTTTTCAGGCATTATAGCTCTAAAAATAGCGCCTGTGAAGCGCCTGAAAACTGCCTCCAATGCCGTCCGAATATGAAAGCCCGAGTGCTTTTACACTGGGGCAGTGCGCTTGCGGCACATTAGAAAAAGTCCTGCAAGCAGCATATTTGGGGTGGTTTGGGAGCTCGCTCCCAAAACACCCCTGCCCATTGCAATGAATTCCTGAAAAGCGCGATGGAAATGCTGCAATACGGGCGTTTTTAACCCCTTCTTCAGCTGCTAGCAGGGGTTAAATGCGCCCTGCTAGCGGCCGAAAAGTGCCGCTTAAGCAGCAGTAAATCGTCCCTAAAACAAGCATTGCTTTAACGCTAACGCACGGGCGGCCCCAGTGTGAAAGGGGTCTTAACCTTTCAATATGCTAGCTTCAGACCAAAAGAAGGCAGATTTAACAACTGCCTTGCACCAATTTCAGGTACAAGGAGTGGTTGTACCAGTTCCTTCAGAAGAAAGGTTTCTATCTAAACCTATTTTACAGTCCCACAGTCACATTTTGCTGTAGGAGATCAATACTTCCAATTTGTAGTACTACCATTCTGACTCTCCTCTGTTCCATGAGTATTCATAAAAGTGCTCCACTTCTGTTCTTTTAATAACCCAGGACATTTATGTCACCAGTTACTTCAATAACCTCTTGATGAAGGATTTCGCCAGGTTACGATTCAGTTCCTTCAATCATTTGGCTGGATAATCAATTTTCCAAAGTTTGCTCTCCACCCCCCTCACATTGGCTGAAGTACCTGGGTCTAATTTTAAATACAGCCCAAACCAGAATCTACCTTCCTCAAGAGAAAGTTGCTTCTCTAAGGACCCACTCGTAGGTCTAATGGTAGCCTTCTTCGAGGCATTTCCTTTTGCCCAGTTTGACCCCAACATATTCATGCCATGGAACAAGCAAATCCAATCCTAAAGCTGACCATACACCTATAGATTATCTGCAGATTTTCTATGGTTAGATGGAAAAAGTGGGAGATTCCTCCATCCACAGAGTTTAGCAAACATGGAGACATCTGTTGCACTTTTTCCATCTAACCATAGAAAATCTGCAGATAATCTAAAGGTGTATGGCCAGCTTTAGATTGCCTAGTGCTTCTGTCCAGCCAGACAACACTCTCCTTAACATGGTGGTGGTTCCCTGGAATTTAGAAAATCATTTCTTCACAGGCCCTGGAAGGTGGTAACACCCGATGCAAGCCTTACAGGCTGGGGCAGAGTTCACAATTCCATGACTGTTCGGGGTACAGGGTCCCCACGGGAGTTACAACTTCCCATTGCCTCTATGGAACAGTGGCGGTGCGTCCATAGAGGGAGCAGGAACACTGCCCCCTCTCTCCTGCACCAGTCAATCTTCAATAGATAGATTCATGCATTGCCGATCAGGTGCACCGGTCTGATTACCTGATTGGCTGAAGCGACAGGCGCTGTGATTGGATGCCTATCGGGTGTCCAATCATAGCAGAAGAGGACAGGAGAAGACATCGAGGACTCGGAGGGAGCGTGGAGGAATGCGCTGACCGAGACAGGTAAGTGCCGGGTGGGGGGGATACTGGCAGCATTTGATGGGGCAAACTGGGGGCAATTGATGGGGCAAACTGGCGGCAATTGATGGGGCACACTGGTGGCAATTAATGGGGCAAACTGGCGGCAATTGATGGTTACAATGTTACATGGTTACAATGGCTGCGTTTGGCACAGTGGCTGCATTTGATGGGCGCAGTGGTGGAAATTTATGGGTACAGTGGCTGCATTTGATAGGCACAGTGGCTGTGTTTTGATGGACACAGTAGCTGCATTTGATGGGCACAGTGAGGCTGCAATTGATAATGATTTTTTTTTTTTTTCAATTTGCGCCCCCCCCAAAAATTTTGAGCACCAGCCGCCACTGCTATGGAACTAAAAGCCCTCAGATTATCTCTTCAAGACTGGACGTCCCTTGTGCAAGGTTATCCAGTCATAAACCATCAGAGGGGTCAAGCAGCCCTGAGAAAAAGAAGCCTATTACTCTCCTGGGCAGAAACTCACATTTCAGCTCTCTTAGCCATCCACATCCCTGGAGTGCACAATTGGCAAGTGGACTTCTTAAATCACTAATGCCTAGACCCAGAGGCTGGTGTCTCTGCACAAAGATCTTTCAAAATCTCTGTCAAATGTATGGAAAACCCAGATGTGGACAGCCTTGACTCCAGGTTCAAAAACAAGCTGAAAAAATTTGTAGCAAGACTATTGATACTCTAGCCTTCGTAGTAGATGCTGTGGTGATTCCTTGGCCTCCGTTCAAGCTGCTTAATGCCTTTTCTTCAATGAAGACCCTCCCTTGACTGCTGGTAAGATAGAGGAAGAAAGAGTCCCATTAATTGTTATCACACTAAACTGATCCAGAAGGATGTGGTGCACAGATATACAGTCCCTTTTTTTCCACATTTTGTCATGTTAAAACCAAAATCGTAAATGTATTTTTTTTTGATTTTGTGGGATAGACCAACATAATGTGACACATAATTGTGATGTGGAAGGAAAATGATAAATGTTTTTCAATTTTTTTTTACAAATATCTGAAAAGTGTGGCGTTTATTTGTATTCAGCCCTCTTTACTCTGATCCTGTAAGGATGTTATTCCACTGCATAGCTTAGTGTTATCTGCAAAGACTGAGATTATACTTTTAATCCTAGACCCTACAGTGCCTTGAAAAAGTTTTTATACCCCTTGACATTTTCCACATTTAGTCATGTTACAACCAAAAATGTATTTTATTGGCATTTTCTGTGATAGACCAACACAAAGTGGCACATAATTGTGAAGTGGAAAGAAAATGATAAATGTTTTTCAAACTTTTTTACAAATAAATATCTGAAAAGTGTGGCGTGCATTTGTATACAGCCCCCTTTACTCTGATCCCCCCTAACTTAAATCTAGTGGAACCAATTGCCTTCAGAAGTCACCTGATTAGTAAATAGAGTCCACCTGTGTGTAATTTAATCTCAGTATAAATACAGCTGTTCTGTGAAACCCTCAAGGGTTTGTTAGAGAACCTTAGTGAACAAATAGCATCATGAAGGCTAAGGAACACACCAGACAGGTCAGGGATAAAGTTGTGGAGAAGTTTAAAGCAGGGTTAGGTTATGAAAAAATATCCTAAGCTTTGAACATCTCAAAGAACACTGTTCAATCTATCACATGACAATGGAAAAAGAATGGCACAACTGCAAACCTACCAAGACATAGCCGTCCACCTAAACTGACAGCTCAGGTGGGAGAATCTATCCACAGGGCATCTAATAGTTGTCCACAAATCTGGCCTTTATGGAAGAGTGGCAAGAAGAACGCCATTCTTGAAAGAAAGCCATAACAAGTCCCAAAGCCATGTGGGGGACACAGCAAACGTGGAAGAAGGTGCTCTGATCAGATGAGACCAAAATTGAACTTTCTTTATTGTACATCATGGGACACAGAGCCTTAAGTAATAACTTAATAGGTATATAGGCACCTTTAGGTGATGGACACTGGTATACCCAATTCAGGAAGTTCACTCCTTTATATAACCCCTCCTCCTTCCAGGAGCACATCAGTTTTTTCGCCAGTGTCTAAGGTGTTGGTCACAAGTGAAGATGTGCTCTGAGTAGCCCCGGGGGGATCCATGCTGGATTTAAATAGCCTCCATAGACCAGATCCATCCAAAGAGGCCAAAGTGGATGGTACCTGGGCCTCGTATCCGAAGCACAAGGTTTTGTCTGTAACGCCTCTCTTTGTAGGGCTGGACCCTGTGACCCAGGGCTTTGGTCATGCTACATTACCTAAAGCTTTCCTGGTGGGTTGCTTTTTACAGGTCCAAGGGACTGGAACCCCAATATCATGGGACCCGGTCCTTAAAGGTTTGCTAAACTCAGCCCGCCGTGATGGGTAAAGGTTGAATTGTCTGTTAATTCAGCAAATCCTGCGGCGGGATAAGGTAAGGGAAGAAACTTAGGAACTAAAGTCCATCTATGCTTTCTTCTTTAAGGGAATTTTTTTTGTCATGCCTTAATTCTCCACTAGAGGGAATAAATCGAAAAAAAAAGGTATGTGTTGACTGCGCTAACCCCTATATTATATATCTTAGAACCAGATTGTACACCACGGAAATTTTTTTTGATATACATACACACTAGTAATATTAAAATCAATATTCCTATGCAATACACCCGTGTCTTTATCTCATATAGAACTCATACATCCAATGTTACCATTAGTGTTAATTTTAAACGATACAAAATAAATAAACCAGCATTTAGTGAATCCCCCTTCCAGATTCTGTTGTGTATAAAATTACTCCAATCCTCCTATTCCTTGCATCCGTAAATCTGTATATTTCATATCCACCACGACACCGCCACCACCATAAGGATTGGCCACTCACCAGATATTAATATAGAAAACGCCTTTGGTTCATTGATAGGGATAACCACTCCACTCAGGTCTATGCTGCTCCCAGTTTACAGGTTTTAAATCCGCCCTCATGAAAAATGAACAACAATCATTGCGCAGTATGTGCATTTATTTATAAAAAGGTAAAAACAGGTTATGTCACTCACATTTTCAAGTGCCTATAAGTTGGCACCAAACTTATCCAGCCATTTGAATGGGTTTGGATGGGTGAGGGTATCGCCGTGTCTCTCCTATTCCGGCGTTTGTCCCAAGCCTCGTTATTGTTTTACCCGGAAGTGACGTATTTTGTTTCCTAGCAGCCTCTATGCATTTCACAACTACAATTGCGTCATCAGGAAAATCACCCAAAATTTTGTTCAGTGGTGTACAATCTGGTTCTAAGATATATATTATAGGGGTTAGCGCAGTCAACACATACCTTTTTTTTCGTTTTGCACAGGTTTTTTACTATAAGTAGAACCACATTTGACTGCAGCAAACTGTATACATTTTATATTGATTTTGTGGTGGTGGGGTTGCCCAACAAAGTTTGGTAGTTTAATTATATTATATATTTTTTGTGCCTGTAGACACATATTAGAGGGAGTATATGCACATACCTTAATCTGTTGTCTTCACTGTAAAGCTCAGTGTCAGTCTGTGTGGCCGCAGCAGCTTGCACAGGGGGATTGCTCTCAGGTAAGAGATCTGCCAAAATTCTTTTTTTCCCCCCCCTGAAAGGACAGAGGGTTAGGGTGTACCCCCCTTGTAATACCCCCGTCACGGGGGGTGCGGAGGTCCCGAATTTTGTTCCATCTGTTGTGTCCTTATGCTGGCGGGTGTCAGGGGCTCTGCCCCCCCCCCCCCGTGTTGGGTCTGTAGACCCAAAAGCCACACGAACGCGGGAACATTTTCAAAACGAAAGAGGGGGCGGGTTTACGGAGGGGCGGGGCCTAGGTGCAGCGCCGTGCTAAGTCCACGAGGATGCACGGCAGGCAAGCAGGATAATAAAAAGACAGCTGGAGCAGTCTCTCCTCGGCTGACATGGAGGAGCAAGCAAGCTGCACACGGAACACAGGAGCTGTGGGGCACGGAAGGGTGTCAAGTGGCATTCCTGATACAGGAAGACTTTTTTTTCCCAGCACTAGGCTGAGCTTAATAGCCGCATTATTGTCATGACTATGTTCAGCGATTAAGTGCAATTTAATAGTGCCTCTGCTTTGTGCTTAGGACCATGCGTACCAAAAAAGACACCACAAAGACCAAAAAGGTACCAACGGTTTCACCCCCAGGCGCTAGGATCTCCAGTTGCATTTCTACACTGTCGCTTAATTTGGCCTTGAGTACTATTAAAGGCCAAGTCTCAGCTTTATCGGTCTTATTTTAAAGACCGCTTGCTACACATTCTTTATTCCGGGGTTTTATGCAAGGGGTGATGCTGCTTAATCTGCCAGTCAAACATCCTTTGAACTCTACTTAGTTTTGTCAGTGTTACAAAAACAGCCATTTGAACCGATACAGCATGTTCCCTTAGTCCTTCTGACAAGGAAGCTGGTGTTCTTGGTTGCTATATCCTCAGCAAGGACGGTTTTGGAATTGGCTGCTCTTTCCTGTAAAGAGCCATATTTGATTATTCATGAGGACAGAGTGGTGTTATGCCCTCGGCCAGACTTTTTGCCAAAAAAGGTCTCAGGTTTTCACCTGAACCAAGATATTGTCCTGCCATAATTTTTTTCCAAAACCATGTTCCAGGGAAGAGAAGTAGCTACATTGTCTTGATGTGGTGAGAGCAGTGAAAATCTATTTAAAGACAACTGCTCAGATTAGAAAGACTGATGTCTTATTCATTCTGCCAGAAGGTCCTAAGGCAGCGTCGAAATCCACTGTCGCTAAGTGGATTCGGCAAGTTATAATTCAGACTTATAATTTAAGGGGTAAGATTCCCCCTTTTCAAGTCAAAGCGCCCTCAACCAGGGCAGTTAGTGCTTCTTGGGCAGTGCATCACCAGGCCTCCATGGCTCAGATCTGTAAGGCCGCAACCGTGTGCTGCAGGCAGCAGTATAGGTTCTCAAGCTTTGGGGGTACCCTGTGTCTCCATTAGGGATGAGCTTTCTGTTCAGGTCGAACATTGGCTGTTTGCCCATTTGTCGAAAACCGAACATTCGCGCCAAATTCGAGCTATGCGTAACGGCCCATAATGCACTGCGGGAGCGAAGTGCATTGCTGTATGATGCTTGGCCAGAGCATGCACCATGACCTGCATGCTTTGGCCAATCACAGCGCCCTCAGCTAAAAGAGCCATTATTGGCCAAAGGCAGGGTGCCTTTTGCCAATCATGCCTTAGGGGGACTAAGTCCATGCCCCACACTATACAAGGCCGCCTGCACATCGGCCTCATGTAGTGTGTCGTGGACAGAGAGAGTGTCATTTAGATTGAGCAGGCAGGCAGGTTATTCAGTTAGCTGCAGTGTATTTAATATTTATATACAGTCAGTCTTGTATATATATATATATATATATATATATATATCAACTGTATCCAGTTTAGCTAGATCTGACTGCAGTCCGTTCCTGGTGTACTGTTTCTAATATACTTCAAGCAGGCAGGTGATTGTTAGCAGCAGTGTATTTAATATATATATACATATATATATATATATATATATATATATATATATATATATATATATATATATATAGTCTTGTGTGTGTATATATATATATATATATATATATATATATATATATATATATATATATATATATATATATGTATGTATGTATGTATGTATATACATATATATATATATCCACTGTATCCAGTTTAGCTAGATCTGACTGCAGTCTGGGAAGATGGATGGAGCCAAATACAGGGAAATCTTAGAAGAAAACCTGTTATGCCGCGTACACACGAACGGAATTTCTGTCCGAAAAATCTTGGATGATTTTTCTGACGGAATTCTGCTCAAGCTTGTCTTGCATACACACGGTCACACAAAAGTTCTCTGAGCTGTAATTGCAGCGAAAGGTGTTTCTACAAAGTATTGACTCAGGGGGGCTGAATACAAATGCATGCCACACTTTTCAGATATTTATATTAATATATATTTTGAAAAACATTTATCATTTTCCTTCCACTTCACAATCACAATTATGTGCCACTTTGTGTTGGTCTATCACGTAAAATCCCAATAATATACATTTACGTTTTTGGTTGTAACATGACAAAATGTGGAAAATTTCAAGAGGTATGAATACTTTTTTCAAGGCACTGTACTCCGACTTCTGACGGACGCTCCTTGGCCTCTCCCAAACAGACCAGACTATTTGACCCAAGACCATTCCATCCTGCTTCTTAGTCGCTGGCTTTGTTGGCATGGCTGTTGAAACCCAGTTTCTAAAGGATAGGGGTATTTATGACTGTTATTACCAACTTTACTCACTGAAAATCCGACTCTCAAGATTACCATTGCACATAAAAAAAAGGCTTACTCCATTACATATTTTGTATGGATTGAAGACATATGGCTGAACACAGGGACTACTCTATCACTTGTATTTTGGCCTTTTTTTCAGTCTGTCCTAACTAGTGTCTGGCCCTGAGTACCCTCAAAGGACAAGTTCCTGCTTTATCCTTTCTCGTTCAGAAACTTTCTGCCTCGCAATTCCTGATCAAAACATTTCTGCAGGGAGTTGCTCATATAAATCTCCCAATTTGACCTTCAATGTCACCTTGAGATCTAAACCTGGTGCTCTCTCTCTACTTCAGAGACCCCCCCCTTTTAACCAATAAGAGACATTCCTTAGGAAGACCTCACTTGCAATGTTGTCTTCCTGGTGGGCATTATATCTGTTAGGCGTGTTTCTGAGTTGGCAGCTCTTTTGCACAAGGACAAAGTGGTTTTGAAACCAAAACCTTCTGTCAGATTCTCACGTACCTGACTGATGAGCCCGATAGTGCAGACGAAGGTCTCCCTTACGTATCTGACTCACGGCCCCTGGTAGAGCAGACAGGAGGCACGGGAGTGCAAAGTGGTATGAGAGCCTGGCAGGTTAGTTGCTGGAAGGGCGGCTCTGGAGTCCCAGATGCTGTAGCGGTGATCACCGATCGGACAGCAGATAGGCTGGAAGCAGGAGCACCCGATATCCACACCCAGAAGTTGGATCAAACAGTCCGTACACAGTTCAGGGGTTAGTGGATTCCAGAGGAAGCAGGCCGGCTGGTAGATGCAGAGACAGGTGATGCTGAAGCAGGGCAAACAGGCCAGGTCAACAACAGGTGGGCAGCGAGGTTTCAGAGGAGCAGGCAGGTTCAAAGTGACAGGCCGAGGTCAGGTGCAGGCAGAGAATAAAGAGAGTCCAAAGGTCAAGCCGGGTCGTTAAGGAGATCAAAACACACAAAGGCAGGTAAACAGGAGCAGGGGTCACAGAGAGCTGCAGATCAGACAGCACTGATCCAGTGTGCATCTCCAGTTTAAGTAGGCCATTTGGCGCCAAGTGCAGCGCGCGCATGTGCACAAGCGAGCACAGGCGCACACGCACAGGCGCGTGCCAGGGCGGCCAACGCTGCGTCTTCTACCGGGACTTTCCTGACACCTTCATTAAGGACATCCTCTTGTCCAAAAACATGACCTACATTGCATGGATGTGTTCAAGGTCTACCTGCCAGCCAAAGGCCTTTGTTTGCATAACTGAAACCCTCTTTGTTCTGCCTGTAGGCCCTCATAGAGGGCATCCTGCTTCACGCTTCATCATTGTCAGGTGGATCAGGCAACTTATCTTCAGTGCCTTTGCCCTTAGGGACAGAGTTTCCCTATCAAAGCTCATTCCACAGGGCTTTTGGTGTCTCTTAGACTTTTCAGTATCAAGAATCTGCTTCCCAGATTTGCAAGGCCACCACTTGGTTCCCTGTTCACACATTTTCCAGGTTTTACCAGGTAGATGTTCAGACCTCGGCTGATGCGAGCTTCAGCCGCAAGGTGTTTCAAGCTGTCATCTCAGTTTTTTGGCTGGGTTCTTTATTCATTGGGTTTTTTTTAATGGGTCAGTTGGCATTTCTGAGGTTGTTCCCACACCTAAGTTTATTGCTGGGCCTGTGTCCTCTACAATGAATAGGAATTTTGGCTTACATGTAAGTTCCTTATATTGGGGTATAGTACAGGACAGAGATGTCTGTCTTGATCACTGATTATTTCCTAAATAACTGAAGTTACCCTTGGTCAGGGGTATATGAGTGCACACTGTGGGTTGGCCCTAACAATGCATTTTTTTTCCCAGTGTCCAATGATCTGAAGCCATTCTGCCAGATCTATTGTTGTCACTTTAGTATCCACAGTGATACCTAATTTGTGTGCCACAATCTTTTTGTGCGTGTAATGACAGGGCAGGGAACTTTGGGGGGGTTACAGGTTCTCTTTAAGAAGACTTCAGGGGTCTAATGTCACCTCTGCACTCTTTTTTTTTTTTTTTTTTTTTAAAGCTGATTGTGTCCAATCGGGGAGATTTCCCTGTATTTCCTGTCCCAGGGAAAGAAGTACAAGAGGACATCTTCAAACCGCTGGTACTGGACAATGGTCATCGGGACCAATACTGAGCATGAATCGGGAAGAAAGCATAAGTCAATTCTAGTTCCACATTCTATCTGAAAATAAATATGGCTCTTCATAACAATTTAAATATTGGAATGATGTGACACTCATTGACAAGACCTCAGATGATACATGCAATACTGGCTTCTAACATCAGATGGCAGTGATGAGCCGAGAACGTGTCTCCATTAATAATGCTGGTATACTTATGCTTATTAAAACTGGACTAACAGACTATAAGGCTAAGTTTAAACTAGCTTCAAAAGCAGGTGTTTCCATCGATAAACAACGTTTACCTCCCATTACAAAAAAAAGCAGGTGTTTCATGAGTGTTTTTGAAGCTCCATGGTTGCCTCAAAATTGACAATGCAAATGTGCCACAAACGTCCCTTTGCTGTTTACAGCTCATTTGGGATGAATTTAGAAAGAGTTACTAGCAGACATGATAATACAAAATTCTATACAATAGAAAACCAACAAAGAGGGCGTGCCTGGCAAGCGTTTTTTTTGCAAAGCAAATGCATCAAAAACATATGGAAAATGCAATATAAAAAGGAAACCCTGGGCTAAAAAATAATAAAAAGCACCAAGAGTCAAGATACAAAAAAAACTCCAACCAAACCAATACAAATAAAGTTGCAATGCTAAAAATAATAGATAAATAGGGACATCTAATGAAAACATGAAAGAGGAGAGGTTGAAACCTTCATTCATATAATAAAATAATGTATACAAATGAACATAAATAGTGAAACAAAAGTCCATAAAACAAAGTCCAACAAACATCAAAGAATGCTCTCCTCTGTGCTCTGTGATAGATGACAAACAGGTGTAGAAAACTGGGAAGCTGGACCGGATTGGCAGCAAAGAGATAAGGTTATCCCCAAGCCAGATGAATTATTGAAGCTGCTTACCAGGTAAAAATGACATATCATACTTACCTCCACTGTGCAGCTCATTTTGCACAGAGTGGCCCCGAACATCCTCTTCTGGGGTCCCTATGTGGCTCTCGCGGCTCCTCCCCACATCAGATAACCCCCTAGGAGAAGCGCTCTCCCAGGTGGTTACCTTGCTGGAGCTCCTGAGTCCAGGATTTGCGTCCATAGACATAAATGCCGGACTCTGCCCCACCCCCTGCATCATTGGATTTGATTGACAGCGGCGGGAGCTAATGGCTGTGCTGCTATCAATCTATCCAATCAAGAGCCAGGCCCCCGTGGAGAGAGGGACAGCGCGTCCTCCGACCACAATATGTTCATCTGGTTCCAACAGTACTCAAAGGTAAAAACAAGAGAAGCTCTCACATAGTGCATCTTTGATGAAACGCGTAGGGTATGGCTTATGTCATCACGCTATTCATCCATGATTGGTTGGCTTAGGCATGTGTAGTGTAGGAACGCCACACATGCCAGCTTGGTTACTTGTTGAGCTTTTATATTCAGGATTCTTGTGCTTCTTTTTACCTTGTTTTATATTATACTGCACTGAGAGCACTCCTCTTGTTTTTACCTTTGAGTACCGTTGGAACCACATGATCTTATTATGGTCGGAGAGAGACCTTAATTTCCTGTGTGTCTTCTGACCACCTATGATTTACTGGTCATTTTTATCTGGTAAGCAGCTTCAATAATCCTTCTGGCTTGGGGATCACGTTATCTCTTTGCTGGTAATCCGGTCCAGCTTCATAGTTTTCTACACCTGTTTGCTCTCCTCTGAGCCCTGTGATAGATGACATTCTTTGATGTTTGATGGACTTTTTTTCGCTATTTATGTTCATTTGTATACAATATGTTATTATATGAATGAGGGTTTCAGAACTCCCCTCTCCCATGTTTTTATTAGCTGTCACTATCAATTACTTTTAGGACCAGTTCACACCACATGCAGTCCAGTGCTTTTTTTTCTGCATCAAAAACGCATGGAAAGTAGGGTATATGGTTTTCAATGGCATAGTTCACACCAGTGCTTGCAGTTCCAGTTCCAGAAAAAAAAGTAGAACATTCTGCATTTTTTCCTGCACTGGACTGTACTGGAACGCTGTAAAACGCATCAAAAACGCACTGGAACACACCGGAATGCACCAAAAATGCACTGCAACACACTTATACTTATTAGTGCTGCACTTTATTTGTATTATAATTAATGTGTCTTAATGCATTAGGTACGTTAATGAGTGTTCAAATTTTTCTGCACATCTAAATGAGCCCTAACTGCAAAGAAAGATGCATGCATTCTTAGTGGCACTCCGGACAATGCTCAATTTACCAGTGGCTTATTTGCAGCTTTTACAGACTGGTTTCTGTAGATGTAACAGTTTTTCAATATGGAACTACTTCATAAAAAAATCGATTTTGAAATTTGTTGCAATCTTATCTTTTTGTGGATTAGGATTATTGTGAACCCCAAGCAGGCTGGGTATATCAGTGAGCCCATAGCTACTGTTAAGTCAGCCAAGTAAATCCAAGCTGGATGGATGTGTATAGGGAGCCCAGTGCCAATACAAATTGGTCAAGTGTGAAGACCAAGCCAGATGTATAACAGTGCCCGTTGCCACTGTTATCCTAGCCATGTGTGATAACCATGCAGGATAGATATGTGTAGGGAGCCCATTCCTTCTATGCCAGCAAGTGTGAAGACTAAGCAGGATGGATTCCATGTCAGTGACCCATTACCACTTCTATGTCAGTCAAGGTTGAAGACCAAGACAGATATATGTACTGTATGTCAGCAAGCCCGTTGCCACTGTTATGTTAGCCGAGTGTGAAGACCAAGCAAGATGGATGTGTTTAAGAAGCCAATTGTCATTGCTATGTGGTACAGTGTGAAGACCAAGCAGGATGCATATGTGTTAGTGATCCCATTGCCACTGATATGTTAGCCAAGCGTGAAGCCTAAGCGGGATGGATGTGTAAAGGGGCCCATTCCATTACTATGTGGTCAAGTGTGAAGAGTAGACCAAGCCAGATGTAAGTGTGTCACTGAGCCCATTGGTACTGTTATGTCAGCCAAGTGTGAAGAGTCCAAGCAGGATGGATGTGGGTAGGGAGCCCATTGCCACTGCTATGCCAGGCAAGTGTTAAGACCAAGCCAGATGTATGTCACTGAGCCACTGCTACATTAGCCATGTGTACAGACTACATTGGATGAATGTGTCAGTGAGCCCATTGTCACTGCTACGTCAGTCAGTGTGAAGGCCAAGCGCGATAGATATGTCAGCGAACACACTGCCACGGTTACATCTACCAACTGAAGATCAAGCAGGATGGAAATGTGTTAGTGAGTCTATCGCCATTGCTACACATCAGTCAGGTGTGAAGACTAAGCATTCTAGTTACGTGTTAGTGAATTCAATACCAGAACAATATTCCCAATGAACACGTTCCCATAAGAGGCTGTAAAGTAAAAGTGGGTGCTGAAGTGACCAATGGCTGGAGACTGGAACAACTCAGTGCGAAGGATATGCCACTGTCCAGCGTTTTATTAAACGATCACATTGCAGCAAAAAATGATAGATCCTTATGGAGTTCCCTGGTGTGCTGATGATATATGGGGGGCTATTTACGAAAGGCAAATCCACTTTGCACTACAAGTGCAAAGTACATTTGAAATTGCACTTGGAAGTGCAGTCACTGTAGATCCGAGGGGGACATGGAAAGAAAATAAAAAACAGCATTTTAGCTTGGACATGATTGGATAATAAAATAAGCAGCGCTTCCCCTCATTTCAGTTCTTCCCCTCAGATTTACAGTGACTGCACTTCCAAGTGCACTTTCAGTGCAATTTCTAGTGCATTTTGCACTTGTAGTTTGCACTTGTAGTGCAAAGTGGATTTGCCTTTCGTAAATAACCCCCACTGTATCCTTTGTAGTCAATCCAATGACATTGGTATGTCAGTCAAGTAAGAAGCCTAACCAGGATAGATATGAGTCAGTGAACTGCCATTGCTATAGGTCAATATGGTGTGTAGCACAAGCAGGATAGATATAAGTCAGAGAATCCATTGCCGGCCACTGCTACACGTCAGTCAGTGTCTTGCTTATATAGGCTAACGCTCTCTGTGCCTCAGCAGCTTACTAATTTCTCCTCTCTTCACTTAGACCAGAACTACGAGGAGCACAGAAAGTGCAACTACTCCAGGGGCTATGATGTTTGAGGGTCCAGTTATGACTGCTAATTTGCGAGTAATGCACCATGAAGGATTATATAGACACACAAATAAATGTGATGTACTTGATTAATAATCAGTACCAGACGTGATCAGAGGCTGTGTAGGTTTTACAGGATTTTATGTAACATAATTACAATAATAGAATAGTTGGACAGCAGAATCCTGCAAATTCATTTTTCATAAATAAAGTCCAACTCCAGCCAAAACTTTGTTTTTAGTTTTCAGTAGAGTGGATGAGAATCAGAACTTCTGTTACTGTAAGTTTTCTCTGCTTTCTGTGTCCTCATTGGTGAGATTTCTTCTCACTTCCTGTCCTGGTGACATCAGTTGCAGTTTTAGATAGTGGTGGGCAAATCGTCATTAGTGTCCACCAAGAGGCCAATGACAATGTGGACTTTTAAATTTGAATGGGGCCAAGCGTGGCCGCCTTTGCTGCTGAAGTGAAAGCAATTGGGTTTGGTAAGTAGTCACCAAGACACCCAACACTGAATTGTGCGAGGTAGGGTAAGTACACACATGTAATACCTGGAAGTACTGGGTTTTTCATTAAGATCATTAGTAGAAATACTGTATAGTCATACAATAGAGGCCAGGATAGGACAAGAAAAGTGAAGATGGGAAACTAAACGCAATAGAAATCTGGCCCTGCATACATGTGAAGTATACTCCTACATCAATAATCAGCCTACATATTTTTTAATATATTCAGTATTTGATTTTCATAGGTTACTGCAGTGGCGGCTGTTGCTAAATATTTGGGGGGGGGGGCAAACTAACGATTGGCTCAAGCTTCCCCCCCACCCTGCGGGAGACGTTCTCCCAGCAAGGAGTCTGTATGTGACAATGAGGCTGAGGCATGAGAGGGAGCTGGGCTGTGGCACTGTACCTGGTCCTGGCGATGCGGTGGAGAGGACTGTGGGTCCGAGCAGGAAGAAGAGGCCGTGGACACTGGGTGCAATCCAGCGCCATCTTAGCACCCTCCTCATGTGGCCCGGGACCGCTGGCAAAGTAAGAATCCATGGGTTTCCGAGCAAGATGTGACAGCTCGGGCCAGCTGTGAGGAGGCTCTCCGACAGCGGGTGGCGAAGTGTCAAAGCGCCAAAAGCCCGGGTGGAAACAGGAGCTCACCAGAGATGTGACCTCACGCTTGCATGTCCAAGCCACGCCCCATGTAAAATAGCAAATATTAATTTGCTATTGTCACACAACTGGGTGGGCTCAGGGCTCTGTGCCCCGAGCCCACCCTTTTTTTAAGCCAATTAGAGCCCCAGGCTTTAATCATGTGCTTAAAAAAAGTAACAGTTGGAATCCATGCAATCCGGCGCCTTGCATGTAGATTAGACAAAGATTTGGGGGGCACACCCTAAAAAATGCACCCCACCCCCATCACTGTCTCTTATTAGTGTCCACCTGTGTTATAGGAGGAGTCATTTAGTTCTCCCATTAAGAGGAGTGTATTTCTCCCATGGTTCAGAGAAGGATCTTCCATTCTATGGATAGCATAGGACACACTGATATTGGGGTACTTTGACGTAGTAGTGGGCTTAGCAATATATGGCCATATGGTGTAACTAAATCCCCATATTTTCTGAATATGCTCAGGTGTTTTTAAATAGACTTGCAGGAGTTAAATGTAGTTTTTGTATGTGTGCGCTGTAAAAAATTTTCATGTAGATTAGGAGCCGGGTGCATGGATTAGAGAGGCGGCGCCCGTATGGACGGGCGGCCACTGTTACTGGGTATTGTTATAGTGCTGAAATAATGACAGCAAGAGTCATATGGATTCATCTATGTCACATTAGAAGATGCACAGCTGCAGATAAATGAATCATTGTTTTCCTAAAGTGGAATTAAACCCTGAAGTAAAATACCATAAAAACACACAACCTTATTAAAAATGTGCACCATGTGGTTAGTAAGGACTCTATATAGCTTTATTAATATGTATTTTACCTACCATTTCACCAATGGTGCCACATTGGAAAATGTTGTCTATTTACTTCCTCACAACCATGCTTCTGTCCTTCATACACAACATCATACAATTTCATGCATTAGCAGTCCGGTGTAAGGAGCAATCAGAAAGTAAGGAGCTTTCTGTAAACATCTCCAGGAATGGAACTGAGAGATTAAAAGAGTAAATATAAGAAGTATGTGTACTGATGGGTCAAAGTGCATAAATTGAGTGTAATTCTGCTTTAATGAGCAACTTTAAACTTACCCATGGCTTGTAAGTGCCAATGCAGAGATGACATATTCTTTTGTCATAATTAAAGTATGGGGCTGTCATTGTTGACCTCTCTTTTAGGAATGTTGGTTCTCTGGTTGTCATGCTTATACTTTGACTTTAATACTTTTTGAGTCTTTACAATAGAACACGTGTCAATCACAAGGTCCGTGGGCTCAATACTCACACCTCGCTCCTGCAGCGGTGGCACCCCTTCAGCTGTTGGCATCAGAGAGGAGGACAGAACTCCTCCAGATCCTTCACCTCTCTGTGCAACAGCAGCACCTCCGATCTTCGCGTCCCCTGGTCTCAGCATTCAGCAGATTCCGGCAGCTGAGTCCAGCCCTCCTCTGGTCCTCCTCCACCCACAGGTTCTTCGGTTCTTCCCAGCAGCAGCACAAGGTAAGGGGGGGGGGGGTGCACTGTGAGGTCAGGGAGGGTGGGGTGGTCTGGACATCTAGTCTGACAGATACAACCAGCCTTTTGAGGGCAGCCATAATGCTGCTGCGGTCCGTAAAAAAATTTAGTTTAACACCCCTGCTCTAGAACAAGTATAGAGAAAGTATTTTGACACTTTCCTGGCACTGATTTAAAGCATGCCTATTCTGGCACCGCCAGATAGCTGGCATTGTGGCAAAAGAGGCCCAGCAATGGTAGCCCCTATACTTTTCTCATGACAAAGTCACTTTAAAGATAGGGTATCCTGAAGTGATGATAATATGTCACCAACAGATTAGCACCTATGCTCCTTAGGTCAGTCTGTAGGACAAAAAGTTGAAATATTAATTTTATCGGTTAATAAAATTTAAAGCACCAAGGAAGGACTGGGAACCTTTGACAAGGGGGTAGCAGGGGCAAATGCAATCTACTAGCCCTAACATAGAAGGGACAAATTTATGTGGCTAAAGAATGCTTAGCATATAAAGTGTGCCATGGTGCTTCATCGAATTTTGGGCATCATGAAAGATGATTGTTTCTAAAAGACATGGTTTATTGTGACAAATTAGCTTCCTTGGTGGCGCTCAACATTTGGTCACATGATATCCCAGAAAGACAAAGGAAGTTGTTGCTGGAGGACTACTCCCTGCCAGTTGCTGTGGTCACTGGCTGAATGGTGAAGCATCTCTACTCATGGTCACCACCAGCCCAGCATGCAGTATCTTATTAGTCATGGCCTGGGGCAAAAATAAAATGTCCCCTGCCCTTCAGACCAGTCCTCTACTGTAAAACACCCAAGTATGACACAGATGAATTTATAATACCCATTGCTATTACTATTTTAACAAAGCAAGTTAAAGAAATACACAAACACGCATGCAGGAATTTTCTGCAAATATAGATAGGTAAGGTAACAAATAGCAACATTTTTCATAATGGGAACCTGTACTGTACCCAGTGCTTGCTGTTATCATCCCTACATCATGATAGGGGATGCTGTAAAAGCTGCAATAGAACTCTGTGGGTTCTATTTGGAATTCTGCTTTTACGTTGAATCTCTATAGAGACTATTGCCTTGTATTTTTTTATTACTGGGATCCCTTCAGAAAACAAGCCTTCATCATAGGTAATCCCCTTCCAGCAAAAATCCCTGTGTTATTACAGTAGCACAACTATAAACTTGGAGAATGAACAGAATTCCCTTTAACACAACTTTCTAGGGGCTCGTTCACAGCAGCCACATTGTGTGTGTGCAGGATTACTCAACGCACAGACAAGGCTACTTTCTTTATGTCCCATTGTTGAGCCTGGGTTCACACATATGCGATGTCAGACATTGCGTGTGATTCATGCCATGTCTGTGCAATGTGAGTTCAGCCATACAGTTGATGCCATATTTGTATTGGATTCACAGGAGAATAGTGCAGGTGTTTCATCACATATGGCGACCCATCACAGTTGGCTACCCGATGTACTGCGCATACGCGACGCCGCCGTATGCGTTCCACCCCTGAATCCAAATTCAAGCCCCACCATTCAAGTGGACATAGAGCTTGATTAGCGTGGCGAAGCGCTGCGATCGGCCCTCTGTTGGAACGCATATGGCAGCGTTGCGCATGTACACTCCAGCAGGTAGCAAAATATGATGGGGTAGCCGAATGTGACGTGACACAGGAATCTTTTTTTTCCCTGCACTGGAATCGGATTGCATGGGTGTGAATTCGCACTGCGATCTGCGAACCGATCTGGGGGTGTCATTAACTTTGTATTGACACCCTCAGCAGTTCGCAGAGGGCAGTGTTAACTACCTACGAGGGAGATGCGATGCAAGAACCGGCTCTGGAATCATCGCATATGTGTAAACCAGGGCTTAAAGTATATGTGAACCCTCAAACTTGTAAAAAACAGCCCATTCTGTTTAAAGTAGAAATAAAGGGCAAAACATTTGTGTATAGATGTAAACAGGGCTGGTTCAAGGATTTTTAACACCCTAGGCGAAACCTAATTTTTCTGCCCCTGGCTCCACCCCCTTTTCCCTGCCATGTAAATCACACCTTTTTAATGAAGTGCCCTTTAAATGCAGCCTCACCAGCGCCCATCAAATGCAGCCTCACCAGCGCCCATCAATGAATGTTTGCTTGTTTCCATTCATTCGGGAGTCGGGACACAGACACAGTCCTCCGCTGCCACTATGCCTCTGACAGGCAGCTGCCTGCTGATGCTGAAACTTAATTGCTTGCTGCAGAGAGAAGAGAGTAGGAACACCAGTGGCCGGGCGCTCTAGGCAGCTGCCTAATTTGCCTAGTGGTAGCACCGGCCCTGGATGTAAAAAAAACACTACAAATAACTTTTCTCTTTTTTTATAAGTGATCAAATAACCTCTGTTCTCAGCAAAACTGACCACCCTGTACTCTCATGCCTAGTGTAGGAAAGCAGAGGGACTGACAGGAACACCAGTGATTTCACAAAAAGGAAGCAATACAAAGTGAACAAGTACATGTACATGGTACAGCAGGTACATATCAGGAATATGAAACTGAGTGAACATAATCTTTAAAGAGAAGCTCCAGGCTCTCACAAAAAACAAATACTGTAGCTGCTGACTTTTAATATAAGCACACACTCACCTGTCCAGGGATTCAGCGATGTCCTCACCAAAACCGATTTTTCAAATCGGCTTCGGGTGCAGGTGCCGGCATAGCAAGTAAGGGAAACAGGAAGTGAAGCCTTGCGGCTTCACAGTCAGTTTCCTGCTTCATGTGCCATGTGTATAGTCTCATAGTCTTCTGGGACATGTGATACATCACAAAAGACTGTGGCGGAAGGAGGGGGGGGGGGGTCTAAGCAGGAAGTGCAGCGATATGAGCAAGAAGTAGGAGCGTGTACCTGTGAAAACCTGGTACCTGCCCCCCCCCAAAAAAAAAAAATGCTCCTTTTGGGTCGGCCTCCTTTTTAAGTTCATATCCACACTCTGCATTGGTGTGTGCTGAAAAAACAATAGGACATGTTGCATTTTTGGGCAGTGTGCTCTGACATAGTTACATAGTTAGTCAGGTTGAAAAAAGACACAAGTCCATCTAGTTCAACCAATGAAAAAATGAGAATAAATCATACATGCCCATATACACAATGCTATACCCAGGCCTTAAAAGTTACTCGCCACCAGTTGCCCCACCCAACCCTTCCCCTGCCCCGCCCCTAAACACGGCCTCATAAATTATCTCATAAAATGACATTGTTAAATGTTTTATGCAGAATTAAGTTCCAAATAATAAATAATAACAACAACTTTAACAATATTAACATAAAGCATATCAGTACCCATCAGTGCAGCCTCATCAGTGCCCATGAATGCAGCCTCACTGTGCCCATCAAATGCAGCCTCACTGTGCCCATCAAATGCAGCCTCACTGTGCCCATCAAATGCAGCCTCACTGTGCCCATCAATGCAGCTTTACTGTGTCAATGAATGCAGCCTCATTGTACCCATAAATGTAGCTCACTGTGCCCATAAATGCGTCTCACTGTGCCCATAAATGCAGTTCACTGTGCCCATAAATGCAGTTCACTGTGCCCATAAATGCAGTTCACTGTGCCCACAAATGCAGCTTCACTGTGCCCACAAATGCAGCTTCACTGTGCCCACAAATACTGCTCACTGTGCCCACAAATACTGCTCACTGTGCCCATAAATGTAGCTCACTGTGCCCATAAATGTAGCTCACTGTGCCCACATATACTGCTCACTGTGCCCATAAATACTGCTCACTGTGCCCACAAATACTGCTCATTGTGCCCATAAATACTGCTCATTGTGCCCATAAATACTGCTCACTGTGCCCACAAATGTAGCTCACTGTGCCCAAAAATGTAGCTCACTGTGCCCACAAATACTGCTCACTGTGCCCACAAATGTAGCTCACTGTGCCCATAAATGTAGCTCACTGTGCCCACAAATACTGCTCACTGTGCCCATAAATACTGCTCACTGTGCCCATAAATACTGCTCACTGTGCCCACAAATACTGCTCACTGTGCCCACAAATACTGCTCATTGTGCCCATAAATACCGCTCATTGTGCCCATAAATACTGCTCACTGTGCCCAAAAATGTAGCTCACTGTGCCCACAAATACTGCTTACTGTGCCCATAAATACTGCTCACTGTGCCCATAAATACTGCTCACTGTGCCCACAAATACTGCTCACTGTGCCCACAAATACTGCTCATTGTGCCCATAAATACCGCTCATTGTGCCCATAAATACTGCTCACTGTGCCCAAAAATGTAGCTCACTGTGCCCACAAATACTGCTTACTGTGCCCACAAATGTAGCTCACTGTGCCCAAAAATGTAGCTCACTGTGCCCACAAATGTAGCTCACTGTGCCCACAAATACTGCTCACTGTGCCCACAAATACTGCTCACTGTGCCCATAAATACTGCTCACTGTGCCCAAAAATGTAGCTCACTGTGCCCACAAATACTGCTCACTGTGCCCACAAATACTGCTCACTGTGCCCTTAACTGTAGCCTCACTGCGCCCATCATCGATGCAGACTCACCATGGTATGTGTCATGGAGCCGGGTCTGTGTTCGGCGGCGCCATAGCAAGGTCCCGCCCCCCTAGACCGGCTCATGTGATAGGCGGATTACTGATTTAATCTACTATCACACGAGACGGTCTGGGGGCGGGACCTTGCTACGGCGCCGCGGAACACAGACCTGGCTCTGTAACACACAGCCTGCATCTTTGTGACACACAAGAGGAGGAGAGAGGGAGGGGAATGACCCCCCCCCCCCCCGCCGCTCTGATGTCCTGTAAAAAAGCCTGTACCGCTTCTGCCAGAAGCGATCAGCTGGAGGACACAGAGCGGCAGGACCGGACTGAACTGGGGCCGCTTTGAGCAGAGGCTGCTGCATTCCCCTCCCTCTCTCCTCCTCTTGTGTGTCACAGAGATGCAGGCTGTGTGTTACAGAGCCGGGTTGTGTTCCACGGCGCCTGGAAGCTGTCAGCCTTGTCCACCCCTGCTCCTCACTCGCCCTGCCCTAAATTCCACTCGCAAAATGCGAGCAGGCGAGTGGAATTTTTGAGGGCTGCTATACCCATAGTTGATCCAGAGGAAGGCAAAAAAAAAAACAAACAAACAGCAAAGCATGATCCAATTTGCTACAGCAGGGGAAAATAATCCTTGCTGATCCCCAGAGATGCAGTCAGATATTCCCTGGATCAACTTTACCTATAAATGTTAGTATCCAGTTATATTATGTACATTTAGGAAATAATCCAGGCCTTTTTTAAAGCAATCTACTGAGATGGACAGAATCAGCTCTTGAGGCAGTCTATTCCACATTTTCACAGCTCTTACTGTGAAGAAACCTTTCCATATTTGGAGATAAAAAAAAATTCCCTCTAGATGTAAAGAGCGCCCCCTTGTCCTCTGCGATGACCTTAAAGTGAATAGCTCAACACCAAGTTCACTATATGGCTCACTTATGTATTTGTACATGTTGATCATATTCCCCCTTAATCTCCTCAAGAGGGAATAGTCTCAGTTCCTCTAATCTTTCCTCATAGCTGAGCTCCTCCATGCCTCTTATCAGTTTGGTTGCCCTTCTCTGCATTTTCTCCAGTTCCCCGATATCCTTTTTGAGAACTGGTGCCCAAAACTGAACTGCATATTCCAGATGAGGTCTTACTAATGATTTGTACAGGGGTAAGATGATTTTTTTCCCTCTGGGGTCCATACCTCTTTTAGTACAAGAATTGATTTTGCTCGCTTTGGAAAACGAAGCTTTCGCATTGCATGTTATTACACTTATGATCTACCAAAATCCCCAGATCCTTCTCCACTATGTATTCCCCCAGTTGTACTCCCCCTAGTATGTATGATGCATGCATATCCTTAGCCCCCAAGTGCATAACTTTACATTTATCAACAATAAACCTCACTTGCCACATAGTTGCCCAATCAAACAGTGCATTGAGGTTGGCTTGTAAATTGGAGACATCCTGTAAGGATGTTATTCCACTGCATAGCTTAGTGTTATCTGCAAAGACTGAGATTATACTTTTAATCCTAGACCCTACAGTGCCTTGAAAAAGTTTTTATACCCCTTGACATTTTCCACATTTAGTCATGTTACAACCAAAAATTTATTTTATTAGTATTTTCTGTGATAGACCAACACAAAGTGGCACATAATTGTGAAGTGGCAAGAAAATGATAAATGTTTTTCAAACTTTTTTACAAATAAATATCTGAAAAGTGTGGCGTGCATTTGTATACAGCCCCCTTTACTCTGATCCCCCTAACTAAAATCTAGTGGAACCAATTGCCTTCAGAAGTCACCTAATTAGTAAATGGAGTCCACCTGTGTGTAATTTAATCTCAGTATACAACAGCTGTTCTGTGAAGCCCTCAGAGGTTTGTTAGAGAACCTTAGTGAACAAACAGCATCATGAAGGCCAAGGAATACACCAGACAGGTCAGGAATAAAATTGTGGAGAAGTTTAAAGCAGGGTTAGGTCATACAAAAATATCCCAAGCTTTAAATATCCCACGGGGCACTGTTCAATCCATCATCCGAAAATGGAAAGAGTATGGCACTACTGCAAACCTAACAAGACATGGCCGTCCACCTAAACTGACAGGCCAGGCAAGGAGAGCATAATTCAGAGAAGCAGCCAAGAGGCCCATGATAACTGTGGAGGAGCTGCAGAGATCCACAGCTCAGGTAGAAAAATCTGCCCACAAGACAACTATTAGTCATGCACTCCACAAATCTGACCTTTATGGAAGAGTGGCAAGAAGAAAGCCATTGTTGAAAGAAAGCTATAAGAAGTCCCATTTACAGTTTGCGAAAAGCCATGTGGGGGGATACAGTAAACATGTGGAAAAAGGTGCTCTAGTCGGATGAGCCCAAAATTTAACTTTTTGGCCTAAAAGCAAAAAAAAGTGTGGCGACAAACTAACACTGCACATCAGCCTGAACACACCATCTGTTCTTCATCAGGGACAGGGAAGCTGGTCAGAGTTGATGGGAAGATGAATGGAGACAAATACAGGGAAATATTAGAAGAAAACCTGTTGGAGTCTACAAAAGACTTGAGACTGGGGCGAAGGTTCACCTTTCAGCAGGAAAACACACAACCAGCGCTACAATGGAATGGTTTAGTTCAAAGCATATTCATGTGTTTGAACGGCCCAGTCAAAGTCCAGACCTAAATCCAATTGAGAATCTGTGGCAAGACTTGAAATTTGCTGTTCATAGATGCTCTCCATCCAATCTGACAGAGCTCGAGCTATTTTGCAAAGAAGAATGGGCAAAAATGTCCCTTTCTAGATGTGCAAAGATGGTAGAGACATACCCAAAAAGATTTGCAACTGTAATTGCAGATATTTCAGATATTTATTTGCAAAACCATTTAATCATTTTCCTTCCACTGCACAATTATGTGCCACTTTGTGTTGGTCTATCACACAAAATTCCAATAAAATACATTTACATTTTTAGTTGTAACATGACAAAATGCGGAAAATGTCAAGAGGTACGAATACTTTTTCAAGGCACTGTATTTGAAGAATGTTTTGGGGTTTGTCCTACAATCTTTTGCAATCTGTCCATTTTGAATTTTTGCATCCTTCATTTCTTTTTTACATTAGTCTGGTATATCCTTTGTAACATTTAAACGATGATAGTGTTCTTTCATTTTTATATTTTTTTAAAAGCTCCTTTCTTATTATTTATAGCTTTTTTTAAACTTTGGCCATGAGCCACATACTGGTAGGTTTTATTTTTAGCCCTTTAAACGTATTGCTCATGGGAATATACATGCAGTGAGTTCACATACAGTCTTTTTGAAGAATTCCCCATTTCTGACAAGCTGTAACACATCACAACGCAGAATTGAATAGGCGTTAAAAAAAGGAAGAACTACATTGCTGTTAACAATGCACCGCAGCACATGCTCTTGTGAATAAGCCCTTGTGCAGTGGAAATTACAACCAATGTAATCCAGTTTCCTTGTTTTATATAACACATTGTTCACTATGAATGTGACAGTATGGACAGGGCAGAGATCATTTTTATAAATCGTATACTGTATATTTACTACTGATTTTGTTCTGTATGTCGTTACTGACTTTTTAAAGTAACTGTTGCTTTAAATTTACTTTGTTGTCATTGCAGTTCTTGCTGCAGGTGACTACAGCGGTGTTTTTTTTAAAAGGGAATGTGTGCTTTGCCAAAGTTTGTCTGTACTCCGGGGTATACAGAGGAGCCATCGTAAACATTAGTACAGCATATGGGAGTATACCATAAATAAAGAAAATCAATTTTTTGCATGCGCCTGTACACTACATGTATTTTTGTATACCCCGAGTACAGCAATGCATAGCCACTTATGTGTACATAAGGCTGTATCCAGTGGGGTGGGGGAACCCTCCAGAATTTACACTGAATGGGCTCAGACATCTGAGCAAGAAGCTTTATGGGAGAACCTAAGAGACATTTATGCACATTTTCCAGGCACTCCCAAAAAGCGCACAATTCTACTCCTCTAAATCACCTCTCTAAGCTCACACAGAGTGCATAGGGGTTTATGGGAGCCCAGTGATTTTTGTGTAGCCTATTTTATAATGGTTGAATTATAAACACCCAGAAGCAAAGTGACCACATACAGAACACAAATGTCCCAACATAGGCCATAATCGACATTCAGACACAGAAAAGTTGGATGGTGTCACAAAAAAGGGGTGCATTTAAAAAAATAAAAATAAAATAATAATAAAAACACACTATTATTGTTAATACTATTATTAAATATTGCTTAGTGTGTTTTTTCTTTAAAGGTACACAAAAATTGTCCATGAGAATATCACTCTTCAATGGTGGGGAAAACCCCCAAAATACGTTGCTCTCTGTATTTCAGAAGGGTGACATTATTATTCTACCTCTACCATTATGAAGAATGTTGGTGTCAATAGTCAATGACAAACTCCTGCAGCTTAAATAACTTTGGAAGTAGTCTAAGAAAAGGATTTCATTCCATACATTTGCATTGGGTTTGCACAAGTGAAATAAACCAATTATATACACAAATAGACTAACAAATATTTGGCATTATTAGAAAGTTATTAAAAAACACACACAAAAAAAAAACATAACAATTCACTTTGCAAAATACATTAAACATCAAAAAAAAATATTTGGCTAAGGTAATTATTAAAGGACTCCAGGCAAATATAAAAAGCCTGAATATACTGGATATTCATTAAAAAAGGACTAAACAGAGATTTTTTTGGTAAAACAGCCTCCCTAAAGCTGGCCATACATGTCACGGGCTGAGTGATGGTACACTGATCGATTCCCTCTTCCATGCTAAAACAGTGTAGATGGATGAAGCTCCCTAGCCACCATTGTATTTTGACAGCCAGCACTCATCTAAATTGTCTGCAGTCAATGTTTTGCCAACGTTTTTTCTGCCTGGCTTCTTCAATTTCTCAATCAAAGTTTGAAAAACCAAAGTGGTGTCAGCGGGGCCACCTACGGCTCAAATTTGGCTAGTAAAAAGTCCCCTTCATACAGGTGCCAGATGCATCCAGGTGTTGTTTGGATGGCATTCCGTCAATGGTCGAGCCACACTCCCTGTGCCTTCCCTTCTAATAGAAATTAATAAGACACAGCTTGGATGATTGTCTGTTTCGGCTGCCTCTTGTTGGCTTTAAGCGAGTTTAAATGGAAAACCCGTTTTAAGCAGATCAATGGAGGTCAACAGCAGGTCAAATGCACCCATCAATGAATTCTGAATGATCTCATACAGATTCCATTGACACAAGCTCAAAGCCTGGTGACACCGGCTCTGATATAGTTCAAGCTGCCCTATTGCACCAGCCGGCTGCTATGCACTTTGAGCTAGTCAGCTACTTTACACCCATCATTGAGATTTTGTTTGGTAGGGATCAAAATCACCTTCAACGATCCACATTTTACCATTTGCGAAAGGACCCCAAAATGTTGCCCAACACATCAAAAATACTTAAAAGCAACAAATAGAGTCATCTATTTCTAAATATCCTATAAATTATAAATTGCTGGAAATTATCCAGCATGGGAACTTACTTCTAGCCTGAGGGATTGGAGTGGGACCACGGGCAAATTAAAAAAAAATGACATACTATAGATGACATAGAGTGATATTTGCATTAACACAACAGTTTGTTTTTTTCTAAATCGCCTACAACAGAATTTTATTACCCATTGGTACTGCCAGTAGATATGTTATGTTTTTACTCCTTTTAAAAACAGACCAAGCTAGCCAGCAAAAGTGCCATTTGCATGGCTAGGACAAAGAATTTAACACTAACGGGGTTGCTTACAACACCCAGCTTTTATTCATATGGTTTAAATGTGCTTTTTTAAAGAAAAAAACCTGTTGGTGTAACTGCTTAAAAGTGTTTGCCACCTACGTAAATACATTTAAAACCTCGTGGTCATCTAAGACTACCCTGTCCACATGGTGACAACACATGCTGTGTGATTTTACTGTAGAACAAACAGTGTTGTCACTCTGTTACAGAAAGTGGAAAAATAAAGTATCTACTGGCAGGATCAATAGCTAATAAAAAAAGAAAACCGCTCTGCGTTAATGCAAGTGACAGACTGCAGCATATATGTCATTTTTTTATTTTACCCATAGTTACACTTTAACTGTCAGATTCTTAATCGCTTAGTAACAATAAATAATTGCCTTGTTGCAATTGCCTTTGTTTGAAATACATTGGAAATGAATGTACTGCAAATAAAGCACGCTTAAAAAAAAGGTGTAAATCTTATGTTACTCGTCAGAGTGTGCTGGTCCCAACCCCCTGTAGATGAAAAAGCTTTGAAACAGGTTTGTAAATGGTGGCTTAGATGTGAAGCGGATACACTGAGCTACTGTAAAAGGTGCACTGGCTTTTTCTTCTACAGAAGGTTGTGACCAGCATGCGCTCATGAGTAACAAAAGATTTACCCACTTTTGACAGTTGTGACCAGCACACATTCATTCCCAAGCTGGAGTTGGCTTTTCTCTCTTTATGCTGACCAGGCCCGGACTGGCCATAGGGCACACCGGGCATTTTCCCAGTGGGCCGGGGCTGCAGGTCCTAACAAGAGTGGCCTGTAAATGACTGGGCCTCACAGAGGGAGTTAAGTAGCTACCACAGACCAAGGGGGCCACTCACCTCCCGCTATGAGGCCATGGCTGTGTGTCCTCTCCCAACTCTCCCACCCTGCCAATGATGTTATCCTATCAAGGGAGCAGGGGGCGAGAGGAGCAGGAGATCTGCACAGAGAGCGGGAGTCTTTTCATATTAACAAGCAGGTAATCACCCGCTTAATATAATCCAGATCTGCAGCTCCTCCCGTCCATAGAAAAGGGGGGGGCATGACTGCAAGGGGCATTGTGATTGCTAGGGGAACTGTGATATAAAGGAGACTGCACTGAAAAGGGGCACTGTAATCATAACAGTGCCCCCTTACAGTGCAGTCCCCTTTATATCACAGTGCCTCTTTACATTAAAGTGCGGAGGACCGACTCCGTGAATATCCCGTCATCAACTGCCCCCAATGAACGCCAGCTCCCGATCCCTGGAAAAATTGGCTTCTCAGTCAAAAATGCTTGGACCTATTTTTTGGTCCAAGTCTGGGCCAGATGCCAGCTATCATTGAGGGAGAGTGGATTGTCCTTCCACACCAACGTGGCTATTGGTGGCTCTTTGCGACTGATCTCCACATCTTGTGACTTTTAATTTTATCATTAATAAATATCTCATCTGTACTATCCAGTTTTTGTTGTACTTGGCCCATGTACCACATGCAGAGCTGCAAGACATTTGTGGACTGTTTAAGGTATTTGTGATTGGACACTCACTTTTAACTTTATCCTGCATTACCAGGTGACTTATTTATTTTTTTGGAGGGGCTTTTTTTGTATTTTGGGGTCACCATTTTGGTGAGTGCACCCTTGTCTGTTTATTTGCACATCCAGACATTATCAGCAGTGATAGCGCCATGAGGTTCACTAAAATACTTCCCAATGTTGAATTACCAGCATACCAACTGAAGTTCCACCCCAGGCTCACTGTAGAATGGCCTACACGGCTGCTGAAATGAGAAAAGAGGTAGGCAGCAGGAGTGAAGAACACAAGCTCCCAATCAGCAGTGTCTCTAGGTTTTTCAGGCACTGGAAAGTCCCAGAGCATACAGATATCAGTCATTTGTCAAGGAGGTGGATCTATGAAGCTGGGACGCAATTTGAGACCCAAAGTGGGTCATGCTCTTCTAGCTTAAGCAACATATAGCAATGGAACACCGACACAGCCAATGATCTGTTGCACAGAAAAAAAAAAAAAAATTTCAGTGGCTGTTTTATGAGGTTTTTGGGGATTTTTTGACGGGTGTAGCCATGCAATACAATTGCACTGGTCAAGATGAAATTCCAAGGGGCTGTTGAATGCTGAAATGTGTACAGCATTTCTTGCAAGGTCCTTTGTTGAACATGTTTGGTGTCACTGGGTCCTTTAGAAGATCCTTTTGCCTGAAATGTCAGTAAACCAAACCAGTTTCAGTAACTGGCTACAGATAGTTCCATCTAGTGAATACAGCTAGCAGTTTCCAGTCTTATAGTTCTGTCTAGCGATCACAGCTAGCGCTTTCCAGCCTTAGAGTTCGTCGTCTGAAATGATGAGCATCATTTTCTCATTTTGCTTCTTTTTCTTGCTGGAGTGCCCATTGGCGGCTGGTTTGTTCCCATTCTGTCCCTGTGATTTTTGCTCAGAGTCCTGCATTGATTGCTGGGTGTACTGCTGGTATGTGGGGGAGAAGTTGTGGATTGCATCTTGTACAATGTCATGCGGGCTCATCGTCTCCTTCAAACCACTTGAGATGCTCTGCATAGGTGCCACGTTTGCTGTAAGACAAGGAAAAAATGTTTAGTGCTTGATATGAAATATACACATTTATATTTTTATGATGAAGAAAATACTTTTCTTAGAAGCTTCTGATACATGCAATCACTTTCAGTTCATGGACAACTGAACTAATTCCAGGCAGTGAAGCTGAACCTATTGGTCATTGCCCCACAGCTAGTATGCAGCCAACAAATCAAGCGAGCTGATTCCTCCACCAAACACTTCTAGGAGAGTTTTTTTTACTTTGACATATGAGTGTACCTGTTGAGTTTTCCTTTTTCTCTCTGTAGACCTGGCAGGTGAAGGCATAACGCAAAGCAATGGCTGCAAACAGCATCTCAATACAAATGATGAAGTTCTGATACCCAGCAGCCACTGTGCCTGCCCCGACTGTATTGCCACGGATAATCTGGACTTCTGGAATGGCCCCTGCTCTCTCCAGTATGGCCAGAAGCATGCCTGATAAATAGATAACCAGAGTTAGAGTAAAGAAGTATTCTTAAATATAACAGCATAGAAGTGTCTGCGCTACCCAAAAAAACTAAGATTCTGCAATTTCTCTAATATAAGTTTATATAAAATTTCCCAGTTTTAGCGGTCTATGACCTTGGATAAAACAATCCTCAATCCAATGTTTCCTGGTGACCAGTGTTAGCAGGAAAGAAAAGAGAAGAAGAATTGGAAAGTTGTAACTGAAAATAGGAGTAGAAGGGAATTGTCCAAAAAGGTCACTTTGACCCGACATAGATGGGATTACCACTTACTTTGAGATTTCTACTCACTTCCTAGTCCTAGTACACATGTTCTTTGTAAAAACTATTTAGGCAACCTACATTGGAGTACTCCATTATGTAAATCTCAGCTATAGCATTAGAAAGTCAAGAGCCTTCTCGCTCTTCACTTTTGGTCACTAGGCATGCTCATAAAAAGGACCAATGGTGACATGCCAGTGATGGAAAAGAACATGCTAACAATATAACCTTCCAATAAAATAAAAAAATAAAATAAATCATACAATCCCATATCCACAGTTGATCCAGAGGAAGGCAAAAAAAAACAGCATAGCAGGATCCAATTTCTCCAGCAGGGGAAAAAAATATTTCCTGATCCCCGAAATTGGATATTCCCTGGATCCACTTTACCAATAAAACCCAGTTATATTCTGTACATTTAGGAAAAAACCCAGTCCTTTTTTAAAGCAAATCTACTGAGCTGGCCAGAACCACCGCTCGAGGGAGTCTATTTCACATTTTCACAGCTCTTACGGTGAAGAAACCTTTCCGTATTTGGAGATGAAATATTTTCCTCCAAATGTAAAGAATGCCCCCTTGTCCTCTGTAATGACCTTAAAGTGAATAACTCAACGCCAAGTTCACTATATGGACCCCTTATATATTTGTACATGTTGATCATATCCCCCCTTAATCTCCTCTTCTCAAGAGAGAAAAAAATTCTGTTCTTCTAATCTATCCTCATGTTTCCCATCTGCTTGATGACAGTATTAAAAATATATATTAAAAAACCTTTACTGTATAAACAATAAATAACTACGTGTACCATAATAGTGAACACCCAACAGCAGTACCCACCTTGCCAGAACGATAAAAAGATGACTGCTTTTATGGTAAGAAACTTCAGCACAGGTTCAAAGGGGTTGAGCAACTCTTTGGTTGCAAAATAGAAAAGAAACAAGGCGTAGAGAGCCAGACTGACTGATATGTTGTAGACGATTGTGATGTATAGGTAACCACTCTGAACACTGCAAGGAAATAGAATATAATAAACATGGTCAATATCAAACAAGTTAACTCCACTGAATCCTGTGGAACAATAGGTGAGAGTGGGCACCCTTATCCTTCAAACAGTACGAGACTAATAGTGTATGATATGGCAATTACAGTGGTTAATTTCATTTTAGCCATCCATTTCACAGCCTTTTGGTGGCTTTGAGATCATATTAATGGAATTACATCCCTGGGTATCTGTCTTTCCTAGAACCTGCTCCATGATTTGGGCAGCACCGTGGTGTAGTGGGCAGTAAAAAGGGTCGCTGGTTCAAATCCCAACCACAACACTATCTGCCTGGAGTTTGCATGTTCTCCCTGTGCCTGTGTGGGTTTCCTCCGGTAACTCTTGTTTCCTCCCACACTCCAAAGACATGCTGGTAGGTTAATTGGCTTCTGTCCAAAATTGGCCCTAGTAAATGAATGCGAGTTGGGGACCTTGGATTGTGGGCTCCTTGAGGGTAGGGACCGATGTGAGTGTGCAATGTATGCGTGGAGCGCTGCGTAAATTGACAGCACTATATGGGTACCTTAAATAAATGATAATATAATAGATGAGCATCTTAATGAGATGCAATGTACAGGGATAGGGTGAATTGCAGACACACACCCACACTCACGCAGGTTGAACTGGATGGACTGGTGTCTTTATTCAACCTTACTAACTATGTAACTATGTAACTATATGACACCATTAATATAAACCAAAAATCAGAGACTGCAGTTGGCAGGATATGCCTCCAATGATGTCAGAGTCCTGGCACCTTTAAGCCTAGAACATGTACGGATTAGAAGTATATTGTCTGGAGTAAATCACAGAGCCAAAGGAGAAGAGATGAAGGTCTGAATGGAATTCAATAGTAGGTGATCCAGCTATACATTCAGCACATGCATGAAACCTCACCAGATAGGCAGCAGGTAAAAGTGCACCATGCTTTTTCTAGCCTCCTGGAGAGAGTATTCCAGGATAACAGGCAACTATAAAAATGTGACAAAGGCTTCCACACCCCTTCCACAGCTCCAGGTTTCCAAAAATTGCAGCAAAAATGTTTTCCTAACTAAAATACTAAAGAGTCCAACATGAATGACTCATTCACACCAGCTTGTAACCTAAAATGATTAGTTTTAGCGTAAATATGCATGTCTACATTTTTTAGGCACCGCAATCCACTTTACTGCATCGTTTTGGGAACAGGTTACATACAGAACAATTATATAAAGCAGCATAAAGTGTGTTCTATTTTTTAAAACTTTATTAAGACGATATGAAATAAACTTAAAAAAGTAATCTGCACTGAATATGCGCACAAGATGGCAGAATCTGTGGATACAAGCATGCCAGTGGGCAGAGACTTGACGTAAGCATGCATTGGACTGGTAGCAGCAGTAGTAAGTACTAAGTAGTGAGTGGGATAGAAGTCCACAACCATTGCTGTACAGAGACATTTTTAGCGCTACACTGTTACTCATTTATACTAAGTAGTGAGTATCTAGCAAAAACACTTTCCTCATGTGCACAGATTCAATGCACTTTACGTGTGTGTGTGTGTGTGTGTGTGTGTGTGTGTGTGTGTGTGTGTGTGTGTGTGTGTGTGTGTGTGTGTGTGTGTGTGTGTGTGTGTGTGTGTGTGTTTTCATTTTAATAGCGTTTTTACAAAAGTGGAACACACTACAAGATCTCCTTTTTTTTTCGGGACACTAATGTGTTTTGGATGCTTTTGCTTGGGGCTGTGTTGGGGGGTTTTAGCGCTACACTGGATAGTGCTTGACTTTGTTTCAATGATCTATTCATCTATGTGCTAGCAGCTTATGTGAAAAAAATGAATTAGGCAAGATCGCAATTTAGAGGGATCAAGAACTTATTTGCAATGTATTTGTTTGGAAAGAGGAAGGGTTGGGGTTAGGACTTCTGCCAGTGCTTTTAGTGCCATCTGATGCTCTAAAACTGTCACCAGCACCAATTTCCCGAATAAGGGCATAGTCAGCAAAAAAAAAAAAAAAAAACCTGTATAACATCTTATGAGAGTGCCAAACAAACAGTCTAAGGGTCCAAAAACGTTTACTATTAGCAATGGTTTACAAACAAAAACACACAGCAATCAATGTGTTTTGGAGGCTCAAAGACCTCTCTTCTTCATGGCTTAAACAGAATGGCCAATCATAAGGTCCCAAAGCTGGCACAAAAATAAAAATCAATCAATCACGCATTCACTGCTTTTAGCTACAACCTATACACCAGGGGTGCCCCCTTAAGCGAATTGGTAACTTGTCGCGGGCCACAATGAGCGTATCGGATGACAGGTCCGTGTCCACGGACACAGCCCACTCTACTCTATGGGCCCTCTGATCCAATCTGATTTGCCCAGACGGAAGGGGCAGATCCCTTTCTATTTTTTTTTTTAGGTAGGCGTGTGTAAACAGACACAAGTCCGTTTACATCTGCTGCTCCATAGAGGTGAATAGTAAGTCCGATTTAGTCAGACCAGTCATGTGAAATGAAACGATTTGCCCAAACCACGGGTGCAGCGCAGTGAACCTGTGGATTTTCTGTGGGTTAGCTGCACTTTGCCATAAACTTCTATTATATCCTGCAGGTGTGGCACACTTTCTGAAGGCGCAACAAACCTGCAGGTAATAACAGAAGTCTATGGCTCAATGCAGGTAACCCCGCAGCTGCTCTGCACCTGCGGATCATTTTGAAAGCAGCCCAGTAACCATTGCAAAACAGATATATCCATATATACTGTGAATTTAGTAGTAAACTTACCTTTAATAACCATCTTCCATTCTGGTATCGCTGGCTGTTGCTGTCCCAGGCGGAGTGCATTTGGTATCACTCTGCCTGTGACAGGAGCGGGCGCTATACAGGAAGCATTGGCTTATGTGGCTCTGCTTCGCAGCCACTTGCTTCTACTACCAGCGGCTTCATTCACAAAACTCAGGGATGGTGGGTTGACAACCCGTGATCTGGGCTTGCCTACCTGCCATCTTAGAGCAGGAGGTCGTGGGCCACATCAGAGGGCTCCGCGGGCCACATGTGGCCCCCGGGCAACTGGTTGGGCACCCCTGCTATACACCAAATGACTCTTGGTGATTTGTGCCAGCTTTGAGTCTTTATAATTACCCATTGTGTTTAAGCCCTGATGAAGGGGCAGATCCCTGAAACACTTAGGATCTTCTTCATTGTTGTTTGTAATCCAATACTACTATTAAAAGTTTTTGGAAGCTCATTAGACTTTATACATGTGCATCTTCAAGTCTGGGCCCCTAGTTTAAAGGATGCCCAGTTTTTGTACAGAGCAGCCTCACCAGAGCCGTTGTGCCCCATCCCAAGCTAACTGATGTTCTGGTAATGTGATATCTCCTAATTTCTACTTGTTCCAGTAAGAAAAACCTGACAGAAGTTTGGGGAGCTGAAAGCCACACACACACACACACACACACACACACACACACACACACACACACACACACACACACACACACACACACACTAGCAATAACAAATGAAAAGCTTACTTAAAATCTCCATCATGATATTTCCCGAATGCTTGCAGAATTATCGTCACAACAGCCATGATGGGTTTCACTATGCAGAACTGCAGGGTTGCCTGTGAAGGAAGAAAAATTAATTACAAAAGAGTTTCTTATTTACTTAGTACACGGTCACAATGGGCATCATAATCACAAGTCAGGGTGGATGAAAATCAACGATTTAAAAAAAATATATTTTAATTGGATTTTTATCAAATGTATTTTAATAAAATGCTTTTGGAGTAAAAATCTATCTAAAAGATAGTTTTCTATTTAAGATGCATTAATAATTTAGTTGATTCAGCATGAAATGGAGCTTAGTTATTTAGCATGAGGCTGTATATGCTGCAATATTAACATTTTTGGCAAACTCATTCATTGTTCTTCTGAACAATGTCTGGAAAGACCCATTTTACTCAGATTTTCTGAGAGAAATTCACTATACCCAGCATGTACAACATTTGCTGCCTTCATCCTTATATAAGGGCCACCGCCTGTTTGCCACCTGTTTTTTCACAGACTGAATGACCTCACTAAATAAACTCCACACTGTTATTATTTTAAACACGCCCCTTTCAATTAATGATTCAATCACATAAAATCAGCAGCATGCATGTCAAGTCTGTTGGTTTTCTATTACTCTACTACACCTACTAGTAAATTATTTGCAATGTAGAAATATAAATATACCAAAAACAGTGATTGAACCTGTTGTGTTTGGGAGTTCCTCATCTTCATTAACCAATTGAAGACCAAGCCTTTTCTGGCACTTCTTGTCTACATGTAAAAATCTGAGTATTTGCTATAAAAACTAACATTATAATTGGAGATTATATATATCCCCAAGTCCCAGGCCTCTCCAGGCCCAATGGTGACCTCCAGAGTTAGGGACACCTGACATCCTTCTGTGTAGAGTGGGTTATGAGGCCTGTTGGGTGCAATGTAAGGTAGATTAATGGATTAATGGGCACCACACACTTCTTGAATGCAAAGAGATTTACTGTCTCTTAAGCAGAACTATGGCAGAGAGGGTTTAGGGCCAGGACACCCTTTAGTAGTTGCAATGTTAATTAGCAGACTCCGAGACTTCCATAGGTAGACAGCCATGCAGGGAAAGGCACCCAGACGGACACCACATCTGTATGTGTAGACACGCTGTCTCCTATGGCAACAATCTTGAACAGTTTCTAACAAAAATTTGCAATGAACTCTTTCACGTTCTCCATAATCTCCTCTTTCGATCTTCACTCAATTGAGCTCCCAGTCTATCACCAAGACTCGCTGATCCACTGCCACTGGATCTCCTGAGCTCTTTCAATCCTCTCACTGAGTATCTCTTCTTCAAGCGTCAACCCTGCATCCCTGCTGGATCCCTAGCTTGGCACTCACAGATACTCAAGCGTCACCCCACTGGCCTGCTCGGTCCCTGGCTTAGCACACAAGACTGCCCTGAAAGAGTCACCTCCGCTGGCTGGGTCCCTGGCTTGACACACAAGGCTGCTCTGCAAGCGTCACCTCCGCTGGCTGGGTCCCTGGCTTGACACACAAGGCTGCTCTGCAAGCGTCACCTCTGCTGGCTGGGTCCCTGGCTTGACACCCACCGAAGTTTCCCCAATTCTTCACCATTGGTGAAAATACTGCACTGGTACTTGCTTCAGCTACTCACGGTGGTCCCTAGTAACAAGGTGGGTGGTCCCCTAGTGGCGACAGCTTCCCCTCTACCTTTGACAGGTTCTCCAGCTGGCAGAACCAGCACTTTTGGTTGTATTGCAAGCCGCAGTCCCAAACCTGCGCTGCTTTCCTGCTTCTGGATAGGCCCTCAAACAGCCTAGCAGCCAGATGTCCCCGGGTTAGGCCTCAGGCTCTGGCCTAGCAGCCCAGGGCAATACAACACACGTCCACCCAGACAGCCATCCAGGTGGCACAGAACCCTGATCGCCTGACCTCACCCAAATAAATAGCCTCTTCCGGTAGGCCAAGGGACCCAAGAAGATCCCTGCTGATTTACCCCATCTATTCCTAATCTGTCCTTGCAATGCCCTTGTCTTATCTAGTGCCACCAGATACCTGGTCATCTAGTGACAGAAGAGAGAAGTGCAGCAATTCCAGAATTGGGGTGGAATCAATTGATCTCCTATCAATTGGCCAATCAACTATACCTGGCAGGTAAAGTTCCTAGCAACCCTAAACATCAGGGTGCTACATACATGCATACACACACATATTATTTAGATAGAGATAATATATATATTAATAGAATTTTTTTTTTTTTTATGTCACACAGTATTTATGCAGCAGGTTTTCAAATGCAATTTTTGGGGGAAAAAATACATTTTTTTTAATTGTAATGCACAAAAACACATTAAAATACCCAATAGTTTGCCAAAAATGTAAGAGATGACTTTACGCCAAGTAAAAAAAATACCAAGCATGTTGCGCTTTAAAATTGCGCACACCCGTGCAACAGTGACAAACAACGTCAATTTTACTATGCACAAGCAATGCCTTTAAATACTTTACAGGTTATCACTTTAGATTTAGACAGGATGTCTGGTGCTAGAATTACAGCCCATGGTCTGACATTCACGGTAAAACCCCACATGTGTGGGATGATCGCCGTTTGCCTGCGTGCAGGACCGACACATGTATTTGCCTTTCCCCACGAGCACAGGGGAAAGGGGGAGCTTTAGAAAATGTTTTGTTTGAATTATTTAATTTTACACTGTCGCTTACATTTTTTTTTCCCAGATCACTTTTATTGTCATCACAGAGAATATAAATATCCCCTGTGATAGCAATAGGCAGCGACAGGCACTCTGTATGGATAGATCTGGGGTCTATTAGACCCCAGACCCCTCCTCTGTTCTTATTAGCATTTAAACCCACCAAGATTAGTGTGATCAAATGCTTTACAAAAAATGAAACAGTTTACATCCGGGGAAACCAGAAGAGATGTATGCTCATCCTTTCCAGTCTCCTATATCATAGAGATAAACAGAGCCGTTCCGGTCTTTGGTCTATGATCAGCCAGTGGCTGATCATAGGCAGGTGTTCCTGGTCCCCTCCCGCTGCTTGTAAAAGCAATCCAGGGGCTAGTTAGTCACTAGGATTGCTTTTACAAGAGAGAAGACCGTTGGCTCTAAAAAATAAATAAAAATAAAAAACACGGATGATGCCTGCAGATACCGCCATCCTAGTATAACCCCTTGAAGTCCAGAGATGTAATGTTATGTTGCTGGTCATGAGGTAGATTACGGATAAAAGGGAATGTGATGAACTGGAGCGCTACAGCAATGCTTGGAAGAAAAAACGGACAGATCAAGTGGTAAGTCAGTATTCATTCCAATGGAGGATTTTAAGGTTTGATTGATGTGCAATCTTTACAAAGCAAACAGGGCCATGGAGAAAAGGGGGATACAGATGCCACCCGAGGCAGACATTTTTTGGTGCACCTGCACCACAACAACCAATGAAGCTGTACAGGGGCTGACCATACATAGGGCTGAACATGCACTGGGGATCGAGTGTCTGGTTTGTGCCCAATGTGCTACTCTCATGGGCAACACGACTCTGAAAGCTGCATTAACTCTAACTACCTAGACTCAAAACCCTTCTAGATTATAACTCCTCCAGCATAATCACGGCACTGCTACTACTGTTGGCTCAGTGGACAAAATCTAGTAAGTGTGTGCATATGGGATGGTTCAGACTCCCAACATCCAGCGATTGGGCAGACCAATAGAGAGTTACATTTTCTCACATGTACTTATAAGATTCATATTGGCATGATAAAATGTATGTTTTAGTTCCACAGAAAGGTTTGAAATTTTTTTGATAATGGAATTAGATTAATTATTTTTAAAGATATAGTGGGTATAGGGGATGCATTCAGACCCTTACATTTATCTTTTTTAAATGCTTTCAGACATAACAATTCTCTAAATTTTATTTAAATGCTCTGTAACTTAATGGTGCTGAAGACTTACCTGCTTACAGAACCGGAGAAAACCAATGGAATATGACACCCCCTGCAGGCAGCAAGTTCCATAGTAACAGCTGGATCTGAAGAAGAAAAAAAAAACATTATAAAATGAAATTAGAAACGATTTGTTACATTATATAGATCATATTAAATTACAAATGCATTCTTTTCATTTACAACCAGGGTCCTGAATTTATTTTCCACTAGGAAGAGCAGCTTTTTTTTAAATTATTATTTTAAAGCACCCTGCAGCTTCATTTTTGGCATGCTAAATACAGATTTTTATGAAAGTGTTGAGAGTTACTTTAAACTAGTGGTGCACTGAAAATGAAAATTCTGGCGACTTCAGGATGTACTTGGCCAGAACCAAAAAAAAAAAAAAAACAGAAACTGAGGGGTTTAAAATGTTTATATATATATATATATATATATATATATATATATATATTATATTAATAAATAATTATTTAATAAATAATTGTATTATATTGAACTTTTTAATCATTAATCATAAATTGAAATGAATATAAAATTTATTGTCGGCCATTATCGGCACCTTTTGAAGCAGATTGTGGATATGGGATGACGCCCTAGAAGCCGCGGATGATGGAGAATCGTGTCTTCTGGTACTGCTGGATCTTAGCGCGGCGTTCGACACAGTGGACCACAACATTCTTCTAAGCCGCCTCAAGGAAGTGGCAGGAGTCACAGATGGAGATCTGCCATGGTTCGCTTCCTTCTTAGGAAACCGGTCGCAGACAGTGAAATTAGGAGCCTTCACTTCGGAAACCCAGGCAATTTCTTATGGAGTCCCTCAAGGATCACCATTGTCACCAGTACTCTTCAACATTTACATCCGGCCACTCTTCAAAATTATCAGCAAATCGGATCTATGCTACCACTCATATGCGGACGACACTCAACTGTACTTCCGTATCACCGGAAAAAAAGACCAATACCAGGAACTAGGAAAATGTCTCACAATGATAGATGACTGGATGACCACTAGCTCCCTCAAACTTAATGGGTCGAAAACAGAACTACTGCTCCTCAACGCTAACCGAAGTAAAAAAACGAAGACGTCATGGATCCCACCAACCATCCTGGAACAGACCATCCTCCCAAGCACCAAAGCCAAAAGCCTCGGAGTCATCTTTGATTCAGAGATGACCATGGATGCACAAATAGGATCAGTAATCAGCGGATCCCATCATCTCCTCCGCATGCTTCGCAGACTCATCCCCTTCATCCCAGAAAAGGAGAAAGCAGTAGTAGTAGGAACCATCATCAATTCGCGGCTCGACTACGCAAACTCCCTCTACATAGGATTACCGGATTACCAGATTGCACGCCTACAAGTCGTCCAAAACGCAGCAGCAAGATTAGTCACCGGAAAGAAACCCTGGGAATCCATTTCTCCATCCCTAAGGTCCCTTCATTGGCTCAAGGTAAAAGATAGGATCACATTCAAGACCCTCTGCCTCACCCACAAATGTACACAAGGAAATGCTCCTCAATACCTTTGTGAGAAAATAGGAAAATACATACCGAATCGCAGACTTCGATCGACAGACCAAAATCTCCTTCTCATCCCCAAAGCCCGCTACAAATCGAAGGGAGAACGAAGATTCGCAGTACAGGGACCTTGGCTATGGAATGCACTACCAAACAACATCCGCTTGGAAGAAAACCATCAGGCCTTCAGGAAAAAGCTCAAGACCCACCTCTTCTAATACAGCAGGAAACAGGGACAGACAAGCGCCTTGAGGCGATTCAGTTCGCATTTGCAGCGCTATACAAGTCATTCATTCATTCATTCAGTGTTAGAATGATTTTTGGTGCATATTTGGTCAGTTAAAAAAAACAAAAAAAAAACAACAAAACACACCATACCAAATATTCACCCCCATTGAAATACACTGAAAACATAGCAAGAATGCATCGAAAATGCACCCGTGTTGCATTTTATCTTTCAATGATTTTTATTCAAGTTTTTCACAATACAAAGTAAGAACCATGGCATTGATTTTAACAGTGTATGATTTTCACAAACAGAGAAGCTTTCCTTATAATCACGGATAACCTGCATCCCCCTTAGAAGAGGGAGGATGACACTTTCCATATTATCCTCTTTTCCTCAATTTGCATCCTGTTTATAAGATCTCTCAACCTGGGATAGGCCATCCGTGTTAAGCTTCATACCATATCCTGTAATCCTATAACAATTATACAATTAGGGCTCTAGAGCACGCACCACGCGCCAGGGGAAGCAGCACACCCCAGCAAAAATTTGGGGATCTCCTGCCCCCCCCAAACCACAGAGCGGACCCGTGTTGCATTTTGTGAGTCACATGACCTATGAAAATCACAACATAAGCATGGTAAAAAATCGCAGCAAAATTGTGGTAAAATCCCAGCAAAATCACGGGTGTTTTTGGCCGAAATTTCAGTGCATCACTACTTTAAACAGATGGCTAACAGGCTTTTAAGAAGAGCTGAAGCTTAAGCTGGCCATACATTTAAAGAGTCCATAGATTCCCCCACCTAAGCTACACAGTGTGGATGGACAAATGTCCTACTGCCGGCTTCTGTATTTTGAAATCTGGCACCTGCAGCTGTCAGAAATTCTGAACACTGGCTGCATCGGATTGGCTACAATCACTGTTCAGCCTTTTTTCTTCAGCCCAGCTTCTTCAGTTTCTTAAAAGTTTGAAGAGCTGGATGGTGTCAACAGAGCCACCCATGCCTTGATTTATGGCCGATTCACATAAATTGGCTGAAATTTGAGCAGTGTATGGCCAGCTTAACTAAAAGCTTGTGTTTAACATTCATAAACTGGAGCTGATCGGAGCATTGAAGCCATTTTTCCCCCTTTTCCCCCCTAATGCAGTGGGGCTGTGCCTGCACTGTATAGGTTAACTGCTTATTTTGTCTAGGGGTGAACACCGAGCCTATACTCACCTGATCCTTTGATCCTCCAGAAAACGGTGCTCCCCATGTCCACCTATTGATTGTCCCCGACGTCTCTCGGTCCAAGGCTGTACGTGATGACATCAGGAACAGTCCACCGCACAAGACCGCCAGGGGGCAGGAGCCGCAGGGACTGGTCTTTCGCTTGAAGGATTAGGGGAGTATATCTCGGGTCTCCAATCCCCTAGAGCAGTTAACCTATGCTGTGCGGGCACAGCCCCACTGCATGGGGGAAAAAAATGCCCAAGTTAAGTTTTAAAGAATTCCTGAAAGCTGGTTAAAGTTGGCTGAGAACTTAGCAAATACTCGGTTAGGCCTGGTTCACACTTGTGCGGGTGGTTCCTGCTGCGGGTCTGCACCTGTTCCTGCAGCTGCAACCACCCGCTCAGAAAAGACGCAGGAGATGCATGCGGGTGCCAATAATTCTAATGGCACACGCATGCACTGAAAAATCGCAGCAGCCACATCCCACACTGCACATTGCGTGTTCCCTGTGGGTTGCGAATAAAAAAAATAACAAAATTAAAAAATAAAAATGGAGCAAGAACCACTTCCCTGTGGTTTCCAGAGGCACATAGCCCATACAAATGAATATGCTGTCATACCCACGCAAAACACGGCTCGCAGAGCCACACAAGTGAGGACCAAGCTTAAAAGCTTGCTGTATACAGTATGTTACCCTTCAAACAATCATTTGTCCACATATCCCCTTCTATAGGTCAATTGCTTCCAATATTCCTGTCCAAAGACCTAGGCAATTGCTCATGTGATCTCTAAAGTGGGAGGAGATCAGAGTTCAGAATGGCTTAACCCCCTTTAAAATAGATTATGAGACTAAATATGTAGGCCTACAGACATGTGGCCAGCACTGAAGGTAGCTTGAAGCAGCATTGTCTCCGGGAATTATATTTAATCTCTTCTCTTATTCTGTTTATGCATCCCAGAAAGACTGGTGACATATATATGTTAACCTGTTGCTGCCTGTGTAACATATTTGTGCGGCAGCAAAAGGGTGGGCTTTAAGAGCCCTTTCACACTGAAAGTCCGCTACCGTCATTTTAGAGGGGCTTTTAACCCCTGCTAGCAGCCAAATAAAGGGTTAAAAGTGCCTGCGAAGAGCCGATGCCGAGGTGCTTTGCAGGCGATTCGGCGGCGCTGCCCATTGATTTCAATGGGCAGGGGCGCTTAAGGAGCGGTGTAAAGCGCCTCAAAGAAGCTGCTTGCAGGACTTTTTTTTACGTCCTGCCAGCACTGCTCTCAATAGTTACTCATATGGGAGGCAGAAGTTGCTCATTGCTCAAGGAACCCTTAGAAACCTCTGGAGGAACCCAGGTTGAAAAAGGTTGGCCTAAACGGTCATTAGTGGAACAGTACTGGTTAGCTAGTGACACTAATCACAGTAGGCACAGACAGCAAGTAAACCCACCTTGTGTCTACTTGTCGGCAGATGGCAAAGACTGCTTTACCACTTTGCCAAACATTACTGAACAATAAGGCCTGTGTCTGTAATCTTACATTGGGGACATTGTACAGTAAGCTCCCCTGGGCAGAGAACAATGTGAATTGTATGTACTCCAAACACCTGCAATAAGATGCCACTCTATAAACAAATGAAAGGACTCTCACTTTATTGGCTTCCCACGAATCTCCGTCATAATCGAACTCTCCCCACCCAGGTACTCAAAGCAAAGACTGAGGAAACTGTATATGACAAATGCTGTTGGGAAGAAAAATGAAACTGTTAAGATAAAACAAGATATGCTGCAAGCAATATAGCAAGTACAGCAACCAAAAAATAAATAAAAATATCAGTTAAAATTTTATTTTAAATCTATGAAACCAATCTCACTACATTTAGACACAGTAGCACCATTAGGAATGCAGATTCCAAGATAAGCAGCATATATTCATAGTTACATAGTGACATAGTAGGTGAGGTTGAAAAAAAGACAAGTCCATCAAGTCCAACCTGTGTGGATGATTATATGTCAGTATTACATTGTATATCCCTGTATGTTGCGGTTGTTCAGGTGCTTATCTAATAGTTTCTTGAAACTATCAATGCCCCCCGCTGAGACCACCGCCTGTGGAAGCAAATTCCACATCCTTGCCGCTCTTACAGTAAAGAACCCTCTACGTAGTTTAAGGTTAAACCTCTTTTCTTCCAATTTTAGTGAGTGGCCACGAGTCTCATTAAACTTCCTTTAGCGAAAAAATGTTATCCCTATTGTGGGGTCACCAGTACGGTATTTTTATATTGAAACCATATCCCCTCTCAAGCGTCTCTTCTCCAGAGAGAATAAGTTCAGTGCTCGCAACCTTTCCTCATAACTAATATCCTCCAGACCCTTTATTAGCTTTGTTGCCCTTCTTTGTACTCGCTCCATTTCCAGTACATCCTTCCTGACTGGTGCCCAGAACTGGACATCATACTCCAGGTGCAGCTGGACCAGAGTTTTGTAGAGCGGGAGAAGTTGATCCCCTTTTTAATGCATGCCAATATTCTGTTTGCTTTGTTAGCAGCAGCTTGGCATTGCATGCCATTGCTGAGCCTATCATCATCAGGTCATTTTTCATCCTAGATTCCCTCAGAGGTTCTCCCCCCAGTGTATAGATTGCATTCATATTTTTGCCAACCAAATGCATTATTTTACATTTTTCTACATTGAATACATGGCAAATGAGGTTCAAGCAGAGCTGAACTCTAGGTCTAAAAGACAACTTAAAAAGAAGTTCCAGCCCCCCCCCAAAAAAAAAATTAAAAGTCAGCAGCTACAATAATGTAGCTGCTGACTTAATATTTTGATACTTACCTGTTCAGGAATCCAGCGGTGTCCTCACCTGAGCCAATTTTTTAATCAGCTATTGGGTGCTGGTGCTGCCATCTTGACTAAGGGAAACCAGCAGTGAAGCCTTGTGGCTTCACAGCTGGTTTCCTACACCGCATGCGCTTTGTGAATGGCCAGCTGCAGGGGAAGGAGTACCTGTCCCAACCAGGTATCAACTCCCCTCCCAAAAGGTGCCAAACGTGGCAGCAGATGGAGGGGAGGAGGCAGACAAGTGGAGCTTCCCCTTTTGAGTTGAGCTCCGCTTTAATGCAGCTCTGTTTTTATTAATAGATAATTGGGTGTATTTTTTAAAAGCTGTGTAAGCAGGCCCGGACTGGCCATAGGGCAGACCGGGCATTTGCCCGGTGGGCCGGGGCCACCCACTCTGTGGCCTGTTGATGATCAGGCCGCACAGCGGGAGGTAAGCGGCGCCCGCAGCCTGGACAGGGTTAACACAGGCCGTGGCCGCTGCTCACCCACCGCTATGCGGCCATGCCTGTGTCATCTCCAGGCTCCAGGGCAACTATGTTAGCGGCTTATTGGCTGAGCGGCTGAGCTGTGTCTCTCTCTCACACACAGCTCAGCCAACGCTGACAGTTCCACTGTCTGCTCGGACACTGCTCCTCCTCTCCCCGCCCCTCTACTCCTGTCTGCCCCGCCCACACATCCCCGGGGAGATGTGAAGGAAGGAAGGAAGGAAGGAAGGAAGGAAGGAAGGAAGGAAGGAAGGAAGATGAAAGATAAAGCTGCAGGCAGCTGCTCCTGAGCCTCATCTTGGGGTGAGTAAGCTCACCCTCTCTCCTGGGGTGTTTTGTGGAGGGGGGGGGGCTTTGGTGAGCAGAGACCCCCTTAAATCAGCGTTCCCCTTTACATTAGAGTCCACAGAGCTCCCCCTTACAGTAAGTGGGGGCTCAGTGCGGACTCCGATGCAAGGGGGCTCAGTGCGGACTCCGATGCAAGGGGGCTCAGTGCGGACTCCGATGCAAGGGGGCTCAGTGCGGACTCCGATGCAAGGAAGCAGGGGGCGGGAGGAGCTGGAGATCTGCACAGTGAGTAGAGTGTAAAAGGGGGGGCATGATTGCAGGGACACTGTAATATAAAGGGGACTGCACTGTAAAGGAGCGCTGTAAACATTACAGTGCAGTCCCCTTTTTATATCAGTGTTCCTGCACATTACAGCATGGAGGACCGACACCCCCCCGTCCATGGAAAAATTGGCTGCTCAGTCTAAAATGCCTGGGCCTATATTTTGTCCCAGTCCAGGCCTGTGTGCAAGTATCTGAATTTGACTGGGGATCAACCATTTACAATCTCCTATACAGCAGTGCTCAGACTTGGAGGGGGAGAAATAGCAAAAGTAGCTGTTGTGGTCATGCTAATAGGAGGAGAGAGCAGAATGACAAAGAGATGAGCTCATCAGACTGCTGCTTCACCTTTCCATGTCCAGTTACAGTAGGTGGATGTGGAGGGTGTAGGGTGTTAGTTCAGATTTCCATTTTTTATGAAAAGGTGAACTTACACTTTAATAGCACAAGCTAGTGAAAACTACACAAATAACTAAAATGACTCATCACATCAATCCCTCTCTTACTGGATGACTGTGTCCAAAGTTTCAGTGGGTGACAGCCAGTATGCCTAAAGGAAGATGATTACTGCTGTGCTGTCTCTTTAGGTAATCCACAGTACTCTGGGAATCCTGTGTCATGTATTGAATGTTTATAGAAAATGGTATAATGCCAGATACAAATATATTAATATATATTAAATTGCGCAAAAGTTGTAGCGTCTACAAACTATTGGATTTTTTTTACTAGTAATGGCGGCGATCAGTGGCTTATAGCATGACTGCGATATTGCGGCAGACAAATCGGACACTGACACTTTTTGGGAACCAGTGACACTAATACAGTGATCAGTGATAAAAAATATGCACCGTCACTGTACTAATGAAACTGGCTGGGAAGAAGTTAACATCAGGGGCAATCATCAAAGGGTTAAATGTGTGCCTGACCAGTGCTTTACTACTGTGGGGGGAGGTGCTTGTACTAGGGGAAGGCATGGATTGGTGCCCCTGATTAGCAGAGACACAGGATTCATGCCTTCTGTACTGACAGAACGGCAATCTGTCTTGTTTCATAGGCAGGCTGCCATTCTGCCATGGAGCTACACTTAAAAAATGTACCTGTTCCGACTTACAAACAGATTCAACTTAAGAACAAACCTACAGTCCCTATCTTGTTTGTAACCCGGGGACCCCCTGTACTGGGTACATGATTCTGCGCAGCAGAGACACCTTGCCACCATATATGCAAGTTATATGGTTGGCAAGCAGTTAAAAACAGCTGCACTTTCTTTCTGCTCTGTTGGCTTCCTAAATCAGGCTATATTGTTTTTTTCATTCAGCCAATGAGCTAAAAAAAAAAAAAAAAAAAAAAAAAGATAAAAGGATTCCTCTATCCACACAAATGAGGTGGATCCTCCCCACTGAGACATTGTATTCTAATGCCGCATACACACGGTCGGATTTTCCGACAAAATCCGTTTTCGTAAATTGGGATCGTGTATACACAATTCCGACACACAAAGTTCCACCCATGCTCGGAATCAAGCAGGAGAGACGAACTAGCTATTGAACTCAATTTTTGTGTACGTGTTGTACGTCACTGTGTTCTTGGCGATCGTAATTTCCGACAAGATTTGTGTGACCGTGTGTATGCAAGACAAGTTTGAGCCAACATCCGAAGGGAAAAAAAAAAACATGGATTTTGTTGTCGGAATGTGCGATCGTGTATACGTGGCAGAACAGTAAGACTATACGCTGTCACAACACACTAATCAGTGAATGCAGCCCATTGGCTGCAGCTGCTGATCCAGAAAACCTTTCCAAGATTCCTGTACGACAGAAGTTGATCATTAGATTGAGCGGGAGCGACCAAACCTGGGTTGCAACTCGGCTGGTCCCCGCTGAACCAGGTGAATTTTGATCCATCTATAGCCAGCTTTAGGCAAGATATAGCTGCTTGATGCAGTTACTGTAGCATAATATTTAAATTCCCTCACCTTCATAGCAATCCCTTACTGAGTCAAAGTACACATAGTACTGGTCATTGCCGATGAGTAAGAGGCTCAGCCAGGAGTCAAAGGAGTAGATGGGCACAATGAACAAGATCCGAATGATGTAGCGCTGCTCATTTGGGATAGTGTAATTTTTTAGGTGAACGTAGATCTGCAAGAAGAAAAAAAGCATTAGTAGTGGGATGGATTTACTAAAGGTGTAGCTAAAGCCAAAACATTTTAGATTGAATGATTGGTTAGATACTCTGTCTTTTGTTTTGCTACCCGTGTCTTCCTGGGAAGATATACCCACTATTTGTACTGGTGACCATTTAGACTAAAAGTGAGAGGAGAAAATGTAGTCACAGAACGGAAGTGATTTCCCCTCACTTCCTGTTGTTTTGATGGGACAGAAAGTGAAGAGAAATCTCTTCCATGGAACACAAACCTAAAAACCAAAAAAAAAAAAAAAACCGATGGGAGGAAGAAGGAATAAAATGAAAGAAATTTCCTTTCAAGCCAAACCTTTTGTTTTATTATTTATGGAGTGAGTAGGAAAGGGTAAAACCCCTATCAGTGTGTTATATTATATAGATAGATGCACTTTAAAGTAACCTGCATGGGTAAACAAAACACCACACACACATGTCACTTTAAAAGTACATCTAAACCCTTAATAAGAATGTAATATATTAAAATTCCTAAAAAAACAAAAAAAAAAAAATTTGGATTTTTTTTTATTTATTTAACTCACCTCTAAATGCCTGTTGCTAGGGGGTCCCTCGTGCCTCCTTCAGTGCCTGGGCTGATGACATCACTTCCCCTTGGCGCAGGAAGGGCTCAGCTCTGCTCCCTCCCTCCTGTCAGTCATCTGGGACACGTGACAGGTCCCAGATGACTGCGCGGCCAATCACGGCACGCAGCGCCGCTCGCGCATGCGCAGTGGTTGCCTGGTTGTGAAGCCACAGCCGGGATGCCCACAGTTACAATGCCGGTGCCGCCGAGTGGAGGGGGGGAACTAGCGGGGCTTCGATCCCCCACATCGCTGGACCCTGGAACAGGCAAGTGTCCGATTATTAAAAGTCAGCAGCCGCAGTATTTGTAGCTGCTGACTTTTAACTTTGTTTTTTTTTTTTTTATGGAAACTCCTCTTTAAAAATTGTACCTGCAGGTAAGCCTATACTAAGCCTTACCTATAGGTACTGTAAATATCTTCTAATTTGCACCATTTAGGAGATATTTACTATATACGCCCACGCCGTTTCTTCAGGGTCCTGTGCTGTGACCAGCGGCTCGCCAATAACAGCGCTGGAGCCCACGAACCCGGAAGAAACTCCGGGGAAAATGTCAGCTGTCTCAGCGGGTGCCGATGACAGAGCTTCGTTCTAAGGTAAGTATTTTTATAATGAGCTAGTATGCATATGTCTTTGTCTTACAGGTTTCATTTTATACGGTTTACAATCTCTTTAAGGCTTTTCCTCCTTTAGCTGGTGATCCTGGCACTAACATTTCTTGCCCTAGACTGACAACACTCACTGTACTTTATCTATGAAGGAGCATTGCTACTCTAGGGCAGAACTACAACCCCCTCCCTCCATAACATGGGGAGAGGTGTTCTGCAGTTCACAGAATATACCTAGGAAGGCTGATAACATTGCTTGGGATTTCAGTTCTGTCTACAGTAAGGCCCCTTTCACATTAGCGGTCCAATTGTGTCCTCCTGTCAGTTTTTGACCCGCTCAGACCCTCCAATCTCCTCTATGGAGCGGTGGGTGAAAATGGGCACGTGCCCATTTTCAGCCGCCTACATCCAATCTGATCCGATTCACTAAAAAATAGATGGATGGGGATTCATTCCCCTTCCATCTAGCGCAGGGGTCTCAAACTGGTGGCCCTCCAGCTGTTACAAAACTTCAAGTCCCATCATGCCTCCGCCTGTGGGAGTCATGCTTGTAACTGTCAGCCTTGCAATGCCTCATGGGACTTGCAGTTTGAGACCCCTGATCTAGCGAATCAGATCAGATGGCAGTCGGGTGTACATGGACAGGCGGTTCGTTTACATCCAATGTGGGCTGTGTCTGCATAAGCGGAACGGAGGCAGATCAGCCACTTGCCTGCTCAGCGGACAAATCCCCTGCTAAGCAAGCGGGCTTCTGGCGGAGTCCACCCCGTGAGAAAGGGGACCAAGTTCCAAGGACCTGGATTTTTCTGTGCTTGTAGAAAAATAAGAAAACAAGTGCAGATAGCACATCGAAGGTCTGGTATGCTGCAACGTATTACTTTTTTTGTTCCTGTGTTTAGACAGTAATAATTTCTCACTTAGCTTGCACAACCCAATGAAAGAGGTGTGTTAGGAAAGGCCATGAGAAATCAAAAAAAGTTATCAGCAGACAATGGCCAATCAATAGGTGAGCACACAGCGAACAGGAAGAGAAGGCCAGGTAGACACGGAGCTGTCATTACATGCAGGACAAGGGTCACTTCTCTGAGCAAACATACAAGCAGCCAGAGGCAACTGGAGATATCACTGTAGGTATGACAACACTCGAAATCAGCAATAAAAGCATGTGATCTAAGCCATTCTGCCCTATTACACATGTACAGCTGCTGATTACAGAAGCTCACAAGTGACTTGAAATTTAACAACCGGACAGCTATGACTCAATGCCTCATGCTACAATCACCCATTATCTCATATACTGTATTTTTCCCACACCAACAGAATAAGATCATCATGGAAAGGAAAATGTGACTAGATAAAAATAGTAATGCCGTGTACACACGGTCGGAATTCTCGTCTGAAAAAGCTCTGATGGTTTTCCCGTCGGAATTCCGACGGAATTTCACTCAAACTGTCTTGCCTACACACAGTCACACCAAATTCCGACGGTCAGTAACACAGCGACATAAAACACGTTTGACAGCACTATAAAAAGGGAAGTTTAATGCTTCCGAGCATGCGTCGGAATTGCATACACACGATCGGAAAATCCGATAGAAAGGTTTTCCATCGGAAAAATTGAGAACAAAGTCCGTCGGAAATTCCGACAGAGAAAGACAGATGGGCATACACACGGTCGGAAAATCCATTGAAAAGCTCTCATCGGACTGTTTCCATCGGAAATTCCGACCGTGTGTACCCGGCATTAGAGTAAGGAAATTAGGAAATCAGTTAAACAAAGAATTAAAATTCATGGAACACAGTCGCCAACAAATCTAGAATTACAGTATTTCCAGGAACAATTTACTTTTGAGCATGGAATGCTTCATTCACTAAGCTATAAGATTGTTGTTTCCCGTGACGACTGTTAAACGTTAATACATTCAAAGACCATGGTTCTCTTACGAGGAACTTCAAAAACAAGTGTTTTATCACTGATCAAATGGTGCATCGATAATATAATACTTAAAGTAGAACTATAGGCAAAACTTTTTTTCCCCCATTTTGGACAGAGTAAGGGAGGGTTATAATGCCTGTTGGTTCATTTTTTATCATCTGTGTTCCATTGAGGAGATTTACTTTCACTTCCTGTTCCATAGCCAAAATAGGAAGCGAGAGGAAATCCCTGCAAATTAAGGGAATCCCTTGGGCACCCCCCAGGTCACCAGAACTAGTGTCCCTGTAGGAAGATTTCCACTTGATTACTTTTCAGGGGACAACCCAAAATTTACTTTTAGACCACTTTCACACTGAGGCGCTTTTCAGGCGCTTTCACGCTAAAAACAGCGCCTAAAAAGCTCACGAAAACATATTTCCATTAAAATCAATGAACGCTTTCACACTGGGGCAGTGTGCTGGCAGGGCTGTGAACAACTCCCTTCCCCATTGAAATGAATGGAAAGCTCTTCAAAAGCACCTGAAAAGCTCTTCAAAAAGCGCTCAGTGTTTTTACTGGCAGTTTAGAAGCGCCTCAGTGTGAAAGTGGCCTTACTTCAACTTTCAATGCGAATGGTAAACCGGACAAAGAGGATTAATCGCCCCAATGAGGACACGGACCTGACAGCTGTTCTAATTGCTCTCCACTCTATCCAAAACTAAGATAAAAAGTTTTGCCTTTAGTTATACTTTAAACTGGCCATACTCAGAACTAAATTAGTTTGTTTGTTTCCTGCTGATCCAGCCAAAATTTGATCCATGGGTGGCCTTGCCAGTGCCACCTAGCTTGAGAATCTTCAGTCTGAGGAACGAATGAGATGGGGGAAAAAATTGTCAGCTGAACAGTCACAGTTCAGGTATTCACAACTGCAGGACCCTGATTTCAGAATACATTAACGGGCAGCAGGAGATTCTGTTATTTCTTTCATTCAGCCCACATGTATGGCTAGCCTAAGTAATGTTAATAATAAAATCACACTGGCGTGAGGGGAGGGACTCATAGTTGCAATGTTGATTTTGATGGAAAAGTCATGGGCACGTGCGGGGGGCAATATTAATAGCTCAGTTTTCGAGAGATTTAGTTTAAGGAAGTGGTGCAACATCCATGCGGATATGTCAGTAAGTTAGTAATGCTAGAGGAGACTGAAGGAGTGAGGTGAGGAGTAGACAGATAAATTTGGGTGTCATCGGCGTATAAGTGGTATTAGAAGCCATGGGCAGTTATCAAGTGACCAAGGGAGGAGGTGTAGATAGAGAAGAGAAGGGGGTCCAAGAACAGAGTCTTGGGGGACCCCCACAGAAAGGGGCAATGGAGAGGAGGAGACAGAGTTGTAGGTGACACTAAAGGAGCGCTGTGATAGGTAGGCAGAGAACCAGGATAGAGCAGAATCTCGGAGGCCAAGGAAATGTAGTTTATTGAGAAGGAGCGGGTGGTCAACAGTATCAAAGGCTGCAGAGAGGTCAAGTAGTAGGAGTATGGAGTATTGGCTGTTGGTTTTAGCAGTTAGTAAATAGTTAGCGAGTTTTATTTTGTATGCATAAGCATATTTTATATGCATTTCATTTTTTTTTTTATGCTTTTTTGTCATTTTTGTTTTGGCCAACAGCAAACAATATCTCCTGTGACATTAGGTGTTATCTGTCTTTTAGCCTTCTGCTTCCTCCATTTGTCATTTTGTAGTTGTGAAAAGGATAAGACATCTCAATCATCAAATGCTTTACAGGCACCTTTCCTTACATGCCATATGATGCTTATGGGAAAACTTGGTGATGGTGGAAGGAATCATGCCGCAATGGCTTCACTCTGACCAAGAGGATGAAAGCTTATAGGGAAAGTAGCCAGGGAAGGAGCCCTGTTATGGCAAAAAACACCCCAACAACATTTCTTAAGAGCATGTACATTAAATTAAAGTCTATGTGGTCAAAAATGCACCAGGTCACACCAAAAGAAAAAAAAAAGCTATATTTTCAAAAACAGGTTAAAATAAAATTGTAAAGATGTGAATGGGCACCCTAAGGAATTATAGGATTCCTCTTGTTGTTTGATGTTGCACAGATGTAAACAGGGGCTCACAGAATATTGGAGTTTGTATTTGAGGCTGGACATAGCCATATCATAGGACAGGGGTGCCCAACCAGTGGCCCGCGGAGCCCTCTGATGTGGCCCTTTGACCTCCTGCTCTAAGATGGCAGGTTGGCAAGCCCAGATCACAGGTTGCCGACCCGCAATCCCAGAGCAGCAGTTTTGTGAATGAAGCCGCTGGTAGTGGAAGTGGCTGCGGAGCAGAGCCACATAAGCCAATGCTTCCTGTATAGCGCCCGCTCCTGTCACAGGCAGAGTGATACCAAATGCACTCTGCCTGGGAAAGCAACAGCCAGCGATACCAGAATGGAAGACGGTTATTAAAGGTAAGTTTACTACTAAATTCACAGTATATATGGATACATCTGTTTTGCAGTGGTTACTGGGCTGCTTTCAAAATGTTCTGCAAGTGCAGAGCAGCTGTGGGTTACCTACATTGAGCCATAGACTTCTATTATATCCTGCAGGTGTGGTGCACTTTCTGAAGGCGCAACAAACCCGCAGGTAATAACAGAAGTTTACGGCAAAGTGCAGCTAACCCGCAAAAAATCCACAGGTTCACTGTGCTGCACCCGCGGTTTGGGCAAATCGCAGCCCATCAGTGTGAAAGCAGCCTTAGGCCCCTTTCACATGACTGGTCTGACCCAATCGGACTTACTATTCACCTCTATGGAGCAGCAGATGTAAACGGACTTGTGTCTGTTTACACACGCCTACCTAAAAAAAATAGAAAGGGATCTGCCCCTTCCATCTGGGCAAATCGGATTGGATCAGAGGGCCCATAGAGTAGAGTGGGCTATGTCCGTGGACACGGACCTGTCATTCTCCCGTTCCGCTCATTGTGGCCCGCAACCAGTTACCAATTCGCTTAAGTGGCCCTCGCTCTTCAAAAGGTTGGACACCCCTGTCATAGGAGGTAACTAAGACTTTCACTTCTAATAGCCATCATGAATCATCACTCTTGTCCGATATATCATTAGCCTGAGCACCATTATTAAGAATTCCCCTTATTTTCATGCTGGAGAACACATGGCTATACACTAGGGTATTGTAGGCCTGTACACCATATATTAAACTTTAAATCGACTGCCTTGGCCATGAAAAATAATATAGGATAAACCTTCTATGAACTATTGCCAACCAATAAAGGTAATTTACACCGGTATAGGCTGACATCTACTTCTGGGTTGAAATTAAGGCTGGGTTCACACCATTGCGAATTGGATGCGGATTTCTTCACATCCAATTCGCATAGCAGGAGAATGTGACAGCCCTCTATGGAGCTGGTTCACACGTATCTGGGGCGGCTGCGGAGCGCACTGCACAGAAATGATGTGCGTCTTTGCCTCCATTTCAGGGCAGAATTCAGGCTAAGATTCTGCCCGATTCGTTCCTGAAATGGAGAACAGGGACGGACAGTGGTCCTGTGCGATCCACGGCTGGTTTAGGTGTGAACTGAGCCGCAGTCCATTGAGATATTGAACAATGCAGATGGATGCAACTTTGCACAATAACTACATTTTAAAACCATAAAAAAAAAATAAAAATAAAATAAATCGGGCACTTGTTCCAGGTTTGGGCTTGATCATGAATGATCACATTTAAAGCTGTATGAAGTTGTAGAGGTCTTGGCAGCCTGATCTGCCAATGTATGGCCAACTTGAAGTATATCTGAACCCAAGAAATGTAACATATTACAGCTCACTATTCCTTAGACGATACTGCCAGCACAAAACACTTCTTGCCCTAGGGTGACAATGATCATTCACTGAATGATCCATTGGGTAGCAGGTTTATTTAGGAGAGGAAGTGTGTAAGGACTACAGAACACCTCCTACTCTAGCAAGTGTACATATTTCGCCAGCACGCCAAGGATCTATAATCACCATCCAAAGGAAAACCTTAGGACGGTGATTGTAGATCCTTGGTGTGCTGGTAAATATGTACACTTGTTTGAGGTTTACAGGATCCAGCTGGTAATTGTTACAGTACCCACTATTGACGAGCCTTGTTTTCCAGAAAGTGTGCGATAGGAATATAGACAACACCTCCTACTCGATACATCTCCATAACATAGGGGTGTTCTATCAGCCTGAGAGAAGACCTGAGTTGGTCTGGTAACATTTCTTGATTTAATACTGCACAGTGTACAGGATAGCATGGGATTTCTGGCAGGTTCAACAGGTATTTTTTACACTTATCAAACAGATAAAACACTTTCAGTGGTATATTTAGCAGATCAAATAAGAGAAATTAATTGTTCAGTTTTTAGATCCAATTTAAAGTTAATGCCCATGTTTGTACAGTTTCATACTCCCAGCCCTTCTACAACCATCATTAATCAACAGTTGAACAATTCCTTACCTGGTGGCAGGTCAGCAGCAGAGCTGTCCACACAAACAACCCAGAGATACCCTGTGCGGCCGCTGTCGTTAGGAATAATTGATCTCCATCGATGGTGGCATTGGAAGCTGTCCGAAGCTGAACAACAGTCTCACTGTCCATACTGAATATAATCTCCGATCTGCCAGACGTAGTTTGACCCGTTGTGTTGGGAATCAGAGTGGAAAGGGACACATTCGGCTCCATCGTGGAGAACTGATCAGCCATGGTGTTATTCATCTCGTGCAGAGCCTGTCAGGGAGCAAAGGTAAAGTCAGGCTTTGTCAGGCGCTCAGGATAGTAGCTGGAAAGGATTATACACACAGTGATCATCTCACACATAGGGAGGAGTTATGGAAAGCACAAGATTAATAGGATATTTAGTCAGTAATGACGACCTACTGTATGAGATATACCGTATACATCACCATTACGCCAATGTGCCTCCTAGTGTGCAGAAACTATCCCATATCAAATAAATGAATTTACAAGTAACACAAAATATGTTTGTGCTAGGCAGCGCTTGCAAAAATAATTACTACAATAGAGATATGTGAAATAAAATAATGATGATAAAAAGGTATGCCCAGTCCAGAATCTTAATAATCAATTTCACATTAAAAGTCCATCCTTAGAAAAGTGAAAGACGTGCTTGTGCCTTGACACCAGAATAATACCTATATATTATATTACCACGTGATCTTCTGAGGATGTCACGTCATGATAAATCACGGGGATGTCCCCTGGTAATGCTATTTTACCACGCTTGACGCGATTCATCATCACGTGACGTCCTCAGAAGATCACGTGGTAATACAGCATTACCAGGGGACATTATTCTGGTGTCAAGGCACAAGAACTTCTTTCACATTTCTAAGCATGAACTTTTATTGTGGAATTGATGATTAATAATAGTCTGGACTGAGCACCTATAAATATTTGGAGACTGAGCATACTTTTTATCATTTTATTTCACATATATCTATTGTAGTAATGATTATTATTCTAGGACTGCTAGAAAGCTCTAAAGGTGCAAGGAGACCAGATGGCGTTCGTGATGGCTAGGCAGAGGCAATTCGAAGGAGAACCCTCTTCCTCAGTGGCTCTAAGGAAGAGGGTTCTCAATTGAAAAGCGCCAGCCTAGCCATTACGGATGCCATCTGGTCTCCTTGTACCTTTGGAGCTTTCTAGCAGTCCTATAGACAATGGGCTCACACTGTGTTTGACGTGTTTTTACTATACACGTTTGTGAGTATTCTGTGTATCACTTTTTATCCTTGAATAAATGGTTTTAATGGTATTGCACTAGGTTGTTTTTCATTGTCTTTTAGTACTTGTGGATACCCATGGTCCCGAAAGGGCGGCAAGACCGTAGGCATTGACAAGGATTAAGATCTGATCTTCCTCCTTGGAGCTAAACACCTGAGCGCAGGAGAGTTACTTTCTTTGGATCTTTAACCTCCTTACAAGGATTCCTACAGGCATGAAACATAAGTATGATGTGGATCTCTTTCCGAAGTAGCATTTACATACAGGTGATTATCAAGCCATAGCTTATATGATATTTATGTGAATTTATCATACAGCTTTTCATATGGTTCATACAGTGGTGTGAAAAAGTGTTTGCCCCCTTCCTCATTTCCTGTTCCTTTGCATGTTTGTCACACTTAAGTGTTTCGGAACATCAAACCAATTTAAACAATAGTCAAGGACAACACAAGTAAACACAAAATGCAATTTGTAAATGAAGGTGTTTATTATTAAAAGGTGAAAAAAAATCCAAACCATCATGGCCCTGTGTGAAAAAGTGATTGCCCCCTAAACCTAATAACTGGTTGGGCCACCCTTAGCAGCAACAACTGCAACCAAGCATTTGCGATAACGTGCAATGAGGCTTTTACAGCGTCCTGGAGGAATTTTGGCCCACTCATCTTTGCAGAATTGTCCTAATTCAGTTACATTAGAGGGTTTTCGAGCATGAACGGCCTTTTTAAGGTCATACCACAACATCTAAATAGGATTCAGGTCAGGACTTTGGCTAGGCCACTCCAAAGTCTTCATTTTGTTTTTCTTCAGCCATTCGGTGGACTTGCTGGTGTGTTTAGGATCATTGTCCTGCTGCAGAACCCAAGTTCGTTTCAGCTTGAGTACACGAACAGATGGTCGGACATTCTCCTTCAGGATCTCTTGGTAGACAGCAGAATTCATAGTTCCTTTTATCACGGCAAGTCTTCCAGGTCCTGAAGCAGCAAAACAGCCCCAGACCATCACACTACCACCACTACCACTGTTGGTATAATGTTCTTTTTCTGAAATGCAGTGTTCCTTCTACGCCAGATATACTTGGACACACACCTTCCAAAGAGTTCCACTTTTGTCTCATCGGTCCACAGAATGTTGTCCCAAAAGTCTTGGGGATCATCAAGATGTGTTGTGGAGAAATTGAGACGAGCTTTGATGTTCTTTTTGCTCAGCAGTGGTTTTCTCCTTGGAACTCTGCCATGCAGGCCATTTTTGCCCAGTCTTTTCCTGATGGTGGAGGCATGAACGCTGACCTTAACTGAGGCCTGCAGTTCCTTGGTAGTTGTTGTGGGGTCTTTTGTGACCTCTTGGATGAGTCGTCGCTGCGCTCTTGGGGTAATTTTGGGCGGCCGGCCACTCCCTGGGAAGGTTCACCACTGTTCCATGTCTTCGCCATTTGTGGATAATGGCTCTCACTGTGGTTCGCTGGATTCCCAAAGCTTTGGAAATGGCTTTATAACCCTTTCCAGACTGATAGATCTCAATTACTTTCTTTCTCAATTGTTCCTGAATTTCTTTGGGTCTCGGCATGATGTGTAGCTTTTAAGGATCTTCTGGTGGACCTTACTGTGTCAAGCAGCTCCTATTTAAGTGATGCCTTGATTGTGAACAGGTGTGGCAATAATCAGGCCTGGGTGTGGCTAGAGAAATTGAACTCAGGTGTGGACAACCACAGTTATAGTATGTTTTAACAAGGGGGGCAATCACTTTTTCACACAGGGCCATGATGGTTTGGATTTTTTTTCACCTTTAATAATAAACACCTTCATTTACAAATTGCATTTTGTGTTTACTTGTGTTGTCCTTGACTATTGTTTAAATTGGTTTGATGTTCCGAAACACTTAAGTGTGACAAACATGCAAAGGAACAGGAAATGAGGAAGGGGCAAACACTTTTTCACACCACTGTATATGGCTATGTATTTTTGATTTTGTATTTTTTTTTTTTTGTTTTGTTTTCCTGGTACTATTTATATTTGATTTATAAAGTCTTCCTTTTTGGTGGCGTTTCCTCTCACTAATATTTTCAATCAGCAGGATAGGCACTATTGGTCGATTGCCTGTTTGGTGGAGTCCCATACATATATATATATACACACACATACACATACACACACACACATACATACAGTTTGTTTCTCATTTTAATGTTTGAGCTGTGACCAAGGTGGTTTGCCGAAATGCATCAGACCCCTTTGTACTCTTAACCTGTACCAATAAATCGCTTGCATATGGATTTGGAGTTGCCAGATTTTTTACTTGATTCCGCTGCTTGATTGGTGTCGGGAGGACATCGCAGCCAGAGAACCCTGCTGTGGACTTTATGCTTGTTTCCAGGACATTTCCTTGTGCAGAGTGCTGCTTTTTTGTATGTTTGTTGTGGGAAAAAATAAAAAAAAAAAAAATAAAAAAAAAAAAATCGGACAGGGGGTTATAACCCTCCCTTATTCCATCCAAAATGAAAAAAAAAGTTTTGCCTTTAGGTTACACTTTAAGACAATTGCAAGTATGAACTACATTTTCATTATAATAGTTTGTAAGATTAGTTTTGAATTTTCCTTTAACTAGTTTGAGGCCATGTCCCTGTGTTCTTGAGCTCAGCTTCATACTAAAAATACTGCCCTTCTTAACCCTATCCACATCCTTATGGCTCATTCACACAAGATGCGTTGAGCGGTGTTGATCAACACAGAGAAAACAATTGTTCTCTTGTACCATACAAGTGCGTTGGCTTGCATTGCAAAAAAAGTTAAAATGTTAAAATGAAGAGTTAAAAAAGACAAAAATAAACAAACACTGTAATGCATTGTAACAATGCATCACAGCATGGGTGCACAATGGTGAAAATCCACTTAGCAATAACCAATCATGTGCAAGGAAAAAAAAAAATGCATTTTAGCTTGCACGTGATTGGATGATGGAAGTCAGAAAAGCTTCACCTCACCTCACTGAGATGGGGGAAATTTCCCTTGCAATGTGAATGGAAATTATGCCAACTCCTCCAGTCATATTAAAATGTTTTGTCTCTCAGGATTTGCACAATTTCCGTTGACTTTTTATGGACTCTGTGGATTCTACCTTATCAATAACTTTTTGTATGCGTCTCCAGAACATTCAGGAATAACAACCCTTAACCAAAAGAAAGGAAAAGCTGTTAAGCCTAAAAATGCAGACCAAGGCCTTTTTTAAGCTTTAGTAAATAAGTAAACCTTAACATCTGGGGTGCCAAGGTTTGCCACCATTGTTCTAGTAATTTACCATAAAATTGCTAAGTGAACCAAAACCCTTAAATTCACTAATGAGGGCTTTTTAAGCTTATACTGAGAGAAGGCGTGAGGGTGTGTTGAAGGTTTCTGCATGGTGGATTACTAAAATCGTTTTCAGGGGATTATCATGTGCTTCTCATCCCTGCCCAGAACTTCACTTGGTCCTGGTGGATTGCTTGTGGAAGATGTGGTTGCAGTCGGTTGGCTATCATTTTGGCCTAAAGTTTTAGTTCGACACCTATGAGGGAGATCGGGCGATAATTTGAGTCCAGGGAGTGGTCTTTGTCTGGTTTGGGGATTAGGGAGAGGTGTGCCTTCAAAGCTTGGGTGGGAAAGGGGTTGTTCTTCTGAAAGAAAATTGAAAACTTTAAAAAGAAAAAAAAAGTTTTTTTAAAACTTTTGTAGAACTTAGGTGTGAATCCTTGTCTGGATTTTTTTTAAACTGAAAGCCAAGCAGATATAAATGACACAAGCAAATGTAGCTCTCTATTCAGTACATAAAGTATATGTATAGCCAAAACTTTTTGTCTTAGTTTTGGATAGAGAAGGGAAGGGTTGAAACTCCCATCATGATACTATTGCTGTCTGTGGCCCATTAGGGAGATTTCCCTTCACTTACGATCTTGCAGATGCAACAGGAAGCAAGATGAAATCTCTCCAAAATCAGAGGAATTCTTACCTTAGATAGTTGTCACCAAAACATGTGTCGCCATTGGAAAATTTACCCTCACTATTTGCTCCCATGACAACTCTAAAATTAAAGGGGTTGTAAAGCTTCATGTTTTTTCACCTTAATGCATCCTATGCATTAAGGTGAAAAAACACCTTGCACTCTCTGCCCCCCCCCCCCCCAGCCCCCGTTTTACTTACCTGAGCCCCGAATCTCCATGGGCGCGATCCCGCGTTGCTTTCCCCCAGCTCCTGTGGGCTCTTCAATGGCACAGCCATTGGCTCCCGCTGCTGTCAATCAAATCAATGACACGACCGGGCGGGGCCGAGTGTATCACATGGGAGTGCGCCCACAAGCTGACCCCCTTGGGAGAGCACTTCCCAGAGGGGGGGGGGGTTAGCTCTTGCGGGGAGGAGCTGAGACAGCTGCCAAGGGACCCCAGAAGACAAGGAAAAACGACCTGCACAGTGGAGGCAAGGATCTCCATTTACTTTCTATCGCACTGGCAATGGTCACCTGGAGAAAATGAGGGGTGAATCTGCCCAGTGGGGACAGAGAAAGCAATAAAAAAACTTGACAGAGGGTTTAACACTTCACTGCTATCCAAAACTAAGAGATAAAAAAGGGTGTCTTCCATTATACACACTTTATATGTATGGTATTTGTACCTGAATTTGAATTGGTATCAGACTTCAGCAGAAGCTCAGACTGGGAGCGGAAAAAGCAGAACAAGAAGTCAATCAGTTTGTGTACTGACAAGGAACATGCTGATAGGAGGTGAAAGCAAAGTGACAGAGAGATGATCTCATCATTGTGCTGCTTCTCCTTCACTGTCCAATCACAGGCTGGGTATGGGTCTATGACAGCTAGGCACCATTCAGTCTGAAAGACTGAGAACATTTAGTGGTGGTAATAAAAGTACTATGGGGGCTAAAGATTGAAAGCAATGGGATTATTATTTTTTTTTAGCTTTTAACTGGAGTTCAACTTCAGAAAGAAGTAGAGCAAGAACTACCGTACTTAAGACCCCATTCACATGGGTGTATTGATCTGTACACCTGTGCGAAGAGCCGTCACCACCTGTACAGGTAGCCCGATACATCAATGACAGGTGGGCGACTGCAAGGACCTGCACAGAACACCTCTGCATCCCACACGAATGAAGATGGACCTTCAAAACGGTGTAGGGATCGGTATGCCGCTATGACCGATATCAAATACTGTGTGTGTCACTGGATCAATTTCCACTTACTTTCTGCCCAGCTGTCCCCACAAATATTGGCTGGGGATCCGGTTTAAACATTTACTAGTTAGCAGCTCTAAATTTGTAAGTGGTTTTATTTAGGAGATCCACATTAAGCTCTTTTATGGCCCTTTAAAGTGTGGCCAAAGTAAACACATTTGCTAAAATGGCCATATGCAATAGTGTGGCGGTTTGGATTTCTCGCAGCATATTATTAACCTTTATGTAAATATCATTAATGTATTCCACCGTTTATTCAGCACTCCTGGCCTTTGAGAAATTATTAACACCTGTAATAATCTGCATATTCTTCACAGTACTCACCTACAGACCTACAGGATTGTCAGCTGCTAGAAACCCTGGAGCACACATGTGTACAGCTCCCACTAGTGGTCATACAAATTCTGTAACCTGATCCGAGTAAATGAAACATGGTCGATATTTTCAACACATCCTTATTCTCCAACTTCATATATTAGTCCTAGTAGTTTTAAAAAAGTACATTCTTTTACATCCAAACTGTACAAATATCAAAACCTGAGTGTAGTTCCTGCAAAACCACTTTTAGAGTGGGAACCCCCCCCCACGATTCATGGAGTATCTGTGGCTCCAACAGTCATACACATGCAGAAGAATTCTAAAAATGAAGAGCAAGGTGTGGGCACTCCTCTCCAATTGTCCTAGCTGTCAGTGGAGGGTGGTGGGAAAATCACTGCCAATGACTAGGGAGAGTAGAGAGAGCATGGGAACATTATTCTAGCTGTGTGACTTAGAGCAGTGGTCCCCAAACCACAGCCCAAGGGTCATGGATCTGGCCCTTTGATTGCCTTTGTTTAGCCCTTGAGGCACTATTCCTTCTGACACAAACGATGGAGCCTCATCCCTCCCACTACCAACGATGGGGCCTCATCCCTCCCAGTGACAACGATGGGGCCTCATTCCTCCCAGTGACAACGATGGGGCCTCATTCCTCCCAGTGACAACGATGGGGCCTCATTCCTCCCAGTGACAACGATGGGGCCTCATTCCTCCCAGTGACAACGATGGGGCCTCATTCCTCCCACTGACAACGATGGGGCCTCATTCCTCCCACTGACAACGATGGGGCCTCATTCCTCCCACTGACAACGATGGGGCCTCATTCCTCCCACTGACAACGATGGGGCCTCATTCCTCCCACTGACAACGATGGGGCCTCATTCCTCCCACTGACAACGATGGGGCCTCATTCCTCCCACTGACAACGATGGGGCCTCATTCCTCCCACTGACAACGATGGGGCCTCATTCCTCCCACTGACAACGATGGGGCCTCATTCCTCCCACTGACAACGATGGGGCCTCATTCCTCCCACTGACAACGATGGGGCCTCATTCCTCCCACTGACAACGATGGGGCCTCATTCCTCCCACTGACAACGATGGGGCCTCATTCCTCCCACTGACAACGATGGGGCCTCATTCCTCCCACTGACAACGATGGGGCCTCATTCCTCCCACTGACAACGATGGGGCCTCATTCCTCCCACTGACAACGATGGGGCCTCATTCCTCCCACTGACAACGATGGGGCCTCATTCCTCCCAGTGACAACGATGGGGCCTCATTCCTCCCAGTGACAACGATGGGGCCTCATTCCTCCCAGTGACAACGATGGGGCCTCATTCCTCCCACTGACAACGATGGGGCCTCATTCCTCCCACTGACAACGATGGGGCCTCATTCCTCCCACTGACAACGATGGGGCCTCATTCCTCCCACTGACAACGATGGGGCCTCATTCCTCCCACTGACAACGATGGGGCCTCATTCCTCCCACTGACAACGATGGGGCCTCATTCCTCCCACTGACAACGATGGGGCACTGTTTCTTGCCACGAATACCAATGATGAGGCATTATGCCTCCTCCTACTGACCACATTTTTTAAATCCCACTGACCACCAAGGCTGAGACATTGTGGACACACATTAATAGTAGGACATTTCTACTCCCATTGGCCACAGTCTGGCCCTCCTAAAGTCTTAAAGGCAGTAAACTGGCCCTTTGTTTAGGAGGTTTGGAGACCCCTGGCTTAGATGATCAGCTACCTTTCATATAAAGTGCCCTTCCATATTCAGATAAAATTACGGTATGCATAAAAACGTGAACATCCCTGCCATTATAAACTATAGAAAGATGGACTGAAAGATTATGCAATAATAATTTCAAATGTATTGCAAAAGAGTATCAATATAAAATAATGTGCAAACATTTAGAGAAGACCGCAGATAAACAGGTACAACTTTTGTAGGAGGATTTATTTAACCACTTTGGCACTTTGACCCCCTTCCTGCCCAGGCCAATTTTCAGCGCTGTTGCCCAAACAAAATTTGAGACAGATTTCTTTTGGTGGTATTTAATAACCACTGGGTTCTTTATTTTTTGTTAAAATGTCAATGTCATCATGCCCCGGGCAGTGAAGTCATAAGGGGCGGGCCTCCGGATGATGTCACCCGGTGACCCTGCCCCATGCCAATATAAGTAGTTATTTATTTTTGACACTTTTTTTTTTTAGGTGAATAGATAGGGGTACCCAATACTCATTCACATAAAGTTGTGGGCCGGGATCTGGGGGCCCCCTTTGGGGCTTCCAAATTCCGATAAGCTCTCCGCCCGCAGACCCCGACAACCAAATGGCCAGGGTTGTCGGGAAGAGGCCCTTGTCCTCATCAACATGGGGGCAAGGTGCTTTAGGGTGGGGGGGGCACAGGGCCCCCCCTGTCCCAAAGCACCCACCCCCCCATGTTGAAGGCATATGGCCTGGTATGGTTCAGGAAGTGGGGTATTCGCTCGTTCCCACCCCCTTTCCTGACCTGTCAGGCTGTGTGCTCAGATAAGGGTCTGGTATGGATTTTGGGGGGGGACCCCCATGCAGTTTTTTTGGCATGTGGGTTCCCCTTAAAATCCATATCAGACCAAAGGGCCTGGTATGCTCTTGGGAGGGGGGAACCCATGTCTTTTTTTTATTTTTTTACATGTGCGCGGAGTTCCCCTAAAGATTCATACCAGACAGTGCCTGGTATTGTCGGGATCAAAGTCGGATCCCTGTTCATTGGATGCATGTTCGACTTCAAGTCGTAGGGCAAAGTCGGATCCATAGTCGTCCACTGTCGTGTCGTACCAGTGTGAAAGGGGCCTTAAGCACGGAGGTCTGATCAAAGCTTACCATCTACGCTCTGGTCAGAGACTGTGGATAGAACAGTCAACTGACTTCAAAGTCTGAACAAGAATAAAGCTATTTAAAAAGATCAAAAGGGTTTTCTAAAAATGGCACACTGAACTGAGACTGATTGATTTTTTTGTGTAGCTGAAGATCTGTTTTAAAGACACTTTTCAAAACTGGTTATTCCAGCCATATCATCAACGTGGATTGAGGATCGATCCTTTAAGCTGCAAACTCAGTGACACATATAAAGAGGGGATGGAAATCCTTACTGCTCCCCTTCCCCCAGTTGTTAGCTCATAGGTTACATTTAAACTGGCCATAGACCGTTCCTGCTGAATCGGCCGAGTTTGGAACCCTGTATGGGCAGGCCGAACGTACCCAAAGTTGATCGATCAACTTGGGTACAACTAGCCTGCTGGATTTTACATGCGATTATTGCTAGCGGCTGTTAAAGCCAATAGCAATGATCACTGTGTTCTCCCGGAGGGGGCCGCTTCCCCTACCCCCTCCCCGCTGGAAGAACACAATGGCTCTACGAGAGGGATTCCCCTGTCACGGTCTGTGTTGATGGGGGGAATCGAGTGAATTTCACTCCATCATATAATATGAGCTCAAACCTAAACACTTTCAATTTGTATCCAGGCACGCCTTTGCGCTAAATAATTGAAGGTAACTATAAAAGGAAATTGTACAGAAATTCTACAATAAAATTGTATAATGTATGGCCAGCTTTACCTATAACCCTACTCCTGGCTATTGAGGTTTTTTTTTTTTTTTTTACAAGCCATTTTCACTGCTTGCGTTTCATTTTTAAATTAAAATGTTAATGTTGTAAGTCTGCTACCAGAAAAGTTACAGTATCATTTCACAGAGAAATACTGGATTTACTGGTTTTTAGCAGGTGAATCAGAACACTGTAGAATTACAAATTTTGCGCTAACTACGAAAGTGTTCATCATACGGTCATAAAAGGGTTGAACAGCATGAAGTAATACACATTCCTGCTATATGTTACAATGTCAGAAGAGACCGAGCAGGTTTGATTTGTAAACATAACAGTTTAGCTAAATATAGGTTTTCATTAATGAAAGAAGACATAGCTAATCACACCGTGTAGCACATCGCGCACAGGGCAGCCTATTCATTTCAATGGGAAGTCCTACCTGTGACAATGAAATGCAAGCATCTTCATGAGCTTTGAAATTTGCAGGGTTTTTAGTGGCGTATTTAGTCGCATCGGTCACTCTTGTTGCATTTTACAATAAATGCGCAACACTTTATTTGCGTTTTGGAACCGTGTGCAAAACTGTGCGACTTTCGCACATCCACATGCTACTAAAGTATAAATGCAGCTTGAAGCTGAACTCCAGGTCAACGGCCTCTTTTGAGATATATAAATTGGAACCGTTTTACCCACCAATTGCATTGTATTTTTGTTCATTCAGTCCTAAAAGTAAAGGCCCATACACACGATTGGTTTTTTTGACAACAAACATGCAAATTACCTGTTTTAAGGCAACATCTGACCGTGTGTACGCTCCATCAGACAAACTTTTCCAGTTTTCATCGGACAAATGTTGGCTGTGCAAACAGACAAACTTTCCGGCAACAAAAGTCCTATGGTGCAAAATCCTATCGTGTGTACACAAGTCCAAAGTACAAACACGCATGCTCAGAACCAATGCAAAAGATCAGACAACAATACAGAAGTTGACCAAGGGGTGGCGATAAAGAGCTGAAAAACCACGTGATTTGGTAAAAGTTGGCTGAAAAAAACCCTGCTGTGTGTATGCAATACCAAGTTCACGGCCAACACCCTTTGGACAGAAATCCACGGAAAAGTTTGTTTGAAGTCCGATCGCGTGTATGAGGCTTTAGACAGCCCCGCCAGACTGCAGTTTGTATATGCAGTAAAGCATGCTTTTTATACTCACTGTGGAACCTAAGGGGTTAATCCTCTGCATTGTGAAAAATTGTTGTTTGATCCTGTCTTCTCTGATCCTCCCCTTCTACTGTTCCCAATCCATCTGCTGATAGAACAGAGCTTTGGTGGCCCTCTGCACATGTGCAGTTTGGATGTTCATTGCTAGAGAATTTTTTTTTGTTTTTTCTTTGGAGGGGGGAAGGTTATGAGCACAGGGCCAATCAGCACTGTCCAGACAGAAACTCAGGGGTCGTGCAGGCTCATAGGACAGTCAGAGGAAAATGAAAACTCCTCCTACAAGCTTTACCCAGTACTCAGCTGGACACCGATAGAAGTCACAAGACTTCTATATACTGCTGATGAGAAAAGGTATTTAGTTTTTATTTACTAAAATAATTGCATTTCCATGTTCTGTGTACTGTGGGAGACCAGATACAGAGACTGCAGAGTCCTGGGTTTAGTAACACTTTAACCACGGACCGCCGCACGCCAATATGCGTCCTTACTTTGAAGTTGAATATTGTTGCTATGGCAGCAGCTAGCTGCCAAAACCCCAGCATCCTCTTCTAGATAAAAGTGGTCTCTGCAAGATCACTTTTAATGGCTGCAGGGGGCGCCTCCTGCCACGCTCCAGTGCCCTCCGCCGCTTACCGGGGGCCGTCGGCAGCGGCGGAGGCGATTGGATGTTGTGCCTTCCTTGGCATTGAGACGATTGAGGGGGAAGATGGCCCGTCTCCATACCATTGCAGGGCAGAAGCAACGTCAAAATGTCACTTCCGCCCATAGCTCGTAAAAATATGTTTCATTGCATTTTAGTGTAAATATAGGTCTTTTTGACCCCAGATCTCATATTTAAGAGGTCCTGTCATGCTTCTTTTTTTTTTTTTGTGTTTCAATAATGTTTATTAACCACTTGCTTACTGGGAACTTAAACACCCTTCCTGCCCAGACCAATTTTCAGCTTTCGGTGCTCTCACACTTTGAATGACAATTACTCAGTCATGCAACACTGAACCCAACATTTTTTGTCCTTTTTTTCCCCACAAATAGAGCTTTCTTTTGGTGGTATTTGATCACCTCTGGGTTTTATATTTTTTGCGCTATAAATGAAAAAAGACCGAAAATGTAAAAAAAACAAACAAATTTTTCTTTGTTTCTGTGATAGAATTTAGCAAATTATTAATTTTTCTTCATAAATTTAGGCCACAATTTATACTGCTACATATCTTTGGTAAAAATAACCCAACTTAGTGGATATTATTTGGTCTTTGTGAAAGTTAGAGAGTCTACAAACTGTGGTGCGAATTATACAAAATTGATCACATCTGATGTACTGAGGGCCAATCTCATTTCTTGTGACCCGAACAAGCCAGGAAAGTACAAATACCCCCCAAATGACCCCTTTTTTGAAAGTAGACATTCCAAGGTATTTAGTAAGAGGCATGGGGAGCTTTTTGATGTTGTAATTTTTTTCCCACAATTCTTTGCAAAATGAATTATTTTTTTATTTTTTATTTTTTTTTCCACAAAATTGTCATTGTAATAGGTTATTTCTCTCACATGGCATGTGTATACCCCAAATGACACCCCAAAATAAATTCTGCTACTCCTCCTGAGTATTACGATACCACATGTGTGGGACTTTTACACAGCCTGACCACATAGAGAGGCCCAACATGCAGGGAGCGCCATCACGTGTTCTGGGAGCATAAATGACACATCTAACTTGTTGACTACCTATTACACTTTTGAAGGCCCTGGAGCACCAGGACAATGACATGCGACACTGACGTGGCACTGATGACACGCGACACTGATGTGGCACTGATGACAGATGGCACTAATACGGGGCACTGATGACACGTGACACTGATGACAGATGGCACGTGACACTAATATGTGGCACTGCTGACAGATGGAACTTATACGTGGCACTGATATCATGTGGCACTGATGAGAGATGGCACTAATACGTGGCACTGATGACAGATGGCACCGATACGTGGCATTGATGACACGTGCCACTGACAACAGATGGCACGTGACACTGACAGGTGGCACTTTTGACAGATGGCACTGATATGGCACTGACGTGGCACTGATGACAGATGGCACTGACGTGGCACTGGGGACAGGTGGTACTGGGGACAGGTGGCACTGGCAGATGGCACTCTGGGGACTGGTGGTACTGGGGACAGGTGGCTGATGGCACTCTGGGGACAGGTGGTACTGATGACAGATGGCACTAATACGGGGCACTGATGACACGTGACACTGATGACAGATGGCACTAATACGGGGGCACTGATGACACGTGACACTAATATGTGGCACTGCTGACAGATGGAACTTATACGTGGCACTGATATCATGTGGCACTGATGAGAGATGGCACTAATACGTGGCACTGATGACAGATGGCACCGATACGTGGCATTGATGACACGTGCCACTGACAACAGATGGCACGTGACACTGACAGGTGGCACTTTTGACAGATGGCACTGATACGTGCACTGATGACACGTGGCACTGATATGGCACTGACGTGGCACTGATGACAGATGGCACTGACGTAGCACTGGGGACAGGTGGTACTGGGGACAGGTGGCACTGGCAGATGGCACTCTGGGGACTGGTGGTACTGGGGACAGGTGGCTGATGGCACTCTGGGGACAGGTGGTACTGATGACAGGTGGCAGCGGGACAGATCGCTTTATTTTTCTTTTTTTTACTTACGGCGCCGGCGCCGTTCCTCTCTCTCTCCTCACACGCTCTATGTGTGAGGAGGCAGAGGGGCGCTGACAGATGATCTCATATGTTTGCATATGCAAACATATGAGATCATCTCTCATTGGACAGCCCGATCTCCCTGTAAACGGCCGCAGTGATTGGCCGTTTACTGCGATCTGTGACCGGCTGTGTCCGAAGGACACGGCCAGCACAGAACTTCCCCGATGCGCGCTCTCAGGGAAGTAAACAGGAGGACATCCGCGCTGCAGCCGTCTTTCGGTTATAGCGCGGGCGCGTAGTGGTTAAAGATTTTCAAAACAATACAAATGAATCTCTGTTTTTGTACAGCATTCAAAGCCATTAGGGAGTCATACATTGATCAATTAGCATAGCAGAGCACACCTGCCTTATCAACATTGTCCAATGAGCCCTTAAGATGTGCGCCAGATAGCCAAAGTATCATAATAAGCAATGTACAAGTCTCCCATGACAGGGGCCTAGTCTTTATATGGTTCCGGCCCGTCCGATGCTCCACCCACCGGGAAGAGCCCACCCCCCATCCAGCTATCGGGGGGGGGGGTGAGTCTCCCCCCTGTGCGGGCGGACCCCCAGAGGGCCACAATATGTGAGCCCATTAAACACTGTCATGCTTTTTTCCTATTACAAGGGGTGTTTACATTCCTTGTAATAGGAATAAAAGTGACAGAATTTATTTTTTTTTAAAGAACAGTGTAAAAATAAGGAGGTAAAATAAGAAAAAAATGTTTTTTTTAAACACGCCTGTCCTGCCGAGCTCACGTGCAGAAGCGAACGTATACGTGAGTAGCGCCCGCATATGAAAACTGTTCAACCACACATGTGAGGTATCGCTGCGATCGGTAGAGCGAGAGCAATAAATGTAGCCCTAGACCTCCTCTGTAACTCAAAACATGCAACCTGTAGTATTTTTTTTTAAACGTCGCCTATGGAGATTTTTAAGAGTAAAAGTTTGTGACATGTTGGGTAACAATTTACTCGGCGTAACATTATCTTTCACAATATAAAAAAAAATTGGGCTAACTTTACTGTCTTATTTTTTAATCCAAAAAAGTGTGTTTTTTTTCAAAAAAAAAGACCGCTGCGCAAATACGGTGTGGTAGAAAGTATTGAAACGACCGCCATTTTATTCTCTAGGGTGTTAGGAAAAAAAAAAAAAATAAAATGTTTGGGGGTTCTATGTAACTTTCTAGCAAAAACACATTTTTTAACTTGTAAACAACAAATTTTAAAAGAGGCTCGGTCCTTAAGTGGTTAAGCAAGACAGCCTGGTCACCTCCCTAGCCTGTGATTGGGCAGTGAAGAAGCAGCAACAGACTTCTCTGCTATACACTAGAAGGGATCAGAAGAGGCTGATAACAAGATTCAGGTAATTCAGTGTTTAACAAATACAGAATTGTGATAATTGGCGTTTTTAGCACTTGGACTTAAAGCAGACCTCCAGGAATTATCTTTTTTTCCATACTTACATTGGTCCAATGCAAGTATCTATACAATTTATTTAGGATAGAGAATAGATAGATAGATAGATAGATAGATAGATAGATAGATAGATATACACACATATACACACACACACACACACACACACACACACACACAGTATCTCCTACATAAATCATAGCCTACAGGGGGCTTTTTGGGATACTGTACATCACTTGGGATACAGTAAGTCACTGTACTAGCGTAATCTTCCGAGTGCTGCTCCATCGGCTTTCCCTTCTGCACACGGACCACAGGGGGTTACTTTCTTGGAACCACCCCCATTCAGAGCACTTTGTATTTTTTTTTTTTTTTATGAATACAAGGCATTCTCTGATTTGATAAGGTGGAGAGAAAGAGGGTTGAATGACATGATCGACCATCCTCCAATCAGAGAATGCCTTGTAGCCATTGAAAAAAATAGCATTCTCTAAATGGTTGCGGTGCCAAGCGAGTGACCCCCTATATTCAATGTATAGAAGGTAAGTCGCTCAAGCAGCACCCAGAAAATCCCGGCTATCACTATATGTAGTATGGACTACGAATATGGATATCTGAAAGATACTTACTTTGAGCCAAGCTGGACTAATGCGAGTATGGGATGAAAGATCATTCCTGGAGTTCTGCTTTAAAAGTCAGTCCAATGACCATTAGGTAGACAGATATAATATATTTTATACACAATTTAAAGGATCTGGATTTTTCCTCTTTTTTTTTTTTTAAATATAACGGTAACATTTATTATCTGTAGTTACTAAATGTAAATTCCAGTTGCACGAATATATGGATGTTTATAATAATTCTGTAATTCAATTATAAATGTATTTCAAGGTTTTGATAGGCAGCACACATGGGAGAAGGTCTGGAATTTGACACGCTACTACATAATGGTCTTGAAGCACTAAATGAATTTAAAGGTTTGTGTCTCTAACAAACGTACAGAACATCTCACTGGTCTAACAGGTTTTCAGGAATAGCCCATCAGAAGCCTAACCTATGCTTAACAACACATGGTGAATATACTATGATCACCCGGTCTCATGTGTGCTCCAAGGAGAACCTGTGAAGGTATAAATATGGGAGCTGGTACTTTATAGGAGGATAGGATGGTACTTTATAGGAGAGCAAGCTTTAAAGCAGGGGTGCCCAACCTTTTGAAGAGCGAGGGCCACCTAAGCGACGTGATAACCGGTGGCGGGCCACAATGAGCGGAGCGGGTGCATGGCAGCCCACTGTACTCTATAGAGCCCACTCTACTTAGAGGTGAATGGAGGGTCCAATTGGGTCGGACTGACCGTGTGAAGGGGGCCTATGGCTCAGTGCCGGTAACCCTCAGGTGCACTGCTCTGCACCTGTGGATCAGTTTCAAAGCAGCCCAGTAACCACTGCAGAACAGATATGCCCATATTTACACTGTGATTTTAGTAATAAAGTTACTATAAATAACAGTATTCTATTCTATTCCATCCCAGAGCAGGAGGTCGTGGGCCACATCAGAGGGCTCCGCGGGCCACATGTGGCCCCTGGGCCACTGGTTGGGCACCCCTGCTTTAAAGTTTCCATCTCAAGCCTGGCTTTACCACTTCCTGACATACCGACATGTAATAAGCATGCAGCTAGTGAAATCTGAAAAGTGCAAATTCCCATCCTGGGATTATTACAGGTTATAACATTTTCCAGTGTGAATAGTAATGCCTTACCGCAAAGTTCTTCATTACACTAAATCCCTTTGTAACTCTTACATTAACTCTACCCTAAAGTGAACCTGTACCCATTCAGTTTAAAGCAACTGGCTCATTTTATTCATGTTGCTTATACCTTCCTTCCTTTAGCTCCTCTATTACCCTGAAGGAGTGAGAAGAAGCCTATTAAGGCCTCATGCACACTGGGCATTAAAAAACATCACTTTTAAGGGCATTTGATGTTTTTTTTCTGCCTCTAAACATCCCTCTATGTTAGCCTATGGGGATGATTTACTAAAGGCAAAATAGACTGTGCACTTTGCAAAGTGAAGTTGCACTCTGCAAGTGCAATTGCTGCAGAGCTTAGTATATGAGCAGAAGCTCTGCTGACTTTTTGCATCCAATAATACGCAAGCAAAAATGCAGTTTATTTTTAATTTTCCTTGCACTTGTTGGGTATTCTTTGCAAAGTGAAGCTTTTCCCCATTTACTAAGCTCTGGAGCAACTGCATTTGTAGAGTGCAATTGCACTTTGCAAAGTGCACAGTCTATTTGCCTTTAATGAATCAACCCCTTAGTGTCCTTGCGCACCTAAGAGTTTGCAGATTATAATTTTTTCTAGCACCCTCTAGTTAAGTAGGTGCTAGATTGAGGATTTTTCTGGAGAGTAGGAAATTTTAGGCAGGTCCGTTTGTTTTCATCCTGGGCTGGGAATGGCTCAGGGCAGGGCAGGGCGACTCACTGGTAGCATCACCGTCACCTCCCTCTTCTTTCTAGAAAGTGCTAGAAGGAAAGGAGTAGTGAGGTGGAGCTGCCTGGGGTGTTCTAGGAGCCTTGCCCAATCCCCCACTTGGATTGGCAGAGGGCAGGCCTCCCTAAATACCTGGGGTCAGCCCAGCTGGGGAGGAGTTGTTGGGTGGAAGAGCTGAAGCGAAAGAGTGTGGAGACCCTGGGCTGGGGCTGGGGTGCATCCAGGACGAGAGAAGAGATCCTGGAAGGAGAGGAACTTACAAAAGCAAGTGAGAGGTCAGCGGGAGAGAACACTTCTAAGAGTATCCAGGCAGGACAACTGGACGCAGCCAGGAGGGCTAAGAGTGAGCAGTCGGGAGGACTGGGGGAAGGGCAGTGGAAAGAGGTCTTTGCAGCTGGCTGGCCGAAGAGAAATCTCTGGGATTGGTAGCTGAGCAGAGGACAGCTAGCACCTGAACTATTTCTACTCCACAGGGGCCCGAGGTACCTGCCTGCAAAAGGCAGTTCACTGGGGCCTGGCTGAATTAGTGTCAGGCCTAACCATGTGGTTCTAGCTAGTCTGGAGGAGTAACAGTCTGCAGCAAGTGAAGTGCTGGAGGACTGAAGGATAAGAGGTCTTAAGCAAGAGTTTGCGCTGGAGAGAAGACTGGAGTGTATATAGAAGTCCCAAGCACTGAATTTGCTGGGCATCCCATAATTTTCCCATTTCCCACCCAAGTTTAATCCCCTCTATAAAAAAACAAACAGTTTATGGACTGTTCTATGTCTCTCAGTGACTATGAGATGGATGTCTGACTGGGCAGGGTGACAGGTGAACCACAACATTCAGCAACCCCTACAGGGGCTTTGCTACAAAAAAAAAAAAAAAAATCATGTTTGCACATGTTTGAGGAGCGTTTTAACCATTTGCCACCCAGGCCAATTCTGACATTTCTCGCCTACATGTAAAAAATCATAATTTTTTGCTAGAAAATTACATAGAACCCCCAAACATTATATATGTTTTTTTAGCAGACACCCTAGAGAATAAGATGGCGGTTGTTGCAACTTTTTATCTTGCACGGTATTTGCACAGCAATTTTTTAAACGTTTTTTTCTTGGGAACATGCTAAAATTATTGCTCTCGCGCCAATGTTCGCGGGGATAACTCTGATAACTCACATGTGTGATTTGTTTACATTAGTGGGCGTGACTTGCGCATGCATCTGCGTGTGAGCACACAGTAACAGGGGCACTTTAAAAAAAAAAAAAATAATATTATAAAAAAAAAAAAAAAAAATTAAAAAACACACAATCTCAGCTTCCCAGCCGAGGGAAGAGGCCGTTTTTTCGAATAAAGAGGCCTGGGCGTGACGTCAAAAAATCGTGCCCGGCCTCCGGACGATCATAGAGACTCCGGGGACCATCTGGTCTGCCGGAAATCTCCATTGTCAGCATTTGCGGCCAGCGTATCTGTTCTCCAACTCACCCACGGCAGGGGTGAGTCGGTAGAAGCACCGGAAAAAGGGGGGGGGCGTTAAAGTGTTGGACACTAAAAAGATTCTAATGGTGGACATAGTTCTGCGAGAGAGAGTGTTTTAGGATTATGAGCTTCTAAAATCAGCAGCATTCAGCTTGGGAGTATTGATGTACAGTTATTAAAGTAACCAGAACTCACCAAGTGAAGATTTTGTGATGTCACACTAAGGGGTACATGTTTTTAAAAAAACTGAAGAACTGTTTATCTATTAACCGCTTGCCAACCAGCCGCCATCGTTATACTGCACGGCTGCGCGAATTGCCGTAGGTGTACGTCGGCCGCTTCAAGAGCAAAAGCAGGTGCGCTGGAGCCGATGTGCGTGGCCGCCGGCCGCGGTGTCCACCGGCCACCCGTGATCGCTCCAGAGAGATCCAGAATGGGGATCTGTCAATGTAAACAAACAGATCCCCATTCTGACAGGGGAGGAGAGAGAGATCTGCTGTTCCAAGTGATCAGGAACAGCGATCTCTCTACTCCCAGTCAGTCCCCTCCCCCCACAGTTAGAAACACCTCCCTAGGGAACACAGTTAACCCCTTGATCGCCCCCTAGTGTTAACCCCCTTCCTAGCCAGTGTCATTTATAGAGTAATCAGTGGCTATTTTTAGCTGTATAAATGTCAATGGTCCCAAAAAAAAGTGTCCAATCTGTCCGACGCAATGCCGCTAAAAATCGCTCATCACCGCCATTACTAGTAAAAAATAAAATTTATAAAAATGACATAAATATACCCCCTATTTTGTAGATGCTACAAATTTTGCGCAAACCAATCAATATACACTTATTGCGATTTTACCAAAAATATGTAGAAGAATACATATTGGCCTAAACTGATGAAAAAATTCTTTTTTTTTTTTACTTTTTTTTTGGATATTATAGCAAAAAAAAAAATGTTTTTTTTTTTTTCAAAATTGTCAGCCCTTTTTTGTTTATAGCGCAAAAAATAAAAACCACAGGAGGTGATCAAATACCACCAAAAGAAAGCTCTATTTGTGGTAAAAAAAAAAAAAGGATGTCAGTTTTGTTTGTGTACAGCATTGCATGACCGCGCATTGTCAGTTAAAGTGATGCAGCACCGTGTCGCAAAAAATGGCCTGGTCAGGAAGGGGGTAAATCCTTTCGGACACTGAAGTGGTTCAAACTCCATGTAAATTAATTCTGTGGAACTGGGGCAAAATCAAACGTTCAGGCTATATTCTCTGCAGCTTGAATGCCTCGAGGCGATTCAGTTCGCAGTTGCAGCACTATACAAATCATTTATTCATTCATTCATTGAATGTGTGAATAAAGAAAATCCTGCATTATGGCCACTAGATGGTTCCGACTATCATAGGAAATAAGTATGTGCCTTATCTCCATCTAGTGGCCATATTGTGGTATTTTCCTCTTTGGAAATATTTGATTTGCAGATAATATAGCCTGAGAACATTTGATTTTACCCCATTCCCACAGAATGAATTTACATGAAGCTTTGATGGACAAACAGCTATGAATATATATATTATTTATAATAACAAAAAACTAAGCCTGGAGCTTTTAAACCTATCCATTTGCTGCAGCTACCAAAGCATGAAACTGCCACCTTGCCCCATTTCACCAGTTGAGCTGTTAGCTCCTCCCTTTGCCCTACCCCAAATACAGATTCATGGCCATTGAAAAGTTCCCAGGTATGATTGTGGGGAAAGACAAAAATGGCTGTCCGATGCTCTAGCCAGGGTGTTCAGCTCAGACGGATAGAGCTCTTGAATAAAAGTACTTTATTTGCTACATGGGTACAGAGTATAGGCGGACGTGTTTCGGCTAAGAAGCCTTCATCAAAGCATACAAATTTGAGTTAAAACTGGTATTTATAACAAAAAACAGTCCCTCAACAGAGGGGCGGGTATATCCTAATTAGGAATAATTAAATCAATTAAAAAACACATGGAGAAAGAGCAACAACGGGGAAAAACAGACACCTAAAGCACATCTTTTGTATCATTATAAAACAGTATAACAATGATGATTTAGGAGTTTAGAATACAATAAAATTGTTGCAATTCTCAAAGAACATCTTCCTATTCTGTATGCCTATAAAGACGTGTATAGTGTTATCAAGGGTGGTTGTCATCTTTCATGTAGAAGAGCCCCTACTCTGTTTTTTGTTATAAATTACCAGTTGTAATCACTTGCTTACCGGGCACTTAAACCCCCCTCCTGCCCAGGCCAATTTTCAGCTTTCAGCGCTGTCACTCTTTGAATGACAAATTGCGCGGTCATTCTACACTGTACCCAAAATGAAATTGTTTTTCCACATGAATAGAGCTTTCTTTTGGTAGTATTTACCAATACTGGGGTTTTTGTTTTTTATTAAACAAAGAAAAAAAAATAAAAAAAGTTTTTATGGTTTGTTACAAAATGTTGCAAACAGGTAATTTTTCTCCTTCATTGATGTGTGCTGATGAGGCTGCACTGATAAGACAGCACTGATGTTCACTGATAAGAGGTAATGATGAGGCTGCACTAATAGGAGACACTGATTGGCAGCACTGATGGGTGGCACTGGTAAGAGACACCGATTGGCAGCACTGATGGGTGGCACTGGTACTAGGCACTGATTGGCAGCACTGATGGGTGGCACTGGTAAGAGAAACCGATTGGCAGCACTGATGGGTGGCACAGCAGTGGGTGTGTGGAGTGTGTAGGACCGACGTCCTGTTTACACAAGATGGTAATTAACTTTTTTTTTTTCTCCTTACGCTGTCGAGTACGAGGAAAAAAATAAATAAAAACGCAGATTACCAGATTCTGTTTAGATCACGTGATCAGCTGTCACGTGGTAAGGGGCCTTTCTCCAATCTGCGGTCAGCCGAGTCTCATGGACTCGCTGATCAAAGAGCATACATGGACACCCTCCCGTCAATTTAGGCCCACACTGTAGCCTTCTTTTGGCTATAGCGTGGGCAGGAAGAGGTTAAGTCAAATTTGCACGCTTTGATGAAGGCTTCATAGCCAAAACGCATCAACGTATACTCTACCAGGGGTCTCAAACTGGCGGCCCTCCAGCTGTTGCGAAACTACAAGTCCCATGAGGCATTGCAAGGCTGACAGTTACAAGCATGACTCCCTCAGGCAGAGGCATGATGGGACTTGTAGTTCCGCAACAGCTGGAGGGCCACCAGTTTGAGACCCCTGCGGGATACACATGTAGCAAATAAAGAGCACCCGAGTTGCCAGCCTTTCCTGATTCAATGATTGCGAGGAACAAGAAATGACAGCACACAGTTGCTTGATAATTGCAAACATGCTATTAAATAACTAATATTAAATACTGATAAATAGAAATTTGTATCCCTTTTTTAGGCCTCTTTAATTCGAGGCTGGCAGCTCCTTTAACAGAGGTTGTTCAGACAATACCTGTAAATAAGGTGGAAGCTTTTGGCAGGAACTTGTCTATAAATATTTAACCAATGTCCACAGCCTGCCCTAGAATTAACACCTTAGCTTACACCTCAAAGGCTCCTGCAGACTAATGTGTCAGTGAAAATTATATAGCGTGGACAATGGCAGCTCTTTGTAATGAAGTTCCTGTATCAGACAATCACAAAAAAATAAAAAAGAGAGACTGTTTGCCATTTACAGTTAATGTAACAGTTACCCAGGCCTGCCTGGTCTTTCCTAAGCAACCAGGTTCCTCTTGCTGGGTCAGTGACATTAGAAAGAACAGATGGGGAATGAACTGACATCTGCTGTTTACCATTTATGTCCATGTGCAATACTTTGCACAGCAAATCTCTATGATCAAAGTCTCACTTCAATTTTTGTTAACGTCTTTTTTTTCCTCATACTGTACAGTGCAATTAGTACTTGGTCCCATCTTCCAAATGGCTAGCTGTGAGTTTGACCAGGGCACTCCTCCTCTCTCCATGGCTGTCCGACAACGCAGCTAACAAGGAGATGGCTTTGACAGAGGGAACTTTTCTCTGTCTTCATGCACTTGCCAGCGACAAGCGACACACTAGAAATACAGAGGGAAGAGGGGTTTGTCAACAAAAATGCTTCTGGCAAGTGTTTGGAGATGGAACAATTCCCCTTTGTCAAAGCAGCCTTCTTCTTGCTAGAGGAGTCATCGGAGAGTCGTGGGAGGGAGGAGGAGCTCCCTGTCCAACCACACGGCTTAGGTCCCTTTCACACATGCGCGCAGTTCATTTCATCAGTTCAGTTATGTTTTTTGAAAGAAAAAAAGAAAAAAAAAAAAAAAAAAAAGATTAAAGTGTTACTAAACCCACAACAGTAAAATCAGTCTGTATACACAGTAAAGCATGCTTGTTATACTCACTGTGGAATCTAAGGGGTTAATACTCTGCATTGTGTAAAAAGGCTGTTTGATCCTGTATGCACAGATCCTCCCCTTCTTGCATTGCCCCCAAAACATGTTCCGGATAAGGCCCCTTTCACACTTGTGCGACTTCAAAGTCACGCGATTTTGTCACGATTTCAAGGAATGCCTGTGTAAGTGGCATCAGAATCGGACCAAAGTAGTGCAGGGACTACTTTGAAGTCTGAACGACTTGAAGTCATACTAATATGAATGGCTGTTATTGGAAATCATGGGGAATGATTTGTCATGCTACTTTGCAGCCCCAAATCGTGGGACAAAGTCATATAAGTGTGAAAGGGGCCTAAGACAGAGTTAGTGGAGTCAGGCTGCACATGCTCAGTTTGGTGTATAATGCTAGAGAGTTTTTTTTTCTTGGGAGGATGCATGTGATCAGCACAGGGCCAATCAGCACTGTTCAGACAGCGGGTCAGGGGTCCTGAATCCTGATAGGACAGCTCAGTGCAGTATGAAAACTCCTCCTACAAGCTTTAACGAGGCACTGATAGAAGCCACAAGACTGCTATATACTGCTGATGAGAAAATGTATTTAGCAGTTTATAGTTACTAAAATAATTTCATTTCTGTGTACTGAAGGAGACCAGATATAGTGAATGCAGGGTCCTGGGTTTAGTAAAACTTTAAAGTTTATACCAGTTTCTCATCAGCTGCTCATCAGTTTTTTACATTCACTACCAAATGCAAAAATGGATGCAAAAAACAGACTGTTTGTCGGTTTACATATGTTTTTCAGGTAAAAATTTTTTGGGGAAAACAGAACAACAATCCATTTAAAAAAAATGGACGTTGACGGATGCTGATATAGACTGATGTAAATAGATGATCAACTGTTTACATTTGTTTCTCCATAGAGATGCATTGATGTCCGTTTTTCCATCGCTGCATGTGTGAAAGGGGGCTTAGCACATAGGAAGATGGGGTAAAGTACTGCTTGTACTTTGTCCCTTGGGCAACTGAGCACATTAAAAAAGGTAGAGGAGAAACTTTATTACTATTCTTAAAGGCTGAAGTTTTCCTGGGGGAGTTCAGCTTGGTTACCTCATACTAAAGCTGAAAATCCGATTTGAATTTTCTACATATCAGTTAACACTTACAGTATCTCATAAAAGTGAGTACACCCCTCACATTTTTGTAAATATTTTATTCTATCTTTTCATGCGACAACACTGAAGAAATTACACTTTGCTACAATGTAAAGTAGTGAGTGTACAGCTTGTATAACAGTGTAAATTTGCTTTCCCCTCAAAATAACTCACACGGCCATTAATGTCTAAACCGCTAGCAACAAAAGTGAGTACACCCCTAAGTGAAAATGTCCAAATTGGGCCCAAAGTGTCCATATTTTGTGTGGCCACCATCATTTTCCAGCACTGCGATGTGAGGGGTGTACTCACTTTTGTGAGATACTGTATATTTAAAGCGATTCTAAAGCCTAAACATTTTTTTACCTTAACGCATTCTTTGCATTAGGGTAAAAAATGTTTAGGCATCGTTTGACCCCCCACCCTTCCTTTACAATAACTAACTTATATTTTGGTATCTACTAGAGAGTTAATATATGTAAACCCAAAATCAATTTTTCAGTATGTTTGGCATCATGCCTCACTGTACATAAATTTATTTAAAAAAAATTAAATAAAAAATAAATTTGTTGTGAATCTGCTGCAAAGTTTCTTGTCTTGAGAAGCTGCTAGCAGTAATGGCACTTCCTGTTTCAGGCTGACAACACTAGGCCACAGCATTGCAATTAGCAGCAAAGCTATCAGCCTGTTGTACACACGGTTGTACACACTCCTTCCTAAAAATGTGTTTTCTTTTCCTTGCATGTGATTGGGTATTCTTTGTAAAGTGAAGCTTTACCTCATTTACTAAGCTCTGGAGCAACTGCATTTGCAAAGTGCATAGTCTATTTGCCTTTAATAAAGCAACCCCACTGAGTTTGAGGTCCCTAGACTTCAGCTATAATTGAGCCATTTGTTCTGTGGAACTACATATACATTCATTCTTTAAATTGAATGTTATAAGGTAATTTTCTCTTCAGGTTGAATGTGTGAATCAGGTAAATACAGGATTTTTGCCACTAAACAGAGCTGACACTGAAAAAAAAAATACAAAACAATAAAAATAAGAAAAAAAAAAAAAAGTATTTCATGTTATCATTAGCTCCATCTAATGGCTATAAAGTAGTATTTTTTGGATTTGCATTTCAACCTCCAGAAGAAAAAAAAAAATCTAATCACATCTGATTTTGCCCCTATTCGCATTTAGACAAATGCAAATGCAGTTTCACTGGACATTTAGCTCTGCAAATGCTTTTTATACATATGACCCTTAGGCCTCATGCACACTCAACGTTTTTGAACGTTTTGCAGTAGACGTTTTTTTTTTTTTCTACAGTTATTAAACTCTCCATGTTATCCTATGTGTCCATGCACATAAAGGCTGTTATCAGCAGTTTTGGGCAGTGGCGTTTTTGAGCAGTAAAAAATAAATAAAAAAAAACACGAGTAGGTTCTGAGAGACGTTTTTCAGCTGTAAAAAACGCTCGAACGCTGATAAACGTTGATTAAATGCTCAAAAACGTAACTCACCATCGTTTAACGTTTTTGATCCATTGGAAAAAATAAAAATAAAAAACGCGGAAAAACGCTATTGCAAAAAGTTGAAACACACTGCAAAGCTACTGCTGTTTTTATAACGTTATTTTAACGTCCAGTGTGCATGAGGCCTTATTGTTACATTTATAGCCAGCTTTATTCAGCTGCCATGTACAACCACAAATCAAAGCGTCAGGTGGATTCTCCTCCTTTCCCACCATAGCAGTGCGGTTTAGTGTTTGCTGAATCAGTAGATAAGGATCAGATCACTACCTCCCATGGTGCACAATGGCCATTTAATTCAACAATAAGATTTCTGAAATCGGTATCTCTTAAATATTAAAATAAAAAAGAACCACCAAAGCTTAGGAAAACAAACTTACAAAAGGGAAAACATGTTTCCTCCAGCAGCATGCAAAGCAGCCTATTCATGTCATTCTAGAGCAGGGTCAATATTAACTTATTTTAACTTTTCATCTGAAGCATAACATTATGAACAATAGTAGATTCCACAGGTATGCTGAAAGCGGTTCCCTGTCACTGTTTGCTTCAGCATCGGCAGTTGTAGTCCTCATGGTGTAAAATAAATGGCTGGCCGTGAGTAATGGTACTTTTTTTATATACAGTATATATGCATGTATTGATTATGGGCACTTACGCTGCACATGTTTCTTTATATTTATAGATGGAGGGTGCAGACTTTTTCAGGGCCTGCCCTGATGTTGGGATGAGGATCTGTGGTCTTTTTCCTCTCCCCAACCAGGCATCCCACTTTGGGAAAGCCCTCACCAAGAACTTGGGAAGACCAGCTTTGGCAGGCCCATAAGGAGCCCAAGTATACGATATTACCTAGCCCCTGTCAGGAGCCGCCTTGCCCCACAGGGGGTTCAGGGTTTTGGACCCTTCCTCTTCTGAGGTCGGACCATACTGTACCCTTGTGCGTTTTTTTTCTTCCATGTGCTGCAATTTCACAGTTCACTTTTTTTTGTTTACCAGGTTTCAACAAGCACTGCAAAAATAAAGTAAAAAAAGAAATACAAAAAACAAAACAGGAACTCCTCAATAGAAGAAAAAAAAAAAAAAATAATAATCTTATTTGCTTGAACTGACCCATATTTCCATCAATCCACCATACACAGGTTCAGGTCACTCTATCGGATACTCTGTCTTGGGCATCAAAATCTTATTTTTACAACCAGGTATGCAGTTAAACTTGTAGTAAAGAGGCGCAGATTTTCCCCCCGGCCTTTGACAAAAGATAACGAATTCTCGAGTTGGATATCACAGGGCCTAGTGACTCTGGACTCTGCTGCAAAGTTCATCTTTTTGCTCATTTGAACATCTCCAACAGAATTATGCCCTCCACAGTTCTGAATGCTATAAATACCTACAAATCCATCATTTCTTCTCCAATATGTTAACGCAGGCTGCCGATAGAGCTGTAACACCATTTGAGAACCTTTGGCTTCTAGACATAAGAGGACTAGCTCAACCTGCCTCAATGACCACAATAGTACACAAAAAATAAAATAAAAAACACCACACAATGTTTTGTACTTTGCTAGAATATCCAATAAAAAAAAAAAAAATAAATAAATATAAATAATATATATATATATATATATATATATATATATATATATATATATATATATATATATATATATATATATATATATATATATATATATATATATAATGTTTTCCCCCTCAGTTTAGGCTGATATGCATTCTACATATTTTTGGTAATAAGAGTCACAATAAGTGTATATTGATTGGTTTGCACAAAAGTTATAGCGTCTACATAATAGGGGATAGATTTATGCCATTTTTTTTATTATTATTTTTTTTTTACTAGTAATGGTGGTGATCTGCGATTTTTATCGGGACGGCGACATTATGGCAGACAGATCGAACACTTTTGACACATTTTTGGGACCATTGACAATTATACAGCGATCAGTGCTATAAAAATGCACTGATTACTGTGTAAATGTCACTGTCAGGGAAGGGGTTAACACTAGGTGCGATCAAGGGGTTACCCATGTTCCCTAGTGAGTGTGTTCTAACTGTAGGGGGATGGGACTGACTAGAGGAGATGACAGTAGGTACTCACGATCTGCATCTCCTCACAGAACAGGGATTTGGGTGTTTACACACTAGGGATGACCCGAACACCCCCCGGTTCGCAGCAGAACATGCGAACAGGCAAAAAATTAGTTCGAAACACAAACACCGTTAAAGTCTATGGGACGCGAACGTGAAAAATCAAAAGTGCTAATTTTAAGGGTTAATATGCAAGTTATTTTCATAAAAAGTGTTTGGGGACCTGGGTCCTGCCCCAGGGGACATGTATCAATGCAAAAAAAAGTTTAAAAAAAAACTTTAGTTTTTTTCGGGAGCAGTGATTTTAATAATGCTTAAAGTGAAACAATAAAAGTGAAATATTCCGTTAAATTTTGTACCTGGGGGGTCTCTATAGTATGCCTGTAAAGTGGTGCATTTTTCCCGTGTTTAGAACAGTCCCTACACAAAATGACATTTCTAAAAAGGAAAAAAAGTCATTTAAAACTACTTGCGGCTATAATGAATTGTCGGGTCTTGGCAATACAGATAAAAAGTCATTGAAAATGAAAAAAACGGCATGGGGGTCCCCCTAAAAATCCATACCAGGCCCTTTGGGTCTGGTATGAATATTAAGGGGAACCCCGGACCAGAAAGGAGCTGACGTACAGCTTTGAGGGCTCGCGGGATCGTGCCGACCTTCCCCAGTATAATGATGGCAGCTGGTTGGCAAGCGTTTAAATAAATGAACTGTTGTCAAGCTATACACCCGCTGGTATGATACTCCCTTTAGATTTAATAAGATTTGCCCCTTAGTTCCTGACAGATGTTTCAGGGGTTGTCACGACAGGGGCACTCTTCTCCATACGTTCTGGAGCTGCTCGGTGTGGAAACCCATATGGCAAAGAGCCTCCTCGATGGTGCTCCAAATAACAAGTGCACCTGTGACCTTGACCTACCAGATGTGCATGTTATTTGCAGAGCTCCTGGAGATCCCCCCCATCAAAAGTTGGCACACACTCTTCAGTGCCTACCACTGGGCAATTGCCCTAAACTGATGGTATCCCTCCGTTTCATGGTCGCAGGTGCTCCATTGTATGGAATTCATTAGACTGTTGGAAAGGGTACACCACACCCTCATGGATACCATGCACATCTTCGAACGTAAGTGAGCTAATTGGTCGCCTTATCAGATATAACCTGTGTTTGGATGGCTTCCTTGTTTCCCCATTTGAGTTGATTAGACTATTGGGTAAATGTGGAAGGCAACACACCCAGTATTGCCGATCATAGTAAGGTTGAATAAAGACACCAGTCCATCCAGTTCAACCTGAGTGGGTGTCTACAATTGTCCCCATCCCTGTATCATTAGGCTACTCCTTTATTATATATTATTTTAAAAAGGAGAGAGGGAGAGAGGGGGAGAGACTAGCCAATAGTTATAATAGATTCATAGTTGACCTTTTAAGGTTTATTTTGACACATGATGTATTAGTCTTTGGAAAGCCCCACTACCTCCAGGTGCAGGGGGTTGCGATGGGGACTCGTTGTGCCCCATCATATGCCAACCTGTACCTGGGGGGGTGGGAGAAGGTACTTTTTGCCAGGGACGGTGTGACCAACTTGCTTGGGCACGTCGTCTCTTGGCATCCGTACATTGATGATGTGCTGTAGTTTTGGAAGGGAACAAGAGATGAGTTGGATTTGTTTATGACCACTATTGGCAATAATGAATACAATCTCAAATTCACAATGACATGTGACCTGCAAAGAATTGTTTTTTTAGACCGGGAAATATTTGTTAACAAGGACGGCTCTCTGGACTCTTCCTTGTTCCGGAAGCAGTCATCAGGAAATACCCTTTTGCACGCTACAAGCTCACACCCAGCCCCATTATTAAAAAGCATACCCTATAGTCAGTACCTTTGAGTTCGAAGGAACTGTACTAATGAGGAGGACTTTGTTAGGGCAGCCCGAGAACTATATTCTAGGCTGCACCTGAGACGTTCTCCAATTTATTCAACTAACACCAAAAGGGATAATAAGCAATCTGTCAGAATAATCACTCTTTACTGCAAACAACATAAACAAATTCGGAGGAATTTGAGGAAGTGTTCTATTTTATATAAAGCTTGTCATAATCTTCAGTTGTCTCTAGCTATACCATCTGTTTTAATCTTCTTTGGGGAACAGGTGATCTGCAGCAGGAATATGGTCTCCGTTTTGTGTAACAGTTGACCTTGACTTATTTGACTCTATACAGTGGTGTGAAAAAGTGTTTGCCCCCTTCCTGATTTCCTGTTCCTTTGCATGTTTGTCACACTTAAGTGTTTCGGAACATCAAACCAATTTAAACAATAGTCAAGGACAACACAAGTAAACACAAAATGCAATTTGTAAATGAAGGTGTTTATTATTAAAGGTGAAAAAAAATCCAAACCATCATGGCCCTGTGTGAAAAAGTGATTGCCCCCCTTGTTAAAACATACTATAACTGTGGTTGTCCACACCTGAGTTCAATTTCTCTAGCCACACCCAGGCCTGATTATTGCCACACCTGTTCACAATCAAGGCATCACTTAAATAGGAGCTGCTTGACACAGTAAGGTCCACCAGAAGATCCTTAAAAGCTACACATCATGCCGAGACCCAAAGAAATTCAGGAACAATTGAGAAAGAAAGTAATTGAGATCTATCAGTCTGGAAAGGGTTATAAAGCCATTTCCAAAGCTTTGGGAATCCAGCGAACCACAGTGAGAGCCATTATCCACAAATGGCGAAGACATGGAACAGTGGTGAACCTTCCCAGGAGTGGCCGGCCGCCCAAAATTACCCCAAGAGCGCAGCGACGACTCATCCAAGAGGTCACAAAAGACCCCACAACAACGTCCAAGGAACTGCAGGCCTCACTTGCCTCAGTTAAGGTCAGCGTTCATGCCTCCACCATCAGGAAAAGACTGGGCAAAAATGGCCTGCATGGCAGAGTTCCAAGGAGAAAACCACTGCTGAGCAAAAAGAACATCAAAGCTCGTCTCAATTTCTCCACAACACATCTTGATGATCCCCAAGACTTTTGGGACAACATTCTGTAGACCGATGAGACAAAAGTGGAACTCTTTGGAAGGTGTGTGTCCAAGTATATCTGGCGTAGAAGGAACACTGCATTTCAGAAAAAGAACATTATACCAACAGTAAAATATGGTGGTGGTAGTGTGATGGACTGGGGCTGTTTTGCTGCTTCAGGACCTGGAAGACTTGCCGTGATAAAAGGAACTATGAATTCTGCTGTCTACCAAGAGATCCTGAAGGAGAATGTCCGACCATCTGTTTGTGTACTCAAGCTGAAACGAACTTGGGTTCTGCAGCAGGACAATGATCCTAAACACACCAGCAAGTCCACCACCAAATGGCTGAAGAAAAACAAAATGAAGACTTTGGAGTGGCCTAACCAAAGTCCTGACCTGAATCCTATGGAGATGTTGTGGTATGACCTTAAAAAGGCCGTTCATGCTCGAAAACCCTCTAATGTAACTGAATTAGGACAATTCTGCAAAGATGAGTGGGCCAAAATTCCTCCAGGACGCTGTAAAAGCCTCTTTGCACGTTATCGCAAACGCTTGGTTGCAGTTGTTGCTGCTAAGGGTGGCCCAACCAGTTATTAGGTTTAGGGGGCAATCACTTTTTCACACAGGGCCATGATGGTTTGGATTTTTTTTCACCTTTAATAATAAACACCTTCATTTACAAATTGCATTTTGTGTTTACTTGTGTTGTCCTTGACTATTGTTTAAATTGGTTTGATGTTCCGAAACACTTAAGTGTGACAAACATGCAAAGGAACAGGAAATCAGGAAGGGGGCAAACACTTTTTCACACCACTGTATGTCTTTATACTAGCTTTCTGCCTGTCTAAACCCCAGTTCCTGCTTTTTTGACCAAATTAGATCCTCTACTACCCTATTGTTGCAGCACTTATTGTGTGCCTTTAATACTTAGATCACGGTCTGCACTTCGGCACCCTTGGCCCATCTTCATTTCAGCAGTAGGGATGGGCCCGGTGTTCGATTCGAACATCGGCCGTTCGTCCGCTCAGCGAGTTCAGAACTCTGAGGGCCGTTCGCATCAAATTCATGTGATGCGAACGGTCCACAATGCACTCCACCAGTCGCAGTGCATTGCTGGCTGATGATTGGCCAAGAATGCACTGTGGCCCCGCATGCTTGGCCAATCATAGAGCCAGCAGCGTGGAGAGCAATAATTGGCCACAGGCAAGATGCCTGTGGCCAATTATAGCTCAGGGTGTATAGTACACGCCCCACACTATATAAGGCCGCCGCGCCGGCGGCCTTGTGTAGTGTGTTCCGGCGTTGAGGGATAGAGGATTGATAGGCAGGGACAGTCTAAACTATTTTTCAATCATTTCTGTGTGGGGAAAGTGTAGGGAAAGAGGAAAAATAGGCAGGGATAGTGTGTTCTTCTCAGAAAGTGCTGTTCTCTACCAATACAGCAATCTGCAGGAGTTAGTGTGTGTGTGTGCTGTGTGAGTCTAGCACAGCACAGTATACAACCTGCACCTGTATCTGCCCTTCTGCCCTGGTGTCATCTAATCCAGCCATCTGCAGGAGTTAGTAATTGTGTTGTGCGAGTGCAGGACAGCACAGTATACAACCTGAACCTGTATCTGCCCTTCTGCCCTGGTTTCATCTAATCCAGCCATCTGCAGGAGTTATTTAGCCATGCCATTTTTCTCAAAGATTTTCATCCATATTGCCAAGACATGACATTAAAGCCGCAAGCAGTTTTAAATGGCTTCTTTTTTTCCCCCTTTACAAATGTAATTTTGTGCAGGGACAGTTCTAAACACGGGAAACACATGCCACTTCACATGTATACTTTAGACACCCCCCAGGTACCATATTTAAAAGGAATATTTCACTTTTTTTTTTCCCACTTTCTGCATCATTAAAATGAATGAATGAATGAATGAATGAATGAATGAATTGTATATCGCTGCAAATGCAAACTGAATCGCCTCAAGGCGCTTGTCTGCTCTTGTTGTCCTGCGATATTCTGCTCCAGAAAAAAAAACGCCAGTTTTTAAAACTTCTCTTTGCATTGATACATGTCCCCTGGGGCAGGACCCGGGTCCCCAAACCTTTTTTATGACAATAACATGCATATTGGCCGTTATAATTAGCACTTTAGATTTCGAACGTTCGCGTCCATTGTAACCAATAGGGTTCTAACATTCGCGCAAAATTTCGGTCCGTTCACAGGTTCTGGTGCGAAACGAAACCCGGGGGTGTTCGGCTCATCCCTATTCAGCAGCCTTTTTTATAAGTATGCCATACTTACATATGGTTTATATTTACATATCTATATACATTTTTGCACTCATTCAATTATGCTTTTTTCACATGTTCCTTTTATATATTATGACACTTTATTGGCTATATTCTCAGTCAATACCCTTTTTTAAATCAATTAATATATTACACTGATATACACACAGATCTCAGCCAGGTTGGCCCAGGCATTGATTGGCCTACACATGTGCTACTGAGTGACTGCCATCTTGTTTTCTGGCATCCAGCTATAGGCAGAAGACACCATATGTGGGTGAGCGACAATGAAATGAAGCATGGTTTTTGATATTGTAATTTATTATGTTTTGTAATAAGTTATTGTATTTGTTCTTAATTAATTATGTTCCGTTTTATGCAGTGCTAAATCTTTTGTCTTTAAAGTAAATCCCCTGAAGAAGCCCTGGGTGGCGAAACATGTCGGTATAACCACTCTATTGTCATCTTGAGTGACTAGACTCCAACATTTTCAAAGACAAGGTGTTTTCATGCACTCTTGTACTTAAAGCACAATAATTTTTTTAACAAAAAAATCTCTCTATATCTATAAAAAAACAAAGATTTTATTATTATCTGCTGGCACCCATAAAAATCCCCCCCAAAAAAAAAACCTCCCCCGTTTATATCTCCATTTCAGGGATGTTGGTGCCTTTCTGACATTGTCACCTACCCAGATCACCACCCTCTTCATATTTGGAGAGCTGTTTATCTGTACAATCATATGTTGGTTTTTGAATGTACACTCTATTCTCTCCATGCATTTATATTTTTGTACTCAAATAAGTTAATAAAAACATTTGTAAACTAAAAGGAGGAGCAGATTGACCTTTCTTATTACTAATAAATACTACTTTACGGTCATATCCTCAACAGATTATCAAAGGGTGTATTTTACACCGCAGTGCCCATGTAGAATGAGCAAATTTAATCCACCAATCTGTCACAAGTCAAAATGAAGACGATGGGAACTTTTTGCACATAATCTGGTACTGTGACAAAATAAGGCCCTTCAGGTTTGCAGTAACTTGTAGGTGGGGTGTGGCGGCAATAATTCACATGGTCAGGTGCAAAGAAAAAACTTGTATTGAAGTAATTCTGCAACAGTTTACAACAAACCCAGTGGGAAGACTGCCCAACGGGGTACACTCACGATTTCCAGCAACATGAAGAGAGCTATAGGCGGAACTTACAGCGCCTGTTAAAGTGGAGGTAAAGTCCACTTTTGAACTTGTACCTACAGGCAAGTCTATATTAACCTTACCTGTAGGTACAGTGAATATCTCCTAAACTTCCAAGGTTTAGGAGATATTCACAAGCTTCATGCCGGAGCTGAGGGCTCCCGTGCAATTGTGCGGGAGTGACATCACTGCGGCTTCAGCCATTTATACAGCCGGAGCCTGCAAACCCAGAAGGAAGACCGGGTGAAGATGGTAGCACCGGGGATCCATGACAGCGTTGTGCAGGAGGGATCTGCTTTACAGGCAAGTATGCGGTCCATACTAGAGTCCAAAATAAAAAAAGAAACCTGAATAGCGCAAACAGAGATTGTACAAGAAACCCACAAAGCCATAAATGTCTATGTTGGGAAATCCAGGTATGATAGAATCCACAAAAAGATGGCTGCAGCTCCTCTTGTCAGAATACTGGTTTGGCAAAGGATTGGATTCACTCCGAAACATGTTACCACCCCATTTGTGACGTCACCATGCCCTGACGTCCTTCCGGTTCCAGCTTTCGGATTCTTTCAGCCACCTGCCCATCCTGTGGAGCTTCCTCTGTTACCACGCAGCCACACTTCAATCAATCCACAGCGGGAGACACAGAGGTATATTACAGCTCCTTCCTGACCCTCTACTTCCTGAGACTGATGACTTGCCTATCTTTCTTCCACTTTTGTGAGTGCAACATAACTCCTTGTTCTCCTCATGTATTTTAATAAATAGATACACTTAGATGGTGGCGCCTGGCCGTTTCGTGCCCAAGTGGGAGGATGTCCAGAGGAGTTGTGACCCTACACTATTCCTTCTCGTCAGTAACCTCTCTCTATTGCTAGTACTGTCCCCAACAGACAGGGTACCTTTCCCTACACTACCCACTTGCATTATGCGTGCCAAACCTGGGAGTGAGGACCTTAAATAGGCTCTGCCTGGCCCAAGATGGTTGCCAGAATCACATGGGCCTGCAGCATCCAACTGGATAGCTTCCCCAGTGACCCAGGAAACCATAAAGGAATTATGTTCCTCTTGACTTCCTCTCCACCTTCAAGGCTGTGGCGGGTAAGTGCCACCTGCAGTGGAGAATGGGCCTGTCTACAAACTGAATTTATGACTGACAATTTTTCTATCCCAAATATTTGCAATCCTAAATATGGAATCAATAGTAGCTATTCAGCTCCAAATTGTCCTCCTTGCCTATACCTCCAGCTCCCATCAGGTGCATGCCTACGAGGGCAACCTGGGTCAGATGTGCCACTGGTCAAGTAGAAATGAATGGACCACACAATGATGCCATCACCAATGTAAAACGAGCTTTAACCCCTTTACGACTGTAACAAATAAGTGCAGCGGCATAACAGCCTTTCTCATCTTTGTCTGTACAGTAAAAGGTTGCCATGGATGTAAATCAAGCAACAAGCTACCTATATTAGCACAATCCAGTATTCATTTTTACTAATCACATGACACAAGTATGTTGATATTCAGCCTTTGGATATATTTGAAATAAAAATAAAAAATAAATATGTTGCTCTCCAGTAAATGGCTATATACATCAAAGCTGTACAAACATGTGATGAGGATTTAATGTACTGATACGTTTAAACCTTTCAGCAAAGTCATCTCACAAGTACAGAACACCTTGTATGCCGATTCAAGTGAAGGGCCAGCTTGTTCACAGTCGTCTCATGTACTAAACTGTAAAGATAAGCTTCATTAATGTTTGAAAAACAGTTCCTTTGTAGTTGGCCTCTTAAATAATTGAAAGCCCTATGTCTGTAACTCATCTCCTATGGTTTTCGCCAAGGCTGATGAAGGCGACAGCTGCTTCTATTGTCCAGTGTCACTTTATTCAATGTATATAATGCCCTAGCAAATGTGTGCCCACCCAGGATTTGGAATGGTGTGCGGTGACACCATCCTTCCCAGAATTCCTCTTCTCTCTCCAAAGTGAGGAAAGCAACTATGCAGCACTGAGCAACCATGATGTGCAAAGTGCAGAAACCTAAAGCAACCAGAAAACATGTTGGCCGACTCCAGAGAGTGCAAAAAAAACAATCCACTCTGCATGATCTATGTACATCGCAGGGATTTTTAACAAACTTTGTTGCAGATTCCTACCTTTTGTTGCTATAAGAAATAGAAGTTTGTTTTTCTATGTCGGTGTGCAAAGTAAATCTGAATGCAAGTAACTTTTGAATTATCAGTCAGCGTATGCACTTTTGGTGTTCTAATGAGGAAAGGTGCAGTGTCTTAAAGGATAAGTGCACCCTAACACTAAAATCTCTACATCAACAGACAGACAATCTAACACTAACCTATATAGCCCTGTAGAAGAAATCAGTATACATACATTTTTTAAAGCCAACCCGATCACCCGATGTTGCTTTTATGTGGAGGTGGGTGCAGAGGATACGTCCGACAACGGAAGCCCCATAGTAAGTCTATGGGTGACGTCACTCCCCATTAATTTTACATCCATTGTTGGCTGTGTCCTCTGCAGAGCTTCCAACGCTGGAGACCAGACCAAATCGGCTTCAGAAAAGGTATGTATACTGATCTCTTCTTTATAGGGCTAGATAGGTTAGTGTTAGATCATGGATGTCTGTAGATGTAGCGATTTTAGGGTTAGGGTGGACTTATCCTTCAACCCTATAGACGTGATAACTCCTTTGAAGTTTATGTTGCAGGGAATGTCTAAAATCCAATGTGGGGTACATACTAAGTTTTTTTTTTTGATCAACTCAGCAGGCTGAAAAAAAAATAAAAAGGGTACAGATTGCCGTACTAACACAAGTGATGTTAGTGTCACGATCTCCCCCGCTGAGCTATTATATTCTAACAGGTGGACTTCCCTACCACCTAGCGCTGATTGAATGCTGGTTTTCCAGCATGCCCATTCGACAGGGAGCTGTACACATTGGTTGGTTGGGCAGGAACCAGCTGATTTTCGACCAATTTGCCCTGTGTGTACCCAGCCTTAGTGCAGGCTTCTGAGATAATCAGTGCACCAAATCACACAAGCAAGAAATTAAATTTCTTGGAAGAAGAGGGGTGGGGGATCTCCCCTCGAAATGCGTCAGCCATCTAGAAGGTCCTCCAGCTTGCTGGGACTAGTCTCGGTGACCTGGTTGCTTTGTGTATTCTGTGGACTCTGATATTACCGAGTTGTTTGTGAGTATACTTAACTATATATTATTATTAATAAAGATACCACTTGGGAAATGCGCAAGGCTGCTGCGTCCTCTTTTCTTTTTACCACCATTTCTACTGGGTTCTCCTCCGAGAACCAGTGATCCATCCTCCACCATTACACTACTCTTGAGCGCAGAAGAATGTTGTTTTTTTTTCCCTCTGACCACCAGCAGGGGGAGGGATGTTTTAGACAGCATTGGCACTACTTGATATTAGCAATGTTAATTAACCCTCACTCCAAAAGGGATTAAACATTTCTCTAAGCAGAGCTGCATATCAGTAAATATGTCTGGCTGCATGCTTTCCTAAGCCCGCTACTTTCAATTCTGTACTCTTACCCTAAATCCTCTCTTGCTCCCATGGGGCACCACTCTTCCTGCCCTGGAAATGACAACATATGAAGGGAGTAGGCTGTGACACATCTCCACCTATCGGGTGGAAATCACCATGCCTGTTTCTAGTGCAGGAGAGCAGTGTACTCCCAAGCACCTCGCTGTTGTGTATGTATTGTGCGTTATCAGGGCAAACTTTAGTAGCAGTTTGATGGTAGCAGCACTGTTCATCATGGTCCTGCTGCTGATGATCCCAGCATTCACCTGCGGTGCCTGGGGCTCCAGTCCCCTCTGCCCACCCATTGTTCCCTGGCCCTGCTGCTAGAGATCATGACTATTACTACCCCTTTACAAATCATCACCCCCGGTAGGCTCCTGAGGTCCAAAGACCACACTGCCAGCACCAAAGGGCTGTAGGTTGGGCACCAGGGACCTACAGGGTTGTGAATCGGCAGTGCTGATCATCATACTGTACTGCAAGCAGGCACAGCCTGTATTAAAAGTGGCAACTATGGATTTAGTAGCGGTGCAGTACTGCTGCCACCCCATCACAGGAAGCTGGAATATATAATATATATATATAAAAAATTTTCCATGGCAGGCCAACACTCAACCAGGCACCTATTTCTTTATATTTAGTTTCTCTCAAGCCACTTAAAGATTGCTTTGCCTTTAACATCCATTAGGAATGTACGGATCTCATGATAAAGGCATTTTACAGTTACACAAATATTGAATAACTCAACATCAATACATTCCAAACAGGTCTCTTGCTCACCTACCACCTCTCCACCCGAGTTATATCGATTTTATAGCATAATTATCTTGTACTTGTAGACTACAGATGTATGAAATACATTTTTTAAATTTTTTGGCTTTTTATTGGTGGTCTAAGGGCCAATTTATACTTGCATTGGTTGCTGAAAAGTGATGTGTGGTGGCGTAATTACGCAGAGGTGGTCAGGAATTCAGGAAGCGATACTGCTGCCTTGTATTTTTTTTTTTCCACTGGACAAGGGTTTTGAATAGGAATACCACACCTCATGTAGTACTGCCAAAACGTAACAGGGGGTATAGTTTTCACCACATAGCAATCATGGCAGTGAGTACCAACATGGCAGCCAGCCATATCTACTTGTGGCTGGGCAGTCTAGGGGAGGGGGTGGTCGGCAGTAAAACTATGGCTCAAAACCTTTTTTTATGCCACCCCCCACAGCTACAGGGCATTTTGACCCCTGCCTAGGCCAATTTTCAGCTTTCAGCGCTGTCACACTTGAGAATTGTGCGGTCATGCGACATTGTACCCAAATTAAATTTTGATATTTTTTTTTCATCACAAATAGAGATTTCTTTTGATCACCTCTGCGGTTTTTATTTTTTGCACTATAAAACAAAAAAAAAAAAAAAAAAAAAAAAAAAAAAGCGTGACAATTTTGAAAAAAAAACACAAATATTTATTACTTTTTGCTATAATAAACATCCCAATTCAAAAACAAAAAAACAATCGTTTTCCTCAGTTTAGGCCGATATGTATTCTGCTACATATTTTTGGTAAAAAATAAATTAAAAAAATCGCAATAAAAGTGTATATTCATTGGATTGCGCAAAAGTTATAGCGTATACAAAATAGGGGATAGAATTATGGCATTATTTATTTTTTACTAGTAATGGCGGCGATCTGCGATTTTTATCGTGATATTGCGGCGGGCAGATCGGACACTTTTGACACTATTTTGGGACCAGTTACATTTATACAGCAATCCTTGCTATAAAATGCATTGATTACTGTATAAATGTCACTGGCAGGGAAGGGGTTAACAATAGGGGGTGATCAAGGGGTTAACTGTGTGTCCTAGGAGTGATTATAACTGTAGGGGGCGGGGACTCACAAAGGGAGGAGACCGATCGGTGTTCCTCTGGAATTGGAACACACAGATCGGTCTCCTCACCTGACAGGACGTGGATCTGTGTGTTTACACACACAGATCCACGGTCCTGCTCGGTTAACGGGCAATCGCGGGTGCCCGGATCCCAAGGGAATGCGGCAGGCAGAGCGCTCCACAATGCAGGGAGTCCCAGCACGTCATTGTCTATTGTATGGATTTTGACCAAATCCTTTTGGGTGGAGCACCCCACTCAGTAAGTACCTCAATTAGTGACCACCTGTATCATGGGTCGAGACCTCATGTTCTCCCATATAGAGGAGTATAGCTCCCTTGGTTCAGAGAAGCAGGATCTCCCGATCTATGGATAGTGTAGGACCCACTAATCATGGGGTACTTTGTCGCAGTAAGTGGGCTTAAGCACCATATAGCAATATGGTGTGACCAAATCCCCATATTTTTTGATAATGTTTTTTGAAAATGTCTGTCTAGGTGCTTTTAAATAGCCTTGCTGGAGGTAAATGTCAGTTTTGCATGTGTGCGCTGTAATATGTTTGTTCCAGGACGTCATATAACGCCTGCCCGGAGGACGTCATATGAGAATACAGCGGTAGGTAAGTAGTTAAACTTAGCCTAAGTGAATCTGTAAATATGTAGGCTGCAATACAGGGGCCACTAAAATCCCCTTAAATGTGTATGCCATGCTTGTATGAGCTCAGAATTCCCACCCACTGCTGAAAGAGGAAGAAAGAATTCTAACACGATGTACACGTTCCAAAGAGTGTAGAATGGGGAAGACAGCAGGTATACAAGTAAAACTTTCTCGGTGTATCATCTGAGGCTATTAACTTCACTGAGTAGATGTGAGGGTTTACAACCATGGCAAAGCAGGTAGGTCACACTCACATGAACTGAGGCAAGTGTTCTCCACTGAGGCCCCAGAAGGTTGTCCCTGTAGCAAATAACACATTTGCCAATATCTGTTGGATCAGACCTTACCTGGCAAAGTTAAGCCACATTCAGCACAAATTCTGGCTGATGCCTGCTGAATCAGGCAGAATGAGGGTTGAATGGGCCCCTGTTGCCTCAATCTGGCTCAACATAAGTAAATTTTTCAATTGATTTTGGTCAAAGTGGAAAATTGTCAGGTGAACAGGCACTGCAACCAATCCGGTGAAGTGACTGTTTGGGCATTCTGACACAGGTGCCAGCTGTTAGAATACAATAGCCAGCAGGGCAGATTTCTTCATCCATACTGCTTAGGAATCTATATATGTATGACTAGCCTTATAAGATGGAAATGAAGGCACAGGCAATGGATATACGCTACATATGTTAACCTCAGGAAGCATGTGTTACTTGAAATGGTTGTAAACCTCAGACATGAAATGTGAAGAAAGACTATTTTCCTCTATAGTGTGTACACTATGCAAGTTATTTACTAAAGGCAAATCCACGTGACATAGCAGTAGATAACATCTGCTCCCTGTCCCACAGCTCGCTGATGTTACCTGCTGCCTGACCCGCCACCAAGATGGGGCAAGTACCGCTCAGACAGCGAGCGGGGGGCACAGTGGCTGCATTTGATGGGGCACAGAGGCTGCATTTGATGTTTTTGTTTCAGTATTTTTCAGTTTGTTTCCGCCCCCCAAAAATTTTGAGCACCAGGGGCCACTAATGAGAACGGTGAGGAATCAGCTCAGAACTACACGGAAAAATCTTGTCAATGATCTCAAGGCAGCTGAGACCATGATAGTCACCAAGCAAACAATTGGTAACACACTAACCCGTGAAGGACTGAAATCCTGCAGCGCCCACAAGGTCCCCCTGCTCAAGAAAGCACATGAACAGGCCTGTCTGAAGTTTTGCTACTGAACATCTGAATGATTCCGAGGAGAACTGGGTGAAAGGGTTGTGGTCAGATGAGACAAAAATCAAGCTCTTTGGCATCAACTCAACTCGCCATGTTTGGAGAAGGAGGAATGCTGCCCATGACCCCAAGAACACCGACAGACCTTGCCAGGACAGAGGCTGTTGGAGGGGACGGAATGCGAGCCTCTTGCCTTGCGATTATGGGCCCTGGCATTTGGGGGAACGATGTTCTTTGTGAGCTGACTGCCTGGGGACCCCTGAGCTGTTACTTGGATTCAGGTCCATGCCGCCCCCCCCCCCCCCCCCCAAGACACATAGACTCTGGATATGTATATGCCATATTAGCAATAGACTGAATCATACTGTTGGGACACAAGCTGTCAGATGCTAATGTCATGAACTCCAGCCACCTGTCTGTTGTGTAAATGAGTCTAGTCTGGCTTGTAAGAATATTCCACACAATGTTGTTGTGCTAATTAACCCTTTGTTGATGTTTAGGGTAATGTGTATTGAATAGTCAGTCAGTGAGCTAGGAGACGTACCCTGAAAAGTCTTCTCTCAGTTATCAATAATTTGATAATTAGCTCATGCTAATTAGGTTAGGCTTTAGTCATCCTGCTGTATATATTTGTGGGATATCTCAAATAAAAGATCATTCCTGATGTACTCCAACACTGGTGTTGTCTGGTGACTGGGTGGGCTAAAGGGTCTTGGATTGTGTGGTACCGGACAGAGGAAGCATTTACGGCGGACATCTTGAGTACGGGGTCCATCACAAACACCATCCCCACCGTCAAATATGGAGGTGGAAACATTATGCTTTGGAGGTGTTTTTCTGCTAAGGGGACAGGACAACTTCACCGTATCAAAGGGACGATGGACAATGGGTAAGAACCTCCGTCCCTCAGCCAGGGCATTGAAAATGGGTCGTGAATTGATATTCCAGCATGACAATGACCCAAAACACATGGCCAAGGTGACAAAGGAGTGGCTCAAGAAGAAGCACATTAAGGTCCAGGAGTGGCCTAGCCAGTCTCCAGACCTTAATCCCATAGAAAATATGTGGAGGGAGCTGAAAGTTTGAGTAACCAAATGTCAGCCTTGAAACCTTAATGACTTGGAGAGGGTCTGCAAAGAGGAGTGGTACAAAATCCCTCCTGAGATGTGTGCAAACCTGGTGGCCAACTACAAGAAACGTCTGACCTCTGATTGCCAACAAGGGTTTTGCCAACAAGTACGAAGTCATGTTTTGCGAAGGTGTCAAATACTTATTACACTCATTAAATAACAAATAAGTTTATAACTTTTTTGAAATGTGTTTTTCTGGATATGAAATCATCAAAAACTCATAATAAAAACCCTGTTTGGGCTCAACCAATGACAAAGGGGATAGGGAAAAGGGGAAAGGAAATGCACAGCCCACTGTGCAAGAACAAGATACCACTATGAGTTTGACAGTACAGTATTACTTCACTCGAATGTTATCCAATCATACAGAACAGAGTGAATGAAGAAAATACTGCATTATGGTCACTAGATAGAGCTGATGATGATCACAGTAAATAAGAACTTATTCTCCAGGTAATTCATTTCATCTGCTCCATCTAGTGGCCATAATGTGGTAGTTTCCTGATTCACTCTTATCTGTATGATTGGATAACATTCAAGCTGGAGAGCGACTAGCTTAATAACATTTGATTTTTTAACCCCATTCGCACAGAATGTGCACATAGTTTCACAGGAGGAACAGCTCTACATTTAAAAAATATAAATAAAAAATCAAGTTTTAGTATCTGTGTATATGATATTTGCCTGTTTCTGATCAGTCTACAAAACAACCGACACCGACCACTTTATTAGGTACACCTTGCTAGTACCGAATTGGACCCCCTTTTGCCTTCAGAACTGCCTTTATTCTTTGTGGCATAGATTCAACAAGGTGTTGAAAACGTTCCTCAGAGATTTTGGTCCTTATTGACATGATCGCATCACACAGTTGCTGCAGATTTTTTGGCTGCACATCCATGATGTGCCTCTCTCATTCCACCACATCCCAAAGGTGCTCTATTGGATTGAGATCTGGTGACTGTGGAGGCCATTGGAGTACAGTGAACTAATTTTCATGTTCCAGAAACCAGTGGTGAGATGATTTGAGCTTTGTGACATGGAGCATTATCCTGCTGGAAGGAGCCATCAGAAGATGGGTACACTGTAGTCAAAGGGATGGACATGGTCAGCAACAGTACTCAGGTAGGCCGTGGTGTTTAAACAATACTAAATAATAGGTACTAAGGGGCCCAAAGTGTGCCAAGAAAACATCCCACACACTATTATGCCCCGTACACATGGTCGGAAATTTCAACGGAAAATGTCCGATCGGACCATGTTGTTGGAAAATCTGCCCGTGTGTGGGCTCCATCTGACTTTTTCTGATCGTGTGTAGAGAATTCCGACGGACAAAGTGCCATGCATGCTCAGATCAAATTACGAGACCAAAGCTATTGGCTACTAGCCTCTACGTAGTTCCGTCGTACGCCATGAACGTCACCACGTTCAAAATGATCGGATTTTCCGACAACTTTGTCCGACCGTGTGTATGCAACACCAGTGCCGGACAAAATCCGTCTGAAAAAAAACAAAACAAAACAAAACACGACGGATTTTGTGGTCGGAATTTCCGACCGTGTGTACGGGGGCTTACACCACCACCAGCCTGAACTGTTGATACGCCAAATTCTGACCCTACCTATGTGAATGTTGCAGCTGAAATTGAGACGCATCAGACCAGGCAACATTTTTCCGATCTTCTATTGTCCAATTTTGGTGAGCCTGTGCGAATTGTAGCCTGAAAATAGGAATCTGAAGCAGGAAAGGAATGATCCGATTGGCTGCCACAGGCAACACAGAAAGCTCTTCTACCGCCATGATAACTGAAGCCCAAAGTTGCTTACTGGTCATGTTATTTTTCCATGTACAGAAGCTGTAGGACAATATTTGCAGTGGGTCTACGACACATTTCTACATAAGCGTGTGACATGGCTCGCCTCCGTCACCATTCCGCAGCAGAGGCGAGAAAAGTGAAAAATGGACTTTAGCAAAATGCTCCAGTAAGCATGACCACAATATATACACACAGAGCTTATGTGACAAGTGAGTGCGGACTGTAAATAGAACAGTGTTTGGCTAACATTAGGAAGAGATATGATATCAAGGGCTGAACCGCTCTTCTGACATACTGTATGTTTGCATATAGACAGTGGCGGCTGGTGCTCAAAAAAACTGAAAAAAAAAAAATTTCTTAAAAAAAAAAAAAAAAAAAAAAAAAAAAAAATAAAACCCCCCCCCCCCATCAATTTGCAGCCTCACTGTGCCCCATCAAACGCTCCCACTGTGCCATATCAAAACGCTCCCACTGTGCCATATCAAAACGCTCCCACTGTGCCATATCAAAACGCTCCCACTGTGCCATATCAAAACGCTCCCACTGTGCCATATCAAAACGCTCCCACTGTGCCATATCAAAACGCTCCCACTGTGCCATATCAAAACGCTCCCACTGTGCCATATCAAAACGCTCCCACTGTGCCATATCAAACGCTCCCACTGTGCCATATCAAACGCTCCCACTGTGCCGCCTGCCGTCTGCACTTACCCTGTCTCGGTGGGACAGCTCCTAGATGCTCCTCAATGTTTTCTCCGTCTTCTGCTATAATTGGACACCTGATTGGCTGAAATGACAGGCGCTGTGATTGGATGCCTATCAGGTGACGGGTAACAGATGCGAGCACCTGATTGGCAGAGATGCGGTTTAGTGTTAGGAAAGCGAATATTAATATCAATCTATTCAATCAAGAGCCGAGAACCCCAGGCAAAGGAAGAGCGTGTCTCCGCCGTGGGAAATTCTAGGGTTTAGGTAAATAAATGGAGGGGGGGGGGGGGCTGGTCATTGCCAGGTGTTTTTACACCTTAATGCGTAGGATGCATTAAGGAGAAAAAAACACGAGGGTTTACAACCCCTTTAACAAAAGTTGATTTAAAAATCAACTGAGCTGAGTGGAAATTGATCTCCTGCTGTTGGGCAGCACCATTGTATTCAGGCAGCCACAGGTGCCATGACTGCCTGAATACAATAGCCAAGAGTAAGTAGATATAAGGTGCTGAACTTCGATCGATCATTCATCAGACGAACTATGGTAGAAGGATTTGGTGAAATAACCTTGGCAGCTCTACAAAGGTGAAGGGTCCTCTAAAGAATAGGGGCCTCCTTGATTGAGGAATCAACTATTAAGAATAGAGTGTCAATATTTGTCTTGTGAGTCCATAATACTGTATTGCTAGGAAATATTTGATAACAGGAAGACTAGCTGTAGCAAACACGTTTCAGGGGCCAGAAAATGCCTCTTCATCAGGGCTTAGATAATATATCAGAAAACACTATTGGACTCTATTAGGAGATCCTGAGGGGTAATCTCAGGCAGCAGGAAAAACAAGAAAGTGGTCTCAATGGAAGTGTTATGCATGTGCTGGATACAATAACCTGTAGGGATAATTCCCTCTTCCATGCTCTTAGCACAGATTGAGGGGAATGGATTGATTTTCTCTTGTTCTCAACATGGGCTGAACAAGAGAAATCCAGCCATGTATGTCTAGTGTAACCCCTTTTCTACGAGGATATATGTCTTTAAATGGCGGATCAGCGGCCCTATATTTACCCATGGCACTGCATAGTCATTCGGCTGCCGATCTGCCCGGTAATTACAGTGTGAGAGTCATTAGATGGCTCAGTATACAAAAGACATTCTACCGAGACAATCCAAGGGGCTAGGTACCATGTGATTGGTCATCATAACGATCATATGGAATCACTTACAGCGCTGATCCTTCCCCTTTTCATTTACAACAGGGGGAGGAGAGAGACCGAGTATTTGTGAATTAAAAAAGAATGAATGGATCAGCTGCTGCGAATTCAGTTTCTGCAACCCTTTCATGCCCATGTGACCTTTATATTAACCCTTTCACCTCCCTTATCCTGCACATCCAAGCATTAACCCCTTCATCTTCCCATCTTATGCAAACTGTACATTAAACATAGCTCCCAACTGTCCCCGATTTCGAGGGACTGTCCCTGATTTGGAGCAATGTCCCTCCGTCCTCATTTGTCCCTCATTTTGGTCAGATCTTTAGAGTTGATAAAAAAATGCACTTTTTATCTATCAAAAAGTGTTTTCCAGACCTAAACCTTTCATCTGATTTCTAAATTGCTGCATTCGTAAATTCTAAAAGCCAATATAAAATGAATAGTAGTGGTAACAAAAAAAAAAAAAAAAAGCACTTGTGGGTTTAACCAATCTTGTTTTTTGTACAATTCTCCTTTAAAGGGGCGTGACAAGGGGTGTGTCCTATTCCTGAATACTTTTGCGGATAGGTGTCCCTCATTTCCATCTCAAAAAGTTGGGAGGTATGCATAAACCCTTTAACTCCTCCTTCCTGTGTGTATGACCTGTACATTAATGCCTGCTTTCCAAAAAAAGGGCAACTTTGGAGTTTTAGTACTATTGTAGTATTTTTGTTTTAACAAAGATTTAGGAAAACAGTTTTTTTGTTCAAAATATTTGAACTTTTTCCTTTTTATAGTAAAACAATAAAATGACCTAGTGTTTTTTATTTTTTTTAAATACCACCAAAAGAAAGATTTGTCTCAAAAAAAAAAAAAAAGGAGAGCATATAAAAATTATTTGGGTACAGCGATGCATGACTGAGTAACTGTCTGTCAAAGAATCACGAAAACTGAATGGCTTAGTAATCAAGGGGTATCACAGGCTGGTACTTGAGTACACATTAGGCCCCATGCACACGAGACGCTGTTAAACGCGCGTTCAGAGGCAGTTGGACACTTTTTTCAACTGCCCCTGAACACATGCAATGTTATCCTATGTGTCCATGTACACAGTCGTTTTTTCCCCATTTTTATGCAGTTGCGTTTAACCTCGTTTTTCCAGAAGCAAAAAAATTGGTTCAGACACTTTGCTTCTTCAAGTTTCAGACGCAAAACGCAGCACCCGCGTTTGCGTTTATAAAGGAACCCAATTTTTTGGACCAGAAAACTCAGAAATATGATGGTAAACCATAAAGAAATATACAAAAAAAATAAAAAAATAAATAAAAAATTGGTTTAAAATGTCCTAATTACTTTAGATCGTTCATAGAGCATATATACTCACTGATGCAATGCCATAAAAAAAAAAAAAAACTCTAGTTTTTTTTTTTTTTAGGTAGCTTAGACAATGAGGAATGCCTCCACTTCTTTGCCCCAACCCTTCATCCAATTTCTAATCTAATCAGTGACTCCACCTAGTCTGACCAAAGCATAGCAATGTCTTTTTTTCACAAAGAAAAATCTGCATACCAATGTCTAGTCAGCCCCAACCCCCCACCATGTTTGTGAAATATCCAACGCACATTCGCTGTGCCATCAACGGATGGGTCCAATATTGACGAGCTCTGACTCTGGACCTCTCACACAATTTGCAACGACGTTGCTGCCTCATCAAGAGCAACATCAGGAGCATTTCCTGACATATATTCAATATGGGATCCATTTCCAAAAAAAAAAAAAAAACACAGGAAGAGAGGCAAATGCAAGTGTACAACTGCTCTGTGCTGCTGCTGCTGCTATACATCCTTTGTGAGCTTGGGGAGGGTCTATATGATGTTATCTTTACAAACGCATGTTTTAAAAGCAGGTTTCTGCTTTTTAAAACATGCGTTCAACAGAGTTTGCATTTGTGTCTCGTGTGCATGGGGCCAAAGTGCAAATGAAGAGAAAAATTTAATTGCAATATTTTTATTTTTAAGAGGGCCTTTTTTTTTTTTTTTTTGCTTCTCTGACCACTCGATGTCACTGTCTAAAATAAAATGTTGTGCTGTGACTATTCATCAGGTTAATGATGAGTTGAGGCTGCGTGGTAAAGGAGTGTCATGATGTGGATTAGTCTTGCCTTCATAGACAGACACCTACAGAGGTGACAATTAGTGATGGGTGACTGCAGAAGATGTGCATGGAGCAACATTTGTGGAATACAAAACCTGGAAGAAAAACACCTCTGCATTTTTAATTCAATAATTCGGATACCTTCAGATGTGAGTCAGATTAGTTCAGCCCAATTGGTCATTGGATTACCACACTTGGTACATGGAAGCACCATGCAAAGCCTCAGTAGTCAAACCTGTATTAGTGTATACTTGAGATACAATAAAAGAGGTGTATAATGTTTATATAGTGATACAAGCCATCTCAATGGATGAAAGTCTACAAGCATAACCCAAGACGTCACACCCACCGCCTTTACCAGTAATATAAAACGCAGGATGCCTCCTAAACCACCCTACACAAATCACAAGCACACTTCAAAGCCAACCTACCACAATAATGCACAAAACAGCAGCAGAAGACTTAACATCAATCAATTAAACCTGCCCACTACTTTACAACGTGTCTCCCGGCACCCTGGGGATTACCTGTATTAAGAGGACTAGACGTTATTTACCAGCTGATAAAACCATTCATTGCTACATACAGGATTGTGCAGGGATCAATCTCTTGGTATGATGCCATGTTAAGTACTGAGATAAAATATGGCCTTGAAGTGACACTAAATTCTGGTTAAAAAAAATAAAATAAAATAAAATTCTATTCAAGTATTCTTAACTCAGAAATATCCTTTCTATTGCTCTCAACCTCCTACAAATGTATTTATTCTTTGCTGCTGTGATCCGACTTGCTGTTAGAGGGTGGCTACATTCATTCTCCATGGTCCCACTATGTGTAGGAAGGTAGCCACCCTCTCCAGCTCACTCTTGAGATGGGCTATGAACTATGGAATGTGTAGTGTGCAGAGAGCAATGTACATGACCGCAACTAACGTGTGCTGCTCCTGCCAACCAATCAGAAGTGATGGTGGATAAGGAGACGTTCTCAGGAGCTCACAGAAAATGTTACAAGGAAGCAGAAAAGCACCGCAAGGACATTTTTTTTTATGATTAATAGATTACAGGGTAATTAAGTAGTGAATGTGTATGGATTATTTTTGGAGAATAGGGATATCGTTTAGAGTCACTTAGGCTACATGTACACCAGCCTACCCTGACCACGGCAAAAGCAAAATGCTGCAAAAATGCATTTTTGCCACGTTTTGCGTTTTCCAACAGCCAAAACGTTTCTATCCTGAATGCAATTCTTCTGCGTTCAGGAGAGGGAGGTTGAAGCTCACCTAAACCTGTCAGCTCCTAAACTATGGTAAAAGCCTATGTGTACATTGTCACATAGGCTTTTATGGAGTTGAGTTTAGGAGCTTTGGCAACAAAATGCCAAACGTTTCTAAACTCACGTTTAGGAGCTACAGGTGTACATGAAGCCTTGAAAGCCCAACTCCACGGCACCTCCCATGCTCCCCTTCCCCAGCATACACGAGAAGCTGAAAGCTGCAGTGGTTAGACATACTGCCCTAAATGTTGGAACCACTCTCTGTGCACCTCCACCACTTCAGAAACATCTGTCTGACATGCTACCAGAAGCACATACCTCCCCGCATACCTCCACCATTCGCCATCACTTCCACCACTCTCCATGCGTACCTTCACCATTCTCCGTACATTTCCACCACTCTCCCTGTGTAAGGATGAGCTCAGGCGTGTTTACAAACAGCACGTGCAGAGCCCACCAGAAAGTCGGCACTGCACAGCGCTAATCACAGGCAGTGAGACATTTCCCCATCTCTGCAGCCGCGCATCGGGACAATGTCTCACTGCTTGTGATTAGTGCTCTGCAGTGCCGACTTTCTGGTGGGCTCTGCACGTGCTGTTTGTAAACACGCCTAAGCTCATCCTTATCCTGTGTACCTCCACCATTCTCCATACACTTCCACCACTCTCCCTACATACCTCCGCCATTCCACATACACTTCCACTACTCTCCGTACATACCTCCACCACTACCCCTACATACCTCCGCCATTCCCCCTACACTTCCACCACTCTCCGTACATACCTCCACCATTCCACATACACTTCCACCACTCTCCCTACATACCTCCACCATTCCACATACACTTCCACCACTCTCCCTACATACCTCCACCATTCCACATACACTTCCACCACTCTCCCTACATACCTCCACCATTCCACATACACTTCCACCACTCTCCCTACATACCTCCACCATTCCACATACACTTCCACCACTCTCCCTACATACCTCCACCATTCCACATACACTTCCACCACTCTCCCTACATACCTCCACCATTCCACATACACTTCCACCACTCTCCCTACATACCTCCACCACTCTCCATTCATACCTCCACCACTCTCCCTACATACCTCCACCACTCTCCCTACATACCTCCGCCATTCCCCCTACACTTCCACCACTCTCCCTACATACCTCCATCATTCCCCCTACACTTCCACCACTCTCCATATGATACACACTACTATAAACACCTGATTCTTTAAATGTCAAAAATAAATACCTCCTCCACTCCTAAGCACTTTCCTATTATACACTTGGCTGTAATGATTTATTTTTTAATATAATATTATATATATAATATATATATATATATATATATATATATATATATATATATATATATATATATATATATATATTTATGCTGTTTTTTTTTTTTTTCCAACTATCAAAAATTATATTTTGCAGAAAACTTCTTTCTTCTTCTTCTTCTATGTTTGGTGTGAAATCTTTGTGTTATATGGAAGACTCTGCTCTGTCCTGGGCTCTCCAGGTGAGATGAGGGTGTTCCCACCTTCTATGGCCATTATAATGGAGCTCTTCTTGTTGGATGTTGTATTTTCTGGAGACTATTAGAGGAAGAGCCAGACTTGTGAAGGTGGACAGGAGCAGTCAGAAATAATGACACACACCCATCATAGAAGAGAGTCAGGTCTGTCCCAGCACCCTGTGCTCCCCCTACAACCACCATTACACATCCCTCCTAGGTGGACTGTCCCTCTAACAGCTGTAGCCGGGGGATCGGTCATGTAGGTGAGGGATGATCACCTCTGTGACTTGTAGATGTATACATTTTATGAGTGTACCTGGGGGGCCAGCGGCTGCTCTCCGGATCCAGGGACTAGACTGGCACAACGACCACCTTCATTGGCACACACCTTCCAACAGGTAACACGAGCGATTCCCGGCCGATCGTGGAGTGACACCGAGCACACAGGTAGCCGATCTCTCTTCCTGTCTGTCCTGTACCCGCCTCCCGCTCTCAGTGTCTCTGCCCTCCTATTGTGTATGACCGGCTCTGCAGGACTTTTTCCTGCCAAACCTGCTGCCCGCTCTGCTCACAGCACACCTGTCCGGGAGGACACGCCCACTGTCAGCAAACCCCGCCCGCTGAAACTGAAAGCCGCTCTTCCCTGCACTTAGATACCACGCCCACTCTCTGCAAACCCCGCCTCTCCCTACTGATGTTACTGAGATCCGATCTTCCCTGTATATAGATGCCACGCCCACTGTCGTCAAACCACGCCTCTCCCTACTGCTGCTATTAAGAGCCCCGCTCTTACCTGAACTTAGATACCACGCCCCCTCTCTGCCAACTCCGCCTCTCCTTTCTGTTGACACTGATGGCTGCCCTCCCTGTATATAGATACCACGCCCACTTTTGGCAAACCCCGCCCCTCCCTCCTGTTGACACAGACCCGCTCTCTAACCTGTACTAAGATACCACACCCACTGTCAGTAAACCCCGCCCATCCCTACTGCTTACACTGAGAGCTGCTCTCACATGTACATAGATAACACGCCCACTGAACACATCTCCTATAATCCATGGTCCATCTCAGAGTGAGGAAGAGATGGTGGCTACCATAGGTGTGCACTGCCTATTGCATTAGGGTGTGCACCCCAAATGTATTAAAACATGGACGGTGTCAGTAGGGCAGTGGACTGTGTCAGTAGTCTTTTATTTGAATTATTTTATTTTTTTGAATTATTTCTTACTTATCTTTCTTTTTTTAGGTACCCCGTTGGGGAGCTTTGGTTAAACATCAGCAGGGGGAATCTGCGCCGCACAGAGTGATTAGGATGTTTTTGGGCACATCCGGCACACCCCCTGCGCACGCCTGTGGTGGCTACATTCCTACAATCAGACCATGGAGAATGAGCGTAGTCATCTTCTAACAGGAAGTCAGATCACAGCAACAAATAGAAAAAGGAAGGAGACTCAGAGCAATAGAAGGGACTTTTTGAGTGAGTGCTAGTTCACACCAGATGCAGTTCCGTGCGTTTTTTTTTCTGCGCTAAAAATTCATGCAGTGTTTTTCATGTATTCCAATGGCTCTAGTTCATACCTGTCAGTGCAGAAACTGACTGGAACTGACTACATTGGTGTGAACTAGAGCCATTGGAATACATGGAAAACACTGCATGCATTTTTAGTGCAGAAAAAAGTTCACGGAACTACATCTGGTGTGAACTGGCCGTGTACTTGAATATAATATATATTTTTTTTCAGTCCAGAGTTTTTTTTTTAAATCAAATAGTTTTTATTTTTTATTGTTATTGCTTATTACATACAAACATTTGAGAATAATTAGTAGTAAACATATAAGTTATAGACATTTAATTTAGTTTCGAAGTATACATAAAAAAAAAAATTAAATCAATCAAGCACTATAATAAATATCTATTTTACAAAAAAACATCTAACAAGACAGTATAATAATAACAATAACAACACACCTCCATCCCTGAAATATGCAAACATTTCTCTCTCTTTTTTTTTTTTTTTGCATATAACAAGACAGGACAACAACAAACACGCACCTCTATATAGGATTCCATTTATATTATACTATTCTCCGCTTCTTAGTTTATTATAAATCAATCTCCCCTCCCCCCCCCTCCACACATAGGTCATCATAAAACATATTACTAGAGTCAAGCCAATAGGACCATATTTTATTAAATTTTTGAGGAACTCCTCTGTGTTTATATGCTAATCGTTCTCCTTTTAATATATGATTTATTTTATTACACCATTGTTTATGAGTTGGTGGAGTTATTTCTATCCACTTTTATAAGATGAGCTTACGGGCAAGATAGAGGGATCTAGTCCACATTATATACATCTCTATGGGCAAGGCTCCATCTGGAATTATTCCCAATATTGATATTTTTGGGGTACTTATTATTTCTGTCCGACATATTGTATTTAGTGATATTGTATTTAGGGTCAGAAACACTTTCTCCCAGTATCTATCATATTCGGGAAAGTTCTCAGCCAATGGCTGCGCTTTCAAATAAGTTTGATGCCCCGTACACACGGTCGGAAATTCCGACCACAAAATCCGTCGGATTTTTTCCGACAGATTTTGTCCGACACTGGTGTTGCATACACACGGTCGGACAAAGTTGTCGGAAAATCCGATCATCCTGAACGCGGTGACGTTCGTTGCGTACGACGGGACTACGTAGAGGCTAGTAGCCAATAGCTTTGGTCTTGTAATGTGATCTGAGCATGCGTGGCACTTTGTCCGTCGGAATTCGCTACACACGATCGGAAAAAGTCCGATAGGACTTTGTTGTCGGAAAATTTGAGAGCAGGATCTCAAACTTTTTCCGTCAGAAATTCTGACGGAAAAAGTCAGATGGAGACCACACACGGTCGGAATTTCCGACAACATGGTCCGATAGGACATTTTTCCGTCGGAAAATCCGACCGTGTGTGCGGGGCATAAGACAATCACACTAAACTTGTGCAGTTACAATGTTGTAAACTGACGAGGAGCACTGGGGTGCCATTCAATGGTAAGGGGTTGTTTACACTTGCTTCAAAATGTGGCATTGGACACACTTTTTTTTAACCACTTAATGCACTCTCGTTCTGGGACGGAGTCATATGACGGCACCCCAGAACCGCTGCCCTCGCACGGCCGCAGGGTTGCCCATCGCGGAGATTACAGTCACCCCATGTTCCTAGGACACGCCGCGACCCAGATCTTAGTAAAGAGCCGATGACGCGGCTCTTTACCCATGTGATCCGCTGTGTCCAATCACAGCCGGTCAAATGTAAACAAGTGCCGTTTATTGGCTTTCCTCAGCTCACACTGACAGAGTGTGAGGCGAGGAGAGTTGATCAGTGGAAGCTCCTCGCACGGGAGACCTGTACAGGTAAATCAGGGCACTGATCGTCAGTGCCCTGATACAGTACAAAAACAACAGGGAAAAAAAAAAACGATTATAGTACAGCCCCAGCAGTGATACCAATCAGTGCATATTGGTGATGCCAGTCAGTGCTGCCTTTCAGTGCCTGCTCATCAGTGCCACCTATATATGCTGCCTATCATTGCCCACCAGTGCTGCCTAGTAGTGCTCATCAGTGTGGCATATTAGTGCCACCTCATCAGTGCCACCTAATCAGTGCCCATCCGTGAAGGAGAAAAACGTTTTTTTTTTCAAAAATGTTGCCAAGGTTCATTAAAGCTTCAAAAAAGCACCACCAAAGCATCAACAAAGTATCATCAAAAAAGCACATTAAAGCAGTAGGTGCTTTAATGTGTGTTAAAATCAAAGCAAGTATAAATGAGCCCTAACACAGTGCACTAAACCAGGGGTCTCCAAACTTTTCAGTATAAGGGCCACATTGTGTTCTTTACAAATATTAGTAGGCCTAAAAAAAAATCCTCAATAGAGCCCCTGCCCATAACATTAGAGTCTCCATTAGAATATCTTTTACATCAGAGTCCCAACCAGATTCCGGTATTACCGCGGTGTCCCATTGATTTCAATGGGTAGGAGCGTTATAGGAGCAGTGAATACACCCCTCCTTCACCGCTCCAAAGATGCTGCTAGCAGGACATTTTTTTACCGTCCTGCTAGTGCACCGCTCCAGTGTGGAGTTAAAGGACCCGATTTTTTCAGGCGCTATACAGGCGCTATTTTTAGCGCTGTAGCGCCTGAAAAACGTTTCAGTGTTAAAGGGGCCTAAGAGTCCCCATCATAGTCCCCCTTACCTCAGGGTTCCATTAGGGTCTCCCTTACAGGGTCTGGGTTTGGCTTGAGGGAGGGGAGGTTGAAGCAATGACCATCAGCTGCCCCTGCTGACCTTCAATCTCAATCTCTGTACATTGAGGATGCACCACTGACTCTAGCTGCAGCCAGATAAAATCTTATAGGGGCTGGATATGGCTTGCAGCCATAGTTTGAAGGCCACCGCACTAAGCTATCATGCTGTACCACATAGCATTACCATGCTGCGTTGTGGTAGCTAGTGGTAAAACACAGATTTTACGGCTTCTCACAATGCAATAGTGTGAATGAAACATGTGCATGGGAAGTAGTGCTGGATTGGGTAACTAAGGCTGACTATTTCCCCCCCCCCCCCGTTAAAATAGCTCTATTGTGTTCTGCTATTGAGGGGCGTTTCCCGTTGTCAGAATACAATGACCAGTGTTGATCGCCGCGGGGATACCCACGATCATCGCACAGGGAGGAAGAACGGGGAGATGCTAAAGTAAACAAGCATCTCCCCATTCTGCCTAGCAACAGTGTCACTGATCTCTGCTCCCTGTGATTAGAGCAGAGATGAGTGATGTGTAAACAGCCACTCCCCCCACAGTTAGCAACATGCCCCTAGGACACACTTAACCCCTACACTGCCACCTAGTGGTTAACCCCTTCACTGCCAGTGTCATTTACACAGGAATCAGTGCATTTGTATAGCACTGATTGCTGTATAAATGACAATGGTCCCAAAAATGTGTCAAAAATGTCCGATGTGTCCGCCATAATGTCGCAGTCACAATAAAAATTGCTGATCGCCGCCATTACTAGTAAAAAAAAAAAATTATTAATAAAAATGCCATAAAACTATCCCCTATTTTGTAAATGCTATAACTTTTGCGCAAACCAATCAATAATCGCTTATTGCAATTTTTTTTTACCAAAAATATGTAGAAGAATACGTATCGGCCTAAACTGAGGAAAACATTTTTTTTTATACATTATTGGGGGATATTTATTATAGCAAAAAATAATGCGTTTTTTTCAAAATTGTCGCTCTTTTTTTGTTTATAGCGCAAAAAATAAAAACCGCAGGGGCGATCAAATACCACCAAAAGAAAGCTCTATTTGTGGGAAAAAAAGGACTTATATTATATATTATGCAATAATATAACACAATTGAATGTTATGTTTTCACTTGGAAATAAAGGGAAAGTTTTGTTGGTCTAGTCCAGTAGTCTCCAAACTGAGGCACAGGGCTTTGCTTGCTTTTATCCGGCCCTTGGGGCATTATTTCTCCCCACCACTGTCAGCAACAGTGGGGCAAATTTCAAGCCATTGAGACCTACAACGGGGCACAATTCCTCCCACTGACATCAATGATGGGGCACTATTCCTCCCACTGACACCGATGATGGGGCACTATTCCTCCCACTGACACCAACGATGGGGCACTATTCCTCCCACTGACACCAGTGATGGGGCTCTATTCCTCCCACTGACAATGATGGGGCATGATTCCTCCCACTGATACCAATGATGGGGCACGATTCCTCCCACTGACACCAATGATGGAGCACTATTCCTCCTACTGACACCAATGATGGGGCCCTATTCCTCCCACTGACACCAATGATGGGATACTATTACACCCACTGACACCAATGATGGGGCGCTATTCCTCACACTGACAGCAATGATGGGGCTCTATGCCTCTCACTGACACCAACGATGGGGCACTATTCCTCCCACTGAACACCAACTGTGGGCCGCTATTCCTCCCACTGACGCCAATGGGACTCTATTCTTCCCCCTAAGGCCACTTTCACACTGAGGTGCCTTTCAGGTGTTTTAGTGTTAAAAATAGTGCCTGTAAAGCACCTGAACAGCCCCTCTCAAGCCACCCCATTGTGAAAGCACTCAGGCTTTCACACTGGGGCAGTGCGCTTGCAGGACTGGAAAAAAATTGTCCTGCAAGCAGCATCTTTGGGGCGGTGCGGGAGTGGGGTTTACACTGCTCCCAAATCGCCCTTACCATTGAAATGAATGGGCAGCGCTGCCAAAGCGCCTGCAAAGCGCTTTGGCAGCGGTGCTTTTTGGGCACTTTTAACCTCTTGTTAACCCATTCTTTGGGGTTAAAAGTGCCCCGCTACCGCCTGCACAGCGCGGCTAAAACGAGCAGCGCTTTACCGCGAGCAGGACAGTCTTCAGTGTGAAAGTGGCCGAAAGAGGGGACACTGTTTACTTCCAGTGACACCAGGACATCCACTCCCAATGGCCACAGCCTGGCCCCTCTAAAGCTTGAAGGATAGTAAACTGGCCCTTTGTTTAGAAAGTCTGGAGACCCCCTAGTCTAGTCTGTTTTAAATGACAATTACTATTCTTTATAATGAATGAGTAAATGAATAATGTAGCAAATAAATAAAGCTTCTTGCATGTAATCAGATAAATCACCTATTGTACAGACTTTCTCACAATGAAGTCCCCACCATGCAGAGATAGTAGAGCCAGTCTGCCACATAATGTATATAAGTTCAAGTTGATCCCAGTAGAATAGATTTTAGGATTCTCAGATAAGTGCAAAGACTGCAAAGTGAGCCCGGGTTCACACTCGTGCGAACACAGACAGCGCATGTGATTCGCACCCGCACTTTAGTTCCGATCGCGTGCAATGTCTGTGCAATGCGAGTTCAGCCGTAAAGGTTTATATGGCTGAACTCGCATTGGATTCGCAGGCAAATTTTTTTGCCCCGCACTGGAATTGGATCGCATGGATGTTCTTAGCAATGCAATCTGATTCCTGTGCAAGTTTACAGTTCGCACTGCGATCTGTGAACCAATCTGGGGGGTGTCATTAACATTGAATTCACACCCACAGCGGTTCGCAGAGGGCAGTGTGAACTGCCTGTGGGAGACATGCGATGCCGGAACTGGCGCTGAAATCGTATCGCTACAGTGTGAACCTAGGCTGAACCTTCCTGAATTCAGAATGCCTCAAAATCTGGGATGACACCCTCGAAGCAGCAGATGAAGGAGAATCGTGTCTCCTGGTGCTGCTGGACCTCAGTGCAGCGTTCGACACAGTAGACCACAAAATCCTGCTCACTCGTCTCACAGAAGTAGCTGGAGTTGCAGACTCAGACTTACCCTGGTTCGCATCCTTCCTAGAGAACCGATCTCAGAAAGTGAAACTAGGAACGTTCACTTCGGAAGCACGGAAAATTACATGCGGAGTCCCTCAAAGATCACCCCTGTCGCCCGTGCTCTTTAACATCTATCTCCGCCCACTCTTTGAAATCATATCTAATCAGGATCTACTTTATCACTCCTACGCGGATGACATCCAACTCTACCTACGCATCACCAACAAAAAAAGACCAATACCAGGCACTGGAAAACTGTCTCTCATTGATCGACCATTGGATGACAGAGAGCTCCCTTAAACTCAACGGATCCAAAACAGAACTCCTCTTCCTCCACGCAAACGAAACAAAAACCCTGGCACGATGTCCACACCACTCACCATCCTCGGACAACCCATCACCCCCAGCACTAAAGCCAAAAGCCTCGGAGTCATCTTTGACTCAAACATGACGATGGATGCACAAATAGGATCAGTAGTCAGCGGATCCCACTACCTTCTTCGCCAACTGCGGACTCATCCACTTCATCCCGGAAAGGAGATACAGCAGCAGTAGTTGGAACAATCATCAATTCCCGACTCGACTACGCAAATTCCCCCTACCTAGGACTTCCAAAATACCAAATTTTACATCTAGAAACTGTCCAGAACACAGCAGCCAGACTTAACTAGAAAAATACCTGGGAATCAATCACCCCGTCCCTGAGGACCCTCTATTGGCTAGCCGTGAAGGATCGAGTTACATTCAAGACCCTCTGCCTCACTCATAAATGTACACAAGGAAAAGACCCGCAATACCTCTGTGACAAAATAAAGCACTACACCCCAGGTCGCACTCTCCGGTCAACTAACCAGAACCTCCTCCACTTTCCCAAGACCCGTTATAAATTAAAAGCGGACCACGTCTATGGAATGCTCTACCCGCGGACGTCCGCTTGGAAGAAAACTATCTGGCCTTCAGGAACAAGCTCAAGACCCATCTCTTCTAAAAACCCAGACAAACACTGGCGGCAAAAGCACCCTGAGGTGATTTAGTTTGCATATGTAGCGCTATACAAGTTATTCATTCATTCAGAAACATCAGATATTATCCATTGTAACTAGGTTCAACATGCTTCTCACATTATTTCTGGGTTGACCTTAAAACAAACAATGATGAGCTGTGTTCAGACAAGAACATTTTACACTAAATTAAGTCAGAGGAGACAACACCTTCTGAACTATCTCCTACACAGACAGTGCTGACAAGTTTTATAAACAAAACTCAGAACTTCATGTCAACACATACCTCCGGTCCTCTTCCTAGAAGGTCAGGAACCCTAAGTGAACCTGTTGCTTTGCTGTGCACAGACAAAGCACGGGTTCACTTTAAAATGGTGATACACAGAGCTGAAACAAATCCCCCTACACACAGTTAGGTTCATATATATTTGGACACAGCAACAATTTTAGTTATTTTTTCAGGTATTTACCAAAACATCTTCAAGCTATAGTTATATAATGTATATGTGCTGAAAGTGCACACTCTCAGGTTTAATTTGATGGTATGTGCATCCAAATCGGAGGAAGGGTTTAGGAATTACAGCTCTTAGGAACAGCCACCCCCCTTTTTCATGGGACAAAAAGTAAAAGGAATCTAGGATGGAAAAGGACCTGGGGGTCCTAGTAGATGATGATAGGCTCAGCAATGGCATGCAACGCCAAGCTGCTGCAAGCAAAGCAAACAGAATATTGGCATGCATTAAAAATTTATTAATTCCAGAGATAAAACAATAATTCTCCCGCTCTACAAGACTCTGGTCCGGCCGCACCTGGAGTATGCTGTCCAGTTCTGGGCACCAGTCCTCAGGAAGGATGTACTGGAAATGGAGCGAGTACAAAGAAGGGCAACCAAGCTAATAAAGGGTCTGGAGGATATTAGTTACGAGGAAAGGTTGCGAGCACTGAACTTATTCTCTCTGGAGAAGAGACGCCTGAGAGGGGATATGATTTCAATTTACAAATGCCGTACTGGTGACCCCAAAAGAGGGATAAAACTTTTTTGCGGAAGGGAGTTTAACAAGACACGTGGTCACTCATTAAAATTAGAAGAAAAGAGGTTTAACCTTAAAGCGGTTCTACACCCATTTCATTTAGTAAATCTCTTTGCCTTCCAAATCAGGCAAAGAGTACTAAATGAAATGTTTTTTTTTTTTTTTTTTTTTACTTACCTTGTAATTGAAGACTTCCGGTCTTCTCCCTCTGCGGCGGCGGGCGGGGTCTTGCGTCGATCGTCGTCACGCCGCACTGTCTCCTGGGATCTGGTGTCATTGATCCCAGGAGTCAGTGCGGGCATCTTCCGAAATCTCGCGAGATTTCGGCCACATCTTCCGAAATCTCCCGAGATTTCGGCCGCATCTGCCGAAATCTCGTGAGATCTCGGCAGATGAGCCGTTACTGCGCACGCGCGAGTAACGGCAGTGCATGGTGGGCCATCTAAAGTCCCTGTGGGTGTTTCACATGCCCACAGGCAAGATGGCCCCCAGCACTAAAGAAGAAGACGAGGAACTTCATCGACGAAAACCGGCGGCGATCGAGATGGAAGATGGAACAGGTGAGTCCCCTAATAAAGGTAAGCACACTTTATATTACATCCTTAAAAAAAAAAAATTTTTTCAGAGTGCAGAACCGCTTTAAACTACCTAGAGGGTTCTTTACTGTAAGAGCGGAAAGGATGTGGAAATCCCTTCCACAGGCGGTGGTCTCAGCGGGGGGCATCGATAGTTTCAAGAAACTATTAGATAAGCACCTGAACAACCACAACATACAGGGATATACAATCTAATACTGACATATAATCACACACATAGGTTGGACTTGATGGACTTGTGTGTTTTTTTTACCTCGCCTACTATGTAACTATGTAATTGGACAATTAAATCAAAAGCGGTTTCATGGCCAGGTGTGGGCTACTCCTTTGTTATTTCTTCATCAATTAGGCCTGATTCACACCTATGCATTTTTCCTGCTTTTTGCATTTTGCAGATTTGAACTACAGTCCATTTAACATGGTTTCCTATGGAACACGTTCTGTAGTGCAAATCTGCAAAATGCAAAAAGCACTAAAAATGCATAGGTGGGAATCCTTCCTAAAGCAGGTAAAAGGTCTGGAGTTGGTTCTAAGTGTGGTGTTTGCATTTGGAATCTATTGCTGTGAACCTACATCATGCGTTCAATGGAGCTGTCCATGCAAGTGAAACAGGCCATTGTAAGGCTTCAAAAACGAAACAAATCCATCAGAGAGATAGCAGCAACACTTGGAGTGGCCAAATCAACAGTTTGGTACATTCTGAGGAAAGAAGAATGCACTGGTGAGCTCAGCAACCTAAAAAGGCCTGGAAATCCCTGGAAGACAACAGTGGTCGATGATCGCAGGATCCTCTCTATGGTAAAAAAAAAAAACATTCACAACATCCAGACGAAGTGAAGGACACTCTCCAGGAGGTAGGCATATCATTGTCACAGTCTACAATTAAGAGAAGACTTCACGAGAGCAAATGCAGAGGGTTCATCAAGGTGCAAACCTTTCATAAGCCTGCAGAATAGAAAAGCCAGATTAGACTTTGCCCAAAAAAATCTTAAAAAGCCAGACCAGTTCTGGAAAAGCATTCTTGGAATGGATGAAACTAAGATTAATCTGTACCAGAATGATGGGAAGAAAAAAGTGTGGAGAAGGCTTTGAACAGTTTATGATCCAAAGCACACAACTTCATCTGTAAAACATGGTGGAGGCAGTGTGATGGCATGGGCATGCACTGCTTCCAGTATTAGTGTTTATTGATGATGTGACAGAAGACAGAAGCAGCCAGGTGAATTCTACAGTGTTTAGAGATATACTGTCAGCCCAGATTCAGCCAAATTCAGCAAAGCTGATTGGACGAGGCTTCACAGTACAGATGGACAATGATCCAAAACACACTGCAAAAGCAACCCAGGAGCTTTTGAAGGAAAAGAAGTAGAATATTCTGCAATGGTCGAGTCAATCACCTGATCTCAACCCAATTGAACATGCATTTCACTTGCTGAGGGCAAAACTAAAGGCAGAAAGACCCACAAACAAAGAACTGAAGACAGATGCAGTTAAAGCCTGGCAGAGCATCAGAAAGGAGGAAACCCAGTCTTTGGTAATGTCCATGTTCCAGACTTCAGGCAGTCATTGCCAGTAAAGGATTCTTAACAAAATATTACAAATGAACATTTTATTTATGATTATATTAATTTGTCTAATTACATTTGAGTCCCTGAAAATGGGGGGGGGACTGTGCATAAAAATGGTTGCAGTTTCTAAAATTTGTACTCGATATTTATGTTTAACCCCTTGAATTAAAGCTGAAAGTCTGCACTTCAAATTTATTTGGATTGTTTCGTTTTAATTTTATTCTGGTGGCATTCAGAGCCAAAAGTATGAAAATTGTGCATGTGTCCAAATATATATGGACCTAACTGTAAGTTGTACCTGTCTATCTGCAGTCTTCTCTTCTCTACATCCATTCAAAGTTCATAATTTATAAAGCTTATCTGAGCTGTCAGAAAAAAAGGGAATGGAGAGCTGAAGTTACAGAGCTGAACCTCAACAGCCCGAGCTTAAGCATTTATCATTGGTGGAGAGCTGAAGTTACACTCTGCATAGCTCAGTGAGGAGAGGTCTGAGTGCTGATTGGACTGAAGGGACACCTCCCCTTCACACAGCACACAGGAACAGAGCTGAGACTGTCAATCACAAACTGTGTGATCCCTCCCCGTCACCTATTTTCTCTTGATGTCAGGTAAACTTGTCAAAAGTGATTCATGCTGATAGCAGCAGACAGAAATTACATTTAGTGCTCTGAATTGAGACATGTACACACTATAGAGGGATATGCTTTGTTTACATTTAATATCTGAGGTTTACAACCACTTTAACCACTTGCTTACTGGGCACTAAAACACCCTTCCTGCCCAGACCAATTTTCAGCTTTCGGTGCTCTCACACTTTGAATGACAATTACTCAGTCATGCAACACTGTACCCAAATATTATAAAAATTATAAAAATATATTTTTTGTTCTTTTTTTCCCCATAAATAGAGCTTTCTTTTGGTGGTATTTGATCGCCTCTGGGTTTTTTATTTTTTGCGCTATAAATTAAAAAAAAGACAGAAGATTTTGAAACAAAAAAAACTAATTTTTCTTTGTTTCTGTGATAAAATTTAGCAAATTATAAATTTTTCTTCATAAATTTTGGCCACAATTTATACTGCTACATACCTTTGGTAATGATAACCCAAAATTAGTGGATATTATTTGGTCTTTGTGATGTCAGATGGCACTGATACGTGGCATTGATGACACGTGACACTGATAACAGATGGCACGTGACACTGACAGGTGGCACTGACAGATGGCACTAATATGTGGCACTGATGACATGTGGCACTGATGACAGATGGCACTTATACATGGCACTGGGGACAGGTGGCGCTGGGGACAGTTGGCACTGACAGATGGCAGTGGGGACAGGTGGCAGTGGGGACAGATGGCACATTTAGTTTCGTTTTTTTTTTTTTTACTTACGGCGCTGCAGCCGTTCATCTCTCCCTCCTCACACGCTGTCTGTGTGAGGAGGGAGAGCGGCGCTGAGAGATGATCTCATATGTTTACATATGAGATCATCTCCCATTGGACACGCCAATTGCGCTGTAAACGGCCGCTGTGATTGGCCGTTTACAGCGATCTGTGACTGGCTGTGTCCGAGGGACACGGCCAGCACAGAACTTCCCCGATGCGCGCACTCAGTAGCGCGCATTGCGGAAGTAAACAGGAGGACGTCCAGCGTTCGCGCTGAAGCCGTCTTGCAGCTATAGCACGGGCGCGAAGAGGTTAAGGCACTTTGTTACAGTACTTGCAGAATTCCTGCTGGGCCTTCCAGGATTCCTAGGACCTCCACTATCCTCAGGACTTCCAGAGTTACCAGTAAAAATGTTTGGCGTATGACCAGAAGAGTATTTTTTTATTTATTTAACAATCGGGATTGCTTTATTGAAGGATAAAATAATAGAACATACAGAAAGAAAAACTGTAACAACCAAACTTGACGTAGTACAATAGAAACAGGTTGTGCATGTATGACAGTTGACAATAAAGTTAACTAAATTAAAATGATATAGAATAAAATAAAATAAGGGGGAACAAATAAAGACCGCAATGTTTAGAAGGAAGGAGAGACCCACTTCCAAACAATCTGGAGGGAGGGCTACATTTCCCCTGGAAGTGTCCCAGGAAGGAAAGCAGAGGGGAGGAACATAATGGAAGAAGTGAGGGAGAGGGGAAGGAGAGAGGCGATTTTCTAGTCTATGTGGCGGTACAACAGTTCAGTATAGAAACCCCACCTTATTGGGAAGTTCACGGCTGCCACATCTCAAATTTCAAGGGGCAGCCACGACTGATGTATGTCAGTTTGTAAAGAGGCAACACAGCATCAATCATAGCCACCCAAGTAGACAGAGCAGGCGGAGCAGAGGAAGACCATTTGCAGATGATTGCCTTTTTAGCATAGAATAATAAGTAAGAAATCAACAGCTTGCTATGGTGTGATCGCTGCGCATCATCAGGAATCCCCAATAGGGCCAGACATGGGAATCGATAGGTCCAATTTAGTGTTAATCAGGTCAAACATCGCTAACCAAAAGGTCTGTATCTTGGGGCACTCCCAAAGCATATGAAAAAAAAGGTACCAATCTGGTTTGACAATGTGGACAATAAGGGTCTCTGTCTGGGTATATTTTGTGGAGTCTTACTAGTGTATAAAAAAGTGTATTCATTTTGTTTGCATTAACTTGTCTTTTGATGAGACTACCAAATTGGAGCATTGCTCAAGACAGTCCTACAAATCCTCCCCGTCTATTGGGGGAATGTCTGCTTTCCAGAGATCCCACAATTTCTTAATTTTGGGGGAGTCAGTCCTAAGCAAGGTCCCATATAGCATAGAAAGCGGTTTCTGCAGACCCTCTTGTGAGAGAACTGTTTCTACAAGGTCTAACTGGAGTGACTAGAAGAGTATTTAAGCACCAGTCTTAGAAGTGTCTGTTGCCAAGTCTTATCGTCACCTACCTGATAGCTAAAGTACTTGCCAGTTGCCTTTTTGTCGCCTTACGGAATTGACCTGACTACTCTTTGGCCTGTCGCCTGCCTCGACCCCTGCCTGGATCTGATTACCCTCTCTCCTGCCTCAACCCTTGCCTAGACCTGACAACTCTTTTGCCTGCCTTGTCCCCTGCTTGGACCTGACTACTCTCTTCCCTGTCTCAACCCTTGCCTAGACTCGATTACTCTTTTGCCCGCTTTGTCCCCTGCTTAGACCTTACTACTCTCTCGTCTGCCATGATCCCTGCCTAGACCTGACTACTCTTTTGATTCCCATGACCCCTGCCTGGACCAGACTACTCTCTCGTCTGCCTCGACACCTGCTTTGACCTGAATACTGTCTGGTCTATCTCTATTCCTGCCTGGACCTGAATACTCTAGCCTGCCAAGCCCCCATCCTTGACCTGACTACTTTCTTGCTTGCCAAGACCTCTACCTAACCTGACCACTTTCTAGTCTCCAAAGCTGCAGTCACTCCCCTGCTGTTATAGCCCTGAGAGCCACAACCTAGTGGCAGTTGTGGCAAAGAAAACTGAGACCACTAGGCTTCCTAGTCTTCTCCACCATTAGGAGTTCTGGTAAAGACCCATTGCCACTTAGACTCCCTGCCTTGGGTGAGTGTGCCAGGGGACATCATAACACTTGCCAAATGGTTCTGTACCCTCAGGCCAACAGAGAGGCATAGAAGAGACAGGCTTAGCTTTGGTAAAGGTCACAATTAGTTAAAAAAAAGTAAAAAAAAAAAAAAAAAAAAAGCACCCATGGTTTGGGGTTCCTATCCCTCCAAAAAGGTGAACGGGAGGAACAAATTGCTGAAATTTGTTTCTAAAAATCCGTTTTCCCTCTAGGATCGTGACAGCTGTACTTTAAAGCCTTTCGGCAGGTATTGTGTCCTCTGAATCAAGTTTAGTGCAAATGTTTTATGTTTAAACACAGTTTTTAATAAACTAAGTTGCTATAAAGCAAATCCATTTTTATTGAATTGTACATATATCATCTTCTGGAAGTCACTTATACTACATTGCTGTCACCAATCACCATGTTTTTACTGCATTCCTTGGAGAAGTGTTCATTACTCTTCTTTGCTGATGTGAGTTTGTTCATTGTTTGGCTTGCATCTGTCATTTGTTGTATAGACAAGAAACAAACACATGGATGTTATTGTCTGGAAGCAAATAAAATGTTAGTGTCTGATTTATTCAGTGTGTATGGGTATTGATCAGTTGAATACATTTGTAATGTTTGGAAGAATAAAATTACAAAACAATTTCTGGATTGGTAATTTGCACAATAGCAAGAACATAAAAAAAAAAATAAAAAAAAAAAAAAAAAAACCTCAACAAATGAAAATAGGTAATATTATTGTGCTTCCTTTTTCTGAAGTTCTGCTTTTAGCAAGGCTGATAAATGTGCATATTAATGGAGCAGTGCTAAAACAAAAAAAACACTGATAACCATACAATGATAATACCAGGAACATGTACAAAGCATAAAAAGTGAAAAAAATTATAAAAATATATCAAATCTGCCACCATGTGGCAATGGCCGCTCACCTCAATTACAAAGGTAACGCGCATCGAACTGCTGAAGCAATCCCCATATGCTATCATCCGTCATTGGTCATCGCACATGCAACAAAGAAAACAACTCCTCATGGTGTAGTATAAAGCAATAGTTTTATTAAAACAAAGGTAGACTTTGTTTTAAATAGTAGATATGCGAGTAGCCACACAATCATGGGGTCACACATCAGCGAGACTCTGGAAAAAGAGAACTTCTGGTTTCGGTCGTAACCGGAAGTGACGTCACCCGGGAGGAGCCAGGTGACATTACTTCCGGGTTATGCATTACCTTTTTAATTGAGGTGAGCGGCCATTGCACATGGTGGTAGAGTTTGCTTTCTTTTTTTGGGGGATTCAGCACAAATGTATGATCGCTGACACTGGGATCTGTTTGTCAAGCACTCATCATCTTATTAAAGAAGGACTGTACATTATTGCTATTGATATTCACATTTTTCTGCACTGGACTTATTCGATTTTTTTTCATAATTTTTATCATTTTTTTTTTTTCACTTTTTATGCCTTGTACATATTCTTTGTATTATGATTGCCTGGTTATTGGTGTTTTTTTTTATTTAGCTCTGCTCCATTAATATGCACATTTATTAGCGTTGGTGTTAGTGATACTACAGGAGTTTGGCAGCTTTATTATATTGTTTATAATTGCACCACACTTTACCACTTGATTGCATTTTATTTTATTTGTAAACTATACACTAAGTAGCGCATAAGTCTATTTCCTATTATTAGCAAGGCTGACCTTCAGCTTACAGCACCCATTGTCATCCAGGGATCTGTGGAACTCATGGGTTCCTTCAGAGGTTGCTGGGGGTTCCTTGAGCTGTGGCTAACTGACCTCTCCCCTAATGGTGCCTGCATAATTCCAGGTTCAACACCACTTGGAAGAGCCAGAGGCATGACACCAGTGATCTTTTCATCTGGTTGTAAGGGTGATATTCTGACCACCACTGTAAGGGGGAGGGAGGCATTCTTTCCCACTGACCACCACTGTAAGATGGAGCATTCTTCGCACTGACCATTGCTGTAAGGAAGACATACTTTCCACTGACCCCCAATATAAACCACCAGTGTAAGGGGCATTTCCCCAATGATTCATGATGTAGTAATCTTAGCAGGTGATCCCTAAGACCTTAAAAATTATTTCAAAGGATTCCTCTGGAGTAAAAAGGTTGTGAATGACTGGCCTACAGAAAATGTTGAGGTTACAGACAGACATCGATGAGGGTTTTGGTTACTAGTTTAAACCACTAAAATGTTATATTTAGCTATAGATTAAATTCAAGGGTTGAGTTACTTCCAAGGGTCTTCTACCCATTGTTTCTGGCCCTGTTCCCAATTACCTCAGAGTCCCATTTCCACTACAAGCGGTGTTGATGCTTCTGCTGCTTTTTTTCCTGGTTTACCAGCTCAGCAGGCTGGAGCAGATCGGCTGGCGTGGAGGCAGGCTGGAGCAGATCCGCTGGCCTGGAGGCAGGCTGGAGCAGATCCGCTGGCCTGGAGGCAGGCTGGAGCAGATCCGCTGGCCTGGAGGCAGGCTGGAGCAGATCCGCTGGCCTGGAGGCAGGCTGGCTGACATGAAAGCAGGCCGAAATGGATCGGCTGGTGTGGAAGCAGGCTGGACCCGATTGGCTGGCATGGAGGCAGGCTGGGATAATGGAAAGATTGTATGAATTCTTTGGTTTAGCCACTGAAGTTCTGCAAGGGACTGCAGGACGGTAAGTAGGGGATGCAGCTGGTTGAAGAGAAGGGCTGGCATACGGTAAAGAAGAGGGAGCAGTTACAGGTGGTCCCCGAGTTACGAACTCGTTAGGGACTGTCCTGTTCTTAAAATCGGAAATGTTCGTCAGTCGGCCTCGCATGCGCAGAACGACAATTACGGACATTTCCGATGTTTCGTAACATCTGGTGGCAGTCCTTGTCACCAGCAAAGAATAATAAACAACTTCATCTGGATGCATCTTAGCAAAAACAAAACCAAGATGGTTCCTCTGTTCAGTCACTTCTGGTCAGGGATGGCATTGGTATTATGTCATGGACTGGTGCGACCAGAACTGTGTGGACTGCAACAGAGTGAACAAAACACGTGTAAAGTGAAAATAATATAATTTATTATAAGGAAAGCAAATAAACAAAAGTAAACACACCTCCAATATGACAAACAGTGATTAACCAGCAACCAACCCCAGTGACACACAACAAATAACTCCCTAAACCAAAAGTATATACAGGAGTAAGATGTAATCGTAAACAAGCCAGGGTCATACATGGGAGATCAAGCAGATCGGGCTGGTAACAAGACAGAACAGGGAGAGGGTAACGGGACACAGTGGGAACAGGCGGAAGGGATCAGACTGCAGGGCAGGGGTCCAGGAAAACAGGATCACCTCTGCGTTTCTCATTTTTTGTGCTATAAGGAAAAAAATGGTAACAATTTAAAAAATAAAAAACACAATATTTTGTACTTTTTGCTATAATAAATATCCCCATTTTTTTTGTTAAAAAAGCATTTTTTTTTTTCTCAGTTTAGGCTGATATGTATTCTTATACATATACTACTACACTAGGGGGCGATCAAGGGGTCAACTGTATTCCCTAGGTGTGTTTCTAACTGGGGGAGGGGACTGACTAGAGGAAGTGACAGATCGTGGTTCCTATCTAATAGGAACACACAATCTGTCACTCCTCTCCTCACAGAACTGGGATGTGTGTGTGTTCACACACACACACACACACACACACACACACACACACACACACACACACACACACACACACACACACACACACACACACACACACACACACACACACACACACACACACACACACACACCTGTTCTGTCTCTTGTGCTCATGATCGCTCGTGGCTGGCAGTCATCGCGACTGCCGGCCACGAGCATTGGCACCCCTGCTGTGCAGCCTGCTAGCCCAATCCCACGAGCCGACATTTAGCTACGATTGTTTGCGGGACAGTGCCGACCTGCCGCAATAAAATGACGGCAGCTGGTCGGCAAGCGAAGTGTAACCAAAGGCAAAAAACTGTCAGCATCTGTCAGGTTTTTATTGCCGTTTGTGCCCCATTAACGAGATTCACCCCTTTTGTTCCATTTTCCCATTATCATCGAAAATGAAAGCATAAGAAAATCCCAAATTTTGGGTTGACATCAGAACAGTAATATAGGGGAAATCTTCCAATGGGGACACTAGTTGGTGACACCCTGGGGTTCCCTCAGTTTGGAGGGATTTCCTCTCACTTCCTGTTTTGGCTATGGAACAGGAAGTAAAGGGAAATCTCAGCAATGGGACACATGGTAAACCTCACCCCCCCCCCCCCCCCCCCTAAAAAAAAAACAGACATGGGTTTTAAGCTTTCCTTAGGTTATGTTCAGACTGTTCCAACACGATAGTTGCACGACTTCTGATCCGATTTTGCCCTGCGACTTCCTGTCCGACTTCTATGAAAAGGGATCCGACCATACCAGGCCCTTTGAGTCTAGTATGGATCTTGAAGGGGGAAATTGGAAAAAGAGAATGGCGTGGGGTTCGCCCCTCCCAAGACCATTTTAAGGGGGGCCCCCACTGCAAAAAAAACCTAAAATCCATACCAGACCCTTATACGGCAGGTCAGGAGGGGGGGGGGGGTAGTCATTTTGTAATTTGAATTGCTGAAATAAAAGTTTGATGCTTTTATATCTGTTCTGTTAAGTCCATCAGTTTTTGATACTTTTACTTTGATACTGTTCTGTTCTTATGCCGCGTTTTCCGATGGAAACAGTCCGATGGGAGCTTTTCATCCGATTTTCCGACCGTGTGTATACCCATCGGTCTTTTTCTGGTCGGCATTTCCGACGGACTTTGGATTGAGTGCCTGTTCTTAATTTTTCCGACGGAAAACCTTTCTATCGGATTTTTCGATCGTGTGTATGCAATTCCGACACGCAAAATTCCGACGCATGCTCGGAAACCATTTGACGCATGCTTGTAAGCATTAAACTTCCCTTTTATAGTGCCGTTGAACGTGTTGTATGTCGTGGTGTTATTGACCGTCGGAATTTGGTGTGACCGTGTGTATGCAAGACAGCGACGGGAAAACCATCAGAGCTTTTTCCGACGAGAATCTCAAACGTGTGTACTCGGCATTAGAGTTGGATATACTTTATAGATAGTACAAAAGTGACTTCTTACCTGAGCTGGGTCCCCGACCATACCCAAGTAAGCCTTTAAATCCTAAAAGGCACCTTTCACACAGGGCGAATTTAATTCCGATCAGCAGGGGATCCCTGAAGATTGAAGCAGAGCAGATGGGCGATACATTCGTGTCCACTCAGTTTCTACAGACAGGGATAGAGCCCTCTCTGCTCTATGGGTGGCCAAACTGCGCTGTCCGTATACACTCGGCTACTTCCGATCCGTGCTACCTAAATGGAGGATGGAGAGGACAAAGTCCTCTTCTGATTTTTTTAGCAGACCTGATCAGACTCAGAGGGAGGCAGTTGTAAAACAGACAAGTCCGTTTACACCTGCCTGTCCATAGGAATGTTAATACCTTCTGATCAGGCGGACCTGATCTAAACTTGAAAGGCGTCTAACAGTAACATACAAAAGTACAATTACCATTGAATTCAGATGTTGTTGCAGAACGTTGAAATCTCTTATCGTTGTCATACTGTATAAGTAAAGGGCAGCAGTGTAATGTATGACTGTATTCATATGTATAATTAGCATTACTTCCCAACAACCATCCATCTGATTCCTTCCAAGTCAGGCTGCAAGTAACACCCGCGGTCAGTGAGAATGGGCCGATACATCAAGGCGGATGGTCACCTCCTCTACTCACAGCTGTCACATAGCAAAACTCTTGTGCACAGTTTACCCAGCTTTATATTCTGTTTGTTCTTCTCCCTGACACATAACACAGTGTCACAGACCAGAGTATTTGCTTTATTCTGCAAACAGTTCAGTGGTCTGTCTTTCATCAGTAACATGTCTTATACAATCACTCTATATTGTAGCAGTTTCTTATTTAAAGTGTATATAAACCCCAACAATGAACTTCACTTATTTGCTCCCTTTCCGTTTGGTCAACAAACCATTGAAGGTTTTTGCTATATCTGTTGGATAAGTGAAAAAAAAATAAAAATACTTGTGGATCCTGTCAGATATTCAGAGCTATCCTGTGTACTCGTCATGTGTTATCCCAAGCAGTCCTATTAGATCTCCTAGTTTTTTTAGGGGACTACAAAATTATTCCTCTCTATGTTGTGGAGAGAAGGAAAGTGGAAAGGATTGAGTAGCTTGGCAAAACACAATGGGCAGGACTGACACCCTTCAGACCACCAAAATGCTGTGTGTTGTTGGCCCAGCAGGAAGATCATAGGTATTGTTCTGTATTTGCAGTGTCTATAACTACTTACTGCGTGCCTAAAGTAGATTTACTATGGGTGGGCGGCACAGGCAGGTCGGACAAAGTACCCGTATGTTGTTATCTTGTTCCGGGTTTGGGGCGGGCATGTACAGCTCAAGTTTGGCAGCTGATTTCAGCCAATGATTTGGGCTTGACTCAACTGGATGTGGCCAAATCACACACAGAGTTCTGTTTATTGTGAACAGCGATCTGGCCGTTTCTTCTCCCTGCAAAGCAGGGAGAAAAAACAGACAGATAGTAAAGTAAAAGCAGCACACATTACACATTGTAAGGCACACAGTTACTCCCCGATTGCCCCTAGATGTTAACCCCTTCCCAGCCAGTGTCATTAGTAAAGTGTCAGCGTACGATAGTATCACTGATCACTGTATTGGTGTCACTAGCGATGTCAGTGACCCTTCAAGATAGTGTCTGTTAGAGACAGATTTCCTGCCACCCTATTACAGTCACACTATAAGTCACTGATCACCATCATTACAGTGTGTGTGTGTGTATATTATATATACACATATACATACATATACATACATATATATATATATATATATATATATATATATATATATATATATATATATATATATATATATATATATATATATATATATATATACACATACACACACACACACACACACACACACACACACACCATAATTTGTAGATGCTATAACTTTCACACAAACCAATTAATATACACTTATTGCAATTTTATTTACTAAAGACATGTAGTAAATACGTTTTGCTCTAAATTCATGAAGAAATTCAGGATTTTCTTTTTTTTATTGTTCTACATATAAATATGGAAATGTTTTATAAAAGAAAGTAGAACATTTTTTTCCCCAATTTTTTTTTTTTCATTCATATCCCAAAAAAAAAAAAAAAGATCAAAATACCACCAAAAGAAAACTGTGTGGGGGAAAAAAAAAAAAAAAAAAAAAAAAGGATATAAATTCAATTTGCGTGCCGCGTGAGCTTGCAATTGCCAGCTAAATTTGCACAGTGATGAATAGCAAAAAATTCTCTGGTCAAGAATTGAGTAAAACCTTCCAGAGGTTAAAGGGGATAAAACATGGGGAGATACGCATGTATTGCAGAAATGTACTGCATATTTTTTCTTTTTTGCTTATTTTTACCTGACATACACATTTAAAGAGGAAGTAAACGCTGATGGGTTTACTTTCTCTTTGTTTCTATCAGGGAATTAGTAGACCAGACTGTGTGGACTGCACAGAGGAAACCCAAAACACATGTAAGTGAAATAATAAGTGTTTATTTAAATAAATGACAAGAAGTGAAAACAAAACAGTGCACTACCAACCACAAACTACAAACAAATAATATATACAATAAATGGGCAATACCAGAATCGTAAACGAAAAGCCAGGCCGAGGTCATACACAGGGGGGTCAGTAGATGGGTAAGGATGGGGAACCAGCAGGAGAGGGAGAGGACGGATGGATGGGCTGCAGAGCAGGGATCCAAGGTAGGCAGGAGACAGGAGGGACAGGTCCAGGATGGGATTGGGATAGATCAGGTCAGGTTGGGTCAGATACAGGCTCAGGTACAGATAACACGGCCAGGGCCACCTGGAGAGAGCGATACCAAGGCAAGCATGTATGGGCTTGCCGGGTATTTATAAGAGTGAAATAATTGTCCTCACATAACACCGGAGCGCAGGAGGTGCTGTCTGCCCCACACTGCCAGAATCCATCCGCTGGTGGGTGCCAGTACTGCAGCCAAATGATGACATAGCAGCAGGGGAAAGTTCTCCTGACAGTACCAAACTGCCAGGAGACACCTGCTGGTGGACTGCAGTACTGCATGCCAAAAGACAGATATCACCAGCGGATGGAACATTTCCTGACAGTACCCCCCCTCAAAGGAGCGGCCTCTGGACGCTCCAACTGGTTGTAGTTGTCCAAAGTCTAAGGCATCAAGCAGAACAATGGGTAGGGGTACTTCAGGCTGGGTATCAGGCACTTCAGGGCAGACAGCGGGCTCCGGATTCTTAAGCTGGGCGGCAGGCAACTTGAATAGGGCAGCAGGCACATCAAGCTGGGCAGCAGGCACAGGCACATCAAGCTGGGCGGCAGGCACATCAAGCTGGGCGGCAGGCACATCAAGCTGGGCGGCAGGCACAGGGCACTTTAGGCTGGGCAGCAGGCACATCGGGCTGGGCAGCAGACACTGGGACCTTAGGCCGAACAGCAAGTACCGTAAGGGCAGGCTGGATAACAGGCACATCGGACTGGTAAGCTGGCAGGAACTGGGACGTCAAGCTGGGTAGCAGGAGCTGGGACGTCAAGCTGGGTAGCAGGAGCTGGGACGCCAAGCTGGGTAGCAGGAGCTGGGACGCCAAGCTGGGTAGCAGGAGCTGGGACGCCAAGCTGGGTAGCAGGAGCTGGGGCGCCAAGCTGGGTAGCAGGAGCTGGGGCGCCAAGCTGGGTAGCAGGAGCTGGGGCGCCAAGCTGGGTAGCAGGAGCTGGGGCGCCAAGCTGGGTTGCAGGAGCTGGGGCGCCAAGCTGGGTTGCAGGAGCTGGGGCGCCAAGCTGGGTTGCAGGAGCTGGGGCGCCAAGCTGGGTTGCAGGAGCTGGGGCGCCAAGCTGGGTAGCAGGAGCTGGGGCGCCAAGCTGGGTAGCAGGAGCTGGGGCGCCAAGCTGGGTAGCAGGAGCTGGGGCGCCAAGCTGGGTAGCAGGAGCTGGGGCGCCAAGCTGGGTAGCAGGAGCTGGGACGCCAAGCTGGGTAGCAGGAGCTGGGACGCCAAGCTGGGTAGCAGGAGCTGGGACGCCAAGCTGGGTAGCAGGAACTGGGACGCCAAGCTGGGTAGCAGGAACTGGGACGCCAAGCTGGGTAGCAGGAACTGGGACGCCAAGCTGGGTAGCAGGAACTGGGATGTCAGGCTGGAACAGGTTGGTTGGGGTGGAGGCAGGTTGGGTTACTGGCAGGATAGTGTGGGTCGGAAAGAACTTCCGTTTCTTTTTTGGCTTAGCCACTGCAGCTTTGTACGTGGGTGCAGGGCTGTAAGGAAAGAAAGTTTCTGGGCAAAATGAAGACCAAGGAACAGTGGCTGGAGGAGGATTTTGTGGGACTGTTACAGGTGGAGGAGAAGAGGCAGGTGGACTGAAGGCAGGATAGGTGCTGCACTTGGCGACTGGGTAATAGTTTTTGGTAGGAAGCGGAGAAAACTGGGCTGTAGCTGAGGTTGCCATAGGCAATGGGGAGATAGATACTTGGGAAGGCAGGTGATTAATGACAGGGCTGGGATGTTGTGGCTTAGCTAAATACAAGAGATCTGACCATGCTCGTAGCACAGGTTGAACAAACGCTGGTTCACACACAGCCTGACTAACCAGAGATTGCACCGAATGGATGCAATCAGTCAACACCTGCTGTGAACAAGAGGAATACCGTTCAATGAAATAGGCTAGATCATCCTCTAACAACCATACCAGAGATTCAACTTGGCCATAATTGAAGGGGGGAGAGAAATCATCACTTCCTTCTGGAAAACATGATAGGGCTAGCTTTGCACATAACTGAATTAGGTGCTGAACATCCTCAAATGACATGTAGCCTTCATCCACCAGGGAATGAGCTGATCGGATGGTTTCCATCAGCTGGTCACTAGTCCATCCTTTTAAAATCTGACAACAAGATTCACCATCCTCTTCTGCCAGCAGAGAATAATAAAGGATTTAATTGTAATCCATATTGGCAGACTAACAAGCCAGGATGGTTCCTCAATGCAGCCACGTCTGGTCAGGGATGGCCTTGGTATACTATCAGGGAATTGGTAGACCAGACTGTGTGGACTGCACAGAGGAAACCCAAAACACATGTAAGTGAAATAATAAGTGTTTATTTAAATAAATGACAAGAAGTGAAAACAAAAACAGTGCACTACCAACCACAAACTACAAACAAATAATATATACAATAAATGGGCAATACCAGAATCATAAACGAAAAGCCAGCCCGAGGTCATACACAGGGGGGTCAGTAGATGGGTAAGGATGGGGAACCAGCAGGAGAAGGAGAGGACGGATGGATGGGCTGCAGAGCAGGGATCCAAGGTAGGCAGGAGACAGGAGGGACAGGTCCAGGATGGGATTGGGATAGATCAGGTCAGGTCGGGTCAGATACAGGCTCAGGTACAGATAACACGGCCAGGGCCACCTGGAGAGAGCAATACCAAGGCAAGCATGTATGGGCTTGCCGGGTATTTACAAGAGTGAAATAAGTAACACAAGTAACACCTGAGCGCAGGAGGTGCTGTCTGCCCCACACTGCCAGAATCCATCCGCTGGTGGGTGCCAGTACTGCAGCCAAATGATGACATAGCAGCAGGGGAAAGTTCTCCTGACAGTTCCAAACTGCCAGGAGACACCTGCTGGTGGACTGCAGTACTGCATGCCAAAAGACAGATATCACCAGCGGATGGAACATTTCCTGACAGTTTCCCTGCAAAGGTAAAGCATAATGGGCTACTATGCATCGCATAGTAGCCCATTATGTGTCACTTACCTGACACAGGAGCCAGCGATGTCACCGCTGTCCCCTCTTCCACGAAGCGTCCATCTTCCTTCCGGGTTTCGCTGCTCCCGCGCTGTGAGTGGCCGGAGCAGCGATGGCATCACTCCGGCGCATGCGCGCGGGAGCCGTCAGTGACGGCATGTTAGCCTTCACTGACGGCATGCTCAGTGCGCATGCGCTGTAGACATTGGTGCCCCTTTTTAGGAAAATATCTCCTTAACTGTGTAGGTTAACCACTGGGCACTTAAACCCCCTTAATAACCAGACCAATTTTCAGCTTTCGGTGCTCTCACACTTTGAATGACAATTACTCAGTCATACAACACTGTACCTATTTGAAATTTTTGTCCTTTTTTTCACACAAATAGAGCTTTCTTTTGGTGGTATTTAATCACTGCTGTTTTTTTTTTGTTTTTTTTGCGCTAAGAAAAAAAGACCGAAAATTCTGTAAAAAAATGAATTTTTCTTTGTTTGTGTTATAAAATTTTGCAAATTAGTAATTTTTCTTCATATATTTTGGCCAAAATTTATACCCCTACATATCTTTGATAAAAATAACCCAAATTGGGGTATATTATTTGGTCTTTGTGAAAGTTATAAAGTCCACAAGCTATGGTGCCAATCTCTGAAAATTGATCACACCTGAATCTCATTTCTTGAGACCCTAACAAGCCAGGAAAGTACAAAATACCCCCCAAATTACCCATTTTTGGAAAGTAGACATGCCAAGGTATTTAGTAAAAGGCATGGTGAGTTTTTTGAAGAAGTTGTAATTTTTTCCCACAATTCTTTGCAAAATCAAGATTTTCTTTTTTTTTCCACAAAATTTTTATATTAGCGGGTTATTTCTCACAAACAGCATATGCATAGCACAAATTACACCCCAAAACACATTCTACTACTCCTCCTGAGTATGGCGATACCACATGTGTGAGACTTTTACACAGCGTGGCCACATACAGAGGCCCAACATGCAGGGAGCGCCATCAGGCATTCTTGGAGCATAAATTACACATATACATTTCCTGACTACCTCTTACACTTTTGAAGGCCCTGGAGAACCAGGACAATGGAAACGCCCCAAAAATGACACCATTTTGGAAAGAAAACAACCCAATGTATAATCTATGAGGCATATCGAGTCTTTTGAACATGTAATTTTTTTGGAAAACATGTAAAGAAAATGAAACCACATTTTTTTTTTACATAACGTTGTCCATTTACACAATATTTCGAACACATAACATGTACATGGCAAAAATTACACCCCAAAATAGATTCTGCTACTCCTCCCGAGTATGGCGATACCACATGTGTGAGACTTTTCCACAGCGTGGCCACATACAGAGGACCAACATGCAGGGAGCGTCGTCAGGGATATAAGTTTCAAATCTAATTTGACTACCTATTACACTTTTGTGAGGCACTGTAGTGGCATGGATGAGCATGAATGGGAATAGATGAGCCGTGGATGGCTGAGCATGAATGAGTATGGATGGGTACGGCTGAGTATAGATGGGATGGCTGGGTATGGCTGAGTATGGCTGGGTATGACTGAGTACGATTGAGTATGGCTGGGTACGGCCAATTATGGATGGGGGTGGATGGGATGGCTGAGCATGGATGGATGGCTGAGTATGGCTGAGGATGGATGGATGAGTATGGATGGATGGGTATGCAGAGTATGGATAGATGAGTATACAGAGTATGGATGGCTGGATATGCAGGGTATGGCTGGGTATGCAGAGTATGGACATGTATGCAGAGCATGCAGAGTATGGCTGGGTATGCAGAGTATGGCTGGGTATGCAGAGTATGAACGGGTATGCAGAGCATGGCTGGGTATGCAGAGTATGGACGGGTATGCAGAGCATGCAGAGTATGGCTGGGTATGCAGAGCATGGCTGGGATCGGTGAGCAGGGATGGATGGATGTCTCCCTAAGCAGGCTGTGGGCACTACACATGCAGCCCACAGCGCTGCTGCCACCGATCTCTCCCCTCTCCGCTCACTCTGGACGGAGAGGGGAGGGAGGAACCGGAAATCACGCCGGTTTGTTGAAATGTGATTGTGCCGTCATTTGACGGCGCGATCACGTGGTAAACGGCCGCGATCAGCGCTGGACCCGGTGGTCACGGAAGTTCTCGGATGGACGCAAGACCGGAATTCTAGGGGAGGACGTCCATGTACGCCCTCCCAGAGTTAACAAACCGCCCTGTAGCCGCCATTTGGCTATGGGCCAGTTGTTAACTGGTTAAGGAGATATTTCTTGGACCTACAGGTAAGCCTTAATCTAGGCTTACCTGTAGGTCAAAGTGGTCTGTAAGGGTTTACAACCACTTTAAACCCAATGGAACTGGTATGTGATCACAGACTGACTGTACAGTCAGCTGGTAAAGCAGCCACATATAGTAAAATAGTCCTGGTCCCGGCTGTCATGCTGCAAAGAACGTCTACCATTTGCTTGGTTTTGTTAAAACATTGAAAGGTGTCATCTAAGAGACAATATTATGATTAAGCCAAGTACAGTAAAACGTGTTAAGGAAGCAGTGTCCCTGGACGGGGCATTCTGCATGCTGTCGATGGTCGACTGAAGGCACTTGAATGAAGGTTCAGGAGTGCACCTTGTGTAATATATTCTCCTTGAGTTTACAAGTGAGGTTGGGCCCTTTTGCCGGCAACCAGAGTGTCCACATTGGAGAGGCTTCGGTCTGGAGTGGTGCAGTTTGGATTTGGATGACTTAACATTGAAAGTGTTGTTATATCTGTTTAATAAGTGCAAAAAATAGGTGTCCAGAAATTCCGCGCAGTCCTATGTATTCAGAAATTTTATCTCAAGCAGTGCGTTACACGCATGTCAACCGCAAAAAATAAAAAATAAATACCCCCATGTTGTTATGAATTGGGCAGAGGAGGAGGTGCTCTGTATACCTGTTTTAGAGTGACAACACCTCCATACATAGAGTTCAAAACCCCTCCCTACCTACAGTACAATGAGCTAGCGCTATCAACCTAGGACAGGAAATGTGTTACTGGCAGGATCACCAAATGAAAATAAAAAAAGAAAGACTTGGAAAAAATGACTGTTATGCTGCAATATATTACATGCTTGTTCTTGGGTTTAGGTACGCTTTAATGGAAACTCTCTCAATTAGTGAAAGATATTGAAATCATTCACATAAATGATTTGGGAGAAGGACTAGTGAAAATAAAGATGCTGTAAATATTTGTGAAGAAATATATACTGTGAGTTTCTCTGTAGTGAACAGAAAAAATGTATTATATATGTATCAACCATTCAGGAAATCGGACGGATGAGGAAAGAAAGGAGGACCTCACCTTAATCCGATCAATAAATGGAAAATAGACACATATACATGTGCATACATTAGTAAATGTGAATGACCCAGATACAACGTGCGATGTGGGAACCACAAAGTCTGATGCTAGATAATGTTCAGAAGTGTGTTCCAACTATAGTTGGTACATGTGAACAAACATAAGTGAATAAGGTAAACATAAATGTGAACACATATAGGTCATACAGTCCAAATTCAGAAAGCTGACTGTTTCATGTGGTTGGATGCAGACAAATGTTCGCTCAGAAATTATTAAATAACTGACGATTCTTCAAAATCTTGAAACAACACACTTATTGGAATATTCACAAAGAAGAGAACCAAGTTTGCAGATGGGTACTCTTACCAGATCTAAAAGATTCATTGGCAAAAAGCTATGACTCAAGCCGACTGATATCAGGGATCCCGTGAATAAGGATAATCCAGTGATATTCCAAATATATAATCACAACACAGCTAGTAGGTATTATATAATGAAGTACAAGATACGATTGAAGTAATGAAGTAATGATAAGGTACTCTTACCGACTGCGGTGGACTCCCCAACCCAAGGTTGTGAGTCAATCAAGCTTACTCCAACATATGGTGGATACGTATCGGCATCACTATTGTTGCAATTCTTTGAGTTGGAAAAAATGATAATGTGGCCATTGGTACTTCACCGATGGATAGAAAAATATGTGTGAGGAAAATACCTAAGACGCCTGCTTGAATCCTCTTACAGATGGCAGCGACTTCCAGGGTATGTAATGAAAAGACAAAAGGAGAAGCTCCTCATAGTATAAAAAAAAAAACGGATAACCGGAAGAAACACCATTTATTCGGGAATAAACCCAAACAAAATGAAAAAACAAAGCTAAAAATGTACAATAAAAAGTGACAGGGTGAGCGTATAACCCTGCGCGCTTCGTCCTCATAGACTTCTGCTGGTTGGACTGTATGACCTATATGTGTTCACATTTATGTTTACCTTATTCACATGTACCAACTATAGTTGGAACACACTTCTGAACATTATCTAGCATCAGAATTTGTGGTTCCCACATCGCACGTTGTATCTGGGTCATTCACATTTACTAATTTATGCACATACACATATATATATATATATATATATATATATATATATATATATATATATATATATATATATATATATATATATATATATATATATATATATATATATATATATATATATATATATATATGTCCATTTTCCATTTTTTGATCGGATTAAGGTGAGGTCCTCCTTTCTTTCCTCATCCGTCTGATTTCCTGAATGGTTAATACATATATGATACATTTTTTCTGTTCACTATAGAGAAACTCACAGTATATATTTCTTCACAAATATTTACAGCATCTTTATTTTCACTAGTCCTTCTCCCAAATCATTTATGTGAATGATTTCAATATCTTTCACTAATTGAGAGAGTGGACGTTCCACTTCTTTGCATAAAGTGTTATTTACATTTAGCGCTACACTTTATATATTTTAGAGTTTTTGTACAATCGGTCACATTGTAGTGTTGGCTGCTCATCACCATTTGGTTAGCGCGGTTTGATTTTTCCCATTTTTTTTATATATATATATATATATATATATATATATATATATATATATATATATATATATATATATATATATATAAATTTTACAGCGCTCGCAATAATAAAACGATAACCTATGTCTGTGACCAGCCAGAAAGGTTCAGCATTACAGCCAGGCAACTAGCATTTTAAGAAGTAGGTCAGCAATGGGAGCCCCCACTACTCAGGAAAAAGTCTACTTTTTAGAGGCTGCTATTGCTGACCTCCTTTTAAAAATACTAGTTGCCTGGCAGAGTCCCTAACCCAGAAAAAAAACATACAGCAATTGAAGACACAATACTAAAAATATGTATACTTTTTCCAAATTGGTGGCTCATCAAATCTGGCATCAGTAATGCAGCCAGGCAACTAGCATTTGCAATCGTTATCTGTAGGCAGCCGCTGGCCCATGCGGAAGGAGAAAGAAACATACCCGCCTCCACCGCCTTTCACATCAACAGCCCCCATCGGCGATCAAGGCCAGCACTCGCTCCGCTTCCTTCCCTGCTGAGGTGGAGCCTGCTGGCTGCTACTTTTAGGTTAGTTTGCAATCTGATTGGCCAGGACTCGGGTAGGGGGTGTGGTCAGTTTCTCAGATGTGAAAGTGGATCCAGCCCTCTCAGGTGCATGCAGAATATGAGAAAGCAGCGTGGAGGGTAGGTCACAGAGTTAGTGTGTGCTGCTGTGCCCCCTGTGATGTAGATTTGGACTTATTTAATCTCCTTGGATGGGACACCTGAGGCTGACAAGCAGGCATGATGGAGTTGCATTGTGAAAATGGATGAGTATGAGAGTTACATAGTGAAGAGGCTCTCCACAATGTAATGCTCATCCCCACCCAGAGTCATCCTCATCAATTTTCACAATGCAACTCTATCATCCTCACCCCCACCCAGAATCCCCATCCACGCCCAGCATCATCCATCCCTCTCCATGATTCTGTGTGTGGATGGGGATACAATGTGGAGAGGGATGGATGATTCTGTGCGTGGATGGGGATACATTGTGGAGAGGGATGGATGATTCTGGGCGTGGATAAGGACACATTGTGAAGAGGGATGGATGATTCTGGCCATGGGTGGGGACTTGGGACGCCCAGTGGGCGGGCCCTAAGGAATGTTGGTGGTCAGGCTCCCCCAGGGGGCCCAGGCCTGAAGCTGTGTAGGGGGCCCCAAACTTTGATGGCTGCCCTGCACACCAATATTACTAAAGACTTTTGCCAAATAATACCCACTCTTTGTTGGTATGGAGGAACATATGACCTCCGTGCATGGTACACTTACAAGAGGCCAATACGCCACAAGTGATCTTTGCTCTTTTACCTCAATCAACTGATGTCATGAGGACATGCAGATCTTCCTTTATCAACATCCTATAATTCTTGGTTGATTGTTTAAAGCGGAGTTCCACCCAAAGGTGGAACTTCCTCTTTAAGCACTCCTCGCCCCCTTACATTTATAGTGAGACTTCCTGTCCCACTTTCTCCTTCCTCTTCTCGGCCACCTAGGACGAGAGGGGGAGTCGCCTAGGAGGCCCTTCCCTGCCAGCAATCTTCTGATTTCCTGGCCAATAGCAGAGCGCAGCGCGACTCACGCATTCGCAGTGCGCGCCCAGCCGTGAAGCCATAAGCTGTCACGGCCGGGTGCCCACAGTTGTTATGACGGCACCACGGAGAGGAGCGAGGCACCGGTGCCCGCATCGCTGGACCATGGCACAGGTGAGTGTCTGTTTATTAAAAGTCAGCAGCTACACTTTTTGTAGCTGCTGACTTTTAATAAACTAAAAAAACGTGTGGAACTCCGCTTTAATGAAATAAAATAGCAATGATTACTGGTCATTGTTGGCTGTGCAACCCAAAACCTCCTACAAAGTGTGAAGGTCCCAGGGGTATGGTTGCAGGCAGCGCCGGGACAAGATCATCCAGCGCCCAGGGCAAAAATGCCAAACTGCGCCCCCTTTCCCTTAGGGTTAGGGTCAGGGTGCCCCCCACCCCTGCAATAAACCATTGCGCCAGGGGCAGACGCCCCTCCTGCCCACCCCTTGTCCCGGCCCTGGTTGCAGGTTGGGGATTCACACTGTTCAGGCTATAAACACAATTCTTGGTCATAAAACACAAAGAAAGAAAAACTCAGAGCTCAAGCAGTAAAGCTTATGTATAAAATGTATGTAATACAAAGTCATTGCAACATCCAATATACACATTCTAAATGTATTCAATAATCATTTACAGCAATGCTATTCCAGATGAGCCCTAGAAGAAAGGTATTCAGTCCATCACCAAACCTGGCAGCTCTTTATCAGGACCTTCAGTGCAGTAATACAGTCCGGACTTTTGTCTTTTAGCGCAATGCCTAGAAGTACCGGCTTGTTCTTCGACTCCTGAGATACAAAGCTAACCAAATTCTTGGCACAGACATGAACCAGAGGCTGGAAAAATAAAGAAAATGATAAAAAAAAAAAAAAAAAAAAAAAGGAACTCAACAGCAGAGGTGGACTTTTATTTCCTTACCTGTTCTAGGAAAATGGCGGAATATGAACCGTTGCTTTGCACATCAGACGCATTCAAACCTTTCATGTTTATCATCACTAAAAAGGTATAGGCTGCTTCACATCAACCAGTTTTAGTAACATAAAAACCTCAGGAAAGTATCCGACTAAGGCCAGCCATAGACAGTTGAATCTTGGCCAGTTCACCAGGAACCAGCCAAGATTCGAACCATGTGTGGGCAGGTTAAATGTACCCAAGTTGACCGATTGATCAACTTGGGTACAAGCTGCCTATTTGATTTTACCTGTGATTATTGCGAGCGGCTGTTATAGCCACTCACAATAATCACTGTGTGCTCCAGGCAGGAATGGCTTTCTCGCCCCCCTGCTGGGGGAACACAATGGCTCCATGGGAGGTATGCCCTCCTGACTGGGTTGATGGGGAAAAAAAAAACAAGCGATTTTCTATCCTGCAACCCATGGTTGCAGGAAAGAAAATCGCTACGTCTATGATGGGCCTAAGGCCCTTTCCACATGGGACGGGCTCTGTTGGAGTCCACCTGCTCAGCAGGGAATCTGTCCACTGAGCAGGTGGATGGCTGGTTGGCGACACAGACACAGCCCACTCTCCTCTATAGGCAGTCAGATGTAAATGGACCGCCTGTCCATTTACACCCAACTACCATCCAATCTGCCAGACAGATGGGGAACAGATCACAATCCATCTGTTTTTAGCAGGTAGGATAGGATGTTGAGTTACTAAAGGCAAATAGTTCAATTTGCAAAGGGGATTTTCCCCAGACCTCAGTAAATGAGGGGAGCCTCTGCTGACCTCCATCATCCATTCATGTGCAAGTAAAAATGCAGTTTATTTTTCTTCAACACGATTTGGTACTCATTTCAAAGTGACACCACATTCATTAGGCTCTGAGGAAAAATTCCCTTGCAAAGGGTAACAGCCTATTTGTCTTTAGAAAATCAACCCCAAATTTTGTGGATATTTGGCTTATGGTAGTCCCCATAGTGAGGAGGGTATAAGAGATGACTGTCTGGTCTCTAGACCTGGTTGACCCATTTTGTTATTCTTTTGGGTATTCACAGTACTGGAAGATATTTTCCTACATAAGGCTGGCAAATAACTTATAACAGCATAACAGTATGGGAACTGTGCCACGTATAGTTTTTGTTCTGTTCTTTTTTTAATAGAAAGTTTACTATATGATTTGATCAATTAAAACATGGTACACACATTAAAGGAAAAAAGTACAAAATTGATGTTGGGTATAAAGTGCAGGTAAACTAAGAGTACCATACTTCCCAGTAGCATCTAAGTGCCCTCCCAATCATTCCTTTTGCCTCATCACTATAATTAAGCTGCCTTAAAGGGTAAGTTCACCTTTACAGAAAAATCTGCAAGGTAAATTTACACAGGACGCCCTCCTCACCCCCCCAGTCCCGCTGACCTGGAGCGTGACGATCACACGCACTGACATACAAGGTCGCCGCCTTACTGTCTGGGGCTTAAAAAATCCCCCACATTTTAATCTGCAAAACATACCTAGTCAGGAGGTACGCTTGGGAGCATTCTAATTGGTTGGCGCTGTCACATGGGCAGCACCGACCAATCAGAACCTGCTTAGCCCGTCCCTTTAACGCGGGCAAAGAGAAGCGAAATCTGCAGGATTCCAAATCTCCAGACCGGTACAGCGGCAATATGAGCTGTCAATGTGGGGGGGGGGGGGGGGGGAAATCGCCTGACTCCAGGTTAGCGGGATTGGGGGGGGGGGGGGGGTCCATTGTAAGTTTACTTTACAGATTTTCTGTAAAGGTGAGTTTACACTTTCCTAGCAGGAGATATCTAGCAAGGAATCACTCCTCCTAGGTCGGATTATCCTGCTTCTGATTAACCTGTGATGTATGCACCTGTCGCTGGATCCCCTGTATGCACTGTGTAATAGAGAGCCTGGAGGTCCTTATTAAGCACATGACTGGTCAACAGTGCGTACGATCTAAGTTTTCCAGAATGTTTACTGATCTGATTGGCATAAATGGGATTTGGATGAGCTTGTGGGCATGCGGTTTTAATTTGACAACGTTGTCATGTTTTAATTTTGTGTAAACGCCTATTGTTTATGCCCTTTTCCCCCCCATTTATATATTTTGAATAAAGATTTTTTCAGGTTTACAACGCTGTTAGTTCCCTTCCTGTTTTGGAGCTAAAGGACTATTTTCTTTGAGGGTCCTTTCCTTCACCCCTGTACTTTTTGGATACTATGCAGAACACCAAGTTTTATGAAAAGTTTGTAAATTATAAATACACTTTCACCTTCCCTATTGTCATCACCGGGTTATGATCTTTGGCGCACTTCTAACTTTGGAACCCTCATTTTTGTTTGGCTTCATGCCTGAAATGTGTATGCAAGAGAGTGTTACCAGGGTCAGCCATAAGAGGCCACAGCTGGGACGGACCTTTAGACCCCTACACACACACACACACATTACAGCCAATTTAACAAACAGCATGGTAAGAGTTTAGGAGGATACCAGAGTACCCAGAATAAACCCAAGCAAGCAAAGGGAGAACACGCAAACTAAAAGCAGATAGTGTTCTGGTCAGGATTTAACTGGGAGGACCCCAGTGCTGCAAGGCAGAAGTGCTAACCACTGAGCCTATGCCTTGTCCTTTCAGATGAAAAAGATACAAAATGTCATGCTTACCTCATCAGATCCTAGAAGGACTTTGGTGGTAAGGGTGGGTTTGTCCAAGTCTCCGGCTACCGTGTTAGGAGTGACAGAGACCATTGTGCCAAACTTCCCGTACTGCGTCACCACAACCAGAATATGATCGGTGAAGGCGGAGCAGACCACCTGGGTAGTACACCCATTAATCAGCTCTTCAGCTTGTTTGGAGGTCACCACAGGCTGTCCTTCCATGTTCTCTCTATTGGTGACAACAAGTGAAAACAATATTAATTTCTGGCCTTGCTGGAGCCACCTGAGTGCGCTGTACTAAATAGGTTGCACATCACGCAAGCGCACTGCACCTGTCAAACATGGCAGTATTGAAATGGTGTACATTATTAGTTATGCGAGCAAGAACTGTTGTCCCAATAATGGCATCCTATTCAGAATATAAAAGAATGTTTCAGAATAGGATATTCAATGTAAAGCCATGCACCCTGACAGTGTCCTAGGTGGTACCATCTTCCAGACACAGAATCTCATCTCTTTTATTTGTTATCATTCTGTGAGCTTAGACTGGATGGCAAGATGGCTGCAATCGCGACATAGAAGGTGCCAAGGGCCAAGCAAATGGCCATCTCACACCATCACGCTGTAATTATATAAATATTATTCACATTTGTGTAATGCAGTAATCTTTTCCCCAAAGAAGCTTCCATCGGATGGGAGTTGCAGTACCACAATGCATAGAAACACACTTGCAGTGCGCTGCATAGAAATACAGTACATGCATTTTTAAGTGGGTTTGGGGCATTAAGAAGCCCCGTCAAATGAAGGAGCTGCTTTAAGGGCATTGCCCATCTTTAACCACTAGAGCGCTGGAAGATTTTACTCCCTTCATGACCAGGCAATTTTTTCAGATTTAGCACAGCGCTACTTTAACTGGCAATTGCGCGGTCATGCAACACTGTACCCGAGCTATATCCTTTTGGTGGTATTTGATCACAGCTGTTTTTTTTTTTTTCCCGATAAAAAAAAAACAAAAAAAAAAAGACCTACATTTTGAAAAGAAAGAAAAAAAAAAAACATTTCGTACTATAAAACATATCCAATAAAAAAAAAACAAAAACAAACAACTTTAAAAAAAATCTTTTTTTTTCTCCATAAATGTTGGCCAAAATGCATTCTGTTACACGTCTGTGGTAAAGAAGAAATTCCAATAAGTGTATATGGATTGATTTGCATGAAAGTTATAGTGTCTACAAACTATGGTATATATACAGGCAGTCCCCGAGTTACGAACGAGTTAGGGACTGCCGGTTTGTTCTTAAGCTGAATATGTTCCTAAGTCAGAAGTGCAGTCATGTTCTGTCAAGTAGCCGCGCATGCGCAGATGTCGTTTTCCAACGCAGAATGGCAGAGATGTCACGCCGTCTCCCGTTCTTAAGTAGGAGTCATTCACAAGTCAGATGTTCATAACTCAGGGACTGCCTGTACTGGAATTTTTTTATTTTTTTTTTATACTAGTAATGGCGGAGATCAGTGACCTGTACTGGGACGGTGATAGTGCAGCGGTCAATCTGACACTGAGGGAAACTGACTACCACTGACATTAATACAGTGATCAGTGCTAATAATATACGCTGTCACTGTACTAATGACACTGGCTGGGAAAGGGTTAACATCTAGGGCGATCAAGGGGTTAAATGTATGCCTAACAATGCGTACTGTGCGTGCCATTTTTATTAAGCAATGTGCTGTTTTTTACGGCACATTGCTGCTGTCTGTAGAGAGCCCTGTGTTGTTTACCTACACAGGGCTCTCTTCTGTAATTCTTGCACCCAATCAGCGGGTGCCAGCTATAAATCATTGACCGGGACCTGCTTGTGCTGCAGCGAATGACAGCACAGCCTTCTGGGTCTGCGCTCACCTGTGCGAGTGGACCTGGATGAAAGCTGCGGCGTACAGGTGTGCGATTGTGTCTGTACAAGCCGCCCTGACCCGCGCCCACAGTATCTCTTATGCCGCGTACACACGAGTGGAATTCTCGTCGGAAAAGACTTGGATGGTTTTTCAGACGGAATTCCGCTCAAGCTTGTGTTGCCTTCACACGGTCACACCAAATTCCGACCGTCAAGAACGTGGTGACGTACAACACTACGACGAGCCGCTAAAATGAAGTTCAATGCTTCCGAATATGCGCCAAATTGTTTCCGAGCACGTCAGAACTGCCACAGACGGTGGGAATTTCCGATAGAAACTTTTTCCGTCAGAAAAATTGAGAACATGCTCTCAATCTTTTGCTGGCCGAAATTCCGCCAGCAAAAGTCCGATGGAGCCTACACACGGTCGCATTTTCTGACCAAAAGCTCACATCGGTCTTTTGCTGGTGGAATTTCCGATCGTGTGTACGCGGCATAACACAAAACAAAGTACAGGTACGTCGTTTTGCGCAACAGAGCCGCCCTATATGTACCGGGGCTGGTCGGAAAGTGGTTAATGAGACATCAGGAGTACAAAAGGCCCCTATATCTCCCCTGTCCTCCAATTAAGCTAAAGGAATGCAGATCATGGTCCATAACTTCTTCCCCGGCCATACTGGCTGGCGATAGTGACAGCAGGAAGTGATGTTTTATATGCTGCACAGCAATGTGAAGGGGCCCCTGTAGCCATGTATAAAGAGTATGGGGCCCTTAGATGAATGGAGGGATCTAGATCTCTATGTGTGAATGGTGCAGGTCCTGTTATACTTATATATACACAATCATAGAAATGGCAGCCAGACCTCACTACTAATAGAACAGCCTGTCTAGGATGTGCTCTATAGTGATCAGCACACGGCTCCACACTGACTGGGGTACACACAGGAGGGACAGGTCCTATTTAAGGAACTACAACTCCCAGCAAGCACGAGGAGATACTCAGCCTGAGATGGAAAGCCTTCCTGAGGATGACGTATACAATAAACACAGCCATGTGCTCTGATCATTCCAGCCAGGCCTGAGGCCTACACTAATTGTATACCTGATAAGTCTGCCTCATGTGTAATAACTCTCCTCAGCACTCACCCTCCTCCTAACCCTCTGATCAGCTCACCTCCTTCACAGCTTCCCCTCCAAGACAGGAAGAACCGAGAGATAGAAAACTACAACTCCCAGCAAGCTCTACGCTGACAAACTCCAACTTTATTAGTTGTAACAAACATCGTACAGAACAGCACAGGGGAAAGAAACGTACTAGCGCCACCTGCTGGCAGATTCACACATTTTATTTATTATAGGCATTCAGATAGCATACCAGTTTACACAGCACATTACATACTGTACATTCAGTCCCTGCACTCAAGGAGCTTACAGTCTAAGTCCCCATGCACACTCATGTGACACAGGAACCTGAGTGATATCAGGTAAAGTCCATGAAAAGGTGTTATGTTCTGTCAGGCACACTATGGTGCTATTAAAGTGGTTGTTAACCCTTACAGACCACTTTGACCTACAGGTAAGCCTAGATTAAGGTTTACCTGTAGGTCCAAGGAATATCTCCTAAACCTACACGGTTTAGGAGATATTTGCAAAAAGACAGGCACCGCTGTCTACGGCGCGCAGGCACACTGAGCACACCGCTGCTAACGGCGATGTGCCGCTAGTGACGGCTCCCGTGCGCATGCGCAGGAGTGACAGAATCGCGGCTCCTGCCAATCACAGCGCCGGAGCCGCGAGACTCGGAAGTCACTCCGGGATACATGGCAGCGGCGGAGATGAAGAAGGAGGACCGCTTCGGGGGCTTCGTTCTCAGGCAAGTTATTCATAATGAGCTAGTATGCTATGCATACTAGCTCATTATGCCTTTGCCTTACAGGGTTTATTTTTATTTAATTTTTTGTTAGGGGTTAACTTCCTCTTTAAAGCGGTAGTAAATCTGCACTTTTTTTTTAAAACAAAAAAAACTTGCAAGGCAGAGGCCTAATGAGCTAGTATGCAGCGCATACTAGCTCATTATAAAATACTCACCTTAGAACGAGGCGCCGGTATCTCACCCGATCCACGCCGAGGGAGCTGACATGTTGCCTCGGCGTGTCTTCTGGGTATCGCGACTCCGGCGCTGTAAGTGGCCGAAGCCGCGATACGTCACTCCAGCGCATGCGTGCGGGAGTCTTTTTCCCGACAAGGTCTGGCAGTTCTGCCTGACCTTCAGAGAGCCTCCCCTCCCCTTGGGGACCTCTGCAGAGACTCAGGGCTATGGGCCGGAGATTCGGGGCTATAACCCCAAAAGCCACCCCCTAGCGACGCCACTGAGCACAGGTATATCTATTCTCTATCTATCTGCTCCTGATGACATCACTCTGACGAAATGCGTATGGTGGGACTTGGAGCGTCATTGTGTCACTTCCAGGTTCGGGTCTTTGGGTCATGGAACGCACGGTGTCCTGGACATAGTATTTCCTATATGCTTGTTTACTTCTTGAATACTGTAAGTGAGTTTTTGGCTTTATGCGTTATAACTCACAAAATGGATTCAGGCTATGAGAAGTCTCTTTGTCCATCTATTCCCCTGCATGAGTATATCCCACGACTGCACTAAGTAAAGAGGAGAAGGAGAGACCACATGTTTTACACCAAGGAATCACTCACACACAGTGCCTTTTGCCCCTGCAGGGGTGAGTGTAGAACGTTTACTTTGGACTTACTGTTTTTTAAGCACAGCGTTTTTTTTGAACAAATTTCAGCACTCTCTAAATATATTATATAGGTAAAGGTCACATCAGTTGATTTGTATGAGAAGGTTTTCTGAGTTGATATATAATTTGTGCTAAAGGGACAGTGCACATTTTTTATTTTCTATTTTTCTATATTTATAATTTTTATTTATATACATTTGTATGTTGTTTCACAGTTTCACATGAATTTTCTCTTGAACACTATTGCTCTTTAAGGCTGGGTTCACACTATTGCGAATTGGATGCGGGTTTTCTCCGCATTCCAATTCTCATGTCAGGAGATTGTGACCAGCTCTCGCCGGTTCACAAATCTCCACAGCGGCTCTGGTGCGAATTGCACAGGAGTCCTGTGCGTCTTCTAGTCCATTTCAGGTCCGAATTCAGCCAAAAATTCAGGCTGAAATTGGACCTAAAACGATGAACAGCCATAATCCCAGCCATAATCACATTAGATGAACCCAGGTTGTATATGAGGATAAGAGATATATTTATTGTGTTTTTGACCCATATGGTAATATTATTCTTTATATAACACAGTATTTAATGGGGCAGTGTATGACATTAAGTACACTCTTATATTTTTATTTACTTACACTTATATTGGGGCAGCGCCACCCATACCTCTCTCTATTTATAATTTCTATTCTGTCGCCAGCAAGTGTCTGCCCAAACAAATTTGTGTCCCAGCAAGTGACACCCAGCAGGTGTCCATGCCAGCCAGCAAATGATGTGCCACCAAGTGACTGTGTCTTCAGGTTTTGGTGCCAGTAAGTGACTGTGAGCATCTTCCCATGATCATCTTCAGCTGGACCAAGCCAAGTGTCAAAGAGATCAAAGTATATGAATCCACCTTGTAGGGAAATCACAAAAATGTTTGCTATTATACCACAACTAGAGTTGAGCGGACACCTGGATGTACGGGTTCGGCCGAACTTTGGAAAAAAGTCCGGGTTCGGGACCGAACTTGACCCGAACTTGACCCCGAACTCCGAACCCCATTGAAGTCAATGGGACCCGGACTTTTGAACACTAAAATGGCTGTAAAAAGGTAATGGAAAGGGCTAGAGGGCTGCAAATGGCAACAAAATGTTGTTAAGAGCATGGCAAGTGGTCTGCAAACAAATGTGGATAGGGAAATAACTTAAAATAACATAAAAAAATAAAAAATAAAAATAAAATGCTGGAGGCCCCCTTCTCAGCAGAAGAGGTACAGGAAGTCATTAAGAACCTCAGAAACTCAACGGCACGATGCCGCACATATGGTGGGAATACCCCAGAATACGCACTTCCTGGAAAAAAATATTAACTTTCATCAGGAGACTGGGTGGGAGACAATGTGAAGGAACCGGAGGCACTGTCAGCAACCCAATCTACTATCGCCTGTACTTGTACTGGCCTCAACATTCGTACAGCCTCATTAGGTGTGCCAAAATACCGCTGCAGGCTCTGTCGCCTACTCGCACCTGAGGAAGGTGTTTCACTAGTGCGTGTAGCTGGCACAGATCGACCACGTCCTCTCCCTGCAACAGGAGCGCCACCAGCAGCACCACGACCCGGGCCACGTCCCCTTTTTGATGATCTCCTCATATTTTCAAAATTTATGATCTCGCCCTAAATGGGTGTTTTTGTCAATAGCAGAATACACGTACAGTGTCTAAAGCGTTTATGAACACGCAGAAAATGCTATTGGGAAGAAAAAAAAAACGCAAAATTAAATTTTTTTTTGCAATGTTTTTCCAATATCAGAATACACGGATAGTGTCTAAAGCGTTTATGAAAACGCAGAAAATGCTATTGGGAAAAAAAACACTGCAAAATTAAATTTTTTTGCAATGTTTTTCCAATATCAGAATACACAGATAGCGTCTAAAGCGTTTATGAAAACGCAGAAAATGCTATTGGGGAAAAAAAAACACTGCAAAATTAAATTTTTTTGCAATGTTTTTCCAATATCAGAATACACAGATAGTGTCTAAAGCGTTTATGAAAACGCAGAAAATGCTATTGGGAAGAAAAAAAACACTGCAAAATAAAAAATTTTTGCAATGTTTTTCCAATATCAGAATACACAGACAGTATGTAAAGCGTTTATGAAAACGCAGAAAATGGTATTGGGAAAAAAAAACACTGCAAAATTAAAAATTTTTGCAATGTTTTTGCAATATCAGAATACACGGATAGTGTCTACAGCTTGTATGTATGAAAACGCAGAAAATGCTATTGGGGAAAAAAAACACTGCAAAATTAAATTTTTTTGCAATGTTTTTCCAATATCAGAATACACGGACAGTATATAAAGCGTTTATGAAAACACAGAAAATGCTATTGGGGAAAAAAAACACTGCAAAATTAATTTTTTTTGCAATGTTTTTCCAATATCAGAATACACGGACAGTATGTAAAGCGTTTATGAAAACACAGAAAATGCTATTGGGGAAAAAAAAACACTACAAAATTAATTTTTTTTGCAATGTTTTTCCAATATCAGAATACACGGATAGTGTCTACAGCGTATATGTATGAACACGCAGAAAATGCTATTGGGAAAAAAAAACACAGCAAAATTAAAGTTTTTTGCAATGTTTTTGCAATATCAGAATACACGGATAGTGTCTACAGCGTGTATGTTTTTTTTTTTTTTCCCCAATAGCATTTTCTGCGTGTTCATACTGTATGTATGAACACGCAGAAAATGCTATTGGGAAAAAAAAAAAAAAAGCAGAATTTTATTTTTATGCAATGTTTTTCCAATAGCAGAATACACACAGACTATGGTGTATCTCTTAGTATATGCAGTGTTGGTCCTAATGGTGCACTGAGCTTGCAGGTAAAACTTTTATATTTTGTCTGGCACTGGCCTCATGGCACTGTTAAAAGACTGTGCACTGCACCCCAGCCAGGGTACAATTGATTTAGGAATCTCTTCAATAATTCTCTCTGCCTCTTTCTCTTCCTTACTAAAGAAACTCCCTTCTCTACTCTAGCTATGTAGATCGCTCACTGATCTAACTAATTAGAAGCAAAGTTAAGGAATGCTGACTGCCTGACTGACTGAATCACACTAACTCCTAAAATCCTCTCAGCAGCACAGGAACCTGTCTATAACAGAATGACGCTGTGTGCTGTGTGTCTGGACTATATATAGAGGCAGGGTCACATGCTGCACTGCCCAATCACAGCCATGCCATTAGTAGGCATGGCTGTGATGGCTTCTAAGGGCACACTAGTGAAACGATCGTCGATTGGCTGCCCTGCAGCTGTTAAAAAGGTGCCAATACAGCGCCGAACACCGGACACAAACCCGAACTTACAGCCAATAGTTCGGGTCCGGGTCCCGAACACCCAAAAGTCCGGTACGGACCCGAACTTTACAGTTCGGGTTCGCTCAACCCTAACCACAACCTAAACATACTCAAAGCAGATCATTTCCTCTACATCACTTATTTTTAGGTACAGAAAAACATTTTCCTTGGTTGTTTGATAAGATTTCTTGATGCTTTTTCAGCTCCTCAAAAATGCTTACAAAAAGCATTAATAAGCGTTGCTTCATTCTTTATAATCAACACATGTGTGAAGGGATTAGTATGTAAGTCTCTTGTAGGCTATAGTTACTTATGATTACTTTGCTAGCACAAATGTGGATATAATTTATTATTTTCCATTTATATCCATTTAATGATTGCTGTTTCTATATATGCGTTGGCATCATGGAAAATGATGTGGGCAGTAGAGGGATTGATCAGAGCGGCGGCGCCCGGGGGGAGGGGGCAATTATAAGAACTGATACTGTTGTGTGTTTCTCCCTGCAGCAGCTGAAAGCAAGCTCAGCTTCCTTTCCTTCCCACCAGCTTTCAGCTTCTGCAGGGAGAGACACACAATGGGATCAGTTCCTTTAATTTTCCCCGCCACACCGATCACCCTCCCTGTCCTGGATTTGATCTTCCTGAGATTGTAGGCCACACCCACCCATTTATTGGTTTTAAACAATGTAATATTTCATAACTCTTTTATTATATCATAACTTCATAAATCCACCAAACAGATTTCTATCTGCTCAGTTATTAGAACTCGAGCAGTAGCAGAATTTAAATATAAACAACAGTTCCCCCCAGAATCCAGGGTGACCCTACCACATAACAGATGTTCGCGACTGGGGCGAGAGGAAGCTTTAATCTTCTTGCTTGGTTCAGTGGGAAAGAGGAAGAGCCCCTCTCCTGCTAACCTTTTATAGCCTATCTCCACATTCCAGCATTTTCCCTGCGCTCTGATTGGTTCCTCCCGTGTACCTCAGCTTAACTTCCTTAAAGGGACAGCCGCCCTAAACTACCTATAACTTTAATGCTGCTAACTTAAATTACCTAACTGTGGTGGGGAGGCCACAACCTCAAGAAAGTGGACCCATATTGTGCCCCCTTTTTCATGAGATTGTAGGCCACACCCACCCACAACACCTTTCCCCAGATACAATTTAACTAAATAATAACACAAACATCCTTTTCTTGGCAAAAAATTGTCCGCAACACTTTTATTGGTTTTAAACAATGTAATATTTCATAACTTTTTTATTATATCATAACTTCATAAATCCAAACTGATTTCTATCTGCTCAGTTATTAGTGTAAAAGGGAGTGCAGCGCTAGAAAAGTGAACAATTGAAATACCCTTCGGCAAACAAAAAATTCATCAATGGTGGTTTGTGGAAATATTTCCGAATCAGAAATATTTAAATAAAATACAGATATTATTCATAATGAACAAAAAAGACCCAATAGAAGTTCCTCAATCGTAATTAAGGAAATAATTATATATGAACTTGACGTGAACAGTGGCATATACAAATAATGTTTGTGATAAAACAAAGAAATGTCCCAAAATAGTACAATAAAAGTGACGCCAAGACAGGATGTTTCTAGACTGAGTCCTCTGGTGCACACATTCGTGGAAGAATGGAAATAGATGTACGCTTACCGGAACAGTAAACGGAGGAATTGGCTACGTGGTACGGATCGAAGCCATTGTGGATGGTGGCAGCTGTCGACCGGAATGTAACCATTCCGGTCTGTGGGTTTGAAATATGTGGCAAACTCCAATTTATGATCCACGACTTTGATCTCGAGATCCAAAAAGTTGACCAAAGTGGAGCTGACCTCATGGCAAAGGCGGATACCCCTATTGTTGGAATTAAGCAGGGATATGAACGCATCCAATGTTTTGCGGCTGCCCTTCCATAGGAGGAGGATGTCGTCTATGTACCTCGCCCAAAAGATCAACTCAGGTCTCCTGAGGGCATAGACGACATCCTCCTCCCATTTGGCCATGAACAGGTTCGCAAGGCTGGGTGAAAACTTGGCACCCATAGCCACTCCGCGGGTTTGCAGGTAGAACCTGTTCTGGAACCAAAAATAATTGTGCTGGGCCGCGAACCTCAGCAAATCTATGATAAAATTTCGTTGTATTGGGGGTATCAAGGCACTCTGAGACAAGTAATGATCTACTGCTTTGAAGCCTAAATCATGCGGGATGCACGTGTAAAGTGCAGCCACGTCTGCCGTTACCAACAGCATGTCATCCTGATAGGTGACTGCTTCTAACTTTCTGATGGTGTCGCCTGTGTCCTTCAAATAGGAAGGCACAAGTTTAACCAGGGGTTGAAGATAGAAATCAACATATTTCCCTATTCTAGCCGTAACAGAATCAATCCCACTGACTATTGGCCGTCCTGGAGGGTGGACGGGATTTTTATGTATCTTGGGGAGATAGTAAATTGTGGGAATACGTGGCACTACGGGTATCAGAAAACTCTTCTCCTTTTTGTCAAGGATCCCCAAAGAGGAGCCTTCCTCAACAAGGGCAATCAATTCCCTTTTAAAAGGAAGAGTGGGATCATTAGGAATGGGAGTATATGTGTCAGTGTCACCCAAAATGGTATCCATTTCTTTTATATATTATATCTATTATATATCTATATATATATATATATTTCTTTTATATATTATATCTTGTCAAGAACGACTATACCCCCGCCCTTATCTGCCGGCCTGATAATTAAATTCTTTCGTTCGCACAATTGCTTCAGTCCTGTTTTAACCTGAATATTGGTGTGTACCTTTTTCTTAGGTAGTCTCTCTAGGTCCTGTAGAACCAAACTGCGAAAGACCTGTAAGGAAGGGGCCATTACACCGGGAGGATTAAACAATGAAGGGTTGGATAGTCCTGAATGAACCTGACCATCTGATGTTCTAAGTGTATTGTGAGAAGGTGTAGTGAGAAAATGTCTCTGTATGTTAAGTTTTCGAACAAATTTTTGAATGTCGATGAAAGTAAAAAACTTGTTCAAGGTCCTTGGAGGGACATATTTTAGACCTTTGTCTAGAACAAGTTTTTCTTCATCGGATAAACTAACGGTACTTAAATTAAATATGCCAGAACTGGTCAAGTTCTTTTTCTTTTGGCTTTGGACCCGCCAGCCGCCTCGGGTCCCTCGTTTCCTTTTGTGTTTCCCGGGTAGTCCTGCATGGACCTGGGAAAATCCAAAGGGTGAGGACGTCCATCTTCATTGGAATTATACCCATATGGTGAGCGGAGGTAAGGCTCTTCATCTCTCTCCATATACCCATATGCGTCGTGATGGACATTGTTCCTTCTACTTTCCGGGACAGGGAAAGAGCGTGGAACTTGGCGAGTGGGGGTTCTGTAGTTATTCTCATGATAGCCCTGATGATAATCCTCCCGTGGGCCATACCAACCAGTGGACTGTCCTCTGGGACTATTGTAATAGTGAGAATCTCTGTATTGACCCTGATAAGCCCCTCTACTTCTATTAGGGGGGCCCCCGCCTCTAGAATATGGAGGTGGGTGTCCATTCGAATTATGTGGCTTGCCCCGGGTTTCAGGGCCCCTAAGGGGTACTGATTTAGCAGATTGGGACATAGGAGGTGGTCGTTTAGACCCTTCTTTGAAATTAGGGTCATACGTCAAATTCTTGTCAGAAATAGGGATATCAGACTGTATAACTTCCATTTCTGTACTCAAATTGGCCGAGATAGCTTTTTTCTGCCAATTGAAAACAGTTTTGGATTTATAGTCTGTAACATCCCTATTGTATTTTTTCTGTTTTTTTGTCCTTTGGTCTCTCTCTTCCTTCTCTAGATGGTTTTTGAGGCCAGTAGAAAGTGAGATATACTCAGAGGACGTTTTGTATGGACCAAGTTTATCTCTGAGATCTTTGATCTCTTTATCGATGTTAGTAAGTCTGAGTTGCTTTCTCTCAATCAAAAATACAAGGAGCTGTATGCCCACTTCATTAAAATAACCAAACCAAGTGTCAGTATCCATATCACCCTGCTGGGGGGAAACATCCCACCTCAGACCTCTGGGGACCATCTTTTCTTTGACATACTGTCCTAAAAAAGCTGTATCCCATTGGATATGGATCTCTGTAGTCATGAGATTTTTAAGTCTCATGAACATACCACTGATCTCTGTTTCAGATCCGGTAGAGGAAAAAACCACGTCAGTGTTAAGTGACCTGGAGGTTCGATACTCAAAAACTTCCATATTTCTATTGACGTGTGAGTAGCAGCTATAATAAAGAGTCAAGTGAAAATGTGAAAGGTGGGAAGAATTATAGCGCTAAACTCAAATATAAAGACAAAATGCTAATGAAGCGGCTGCGCTAGAATAAGACAAATATTCAAAGGGTAGTGTAAAAGGGAGGGCAGCGCTAGAAAAGTGAACAATTGAAATACCCTTCGGCAAACAAAAAATTCATCAATGGTGGTTTGTGGAAATATTTCCGAATCAGAAATATTTAAATAAAATACAGATATTATTCATAATGAACAAAAAAGACCACCACTGGCCTATTCCATTTTGCCTACCGAGTGACCTTCCTAGAGTCCCTGTCCTATCCATGAAGATCTGGAATCCATGCTAGCTGCTTTCATTTTGACCCATTGTATCCTGTTGGCGAAGTCGCGAGTGGTCCTACAGAGTCTACCTGCCTGTCCTGGAACATCGAGGTCGTAGGCTGCCTAGAGCCCCTTTATGCCTGTCTGACTCCCTGTTGCTGACAGGGAGTCCACCTGTTCCGGTAAGTGTACATCTATTTCCATTCTTCCATGAATGTGTGCACCAGAGGACTCAGTCTAGAAACATCCTGTCTTGGCGTCACTTTTATTGTACTATTTTGGGACATTTCTTTGTTTTATCACAAACATTATTTGTATATGCCACTGTTCACGTCAAGTTCATATATAATTATTTCCTTAATTACGATTGAGGAACTTCTATTGGCTCAGTTATTAGAACTCGAGCAGTAGCAGAATTGAAATATAAACAACAGTCCCCACAAGGCCCCCCCCCCCAACCGCAGACCCTCTCTATACTGTACTGCAGACCCAGATTGAATATATCCAGACCCACGTCTGATAAATGAACTCCATCAGGCCTGTACAACCCCGGATAACCACCTTTGAGGTCCACATGCCGATAAGACAATCCATTAATCAGGGGCATATAGCCCTAGTGACTCTTTTCCTAATTTTTTCCTTAACCCTCCCCTGGACTGAGGAGAGCCACGAAAGCCGAGGGACTATCTACCAAAAAACTAAAGTTGTACCTGGGGAAGTAATACAAAAGCGATGGAGAACCCGTTTGACCATGAACAACAAATCTAAAGTCCTAAGGTTCCCCAAATCATTACCCCCTAAGTGAATAACCAAAATGGAGGACATGGGCCATATTTGACACAACCTCGTTAAGTGAAAACAAAGTTGATACCACTAAAGGCCTCTTATGCCCTTGCAATGCAACTTAAAAGAGTCCAGCTGCAGGGACAAATTCGATGAGTAACTGCATTGAGCCGCTCTCTTTCGCACCCAGTATATATAGGAATGTCCCAGAATCCAAACTGTGTGCTGAATACCTGAAATTAAAACAAACAAATTAGGTCTAACATATAAATTAAAACAATGGTACTTCCACCTCCCCATTTCCTTAATGTCAGTTTCTGTGAACCCTAACCGGGCCGCCTCAGAAGCTGCGCCTATCCTAAATGAGTGGGAGGAAAATTTGAGGTTGGTTAAACCCATCTGTACCAAGCAATTCTAGAAAAATGCATCAAACTGGAATTTCATAAGCAGCATTGAATTAGCATGAATAAGACCCCCCCCCCCTTCGGAAGGCCTAATCCCCATGAACTGTCTACCTGCCGCTACCGGGCACATGAATACGTCATCATGCTCGTGCAGGTTGACCCACCTGCCCTTGCCGCATTGATCAGTTTTGGAATGCTGCAGCCAAATATGCACTTCCGAGTGGTCAACCACCACTTGCTCATATCGAATTCCTGAAGCCCCTTGCTTATTAGCTGGTACTAACTCTGAGATACGGAAAGCAGCAAAAAAGGCTAGCACAAAAGCCGTCTTAAAAAGTAACGCTTTATAAGTAGAAAAGCAAACAATTTCAGTAACCCTGCAAAGACCACTAAGGATGTCCAAGGAGATAGGTCGTCGACTATCCGAGACAAAAGTCAACCTCCTGTACCCCTTCAGTGCCTGTTTAATGGAAAAATATTACATACAAGGTTGCAAATCCAATAGCCGAAAGAAAAATTAAATGCCAGCCAGCGTTTTTGTTACATGACTACATGAAAAGTGCTGCTGCATTAACCGGGATAAGAAGGCAAAAACAATTTCTTCGGATGGTTCTCTGAAACTAAAACCTTCAGCGCTGGCAAAGGACAGCCAGCTTCTTCAAGCCATTGAGTAATTGGACAAGGTCTTGGGAGCCAAGGAACCCTGAATAGCTTCTGCTACCACAATCAAATCACGTCCCACAGGTGGTCTGGGCACGGGATGCCTGTCACATCTGCCTCTGGAAGCAAACTCTGGAAATCTGCAACCGAGACAAAGAATCAACAACATTATTCAGAATCCCAGGTGTATACTTAGCTTTCAGTCAAACATTAAATTTGAGTCATCTAAAAACCACCTGTCTTAGTAATCTGATCACTAACCATGAACCGGACGAAAGACAATTAACCGCATAGCGCACGCCTTTGTTCACCAGTCTCCACCAGAATACTCCTATTTGCAAAATCCGGTCCCCACAGTTCTAAAGCCACCAAAATCGGGAATAACTCCAACAAAGCCACATTCCGGTGGACACCCGTCTGAACCCATGACTCAGGCCAAACTGCACAGCACCAATGAGTTCTCCAGATAACGCCAAAGCCTTTAGATCCCGCAGCATCCGTAAACAATCAGAAATCTGAGGCCATCACAAATTCAGATTGGAAAAAGACTGCCCATTATAACATTCCTGGAAACTAGCCCAAACCATCAAATCCTCTTTAAGAGGGCTAGTCAATCTAATGTGATCCAGCTGAGATTTCATACCAGAAATTGCCAAGTAGAGACGCTGAGGAAAAATCCTGCCAACCGGCATAATTCTACAGGCAAAGGCCAAGATCCCTAACAGCGATTGCATCTCCTTCAACCGTATTTTCTTTCATTTCAACACCCAAGCAATCAACCACTTCATTTTTTTTCAATTTCCCCTCAGGCAAACGAAACTCCATCATACAAGTATCAATTTCGATGCCCAGGAATTCCATTGTCATGCTGGGCAAGCATGTCTTTTCATCTGCTAGAGGAACACCAAATTCCCGAGACATAGCCTGAAATGACAATAACAGATCAAAATAACTTGAAGAGTCAGCCGGCCCGACAAATAAAAAATCGTCCAGATAGTGAACCAGACTATCCATACCAGATTGAACACAAAGAACTCAGGGCAAAAATGTGGAGAACGCCTCAAAATAAGAACATGACAGCGAACATCCCATAGGGAGACACTTATCAAAAAAAATATTGACTATCAAAGAAAAAAACCCAAGTAATTAAAACCTGATGGGGAAATAGGCAGGAGACGAAAAGCTGATTTTATGTCGGCTTTTGCCAACAATGCTCCAGACTGCATTCTCAAATGTCACATACGAAACCGAACATAAACTCCCATCAATATCATCAGTCAATGACTCCCCTTTCGGAAAGGACAAATGGTGAATGATGTGGATTCATTAGGTTCCCGCTTAGGAACCACTCCTAACAGGGAAATACGAAAATTACTGAAAGGTGGATGCTCAAAAGGCCCCTCGATTCGCCCTTCCACAAGTTCCTTGACCAACTTATCCCTCACCACCTGTGGAAACAGTTGTACAGATTTCAAATTTTCAACCATTTTACACCCAGTTCCCAAAAAAGGAAGGTAAAGTAAACCGTTAGAAAATCCTTCAATGAGCAAACATGCCATCTCTATGTTTGGATAGCTGTCCAGCCACGGGCGTATTCTTTACAGCCTCACTGACGTGCAGGCTTTTGGGAAAAATATCCCTCTGTGCTGGACCAGAACCCACAGCAGAGTTCCACTTAAAACACTTTGCTGCTGGATGCGCTCCAGCACAAAATGAACATTCATGCTTGTACTTACACGATGCATTCCAGTGGCATGGACCGTCATTGAATGCAAAACAACAGCCTTTCCTAAAGGCTGCATTGGAAGGGTTAACCGTGGACTGTTTTGGAGCCACCAGCTTCTGGGGCAGTATAAAATTGAGCCAGAGCCCCACGTCCTTCATTCCCCACCTAAGTGACGGGTGTATGGACAATTTTTGACGGAATGACTCCTCATAATAAAACCAGCCCAGGCCACCAAAATTCTTGTAAGCCTCTAAAATATAGTCTAGATGCTGAAAAAGGCCCCCCGCACAATTCTGGGTGCTTTTCTACCATTATGCCCGAATAGATGCAGTGAGCTTGCAACCAATTATTAAATGACCTTGGCACTGGCCTGCGCCTGTCATCCTCACTCCTCTCTTCTCCCCTCTTCTCTGATCTAACCGTAAACTCTTTATGAGCCGACAGGAGAGAAAGAATATCTATGTACTCTCCCTTCCAAATTTTTTCCTGTCACACTCAAATGATACCCCAGTGGAGACATCTCGCAGGGCATAGCGTCTTTTATACAGAACTCAGGGACATTAACCCTGACAGGCGCAGATGTGTGCAATGGCTCAAGGACTACATTTGCATTCTGCATACCAACACTAAAATCAGACATAGAACTGTGCTGAGCTGCTAAACTAACAGGAGGATTAGAAAGTACAGCAGTGTGGGGGTTAACTGGCATAGAAGTCAGAAGAGGAGAAACAGCAGGAACTGAGACATGAAACAGAGATTGAACAAGGGAGGACAGAGATCCCACTAACCCTGATAAAACATTTAATTGCTGTAACTCCCCAGCTGCTGGAGGTTGCACCACGTTTTGCTGTACTTCGTCCTCTAGCAGCACTCCAGGGTTTGGCACTTGTGCAGCCAGCCCAACCTGTAGCTGCCCAGGCACCTCTACACACTGAGTGCCTTGCTGCATGACTAGTTGTTTGCTTACAGGCAGACTGCATAGCGTACCGCCTCTCCCTTGTGTCACTTGCAGGCTGTTGAGACTGGCCCCGCCGCCCTCCTATGCCTGCTGGCGACTGCAAGCAAGTCCGCCTCTTCTTAGTGTTCCTCGTGTTCTCCCCGCTCCCCTGCAGCACTACCGGCTTCCCTCTACTCCTCTACCGCCGGCTGCTGCGGGTGCACAGAGAGGGGTCTTCAGGATAGAAAGCGGGAAAGGGGTCGGTAAATGTATCATTTACTGACTCCTTCCTTTTCCAAGTGAACACAGAAAGTGATCGGTACCAATCACTCACTGTGTTTGTTCATAACTAAACTAAATAAACTGTGTTTATTATGCTTCAGTTTGTGAATGAACAGGAAGCCGCTCAGCACTGAGTACTTCCGATTAATTTGCTGTCCAGTGCAGCTGTGGTTGCAGAGCAAGGGACTGGGGAATGGCTGCCTTCTGTCCCTTACCCTGTCTCAAAAGTGAGACATCAGGGGTCTGTTTAGACCCCTGAAATTTCATCAAACCCCCCCTGCCCCCAACAACATTGTAGAATTTTATTTTTTTAAATATAAAAAATATAAATAAAACTAAGGGCTCATTCATACAGGTTCTCTATTCCATATAGTGTGAATGAGCTATTTGTTTATGCGGCTGGAGCTGCCTGTTACTCTGTGAAGATACAGCAGCTATACGAACAGGAGGTCCTAATTTTACAGGTGTACAGGTGTGGGTGAGTGGCCCTGAATGCACACTGTCTGTATTTGAGGCCATACACCTGCATCCACACACTTGCAAATTAGGATTGTGGCTGTGTTTGTACAGTTGCTGCATCCCCATAGTATAACATAGGGTGCCTACACACAGCTTCAACCACATAAAAAAACACTGTCACTGTTTATTGATTGCAGGAGGCGCTACACGATAAATTAATGTCTATATAAAGTCCCAAACTTATGAGATTCATACAAATTCCACAATGCTTGACCAGATCAATAAACAGTGTTCCCGTAGTGCAGAAAGAATGAGAGTGAAAATAGTACACTCCAATCCCCCACAAGTGATCCACTACTCCCACTGTGGGTCTCACTCCCCAGATGCTTATGCCTCACATATAAATGTTCGACATAAATCGCTTAGATATCAGCATTCCCTCTGTTGGTCCTTCTTAACCTATTGGCTGGGCCTTAACACAGAGTGGCCGCTGTTTTTGCGTACCCAGATGTAAATACAGCTGTGCCGAGAGCGTGCACCCTGCGCACTCCTAGCACAGTTACTGGTGGCTAACGGAAAGCTCCGGATTGCTACTTGCTTTCCGATCATGTGACCGCTGTGACAGCCAATTATGACGGTCACATGATCATAAACCCTACCCTGCCTCCCAGCATCTAAAAATGCTTAAAGGGCCGGTAGGTGTCAGTGCCAGGGGATTAAGAACTTGTATAGGCTAGCAATCCATCTGGTGGTCCCTCAGACATTTAGGCAGAAAAAAATCCCAATAGTGTGATACCGTAAAACCGTTTTAAATTTTTATTAGTAAACTACTCACAAACAATGATAAGTCAAAAGCACATCAAGTAATCAATCCATAGCAGCCCACTTTGTTCAATCACTCTTTCCCCATCAGTGTGCCGGTGTCCTATCGAATACTGTCCCCAGTCGGATAGTGTCCGCCGCGTACTGCGCATGCGCAGTACGGATGACAAGCAGATTCCGAAAATATCCGAATATGAACGGCGCCTGCGCCGTGAGCCCAGGTTCAAGCCCCATCATCCAAGTGGACATAGAGTTAGAATAAAAAAGAGCCGAGCGAAAAGCGTGGCGAGCGAAGCGAGCCCGTGAGGGGCCCTCTAACTATGTGCAGCCCTATGTCCACTTGGATGGTGGTGCTTGCACCTGGACTCACGGCGCAGGTGCAGGCGCCGTTCATCTACGGAGATTTTCGGAATCTCCTTGTCCTCCGTACTGCGCAAGCACTGCACCTGCGCAGTACGGGGCAGACACTATACAATGGCCGGACAGTTTTTGACAGAACACCGGAACTCCAGTATCTCACCTGACTCCTCAGCATGTATGAGCCGTGGTGTCACTTCCGGGATGGAGTGTGACGTCACTTCTGCTTGCTGTGCGGCTGCTCCCAGACGCAGTGTTTCGTCTCACTCACGTCTTCCATGGGCTAAATGTGACATTGTTTGTGAGTAGTTTACCTTGATTCTAATAACATTTTTAAGTGGTTTTATGGTATCACACTATTGGGATTTTTTTCTGCCTTAATGCCATCGGATGGGTTGCATTTGCTAGTCTATACAAGTGCTAAAGAAGGACCAACAGAGGGAGTGCTGTAATCTAAGCAATTTATAACAACAATTTCTATGTTAGGCATAAGCATCTGGGGAGTCAGACCCACAGTGGGAGTGGTGGATGACCCGGGGGGGGAGGATTGGAGTGTACTTTTTTCACTATAATTCTTTCTGTACTACTGGAGCACTATTCATCCATCTGGTCAAGAATTGGGAACTTTATATGAATCTTATATTTATGGGACATTATATAGACATTCAAGGTTCGTTTTTTTTATTTTTTTTTATTATTACCATTACTATTCCTTTATACTGGCAGCAATTTAGAAATTGGATGAAAGGTTTAGCACTGGGAAAAATGAGGGACAAATGAAAAGAAAAGAGGGACTTCCAAATCAGGGACAGTCCCTCGAAATTGGGGACAGTTTGAAGCTATGCATTAGTTCTGTGGACACTCATAACACTTTGGAGGGGTTTCCTCTCACTACCTGTTATGGCTTTCGGACAGGAAATAAAGGAAAATCTCCCCAATGGAACACATATGGCAAAAAAAGAAACTAACAGGGGTTATAAATCTTGTCTATTTCCAAAATATATATAAAAAAAGTTTTATCTAAATTTTAAGAAAGTATTTAGTAAGTAAAGTTCATGTTTGATCGCAGATCATTAAACAGCCACAAGATGGCAGTGAAGCACCATGAAAAACTTGCGTACTTCTATCAAGTGCTTTAACCAGCCTGGGGCAGGGTAGGGACTCTAATTGGGTCCTAAACAACAAGCAGGGTGATGATGCTAGAAGACGCACTAAAGGAGTGCTTGTATTTGTATTCTTTTTCCCTGACGTAATGTACCTGGAGTCTTTTAAAGGGAATCTATAACCATGGAAAGTTTTTTTAATTTTGCCCTCATGTTGTAAAGCACTATGCAAACTGTTGCTGCTATATAAATCCTGTAAAACAATAATACAAATAATAATAATAATATTTAAAATTTTACAGTCTAATAGCTAATTCACTTATAGTAAAGATGCCAAAAAGACCAAAATCCTCCACTAGAAAAATGACAGCACTGCCTTTTTCTGACAATTTTGTCCCATTGGGAAGATTTCTGTTCTGGTGACAACCCAAAATTTGGGATTTTCTTTCACTCTTGGTGACAGGACTGCTGTTAGAAATCATGGAGCCCCATATAGCCTACCTAACAGCCAACACCCCGTAGGAGATTAGGGGGAGGTATAAACCCCATGATGCTATGCTGTACAGCTATGGCAGAAATTACAGAAAGCAAAGCACATGTGAACAAGTCCTTTTAAAAAAAATATATATATATTTTTTAGAAATATTTTTTTTTTACATTTTTTCTTAGAATTTATTTTTACATTTTTTTAACTGCCCTGTTGGGGGCGCTTTGATGAAATGTCAGGGTTCTAAACCGACCCCTAATGTCTCACATTTGAGACTGAGAAAGGAACTGAGGACATACACTCACCAGCCACTTTATTAGGTACACCTGTTTAATTGCTTGGTAACACAAATTGCTAATCAGCCAATCACATGGCAGCAACTCAATGCATTTAGGCATCTTGACGCGGAGAAGACGACTTTCTGAAGTTCAAACCGAGCATCTGAATGGGGAAGAAAGCGGATTTACTGTAAATGACTTTGAACGTGGCATGTTTGTTGGTGCTAGACGGGTTGGTCTAAGTATTTCAAAAATGGCTTATCTACTGGGATTTTCACACACAACCATCTCTAGGGTTTACAGAGAATGGTCCGAAAAAGAGAAAATATCCAGTGAGCGGCAGTTGTGTGGTCAAAAATGCCTTGTTGATGTCAGAGGTCAGAGGAGAATGGGCAGACTGGTTTGAGATAATAGAAAGGCAACAGTAACACAAATTACCACTCGTTACATCCAAGGTATGCAGTATACCATCTCTGAACGCACAACACATGGAACCTTGAAGCAGATAGGCTACAGCAGCAGAAGACCACACCGGGTGCCACTCCTGTCAGCTAAGAACAGGAAACTGAGCCTACAATTTGCACATGCTCACCAAAATTGGACAATTGAAGATTGGAAAAACATTGCCTGGACTGATGAGTCTCAATTTCAGCTGCGACATTCAGACGGCAGGGTCAGAATTTGACGTAAACAACATGAAAGCATGGATCCATCCTGCCTTGTATCAACGGTTCATGCTGGGTGTGTAATGGTGTGGGGGATATTTTCTTGGCACACTTTGGGCCCCTTAGTACCAATTGAGCATTGTTTGACCACTTCCCGCCCGGCCCATAGCAGAATGATGGCCGGCGGTGGTTCCGTTATCCTGACTAGACATCATATGTCGTCTTTCAGGATAACGAGCCGGCGCGCACCTGTGGGGTCACGCAGCGCGGTGATCGGTGGTGCTGTGTAACACACTGCATCTCCTATCGTAGTAAGGAGGCTCCTTACCATGTGATCAACTGTGACCAATCACAGCTGATCATCCCGTGAACCAGGAAGTGCCGGTAAATGGCTTTCCTCGGTTCGCGCTGACAGGGAGAGCCGATCAGCTGCTCCTTCTGTCAAAGGCTGATAATCAGCACATTGATTATCAGCGGAGCCCCCATGAAAGGGGGCCCATCAGCTGCCAATCAGTGCCCATCAGCTGCTAGTCTGTGCTCCATCAGTAACGAGTGACAATTAGTGCCCATAAAAGTACCAATCAGTGCCCATAAATGTGCCAATCAGTGCCCCATCAATAATGCCTGTCAGTGCCCTTCAGGTGCCAATCAGTAATGCCTGTCAGTACCTCCTCATCAGTGCTGCCTATCCAGTGCCCATCAGTGCCACCTATCAGTGCCACCTATTAATGCCCATCAGTGCCACCTAACAGTGCTGCCTGTCAGTGCCACCTATCAGTGCCACCTATTAGTGCCCATCAGTGCCGCCTACCAGTGCCCATCAGTGCCAACTATCAATGCCGCCTATCAGTGCACATCAGTGCTGCATATGAATGACGCCTATTAGTGCCCACCAATTCAACATATCCATGCCTCCTTAAAATTCCTATCGGATCAATCGGATTTTCCCTGGATCAACTTTACCTATAAATGTCAGTACCCAGTTATATTATGTACATTTAGGAAACAATCCCCGGCCTTTTTTAAAGCAATCCACTAAGCTTGCCAGAACCACCTCTGGACGGAGTCTAGTCCGCATTTTCACAGCTCTTACTGTGAAGAAACCTTTCCGTATTTGGAGATTAAATCTTTTTTCCTATAGACGTAAAGAGTGCCCCCTTGTTCTCTGTGATGACCTTAAAGTGAATAACTCAACACCAAGTTCACTATATGGACCACTTATGTATTTGTACATGTTGATCATATCCCCCCTTAACCACTTGCCTACCAGGCACCAACACCCCCCTCCCATCCAGACCAATTTTCAGCTTTCGGTGCTCTCACGCTTTGACTGACAATTACTCAGTCATGCAACACTGTACCCAAATGAATTTTTTGTCCTTTTTTTCCCACAAATAGAGCTTTCTTTTGGTGGTATTTGATCACCTCTGGGTTTTTTATTTTTTTGCGCTATAATTGAAAAAAGACCGAAAATTTTGAAAAAAAACGCATTTTTCTTTGTTTCTGTGATAAAATTTAGCAAATTATTAATTTTTCTTCATAAATTTTGGCCACAATTTATACTGCCACATATCTTTGGTAAAAATAACCCAAATTTAGCGGATATTATTTGGCCTTTGTGAAAGTTACAGACTCTACAAACTGTGGTGCGAATCATACAAAATTGATCACATCTGATGTACTGGTGGCCTATCTCATTTCTTGTGACCCGAACAAGCCAGGAAAGTACAAATACCCCCCAAATGACCCCTTTTTTGAAAGTAGACATTCCAAGGTATTTAGTAAGAGGCGTGGTGAGCTTTTTGATGTTGTCATTTTTTCCCACAATTCTTTGCAAAATGAATTATTTTTTTATTTTTTATTTTTTTTCTACAAAATTGTCATTGTAATAGGTTATTTCTCTCACATGGCATGTGTATACCACAAATGACACCCCAAAATAAATTCTGCTACTCCTCCTGATTATTACGATACCACATATGTGGGACTTTTCCACAGCCTGGCCACATAGAGAGGCCCAACATGCAGGGAGCGCCATCACGTGTTCTGGGAGCATAAATTACACATCTAAAGTGTTGACTACCTATTACACTTTTGAAGGCCCTGGAGCACCAGGACAATGACACGTGACACTGACGTGGCACTGATGACACGTGACACTGACGTGGCACTGATGACACGTGACAATGACGTGGCACTGATGACACGTGACACTGACGTGGCACTGATGACAGATGGTACTAATACGGGGCACTGATGACACGTGACACTGATGACAGATGGCACTAATATGTGGCACTGATGAGAGATGGCACTCATACATGGCACTGATATCACGTGGCACTAATATGTGGCACTGATGCGAGATGGCACTAATACGTGGCACTGATGCGAGATGGCACTAATACGTGGCACTGATGACAGACGGCACTAATACGTGGCACTGATGACAGATGGCACTGATACGTGGCATTGATGACAGGTGACACTGATAACAGATGGCACGTGACACTGACAGGTGGCACTGATGACAGATGGCACTAATATGTGGCACTGATGACAGATGGCACTGATGACAGATGGCACTGGGGATGGCACTGGCAGATGGCACTGGGGATGGCACTGGGGATGGATCTGGCAGATGGCACTGGGGATGGCACTGGCAGATGGCACTGGGGATGGATCTGGCAGATGGCACTGGGGATGGCACTGGCAGATGGCACTGGGGATGGCACTGGCAGATGGCACTGGGGATGGCACTGGCAGATGGCACTGGGGATGGATCTGGCAGATGGCACTGGGGATGGATCTGGCAGATGGCACTGGGGATGGATCTGGCAGATGGCACTGGGGATGGATCTGGCAGATGGCACTGGGGATGGATCTGGCAGATGGCACTGGGGATGGATCTGGCAGATGGCACTGGGGATGGATCTGGCAGATGGCACTGGGGATTGATCTGGCAGATGGCACTGGGGATGGCACTTTATTTATTTATTTATTTTATTTTAAAAAAAAAACTTACGGCGCTGCAGCCGTTCATCTCCCCCTCCTCACACGCTGTCTCTGTGTGAGGAGGAGGAGCGGCGCTGAGAGATGATCTCATATGTTTACATATGAGATCATCTCTCATTGGCCAGGGCGATCGCACTGTAAACGGCCGCTGTTATTGGCCGTTTACAGCGATCTGTGATTGGCCGTGTCCGAGGGACACAGCCAACACAGAATTTCCCTGCTGCGCGCTCGTGAGCGCGCACAGGGAACGAGGAAAGGGGAGGCCGTCATATGACGGCCTCCCGGGATTTGGCATCCGCGCTGTGGCCGTCATTCGGCTACGGCCGGATGCGAAGTGGTTAATCACCTCTTCTCAAGAGGGAATAGTCTCAGTTCCTCTAATCTTTCCACATAGCTGAGCTCCTCCGTGCCTCTTATCAGTTTGGTTGCCTTTCTCTGCACTTTCTCCAGTTCCCCGATATCCTTTTTATGAACTGGTGCCCAAAACTGAACTGCATATTCCAGATGAGGTCTTACTAATGATTTGAACAGGGGCAAAATGATATCTCTCTCTCTGGAGTCCATACCTCTCTTAATACAAGAAAGAACTTTGCTCGCTTTGGAAACCGCAGCTTGGCATTGCATGTTATTATTGAGCTTATGATCTACCAAAACCCCCAGATCCTTCTCCACCATTGATTCCCCCAGTTGTACTCCCCCTAGTATGTATGATGCATGCATATTAGCCCCCAAGTGCATAACTTTACATTTATCATCATTAAACCTCATTTGCCACTTAGTCGCCCAATTAGACAGAGCATTGAGGTTGGCTTGTAAATTGGAGACCTCCTGTAAGGACGTTATTCCACTGCATAGCTTGGTGTCATCTGCAAACACTGAAATGGTACTTTTAATTCCAGACCCAATATCATTTAAAAAGATATTAAAAAGTAAGGGTCCCAGCACTGAACCTTGGGGTACACCACTGATAACCTTAGACCATTCAGAGTAAGAATCATTAACCACTACTCTCTGAATTCTGTCTTTTAGACAGTTTTCTATCCATTTACAAACCGATATTTCCAAGCCTGTAGACCTTACCTTACACATGAGCCGTGTGTGGGGAACTGTGTCAAACGCTTTTGCAAAGTCCAGATATACCATATCCACTGCCACCCCTCTGTCCAAGGTTTTACTTACCTCATCATAAAAATAAATCAGGTTTGTTTGACAACTTTCATGAACCCATGCTGTCTGTTGCTTAAAATATTTTTTTCCAACAAGAACTCATCTATGTGGTCTTTTATTAAATGCTCCCGTATCTTCCCGACTATAGATGTTAAACTAACAGGTCTATAGTTATTTGGTAAAGACTTTTAAGCCTTTTTAAATATGGGCACCACATTGGCCCTGCGCCAGTCCAGTGGTACCCTTCCAGTCATTAACGAATCCCTAAATATTAGAAACAATGGCCTGGAAATGACAGAGCTCAATTCTTGTAGGATCTGTGGGTGGATGCCATCTGGTACAGGTGCTTTATCCACCTTTATTCTATCTAAATATTTCTGGACCATATCACTTTTGGGCCATTGTGGATTTGGGGCTGTGTCACTACCACCCCCATTATGGACATGAGCTCCCCCATGCTCCTTTGTATACACAGAGCTGAAGAAAGTATTTAATAGATTTACCTTCCCTTTGTTCTCAGTCACCCACTCTAGATTTTTTTGTAAAGGGCTACATGCTCAGACCTGACCTTTTCACTATTAATATATTTGAAGAATTTTTGGGGGTTTGTCCTACTATCTTTTGCAATCTGTCGTTCGTTTTGGATTTTTGCGTCCTTGATTTCCTTTTTAGATATTCTGTTATATTCTTTGTAACATGTAAACGATGATAGCGTTCCTTCATTTTTATATTTTTTAAACGCTTTTTTTTTATTATTTCTAGCTATTTTAACTTTGTGGTGCACTGGCCGTGCACCACATAGGTTTTATTTTTAGCCTTTTAAACGTATTGCCCATGGGAATATACTTTGCAGTGAGTTTAAATACAGTCACTTTGAAGAATTCACAATTCTTTTCTGTGTCCATTGATGCCAATATATCCTCCCAGTCTAAATCCTGGAGAGCAGCCCTCATCCTTAGAAAACGTTCTCTCTTAAAGTTAAGTGTTCTTTATCTTACCCTTATGTGTTTGTTGCTTACAGCTAACATTAAATTAAATCATGTTATAGTCACTGCTACCCAGATGCTCTTTTATATGAATATTGGTAATAAACTCTGCATGGTTTGAGATGACCCGGTCCAGCAGAGCATCATTCCTAGTCGGGGCCTCAATAAACTGGACCATAAAATCGTCTTGTAATAGTTTTATACATTTTTGTCCTTTAACTGTTCCAGCAGTGCCATTACTCCAGTCAATTTCCAGGTAATTAAAATCCCCCATTATTATCACTGTTCCAGCCCTTGCAGCCCTTTCCACCTGTGCAAGGAGCTGAGTCTCCACCTGCTCACTAACACTGAGAGGTCTATAACAAACTCCAATGACAACCTTTGAAGTACGCACACCCATGTACAGTTCCACCCATAATGCTTCAGACTCATCACACTCTAGTGCTGGTGTGATTTAATTGAGAGCAGAACATACAGAAAAAAAAGAGTTAAACTAAAGGACCAGGTGCAACAACATATTTAGCGTAAAGTGTTAGTTCACATTTACAGAAAAAAATGTAAAGGTGAACTAACACTGGGCACCTTTCCCACCCACCTGGTCCCTGCTGTACTTATTTCTGGGGTTGCAGAGCTGTCATCACCACCGCAGCTGGTCGAGCGGTCTGGGGATTTGAAATCCCTGCTGTTCTCCATCTTCTCTGTCAGGAAGTTTTGTATTTGCAGGATCACCAGGTCAAAATAAAGTAAAAAGTCTGAAAAAAGGAAACAAATGCAGCCACCACCTGTATGTAACGACTGAATAGCTGCAATATACTATACATTTTTTTGGGGGTTTACATACATTTAAAAGAGTTATGCCGCGTACACACGAGCACGCAAAAAATCTTGGATGGTTTTTCCGACGGAATTCCGCTCAAGCTTGGCTTGCATACACACGGTCACACAAAAGTTTGCTACATGGATTCTGATTGGTCAGTGCCATCACACTAAATGCTACTGCTGGAGCAGATGCAAGGGTGCTGACAGCTTGACATTACTAGAGGTAAGTACAGCAGGGACCAAAAGTGGGGAGGGTGCCAGGTGTTTGCTCACCCTTACATTTTTTCTATAAAGATGAACTAATGCCGCGTACACACGATTGAAAATTCGACCAGCAAAAGACCGATGAGAGCTTTTAGTCGGAAAATGCGACCGTGTGTATGCTCCATCGGACTTTTGCTGGCCGAATTCCAGCCAGCAAAAGATTGAGAGCATGTTCTCAATTTTTCGGTCGGAAAAAGTTCTGAAATTCTGATCGTCTGTAGCAATTCCGACGCGCAAAATTCCTACGCATCCTCGGAAACAATTCAGCGCATGCTCGGAAGCATTGAACTTCATTTTCTTGGCTCGAGTAGTGTTTTGTATGTCACCGCGTTCTTGACGGTTGAAAGTTCAGCAAACTTTTGTGTGACCGTGTGTATGCAAACCAAGCTTGAGCGGAATTCCGTCGGAAAAAACATCCAAGATTTTTCTGATGGAAAATCCGCTTGTATGTACGCGGCATAACTCTTTAAAATGTATGTAAACCCAAAAAACTAAAATATAGTATATTGCAGCTTATTGGTCCTTACATACAGGTGGTGGCTGCATTTGTTTCCTTTTTTCAGACTTTTTACTTTATTTTGACCTGGTAACCCTGCAAATACAAAACTTCCTGACCCTTTGTGAATAGGGATCCCCCACCCTGCACAGCCAGGCACACTGAATTTCCACAAACTCACTTGAAACAGGAAACAGTCCAGCAACTTTTTTTTTCTATATTTTATTAGGTGTTAATAAACGTGTATGGGGATGGGATGTGTATGGGATGCCCACTTGACTGGAACAAATTTCTTCGGGGACACTTCAACTATAAACACTATCTGTATACACTCCTTTTCCTCCAGTACATCACTTGCTTTCAGAAAACAGCTCAGCCCCAGCTGGAACACTGTTTGATGAATCTGGCAAGGCACTCAGCGAGATCAAGCAAAATCCCTTCACCGGCAGGGATTACGGTACGTAGAGAAAAAGTCCAGTTACATTCCTGTGGCTACTGATCCCAGCACCACCTCTTCAGGCACCGCCAGCCTGCCTAGCTGCAGCTTTCCCTTTCACTAGCCCTCCTGGCTACTTCCCACAGTCCTCTCAGACTGTCAGACTCACCAGCCACATGGCTGTCTTCTCCCTGGAGATCTCCTGCTAGCTGGCTCCTGCTGTCCTCACTCTTGCTCCCGTGCCTTTGGACCGGACATCTCTGTGTGTCTTGAGAGGATCCTTCCAGCACCCGAGACCCAGGCCCGAGTTCACCCCCCCAGACTAGGGGGCTACCCAGACTAGTTTCGTCATACATGACATCATCTGGGGGTGATGATGTCATGTAAGACAAAACTAGTAGGGTGGAGCCTATGCTCAACTTACTACGCCAATTTGTGATCTGCAGAAGTTTTTAACCTAGGAAATTGTTTACTCTTGTTGAACTTGTGGACTCATTCAATAAATACCACGGTTTTACACTATGTGGCGATCTCTCCCTTCCCTTATATCACTTGCATGAGAGGAAAAGGAGAAACCGACAAGGCTGATTTCAATGCCATCTTTGTTTGCTTTCCATGGATGGATCCTTAATGGGGTGTGTGAATCCATGCTTTGTTAGGCTCCTATAACGTGGAGTTCGGTAAGGGATCAATTTTTATACTTCACGGTGGAAGGTGCACTTTGGGTATCTCTGATCCTAGGAATCACAAGGAGCGTTTGGATACTTATATGGACACTTTTTTTGATTTATTATGCCATTTTTCATTTATTAGACACAAGCGTGGCAATCTTTTGTTGTTTTATATGTTTTTACACAAATGTTCTGTTGTGTGATTGCCAGCTGCTTTTTTTGATTCATCATTATTTGTCACCTGCAGTTACTACATTTTTCTTTTCTAAGCAATTTAGAAATGGATGAAATGTTTAGCACCTCGAAACACTTTTTCTTTTCCAATCATTTTTATTAAGGTTATAAACTGAATAGATACTGTATAAAGCCACTATATAGAAAACCACTAGAAAAAGCACTGGGAAACACTTTTTGAAAGATAAAAAGTGCCTTTTTATATACAACTATATAGATCAGACCAAAATTTTCCGATGCTACTTCTATAGTTCTGTATACTGCATCCCTAACAGCTGAATATCACTCCGCCGCCTGCTGTCAGGGATGCTCTAGCCACAACTATAGAGGTAGCATCGTGCTGAATTAACCCCACTGTTTTTAAACAAGACCTGCCCGCTGCCACCGCGGGGCTTCCAGTCCACCACTGCCCTTTGTCCGAGAAAAGTATTTGCCAGGACTGTCCCAGGCAGAGGAGGAGGAGGTAGCTTTTTCCTCCCTGCTCCGCCTCCGAGTGCCCCGCCTACCAGCTTCTACGCTGCAGTGCCGACAACGCAACAACCTGAGGTGAGGAGGATGCGCCGGGACTCAGGAAATGTCACTGGTAAGGGGGGAGTTGGGGGCACAGACTTTAGCTGTGTGTGTGTGTGTGCGCGGCTCTGCAGCAGGCAGGGATAGAGGGGGTGTAGTGCTTTTCATCTATCCTCTGAATTCTTTCATTTGTTGTATTGAACAGCTAGTAAGAAGTGTGTATCACTGTTCACATGTTCAGGGATGTTCTTTTCATCACATGAATATAAGCCAAAATGCTCTTTGGTTTCCAGTCACTATGCAATGTTCTGTACCTGAAGTCCAGGATATGTCATGGGTAACCTACCCATAGTACAGCCGTGTTAACTTAAAGTGGAAGTAAACCCTCCTATCATTCTCAGCCATGGAACCTGCCATCTTGGCCTCTTGTTTAATCTTCAACTGCCATAATGCTACACATGTGATCAGTTATGACACCAGCCATTGGATGGTTTCACATTTTGGTTGAGAGCACAACCAATGTGACAGTTAGCATTTCCGGCATGCCGGGAATGTAACTGTTTTTTTTGAAACTGTTAAATCAATTGGTTTACTTCTGCTTTAATGGCATCCTATTGTAATAATAGCCTTACAAGGGCCTAATTAGAGGCTATAAGTACATATCCTGTGTAAATATCATCCCATCTCCTGCAGGGAATAAATATCGACCCCCCTGTCTCAAGGATTAGTAAGTCATTCTCTGGTAAATGTGGCTGCTAATTGCACATTCATACTTTCTTGGGTTGAATTACTCAGTTGACAGATGCTGTCAAGCACAACTGTACATTAAATAGGATTTGAATATTAACCTGAACTTTATATATTTATTTTTACACAAAATATATATATTGTGTAAAAATAAATATATATATATTACATATATAATTAAAACTATATGAACCCTGGCTTGTCAGCAAAAAAGTATGTAATTAAAAAAAAAAAAAAAAAAAAAAAAAAAAAAAAAAGTATGTAATTATATATATATATATATATATATATATATATATATATATATACGCACCTTTTTGCTGACAAGCCGGGGTTCTTATAGTTTTAATTGTATATGTAATACATATATATATATATATATATATTATATATTTTTTTTTTTATTCTATATTTATTTATATATATACAGTGGACCCTTGGATTGCGAGTAATGCATTTAACGAGCGTTTCACAATATGAGCACTGTATTTTTAAAAATCGTAACTCGGTTTGCGAGTGTTGTCTCACGAAACGAGCACAATTCAGGCCAAAGCACTGTGCAGTACCGCGTTTGGCCTGAGGTGGGGGGGGGCGCCGGAGCCGAAACATTGCCAATCAGCGCTATTCGGAAATGCACGGAAAGGCCCGAGGACAGCTCTGCTGACCTCGGCACATCTCGGGAACAAAGTCTTTTGTGGTTTTCCGAGTTTTGCCGAGGTCAGCTGAGGTGCCCTCGAGCCTTTTCGGCCATTTCCGAGGCTCTCCGGCGCCCCCTCTGGCCGCATGCGATATTGCGTGCCATTGAAGTCAATGCAGAACAAATTATTTTCGTTTCCATTGACATCAATGGGGAAACTCGCTTTGATATGCGAGTACTTTGGATTACGAGCATTCTCCTGGAACGGATTATGCTCGTAATCCGAGGTTCCACTGTATGTGTATATATATACGGACGCACGTGTGTTTGAGCTTTGGTTTGAGGTGCACACCATAATGCAATAGGCTGCGCACGCCTATGCTAGCTACCCAGAATTAATTGGCAAGTAAAACAGATATCTATGTGTTTAAGTAATGAATTTAACTGTGTGCCTGTAGTTCCACTTTAAACTGATCTCCTTCATGCATATGTCAAAAAAAAAGGGCACAAATGAAACGTAATTAGATCCTGCTAGGTGTGTGTGAGAGTTCCGCATGGCAAAGGTCCAGGTTTCCTTTAAGAACCTGGGATTCATTGTCATTCCCCAGCAGCCTTATTATCCTAGACGTGGTATTCAAATATTGACAACTCTGCCGTACATTGTGTCACTGTGCGTCTTATGATTTGTAGGTTATATTTTCTATTTACTACTTATCTGATCATAGTGGACAGGTAATCTGGGTGTTCCTGTTGGCACTTCTTTATGATAAGGCTTGTGTGTGTGGTGTGTTCAATGGATGATTGACACCAGATCTGATCTCTCGTTCCTTCTGGGCGACTGGTTGTTTTACCAAGATATTTTCAAAGCAACAATTGACATTTCAGTAAAACAATTTGTAGGAAGGTGAGGACCTGCTGACAATTTTTATCTCCTGTTTTTTTTTTTTCTCCATCATTTATATCTGTGCTATAAAGCAGATGTTTTAGGAAGCACAGTTAGTATACAGGGACATAGAGGAATCAATCTGCATGTTTCTACCTAGCATTTCTTAAAGATCTATTGTATTTTCAGCACTTATCCATCATGTTATTGTTGTGAATGGTACCTTCAGTCATTTTTAAAGTTATTTTAATGTGTACATGCTTGCAGAAATGTGCTCACAATCGTCATGTTACTTATACAGATATGTAGATATGCACCTGTTAGTGCTAATTTGTAAATCTTATCTGACAGCATAATAGTATAAAAAAAAACAACAGTTTGTTTCATTTGATCATTTATATGCAAAGCGATCAGCGCTTAGCATATTCGGTTGCTACTTGAATATCTAGGAATACTAACAATTTGGCAATCTATGCATTAAGATAAAAAGCCTTCTGTGTGAAGCAGCCCCCCTCAGCCCCCCTAATACTTACCTCTAGATCCAGCCATGTTGCAGGGGTGTCTTGGCTGCCCAGGACTCCCCTCCTCATTGGCTGAGGCAGCAGCGCGGCAATATTGGCTCCCACTGCTGTCAATCAAAGTCAGTCAGCCAATGAGGAGAGAAAGAGGCAGGGCTGGGAGCTGCAGCTCCGTGTCTGAATGGACACACGGAGCTGTGGCTCGACTCGGGTGCCCCCATAGCAAACTGCTTGTGGTGGGGGTACTCAACAGGAGGGATGGGCCAGGAGAGCTGAGGAGGGTCCTGAGAAGAGGATAATTGGTGCAAAACCATTTCACAGGGCGGGCAAGTTTGTTATTTAAAAAAAAAAAAAAAAACAAGACTTTACCATCACTTTAAGATGAATACAGCCAGTGATGCTAGGAGGTGATTTTCAAAGTGAGTTTTCAACAAACTTAAGCATAGAGACATGGATAGATAGGTGAGTTTGAATAATGCAAATTTTGTAAATTGCTTTTTTGGTTTGTGGTGCTCAGATGCAGTGTAATTCCGCTTTAACATGCCTTGAATAAAGGCATTCCATTCATTTAAAATAGGCTAATACATGACAATGGAAAAGAAACAAACAGATCTACACCTTTTCAATGCAGAGGCATGTGCGTTGTGGTACAGTTCTCATGGCACCTGCAGTGCTTGTGCATTGAAGTGCTATTTTAAATGAGTGCCACTGCACAGATTCCCACTCGTTACTCTATATTGCTGTAACATGATTAAAGGGTGCATGTTACCACTTACTTGGTCTGGAGGGGTCCTAAAGCTGGCAATATTTCACACAAATAGAAACCAAAAAGTTTCTTGCATTAAGGCTTTATTCACACAGATATAAGAAGCCAGGGGTGTCTGGCAGCAAGAATGAGTAGATTCTTGCTGGTGGTTTAAACGCTGCCAGCAGCATGTGCGACCAACAGCAAGTGCCAGTGGCAGCTGTCAGATTTGTACTCTGCACACATCAATGGCTGGTGCCACTGCTGTTCACATGTAACTGCTCATCTGAACAGTTAAATGTGAATAGAGCCTCTGACCAACCAGGGGTGCAGGGTTGTGAGTTTTATCCCCACAAAAACTGGACACAGCTAACTGGCCAGTATGTATGTAATTATAGCAGTGTTGCTGCATCCAGAGGTACAGTGGTGTGAAAAAGTGTTTGCCCCCTTCCTCATTTCCTGTTCCTTTGCATGTTTGTCACACTTAAGTGTTTCGGAACATCAAACCAATTTAAACAATAGTCAAGGACAACACAAGTAAACACAAAATGCAATTTGTAAATGAAGGTGTTTATTATTAAAGGTGAAAAAAAAATCCAAACCATCATGGCCCTATGTGAAAAAGTGATTGCCCCCTAAACCTAATAACTGGTTGGGCCACCCTTAGCAGCAACAACTGCAACCAAGCATTTGCGATAACGTGCAATGAGGCTTTTACAGCGTCCTGGAGGAATTTTGGCCCACTCATCTTTGCAGAATTGTCCTAATTCAGTTACATTAGAGGGTTTTCGAGCATGAACGGCCTTTTTAAGGTCATACCACAACATCTCAATAGGATTCAGGTCAGGACTTTGACTAGGCCACTCCAAAGTCTTCATTTTGGTTTTCTTCAGCCATTTGGTGGTGGACTTGCTGGTGTGTTTAGGATCATTGTCCTGCTGCAGAACCCAAGTTCATTTCAGCTTGAGTACACGAACAGATGGTCGGACATTCTCCTTCAGGATCTCTTGGTAGACAGCAGAATTCATAGTTCCTTTTATCACGGCAAGTCTTCCAGGTCCTGAAGCAGCAAAACAGCCCCAGACCATCACACTACCACCACCATATTTTACTGTTGGCATAATGTTCTTTTTCTGAAATGCAGTGTTCCTTCTACGCCAGATATACTTGGACACACACCTTCCAAAGAGTTCCACTTTTGTCTCATCGGTCCACAGAATGTTGTCCCAAAAGTCTTGGGGATCATCAAGATGTGTTGTGGAGAAATTGAGACGAGCTTTGATGTTCTTTTTGCTCAGCAGTGGTTTTCTCCTTGGAACTCTGCCATGCAGGCCATTTTTGCCCAGTCTTTTCCTGATGGTGGAGGCATGAACGCTGACCTTTACTGAGGCAAGTGAGGCCTGCAGTTCCTTGGACGTTGTTGTGGGGTCTTTTGTGACCTCTTGGATGAGTCGTCGCTGCGCTCTTGGGGTAATTTTGGGCAGCCGGCCACTCCTGGGAAGGTTCACCACTGTTCCATGTCTTCGCCATTTGTGGATAATGGCTCTCACTGTGGTTCGCTGGATTCCCAAAGCTTTGGAAATGGCTTTATAACCCTTTCCAGACTGATAGATCTCAATTACTTTCTTTCTCAATTGTTCCTGAATTTCTTTGGGTCTCTGCATGATGTGTAGCTTTTAAGGATCTTCTGGTGGACCTTACTGTGTCAAGCAGCTCCTATTTAAGTGATGCCTTGATTGTGAACAGGTGTGGCAATAATCAGGCCTGGGTATGGCTAGAGAAATTGAACTCAGGTGTGGACAACCACAGTTATAGTATGTTTTAACAAGGGGGGCAATCACTTTTTCACACAGGGCCATGATGGTTTGGATTTTTTTTCACCTTTAATAATAAACACCTTCATTTACAAATTGCATTTTGTGTTTACTTGTGTTGTCCTTGACTATTGTTTAAATTGGTTTGATGTTCCGAAACACTTAAGTGTGACAAACATGCAAAGGAACAGGAAATGAGGAAGGGGGCAAACACTTTTTCACACCACTGTATGTAGCCTAAGACAGCCCATACATTTTAAATATGCACCGTAATGTAGTGTAGCGCCCTCCTAGTTAGGTGGCTAGGATGTTAGGTAAATTTAGTTAATTTTGACCCCCTCTGTAATCAGTGGAGCGATTATTGATTGCCTTGGGCTATTATGTGTTTCACAATCTACAGGATTGATTGTTTCCCCTGTATTCTAGAGAATGACCCACAAATGCACACAAGGAGACGCTCCTCAATACTTATGTGAACAAAATAAAACACTACACTCCCAATCGCAACATCCGATCAACCAACCAAATCCTCCTCCTCATCCCCAAGTCCTGGTACAAATCAAAGGGAGAATGAAGATTTGCAGTCCAAGGACCACGGCTATGGAACGCTCTACCCACGAACATCCGCTTGGAAGGAAACCATCGGGCCTTCAGGAAAAAACTCAAGACCCACCTCTTCTAAGAAGGAATCAACACAGGTCGGATCAAGCGCCTCGAGGAGATTCAGTTCACAGTTGCAACGATATACAAGTCATTCCTTGTAGAATCGCAGTGGGCTGGAAAATCAAATGAGCAGTCTGAATATTTATGGGACTTCAGCCAATCCCTGGGAGGTGTGCCCAGTATGTGACTGAAGAGCACATACAAAGTCTGAGGAGCAGCCCTGTTTTAGTTCTGGGTCTAATTCTGCAGTCCCCATCTTGAGGTGCTCTGCCCCTCTGGGCAGATTGCGGGAGTTTACATCGAGGTTTCAGCTGTGGCATAACTGGGGGACTGCTTCTAAGATCCTTTTTCTGGAGCTAATTAAGGGAGCCCTCACCTAAGGACCTGACCTGGAGAGCCCACTGCAGGGTGCCCAGTGGAAGTTGGAAAGGGTCTGGTTGTCCTGTGGCATTGTGGGCATTAACCTCTCCCTCACTGTGCAGTGGATACCGGACTTAAAATCACTGGAGTTAGTAAGTACTGACCTAAGCTCAGGGTTCTAGTGACTGTGGGCTGTTTCCTTTGGGTGAACAAGTCAGTGGCAGCTCTGAGTGGGATAACGTTTAAAAGGGACTCAGTCCTGCCATCAATACTTGCTCCTACATAAGGACTATTCAGATACGCTTAACAAGGTGGAGCATCCTCCTGCAAATATTCAGTTAATCTGGAGTATCCCATAGCACCCTACACCCCATCCACATTCTTCAGCAATAACAATACTAGGAAGACATCCCCGGCTGATTACTGAACCAGAGGGAGTGAACTATTACTGTGTTTCGTGTGTGCTGTGGTGTGGTAATTTACATTTGAGTCGTATGCTGGTTAGATACAGTAGGGTAGCCTTTTCCAACAAGGGTTCCATTGAACCCTTCCTCCAAATGTTGCTAGGGGTTCCTTGAGCAATGGGCAAGTTTATTATTCCCACTGACTACCAAGGTAATAAAAGAAGCATCATTCTCACTGACCACCATGCAAATGTACCATTAGCTGTAGATGTAGTAATTATGGGTGTAGCACCCCGGCGTTTAAGCAGGGTTGCTCCTCACAAATTTATTTGCCAGGAGTAGTTATCCTGGTTGATTGCTAGAGATCTATTGATTTCTCCCTAAGTTTGGCCTTGTTGCACTTTTCTCTTCTACCACTAGGTGGCCGGGTACTTCATAGTTTTCATAGTTAGTAAGGTTGGATAAAGACACCAGTCCATCCAGTTCAACCTGAGTGAGTGTCTACAATTGTCCCTATCCCTGTACATTGCACACTCGCATCGGTTCCTACCCTCAAGGAGCCCACAATCCAAGGTCCCCATTCATATACTAGGGCCAATTATTTATTTTTTTGGACAGAAGCCAATTAACCTACCTGCATGTCTTTGGATTGTGGGAGGAAACCGGAGTACCTGGTGGAAACCCACGCAGGCACAGGGAGAACATGCAAACTCCAGGCAGGTAGTGTCGTGGTCGGGATTTGAACCAGCGACCCTTCTTACTGCTAGGTGAGAGTGCTACCCACTACACAACTGTGCCGCCTTTACTTGGTGGTTCTATATCCGAGAAGGGCAACGCAAGGTCAGGTTATGGGTATATTGGGTATATCAGCAAAGGGGCAGGGGTTTTCTTGAATCCCTTGGCCTGCTGGGAGAGCCTATATATTCGGGTGGAGTCAGGTGCTCTGTGTTCTGTGCTAGGCCGGAGATTGGGCCTATCCCAGGCACATCTGGCTGCTAGGCTGTCCGAGGGCCTATCCAAAATCAGGAAAGCAGCACATGGTTGGGACTGCGGCTTGCAGTCCAACCAAAAGTGAAGGTTCAGTCGGCCGGAGAACCTGTCGTGGTCAGAGGTAGAGGGGAAGCTGTCATCAGTAAGGGTCGATCTGCCTTATTACCAGGAACCACAGTGAGTAACTGAAGCAAGTACCAGAGCAGTATTCTCACCAACCGGGGACGATGAAGAATCAGGAAGCTTTAGTGGGAATCAAGCCAGGGACCCAGCCAGCGGAGGTGACACTTGCAGAGCAGCCTTGTGTGTCAAGCTAGGGACCAAGCAGGCCAGCGTGGGTGAAGCTTGAGAGGTATCTAGAGTGCCAAGCTAGGGACCCAGCAGAGAAACAGGGGTGGCGCTTGAGGAAGATACCACCGTGAAGATTGAAGGAGCTCAAGGGATGCAGTGACAGTGAATTAGTGGGTCTAGTGAGAGACCGGGAGCTCAGTGTATTGAAGAACTACAAGGAGAGATTGTAGTTAAAGTGAAGGAACTGTTAAGCCTTGTGTTTGGAACTGTTAAAGACTGTTGCCATAGGAGACAGCATTCTTGCACATGCAGATGTGGCATCTTGCTGGGGCCTTTCCCTGTATGGCTGTCTTTCTATTGAAGTCTCTGTGTCTGCCAATCAATCTTGCAACTACCCAAGGGTGTCCTGGCCCTAACCCTCTCTCCCCAAAAAAACATTTTTAAGAGAAATAAACTTTCTTTTGCATTCAAGAAGTGTCTGGCCCCCAATAACTTAACTACTCTGCACCCACCATGCCTCACAACCCACTACATACAGAAGGATGTCAGCTGTCTCTGGCCCTGGAGGGTCTCATCAGACCAAAGAAGGCCTGGGACCTTGCTACATGGGCAGGGGTTCCCGAAAACCTGACAGTTACTTCAAGGGTTTCTCCATGTTTAAAAGGTTGAGAAAGGCTGCATTAGGTTGTCATTCAAAATGAATGGCACCACAACAAATCATGTTCCATGTGTTACCAAGTGCTGCAGTAACATGCCATAAAACACGTGTTTTTACAGCGCACAGATGTGAATATAGCCTTAAAGCGGTGTTTCAGCTGTAAATTTTTTTTTTTAAAGTCAGCAGCTAAAAAAAAAGCTGACTTTTAATAAGTGCACTTACCTTTCCAGGGCGCCCGCGATGTCGGCCGACATGTCTCTCGGCTCTCAGGTTCCAGCGCCACCATCCTCACTAAGGGAAACAGGCAGTGGAGCCTTGTGGCTTCACTGCCGTTTCCTACTGCGCATTGCGCGGTGCTTTGTGAATGGGACGCGCTGTGTTAGGGAACACACAGTTCCCAGAACACAGCGCACCCCATTACCCAGAAGACAATGCGGAGGAGGAGAGAAGACTGAAGATCACCGTGGAGTAGGAAGGAGGCAGATTAGGAAGACTGCCTAGCAACAGGGATTTCTGGTAAGGTAAAACATTTTTTTTTTTTTCAAATGTTTATTTTTTTATTTTTTTAAGAATATTAATGCTTCTTTTTTTTTTTTTAGGGTGGCCCTCCACTTTAAGGTACACTCAGGTCAAAATGGGAGGCACAGCTTACCTTCTCAGTGTTTCATCCAGAAATTGCTGTAGTCCACTGGTCCTCCCATTTGCCAAACACGCCCAATACATTTTTAATACATTTTTTATTATTATTTAAATTAATAATTTATTTATAATTAATAAATTAATCATTTATTTAATAAATAAATAAAAAAGATCCATAATGGAGGGCGGAGCCCCTCATAATGGCCACAGCAGCTGTACAGATTCAGGAATTTAAGTGTAGATCACTCTCCAAAGGAGTTCCTTAAAGATATAAAAAAATCAGGTGGTTATGGATGGACTGATTCTTTAAAAAATAGAAACATATATTCATCTAAAGAATAAATAAGAGCATAGGTTACTTGTAACGTACAAGAAATCACACCATCATGGATTTAATAGGCTGTTTTAGTTAGTAGTCGAAATATACAAACTTCTCATTATTTCTGAAATAAGGCTTTTTTTTTCTTTCTTTTGACTGGGTAGATGGCTCTCATCCTGCCCTCCCACAGGCAGAATCCCGCTGAACTTATTGTAGAATTCAGCCTCCATCACAAATATATGCCTTGTATTGAATAAAACATACGTTGGTTAGTATACTGGAAAATGACTGGGGACAAGTTCCAGGAAGCCCCTGTCTGGCTATGTGTACAGTCTCCAGTACAAAGGACTGCCAGTGGCACACCACGTGGATCAATGTCTTTTATATTCACTCTTCATATGTAGCTGAAGAAGAAGCCAAACATTTTGCCCCTGGCCATTGCTGAGTTACATGACCTACCATCCCAGGGGTGATAGGACTTGTAGTCCAACAATGTCTGGAGGGTTAAATACAAACCAAGACAAGAACAAGCTCTCACACATTAAATTACTAAATTTCCATACTTTTATTTTTGCTTTAGGATATATATAGATATATATAGATATATATAGATATATATAGATATATATAGATCTATATCTATCTATCTATCTATCTACCTATATATATATATATATATATACAGATATTCATTTATAAATTTTTAAATTTTTATCTCTGTTTTTTCTTTTATGTCATTTTATGTGGAACTTTACCTGCTGACTTAAACAAAAACATACTAATAAACTTAATATACAATATTTGTATAAATATAACATTTTTGTAAAGTAATTTTTTTATAGCCATGACCATAACATACAGTACAAGCAATGGACATATGTACAAAAGCAATATACATTCTATTTAACAGGATATCAAGCAAAATGTACATGTAAATGGGCATCTGTTCAAATAGCAAAGTAAAAATGATTTATTGCATTACATATCATATTTTTTTCAATACAGGGTCCAGGTCCCTTTTTGGAACATGCTGTATGTGGAACAAATCTCTAGGATACAATAACTGTAAAGAATTATTCTCGATTGATGATTATCCTGCCTTCTCTGTCTGCTTTTATCCAACCAGACATGTAAAGATTGGGCTGCTTGATTTTTCACAAACAACATAAATGTGTATGACCAAATTTGTTCGGCATCCCTAATGTATGTGATGCATACTAGCACATTATGCATTTGTCTTATAAGGGAAATGTTTTTTTTTTTTTTTGCAGCAGTTCACTTCTGCTTTAGGTGTTAGTTAGCGGAAAAACAGTGTAAGAAGACATTGTTATTGTTACCTTTTGTAGAAGAGTGTCTTCTCAGCTTTCCGGACAAAATAATTAGTGATGGGGGGGGGGGGGGGGGGGGGGGGGGGGGTAAGAGTGTTCCCTAACCCCAGCTACACAAAGCTAAGGATCATTGACACAGGTAGACATCTTCCTGTTCTGTATGCTCCTTTTGTTCCTCCAACTGAAATTCCAGCCCTTGGATCCACAAGTCTGTTTCCACTCCCCATGGAACCAGGGAGTTCTAAATGTTCTTTGCAAACCAAGGGATCAGAATCTGCAGATAAATCTGCCTCTTCATGAAGCTTTATCCATACCTGTTCCATCAGAGGCTCTCCTTTTTAACCAAAATAGTCTCTGACTTTCACCTTAAGCAGTGATACCTTCTATGTGTCTGCCACTGGTTCACCCCAAGGAGAGCACTCTCCATTGTCTTGATGTGGTGAAAGCCATTGGGGATTACTTCTCAGTCAGACAGATTCCCTGTTTGTCTTTCCAGAAGGTCCTAGAAGCGGTTCTAGATATTCCAGATCCCCAATTTTTTTGTGGATTTCACAAGTTGTTGTGCACTACACTAGAGCAGTGAGTTGTCCTTGTTTTTTTTTTTACATCAAGCCTCGGTGTCTATGATTTCCTCCCACACTCATGCTGGTAGGTAAATTGGCCCTAGTATGTGTATGCATGAATGTGCATTAGGGACCTTAGATTGTAAGTGTCTTGAGGGTAGGGACTGATGTGAATGTACAATATATACAGTCTGTAAAGTGCTTTATAAATTGACAGTGCTATATAAGTACCTATAAAAAATAAAAGTAACGGCCTGTAACTAGCCAAATGTGAGTCAAAGGAAATCTTGAGAATCTATATCCAAATAGTGAAAGATCAAAACCCAGGTGCTCAATGCAAAAATAAAAGTTCTTTATTACGTACCCATAGGAGTATAAAGGGATCCTATGCTGACGCTACAACTAAGGCCCGCAAGGGTGGAAATGTGTCAGCATCTTGTGCATATCATCCCTTTGTATTCCTATGGGTATGTAATAAAGAACTTTTTATTTGCATTAAACAACTGGGTGCGGACCTTTCACTTTTTGGATGTACGCGTTGACCCCTTTTATAGCTGTGGTCTTGGCACAGGTGGGGCTTTGCTACATCTTATATCAGTCTTTCTCAACCTTTTTACCCCAGAGGAATCCTTGAAATCTTTTCAGCCACAGCTCAAGGAACCCCTAGCAATCTTTGGAGGAACCCTGGTTGAGAATGGCTGTCCTACATAGAGTATAGGGGTAGTTGCACTATGTCTTGCTTCTTGGGAATCTGTGGCCCCCCTTTTGCCGCTTCATTGACTGGGTTTGGAGCTGCTTTGCGGCGTGATCCATTGCGCCGAGCAGCATCCGCCCAACGCCCGGCTGGGTGCTTTGTTCTCAGTGTGAGAGCAAAGTCACTTCCGGCACCCGGCGGGCTACAAAAAGATGGCCGCCACCTAATCCCCTTGTGTTCAGTGGAGGCCCATCCCCTCCCAACTGAACACACGGAGAAAAACAGGAGGTAGCTGAAGGGGAGAGAGAGACAGATGCAATATGAAGAAGGGCTGTGCTGCTGGGGACACAGATGTATGGAGGGGCTTCGCTGGGGACACGAATGTAAGGAGGGGCTCCGCTGGGGACACAGATGTATGGAGGGGCTTCGCTGGGGACACGAATGTAAGGAGGGGCTCCGCTGGGGACACAGATGTAAGGAGGGGCTCCGCTGGAGACACTGATGTAAGGAGGGGCTCCGCTGGGGACACAGATGTAAGGAGGGGCTCCGCTGGGGAAACAGCTGTATTGAGGGGCTCCGCTGGGGACACAGATGTATGGAGGGGCTCCACTGGGGACACAGATGTAAGGAGGGACTCCGCTGATGGGGACACAGATGTAAGGAGGGACTCCGCTGGGGACACTGATGTAAGGAGGGACTCTGCTGGGGGCACCTGATGTAAGAAGGGACTCTTCGGGGGGCACCTGATGTAAGGAGGGACTCTGCTGTTGGCACCTGATTTAAGGAGGGACTCTGCTGTTGGCACCTGATGTAAGGAGGGACTCTGCTGTTGGCACCTGATGTAAGGAGGGACTCTGCTGTTGGCACCTGATGTAAGGAGGGACTCTGCTAGGGGCACCTGATGTAAGGACGGATTCCGCTGGGGCCACCTGATGTAAAGACGGATTCCGCTGGGGGCACCTGATGTAAGGACGGACTCTGCTGGGGGCACCTGATGTAAGGATGGACTCCGCTGGGGACACCTGATGGCATCTGGTGGCAGGCGACGTGGCAGGTGACACATTCAGGGCTCCCACTGATTCTGCATTATGGTGAGTTGAATGATTTCATTTTATATTACAATGTAATAATAGAAATAATGCGCTTCAATCATCCTGACACCATAACAACCATGGTGCCGGGATTATTGAAGTGCTAACACCAGGTGTTTGGAGAATCTTTATCTGATGATTTTTAAACTTTCTAGAATACACATATTTCTATTGTTGTTTAGGATCTGGGTCTGTTGTCCCTCCCTCTCTCCCTCCCTCTCCCTCCATCCCTCGTTCATCTCAGATGCTAACCACAACCCCTTAGAGCCACACAATTTAAGCCACGCCCACTGTTCCGCTGAAACCGCACCCATATTCGCCAAGTGGGAGGGGTAAAAAAGGAAGGGCAGGGTCTGGCACCCCCCCATCCTAAAACTTCACCAGCCGCCACTGCTCTGTACCATGCTAACCATTTATAGCATCATAAAAGGCTGACCATGTGGGCAATCATTTATTGGAATTGGTTACTAGAGATATCCTCTGGGAGTAGGGCCTTTGGCCAGGAGTGTACAGTATGAGTAGCCAAGTTTTTCTCCATAAACAGGTGTTTGGTAACCAAATCCTGTTCATGTCGCATGTAGGTGAAGGGAGGTGCTCTGGAGTAGCCTGGCTGTTGCTGGTGGCCAATAAGGGACCTGCTTACATACACACACAACCTAATTTTGTCAATGACTGTGTGTTACCTAGTGTAATGAGGAAAGGATCACCGTTACTTCCAACCAGCTCAGGTGAATAAATGATAAGGAGTGGCCTTAGCCTACATGTCTCCACCAAACCAGGCACCAAAAGCAATATAACAGGTCGCCGTGTGTTACCTAGTTATGAGCACCACCTTTTGAAAGTTGAATAGCACAGAATTATGGCAGGAGGTTGAATTTCCACAGAAGTACTGGGAAGAACCTGCAAAATTCATCTACAAGAGGTTAAATAAATCTCAGGTCAGTGGGAAAAACCTGCAAAATACATCTACAATAGGTTAAATAAATCTCAGGTCAGTGGTAAATTGACTACATTAGTACAGATTAATCAGTCTGCTGATTGTTTTACTTACTGCCTAGAGGTTTTTGTAAAGCAGGTCCACAAGATGTGGCTCTCAGACACTAGGGCACGCCGGGAACTGTTGCCCCATTGCATGCTGTAGCGCAATCGTTTTTTCAACATTGCTTTAGAAATCTTTTTCTTTCTGGATAATGGAAGCGACAGTGAAGCAAATGTTAATTTACTGGAACAAATGATTGCTATACACATTCCTCTGTGCTTCAGTAAATGCATCTGAAAAGTTTGCCATAATGAATGTTAAACATTCTCAGGGTGCACCTGGATATTGCAATGCGAGGTGCGTTACACGACGCTGAACCGCTGGAGTTTGATTGGATATCACATCCCATCTGGCTGCTCCTCAGATCACTAGCTGACGTCTCCTCTTTCTCTCCTCTACATAAAAATTATTTTCCTAGATGTGTGTAATTATATACTTTTGTGCTTGCATTTGTAGGCTTTGCTGTTTTCCCTAATGCAGACAGTCTCTCCTCCGCTGGGAAGCAGAAGAAACTGTGGCTAGAATTTGGCCTTAGAGCAGAAGCTTGCAAGAGATTGGGTTAAAACTTGTTATAAGGAATTAACCTTCCCGCCAAATGATCCCGGCCCGCTCCAACCTCCTTAATCTTGTTCAGGCTTCGGCATAATTTGTTTAGTTGTGTTGATCAGTTGGAGGTTAATTTAATTGGACGTCTCTTCCCGATTCGTGCCAGGCTTTGCTAAGTGTCATTTCACAAATATGGGTCTCAAATTAGCGTTTATGAAATCGTCTCCATCAGTGTGACAGTGTCTCCATATGGAGGGAGACCCCTTCCCTCTGTGTGACGCTGACGAAGAGAGATTTATCTAGGCAATTAGATAAACTGACCTTTCCTCCATTCTGATTTGTACAGGCTTGTTGATTGTGGAATAGAAGAAGTGCAGCCTGTTAACTATTTCATTCACTTGAATCTTCTTAACAAGCTGCACCCCAACTCTGATGCTAAAATCATATCAATCACAATTTGGCATCAGTGTAGCAGTTACATAAAAAAATAAATAAATTGGTTAATCATATTTCTCCACTTTGACTGGGGTGGGACAGGGTTCAACATCTTGCTGGGAGCTGTACGGTAAGATTTCTTCCTACCCTTATCTCAATAATGTCAGGCTGATTCTGGCTTTTCAACTAAGGTATTTTTGGCACCAGCCATTAATTTAACTAAGGTGCTATTGGCACTAGCCATATAAACACTAGGGCAGTGATGGCAAACCTTGGCACCCCAGATGTTTTAGAACTACATTTCCAATGATGCTCATGCACTCTGCAATGTAGTTGAGCATTATGGGAAATGTAGTTCCAAAATATCTGGAGTGCCAAGGTTTGCCATCACTGCACTAGAGAGTGCCAAGTAAATGAGGTGTGAGGAGATGGCCTTAAAAGTTGGCCATACAATCTTCTCCAGATTTCTCCATCCATGCTAAAGAACGTTAATGAAAGAATGTCTCGCTGTAGCTGTTGCATTCTGTAAAAGAATGCCGCACTGATAAGCCAACAATTTTCTACCCAGGTCCTTCAATGTTTCTGCTAAAGGATGCCGTTTGAAGTGGTGCCAAGAGGGCTACCCACTGTTTGAATTTTGGCCAATCAGTAGAAACTGAGCAAAATTGTCTCGGTGTATGGTCAGCTTAAGTTATCAAACAACTATGCTTGGTCATTACTACTCTGTTCCACTGAATGGATAAATCCATAATAATTCATGAAATAAAATACCAGTGTCAGGTCACCTGAGTTCAGGTGACAGATGCACCCCGTTGGGGTCTGGAGTGAACCGCAAGGTAGTGGACCCTACGGCTGACTGCTTCGGGTGGAGCTCTAGGTGATACAGGAGAGCAGGTACTCTGGGGTACCAACACGGATGACACTGGGAGATAGAGCATGAGATTTACCAGGGCGCGGAATCTAAGAGCCAGCGGGTGTTCACCAGAGGCCCCTAGTGGTGGGAAAGGATTTAACTGCATTCTGGCTCCAGGTCGCGGCCTGTAGAGCCTCCCAGCTCACGCTCACGGTAGACTACAGGGAGGTAGAGATGAAGCAGCAGACTGCGACAACAAAGGATAGTCAGGAGATAGCCAAAGGTTGGGGCAACAAGCAGGTAAGGATAGTCAGGTGATAGCCAAAGGTCGGGGCAACAAGCAGGTAAGGATAGTCAAGAACAAGCCAAGATCGCTAACTGGAATCAAATGTAGAACACACAGCAAGTAGCACACGGAAGCCAAACACACAATATTGATCAGCAGGGCTGACTTGCAGTGCACAGGTTAATATAGAGTTCCCTGATAGGGGCTGGGGTGGAGCCATGCTTTGAGGAGAGATTACTTAAGCAGCCATGTGAGAGTGGCTTGCTTCTTAAGCATGGAGAGGTAAGCTGACAGACAAACATTACTGCAGATCCATGACAACCAGTTCATGGGAAATAAAGGCTTTCATTGGTCAAATAACAAATTGATGTAAACAAAGTTCTTTACCTTTGCAATACTTTTCTATGTTAGTTGAATATGTTGAGAAATGTAGGCACGATTAAAGTTTGTGATAAAATTAAAAAAAAATTAGCACAAGGGATGTTATTTACATTTAATACAAAGAGCCCCTTGTACTAATGCCCACTGTAATAGTGAAAGTCCTCTGCCCTCTCCCCCCCTCCAACCTCTGCAGTAGTAATCTTCCAGTGCTGCAAGGACCTGTGCAGGACCTGTGACAGGCACTCATTATGAGTGCTGACTAATCCCAACCTTTCCACCCCTTCCTCCATTCATAAAAGCTGTACTAGAGCTTCCAGCAATGAAAAGCACTCTATGAATGGAGGAGACAGACCTTATATTCACAGGCTGGGGGAGGGACAAGACCTGCAATGCTACGTAACCACTACACTTCCTGAAGGTTTTACCCCCCTTCATGACCAGGAGCTTTATTTTGGTGGTATATGATCATCACTCTTTTTTTAATTGTTTATTATATAAGCAAAAAAAAAATTAAGACTAGATGGATATAATTACATATCCTTTGGAAGGTAAAGCAGCTCCCATATATGTATTTATCTTTGTATTTATCTTTTTGCCTGGGACTCAGATTCAATGTAACAAGCCAGTACAAAAAGGGCTGTATCTCTCCATAGCATGGGGTAAATATCACATCTAGAGTCCTGACAACACTGCTCAGTGGATCAGAGAATGGGTCCTAATTTTCAAAGTCACATAAGTCGAGGCACTCTGTACAGCTTACTGATTACCCAGTGACAGAGTGTCTCCAGAATGCAGTTCTGACAGCTCAAATTGAATCTACTTCCAACATGTAGTCATTACAGAACCCAGCCTCAAAACTACGGGCTATGCCAGAATTTTCCGGGTAGTCCTGGAGAAGACACTCACCAGAGGTCATCCTTTTTCAAGCTTACATCTCACAAGAGAAGGGGATTATCAAAGATTTCACAGAAGCTCTTCTCCCTGACAGAACATTCTAGACAACACCCAGTCTAAATATCTTGTCTCTTGCGAATTGCCTTAAAAAGCTGTGTATAGGTGCAGTCTTGGACCACAGAAGCCTTTGTAGCTTCACAACAGTGTAAGGCTGGGGGAGAACTGAAATGGGGCCTCTGAGTCTCACATAAGTACACCATTTCTATGTTCCATGAAGCACTGCACACCCAACAGGTCGGTCCACAGGCAGTAACTTGTATGCTGGTGGTAAGATGATGAAGGAAGTGTGTCCTTGACAGTCTGGAAAAAGTCAGTTGGTGCTGGGTGTCTTCCAGATGTGAAGTTATGCAGTGGCCACAGACTTCAAAGCAACATTCAAGGCATTCAGGGAGTTAATTTCTAATTTTAGGTCTGCAGTAACATGGGTCATATCTAAACACAATCCTTTCAATACTGTGTATCTATAGCCAAAACATTTTTTCTTCTTTGAGTAGCTTAAAGAGGAGTTAAAATCCCTGCCACGTTACTGTTTTTCTGTCTGTTTACCTTTGGGAAAACTTTCCATATCTTACTCTCCCAGAGATACAACAGGCTATTAGAGGAAATTTCACAAAGTGAACGAAACTCCAGTCTTATGCCCCGTACACACGGTCGGAAATTCAGACGGAAAATGTCCGATCGGACCATGTTGTCGGAAAATCCGCCCGTGTGTGGGCTCCATCAGACTTTTTCCGCCGGAATCTCCGACTGAAAAAATTTGAGATCCTGCTCTCAAATTTTCCGACAACAAAATCCGATCAGACTTTTTGATCGTGTGTAGAGAATTCCGACGGACAAAGTGCCACGCATGCTCCGATCAAATTACGAGACCAAAGCTATTGGCTACTAACCTCTAGGTAGTTCCGTCGTACGCAACGAACGTCACCACGTTCAGAATGATCGGATTTTCCGACAACTTTGTCCGACCGTGTGTATGCAACACCAGTGTCGGACAAAATCCGTTGGAAAAAATCCGACGGATTTTGTGGTCGGAATTTCCGACCGTGTGTACGGGGGCTTAGACAGCTGTCCCCAGAACAGATGTTCACATTGTAAGATTTCCTCTTTTGTCTTGTTCTGGGGACAACTCTAAGGATCCATGCACACTACCTTATTTGTAGGATCCTAACGGCTGCTTTGGGCATTGTTTTTCTGCCCCTAGAAGCAAATAGTGTTATCCTATGTGTTTTTGCCAGCAGAAAAAATGCTGACAGCTCCTAGAAGCCCCTAAACGCTGTTAACTGCTGCTAAGCACTGGTTTCCAGCATTTTTTTCTTAGCCAGCAGCCCACCAGCGTCCTTAACAACTGGTGTATAGCTGCAATGTGTATAGCTGGTTGTTTAGGAATAGGTCGGCAAGCCGACTGCCGCGTCCTTAACATCCATCCTTAACAATGGATGGCTTCTCAGTGGTTCCCCGCTGACAGCTGAATGTAAACAAAACAATTGCTGGCAATAAAGATTGAGAAAAAAACAGCATGGGGTCTCTCCCCCCAATCCATACTAAGCCTTTTTTGGGTCTGATATGTATTTTAAGGGGAACCCCATGCCAAAAATAAAAAAAATAGGGTGGGCCATCCTACCCTAAATACATACCAGACCTTTGGCCAAAATTAACAAAATAAATGGCATGGGGTCCAAAATACATACATGTTCATGAGGTCAAGGGCCCTTTCCCCACAACCCTGGTAGGCCAGCAATTGTTTAGTTTACATTCAGCTGTCAGGGGGGGGGGGGGGGGCAGCTGCTGAGTCACCTGTTGTTAAGGACGCAGCTATTCACTGGTTGTTAAGGACGCCGGTGGCCACTCACTCCTTAACAAAAAACACTGCAAAAATGCTGCCAAAAAATAAATATTCACAGGAATCAGCACAAGGTCACCTAAAAGTGAAAAATACCTTTTGATTTTAATTATCCAATCATTTGTAAAGGAAAATTCAGTTTTTATTAAATTTTCTCTTTAATCTGATTGTTTTTTTTTTTTTTTGTAATAGGAATTTTCCTTTGCTCATCTTATTTACCAAGATAAATGAAAATTCCCTTTGAAAGTAAATATGCTCTACTGCTTTAGTAAATCAACCCTATAATGTGTTTTCTACCGTTCCCTTATCAATTAATTCTTGTTATAAAGATTTAAATTGCTATTTAGCTGTCATGGGAAATGCCACCTGCTTTTATTGGGAATTATTACTTATTATTACTGTAAACTTATAAAGCTCATGTATTTCCACCAAATTAAAATTAACCAGGTAAAATCTATTGTGCAGATAATTTTGCCAATTTGTTGACTTAAAGGCTAGGTTCACACTAGAGATCGCAGCAGGAGTGTGGTGCGTCTCCATTCACTGTTTCAGGTCAGATTTGAGCCCAAATTTTGGGCTGAATTAGGACCTGAAACGGACCAAAAGACGCACAGGGCTCCTGTGCAATTAACACTGGAGCCGTTGCGGAGATGTGTGAACGGGCTCCGTAGAGAGACGGTCACAATCTCCTGCTATGCAAATTGGATGCAGGGAAACCTTTATTTATTTAAATTTATTTAAACTTTTTATTGGGAATTTGGCTGATTAAAAAAAGAAAAATCAATTATTTGTAGTATTTTTAGAGATTAAACTCCTCAAGGCCAGTAATTATTTATTTGTTTTAAACTTTTATTTTATTTAATATATTGTATTTTCATTTTTTTTGCTAACTTATCAGTTTTTATTATTAAGTTTTCACTTGACTTTAACAACATAACTTTTAATTTCAAACTTTTATAATCTGGTGAAAAATTTAGGCAAAGGAATTATAGTACCATTTTTCTTTAACCACTTCCCGACCGCCCCCTGTATATTTACGTCGGCAGAATGGCACGTACAGGCAGAATCACGTACCTGTACGTGACATTCTTCTGGCGGTTGGGGGGTCCGATCGGACCCCCCTCCGCCGGCGGGGACGGTCGGGATCGCTTCAGAAGCGATGCGGGACGAGGTAACGGCCAGTCGTTTCTGGCCACCCCCTCCCGATCGCTCTGGCCAATAGGATTCGTCCGCTTCCTTCCCCTTCCTGTGTAATTGTAAACACAGGCAAGGGGAAGTGATGTCACGCTCCTCGTGTCGGTCTTTCTGACCGGGACGCCGAGCGGAGAAGACATCAAGTAAGTGCACAAACACTACACTGACACCAGGTACACATAGGCACACATTTCACCCCCCTGTCACCCCCTGATCACCCCCCAGATCACCCCCTGCCCCCCCTGTCACAGTGTCACTGATTGCAGTGATCATTTATTTTACTGATCACTGCATTTAGTGTCAGTGTGACTGCAATAACTGTCAGGGCAGTTAGTTTTAGGCCCCTTTAGGTCCAAGGTAGCCCCCTACCCCCCCCCAATAAAGGTTTAACCCCTTGATTGCCCCCTAGGTAACCCTTTCACCCCCTTTTGCCAGTGTCACTAAGCGATCGTTTATTTTGATCGCTCTATTAGTGTCACTGCTGTCGCTAGGTAGCCAGTTTTTTTTTTAGGTAACCGCCAGGTTTATATAGGATTATAAATAGGTTTATAGGTCAGGTACCCCCATATTACAACCTAAATAAAGGTTTTAACCCCTTGATTGCCCCTAGAGTTAACTCTTTCACCAGTGATCACAGTATAAGTGTCACTGGTGACGCTGGTTAGCCAGTTAGTTATTTAGTTATTTAGGTTCCCCGTCAGGTTTTTATATATCGTCAGGTACCCCCATATATTACCTAATAAAGGTTTTAACCCCCTGATTGCCCCTAGTTAACCCTTTCACCAGTGATCACCGTATAACTGTTACGGGTGACGCTGGTTAGTTAGCTTGTTTTTTTATACTGTCAGGGCACCCGCCATTTATTACCCAACTATCGGTTTAACCCCCTGATCGCCCGGCGGGTGATATCAATTAGGTGTTAGGGTCAAATAAGGTCTGCGTCGCCCCAGGTTAGTGCCAGTACCGCAAACACCCACGCGCAAAGCATACACCTCCCTTAGTGGTATAGTATCTGAACAGATCAATATCTGATCTGATCAGATCTATACTAGCGTCCCAGCAGTTTAGGGTTCCAAAAAACGCATTGTTAGCGGGATCAGCCCAGATACCTGCTAGCACCTGCGTTTTCCCCCTCCGCCCAGCCCAGCCCAGCCCACCCAAGTGCAGTATCGATCGATCACTGTCACTTCCAAAACACTAAGCACACATAACTGCAGCGTTCGCAGAGTCAGGCCTGATCCCTGCGATCGCTAACAGTTTTTTTGGTAGCGTTTTGATTCATTCGCCAGCAGCCTAGGAGCTTTTTTTCCTGTGAATCTCACTAGTGTACTACTAAATTTAGAGCCCAAAATGGCAAATCGCAAGTACACTAGTGAACAGGCCTACTTGTTTCTGAGTATGTCAGATAGTGAAGAGGAGGTCACTCATCTGTCAGAATCAGGCTCAGAATACGATCCAGTAGACGACAGCGGCTCCATGACAGATAGCTCTGGCGACGAAGGTGTGGTCCCTGCTAAGGTCAGGCGTACCCGATCCCGATCTTCTGATGTTGTTGAGGTGCAGGAACCGCAGGTCTCTCGTATGGAGCAGAGAAGTACTAGCGCCGCTATTCCTTCTGGTGAACTGGCAAGCACCAGCGGCCTAGTACACCCTGGACGTAGTCAAACCAGCACTGCAGTAACACTTGGTGACGTGGCGAGTCCCATAAGTGCAGTTCAAGCTGGCGAGGTGGCAAGCACAAGTAGTGTCCCGCTGCCACCAAGAAGAAGACAAAGGCAGGCCCGTCGATCACATAGTGTCCTTCCTGCAGAATTCGCCAATCCTGATTGGGTGCCCACCACTTCTGCAGAACCCGTACTTCCCCCATTCACTGGCCAACCCGGTATTCAGGTGGAAACAGCTGATTTTAAGCCATCCGATTTTTATTCGCTGTTTTTCACGGAAGATCTCTATAGATCTATTGTGGACCAAAGTAATATATACGCTGGTCAACACATCGCCGCTAATCCCCAAGTGCCTTCCCTTGCCAGAGATTGGAAACCAATTACGGTTTCCGAATTTAAGACCTTTCTGGGCCTTTCCCTCAACATGGGCATACACAAATTCCCGACGCTGAGGTCTTATTGGTCCACCTCACCGCACCACCATATGCCCGTGTTCTCTGCCTCCATGTCCAGGGCACGATACGAACAGATCTTGCGGTTCATGCACTTCAGTGACAATGAACTTTGTCGTCCTCGTGGAGACCCTGAATTTGATCGGCTCTACAAAATTCGGCCCCTCATAAACCACTTCAACCAATGTTTTGCAGCCTTGTTTACGCCCAATCAAGTTGTCTGCGTTGACGAGTCCCTGATTAAGTTTTCTGGCCGCTTGTCTTTCAAACAGTTCCTTCCCAGCAAGCGTGCCAGATACGGGGTCAAGCTCTACAAGCTCTGTGACAGGGCAACAGGCTATACGTGGAGCTTTTCGGTTTATGAGGGAAAAGATAGTCACGTAGAGCCGGAGAACTGTCCAGATTACATAGGGAGCGCTGGCAAGATAGTGTGGAACTTGGTGTCACCCTTATTCGGAAAGGGGTACCACTTGTACGTGGACAATTATTACACGAGCGTGCCACTGTTTAGTCACTTGTTTGATCATCAGATTGGAGCATGTGGCACCGTGCGACCTAATCGCCGGGGCTTTCCCCAGCGGCTTGTAGATTCCCGTCTTAGGCTGGGGGAGAGAGCCTGCTTGAAGTGTAATAACTTGCTCGCTGTGAAGTGGAGGGATAATAGGAATGTTTTCGTTCTTACCTCCCTTCATGCAGACACGACAGTCCAAATTCGTACGGCGGCTGGTGTTGTGACGAAACCCCTCTGTATCCACGAATACAACCTTAATATGGGGGGGGTGGACCTCAACGACCAGTTGTTGGCGCCGTACCTAGTTGTCCGTAAGGCTAGACGCTGGTACAAAAAAGTGTCTATTTATTTATTCCAATTGGCTTTGCTGAATGCTCATGTGCTATACGGAGCTTCAGGCGGGACGTTACCCTTCCTTGAATTCCAGGGAGCGGTTGTCATGGAACTCCTGTATCCAGGCGATTCCACACCTCACCATCCCCTACCAAATGCAGTAAGCCGGCTGCATGAGAGGCATTATCCTCATGCCCTCCAGAGTACCCCTACCCAACGAGCCCCCCAAAGAAGATGTCGTGTCTGTAGCAAGCGCGGATTTAGGCGTGACACCCGTTATTATTGTCCACGCTGTCCTGACAATCCTGGTCTCTGCGTTGGTGAATGCTTTGAACGCTACCACGAACTAGTGAGGTATTAGCGTAGGGTACAGCATTTCACAGGCTAGGATACACTTTCACAGGGTCTCAAGAATGCCATCGCATTTTGAGACCCGACCGTTGCAGTTCAAATTATAGTTACAGGGTCTCAAGAATGCCATCGCATTTTGAGACCCGACCGTTACAGTTAAAATTATAGTTATAGTTTAAAAAAAAAAGTGTAAAAAATAAAAAAAAAATAAAAAAGTACAAAAAAAAAAAAAAACCCCAAAAAAAATATAAAATAAAAAACCAAAAATAGTTGTCGTTTTATTGTTCTCTCTCTATTGTTGCTCTTTTTTACTCTATTCTATTCTGCAATGTTTTATTATGTTTTATCATGCTTGCTTTTCAGGTATGTTTTATTGTTAACCATTTTTTTGTTTTCAGGTGCGCCATTCAGTTGCAGCGCGGATTTATTTATCTTGACAGCAACAGCGTTTGCTCCCACGATACATAAAGCCGCGACTCCAACACTGTAGGAGGTGATTTCACCACCACAGTTAAAAAAAAGAGCATATATGCCGAAGCATGGGGGCAGCAGAGGGCGGAGGAGCGATTTTGCTCCTAATGCCACGTACATACGGTCGAAAAAAGTCCGACCATGTGTACGTGGCATAACTTTTTTGCGGGAGGATGCCCCCATGCTTCGGCATATATATATTTTAGGCACCGGTTGCGTTAACAAAATGTTTTATTTTTTACTATGTTTTTTTTTTGGTATTTGCTTTGCAGGTATGGTATGGTAAGGTCTTACTGTTATACTCTAATGTTACTTTGTTTTAATGTTAACCATTATTTGCTTAGCAGGTACGCCATTCAGTTGCAGCGTGGATTTATTTATCTTGACAGCAACAGCGTTTGCTCCCACGATACATAAAGCCGCGACTCCAACGCTGTAGGAGGTGATTTCACAACCACAGTTAAAAAAAAGAGCATATATGCCGAAGCATGGGGGCAGCAGAGGGCGGAGGAGCGATTTTGCTCCTAATGCCACGTACATACGGTCGAAAAAAGTCCGACCATGTGTACGTGGCATAACTTTTTTGCGGGAGGATGCCCCCATGCTTCGGCATATATATATTTTAGGCACCGGTTGCGTTAACAAAATGTTTTATTTTTTACTATGTTTTTTTTTTGGTATTTGCTTTGCAGGTATGGTATGGTAAGGTCTTACTGTTATACTGTAATGTTACTTTGTTTTAATGTTAACCATTATTTGCTTAGCAGGTACGCCATTCAGTTGCAGCGTGGATTTATTTATCTTGACAGCAACAGCGTTTGCTCCCACGATACATAAAGCCGCGACTCCAATGCTGTAGGAGGTGATTTCACCACCACAGTTAAAAAAAAGAGCATATATGCCGAAGCATGGGGGCAGCAGAGGGCGGAGGAGCGATTTTGCTCCTAATGCCACGTACATACGGTCGAAAAAAGTTCGACCATGTATACGTGGCATAACTTTTTTTGCGGGAGGATGCCCCCATGCTTCGGCATATATAAATGGTGCATGTATGCCCATCATTAGAAGTGGGTGGATGAAGGGAGGTATTCTAATGGTGGGCATACCCACCGCGCCATTGGGAAATTGGGAAAGCATTTTATCACACCGATCTTGGTGTGGTCAGATGCTTTGAGGGCACAGGAAAGATCTAGGGTCTAATAGACCCCAATTTTTTCAAAAAAAGAGTACCTGTCACTGCCTATTGCTATCATAGGGGATATTTACATTCCCTGCGATAACAATAAAAATGACAACTAAGAAAAAAAAAATGGAAGGAACAGTTTAAAAATAAAATAAAAAAGCTAAATAAAAAGAAAAACTAAAAAAAAAAAAAAAAAAAAAAGCACCCCTGCCCCCCCTTCTTTTGCGCAAAGGCGAACACAAGCGTTGGTCTGGCGTCATATGTAAACAGCAATTGCACCATGCATGTGAGGTATCACCGCGAAGGTCAGATCGAGGGCAGTAATTTTAGCAGTAGACCTCCTCCGTGAATCTAATGTGGTAACCTGTAAAGGCTTTTAAAGGCTTTTAAAAATGTATGTAGTTTGTCGCCACTGCGTGTTTGTGCGCAATTTTAAAGCATGTCGTGTTTGGTATCCATGTACTCGGCCTAAGATCATATTTTTTATTTCATCAAAAATTTGAGCAATATAGTGTGTTTTAGTGCATTAAAATAAAAAAAAGTGTATTTTTTCCACAAAAAATGCGTTTGAAAAATCGCTGCGCAAATACTGTGTGGAAAAAAAAAAATGCAACACCCACCATTTTAATCTGTAGGGCCTTTGCTTTAACAATATATATAGTGTTTGGGGGTTCAACGTAATTTTCTTGCAAAAAAAAAATATGTTTTCATGTAAACAAAAAGTGTCAGAAAGGGCTTTATCTTCAAGTGGTTAGAAGAGTGGGTGACGTGTGACATAGGCTTTTAAATGTTGTGCATAAAATGCCAGGACAGTTCAACCCCCCCCCAAATGACCCCATTTTGGAAAGTAGACACCCCAAGCTATTTGCTGAGAGCAATGTTGAGCCCATTAAATATTTTTTTTTTTGGTCCCAAGAGATTGAATAATGAAAAAAAAAAAAATAATATTTTTTTTTACAAAAACTTGTCACTAAATGATATATTGCTCAAACATGCCATGGGCATATGTGGAGATACACCCCAAAATACATTCTGTTGCTTCTCCTGAGTACGGGGATACCACATGTGTGGGACTTTTTGGGAGCCTAGCCGCGTATGGGACCCCAAAATCCAAGCACCGCTTTCAGGCTTTCTAAGGGTGTAATTTTTTTATTTCACTCCTCACTGCCAATCACAGTTTCGGAGGCCATGGAATGCCCAGATGGCACAAACCACCCCCAAATGACCCCATTTTGGAAAGTAGACACCCCAAGCTATTTGCTGAGAGGTATGGTGAGTATTTTGCAGATCTCGCTTTTTGTCACAATGTTTTGAAAATTGAAAAAAGAAAAAAAAAATTTTTTTTTTCTTTACTTTCTTCATTTTCAAAAACACATGAGAGCTGTAAAATACTCACCATGCCTCTCAACAAATAGCTTGGGGTGTCTACTTTCCAAAATGGGGTCATTTGGGGGGGTTTTGTGCTATTTTGGCATTTTATGGCCTTCGAAACTGTGATAGGTAGTGAGGAGTGAAATCAAAAATTTGCACCCTTAGAAATCCTGAAGGCGGTGCTTGGGTTTCGGGGCCCCGTACGCGGCTAGGCTCCCAAAAAGTCCCACACATGTGGTATCCCCATACTCAGGAGAAGCAGCAAAATGTATTTTGGGGTGCAATTCCACATATAACCATGGCATGTGTGAGCAATATATCATTTAGTGACAACTTTTTGAATAAATTTTTTTTATTTTTTTTTTTTGTCTTTATTCAATCACTTGGGACTAAAAAAAAAAATATTCAACGGGCTCAACATGCCTCTCAGCAAATAGCTTGGGGTGTCTACTTTCCAAAATGGGGTCATTTGGGGGGGTTTTGTGCCATCTTGGCATTTTATGGCCTTCAAAACTGTGATAGGTAGTGATAGGTAGTGAGGAGTGAAATCAAAAATTTATGCCCTTAGAAATCCTGAAGGCGGTGCTTGGTTTTCGGGGTCCCGTATGCGGATAGGCTCCCAAAAAGTCCCACACATGTGGTATCCCCGTACTCAGGAGAAGCAGCAGAATGTATTTTGGGGTGTAATTCCACATATGCCCATGGCATGTGTGGGCAATATATCATTTAGTGACAACTTTGGGCAAAAAAAAAAAAGTTTGTAATATTCCCGCAACTTGTGGCAAAATATAAAATATTCCATGTACTCAACATGCCTCTCAGCAAATAGCTTGGGGTGTCTACTTTCCAAAATGGGGTCATTTGGGGGGGTTTTGTGCAATTTTGGCATTTTATGGCCTTCGAAACTGTGATAGGTAGTGAGGAGTGAAATCAAAAATTTACACCCTTAGAAATGCTGAAGGTGGTGCTTGGGTTTCGGGGCCCCGTACGCGGCTAGGCTCCCAAAAAGTCCCACACATGTGGTATCCCCGTACTCAGGAGAAGTGGCAAAATGTATTTTGGGGTGCAATTCCACATATAACCATGGCATGTGTGAGCAATATATCATTTAGTGACAACTTTTTGAATACATTTTTTTTTTTTTTTTTTTTTTTTTTTTTGTCTTTATTCAATCACTTGGGACTAAAAAAAAAAATATTCAATGGGCTCAACATGCCTCTCAGCAAATAGCTTGGGGTGTCTACTTTCCAAAATGGGGTCATTTGGGGGGGTTTTGTGCCATCTTGGCATTTTATGGCCTTCAAAACTGTGATAGGTAGTGATAGGTAGTGAGGAGTGAAATCAAAAATTTATGCCCTTAGAAATCCTGAAGGCGGTGCTTGGTTTTCGGGGTCCCGTATGCGGATAGGCTCCCAAAAAGTCCCACACATGTGGTATCCTCGTACTCAGGAGAAGCAGCAGAATGTATTTTGGGGTGTAATTCCACATATGCCCATGGCATGTGTGGGCAATATATCATTTAGTGACAACTTTGGGCAAAAAAAAAAAAAGTTTGTAATATTCCCGCAACTTGTGGCAAAATATAAAATATTCCATGTACTCAACATGCCTCTCAGCAAATAGCTTGGGGTGTCTACTTTCCAAAATGGGGTCATTTGGGGGGGTTTTGTGCTATTTTGGCATTTTATGGCCTTCAAAACTGTGATAGGTAGTGAGGAGTGAAATCAAAAATTTGCACCCTTAGAAACCCTGAAGGCGTTGATTGGGTTTCGGGGCCCCGTGCGCGGCTAGGCTCCCAAAAAGTCCCACACATGTGGTATCCCCATACTCGGGAGAAGCAGCAAAATGTATTTTGGGGTGCATCTCCACATATAACCATGGCATGTGTGAGCAATATATCATTTAGTGACAACTTTATGAAAAAAAATTTTTTTTTTTTTTTTTTTTTTTTTTGTCTTTATTCAATCCCTTGGGACTAAAAAAAAAAATATTCAATGGGCTCAACATGCCTCTCAGCAAATAGCTTGGGGTGTCTACTTTCCAAAATGGGGTCATTTGGGGGGGTTTTGTACTTCCCTGCCATTTTAGCACCTCAAGAAATGAGATAGGTAGTCATAAATTAAAAGCCGTGTAAATTCCAGAAAATGTACTCTAGTTTGTAGACGCTATAACTTTTGCGCAAACCAATAAATATACGCTTATTGGCATTTTTTTTACTAAAGACATGTGGCTGAATACATTTTGGCCCAAATGTTTGACTAAAATTGAGTTTATTAGATTTTTTTTATAACAAAAAGTAGAAAATCTCTTTTTTTTTCAAAATTTTCGCTCCTTTTCCGTTTATATCGCAAAAAAATAAAAATCACAGAGGCAATCAAATACCATCAAAAGAAAGCTCTATTTGTGGGAAGAAAAGGACGCAAATTTCGTTTGGTTACAAAATTGCATGACCGCGCAATTACCAGTTAAAGTAGTGCAGTGCGAAATTGAAAAAAGACCTCTGGTCCTTAAGCTGACAATTGGTCCGGGGCTAAAGTGGTTAAAGAGAATACATGTTTGTGTGTATTGATTTATTAATTATGTTCCTAGCAAAACATATAAAAAAAAGAAAGAAAATGAAATATTTAAAACACGTTTCTTTAGTTAGATAAACATAAAATAATCTATCTATCTATCTATCTATATCTATCTATCTATCTATCTATCTATCTATCTATCTATCTATCTATCTATCTATCTATCTATCTATCTATCTACTGTATGTTATTGGCAAAGCTGGATAGTTGGAACTCCAGTGACGCACACAGCAAAATAAATCAGAGGAGTGCATCCTCCTCCCCTTTTCCTTGTTTTGTATGACTCCTTGCTAATTTTCAATTAAAGAGAGGCAGTCTAAAAAGAAACAAATACATAGTTCTCTGTGTTTAGAAAACATTGAGTTCTTTGCAAAATCTATGTTAAAGTAGAATTTCACGTTTACTATCACTTTAAATATAATTTGTATAATTGTGTCCGACTAAGGTAAACACCTAGTATTTAGCACCTCATCCCAAATAATCAAGTATTCAAAAAGGGGGAAAAATTGGGAGGGGATTATCACGGTGCTTGCAAATAATAATAGAAACCGCATATATAAAAAGTTATAGTTTAATAAAGACAAGATTAAAAACCAAACAGAGCAGTTTGTTGAGTAGCATTTAACATTTTATTATGGTGGTCAGGTGACGCAAGTTCATGTTGAACAGGGATCTCATATTCGTAGACTATCCCGACATGTTTCGCCTTATGGCTTCGTCAGGGGATATTATAATCAACCAATGACTACGAGAGACTGTACAAAAAATAGAAAATGTTACATTAAAAAAATATATTGAATAAAAACATACATAAATGCAAGTAACAAACAAATCTACATCATTTGCCAATATCCACCCAAAAGGGGAGCTTACTGCCTCAGAATCCAAAAAGAGGGCCACCACCAAGAGAGGGACCACCAAGAGGGAGAGGCACTACGTGGCCACAGAGAACACACAACAACCAGGCTAATAAAATGGAACAAAGGGGGAGGAAAAAACGAGTCACTAATTTATCATTACTAATAAATCATTAGTCCATCTCATACTTCATTTTAATACATCCTTTTCATTTTTTAGTTTTTCCTTTCCTATTTTTTCTTTTTCCAGTTTCAGAGACATTTATTCCATCTGTATTGGACATACATTGCCTTATACTTTAGGCGCCCTCCACTACATTCTCTGAGTTAACTCTCTTTAAAGTAAGTCATTTGTCTGGAAAACACTTTACTCATCATAGGCTTATCCTTTAAGCACCTTTTTGCGATTTTCATTTTGGTGCGATTTCTCCAAATGACTGAAAGTGAAAACATTAGAGACTCGTTTTTTCCTCCCCCTTTTTTCCATTTTAATAGCCTGGTTGTTGTGTGTCCTCTGTGGCCGCTTAGTGCCTCTCCCTCTTGGTGGTCCCTCTCTTGGCGGTGGCCCTCTTGGCGGTGGCCCTCTTGGCGGTGGCCCTCAGTAAGCTCCCCTTTTGGGTGGATATTGGCAAATGATGTAGATTTGTTTGTGACGTGCATTTATGTATGTTTTTATTAAATATATCTTTCTTATGTACCATTTTCTATTTTTTTGTACAGTCTCTCGTAGTCATTGGTTGATTATAATATCCCCTGATGAAGCCATAAGGCGAAACATGTCGGGATAGTATATGAATATGAGATCCCTGTTCAACATAAACTTGCGTCACCTGACCACCATAATAAAATGTTAAATGCTACTCAACAAACTGCTCTGTTTGGTTTTTAATCTTGTCTTTATTAAACTATAACTTTTTATATATATATGTTTTCTATTATTATTTGCAAGCACCGTGATAATTCCCTCCCAATTTCTCCCCCTTTTTGATCACTTTAAATAGTTATTTTGAGCCAAACTGACCCAAATTATCTATTTTCATTACCAACTGATGTAGCTACTGTGTGTGTGCTGTACCATACTGTGATAGTGATAGACATGCTGTTCATGTAGGCAGACGGCGGTGACTCGAGTATAAGCCGAGGGGGGCACTTTCAGCCCTAAAAAAAGGGCTGAAAATCTCGGCTTATACTCGAGTATATACAGTAAATAAAAAACCTTTTCATGCTCACCTCTCAAAATTTTTTTTAAAATAATATAGGTAACTAAAAACAGCAATAAAAATCAGCAACATATAATCAAGCTGCAGTATCAAAAGTGTCCAACTTTCTCATAAAATATCTACTGCAAATCAATGCCGTGCTACATAAAATAAAAATGATATACCAAATATATAAATTAATCATTAAGTGCCAAATATATTCCAAGTGTTGGTGACCTTCTATCCACCCAAAAGTGAAAAGGGTTCAATTAGTATCATCTGTGGTAAACCAACATTTCTTCAAGTTCGTTCTTTTGTGAATCAGTGTTCCAAACATAAAGATCCTCATTCCATATTTGGTTAATCTGACAGTGGAAAATTGAGAAATTCCACCACCAAAAGGTCTCGGATGTATGCTCACCTTCCAATAGGGACCTTAAAAAGGTCACACGTGCCTTTTCCACTTTGAAAGCCGGGATCATCTATCCATAGTGAACACTCGTTTCGATAAAGATTACTCCAAAACTCACACAGAAAAAACATGAGAGAAAAAAGAACTAATAGTACTCTTTGCTTTTAAAAGACATATAAGGAATTTTATTCTCCACTAAAAACCTCATCTCCTCTGGCGTTGTCCAAAGCTTCATCAATACTGGTGCGGGGTCCTCTCTACGCTCAATCAAGTTTTTAAAACGGCTGTTCCTCTAGATCCAATATGCTGCCTGCTATTTTTTCTGAAAGAGGCGATTCCAGAGGAGATGACAAGAGTAGTCTTCTCTTTGGCTTTATTTCAGGCTAGGAAAGTCATTCTTATAGCCTGGAAATCTACAATCCCACCTTCCGGTAAAACATGGAGGTTAGTTAGGCAAATTTGAGAGGCTCTGGGCCCCTTAGTTTGCTGTCCTGGGGCTGAGCCCTAAAGAACGAATTATGACGAGACTTCTGCAGGCTGGATAAAAATATGTAAGCGATCCTATGGGCCTTAAAGTGGTTGTCAACCCTTACAACACACTTTTTGCTACAGGTAAGCCTATAATAAGGCTTGCCCGTAGCTACCCTGGATATCTCCTAAACCTGAACGGTTTAGGAGATATCCCCTGTATTGCATGCGCCGAAGTCAGCGGCACATGCGCACTAAAGCAAACTGAAGCAATGGCACGTATGTGCCGTTGCTTCAGTGAGTGTGCCGTTACCGGCAGCTCCCGCACGCATGCGTGGCAGTGACGTCATCGTGGCTCCAGCCAATCACAGTGCCGGAGCCCGCGATACCCGGAAGTAACTCCGGGAGCGATGTTGGCCACTAGAGCAGTGTACGAGGACGACTGCTGGGGCTTCGATCTCAGGTAAGTCATTCATATTGAGCTAGTATGCTATGCATACTAGCTCATTATGCCTTTGTCTTGCAGGTTTTTATTAATTTCTTTGTCCTAGGATTTACAACCACTTTAAAGGGTTTGTAAAGGTAAATAATAATAATAAAAATATATATATATATAAACATGTCTATACTTACCTACTTTGTGCAATGGAATCACACAGAGCAGCCTAGAACCTCCTCTTACCAGGTCCCTCGCCGGCGCTCCTGGCCCCTCCTCTGTCCAGTGCCCCCATGAGAAGCCGATTCCCATGGGGGCACTCATGCATTCTCGCTCCCGAGTCCCTCTGCTGCGTCTATTGACACAGACAGAAGTACTCGGCCCCCGCCTCTCACTCCGTCGTCACTGGCTTTAATTGACAGCAATGGCTCCCTGTGCCCCAGCAATGCCAGCAAGACCCAGAAGTGAGGGGATAAATGATCTGCCGTCGTGCATGGCACTGGATTGAAAGGAGTCTCAGGTAAGTAAAGGGGGGCTGATGGGGCGATGCTGGCACCTAAACATTTTTTACCTTAATGCAAGGAATGCATTAAGGTAAAAAAATGTTTGACTTTACAACCCCTTTTTGTCTATATTTTTTTAGCCCATTCATTTCCCTATTTTGATTGAGATACTGTACAATTGATGCATCAAGGCAATGTTATGGTATGGTGCAACAAAAATTCTCATTGTGGTACAACTGAATGTACATTGTTTACTTGCTTTATGTCAACTCACTGGATTGTTCTGTGTTTTTGTCTGTTTTCAATAAAACCTTTTCTGATTAAAAAAAACATTTACCTGCTCTGTTTTGCACAGAGCATCCCCGATCCTCTTCATCTCGGGTCCTCCACTGGCGCTCCTGGCTCCACCCTCCTGCCAAGGGCCCCTCGCTGTGGGTGCACCTGAACAGGCTTACTCCCGAGCCCCTCCTCTGTGTGTCCATTCAGACATGGAGCCGTGGCTTGGCTCTGCTCCCTCTCTTCTCATTGGCTCACTGGCTGTGATTGACAACAGTCGTCTCATGAGGAGGGAGAGTCTCGGGAGAGCTGAGACTTTTGTGCACTTCGTGATGGGGCTCAGGTAAGTATAAGGGAGGGCTGGGGGAGCTACTGCACACAGGTTTCTTACCTTCATGCATAGAATGCATGAAGGTAAAAAATCTTGAGCCTTTAGAACCACTTTAAAACACAGGCATATCAGTATGCATAGCAGGGTTTGATTCCCGCGGCTCAACGCTCCCTGCTCTTGCCGACTGACAGCTCAGGTGTTCAGATGGATTGAAGCTGTGGCTAGGAGAACCTCTCTGTTCTGCTCCTAATGTCTGTAAGGAGCTCTGCCTTTCATGTTATGTTGATAGTTCGACTTCATCCAAGGGGACCAGAGCTCAATGAATGAATCATTTAAATAAACTCCTCAGCTAGAATCCAGGAGTGGGATGGGCCCAGCCCATTTGTGCATTTGGTCCATATTGGAAGGTGAGCGTACATCTGAGACCTTTTGGTGTCGGAATTTCCCCTTTTTACACTGTGAGACTCACCAAATATACATTGAGGATTTTTTTGTTTGCAAAACTGATGCACATAAGAATGAACTTGAATGAATTTTTGGTTTACCACATATGGTACTAATTGAATTCTTTTCACTTTTGGGTGGATAGAAGATCACATACTTGAAATATAGCTTGTGACTCTTGGTTGAAGGGACATTACAAGACCTTGTCACATGGGTCACTGGCTCCACATCTCCAATCAAGTGCCTCAGGTCTCAACTGCAAGCCTTCTTAAGGGCTTGCTTGCACCTAGTGTGGGGACCTGCGTTTTTATACACTGGATCAACAGAGGTCCCCACTGGTGCACATAGAAAACAATTGTTTTCTATGAGCCTCGTTCACACTGTAATGCAACCAGGAGGTGCAGTAAAATTCAGACATGTAGCAGTTTATCACAGCGTACTGGAAAGCACTGCATGTCACCATGTGTGCTTCTGCGTGCAGACATGAATAAAGTGTGATGTGCTGAAACATGCATCATATTGCACCTTCATCGCAGTGCACTGCAAGTAAAAACTGACAGCTGCCTGATGCTAAAACAGAGCATTTAAGAGTGAGAGTGCCAACTGCTTGTGTTTTATGGAAGCATAAAGTAGTTGCAAAGGGAGAAACTGTTATTTAACCGCTTGCTGACCAACTGCTGCAGTTGTACTGCGGCAACATGGCTCATCTGCTCGAATCGCCGTCATGTTACGTCCCTTTTATATTTGGCCACTAGGGGCAAGCAGGGAGCGTGCGCCCATGGAGCCAATGCAAGTGCCTGGCAGTGACCGCGGGGCTTCCGCGATAGCTCGGGACACACGGAGAACCGGGATCTGTGAGTGTAAACTCACAGATCCCGGTTCTCTGAGGGGAGAACAGACAGATACATACAGAGTATGAACATCGATCTATCATCTCCCCTACACAGTCCCCTCCCCCCTTCAGTTAGAACACACAATAGGGAACACATTAACCCCTTGATTGCCCCCTAGTGGTTAACCCCTTCACTGACAGTGACATTTTTACAGTAATCAATGCATTTTTATAACAATGATCGTTGTAAAAATGACAATGGTCCCAAAAATGTGTCAAAATTGTCTGACGTGTCCGCCATAATGTTGCAGTCCCGATAAAAATCTCAGATCGCCGCCATTACTAGCAAAAAAAAATAATAATAAAAATGCCATAAAACTATCCCCTATTTTGTAGATGCTATAACTTTTGCGCAAACCAATCAATATACGTTTTTTTGCGATTTTTACCAAAAATATGTAGAAGAATCCATATCGGCCTAAACTGAGGAAAAAAAAAAATTTTTATATATATTTTTTGGGGGATATTTATTATAACAAAAAGTAAAAAATATTGTGTTTTTTTCAAAATTGTTGCTCTTTTTTTGTTTATAGCGCAATAAATAAAAACCGCAGAGGTGATCAAATACCACCAAAAGAAAGCTCTATTTGTGGGAAAAAAAGGACGTCAATTTTGTTTGGGTGCAACGTTGCACGACTGCGCAATTGTCAGTAAAAGCGACGCAGTGCCGAATCGCAAAAAGTGCTCTGGTCAGGAAGGGAGTAAAATCTTCCGGGGCTGGAGCGGTTAATTTAACAGACACGTAGTTATCCTTATGTACCATTCAATCTCTTGTTTTAGGTATAAAGCTTAATGTCTGGCGCTAAAGGTCAGGCAGCAAGAAGACAAGGCTGTTTCTGTACTCAAGAAATACTGAAATTACTAATGGTGAAGATGGGACATCAGTAGAAAATAAAAAGGAGAGAGAGCAAAGAGATGGAAACAGAAGAGATAGGGAGAACAAAAAAAAAAAAGGACATAAACTATATTCAATGTGGCATTTTTTCACTGTAGGTATGCCAAAGTGTGCCCGGGGTCTTTTTGGACTCTAGCCACACACTTGCTAACTGTGGCTCAGATATTCATGGTTGAGGTGTGCAGTCAACTGCACTATTCACTGCGTTCTGCCCTCGGCAGTATGGATGCATATGGCTGTGTTGACAGAAAAATGCCAACAATGCATATTTGTACAGTAGTGTTTGGGCAGGTTGATCTGCTTGACACTGTATAGAGATAGCACTGGTGTTAATGTTACTACTGGGAGGCATGGTGCTGACCTCACAGAATAGCAGCAGGTGAGTAAACTTCAACACATCCATTACCCCACATCCACTGCATCCATGCATTTCTCCACTGGCTGCCAATGTACCCGCATATTTCCACTGACAGCCACTGCAACCACGTTCCACTGACTGCCACTGCACCCACTCACTTCTCCACTACCACAACTGCATAGCTCCTAACTGTCCCTGATTTTGAGGGACTGTCCCTGATTTAGGAACAAAGTCCCTCTGTTCCTCTTTCCTCCTCATTTGCCCCTCATTTTGGTCTGATCAATATAATTGTATATAAAATTCACTTTTTATCTATCAAAAAGTTTTTCCAAGTGCTAAACCTTTCATTCAATTTCTAAATTGCTGCATCTGTAAATTCCAAAAGCCAATATAAAGGAATAATAGTGGTAAAAAAGTGGGGTTGCACCAAAACCAATACTAGTATCTGTATCGGTGCCGATACAGAGTATTTGCCCGAGTACTTGTACTTGGGTAAATGCTCCCGATGCCTGACCCGATACTTTTTGTATGAAGAGGCGGCTCCCGGAAGTCAGTGGGTGGCGCGGAGAGCGAGTCCTGGCAGTTAAGAGCGAGTCCTGGCAGTGGAGAGCGTGTCCTGGGCCGGTGGCAGCGAAAGGTAAGCTGGCTGGGGGCAGGGGTGTGGGTGGCACTAGCAGCCATCAAAATCAGTGACCCGGGCCATCACATTCGTTAACGGAAGTGACAGTCCCGGTCTCCGTTGGAGATTGAACAGCGCGACGCCCATCGTGGTACACCCTGCACTCGGCCTCAGTAAGCCAGCAGTCACAAGGCGGCAGTGGACATCTTGTTACACCCAGCCCATATAGTTCACTAACTATATGGGCTGGGCGTAACAAGATGTCCGCTGCTGCCTTCTAACTGCTGGCTTACAGAGGCCGAGTGCAGGGTGTACCAAGATGGGCGTCGCAGCACTTGTATACTCGAGAAAGTTTGAACTTTGACTGTTATGGATTGTCTCTCTCATCATTTCATTGCCACTGCCTGCCCATCAGTTGCACCTATCATTACCCATAAGTGCCTCCTATCAGTGCCCATAAATGCCACCTATCAGAACCAGCATATCAGTGCCCATAAGTGCCACCTATCAGTGCCCATAAATGCCACCTATCAGTGCCCATAAATGCCACCTATCAGGGCCAGCATATCAGTGCCCATCAGTCGGTGCCAGCTTATCAGTGGCAGCCATTAGTGCTGCAAATCAGTGCCCATCAGTCAGTGCCACCTATCAGTGCTGCATATCAGTGCCACCTATGAGTGCTCATCAGTGCTACTGTCACATGACATAAAAAAAAGTATTGGTAATCGGTATCGGCAAGTACTTGAAAAAAAGTATCAGTACTTGTACTCGGTCTTAAAAAAGTGGTATCGGTGCAACCCTATAAAAAAGCACTTGTGGGTTTAAGCAATCTTTTTTTTTTTTTACAATTCTCCATTAAGGGGGGCGTGGCAGGAGGTGTGTCCTATGGCTACATACTTTTGCTAAAAGGTCCCCCTTGTTTCCATCTCAAAAAGTTGGGAGGTATACAACCATACCTGCATGCTTGCGTACTTATCATCCCCATGTAACAGCAAACCATGAGGGATGAGCTTTGGGTTCTGGAGGAATATAAGTTTAACTTGCATCCAACCTGTTCCAAGTACTGAACAAACTGGCCAGTTTGCAGCATGAAGCCATTCCCCAGACTACTGAACTCTGTACATTATAGTTTACATTCATAGTAAATGCCCTACAGTTTCAGAATCAGGCATGCTTGCTAGTTTTTATTTATTTAACAGCCTGTGGACAGGTGATCCGTCCAGGCACAGAAACATACCTGTATGTCGCCGGCCTCTTCCAGGTACAGGGCACATGCACGCCCCTGCCTTCCGACTCCCTCTGTCATTGTACACAGTGGGAGTTTGTCAACAGGTCCTAGCCCATGGCTGGGCCCTGCTGATCAGCTGTGTCCATTCACAGCCCAGAGCCTTGTTTTGACAATAAACACAGGGGTCTGTACAAAGGGAATGAGCTCTCTGTTTTTAATACAAAGCAGAGATATTTAGTAAAAAGCACAAACACAAAAATTAACATTTTGTTGGGCGCATATTTAACCCCTTGATTGCCCCTAGATGTTAACCCCTTCCCAGCCAGTGGCATACAGTGACAGTGTATTGTATTAGCACTGATCACTGTATTAGTATCACTGGTGATGTCAGTGGCCTTTAGTCAGTTCCCATCCAGTATCAGTTAGTGTCAGATTCCCTGTCGCACTATCACAGTCCCACTATAAGTCAATAATCACTGTCATTAGTAGTATAAAAAAAAAATTACAATTCCAGTATACAGTATCTCCCAAATTGAGTACATCCCTCATATATTTGTAAATGTTTTATTATATCTTTTCATGTGAGAACACTGAGGAAATGACACTTTGCTACAATGTAAAGTAGTGAGTGTACAGCTTGTATAACAGTGTAAATTTGCTGTCCCTTCAAAATAACTCAACACACAGTCATTAATGTCTAAACAGCTGGCAACAAAAGTGAGTACACCCCTAAGTGAAAATGTCCAAATTGGGCCCAAATTGTCAATATTTTGTGTGGCCACCATTATTTTCCAACACTGCCCTAACCCTTTTGGGCATTGAGTTCACCAGAGCTTCACAGGTTGCCACTGGAGTCCTCTTCCACTCCTCCATGATGACATAACGGAGCTGGTGGATGTTAGAGACCTTGCGTTCCTCCACCTTCCATTTGAGGATGCTCCACAAAGTCTCAATAGGGTTTTGGTCTGGAGACATGCTTGCCCAGTCCATCACCTTTACCCTCAGCTTCTTTAGCAAGGCAGTGGTCATCTTGGAGGTGTGTTTGGAGTCGTTATGTTGGAATACTCTCCTGCGGTCCAGTCTCCGAAGGGAGGGGATCATGCTCTGCTTCAGTATTTCACAGTACATGTTGGCATTTATGTTTCCCTCAGTAAACTGTAGCTGCCCAGTGCCGGCATCAGAAAAAAATTAAGGCATACTCCCCTAATGGTAAAGGTTTTAGTGTGGTGGTCTCATCCCTGGATATAGACCAAAAAAAGTGGGCAGCACTCATGTAGCCACAGACCATGACACTCCCACCACCATGCTTGACTGTAGGTAAGACACACTTGTTTTTGTACTCCCCATCTGATTGCCGCCATACATGCTTGACACCATCTGAGCCAAATACATTTATCTTGGTCTCATCCGATGACAGGACATGGCTCCAGTAATCCATGTCCTTAGTCTGCTTGTCTTCAGCAAACTGTTTGCGGCTTTCTTGTGCATCATCTTTGGAAGAGGCTTCCTTCTGGGATGACAGCCATGCAGACCAATTTGATGCAGTGTGCAGCGTATGGTCTGAGCACTGACAGGCTGACCCCCCACTCCTTCAACCTCTGCAGCAATGCTGGCAGCACTCATCTATCTATTTCCCAAAGACAATCTCTGGATATAACGCTGAGCACATGGACATGATCGACCATGGCGAGGCCTGTTCTGAGTAGAACCTGTCCTGTTAAACGACTATATGGTCTTGGCCACCGTGCTGCAGCTCAGTTTCAGGGTCTTGGCAATCTTCTTATAGCCTAGGCCATCTTTATGTAGAGCAACAATTTTTTTTTTCAGATCCTCAGAGAGTTCTTTGCCATGAGGTGCCATGTTGAACTTCCAGTGATCAGTATGAGAGAGTGAGAGTGATAACACCAAATTTAACACACCTGTTCCCCAGTCACACCTGAGACCTAACACTAATGAGTCACATGAGACCGGGAGGGAAAACTACTTGGGCCCAATTTGGACATTTTCACTTAGGAGTGTTCTCACTTTTGTTGCCAGTGGTTTAGACATTAATGGCTGTGTGTTGAGTTATTTTGAGGGGACAGTACATTTACACTGTTACACAAGCTGTACACTCACTACTTTACATTGTAGCAAAGTATCATTTCTTCAGTGTTGTCACATGAAAAGCTATAATAAAATATTTACAAAAATGTGGGGGGCGGTATACTCACTTTTGTGAGATACTGTCTAAACCATAGTTGGTAAATAACATAACTATAACTTTCACGCAAAAACCAATCAATATACACTTATTGGGACTTTTTTTTACCAAAGACATGTAGCAGAATACAATATATGAAGACATTTTTATTTTTTCTATTTTTTATTGGATATGTTTTATAGCAAAAAAAAAAAAATATATATTTTTTTTCACAATTTGCAGTCTGTTTTTGTTTATATAATAAAAAATAAAAAACCCAGTGGTGATCAAATACCATCAAACGAAAGCTCTATTTGTGTGGGAAAAAATATATATAAATTTAGTTTGGGTGCAGCATTGCATAAATAGCAAAAAATGTCCTGGTCATAAAGGAGGTAAAACCTTCTGGAGCTGAAGTGGTTAAAGAATAAAAATTATATACAACATCACTTTAATAACTCAGAGAAGTAAAATTTTCCAAAACCATTATAATTTCCTTCACAGAACCTGCAGATGTTTTACAGCTTACTGTCTAATAAAAACACACACATATACATTGTTCAGTGCATTCTGATGGTTACTCAGTGCGCAGTGCAGGCACTATATTGAACTGTATTGATTTGTCCCTATGGGTAATGATATATGGGGCAACTTTAAATGACTCTCATTCTGGCATAGATGATAAAGTGTTAAAGGATAACTGCACCTTTATTAAAACTGACCATCTGGCTTTCCAGGCTATAAACACATCAATTGTATTGACCTATATATTTAGTTTTTGCTATAGAATATAGGATTTACATTGCTAGACATAATACCTAAATGTCCAAAATGTTCAGCAATTCGAAAAAATCATCTGATGGCTTTAACTTATATACCACTCTTTTGTCACTATTTCAGTTTAATATATTAACTCAGCAATTGAGCAGTAAGGAAGGAAAGGTGCTGGAGGCTTAGTATTGCCAACAAAGGCCATGAATAAACTATTGTGGGTACCTTGGGTATTGATCTTTCTGTTGGGTCAAAGGGTTGAGTGGCTGTTGATTGTACCAACACAGGCCATGGCCTAGAGTGGCAGCCACCCACACATCATGTTGTTGGCTGCCAGTAACATTATGCCATGTATTATAAAGGGTTAAGGATTGCCACTTCTGCCCACCAGGACAACCTGGTCTGATCTTCCTGGTAGCCGTGAATTTAATAAATATGTATAAGGAAAAGAATTAAGGTCATATATAAGAACAAGCAAGAAAATTTGAAAGTAACAAAATGGCACATGGTTTGTGGTGCCCAGAACCCAACACTTGAACGAGGATCTACGGTAATTGCTGAAATAAGTGTTCTTGCACGTGTTCAGTCCTTTAACCTTAACCTGACCCTATAACCCTTAGCACCTGAAATGAACCCTAAACCCTTAACCCTAACACTTATACACATAATACTAAGACAACTCCTTGAAGCCTTCTCAAAATGTAATTTTACATTTAACCTTGCCCTCTAACCCTAGTATACCCAAAACATTTTTTCCTTTAGGAATAGAGTAGGGTTTGGTCAAAACTTCTGTCAGACTTATTGAAAGGTTCCCCTACTGTTTCTGTCCCTGTCTTTTTCATGAACAGTACTAACAACTCATTGAATAATTTACCTTTTACCGGAGTTGTTTTTTTTGAAGTTGCAGCTCATTCTATTCCATTTTCTTGCTTTCTCTGAGTACCTAGGCTTCAGGTGTTTGGCAAATAATGTGCACAGACACATCTTGGATCTTTCATCATAACCGATGAAAGATTTGGCTCCATATAGCAAGCTTTAATGTGCATTTTTATTATTCTTTCACTAAACTAGGCACATTCATACAAATTTCCTTTAGAACTGGTTTGTTCGACCCTAAAAACGTCATTAAAATTTATCTCATTTGCAACATATTTTTAGAGCGTTTTGTGATACTTCATAAACACGTCTTGTCATTGTCTAATGCTCCATTTGTACACCGCTGATAAGCTGTGGATCTGTTTTGTCTCTTGCTATGTAGGAACAAACATCATAAATATGTATTGGTGTATTGTATTCTTGTTACTGGGTTGACTGGAAACTCTGACATCATATAGAAGTAAATGGCTGCTGAGAAGTCATGGAGCTTTAACAGAGAATACAAATTCCTTTTTGTAACTACATTTTGCTGATACAATATTTATGGATGCACCTAACCAAAAAAAAAAAAATACATAAGATATAAAATAAACCAGTACAGACTTGAAAACTGATGTTGTAGGTTTGGAACAGAAAGTTTAACAGTAAACCTGCCATCCTAGCGATCCTGTATTTGGAGGCAACTCACCATCAACTGGATCACTAAAGAAGGCACTCACCTTCCCCAGAGTATTCACTCCTTCACTTGCAATGCATTGCAGAATCTTGCTTAGAAGCAAAGAACAGGAACATATTGACACCTCACTGGTTTAGCTATTAAGGAAGCAACACCATAGGACCAGATAAGAACTCTCTCTGCACTCTTATGCCGCGTACACACGGTTGGAATTCTGGTTGGAAAATTTTTTGATGGTTTTCCCGTCGGAATTCCGACGGAATTTCGCTCAAACTGTCTTGCCTACACACGGTCACACCAAATTCCGACGATCAATAACACTACGGCATACAACGCGTTCGACTGCACTATAAAAGGGAAGTTTAATGCTTCTGAGCATGCGTCGAATAGTTTCCGAGCATGCGTCAGAATTTTGGGTGTCGGAATTGCATACACACAATCGGAAAATCCGATAGAAAGGTTTTCCGTTGGAAAAATTAAGAACAGGTTCTCAATCCAAAGTCCGTTGGAAATTCCGACAGAAAAAGACCGATGGGCATACACACGGTCGGAAAATCTGATGAAAAGCTCCCATCGGACTGTTTCCATCGGAAATTCCGACCGTGTGTACGCGGCATTAGTGATTCTGCCACTGGCGAGTAGCCACCAGTGATAGGACCACTAGTGTGGCATGGTCACAAGGACCTGTGCACATTGTAGTTTTTGACCTCACTTTTTGTCTCTTCACTTGTCATCTTAGAAAAGAGTAGAGTGGAAAATTGTAAGATTCAAGAAAATAAGGCCCCATTCACACGGGACGGATCCGTAATGATCGGCCCCGTAAACATCCGCTTTCTCAGCGGGGATCGTTCCGAAATCCCCGCTGAGCCGGCGGATGACAGGGCGGTCTCTGCACACTGTGCAGGGACCGCCCTGTCAGATCTCCGCTCTCCTCTATGGAGGAACGGATGAACACGGACCGTCTGTCCGTGTTCATCCGATCCGCTCTGCAGATGGATAGAAAAATAGGGTTTTCCTCCGTCTGCAGATTCGGACCATAGCGGAGACGGACGATATCGGGTGTCAGCGAATGCTCATCCACTGACACCCGCTATACCGTAGGGATGCATGTATGTCCGTATTTCATCTGAAAACGGATGGATGAAATACGGACATATGGTCCGCATGTGTGAAAGGGGCCTAAGAGTTTTTCTCCTAATAAAAGGGACCAAGGAAGTCAATTTGCTCTTCTAAAGTACCCAGTGGACACTCCACCCCACTGCCAACTCAATCAATCCCAACTTTGTTCCAACTCAATTTGGTAGAGGTCTGTTCCCTTTAATGTCAATTATTAACTGCAGAGGCACTTATAGGGACCTGTTGATAAAGTCAGTAATGTAACTTGCACAAACAGAATATCTGTGCTTCACTGTGCACGGATCCTTACAACTCTTTTTTCTCTTGTTATTGTATGGAATTGCATTACTGCTGAGCTGAAAGGGTTATGCATAGCTAAATAAGTGACAATCATACAGCATGAAACAGAGATTACAATCAGAAGAGCATCCATACAAGATTGGGTCTCACTGGAAGCATTATTAATTATTGTATGGTCCAGGCTCACAGATATAGTTGTGAATGATGCAAATAGTGGGAATCAGAGCTGGATTAGGACCAAATGCTTTGCCACAAACCCAGGCTTCACTCCATCCAAGCCCTTTGATTGACATTGGTAGGGTTATTGATAGCTACACAAAAGTCACATCATTTGCCCATCCCAACAAACACCAACTGCCTACAAGTACATTCCCCTTGTAAAATGACAGGCAGGTGCAAAGCTTTGAAAAATTGTTCTACTATTCTAGTTTACTGTAGGAGTATGAAAGCTGTTCTTCCTAAGATGCCCTGTGGATAATGCGGTTCTGGTTGGGATACCGAAAGATGCTAGTTGTTGGTGAATGTGGAGTGGTTTCCAAACTATCACTCCTCCAGCAAGTTGTGTACGTATACATCCACTTTTCCCTAAGGCCCATTATACAGTAGTAATTCTGTTGCTAGCGGCAACTTGGCAACAATAGGATTGCCAGGAAGGCAAAGAGAACGTTCACTTGCTCCAACAGTGCCACGTCCTTGCTGTTTGAAGCACCATGGTTTTTTATCTGTCCTGCTTCCTTGCTGGTGAACAAGAATTTGCAGTGTTTTGATGTATGGAGCAATTGCTTATGAGCAGATGAGAAAACGCTTTAGTATTCCTGCTGCTGAAGATTTGTCTCTAGAGTTGGGATTTCTAGTGTGACATGGTCCTAACAGCAGCTTCCTGGGAAAAGGAGAACACAGAGACTGGTTAAACATACTACCCTACAAATGTGCAATTCATAACCTGGATAACATGAATGAAGCAGATCACCACCCCACTGGAATGCCTATCTCTAATTATCAGTTCTTTCATAATGCCTACAATTTTTTTCTACTGTTAATGTTTTTTTTTTTTATAATATCCTTTCAGTTATGAGTCAGCACTATTGAATCATCATGACTTTCTCAAGAACTCTATCGATGAATTTCCATCCCCACAAAAATCCTGCCATAGGGACATATTTATCAGGATCAAATGGCTGTTTTCAATGTAAATTTGCTGTTTATGGCAAATTGTTATGTTTATTTTATTCGTGAAATTTAATACATTCTCTCCATGGAAATTAAAATTTTGAGGCTTCGATACACTTCGGTGGCCAAATGTTTTTCAGCCTTCTCGTCCTGGAAATAGTTATTTTCTTTCCAAATGTGTTTATTTAAAATAGTTATGCTATAGGATTTTTCTGTATTTATTAAACTTCAAAAGGCAAATTTGACTTTGAAATGTAATTCTACAGAAAAGATTTCCATGTGAAGGTCTTCAAAATTTTGGGGGAAAATCTTTCTAAAATAAAAAATAAAACTCCATGTGTATGTAAACCCAGTCACTAAAATCTCCTAAAAGCTTTAACATGTCATTGGGTGAGAACTCTTAGTCCCCATCTCCCAGTTAGGTACTGTCACAATGAGGTTGATTTACTAAGACTGGAGAGTGCAAAATCTGGTGCAGCTGTGCATGGTAGCCAATTAACTTCTAACTGCAACTTGTTCAAGCTTTGACAAAAAAAACTGGAAGCTGATTGGTTTCTATGCAGAGCTACACTGGATTTTGCACTCCCCCGTTTCTGTAAATCAACCCCAATGTCACATGGGCTTCTGATGGAGGCTAGAAGTGGTCATTGAACACATGATCCACTATTGTCACCACAAGGAACAGATGCAGTCATCACTCATGTGCATGCATGTAGACAGAAATCAGAGGCTGAAGAACAGTAGCTCTCAGATGCAACAAATGATAATGGTATTTAATTTATAACAAAAATTAAGATTTTTAGTGACATATAGCACTTTAGCAAGTGAAATGTCATTCAGTTAAGGTTGACACTAGCTTAACAATGTGCCCTTAAGACTTCATATAATGTGAGAAGTTCAATAAAAATAATGGAGGTAATACTAAATGAATAACTGTTAATAGTGAGTGATCATTAATCACTGTTAAACAGTAATGAATATTAAATATTGGTGTAATGGTTAATAGAGGTCAGGAGTGAAGGATAGCTGCTTTAGTGTTCCTTGTAGCAGAACATTTTGTAACTAGTTTGATGCCTTATTCACATCAATGACAGGCATTGTAAATACATAGATTTACATGTTGAAATGAATCCACAAAAATGAATTTGCTATTTTTATATTGCGCTTCCATTATGCTGTAGTTATATATTACCAACGGTCCAAAACCTGACTGATAAGGGGGGAAATGATCATCCGGCAGTGTCAGGTTCAGGCAAATTCAAGCAAATTTTATGTGCATGGGTTTGCTCAACAATAATGTGCATTCGGAATTGACACTTTAAAGGTAATGGATTCTCATTAGCACTCCTTTACCTCGAAGCCTAATACACACTATCAGTTGAAAAAAAAAACCTGACAGGTCGGAGCTGTTGAACTAACAATCCAATGTTAGTACAGCAATCTCCCCCGCTGAGCTATTGTGTTTTGACAGGGCACGCCCCCCCGCCAGGACACTCTGGTCAGTGCTCTCAGCCATTTGCTGAGATTGCTGATCAGGAGCCGGTTGGCTGTTGGTCGGTCATGGGTCCTGTAAAAGCCATATGTCTGGCCTGTCCTCAAATCATGAAGTTCTCTCTGCTGTGTTAAGGTTCTACACTGTGGCCTGCATTTTATAGATAGGCTGTAAAATTTAGTCTGTGATGTGGAATATTACTATGTTGTAGAGTGGTGATTGGATAGCGATACATGCGCTCTATTGTAAATTGGCCCCTTAGTGACCGCATTATGAAATAAAAAGTAATCATGGTAATAGTTAATTGGCAGCATCAGGGAGGTTGGTAACAAAGCTGTCACATTTTGCAGACTGTTGTGAACTTTTTCATACCATTTAAGCTTAATAGAAAAATAAATTATAATCACCCTTACTACCCATTTGTTTAATTATCTTTTAAGATAAAAATCTACAAGCAAAAAAACGTTTGGTGTGCCTAATATGCTTTGTCTAGGATGACAGAGGGAGGTGAAGCCTTGTAAATGAGCTGGTACTCCAGTGTTATGTTGCTGAAGGTGGATTATGGAAGTGTTTTCCAGTTTACAAGCAACTCAGATCAACAACTGCATGCTTCAGAATTAATTATCAAATGTTTAATTGCTCACCGCGGAAACAGGTAAGGCCAATATGCTACATGGAAACAATTTTTTAGCTTTTGTTGTGCCTTCGGGTATAGACAAGATACAATAGTAGAATACATAGGCTGCCATTGCTGAATTCTCAAGTTGCCAGGCTTTTATATTGATCCAAAGACTTGAATACTTTCTGAGCCATTGACCTGGAACAAGCATACCGATCAGGAGTTATGACTTTTCTCTCATGGGTTTTGTAGGTACAAGTGATAAAACTACTCTTAGGTTTTGTAAATGAGGTGTTTCAGTACTTTAAAGAGACCACATCACTTAATAACACAGTTTTATTAAAGCTCTTACTTGCAAAAAATAGGGTACATACTTGCTTCTCCTGAGGCCCATGTCGCTCAGAGCTGCTCCATTGCAAAATAAATGGTTCCCCCCAAGTTTGTTGGGTGTGGACATTTCTATTTGGTTTCTCTTTCTGACCCCTATGTCACTGCAGGAGAGAGTAATCATGTGGGAGTCAGCAGGATGAATCAGTAAGAGCAGTGTATTTTGGGGGGACAAGTTCTCTGCATTCAGGCAGCGTTGAAAAGTGTGTGCTAACTATTAACTTTCTACCATCTTCTTTACAGTATGTGCTTTGGTGAAACTGTTTTTCTTATATATATATATATATTCTCTTTTAGACGATTATTGACCATTATTGATCATTATTGACATTATAAGACCATTATTGACAGTTCCTCACACTTACCAAGCATTGGGTTCAGCAACTGCTAACTCCAAAAATGATTCATGCTTCCAGCTTGCTACTCTTTTTGTGGATAGGTACAATATTAGCTGCTCACCAATCATGGGGAACTTCTCCTAATCAATATCTTCTAACATAAAAAGTTCCCCATGACTGGTGGACAGCTAAAATTGTACCTATCCACAAGAAGGGTAGCAAGGTAGAAGCTGGTTAATTACAGGTCAGTGAGTTCAACATCTATTGTGGTGAAGTTAATGGAATCACTTCTGAAAAGAAGGATCATTGATCACTTAAAAACACAGAACTTGTTGGACCAAAAGCAGCATGGCTTTACTGAGGGCAGGTTATGTCAGATTAGTCTGATTACATTTTTTGACAATTTCTCAAATATTTTGGACCAGGGTAGTGCTGTGGACAAAGATTACCATGTCTTCAGCAAAATGTTTGATACAGTTCCACTCAAAGAAGAACAAGGACTTAAAGCGGAGTTTCACCCAAAAGGGGAAGCTCAGCTTGTCTGCCTCCCCCCCTCCATTGCCACATTTGGCACCTTTTGGGGGAGGGGGGAGTGGGTACCTGGTTTTGACAGATTTCTGCTACCACCTCCGGCTGAGTTTGCAGCGACAAACACAGCTAGAAGTTCGGCCCCTCCTCCTTCCCCCGCAGCTGGCCCATCCAAAGACTGCAGTGCAATTCATGCATGCACAGTAGAGAACCGGCTGTGAAGCCGCAAGGCTTCAATGCGGGTTTCCCTTAGTGGAGATAGCGGTGGCAGCACCCAAAAGCCGATTGAAAAATTGGCTCGGGTGAAGACACCACTGGATTTCTGGACAGGTAAGTGTCCTAATATTAAAAGTCAGCAGCTACAGTATTATTAGCTGCTGAGTTTTAATTATTTTCTGCAGGAGCCTGAAGTTCCTCTTTAAATGTTGGGTGGTTCAGTGGATATGCAGTTGACTAAAGGATAGATACCAAAGTGTGGTTTTAAATTGGGTTCAGTCGGAAGAGATACCAGTCAGTCACTAGTGGTGTACCACAAGGCTCTGTTTTATTTAACCTGCTGTAAGTGGTATAACTAAAGGTATGGTTACTCACCATACCTTTAGTTATACCACTTACAGCAGGTTAAATAAAACAGAGCCTTGTGGTACACACACCAAAGGGATGTCTTTTTGTTGATGACACAAAGGTGTGTATTAGGGTTGATATTCCTGGAATATTGAACATGATTTGGCATTGCTGGGAGATTGGTCAAAGCAATGGAAACTGGGGGGTGGGGCTGTAGAGCTTTGGTGGCTGCATGAGAAAAGGGGGTCTATGCCATTTTGACAGTGCCATAGTTCCCCTTCCCCCATGCAGCCAAAATAGAGCTCACCCCTACAGCCTGCCTGAGAAGTACTTTGGAAGAGGGGGTGCAGTGTTCATGGACTATCCACAATTTGGAACTTATTTAATCCTATTGACACCAATATTTTGTGTGCTGCACTGTACATACCCTATTCCACACCATCTCATTCTGTACATTGGCCTATTCCCCACGGCACTGTCCATTCCCTATTCTGCAGTGACTCATTCTGTAAACAGTGCTGTTTATTCCCTATTCCACACTGACTCTTTCTTTACTATGCAAGTCACCTCAAGTTCCATTTAACAACCACCCCATTTAGGCCACAACAAATATTCAGCACAATGCAAACCCCACCCACTTTTTGCCGTGGCACATGGAGGTCGCCACATATTCTTTTACTTTAGGGTTTGGCTCATCTTATAATCTTGCACACTGCTTTCAGAAAACACCCCTGTATAGTCCCTGCAGCTTTCATTCTCCAACACTCTTTACTTGTTGGAGAACAAAATTTAGACACTCTGATCCCAGAGATGCATATTTACTCAGTATGATAGTAGCGCCTTCAGTTAAAAATTTTAGTACACAAAAAAGTGTGATAAAAATCTTTATCACACAAAAAGACTGATCTGACTTAATGAATAATTGTGGGCTTTAAAAGGTGTGAAAACTGTAACTGTTACAGACAAACATGAAAATATAATAAAATAACTGCAGCAAATAAGTAGTTTTGAAAGCAAAACAAATACCAGCTCTAGAGTTATTTATTGTATCCAGTCAGGGTTTTCGTGTTGTCTATTGTCTCTGTTGGATTCACCCTATTTATTCTGGTGACAAAGGTCATCAGAATGTGATGGAAAATCCAAAAGTTTAAAGCTGTCACTGAAGTAGGGATAGAAAGGAAATTTTCCATAAGGGACACCTTGGCTAAGAATTTACTCTCCCTGTCCAGGTATTTTATTTTTTAATTGGAAAACCAACTTTATTGAAAAGTATATGCATGGTACATAATTCGGTATGAGCCAGCATGGCCAAAACAGTAGTACATACATAAACACATTGAAATATCTCTGTGTGACATAAGGCGAAATACCCATCGGGGTTGGAACCAGTAGTCAATAAAGAAAAGGAGAGAGAAAGGAGGGAGAAAGAAAAAAGGAGGAAAAAAAAAAAGGGGGGAAGGGGGGGTCTATTCTTACTATGCTGTCCTCAGTCTCGGCTAATGCCTCGTACACACGATCAGACTTTCCCGCGGGAATGTCCGCCAGACTGGAGTCCGTCGGACAATCCACCCGTGTGTGGGCGCTGGCGGACTTTTTCCCGGCCAAAAGTCCGGCGGACTAAGTTTTAAGTTTGGTTTTAAAATTGTCCACTGGACTCGGCAGTCCGGCGGACAATCCAGCTGTCTGTATGCTAGTCCGCCGGACTTTTGGAAATGAACGGACTTGCCGATCATCGGCAAGTCCGTTCATTTAGAACGTGACTTCAGGTAGACGGGGCTACCTGGAGCATCCTCCGGGACTGTGACATCATAGGGGGGCGGGGTCACCATGTGACATGAGCATGTGACCCCGCTTCCTTGTCCCTATATAAGTCACAACACAGCGCGGCTCTGCCATTCCGGCCAGAGAGAGCGACGAGTCAACATCGGAAGGAGAAGAAGAAGAAGAGGAAGAAGAAGACGGCGGCGGCGCAGAAAGTGACGACAGCGACAAGAACAGAAGAGACCCCGGAAGACCCACGAAGACCCACGAAGGCGGATCGAGACCCCCAGACGACGGCGGCGACGACGAAGAAGAAAGCCGGGCTCCTCCGCTCGGTAAAAGAGCTAGGTAAATGAGCGGAGGAGTCCGGCGAGAAGACCCCCCAAGACGGAAGAAGACCCCCGGAACAGTGCAATAAAATATTTAAAAAAAATTGTGTGTTTTTTTTTTATTGACACTTTTACACCTTAGGTGAATGGGTAGGGGTACATTGTACCCCATACTCATTCACATAGGGTGGGGGCCGGGATCTGGGGGCCCCCTTATTAAAGGGGGCTCCCGGATTCCGATAAGCACCCCGCCCGCAGACCCCGACAACCAATGGCCAGGGTTGTCGGGAAGAGGCCCTTGTCCTCATCAACATGGGGACAAGGTGCTTTGGGGTGGGGGGGCCGCACGGCCCCCCTTTCCCCAGGGCACCCCCCATGTTGTGGGCACGCGGCCTGGTACGGCTCAGGAGGGGGGGGGGGCGCTCGCTCGTCCCCACCCCTTTCCTGGCCGGCCGGGCTGCATGCTCGGATAAGGGTCTGAGATGGATTTGGGGGGACCCCACGCCGTTTTTTCGGCGTGGGGATTCCCTTTAAATCCATGCCAGGTGACGGGGCTAGCGCGGCGGCATTCACTGCCTTCTCTAGTCCCGTCTACCTGCAGTTACGTTCTATATGAACGGACTGCTCCGTGTGTGGGCAAGTCTGTTCATTTTCAAAAGTCCTGTGGACTTTTTCCCGCGGATTGTCCGCCGGAGAAGTCCGGGCGTGTGTGGGCAAGTCCACAGCTCGGAAAGTCCGGCGAAGCCCCGCTGGAAGGTCCGGTGGTTTGTCCGCTGGACTAGGTACGGCGGACAATCCCGCCGGAAAGTCCGAGCGTGTGTACGGGGCATAAGTGGGCCTTATGATTACGCCCTTGGCTCACCGATCCAGCGTCCAAACAAGCCTGGTGTAGGATCCCCTTCGAGGGGTCCTTGTTGTTCGGCAACAGATTGGATAGTGCCATGGCCCGGGCCATGGGTGGGAGGTTGGGCTTCCTGCAGGTGCGAGGTGGGGACCTATAGCATTGGAGAGGAGGTGGGATTAATCCACACGTAGACTGCCATGGAGTCCATTAGGTAAGGAAAATTACGGTAAGTATTTGATAATACATTTTCTGTTTAGTTTTTGGGTTTAGATACGCTTTAGGGGTTAATAAGGATGAAGACTTGAAATAACACTGTGATCCAGAGACCCCTTTCCCTTTAGCCTTGCTGAAGACAGATGAGAACGGCAAAAATGTGTAGGGTTACTGGGCACTATGTTTTACCATGTTGCAACATCACCGGTGAGCAGCGTTCAGAATGAACTCTCTGGCAGGTAGTGTCCCCTTTCAGCATGCATGCTGCTGGCCTGCGCCACCACTGGATTCCATTGCTGCAAACTGTAGTGCTGTTTCTACCAATAGACACACCCGCTGTCTGAATTGTGAGAACCCATGGGGGGGGGGGGGTGTCTAAGGAGGCTACACTACAGAACCTACGTTTTTTAAGACAGCCATGCTGTGCCTTTAATCTATGGTTCAAAAAACTTTGACAGCTCTCAACTACAAGGGAACGGATACATTTTTTACAGACTCCTAACACACTTGTTTTTAATGTTTTACTTTTTCATGACTTTTTACTTTGACATTTGTTCCTGTTTTTCAGTGCATAGCATATTGCTAAAATGTTGGTTTGCCGATTTACTCAGTATTTATTAGGTGTGTCATTATTATCTTTTGGCTTGGTTCTCCTTTACTGAATAAATGATATGTTATACCTTATTAATGTTGGCGCAGTAGTTATACTATTTCATTTTCTTATCAGCAAGTCCAGAATGTTCAGCAAAAAAAAGTTCATAGAAGCACCCTGTATTAAATGTTTATTTGTAAAATAAAGATTTATACAGATAATGAAAAAAAAATTAAATACCATTTTATACACTGCCAAAAGATTTTTTGTAAATGAAAATCAATTTAGTTTGCCTTTAAAACCAAACTCCAAGCAGAAATAAAAAAAAAAAACACCAAAAAATTGTTATAAATGAAAAAAAAAAATTAAATTTACTTTTATATGCAAACAGAGAACATAACAGATTCTGACTTTCTGATTTCAGCCTCTGTAGAGAAGGAGTTAGGCTAGCCAAACACAATCTAATTTCTTTAATTTAATCCCTGAGGGCTGAATAAGAGAAATAGGTTCCTCAATTCATGCCAAACCTCTCCTCTATCGACTATTGAATTCTGACAGCTGTCGTAGAGGTGTTGTAACTAGGAACCTTCAGGCCCCAGTGACACTACCGCTTCTGGGAGCTTCTGAAGTACAGTCCCTCACACCACCAAAAGACCAGACTGGAATTTGAAACTTAACCTTCCTATGTAAGGTCTTAGGATAGCACTGGTTACTTCACCCCTCAGTGCTCAGACACCACCAGGGTGCTAAGCATCTTTCTTTACTTACCCATCTCACTCTCTCCAATCCATTTGCGTTGCATACCAACAACTTTACTCAGTTAATCTTGTTAGCAAACAATCTAGTTCCTTCTTACAGAAGCTTCCCAGCAAAGTGTCTTGAATAGGGTTTTCACACAAATGATATTAATTTTTATCAGGTTGGGGTGCTCAGCATTGCCAACAGGTTACCATTTCAAAATATTATTGATTCCACTGCTCTAGCTGGCTCTTGCCTTTCTAGCTAATTCTTTTGCTCATAATAGGTTCTAACTTACTGTGGCGCAGTAAATCATGATGTCTAACCTACTGGGAAGACCCACTCTCAGGAGAACTCCTCAAAACATCTCACTACCCCCTTCTTCCTGCCTAACTCCTCCCATCATGCTTTAAATTCTCAAAAATCCCTGGGATAATGACTTCCAGGTCCATTGCCTGGTACTAAAGGGGCAGGACCTAGCGTTTAGGGACTGACATCCTCTCACATGTGGCTGGTTGGATGCAATCACTGTTTATCTGACAATTTTGCGCCTTTAATTCTTCATTCAAAGTTTTTGCAGTAGGCACTGAGAAGCCACCCATCTGCATTGTCTGTACTCACATAACCCACCCACCAAGCAACAACTGCCTACAAGTACATATTCCCTTGTAAAGTGGAAGGTACATGCACAGCTTTGACCAATTGTGTTATTCCACTGGTTAACTGTTGGATCATCAACGATGTAGTAGGGCTGCTGTCTAGGCCAGTGTTTCTCAACTCTAGTCCTCAAAGCGCCCCAACAGGCCATGTATTCAGGCTTTCCATAATTTCGCACAGATGATTTGATCAGTTTCACTGCCTTAGTAATTACCACAGCCATTTCATCTGAGGGAATTCCTGAAAGCATAACCTGTTGGGGCGCCTTGAGGACTGGAGTTGAGAAACACTGGTCTAGGTTGTATAGATAATAAAAAGGATATTGGGGAACTGGAGAAAGTGCAGAGAAGGACAACCAAACTGATAAGAAGCATGGAGGATCTCAGCTATGAGGATAAATTAGAGGAACTGAATTTACTCTCTCTTGAGAAGAGGAGATTAAGGGGGATAGGATCAACGTGTATAAATACATAAGTGGCCCATATAGTGAACTTCGTGTTGAGTTATTCACTGTAAGGTCATCACAGCGCACAAGGGAGCAGGTTTCTTCACAGTAAGAGCTGTGAATGTGGAATAGACTCCCTCAAGAGCTGGTTCTGGCTAGCTCAGTAGCTTGCTTTAAAAAATGCCTGGATTCTTTCCTAAATGTACATAATATAACTGGATACTAACATTTATAGGTAAAGTTGATCCAGGGAATATCTGATGGCCTCTCGGGAGATCAGGAATTACTTCCTTTCCCCTGCTGGAGCAAATTGGATCATGCTTTGCTGTTTTTTTACCTTCCTCTGGATCAACTGTGGATATAGGATTGTGTATATGGGATCAGTTTTTTCTTTCTTTCTTGGTTGAACTAGATGGAGATGTGTCTTTTTTCAACCTGACTAACTATGTAACTATGACCTGCCCCTGAGCTGGGGGCAGGAAAGTGACCAAGCTGTGTTTTTGAACTGCAATAGAGAAAAGTCAGATCACTGGGTTGGTTAAGCTGTCTGGCAGGGCTTTGTAAATCTCAGGGTTGGGTTTTAGCTGTTTGCCTGAATTTGAGCTTTAAAAACAACCGTCATAAAAAATACTATATTCTGATAACTGCTTTGACTAGATTTCCTGTAATAAATAATATCACTATACATATTAACCACAAACATCAGAATAAAATATTTTTCACAATAGTGATCCTTGAAGTTATTAAATGTTTTGTGCTGATGCTTTCATGTTATTCAAATTCAGCCCTGAGAATGGATGTAATTCCAGGACTTTTCTTTTTCTGCTGCTCTTTATTTATTTTTTGTTGACAGACAAGGCATATGAAATAAAAAGAGAATTATTTTCCTGAAAACTATCATCACATATAATAACCTCAGACATCATAATTTAAAAAAATAATAATAGTGGACTCTCAAGGTGCTAGATCTTTTGTGCGTATGCTTTTATGCACTTTTCAGCTTTGGCCCTGTGTGCTGTTGAAATTCCAGGACTTTCATACTCTGCTGCTATGTATTGGATTATATTTTTTTCTGTACAGTAGATAGCTGAGCTACTTTACACTTGCAATGTCTGTGAAGAGCAATCTGGGATACTGCTGCCTCCCTAATGCCTGTTTTTTTGACAACTGAATTGCCTTTTTCAGTGAGAGTACAGTGCTATAGCCTAGTGTTTGGCTTGTGGTTGTGGCATAGTCTTTCATAGCATGATAAAGGGGATCATTTTTGGCACAACACAAAGCATTGCGGCCATGGTATTTGTATACTCCCATATGGCTGCCTTTGCTGATTAAGCAAGAGCAGTTGGGAAGCAGTAAAAACATGGCTCAACAGCCTATTTTTAATGCCCCCCCAACTGCAAGTGTAAACTAGACCTTAATGGCCAGTTTCCAAAATGCTAAATATTTTTTAGATCTACATTAACCACTTCAGCCCCGGACCAATTGGCAGCCAAAGGACCAGGCCCCTTTTTGCGATTCGGCACTGCGCTGCTTTAACTGACAATTGCGTGGTTGTGCGATGTGGCTCCCAAACAAAATTGGCGTCCTTTTTTTCCCACAAATAGAGCTTTCTTTTGGTGGTATTTGATTGCCCCTGCGGTTTTTATTTTTTGCGCTATAAACAAAAATAGAGCGACAATTTTGAAAAAAATGCAATATTTTTTGCTATAATAAATATTCCCCAAAAATATATTAAAAACATTTTTTTCCCTCAGTTTAGGCCGATACGTATTCTTCTACATATTTTTGGTAAAAAAAATCGCAATTAGCGATTATTGATTGGTTTGCGCAAAAGTTATAGCGTTTACACAATAGGGGATAGTTTTATAGCATTTTTATTAATATTTTTTTACTAGTAATGGCGGCGATCAGCAATTTTTATTGTGACTGCGACATTATGGCGGACACATCGGACATTTTTGACACATTTTTGGGACCATTGTCATTTATACAGCAATCAATGCTATTTAAATGCATTGATTCCTGTATAAAAGACACTGGCAGTGAAAGAGTTACCACTAGGGGGAGGGGAGGGGTTATGGGCTGTGACGTGTTGTGTTTTTTTAACATTAGGGGGCGGGGCTGACATCTGACGTCATTGATCGGCTTTTCCGATGACAGGGAACAGCCGATCAATGACAGGCAGAGTAGGAAGCGCGGGGAGAGGTTTGTTTACACATACCTCTCCCCGTTCTTCAGCTCTGTGACCCGATCGCGGGACACCAGTGGCGATCGGGTCTGCTGGTCCTGCGGCCGTGGTCACGGAGCTCCCGACCGGGTCGCGAGCGCACCGGCGGCGGCGCGCACGCGCGCGACCCACGGCTAGGCTCTTAACGGCTACGTGGTTGTGCCTAGCCGTGCCATTCTGCCGACGTACATCGGCGTGAGGCGGTCGGGAAGCGGTTAATTAATAGAAGCTTCCTAATGCATCGCTAGTTAAATGACCTGTCATTAGAGAGTAACTGAATACTAACTGGACAATATATGCCCAACACATTCCAACAACTATCGGTAAGTTTATGAAATGTGTTGGGCACATATTATTAAGCCCATGCCAAATGCACTGTTTAATTGGAATTCTATGTGGGAAAAGTGACGTCACTACTAAATTACATGTACAGTATTTAATGGTACCAACATTTGCTTTCCTGAGGAATAATGTTTTAATACGAGGTTTGAGCAAAGACATTGCCTGCTACAAAACAGAGGAAATGGTTTATTTGTGCAAATGTTTAAATTATGTTTCAACTGTTATACATATGAATTCTAAAATCTGCATATACAAGGGGTCCCACTATTAGAGGCATGAAGTGTTTAATTTGTGTTGCTAACCTATACTATTGTAAAGTTGATAGAGTTAATACAATTGATGCATAATTGGTGAAAAAAGGGGGGATTTGTCATATAAATATAGAGGAAAAAAATTAATGAATGAATGGAAGGGCCAATGAATGGAGGATTAGGGTGTTTTATTGTGTCAAGGCAAGACAGAATAATAATACAACAGTGTTGGGTTATGTTTAATGAATGCACAAGATTTACCATTTAATCATTAAAATACATAAGGCAAGGTTATTCTGTGTATGCCTTAGGAGGTGTCTACCTATGGTATTAAATGAAGAACAGGTTGGTATAGCCTAATATTCCTCCTTTAGGGTTTGGAGCTGAATTAAAATTTGGCAATGGGATTTTGGTAAAAAAGGGTTACATTTTAAATACTTTAAGAGTTACTGAGATTGTTTGATATATTGAATCCATGAAGTGCTAAGGTTTTTTTGGTGGGAAAGTTTGAATACAGTCTTAAAGTGACTTTTGTGGACATATTACTTTTTGAGTTCCCATATTTTCAGCTGTAAAGTGTAAAATGTTAATGATGTAATGTTGCTTATATTCATTATTGTTTTATTATGCTTATGATAATCATAAACATACAAAGTTAGGAAACTAAGTTCTTAGTCAGAATATGTGGTTGGGTAAAATGTTCTGTTCTGGGACCCTCGGGTTTCACTTCGGTCCAGAGGATAAGAGGAACTAAAGGTGTTTATGTTTTATTGAATCCGGCTGCAATATTGGGGTTTGAGAAAAAATGTGCTGTTAAATATATTGAATCTATATATGTAGTAATGAAAACTGTTGCTAGGAAATTTTTTATTTCTGCATGCTTAATGGACTTATGGACTTATGTTTTAAATAATGAAAGAATATAATTTGTAACACCTCCAATGGGTAAGGAGGGCTTTATCTAGTAGTTTAGGTGATTCTCTGGTTATTCATGCTGGATGGAGAGTATCCACCCAGCGCCATTCACGCAAAGAAATGACCCCCCCCCCCCAATTCATGTCTCTACCCAGATAACTGCTACTTGAAGAAATTACATCTTTTACATGGAAATCTTTGTTGTTCTAATGTCACAGGAGGTCCTGGGATGAGTCCAGAAGCTTTGTCCAGCTATCATTTGAGTATGATCTTTCCTATGCCTTTTGAAGCTGAAAGTTAAAGGAGGACTCCTGCTGGGGAAATGTTCCTAGGAATTCCTAAGAGGGGGAGCCATGATGCCAACCCAAGGCCTGAGAGTTCCAGTGAACACCGCGGGAGCGAGAAATCTGAGGTGCCAGCCCGAAGACCCAAACCTAGCCCAAATGCATCAGTTCCAGTCTGTCTGTGGATGTCAAGTTCTGTCCTAACAAAGAGGTAAGTTGTTATGGAGTGGAGAATCTTCTGATTGCATGGATGAGTACAGAATCCAATTCTTGGATGTATTTTAAAAGTTTAGCAAATGAATTAGGGAGTGAAATAATGTAGACTCTTTGTATACTGGAAATTTACATTTACAAGCCATACAAGAGAAACTTGTTTTGTGTTCTTTTATATTTTTGATGAGGACTATTTTTCATGGACTGTCACTCCCCCTTCCCCTTTATTTTTCATGGGCAATTGCTATACAGCGGAGATCTTGATATCAACTAATTCTGATGTTATGTGTATGATTTCAAAGATAAAATATAGAAGGGTGGAGCATGCTACGGAGGATTGTGAGAATTGTGAGTTAAGGTCCGTACACACGATCTGACTTTTTGACAACAAACATGCAAATTAGCTGTTTTGAGGCAACATCCGACCGTGTGTACGCTCCATCAGACAAACTTTTTCTGTTTTCATCAGACTTTTGTTGGCTGTGTGAACGGACAAACTTTCTGGCAACAAAAGTCCGATGGAGCAAAGTCCAATCATGTGTACACAAAACCATCGGACTTTTGTAGGAAGTACAAACACGCATGCTCAGAACCAATGCAAAAGATCAGACAACAATACAGAAGTTGACCAAAGGTGGCACTGGAGTAATTGAATGTCCTCTTTTGAAGTGTCGTCAGTACGTTGAAACGTCACTACATTCGTGTTTGTTGCCTAAAAAGTCTGATTGTGTGTATGCAATACAAATTTACAGTCAACGCACTTTGTACAAAAATCCACAGGAAAGTTTGTACAAAGTCCGTTCGTGTGTATGAGGATTTAGACCTATGTTAGTGTTCCATTTAGGGGGGAGGATCGATAGGATAGTGATCTTCTTTGATTATTGATTTGCTGCACGCATTATTCATTTACATATATCTGCAATGCTTTATGAAACCAAGGCTGGGAAACAGTTTACCGTATATACTCGAATATAAGCCGAGATTTTCAGACCCTTTTTTAGGTCTGAAAGTCCACCTCTCGACTTATATTCGAGTCACCGCCGTCTGCCTACATGAACAGCTTGTCATGCAGACAGACGGCGGTGTTCAAAAGCCGCGCCGCCTCCTCCCCCCCGTCCGTGATAGGCGGACACTAATTTTCCCAGCAGTACAGTGTTCCGCCTATCACGGATGGCCTGTCATTCTCATCTCATGGAGGAGGATGAGAGGATATCCGTGATAGGCGGAACACTGAACACTGACTGCTGGGAAAAAAGTGTTCCTTCTATCACGGACGAGGAGGCACGGCTTTTAAATTTTAATGGTGCCTGTATTACACGCTGTGGGGAGGACAGAGCGGGACCGGACCCCGGACCCTGGACCCAGGACCGAGGACCCAGGACCCAGGACACAGGACCCAGGACACAGGACCCAGGACCCCGGACCCACGGATCGGTGGATCGGCACAGGTAGGCTGCAATGGGGACACGGGCTGCAATGGGGACACGGGGGTCTGTACAGGGGACATTCAGATTGGCATTGCTGACCCTTTTTCCACTTACAGTAGCTGCTGCATTTTTGCCCCTCGGCTTATACATGGGTCAATACGTTTCCCCATTTTTTTGTGGTGATTTAGGGACCTCGGCTTGTACTCGGGACGGCCTATACTCGAGTATATACGGTACATAGAAAAAAGTTGCTACTAGCATAGGCTTAACCGCAAGATATTTACAGAATCATGATAAAGCACGAGCAAATAGTTTTTGACACATACATATAAAAGTTTAAATAGGAAAATTACATTACGGGTGTGTATCTTTGGGGGTCAATAAGCACACCCCACACAGCTTGTCCTTGTTTAGGAATATAGCATAAGTAAATTACACACTCATGTCATGTGATATCCTGTATTATGAATCTTATAAAAGAATGAACACAGAAATTAAAGCTTTGATATGAATTCTGATCTCTGTTAGGTCAATGTGTATATTGCTTCCTGCGCAGATCTGGGTGGGGCAGAACAGAGTAATTCCGGCATTAGATTAGATTAGAGGTATAGGAAGACAGAGGGTTTTTTATTCCACTTTTGTTGAGGAAAAAACATTCCCCTCTGGGTGATTTATGTACATTGCAAGGACTTTAACTAACTTTGTTGCACATTCCTACCTTTTGTTGTTCTGAAGAAAAAGCTGTTTGTTTGTCTGTGTCCATGTCCAAAATGAATGTGAGTGTTTTTATAATTATCAACTGCTGCACATACAGGATTTGAATGAGGGAATTGGCAGGGTCTGTATGCCTTTATATGTGATTTTCCTTTGGGATTATCTCACCAAAAAATAATTTTGTTTTGCAGGGGATGCCCAAAATCTGCATTGTGTCAGATGGGAAAATGAGTAAGCCAAACACACAAGCAGGAAATATTTTTTTTTGGGGGGGGGGAGGGGGTTCTTTACACCACTTGTGTACCTAATTCCTCCAGGCTGCCAAACTGCGCATTTTACAGAAAATTACAGCACTGCAGAAGGACCAAGGGAAGCTCCTTTTTAATAAAATTCAATAACACTATGACTTGTATTACAATTGTATATTCTATATTATTTTTTTTATTTGCTATTTTTTTTCCCCGTGAAAGTGGAGTTCCCCTTTAAAGAAAGAGATCTGGGAAATATGTGAGAATGTGTTCCTAATGTACTAAAGCTTGGTGACTACATTAGGTGACCAAAAAGAGTATTATATTATTATAGGTAGAATATGGAAATGTATTTTTTGTATTTGATTTTACTGGCATAAAATAATTGTGATTATTTAAATTGTTTTCATTTGATCTGGGTGATCTTTATTAGGGATGGGCGAACGGTTCGGCCCGAGCATAAGTTCGTGCCGAACTTTGGTTGTTCAGACGTTCGGCAAACAACGTACATTATGCGGTGTTCGCTGAATATTCGAAAGCCATAGAACACCGTCTATGGGACATTAACATGAAAAACCAAAAGTGATAATTTTAAAGGCTTATATGCAAGTTATTGTCATAAAAAGTGTTTGGGGACCCGGGTCCTGCCCCAGAGGACATGTATCAATGAAAAAAAATGTTTTAAAAACTGCAGTTTTTTTGGGAGCAGTGATTTTAATAATGCTTAAAGTAAAACAATAAAAATGAAATATTACTTTAAATATCGTGCCTGGGGGGTGTCTATAGTATGCCTGTAAAGTGGCTCAGTTTTCCCGTGTTTAGAACAGTACCACAGCAAAATAACATTTCTAAAGGAAAAAAGTAATTTAAAACTGATCACGGCTGTAATGAATTGTCGGTTCTCTGCAATATAGATAAAACTCATTGGTCCCCCCAAAATCCATACCAGGCCTTCAGGTCTGGTAGGGATATTAAAGGGAACCCTGTGCCAAATTTTAAAAAGAAATTGCGTAGGGGTCCCCCAAAATCCATACCAACCCTTTAGGGACATTTTTAAAACTTTTTTTTGCATTGATACATGTCCCCTGGGGCAGGACCCGGGTCCCCAAATTTTTTGCCTGTTCGCAAGTTCTGGTGCTAACCGAACCTGGGGGTGTTCGGCTCATCCTTATACTTTATTGCCTGTAGCCACTAACTGGCTCCAGTGACTAAGCTTTCAGACAAAAACCAGATGAGTTATCCAGTGACATTGCCTGGCAATTAATGAAAATGGAATTTGGAAAGCATATCTTTTCCTGTCCTCATTGTGCATATTAAATCATACCGCTGCTAGAGAGACTGGTCATTAACTCCAAGATATGAAAAATAATTTTAAGTTTTATACTGCAAACTTTGCTATTGCTAATAGTCAATAGTCACACATTAGAACAGAAGTAGATTATTTTGTGACAGTGCTAAAATAATTTGATTTGACTTTTAAAAATGATCTAGACTTTAGTTAATTAAAAAAAAATAAAAATTTTCTCCAGGACAGTTACAAACATTGTAAGGATTTTAGAATACACGATTACAGGCAATTTGCGGTTCCTTATCTGTAGAAGCTGATACATGCATTCAAGTCATTTCCTCCTTCCTGAATGCCAATCAAATTGGTTTGCATACTGTAATTACATGATCAGTCCAAGTATACTAATATGGGGAAAACTGCTGAGAAATGTAGTAGGCCAATCAGTGGAGCAGGTAATGGCATTTCAACTGGTGTAATGTACACATACTGTACAGTACATTAGGCATAGATCCCAGCTGTCCCTGATTTGGAGGGACTGTCCCTGATTTGGAACAAAGTCCATCTGTCCGTCTTTCCTCCTTTCCTCCTCATTTGTCCCTCATTTTAGTCTGATCTATATAGTTGTATATAAAATGTACATGTATATAAAATGCACATGATCTTTCAAAAAGTGTTTCCCAGTGCTAAACCTTTCATCCAATCTCTAAAACGGCTGCATTTGTAAATGTCAAAAGCCGGTATAAAGGAATAGTAGTGGTAAAAAAAAAAGGACTTGTGGGTTTAACTAATAATCCTCCTGTGTGTGTGTGTGTGTGTGTGTGTGTGTGGGTGTGGGTGTGGGTGTCCCATACCTACATACTTTTGCTAATAGGTGTCCCTCATATCCATCTCAAAAAGTTGGGAGGTATGCATTAAGAGTTAGGTCTAATTTGATTTTTTAAGACAGTTGTAATAAATTATAGCTGGCTCCAGGCTGAAATAGAAAGATAATATTCAAAAGTAAACTATAATGTTTCAGCCCCCAAATACCTAGGTGCCCTAATCAGCTACCTATTCTAAAAGACTGTTCTTCCCCTACCTACCCATTGCTCCTCTCTATTGGCACATCGCAAAGATGGTAAGCCTCACTGGCCAATAGAAAGGCATTGAGGCTGGGAAGGGTCAGCCAGCTTTTGACTCTATTAGTGCTTGTGTTGATGGCATCACTTTAACATCACTTTGAGTTGCTTCTGAGATCCTTCATAATTCATAGACAGGTACATTTGGCCTTTTTTCTTCTGCTTTAAGTGGGTTTTGCATTCCCATAGACCTGTTAGAGCAGTGGTTCTTAACCTTAGTCCTCATTACCCCCCACCAGGCCATGTTTGCAGGCTTTCCTTTTATCTTGCACAGGTGCTTTAAATCTAAGTCAATGGCTTGGTATTTTGGACAGCTATTTTATCTAAGGGAAATTCCCAAAACATGGCCTGGTGGGGGGTAATGAGGACTGAGGTTAAGAACCACTGTGTTAGAGAATGTAGAATCCATTTGAAGTGAACAAAAGCCTATTGACACAGGTCCTTCGGAAGTTTTAAAGCTGGCTTATTAAGGCACCAGGGGTTTTGGGAGACCCATGGTACTTTTGAAGAGTGCTGAAGGTAAGTGCCTTCCATAGGAGATGTCCTGAGATATTCCCTGTCTACAAAGTCACTGCAATCTTGTCAAGTCATGGGAGGACTGGACTGGGATGCATTTGCCCTCCAGGGCACTACAAATAATAGGTGTTGGGTGGCTGGCCCTGAGTGGAGAAACTCTGCCATTCAGACCTCAGTTGTAGGAAGACGTGCAGTCAATGACAGCTGCTGGGCATTAGATAGCTATTTGATTGTGTTTTAAAATGTGATAACAGTACCTGGCAGAGGGAATTTTTCAAACATCATCTTCCTTTGTAGTTCTGAGATGTTATGTAACTGAATGCAAAGGGCTGCTAAAAAGTCAATGCTGCATGAATGGAAAACTGTGAAATATGCTGCGCTTATTTGTTAAAGAAAGCTGAATGATAAAGATTATTTGTGATGATGGAATGGCATTTTATTTAGTATTTCCTTTACAGCAGGAAGTTCATATTCTTTTCAAAGAGCAGCTGTCATTCTGTTCAGTTTACAAAATACTTGTTCATCTACAATTCATCCCTTACAATCCACCAATTTTACAATAGGTGAAAAGGTTTTTCTTTTACAATAAACCATCACTGAGGGATGCACAGAATGCCGAGGCTCAGGTTATCTACAAACATAAACACTTGACCCCTCCTCTCCTTTCAAAATTGACCAGACAACAACATTTTATTTGGAGTCAAATAGCCATAGCAGCCTTTTATTACAAAAAACACTTAAATACAACAATCAAAAGAAACAATCGTAATGCATATAATACAGTCAATGGATAAAAAAATAAATAAAACATGGACGTGGGAATTCTGGAGGATTACCCAGAATACCCAGCGGGAAGACGGAGGTGAACACCTCACTGTCTGTGTTGCTGCAGAAGTTCTTGAAGGAGGTGGAGCTGTTATTTCACAAAGAGGCGGAGCTGGAAGTGGAGCATTGCTGGATCCTGTGCAGAAACCTGTCACTGAATCATGGAGAGGAGTTGCGGTGCCCACATTGTGGGAGAGCAGTTCATGCTGGAGCCTGGAGATACCTTTAGCATCTATGCTGATTTGCTTATGTTTATCTGCCTTCTGGTAAGAGTATTTCATAAGTGCACTATGGTGTGATGTGATGCTGCATACACTGAAGCTGGTGCAAGGGTCTTTTCTTTTCTACTCACCATCTCCCCTGGATTCTAACTTCTATTTGGCATATTTCTTCAGCGCTGCATACAAACTTTTTACATTTATGTCATTTTGCCATCAACAATATTTATGCTAGCTGCTAATGTGTATTTATTCACTTTTTATGTTTTCATGTGTATTTTGCTAGTGCAGATATTTTTACACTTGTTTTATAAACTTCTTTGAATAACTTCTCTGAAACGACCTCAGGATGTAAAAGAGATGACCGCAAGTTGGTGGCTATAGGAGGAACAACCCGCAACTGGCAGGGTATAATGAAACCCTCCAAGAAACCCAGCTGCAACAAGCGAGCAGCCTCCCTATTAGTATAACGCTTTAGGAAAGGCGCCATCTTTTCTACCCTCATTGGCGTCCTCCCTCTTTCCTCTTCCCTGTTTGAAGCAGTGGGACAGAGCGTGAGACCCTGACAACCTAAACAACCTAAACAGCCATGATGGAAACGGCATGCAGTGCCAAACTTGCAATTTCTGGCATTGAATTGCCAACAAACCCCTTGTGAATGGCGGCCAGTTGTCCAAATTAAAACTTCCGCAATGGCAACAGAGAAAAAATCTTCACGTAGTCTCCCTTCTATATACGCTCCTTTACTTCAGGTTTTAGATGGGCATCCAAAAGCCAATCAAAACACACATACACTTTGCATTTGGCAGGATCTGCCAAATGCACCCCATCAACCCCGGCAAATCCTTTTTTAGCCGCTTTGGCATCTGAACCGTGGCCGGAGACATGTCCGCAGGAGGTGCGACTGGAACCCTGACCACCCGACCTTGTGCCAATGACCGCGCAGCTATCGGTGAGGAAGCAGCCCCAGACTTCACACCAGCCTCACATCATGCCAGCACCTCCCTAAGACCTGCCAACAGAGTGTATTACACCAGTTGCTATAACAGTTGCAGGACTACCACCGACTAGCAGGATAGGTACACCTGGCAGGTGACGCCAGCTCACCTGAGGTGTGAAGGCTAAGTACTAACCGGTATTCACCAGAGCTTCTGATGATGGAGATGGATTTAGGCATCAGGTGGGAAGAACAGTTGCTATAGCAGTTGCAGGACTACTACTGACCAGCAGGTACACAGGCAGTCACCCTGGCAGATGACGCAGGCTCACCTGAGGTGTGGAGTCCAAGTACTAACCGGTATTCACCAGAGCTTCTGATGATGGAGATGGATTTAGCTGCATGTTAGTACCAGGTCGCGGTCCTCAGGATCATCCCACCAGGAGGTGAGCAAGCTAGGGTCCAGTAGCAGAAAAGCAGATAAGGATCAAATGGAAACGTGGTCAGTAAACAAGCCAAAATGTAAAGAGTAGTTGCAGGTTGGGATCAGGCAGAAGAGTAGTCGAGGAACAAGCCAAGGGTTGATAACAAGTGGTAGCAAAATATGGACGGCAGCAGGGAAGACAAGAGCAAGGCACTGGCTGAGAAAGCACAATAACCTGGCAAAGAGGAAGTGCAGAGACAAGGCTTATATAGGAAGTTCATGGGAGGAGCAAGAAGTTCAAGGTTCAACAGCAATCAAGACACAAGGCAGGGTTGTCCAAAGGATCAGGCGGGATTGTCCAATAGATCAGGCAGGGAGCTGTCCAGCATTCTAGATTGTTCAGTAAGAAGAGTAAATGCCAGACACAGAAGAGGTCTTCGGGCTGGGTTTGTGAGGAAACCTCTGGTGGAATTCTCTTGTTAATCTAGAGGAATGAACATTATCCTCAGGCTCCCAAGAATTTTCTTCTGGCCCATATCCTTCCCATTGGACCAGATATTGTAGCTTGTTTCTAAAGATCATGGAATCAAGAATTTTCTTCACTACAAATTATACTTCATTCTGTACCTCAACAGGTGGAGGAGGTGGAAGAATTCTTCCAGAAAAGGGATTTTCATTAAATGGTTTAAGTAGTGATATGCGAAAAACAGGGTTAATTTTAATACTCCTCACTGAGATAAACACCTCCTACTTTAAACAAACCCCTAACAGGACACCCCAACCCTGCTGAACAATAACTCCCGCCCGCCCCAGTGACCTCTTACCCATAACCTGCGATCCACTCCTTAAGCCCTTCAAACATGCACAGACAAAAACCCACAAGATCAGTACACAGGCTCAAGTGAACCCACTGAACAACTCCCTTCTATGCCCTTTACTCAAAACCCACGACTCATAAACACTGAGAAGTCCCCGATATACTTGAGTCAACCTTCTCCCTATGCACCTAGTTACCGAATCACACGGAGTTGCTTAATGTTTAAATGACATGTTAGATATCATACGTTCTGTGACAAATGTTCCATTCAATTACCAATAAAAACCTTTTTTGGAAAAAAAATGTAATACTGTCAGGAAGATTTAAGCGAAAGGTAACTGCCTGAAAGGAGCCACAGCATTTGCTATAGGGCCCTCCATGTTTTATGCCAGGTTATTCTGTCACGATCAGGCATCAGGTGGGAAGAACAGTTGCTATAGCAGTTGCAGGACTACTACTGACCAGCAGGTACACAGGCAGTCACCCTGGCAGATGACGCAGGCTCACCTGAGGTGTGGAGTCCAAGTACTAAACGGTATTCACCAGAGCTCCTGATGGTGGAGAGGGATGTAGCTGCCTGTTAGTACCAGGTCGCTGTCCTCATAATCGCTCCACCAGGAGGTGAGCAAACTGGGGTCCAGTAGCGCATAAGCAGATAATGATCAAACAGAAACGTGGTCAGTAAACAAACCAAAAGGTTGGTAACAAGTAGTTGCAGGTTGGGATCTTGCAGAAGAGTAGTCGAGGAACAAGCCAAGGGTCGATAACGAGTGGTAGCAAAATATGGACGGCAGAAGGGAAGACCAGAGCAAGGCACTGGCTGACAAAGCACAATAACCTGGAAAAGAGGAAGTGCAGAGACAAGGCTTATATAGGAAGTTCTTGGGAGGAGCAAGGAGTTCAAGGTTCAACAGCAATCAAGACAGGGTTGTCCAATGGATCAGGCAGGATTGTCCAATAGATCAGGCAGGGAGCTGTCCAGCATTCCAGATTGCTTAGTGAGAAGAGTCAACGCCAAACACAGAAGATGTCCCAGGTTCGAGATCAGATCCTGACAGGCTCCTTCTTTCTGCGGCACCAGCTCTGTGATGCAGGGACACAGGGAATAGACACGGAACCAGGCCAGCAACTGCCGCTTATCCACTCCCATGCCAGGCCACCCTCAACATAGACGGGGGGGGCCTGCAGAGCACACTGGAAGGTGAGAGGACAGGGAAGTGGGTGGCAGAAAAAGCACTCCTGCCCTGGGTTCGCTATAGATGGCGATTCCTTGCACACCAGAGGAAGCAGGTGTGCGTTTGGCTAATGGGGTCGGAGGGTCCCTTGAGTAGCTCCCAGCATGGCGCTGAACCCTATGTGTTGTCTCAGGGCTAAAGAGGGCACAGCAGAGACCTGGCTGGGCTCCTATGATAGAGTTGAAAGTCTGTCCTGTGGCCAGACTGTCTCAGCTCTGAGCTGGGACAGCATGTTTTCCAAATCACCCATTTTCTTTGTTCTTCCTAACAAAAGGAAGGACAATTGAAGGACAGAAAGCAAGAAACCTGTCTGGCTCTGGGACAAGCTCTGACTGAGCTCCGATAAGATCCCTCTCCCTTCTACAGGACACCCCCTCAACTTTGAGACCCTTGAATTTGGTAAGCGGAATACATCTTTCAAAACATCACAACACTAAATACTATGCCTCTTCTGCACATCATGCCAGTCATGCTGGCCCTCCTCCGAATTTCACTCAGCTCCAGGCCATATACTTGTTCTTTGAGACAGCACCCACCATTCACTATGGTTACCAATGACTGACACTGTAGCACACTTTGTGTTCTGCAGTGTTCTTAGCCCACTTACCAAGAGAAGGCCAGCTGGTTGTGCTTGTCTCCCAGGCCAAAAGCTGCCTGTCCTACTTGGTGCACATACAGTAGAAAATGTGTGTAATATTATTCTACGTAGAATCATGTGATAAGGAGCTGTAGGCCAGCTAAAACTCTACATGCATGACAGTAAGCTTTTAAAAGAATTGTGTATCGTGCACAATAGCCAATTTTTTTAAAAAAACTTGTTTTACCCTTTTTCAACTTTTGTTGCATCTCAGTGCTACTGATCTCCTGCAGTCCCTTTTAGCCATTTCCTCTCTATATTTATGCACTCCAGCGATGGCTGCATGGCATTTCTCAGGGGGGTTTACTGACAATGACAACAGTGGACCAAGCTGGCTGCTATTAGTCTGCCCTGTATTATGAAAAGACCATATAATAATGGGACTTTAATTTGTGCCTCAAAATGGTGAATCACACAGTTAAAAGTTCATAAAGTTTTATTACAACAATTTAAAATATAAAACTTACAGTATGTTATCCAAGGTTTATTACATCAAACAAAGTTGTGGAAAGCATATGAGAACAGTATTCCCTGCTTCCTCATGGCCAATTAACCCTTGAGGATACCAAGAATACAGAAAAAAACTAGCAATATACAAAAGCACAATTTAACACATATTATTCTGACTCCAACTGTTGTAATAGTGACTTATCCCTTTCTGAGTTCTCTATGCCTGGCCTGTATAAGCAGATGTAATCACAGCGGACAGACTTTATCAGATAGCTTGAACTCACCAGACACCGTTTCTTCCATAAGCGTAGGTTTTATTGCAAGCAGCAGGTATAGCAGACAACAAAATGTGGCAGATGTCAAAACATGGTAATGTGTTCCAGGATGCGAGCAGATTGCATGCGGCCTATACAGAAGTGGCCATCTCTGTTCTTCCAAGACAGTGAAGGAACAGGAAAAGGAAGTACATCATAATGTGGGAGGGGACACAGATAATAAACAGAAAAGGATAGTGCTACAACCAAAATAAACACAAGATGGCAGTATAATAACCAATTATATAAACATTAACATAACTATGCACAGCATTACATTTCACACAAGTGTAACAACATATATATATATATATATATATATATATATATATATATATATATATATATATATATATATATATATATATATATATATATTAGGGCTCTGGAAATGAAAGATTAATTCCTCGAATCGTCCGGTGATGTCAAAGTTCTGATTGAATGTAACGCGTACTGGGGAGGAGCTATGCATGACGTCACCCGCTGCTGCCCTATGGAACTAATACGACTGTCGGCTTTACATGCTGTGTTTTTATCATCTTTATGTGAGTAGTTTGTGTTTGAACACAAAAATGTAATCTTATACTTAAGCAGTGAGCACTTTCTACCCATGACCTGGCGTCCTTGCTGAGCTCTAAGGAGATGTAAGAGAAGTTTATGGTCCGTGTTAACCCTTTTGATACCCGCTTGCATGACCACCTGTTTGCACAGGGGTCCATGCCATAAGGTGAGAGTGATTAGTTAGACCGGAGGTGGAGGGATTGTCACGCTACTGTGGAAAAAAAAATTACTTACGTCAGTGCTACAGTTTGAATTTAAAACGTATTTGTGTGAACTGTGAAGTTAAGTCATGGATTGTGTGTATACCACATTTACCACTGACTAATGCAGAGTTGCAATGCAAGGAGATCAGCTAAAAGTAGTTGGATCTGTATGTGCGTTATAAATTAATCGAAATTAGTCGATTAATCGATTAAAAAAAAATCGATTAATCGAACACGAAAACTGTAATCAGTAACATCCCTAATATATATATATATATATATATATATATATATATATATATATATATTCTAATTAATGGTATTAATATTTGATTGAAAACCAGAAAGATTGTACAATGCTATGCCCTATGTACAAGGCAAGGATAAAGAGAAGAAAAAGGGGGGGGCAATAAAACACATAAAGTTTGACCTATTCACCTTTGCCTTCCAAAAAATCCCAAACTCCAATGCCAGGAATCCAAGTGGAACCCAGCACCAATCAAGTCCCTGCCAGCCTGTGGGGTGGAGAGAATCAAAATGCCAGGCTAGGGAGACATCATGGCTAAGAAGTTGTATCATGTGTATTAAAATAATGAAAATTGTTTGTTTTCTATATTCTTGGTATAATCGGGGGTCAGTTGGTCCTGAGGAAGCATCGACCCATATACATCGACCTGTTCTCGTATGCTTTACATAACTTTGTCTGATGTATTGACCCTTGGATAACATACATTTTACATACTACAATACTACATATTGTGTTGGTTTATATTTTAAATTGTCGTAATAAAACTTTATGAAATTTTAACTGTGTAATTCACCATTTTGAGGCACAACTTAAGGTCCCATTATTACATGGTCTTTTTCTTATTACATAATGGAGGGATGGTGCCTCTAATGGCAAAATATTATGAATTTTACTCTTGTAATTATTAGTCCACCCTGGGAGAGTGTTGTAACACAGTGACGATGTAGAAGCACAACTGGGAAACAGGGACAGCTCATTGTCATTCCATAACGGAAGTACCTGAACAAGGACTTTCATGGCAGGTTTACCAGGAATTATTCTATTAAAAGCTGCAGATTCAAAAATATTGAAAGTAACTTTTAAAATTACATTATTATGTTTTAGTGATTGGAGTTAAATATACTTTAAAGGTAAATTAAGTGGACTTTATGATTTTAAGAGAGAGGTATCGTGTCTATTATGGCATCAGTTCACTTTACTTGTTGTCTGGATTTTGCCCTCAGAATATTGTGGGCTTATTTTCCCAGGCAAGTTTAATGGGAGAACATATTTTCTGTGCAAAATCATAAATAGTCTAAGACAATTATTCCAGTGTCACCAATTGACTCGTTTTTTAAATTTAACATGGTTGTGTTTATAGCTTTATTTAATAATTTTAAATTAAATTAGACAAATTCACAAGTGTGCAGTGGTATGGCAACTCACTTAAATGGCTATTAACCCACGATAATGACTTTCTCAATTTATCAACGAGACCCAAGTGAATCCAAGCTACATTGCCTCTCTACAGACCATGAATTCTGAGGCCTGGATTCTCAAAAATCAAAGACATGGTGTTAAAAATGTTCACGTTATTAAAGTTACAATTTTTTCAGTTATCAAAGAAATAAGGAAACAGTTTAACAAGTTGAGATTATGTGTTAATTACTCCATTTCTAGGGTGTATAATTAAAAAATGTTTGATGTAAGAAACTGTGGATGTATGAAAATATAGGTTACTGTGTCCAGGACTTTCATTATATCTGTTGCAAACAAGAAAAAGCTTTAGTCATGGGACTTTATATGAGGGAAGTCACTGGAAAGATAATATAATGAAAATAGGTAAAAATATAAATATAATTTATTCTGAAATCGGAATCAAACCTTATGATGATTGAGTACATGCTGCAATAAAGTAATAAATTCATGACAGGCCATGAAAAAACTGACATATATCACATACTAAATAAATGAATTCATAGTATACAGTACATAATAAATTTATACATTATAAAGAACATAATAAATAATAGTATATACATCAGACAGTCCAGACTTGTAATTTGAACACATGATTGGTAAGAAGCATACATGATAAACAAATACATGATACTGTAGGCATGAGCGATTTTATAGATACAATAATAAAAGGTCAGATGGTCTTGGTATAATTGAACTCTACGCGTTTCATGGAGTCATTTCCACTCATCAGGAGTAAGGTGTAAAATATCTGAAAAGTGTAAAAAAATCTGAAAAATATGTAAAAATGATAAAACAAATTCCCTAAAGCGGAGCCCAGCTTGATGTGGGAAAAAGACAAGGCATCAGGTGCAATGTCTCACCCGGGGCTGAGGCAGGAGCAGCCCTATTGGACCATGGCAATAGCCCGGAGAGGGGTCAGGACTTCCAAAAGATGATGCGTGTGAGGTGAATAATTGGGGGACACATCTGACCTGCACCAATCTGAAAAAATGCATGGCAGTGTATAAGTATAACTAAGTAAATATATGAATAAATCAAGAAAAGGTGAGGATATTGTGAAAAGTGTGCCCAAAAATCTGGAAAAACATGAGTATGTGAAAAAAAAGGGGGGGGGAGAGGCATGAGTGAGCCGCCCTCCACTGCACATCATCAAAAAAGTCAAAAGCACAGAAGCAAAAAAAAACTAACTATGAGAACAGTGAAAGGCGTTGTATAAATCCTTGGACTTACTGGTGCAAAGAAATAACGGTGTGCTGGGTTGAACGTGACTCTCGTGTGAAGAAAGCAGAGGAAATGCCGCTTGCTCATCAGAGCTTATATGCCGAGATCTGGAGCGGATCCCGGATACCATAGATGCCAATAGGAGGAAGAGGAAGGGAACAGATCCAACATGCAGCGTGTACGCTGGACGCTAGTCTAGACCCGTACATCCTCTGGTGCCACGATGGGAAAATGCCGCACACGCATCGTGACAAGGTGATGTCACGGGCAAGGTGTGCATGCATGCATGATGTCGATGCAAGGGAGAACACGACCCGCCCACATCCCAAGTCCAGGGACGGAGCCGTAAGGCGCTGCCATGCATCGCAGCCACCGAGACTTTTATTATATCTGTATCTCCAAAATAACATGTCCTGAATTTTCTTTTGCCTTAAAGGACTCAATAGGCCACATTAAAAAGCAGATACGATCAGTTTTGATGCTCTTTGGAACCAACCAACTTTATTCTTTTTTTTATTATGCCTATGTTGTTTAGCCATATTAGTTTATTACAACCACATGCAACACAGTTGAGTACTGTCCATAATACTTCTTTCTTTGCAATCTTTGTTAATCTTTTTAGGGCATGCTTTGTGTATCAGTACTACTTGGACCCCCCTAAACATAGTCCTGAAAATATAACTTTCAATGCAAATAAAAAACTATCAAGGGCAGTGTTGTCATTGGTCAACCCGGGCATGCTTTAAGTGATTGTAAAGTCTCGTTAAAAAAAATTAAAACAAAATAAACATGTTATACTTACCTCCTCTGTGCAGTTGGTTTTGCACAGAGCAGCCCTGATCCTCATCTTCTCGGGTCCCTCTTCGCTGCTCCTGGCTCCTCCCTCCTGTCGAGTCCCCCCACAGCAAGCAGCTTGCTATGGGGGCACCCGAGCTGAGTCACAGCTCCATGTGTCCATTCAGACACGGACCCCTGACCAGGCTCTGCCCCCTCTCTCCCCTGATTGGCTAACTGAGTTTAAATGACAGTCAATGGCGTGGCTGCTGTGTCTCAGACAATTAGGAGAAGAGTCCTGGACAGCTAAGACACTCGTGGACATCGCTGGAGAGAGATGGGGCTCAGATAAGTAAATAGGGGGTGCTGGGGAGGATGCATAAGATACAAAACCTTCTGCCTTTACAATTCCTTTTATTTCACTTTTGTTTTCGTTAAAGTTACTACTAGGATGCTGTCCCCCACACACTCCATACTCCCCCCTCAAATGAATCACTGATAATCACCTTTTTTTCACAGAAGGTGGGTGTCCTTCTTTGTGTGTCCACATCACCATCTGTATGATGATTGACAATCCAGTGGTGGGGTTCTCTCAGGCTCTAAAAGACCAGTTGAAGTGATAATACAAGTGCGAGTGGATCGGATGATGCAGCTGCATCTGAAGCACTGAATTACAGGCCCCCTGCAGCCTGGAAACATACTCAAGGGAGTATTAAACAAAGCTTCACAAAGTACCGTATTTATCGGCGTAAAACACAAACTTTTTCCCCCTTAAAATAGGGGGGAAATCATGTGCGTGTTATACGCCGATATAGGCTGCCACCGAGGAGAAGGAGAGGACGAGCGCTGCCGAAATAGAGCTGGATCTCCTGTGTACTCGCTTCGGCTCGCAGTCACGCTCAGTTCTGCCCCCTGGACAGCTCCTAGCATGGACGTCCTGGCATTGGACTGGCGTAATTTCCATCACAGGATCCGGGCCAAGGAGCGGGACTGGGCATGACACCTAGCCGAGTACACAGGAGATACAGCTCTATTTCGGCAGCGCTTGTCCCCTCCTTCCCCTTTGTGGCAGCATATAAAACGGCAAGGCTGCAGATGCACACTGAGCAATGCTGCAGGTGGGCACTGATTAGGCTGTAGGTGGGCACTGATTAGGCTTCAGATGGGCACAGATCAGGCTGCAGATGGGCACAGATCAGGCTGCACTAAAGCTGCAAAAGGGCACTAATCTGGCTGCATTGATGCTCACTGACCATTATTTTGCTTCAAAGAGGTTTATTTAAAAAAAAAAAAAGTTTTTTTCCTAAAACTTCCCTCTTAAATTGGGGTGCGTGTTATATGCCGGCGCGTGTTATACACCAATAAATACAGTATTTTTTAAAAAATGCTGGGGGATTAAGATAGATCAGGAGATAGGGGTTCTAAGCTTTGCTTGGAAATGTGCTTCAAAGTGAAACTCCAGCTTTATCAAAAAATGGCAATGCCTCCAGAAAACTCATTACTCTGAGGTCATTTTCCAGATTGCATGATTCCAGCCTAACTCAACTAATTTCTTATGATCCCAGGGTATCAAAGACCCAAACTCTGGGGGCACATTGTCTGGTTTCCCTGTACTTGCAGGAGAATATTGTAGAGAGCGTCACTATGTAATTACATGGTACCACTCTCTGCAGCATTCAGAACCTGCTAGTTAAAGTTGAAATCCATAACTGCACTAAAAATCTTAAAAAGGCATGGATGCAGATCTTCTTTTCAAAACAGGTGGTGGTGGGTAGACATGGGGGGGGGGGGGGGGGGGGGGTGTCCTGTCTATAGTTGGTCTTTAAACAGTTTCACAAAGATAAATGAGAGCTGATATATTAAAAAAAAAAAAACTCTCAACTTTAGGTCAAACAGAGCAGAAGTTTTTTTTCATGCCATACCATCAGGGAGGTGTGTGATTGGCCCCAAATCTATTCTGCAGCAGGACCATGACCCCTAACATTCAGCCAATGTCAATAAGAACTATCTCCAGCTTAAAGAAGAACAAGGAAATGATCGTCTAAATTCCTTGAGAGCCGCAATCTCAAGATCTTGGAGTCTGTCTGGGATTACATGAAGAGACAGAAAGATTTGAGGCAGCCTACATCCACAGAAGATCTGTGGTTGGTTCTCCAAGATGTTTGGAACAACCTACCTGCCGAGTTCCTTCAAAAACTGATTTTGAATTGATGCTGGTTTGAAGCCAAAGGGTAGTCATACCAAATATTGATTTCATTTAGATTTTTCTTCTGTTCCCTCACTTTGCATTTTGTAAATTGATAAAAATAAACAATTAAAATATATATTTTTGAAAGCATTCTTAGTTTACAGCATTTCTTCACACCTGCCTATAACTTTTGCACAATATTGAATATATATGTGTAGCGCTGACATCCTTGCCTATTGATGTGGTTATGGATATAGTAATGTAAGGTTCATGGACATTACTGTGGTTCCGTTATCCAAATCTAGTGACTAAATATAGGCAATGCACTTGTGTATTATTATCTCGAAACAACCTAAAGACTTGTACAGGAAGTGACTGTGTTTTGATTCAGAGGTTTACCTTGTTACCCAGGAGTCTGTGTGACCTACCCATGAACACTCTCTTATGCAGTGCATGTTGGGTAGGAGATAAAAGGAACCAGAGCTGCCATTTTAGGTCTCTTGGGATCATGCTGCCTGCCTGTGCGGATCTGTGAGGAGGCTTCCCGAAGATAGCGGCAGACAGTCGCTACGGAGAACAGACCTGTTCGTTTGTAAAGTGACCTGACGGAGCCTGAGAGACGGTGACCAGATCGACAGGGCCCAGAGACACTCATCGGAGTATCGGAGGACTGGATCCATCCAGCGGAGCAGTACAGAGCGTCTGGCCCAGCTGACTTAGATGCAAGCTACAGTCACCGGACCACAGTGATCACACGGAACTCCAATCCAGTTGGTGAGCGGGTTACGGCCCACCGTTTTGTTAACTTTTGCACGCAGTTAGACTCACATACAGGCATCACTGAAATCTGTAGTTCCACGGAGGAGTAGCAGAGCAACTGACACTAAGCAGGCTTGAGGCCTATCTACCTTGGCGCCTCAAGTGCTGTAAATAAGTTATTGAAGTTACACCAGGAGCACTTCAGCTTAACCCTCTACAGACTTTGGATTACAAATAACAAAAGAGTGACTTTAGCTAGCGAAGAAAGAAGATCTGGACCAAGTACTTTAAGTGAGATCTCACGTATAGCTTTAAAGTAGGGGGAGCTCCCAGGTTTATATATATAAATATACATTTTATATTGTTTTATACTGAAATATATTGGGCTGTCGTCCTATGTTGGGATGACAGCACAATTTCTGTAATCACCTGTTTAAATATTTACCAGTAAAAATATTTCTGGTTAAGTATCCAGTTGTGTGGCGTACTGTTTCTCCCCACCAGGTGGAGCCAGTGGATCCTGAGGGTATTATACAGGTACTTTGCATTGTTTTATATTGTACTGTATTACAATGCACCACAGCTGTGCCAAGGGGATTGAGTTAAGTTAGTGGGGTTTCTTAGTAGAGTGCAGGCCCAATTCAAACCAGCAGCTCCTTCGGGGGTCAGTGCTACATATATATATATATATATATATATATATATATACACACACGCAAAACTTTTTTTTCCCCTTTTTTTTTAAGTGATCACATAATCTCTGTTTTCAGCTGTAGTGGCTTGGAGAGGTTGGGGTGGAGAAACAGCAACACTGATTTTCCCAGTGAATGGATATGCAGGGACTGGCAGGAACACCAGGTATTTCACTCAAAGGCATTAATACAAAGAGGATACAAACAGGATACTTTTTAACACATGTACAACATGGAACAACAGGCACATAACAGGAATATGTTTAATAGGACAGGGATTGGCGGTGTGTGCACTAGCCTGGTCTGTAAAATCCAATAATAGAAAACAAAAGAGAAAACCTAGTGCCCAAGGCACAGTATGACCCCTCTGGATTTTCCCGGGCAGACCAGGTGTTGAGTAAAAATATATTTAATGGTAACATACAATAAAATGGCAGTAACAAAGAAATAGCATATAAAATTACAGTATTAATAACAAATACGCTCAATAAAAAACATGGGCATGAAACTTAGCTGCCTCAAGACCGTAGGTATACTGGCGAGAATGCATGCTGGAAAATGATACCTGACATGTTTTGGACTGTGTTGTCCTTCCTCAGAGGCTTAATGTCATTGAGAACAATCGTATGGTGTTCTATAGATATAAATGTAGTAAACATTAGTAGAAAAAATAACAAGTAACTTTCTATAGTTTTATGATTAATATCATACTTTAAAAACAAAACTGCATATCAGAATACATGGTGACTAGGTGATAATAAAATCTGTACATACACGGGTGAGCAAATCACTGATGTGTAACCAGGGGAGATGGAATTGGCTAAACCTTCATGGAATCGCAGAGAAGGCCAAGGCAGGATCAAAATAGTGACGGACACAGAACAGGACCAACCACGGAAGTGGGTACGCGGGGAGCAGGGCAACCGACTCCATCCTGTTTGTGCCTCACTGGGAGGCTACTTAGAAAGTTTCTTTCTAAGTAACCTTACCACTCCCCTCTGTCTCTGTTTATTTTCAGAGATATAAACATCATTATCTTCAGCTACATTGCACTACTTAGGACTGCCCTGCTCCCCGCGTACCCACTTCCGTGGTTGGTCCTGTTCTGTGGCTGTCACTATTTTGATCCTGCCTTGGCCTTCTCTGCGATTCCATGAGGGTTTAGCCAATTCCATCTCCCCTGGTTACACATCAGTGATTTGCTCACCAGTGTAAGTACAGATTTTATTATCACCTAGTCACCATGTATTCAGATATGCAGTTTCATTTTGAAAGTATGATATTAATTAAAAATCTATAGAAAGTTACTTGTTATTTTCTACTAATGTTTACTACATTTATATCTATAGAACAGCATATGTTTGTTCTCAATGACATTAAGCCTCTGAGGAAGGACGACACAGTCCGAAACATGTCAGGCATCATTTTCCAGCATGCATTCTCGCTATCCAACCTACGGTCTTGAGGCAGCTAAGTTTCATGCCCATGTTTTTTGTACTGAGCGTATTTGTTATTAATACTGTCATTTTATATGCTACATCTTTGTTACTGCAAATTATGTATGTTACCAATAAATATATTTTTACTCAATACCTAGTCTGCCTGAAAAAATCCAGTGGGGTCATACTGTGCCTTGAGCACTAGGTTTTCTCTTTAGTTCAATAACAGGAATATGAAGCGTTGCGGTAACATATTCTTTAAATAAATTGTTTTAAGAAATGACCAGTATTTTCATTTCCCTGCAGCCTAATTTACAATGCACATACATTTGCTTTTATACTGAGGACCAGCAGGCAGATTTGTATGATGCCTCTTTGATCAACATCAGTTGCAGGCTCATTAATGGATAGAGTAAGATACTGACCCTGTACAAGGATTACTGGATAAGCGATATTACCAGTAAGATTGGTAGAGTATCTGTTTCTGTGGAAGACATATTTTTATAACTCAGAATACATTTAACAGCAGGGACCCTGAGAAATCTAATAATGATCTTGTTAGGATTATTTTGACAATTTGTTTTTAATCCGATGTGGCACTATTAGCAGTAATGAAAGTTCATCCTTACTAGGGGTATCCACTGTGTGGTATTTATTGTAATTTGCAGCAATTTTTAAATAATTTAAATAATATAAAAATAGATTTGATAGAGTTTTATACATTTTATCATTTTTAATAATATAAAAATAGAATGCAATAAAAATCTATTCACATACATTGCAAAAAGTAATGATAATGTGCAAAGTGTATGTATCAACTAGTGTAAACAGAGATGCGATTGCATGCTTCGGCTTACAATAACGTGCACATCTGGACTGCTCTTTTTTCCGCCTTATTAAATAAGCCTGTTTCCTGCACTGATCTGGGTTGGGAATAAAACACATCAATGTATGTTAGGGGTGGGATGTGACATATTTAAATCACGGAGACCTGCAGAGTAAACTTTGTCAGACTTTCCTATTTCTCATATGCACAGGACCATCAATCATATGCCACTTGTTAACCCAACCTTTCATTTGCCTGCCAGCTCTATCTTCACTTCCAGCCGGAACTTGATTCCCTGCAGGATTTCCCTCATTATACATCCCCCTTCCCTCCATCCGATTTTTTTCCGCTGCCCAGCTCTCATCTTCATAATTTTTCATTTGCTCTGTAGACTCTACCTGGAATTCACAAGGTTCTGTGCCATTGGAGGCTCCTCTAATTGTCCATTATAAAGAAGATGCTAATGAAAATACACAGAGACCCAGACTGCATTTAAAGCACAATTTCATTTTTCCATACTTGTCACAAGTTTATTGTGAATTCTTTATTTTCTTCATTATATGTAATTACTGTTAATTATTTAATTACCGTCCTTTTTTTTTTTCTATGCATTTTTGCTTTGATGTGTCCCAAACCGACCCATCACTGTCCACATGGTACACACAGTTTAGCTGTTTATAAGGTGGCATGGGGTGATGCTAGTTGCCACCTTACCAGGTTAAGAAATAGTCAGGGTGCTGTAGGTCCAGTCTGACAATGTTGTTGCTTTAGGATTCAAGTAGCAGCATAAAAAGTTGTTGAACGGGTACAGGTACACTTTCAAATCACATTACAGAGGAATCTGTGTTTTACTTCTATTTGAACATACACTGTCCTTTAGCTAGACTGGTTCATTATTGCACTAAATTAAATTTACATCATAGGAAATATTTAATATCACATAATTAGAAATACTAAAGATAACAGCAGTGTGAAAGCAATTAGTAGTATATTTCCCTATAGGAAAAAAACATTGTACATGCACATTAGGTAGGGAATATTTGAAAACTACATGTGTAAAACAAGGCTATTTCCATGAAGAAAGAGCTACTTCATTTAAAGCATTCATATTAATGGGTTTTATACTGTAATACAAGTCATTAATAAGTACGGTTTATTTCTAGTTTATATTTCTGAAAACAGGGTGCAAAACATGAGCTTAAAGGCCAAGTGCACCTAGAACTGATCATGTTTGAATGTAAACAAGCATTAATAGGTTAATCCACCCAGTGTAAGCCGCATCCAATTTGCAATAGTGTGAACCCAGCCTTAAGTGGACTCTTTGTGGACTTTGCACACTTTAATTACTTGTTTTATATATAACATTTTCACTGATTCATTGTTTGCATTTGTACTTTAACCACTTCAGCCCTGGAAGAATTCACCCCCTTCCTGACCAGAGCACTTTTTGCGATACGGCACTGTGTCGATTTAACTGACAATTGCGCGGTTGTGTGACATTGCACCCATTCAAAATTTACGTTCTTTTTTTTCCCACAAACACAGCTTTCTTTTGGTGGTATTTAATCACCTCAGCGGTTTTTATTTTTTTTTTGCTATAAGCAAAAAAAGAGCAACAATTTTGGAAAAAAAAAAAAAGCAATATTTTTTACTTTTTGCTATAATAAATATCTCCAAAAAAATTTCTTTCTCAGTTTAGGCCGATATGTATTCTTCTACATATTTTTGGTAAAAAAAAATTGCAAGTGTATATTGATTGGTTTGCGCAAAAGTTATAGTGTCTACAAAATAGGGGATAGCTTTATGGCATTTTTATTATACATTTTTTTTATATTAGTAATGGCGGCGATCTGCGATTTTAATCATGACTACGACATTATGGCAGACACATTGGACACTTTTGACACTATTTTGGGTTGCTATAAAAATGCACTGATTACTGTATAAATGACACTGGCAGGCAAGGGGTTAACACTATGGGGCGATCAAGGGGTTAAGTGTGTCCTAGGGAGGTGTTCTAACTGTGGGGGGGATGGGCTACCACTGACATGACAGCGATCACTGCTCCCGATGACAGGGAGCAGTAGATCCCTGTCATGTCACTAGGCAGAACAGGGAAATGCCTTGTTTACATAGGCATCTCCCCATTCTGCCACTCGGTGACATGATCGCAGGACACTGGCGGACATTGAGTCCGCAGGACTCGTGAGCACGGTCAAGTAGTACGAGGTTCAAGCGCCCACAATGCCGCGTCTTAAAGGGGACGTACAGGTACGCCCATTTGCGCAGCCGTGCCATTGTGCTGACGTATATCGTCGTGCACTGGTCGGCAAGCGGTTAATCAATATGCTTTCAAATGTGCTTTATTTCATCTATTTAATGATACGTTTATGTATTAATGTGGGCAGCACTATCATATTTATCCTTTATCTAGTCATTAGCACCATTGCCATGTGTGGTTGGGATCCTGTGCTCACCTTCCATCACTATCTTTGTTTGTTCTCAGCATATTTGTTAGGTACCTGAGTGGAGAGCCTGACTTCGCTGGGAGAGGGCCTCTCTTACGGCTCTGGTTCAGGGCCCACTGGAGTGGAGACAGTGGTCCCGTGAGCACAGCGGGGTAGGAGTGCCTGGAATGGATGCTGTGGCAGATGTAGCTGGTCAGTAGCGATCTCCTGGATGCTGAAGCAGCAGAGACTGGCAGACAGTGGAGCAGGGCCCGGATGTAGGGTGACCCTGAGATGGCGTCAGCAATTCTGGAGGTATGCAGCATGCAGGGGAGCAGGCAGAGGGGTTGTCAGGCAGGCCGGGTCACTTGGCAGGCAGGTAAGTGGGCACAGGCAATAGAGAGGTCAGACAGGCAGGAGGTCAGCGTTCAGGTATCAGTCCAAAGCAGAGTCAACAAGCCGGAATCAGGAATGGAGAAGGCAGCAGAGTCAAGTGGAAGCCGGATCAGGTTAACAGGAGTACACAAGCAGAGGCAGGTTTCACAAGGGACAAACTGTAGACGAACAGCACCTGACATGTGCAGCTGTCACTCTTTTAAAGGCCAACTGGTGCCAAACAGCGCTAGCGCGTCACGTGTGCGCCCGCGCCGCGCATGCCCGCGCGCGCCGCGCACGCGCCTGAGGGACACGCCGGCGCGTACCCTCGTTTCGACGCCCGGACGAATCAGCGGCGCGTGTGCGCATGCGCGCGCGCCGATTCGACCGCACGTCGCAAGTGGAGCCCTGACATTGCCCCCCCACAAGGGGCAACCTCCGGGTGCCCAGTTGGTCGTCCTTCTCGGGGTGTGAAATGAAAAAGGCACAAATTAGTCTTTCAGCATGTATATTGTCCTCAGGTTCCCAAGAATTGCTTTCCGGGCCGAAGCCCTTCCATTTAATCAGAAACTGTCTTTGCCCTTGTCGCCTTCTACAGTCTAGTACAACTTCTACCTCGTACTCCTCGTTTCCATCCACTAGGACAGGTTCAGGAGGCCCGGACTCCCTATTGGGGAAGGGGTCGGGTACCGAGGGTTTCAATAGGGAGACATGAAACACAGGATGTACCTTCATGGTGTCAGGCAGGGATAGTTCATAGGACACCTCATTAATCCTCCTCTTTACAGGAAAAGGGCCCAGGAACTTGGGTGCCAGCTTCTTAGAGGGACAGGTTAACTTTAAATTAGAAGAGGAAAGCCATACCTGATCCCCGATTTGCAGATTCAACTCTCCCCTCCTCTTTTGGTCAAAGGCTTTCTTACTGTCCGCCTGGGCCTTGGTTATGGCTTCCTGGAGGATTTGGTTGTTGCGGCTAAGGAAGGTCACCGCATCCTGGACTGCTGGAACGGAGGACTCTGTAAGAAAATCTGGGAGAAATGTTAAATGGAACCCATAATTGGCAAAAAATGGGGACTGCCCCGTGGTCGAGTGGCTGGCATTGTTGTACGCGAATTCCGCTAAGGGCAGCAGAGACACCCAATCATCTTGCACAAATGAAGTGAAACACCTAATATATTGTTCGAGAGTCTGGTTCGTGCGCTCAGTCTGCCCATTAGTTTGGGGGTGGTAAGCTGAGGATAGGGCCAGCTCGATCTTTAGGCTATCACACAGTGCCCCCCAAAACCGCAAGGTGAACTGGACTCCCCTGTCCGAGACTATATTTTTGGGTACCCCGTGTAACCTAATGATTTCTCGGATAAATACACGGGCCGTCTCCGCTGCAGATGGAGTTCCCCTTAGGGGTAGGAAGTGGGCCATCTTTGAGAGTCGGTCAACAACTACAAAGATGGCCGTGTGACCTTCAGAGGGGGGCAGCTCGACTATAAAGTCCATCGTTATCATACGCCAGGGTCGGTCAGGTGCAGGGAGAGGCTTGAGCAGACCCCAGGCCCGGCCCCTAGTAGTCTTGCTTCGGGAGCAAACTGGGCATGAACTAACATATTTGGAACAGAATTCCTTCAGACCAGGCCACCAGAAGGTGCGCTGCACCAGGTCGAGAGTCTTTCGGGCCCCGAAGTGTCCTGCTAGCGGGTGATCGTGGAGGAGGGCCAATACTTTAACCCGGATGGGTTTGGGGACAAACACCTGGCTATCCTTCCAGAGTAGCCCTTCTCTACGGGTTAATGAAAGTCCAGGGGGAAGGAGCGGGTTCAGGGAGGCTTCTCTGATCTGGGACAGTAAGTCCGGTTGTAGCAGAAGGAAGTTGCTTGCAGGGAGGATGGTATCAGGAGGTGTGAGGTCTTTAGGGCAGTCATACATGCGTGAGAGCGCATCTGGCTTCACATTTTTAGATCCAGGCCGGTAGGTAATGTGGAAGCTGAAACGTGAAAAGAACAGGGCCCAGCGGGCTTGTCGTGGTTTTAGACGTTTCGCCGTCCTCAAGTACTCGAGATTCTTGTGATCCATGTATATTAATACAGGGTGGACTGCTCCCTCCAGCAAGTACCTCCATTCTTCCAGTGCTGATTTAATGGCTAGCAGTTCTCGGTCGCCTACATCATAGTTCCTTTCTACGGGTGCAAGTTTCCGGGAGAAGAAGCCCACAGGGTGCATTAGGTCATTATTGCCCTGGCGTTGGGAGACCACAGCCCCCACTGCTACCTCGGAGGCATCCACTTCCAGGATGTATGGGAGAGATGGGTCAGGGTGACTGAGGATGGGAGCGGATGTGAATCGCCCCTTGAGTTTCACAAACGCCTCCTGGGCCTCTGGACCCCAATGAAACCGTACATTCTGCCTTGTTAGCTGCGTGATTGGCGAGATGATGGCCGAGAACCCCTTGATGAACTTTCTGTAAAAGTTCGCAAATCCAACAAAACGCTGCACACCCTTCTTGTCAGAGGGTGCCGGCCAGTCCAGTACAGCTGTTACCTTTTGTGGGTCCATCTCAATGCCTGCTGGGGAGATCTGAAGACCCAAGAATTGGATGCTCTGCTGTTCGAAGGTGCACTTCTCTGCTTTTGCATATAATCCGTGCTGACGGAGACGGAGTAAGACTCGGCCCACATGCCCCCGATGCTGCTCAAGCGTTCTGGAAAAGATTAGGATGTCATCCAAGTACACAATGACAAAAATGTCCAGAAAGTCCCTGAAGACCTCATTTATGAGGTGCTGGAAAGTAGCCGGGGCATTACAAAGGCCAAAGGGCATGACCAAGTACTCGTAATGCCCAAAACGGGTACGAAATGCAGTCTTCCACTCATCGACTGATCGGATGCGAACCAGGTTGTAGGCCCCTCTTAAGTCCAGTTTGGAGAATATGGTGGCCGCTCTTAGTTTTTGAAACAGTTCTGGTATTAAGGGTAGGGGATAACGGTTTTTAATCGTAACTTTATTTAGTTCCCGGTAATCCACACAGGGTCGGAGTGACTGGTCTTTCTTGGTTACAAAGAATATGCCGGCCCCTGCGGGTGAGGTAGAGTGACGTATAAACCCCTTCTTTAGGTTTTCTGAAATGTAGGCCTTCAGGGCCTCTTGTTCCTTCTCGGAAAGGGGGAAGATACGCCCGAACGGAATCTAGGCCCCCGGCAAAAGTTCTATGGGACAATCGTAGGTGCGGTGTGGAGGTAGGGAGTCCGCTCCCCGTTTACTAAAGACGTCTAGGAATTCATGGTAAGGTTCCGGCACCGCTTGGATCAGGTCAACATCAGAGTCCAGACATAGAAGCGTAGCGGGTTGTGCCGGAGCTTCGTGTAAGCAATGTTCCAGGCAGTAGGGTGACTGGAACTTGACCTCCCCCGTGGACCAGCTGATGGTCGGGTCGTGTGCCTGCAACCAGGGGATGCCCAGGATCACCGGGAACAGGGGGGACGAGATTACATCCAAGGTTAACAGTTCCTGGTGATGGAGAGAAGAGATAGTGAGCAGAGGTTGGGTTTCCTGAACAACTTGGCCCGATTTAATGTGAGAACCGTCAGCCAGGAAGACGGTTAGTCCGTGGGCCTTCCTCTGAAGAGGAATGTCGTGCCGGCTGGCAAAGGTGGCATCGATGAAACAGCTGCAAGCTCCCGAGTCAAGGATAGCGTTGGTGAGAACCGTCCTTCCCAGGAACTGAAAAGACAGGGGTAGAGAGATGTGGGTGGCATGGACTGGTAAGGGAACAGAGTTGGTTGACACAGACGAAAGGCACTTACGCAGCTTGCTCGGGCATCTGTTCACAAAGTGTCCGGACCCACCGCAGTACAGGCACAAATTTAGTTGTCGGCGTCGGGCACGTTCCTCCGGTGACAGAGTGGGCCGCATGAGACCAAGCTGCATCGGCTCGCCGGCATCGGGAAGAGAATGGGCAGGGGCCACTGGTTGAGCGGGCCGGTAACGGAGCCCTTGCGGTCATCCAGGCCTGGGCGGTGGACTTGAGCGGATCTCTCGACTCTGCGTTCCCGGAGCCGACGATCAATCTGTATACTCAGGGTTATCAGGCCCTCCAAGGTGTCTGGGGTGCCCACGCGGGCAAGTTCATCCTTTAGGCCTTCGGAGAGACCCATGCGGAACTGATGCCTTAATGCCGAGTCATTCCACTGGGTGTGTTCGCTCCATCGTCTAAAGTCTGTCACATAGTCCTCGGCCGTTCTGCGGCCTTGTTGGAGCGCAGACAGAGCAGATTCAGCTGTGGTGGTTAGCTGGGGGTCCTCGTAGAGTTGCGCCATGGCTTCCAGGAAAGACGAGAGGGACTGAATCAACACGCTATTCCCTTCCAGCAGGCGATGTGCCCAGATCTGAGGTTCGCCCTGCAGCAGAGAAATCACGAACCCCACTTTGGTGGCCTCTAGGGAGAAGGTTCTGGGTTGTAGAGCAAAATATAACCGGCAGGCGTTGCGAAAGACACGGAATTTGGAGCGATCTCCGGAGAACCGATCAGGAACAGGTACTCTTGGTTCAGGAGGCAGCATCATCACTGCAGGAGGAGTAGCAGGTGGTACAGAAGGCTGCGGAGGTGCAGGAGCTGCAACGTTGGGGTCAGCAAGTTGCTGCACTCGACCTTCCAGTCTGGTATATCCTTCTTGGAGGGATTGCACCGCCTGAGTGAGGGCTGCCAGGTGTGAGCAGAACTCCTTCATGGCAGAGGCTTCTCCCGCAGGCTCAGTCATGGCTGTTCGTACTGTTAGGTACCTGAGTGGAGAGCCTGACTTCGCTGGGAGAGGGCCTCTCTTACGGCTCTGGTTCAGGGCCCACTGGAGTGGAGACAGTGGTCCCGTGAGCACAGCGGGGTAGGAGTGCCAGGAATGGATGCTGTGGCAGATGTAGCTGGTCAGTAGCGATCTCCTGGATGCTGAAGCAGCAGAGACTGGCAGACAGTGGAGCAGGGCCCGGATGTAGGGTGACCCTGAGATGGCATCAGCAATTCTGGAGGTATGCAGCATGCAGGGGAGCAGGCAGAGGGGTTGTCAGGCAGGCCGGGTCTGGATACACTTGGCAGGCAGGTAAGTGGGCACAGGCAATAGAGAGGTCAGACAGGCAGGAGGTCAGCGTTCAGGTATCAGTCCAAAGCAGAGTCAACAAGCCGGAATCAGGAATGGAGAAGGCAGCAGAGTCAAGTGGAAGCCGGATCAGGTTAACAGGAGTACACAAGCAGAGGCAGGTTTCACAAGGGACAAACTGTAGACGAACAGCACCTGACATGTGCAGCTGTCACTCTTTTAAAGGCCAACTGGCGCTAAACAGCGCTAGCGCGTCACGTGTGCGCCCGCGACGCCTGAGGGACTCACCGGCGCGTACCCTCGTTTCGACGCCCGGACGAATCAGCGGCGCGCGTGCGCATGCGCGCGCGCCAATTCGACCGCACGTCGCAAGTGGAGCCCTGACAATATTTCTGTAGGTTTCCTCACAATTTACAGCTATGTAGGTTACCTGGCTGCCGAACAAACCAGCTCTAGCATGTATGCATACACCTATATAAGAAACTTCTTTGGAATGGTTCTATATAGCCTGGAATGTATAACATAAAGCTAATTGCACTGATGCTCATAGAAAATGCAGTGCCTTTAAGGTTTTTATAGCTTATTTAATAAATCAAACTTTGTAAAGAAAAATGATATACACAGCATAGAATAAATAATTACACTTGACTTACAATGACATTTAAATGATGATATTCAGCTATTTAATGAAAATCAATAGGAGGTACAGCCTTCATTTGTGGCGGCGCATTCATTTGCTTATGTTTCTATAGACACTAAATCGAAAAGCCGTTTCATGGCTTTTTGAAAAATATTCTCCTAGGCTTGAATCATTTAAATAGTCAGGTCCTTAGTAGTGTAAGTGTATATAAACCTTAACAATGAATTTCTCTTATTTGATCCTGTTTGGTCTGTTAAATATGTTGTTGAAAGTGTTTTGTTATATATGTTTGATAAGTGCAAAATTGTTGTAGATCCTGCCAGGAATCCAGGGCTTCCTTGTGTGCCTTGCAGTAATATAAGGAGCTAAGAAAGGGATAAGGAGAGAGAGGTGTTCTGTAGTCCTAAAAAAATTCCCATCTTAAGGTGACAATGCAGCATCATTGAGATTGTTGAAGACCACTCTTAGCTTGTCTAGCAGAAATTCATCAAGATAATTGATAACTCTGTGGCACTGGGCCTGGTGTTATAGGATCCAAGTGAAGGACTGGGCGAAAAACACCAAACCGACGTGGGCTGTCTTTAGACCCAAAGGTCAGTTTGGTGAAAAATAGAAGGAATCCATCAGCTTCATGCTGTGCCACCGTCAGAGGGGTGGCTCAATAGGCAGGAGCTACAATGCGTCTGCGATTTTAATGATGGCATGGGTGGCCAGGTTGACTGATGCGTATTTGAGAGAAAATTCCTCAGAAGGGGTCAGGGACTTCAGACTAGGGATGTGTGAGAAATGAGGCACAGACAAGTCGAGGACTATGAAGGGGCATCTTGTGGCTGCCTGAGAGCACCAATTTGTTGTGTGGGCGGAAGATTGGCAAATCACACAGAGTGAGGAACAAAGACCAGCAAAGTGGCAACAAAACAGTTGCGTGTCTGTGACGCTCCAGTCAGTACTGATCTGGAACTGGGCAAGTCTTGCTGCTGCTTAGGCTGAGAATGACTGGTGGTAGTTGTAGAAGGCAAAAGCACCATATTTGTAAGCAAAATGTAACACTGCATGAAGGTATAAGTCCAGCTCCTCCCTCCTGCTGGGGGAGGTTGAACAAAAGGACGTCTCTGAACATCCCGAAGATCAGGGCGAACGTGGTGGCTGACAGCTTCCGACTGAGCCTGGAGTCATTCGACTTGACAAGAACTGAGACGTCCCCCTGGTGTACCTGCAGAAGGAGAGCTGTCATCAGGATCAAGACCGGGTCAGGCAAGGTCGAGGGTGGGCAAACTTTCCAAAGTGTGACTCTGGTCTGGATGTCCGAACTGTTACGGTTTAAGGAAGAGACCAAAGAATGCAGCTGGGAAATGGCCCCGGAGATGGATTGCAGGGATGTCTGCTGGGTGCTGGGCCAGAACAGCTCTGCCTTCCTGGCCTTAGCGGGTAAGGGAATATCCCTGCTTCTCAGCTCAGAAATGCGTTTGGGGATGGTACATCCCCTGAAGGACTGTACGCAGCCATGCTCTGAGCCCGCGGAGGGTGACAGAGGGGCAGGTGTGAAGTGCTCGCTGCCGGCCTGCGGCATGGCTGCGGCTAGGCAGAGGTGCTCATGTTAAGAGGAGTCATAGCCATAAGATAGAGAGCGGAGTGGTAAAGAGAAAACTTAGAGAGGAGGAAAAAGCGGAGAAGAATAGGAAAAGGAATGATAGGCGTACATAGGAGCTGACAGTGTTCTGTTGTGGCATAACTATTTAGAGTGAGAATTTAGAAAACTCAGAAGAGTGCGAGGCGACCAAGGTGGGCCAGATAACCGATAGCCCGAGTGCCTGTTTGTGGCGAGCACAAACCTGAAGACCAGAACCCCAGGGCATACTGGAGCATGAAATTGAAGTCTGGTTCAGCCTACGTAGGAATGTTGCGTTCTGTAGTGGGTGACGTATGCTCGGCCTGCTTACACTTGCATTGCCATCAAGCCTACTGTTGAGCGACCTTGTCTGCGAGGTGAAGGGTCCCCATTCGAAAATAGAGTGTCATGCATAGACATACTGTAAGCATTTTGCCTTAGACAAGAATGTGAGATCCTTATGATCTGTCAAAATGAGCACCGGCACAGTGGTCCCTTTGATGAGATGCCTCCATTCTTTCAGAGCTAAAATGATAGCTAACAATTCTCTGTCCTCAATCTCGTAATTGCACTCTGCAGGGGACAACTTCTTAGAAACGTAGCCACAAGGATGCATAGTGCTCTCAGAGGTAGGACGTTGAGACAGAAGAGTGCCTACTCCAGTCTCAGATGCATTAACCTCAAGGATGAAGGGTAACATAGGTTCAGGATGTGCCAGCACAGGAGCTGAAACAAAGGCAGCCTTGAGAGACTCAAAAGCTTTAATGGAATCTGGAGACCAAGTCTGTAGGTTACCGCCCTTTCTGATCATATCAGTCAGGTGTTTGACCAGCGAAGAGAATTTCCAAATAAATTTCCGATAATAATTGGCAAAGCCAAGAAAACGTTGTAGCGGATGTAGGCCTATGGGTCGAGGCCACTGTAGAACTGCAGAGAGATTGTTTGCCCCTCTCAGATCAAGCTTCGTGAAAACTATTGTTCCCTTGAACACTACCATCCCCAAATGCATTTCTGAGCTGAGAAGCAGGGATATTCCCTTTCCCACTACGGCCAGGAAGGCAGAGCTGTTCTGGCCCAGCACCCAGCAGACATCCCTGCAATCCATCTCCGGGGCCATTTCCCAGCTGCATTCTTTGGTCTCCTCCTTAAACTAGCCCCTGCTTATTGAGCCACCCCTCTGAAGGTGATGGATTCCTACTATTTTTCACCAAACTGACCTTTGGGTCTAAAGACAGCCTACAGCGGTTTGGTGTGTTTCGCCCAGTCCCTCACTTGGATCCTATAACACCAGGCCCAGTGCCACAGAGTTATCAATTATATTGATGAATTTCTGCTAGACAAGCTAAGAGTGGTCTTCAACAACATCAATGTGCCTATATCGCCGAACATAAAGTGGAAGGCCTGGCACATTCCATCACCTTCTTAGCCATTGTCCTGGACACATTCACGATTTTACCCAGTCATAGGGCTGTACTAAAAGACAGCTGCAGTCCTTGATAGGGATGCTCAATTTTGCGAAGAGGCTTATTCCACAGGGTGCTCGCTCATCTCACGGCTCTTGGTCTTTCTCGCCCAAGTACAGGACCCCAACCAAGTCCTCAGACTAGACCCAGCAGCCATAGCGGACTTAACTATGTGGGATGAGTTCCTCACCAACTGGAATGGCATATCCATGTTTATTCCCTCAGTATCAGCCCAGTCGTCACAAGTTGTCACAGACACAGTAGCCTCCACAAGCTTTGCTGCTATTTTTGGCCACCACTGGTTCGCTGGCCACTAGCCCCCAGAAATCTGCTTGATTCCTGGTTTCACTCGATCCTAGTCTTTGTTCGAACCTTACCCCATTGTGGCAGCAGCCCAAGTCTGGGGCCACAGGTGGACAGGTCAGACAGAACTTTTCACCACAGACAACCAGGCAATGGCTGACATCATTAATAAGGGTAGATCCAAGTCACTCCCCGTCATGTCTTTCCTGCGCAGGCTGGTGCAATTATCACTACATCGCCAATTTAACATTTACTGTGAGCATATCCCTGGCAAGTGCAATGCCGCAGCAGATGTACTGTCTAGCTTCAATTTTGTCTCATTCTTCCAGCAGGGATCCGGAGCCGACCCATCATCCACTCCTATCCCACCTTGGTCTCAACTAACAATGGATTGAAGCCACATCTTGCCAATGCAACCTGGCTCATCAACTACTCACTGTCTAGCAACAAACTTAAGGCTTACCGCATGGCCTGGAACACCTACTGCAGGTTCCTAGCCGATTGTCCCGGAACCACAGCAGACAACGTTTCTCATGTCCTAGCCTTCATATCTTATTGCCATACACAGCTGGCTTTCACTCATAACACTCTCAGGCTGTACCTAGCCGGTATTCAGCATTTCCTGTCCTTACAGAATCCTGGAGAGCCATCTGTGTTCACAGCCCATACAGTGAAAGCCCTGCTGTGCGGAATTCAGAAGCAGCAGCCCGCTACCAACGGCAAACGCTTACCCATCATAAGCGCTATCTTCAAGAGCATGTCCGAAATCCTCACACGTTCCCCTTTGGGCTCTTTCCCAGCCTGCTCATCCAGGCGGCCATCTACCTGGCTTTTCTACGGTTTCCTACGACCTAGCGAGTTCATCTCTGGTAGTACCAGTAGTCAGGTACTGTACAGAAACCTGCTGTCTTGCTTCCCAAACCATTATGTCCTTCATCTTACGGTCTCCAAAATGCAACAAACCAGACCCGGAGTAGATATCAACTTCTTCATGACCAGCAACGCCTGGTGCCCAGTAACTATGCTTGACCGTTTGCTCTCTCACCTAGCCAGCCAGTCTCCAGCCCCTTATTACCTTTTCTGGTCAACCCCCTGACTGGCAGTCAGTTTAATCAAACATGTTAGGATCCTACTGCTCAACTTAGGCCTAGACCCCAGGCGGTATTCTGGACATTCCTTGCGGATCGGTGCAGCCACAGCAGCAGGTACCCAAGATCTCCTGAGGCAGGCCAGAAAAGTCTGTGGTCATACAGTGCCAGTGCTTGGCTGGCTGACATTCAAAGGAAATTAAACCTGCCCCCCAACAACCTCATTTGTGACATGCACACCAGGTGGAACTCAACGTTGGCAATGCTACAGTGGCTGCACACACAGCAGAGGGCCATCAATGAGTACCTGTGTGAGTATGGCACCAGGACAGGGTCAGGGGAGCTTGTCTTCTTTTTTGCCACACCAGTGGCTACTGATCAAGGATGCATGCACTGTCCTGTCACCATTTGAGGAGGCCACAGAGATGGTGAGCAGCGACAATGCATGCATCAGTGACACTGTCCCTCTAGTCTTCCTACTGGAGCACGCGCTTCATGGAATAATGGACAGGGCTCTTGGGGCAGAACAGCGGGAGGAAGAGGAGGACTTCCTTTCCTCTCAAGGCCACCTTTATCCAGATAGCATTCCTGTGGGCCAGCCAAACACACAGGAAGAAAAAGGAGGAGGAGGATTGTCAGCATGGATGTAGAGGATAACACTCAGCAGCAGTCTTCAAGGGATGGTTTTCAGTCCCCAGAAACCCAGAAACCCAAGGAGTTGTACGTGGCTGGGAGGAGGTAGTTACGGATCATGTGATCTTTAGTGACCCAGAGGACTCAGAATCGAATGCCTCTGCAAACTTACGCTGCATAGCCTCCCTGTTTCTGCAAAGCCTGCGAAAGGACCCTAGGATTCGTGGTATCAAGGAGACGGATCATTACTGGCTGGCAACCCTTCTTGATCCATGTTACAAGGGTAAAGTTTCAGAACTCATCCTGCCTTCGCAGAGGGAGCAGAGGATGAAACATCTTCAGGAGGCCTTGAAGAAAGGTTTGTGTAATGCATTTCCAGACCCTGGGGGTTTCCGTTTCCTGGTGCTGGACAACGTGTTGCTGAGGCTTTGTTCAGTCAGAGGAAGAGCGGTGGAGAAGGTGGCCGACTGAACGATGCCTTTAAACTATTTTTCAGTCCTCAGCACCAAGGTCTGATCAGTTTAAGCAACCATCGCCATTATATGGTGCAGGAATATCTAGGGGCAAGAGCAGACTTGGAGACCTTTCCAAAAGAGCATCCACTGGGTTACTGGGTCTTGAGGATGAACCACTGGCCACAACTTGCTCAATATGCAATTGAGCTAGTGGCCTGTCCTGCATCCAGTGTGCTTTCTGAATGCAGATTCAGTGCTGCTGGAGGGTTTGTAACGGATCAAAGAGTGCGCCTGTCCACAGACTTTGTTGATAGGCTCACATTCATAAAAATGTATCAGTATTGGATCAGCAGCTATCAAGCACCTGATGCTGATGTAACTGAATTTTCTGTGGATCTGGGATCCCTTGAAGACTGCCTATGCTGACAATCCTATTCCTCCTCAATCTTGATGATGCTAGCTTTCAACAATATTTTTGGTTTAGGGCACCACTACCACCCAAGACCCAATTTTTTCTGCCCCGGTTTAACAGGGCCATGTAATTAAAATTTTTGATATAATATTTCACAGCAGGGCCCGTTCCTGCGCCCAACAAGAGTATCTGTGAGGGGTTACAGTGTTGTGGCACCACCACCCAAGGCCCAATTGTTCTGCCCCTGTTTAACAAGGTCATGTCCTTTTAATTTTTGTTATAATATTTCACAGCAGGGCCCGTTCCTGCCCCCCAACAAGAGTAATTGTGGCCCAGTTTTTCTGCAGAGTATATAGAGCAGGCCATATAGTGTATATATACTGCTGTTCAGAGTATATAGTGCCTGGGGGTCTGGGGGACCCCCACGCCATTTTTTAAAAATAAATTGTGCGGGGTTCCCCTTAATATCCATACAAGACCTGAAGGGCCTGGTATGGATTTTGGGGGTGGGGACATCCACACCATATTTTTGGGGGGTATTTTTGTCTATATTGTCGGGATCCGACAATACATTACAGCCGCGAGCAGTTTTAAATGACATTTTTTTCCTTTAGAAATGTAATTGTGCATTATAAACATGGGAAACATGCGCTACTTTACAGGCATACCAAGAACACCCCCCAGGCACGATATATAAAGTAATATTTCTTTTTTATTGTTTTACTTTAAGCATTATTAAAATCACTGCTCCCGAAAAAACATTAGTTTACAAAAAAAAAAAGGCAGGACCCAGGTCCCCAAACACTTTTTGTGGCAATATAAGCCTTCCATATAAGCCTTTAAAATTAGCACTTTTTATTTTTCACGTTCGCGTCACATAGACTTTAACAGTGTTCGCACAAATTTTTTGCCTGTTCACATGTTCTGCTGCGAACCGAACCAGGGGGTGTTTGGCTCATCCCTATTGTCCACAACAAAATGTTAGGAGGAAAGACCACAGTGTCTGGAATGCATACTGGATGTGCACAGTAGACATGTGCACACTGAAATATTTTGTTTTGGAATTTCGTTTTTGTCCGAAAAATGTATTTATTTAGTTACTCCCGAAATTAGTTTTTATTTATTTAGTTTTTCGTTAAAAATTGCATTCGTCCGAAAATCCAAATTAATTAAGGTCGAATCTGTCATTGAAGGCTTATGGTGTCTGTCGAATGTTCAAAAAAGATTCGACGGAGCAGCTAAACTGTACGACGCCGTATAGTTTAGCTGCTCTGTCGAATTTTCTTAGAACTTTCGACAGACACCATAAGCCAAAGATTCGATGTTTGTATGTTTTTCGCTACTTTGTCAAATCTTTGTTGTTCACGTTGAATGTATATAGTTCAAACAGAAAATGGACTGGTGATAGTGATCATTGATCAGACAGGTACCAAGATAGGGTATATAGAATCTATATAGAATCTCAATCTATAATATAGAAACTATAATAGTAAATCCCCCCCCCCCCCCCCCCACAACACGGGTAGCCTCTGAGGCTATCACAACTCTAGTATCACTATCAAGTTCACAACACTAACACAAGCAGATTATTATGAAAAAGTTACGTTGAACTGTAGCTTGCTTCAGTATTGTTCTGCTGCTGTGCTTATGCTTAAAGCGGTGGTTCAGCAAAAAAAATTTTTTTTAAAAGTCAGCAGCTAAAAAAAAGGTAGCTGCTGACTTTTAATAAGTACACTTACCCTCCCAGGGCACCCGCGATGTCGGTCGTAGAGGCTGAGATGTCCCTCTGCGCTCCGGTCCCAGCGCCGCCATCCTACTGCGCATGCGCGAGTCGTCGCTCGGCGCTTTGTGAATGAGGAACGCGATGTGTTGTGGGACACAGTTCCCATAACACACCGCGCCCCATTCACTAGAAGACGGCGCTCGGAGCAGAAAAGAGAACAGCGCCGCGGAACAGGAAGAGGCAGATTAGGACGATCTGCCTAGCAACAGCCATTTCTGGTAAGTAAAAAAACAAATTTTTTATTTTTTTTATTTAAAATTTTTATTAACATTTTTTTAAAGTTTTTTTTTCAGGGTGGCCCTCCACTTTAATTGCTAAATAATTCAGGTTCTCTGACAAATGGACCAACTAAGATTAACTGTCTTCTGAAAAGATTCAGTGTGTGTGTCTCTCTCTCTGCTAGCAATCGTACGTGAAAATAAGTTGGCTGTACGTGTGTACTTAGTTCTAGCTATTGTACTGCTCCTCCTCTTTGGTTACAATCAACCAATAGCATTCATCATTATCGTTATTTTTATTTTACTTCCCCCACCCAATTCCAGCAGCGATCTTTTCTCTCTATGTCGAATCTTTTCTCTCTTCGTCAAATCTTTTCTCTCTATGTCGAATCTTTACTCTCTACGTCGAATGTTTTCTCTCTACGTCAAATCTTTTCTCTCTATGTCGAATATTTTCTATCTATGTCGAATCTTTTCTCTCTATGTAGAATAATATTGGACTAATAGAGTTAAGGTTAGGCACAATCGACCACAGGTTCGATGGACACAGATTATTATTGTCAGCGTCATGTCGAATCTCCTATCTATTTCGAACTGTTGTCACAACGAAAACGAAAATAAAGCATTTGTTCATGTCGGATCTTTCATTTTTTGGATTCTGCCCTTTCGTTATCGTTTGTTAAAACGATACCGAAAATAACTGAAATTGGACACCAGATGTCATTTTGAGAGGACCACACAGTATATGTCATTGAGTACCTGCTATATGCATGCAAGTATGTTCATGGAAGATTATTTTGGTAGGAAGCACTTTAACTCACCTAGAGGCTGACATTTTAACTGCATTCACAGGAGATGCCATTGACACGCAGAACCATGAACATTGTATTTTGACCAGCAGTTTCAACACAAACCAGCAGTTTTAAACAAAAACCCAAAACCCTCTAGTGTTTTGTTTTAGTTTTTTTATTGAATTTAATACCACTTTAAAGTAGAATTAGACCTAAAAATTAAAAAAGTCCTCGAGAACAGGTCCAGGAGATATAATTTCCGAGTCCGAGGTCTCCCGAAAAACATCACAGATATCCCCCTGGCCATACAGGATCTCATCAAGGATTTCATTCCTAACACGCCTCCTCACTGCCTAGAACTGGACAGGGCCCACAGAGCCCTCGGGCCCCCCAGGAAGGATGGATCCCCGAGAGACATCATAGTAAAGCCTCACTTTTACGCTGTAAAAGAGGAAGTTATGAGACAAGCCTGCCTCAAACAGCAAGTTGCTTGCCGAGGTCACCAAATACAAATTTTCGCGGATCTGGCCCCCTCGACCATCCAAAAGTGGAGAGCCCTCAAACCACTTTTAACGGTGCTGTCCCAACAAGACATCAAATATCGCTGGTCCTTCCCCTTTGGGGTAAAATTCACCATTCAAGGGAAAACATACTCTTTCTCCTCCCTCCCAGAAGGGGAGAAACTTTTCCTCCACCTTAAACTGATTTCCCAGGAAGCACCCATGGACTTTTCCTCAGCACCTGGAGGTTCCACCAAGAGACCCTCTCCGGCTAGCCCAGTTTCCCCTCTCTGGAACAGAGGCAAGACAAAGAAGTATAAGGAAGCTAGACCCCCATAAGACGCTTTCGCTAGCCTCTTCCATTACTTCGCCCTCATCAGGGCATCCCAACCCGGGATAGTTAACCCCGCTGTTGAGGGAGCTTTGAGCTCCTAACTTTTCACCTGCTGCCATCCTTTAGGCCACCACTGTTTTCTCCTAAATATCCCTTCATTTTAGGTCCATTTGGACTTTAACCTTTTACCTCACTGGACAGTGACACAAGGCCTGGACCTCAGACTGACATTTCCCTAATACGGATGCACAACCAAGATCGGTCCAGACCTCACGAGAACACCGACTATGCCCTCCCTGTAAGATCTCCTGGCATCCTCCTGGGTCCCCCCCCCCGCAGAACCGAGCTCCAAATTTCTGATCGCTTTCAGTGCTACTAGACAGGAACCTGTCAAGGGCTCCAGCCAAGAAGATTCCTCCATCTACAGTTTGCCTGCACCCCGGAGAGTTCCCACCCAACCCCCCCCCCCCAGGTTTGGGGGAGGGGTTGGGTTGTCGAAGTTTGCCTACGCTAGAATCCCCCTTTCGGGACAGGCATTTGGGTTCCAGGGAACTTTCACTGTTGAATGGCGGTCTGGTTATGCTTCTTTTAAGTAGACTTTACGCTGTTTTAGTTCTATTCTACTACATTTAGTTTATCAGTAAGGGCCAGAGGTGACACCCTTGTGCCTCCACTCATCCCACAGACGAGGTTTTTCCCCCTCTGTGGTATGGGTCTTTGGCCCTCTTATAGAGGCTGCCGAAGCCAAACTGTTGGTGTTTGGCGGGACTTAGCCCCGTCAGACATCGTTCGTCCTCCTAGAGGACGTCGCACTATGTTTTGTTCTGTCTCTATTCCCCCCTCCCCCCTAACTCTTCCCCTTTTTCGAGCCGTCTGACAGGTATTCCGGAGTTCCAGACAACGCAGATGCCCCGTACTCAACTGTTTCCAAGTCCGAGGCCAATGAGGAGATGGTAAGTGGCGATAGCCTTGGCAGAATTACACCCCTCTGACCTAATGTCTGCATTAGACACAACTGGAAACGATCTTAGAGTGGCCACACATAATGCTCAGGGCTTGAACTCCCCTAGAAAATGCAGAATAGCTTTTGAACACTACCGATCCCTGAAAATAGACATTGTTTTAGTGCAAGAGACACACTTCCCGATCCGATACAACCCCAAATTCCTTCATTCACACTTCCCAACATTCTATCTTGCAAATGCTGCAAATAAAACCAAAGGCGTAGCGATACTGTTCTCAAAGAGTAGTAAATTCTTACATATCTCTGACTACAGAGACCCTGAGGGTAGATTTATCCTAGTCAAAGGGTCCATACAAGGCAACATCTACTCCATAATCTCTTACTATGCCCCAATAAAGGGCAAACTAAATTTTTCCAAACCCTTCTTCAAACACTTTTACCTCTAGTAGAAGGCAAGGTCATATTTGGAGGGGATTCGAACGTTGCGTTTGACCAAGGTCTTGACAAATCGCGACCCCCCAAGGCCCAATTGACGCGCCCTACCAAAGCTAGTTTGACCATAGCGAAAATCCTTCACTCACACGGGCTTGTCGACATATGGAGGGGACACAATCCCTCAAAAAGGGATTATACCCATTTCTCGGCTCCTCATCAGTCATATGCTAGAATAGATTACATAATACCCCGATCCCTCAACTCATTGACACGCAAATCGACCATTATCGACACTGCTTGGTCGGACCACTCACTAGTCCTTCACATGAAAAACTCTCTCACTAGACCGACGGGCTCGCACTGCCGACTAAACAAATTCATCCTTAGTGACCCTATTAAAACCGCTGAAATAGATAAGTCTCTGAAGGAATACTTCCTTCTCAATAATGTAGACAACATCTCCCCCGAGACTCTCTGGGCTGCCCACAAAGCCACCATCAGGGGCAAACTCATTAGCATCGCAACTCAAATTAAGAAAGAAAGGTTGACGGACATTATAAAACTCTAAAAAAATTTAGCTTCCCTTAAACTCCGACACAAGAAAAACCCTTCTCAAGCCCTAATAGACCAACTAGACTCAACCAGACTGGAACGGAACTTAGCCCTCACGGTAAAAGCAGAGAAGCACATTCGCTGGAGTGGGGCTAAATTCTACCTCCAAAAAAACAAAATGGGCCCGATGTTGTTAGGTACCTGAGTGATGAGCCTGACTTTGCTGGGAGAGGGCCTCTCTTACGGCTCTGGTTCAGGGCCCACTGAAGTGGAGACAGTGGTCCCGTGAGCACAGCGGGGTAGGAGTGCCTGGACTGGATGCGGTGGCAGGTGTAGCTGGCCGATAACACTCCTCTGGAAGCTGAGACTGGTAGGCAACGGAGCAGGGTCCGGATACAGGATGCCCCCGAGATGACGTCAGCGATCCTGGGGATGTGCAGCATGTGGAGAAGGAGGCAGAGGGGTAGTCAGGCAGGCCGGGTCTGGTACACTTGGCAGGCAGGTAAGTGGGTTCAGGCAGAAGAGTAGTCAAGCAGGCAGGAGGTCAGCGTTCAGTATCAATCAAGCAGAGTCAACAAGCCGGGATCAGGGGTGGAGAAGGCAGCAGAGTCAAACGGAAGCCGGGTCAGGTTTTCAGGAGGGTTCAGACAGAGACAGGTTTCACAGGGATAAGACTGCAGACGAACAGCACCAGTACAGAGCAACTGCCACTCTTTTTAAAGGGCCACTGGCGCCAAACAGCGCCAGCGCGTCACGTGTGCGCCCGCGATGCGCGCGCCCGCGCTCGCCGCGCACGCGCGCGCGCCTGAGGAGTCCGCCGGAGCGCACCCCCGTTTCGACGCCCGGACGAATCAGCGGTGCGTGTGCGCATGCGCGCATGCCGATTCGACCGCACATCGCGAGTGGGGCCCTGACATTGCCCCCCCACAAGGGGCAACCTCCGGGTGCCCAATTGGTCATCCTTTTCGGGGTGCGAAATGAAAAAGGCACGAATTAGTCTCTTGGCATGTGTTGTCCTCGGGTTCCCAGGAGTTACTCTCCGGACCGTAGCCCTTCCATTTGATTAGAAATTGCCTTTGCCCTTGTCGCCTTCTGCAATCCAGGACAACCTCCACCTCGTACTCCTCGTTTCCATCCACTAGGACAGGGTCAGGAGGCCCGGACTCCCTATTGGGGAAGGGATCGGGCACCGAGGGCTTCAACAAGGAGACATGAAACACGGGGTGAACTCTCATGGTGTCAGGCAGGGACAGTTCATAGGACACCTCATTAATCCTCCTTTTTACAGGAAAAGGGCCCAGGAACTTGGGTGCCAACTTCTTAGATGGGCAGGCTAACTTTAAATTAGACGAAGAAAGCCATACCTGATCCCCGATTTGCAGATTTAGTTCTCCTCTCCTCTTTTGGTCAAAGGCCTTCTTACTGTCCGCCTGGGCCTTGGTTATGGCATCCTGAAGAACCTGATTGTTGCGGCTAAGGAAAGTCACCGTGTCCTGGACTGCTGGAACAGAGGTTTCTGCAAGAAAATCGGGGAGAAAGGTTAGGTGGAACCCATAATTAGCAAAGAACGGGGACTGCCCCGTGGTTGAGTGGCTGGCATTGTTATATGCAAATTCCGCTAAGGGCAGTAGAGACACCCAATCGTCCTGCACGAATGAAGTGAAACACCTAATGTATTGTTCAAGGGTCTGGTTCGTGCGCTCAGTCTGCCCGTTGGTCTGTGGGTGGTAAGCCGAGGATAGGGCCAGCTCGATTTTCAGGCTCTCACATAGTGCCCTCCAGAACCGAGAGGTGAACTGGACTCCCCTGTCCGAAACTATGTTCTTGGGTACCCCGTGTAACCTAATGATCTCTCGGATAAACACACGGGCCGTCTCTGCTGCGGATGGAGTTCCCTTTAGGGGCAGAAAGTGGGCCATTTTTGAGAGTCGATCAACGACTACAAAGATGGCCGTGTGGCCTTCAGAGGGTGGCAACTCGACAATGAAGTCCATCGTAATCATACGCCAGGGACGGTCGGGTGCAGGAAGCGGCTTAAGTAGGCCCCAGGCTCGGCCCCTAGTGGTCTTGCTCCGGGAACATACTGGGCAGGAGCTAACGTACTTGGAACAGAATTCCTTTAGACCAGGCCACCAGAAGGTGCGCTGCACCAGGTCAAGGGTCTTACGGGCCCCAAAGTGTCCTGCTAGAGGATGATCATGGAGGAGGGCCAATACTCTAACCCGAATGGGTTCGGGGACAAACACCTGGCTATCCTTCCACAGCAATCCCTCCCTTGGGGTTAATGCCAGGCCCGGGGGAAGGAGCGGGTTCAGGGATGCCTCCCTGATCTGGGACAGTAAGTCTGGTTGTAACAAGAGGAAACTGCTTGCGGGAAGGATGGTATCCGGAGGTGTAGGGTCTTTAGGGCAGTCATACATGCGGGAGAGGGCGTCAGGCTTCACATTCTTAGATCCAGGCCGGTAGGTAATGTGGAAGTTGAAACGAGAGAAGAACAGGGCCCAGCGGGCTTGTCGTGGTTTTAAGCGTTTCGCCGTCCTCAAATATTCGAGATTTTTGTGGTCTGTGTATATTAACACAGGATGAACCGCCCCCTCCAGCAAGTACCGCCATTCCTCCAATGCTGATTTAATGGCTAGCAGTTCTCGGTCTCCCACGTCATAGTTCCTTTCAGCAGGGGAGAGTTTCCGGGAAAAGAAGCCCACAGGGTGCATTAGGTCGTTCTTTCCCTGGCGTTGGGAGACCACGGCTCCCACTGCTACCTCGGAGGCATCTACTTCCAGGATGTATGGGAGAGATGGGTCAGGGTGACTGAGGATGGGGGCGGATGGGAATCGCCCCTTAAGTTTTTCAAATGCCTCCTGAGCTTCTGGACCCCAATGAAACCGTATATTCTGCCTTGTTAGCTGCGTGATTGGTGAAATGATGGCTGAGAACCCCTTGATGAACTTCCTGTAAAAGTTCGCAAATCCGACAAAACGCTGCACACCCTTTTTGTCAGAGGGGGCCGGCCAGTCTAGTACAGCAGCGACTTTTTGTGGGTCCATCTCAATGCCTGCTGGGGAGATCTCTAGTCCCAGGAAGTTGATGCTCTGCTGCTCAAAGGTGCATTTCTCTGCCTTGGCGTATAATCCGTGTTGACGGAGACGGAGCAAGACTCGGCCCACATGACCCCGATGTTGCTCAAGCGTCCTGGAAAAGATCAGGATGTCATCCAGGTATACAATGACAAAAATGTCCAGAAAGTCTCTGAAGACCTCATTTATGAGGTGCTGGAAGGTGGCCGGGGCATTACAGAGGCCAAAGGGCATGACCAGGTATTCGTAATGCCCGAAGCGGGTGCGAAAAGCAGTCTTCCACTCGTCACCTAGTCGAATGCGGACCAGGTTGTAGGCCCCCCTTAAGTCCAGTTTGGAGAATATGGTGGCCGCTCTTAGCTTTTGGAACAGTTCAGGGATTAAGGGTAGAGGATATCGGTTTTTGATCGTAATTTTATTTAGTTCCCGATAATCTACACAGGGTCGGAGGGACTGGTCTTTCTTGGTCACAAAGAATATGCCGGCCCCGGCAGGAGAAGTGGAGTGACGGATGAACCCCTTCTTCAGATTCTCCGAGATGTAGGCCTTCAGGGCCTCTTGTTCCTTCTCAGAAAGGGGGAAGATACGCCCAAAAGGAATCTCAGCTCCCGGCAAAAGTTCAATAGGGCAATCGTAGGTGCGGTGTGGAGGTAGAGAATCCGCCCCTCGTTTGCTAAAAACGTCCAGGAATTCATGGTAGGGTTCCGGCACTACTTGACCAAGGTTAACATCCGAGTCCAGACAGAGAAGCGTAGTGGGTGGTGCCGAAACTTCATGTAGGCAGTGCTCCAAGCAGTAGGGGGACTGGAACTTGACTCTCCCCGTGGACCAACTGATGGTTGGGTCGTGGGCCTGCAGCCAGGGAATGCCCAGGATTACCGGAAACAAAGGGGAAGAGATTACATCCAAGGTTAATAGTTCCTTGTGGTGAAGGGAAGAGGTGGTGAGCAGAGGTTGGGTCTCTTGAACAACTTGGCCCGATCTAATGCGGGAACCGTCGGCCAAAAAGACGGATAGTCCGTGAGCCTTTCTCTGGAGAGGAATGTCGTGCTGGCTGGCAAAAGTGGCATCGATGAAACAGCTGCAAGCTCCAGAGTCAAGGATAGCGCTGGTGAGAACCGTCTTTCCCAGGAACTGAAACGACATGGATAAAGAGATGTGGGTGGCATGGACTGGCAAAGGTACACGGTTGGCTGACACAGACGAAAGGCACTTACGTGTCTTACTTGGGCATCGGTTCACAAAGTGTCCAGACCCACCGCAATACAGGCACAAGTTCAGTTGCCGGCGCCGGGCTCGTTCCTCCGGAGTCAGAGTAGGTCGCATGAGACCAAGTTGCATCGGCTCGCCGGCGTCAGGAGAAGAATGGGTAGGGCCCACTGGTTGAGCGGGCAGGTAGCGGGTGGCCGGCAATGGGGCTCTTGCAGTCATCCAGGCCGGCCGGTGGACTTGAGCAGATCTCTCAACTCTGCGCTCCCGGAGCCGACGGTCAATCTGAATACTCAGGTTTATTAGGCCCTCCAGAGTATCAGGGGTGCCCACGCGGGCAAGTTCGTCTTTTAGGCCTTCAGAGAGGCCCGTGCGGAACTGATGCCTCAGTGCAGAGTCATTCCATTGGGTGTCTGCGCTCCAGCGTCTAAAGTCTGTCACATAGTCCTCGGCCGTTCTGCGGCCCTGCTGGAGCGCAGACAGAGCAGACTCGGCTGTGGTGGTTAACTGGGGGTCCTCGTAGAGTTGCGCCATAGCCTCCAGAAAGGATGAGAGGGACTGGGTCAACATGCTTTCTCCCTCCAACAGTCGGTGTGCCCAGATCTGAGGTTCGCCCTGCAGTAGCGAGATCACAAACCCCACTTTGGTGGCTTCTAGGGAGAAAGTTCTGGGTTGTAGGGGGCGAAATACAACTGACAGGCGTTGCGGAAGACCCGGAACTTGGAGCGATCACCGGAAAACCGATCTGGAACAGGCACTCGTGGTTCTGGAGGCAGCATTACCACTGCAGGAGGAGGAGTAGCAGGTGGTGCAGGAAGCTGAGGAGGCGCAGGGGCTGCGACGTCGGGACCAGCAAGTTGCTGCACTCGTCCTTCTAGTCTAGTATATCCGTCTTGAAGAGATTGCACCGCCTGGGTGAGGGCTGCTAGATGGGAGCAGATCTCCCTCATGGTAGAGGCTTCTCCCGCAGGCTCAGACATGGCTGTTCGTACTGTTAGGTACCTGAGTGATGAGCCTGACTTTGCTGGGAGAGGGCCTCTCTTACGGCTCTGGTTCAGGGCCCACTGAAGTGGAGACAGTGGTCCCGTGAGCACAGCGGGGTAGGAGTGCCTGGACTGGATGCGGTGGCAGGTGTAGCTGGCCGATAACACTCCTCTGGAAGCTGAGACTGGTAGGCAACGGAGCAGGGTCCGGATACAGGATGCCCCCGAGATGACGTCAGCGATCCTGGGGATGTGCAGCATGTGGAGAAGGAGGCAGAGGGGTAGTCAGGCAGGCCGGGTCTGGTACACTTGGCAGGCAGGTAAGTGGGTTCAGGCAGAAGAGTAGTCAAGCAGGCAGGAGGTCAGCGTTCAGTATCAATCAAGCAGAGTCAACAAGCCGGGATCAGGGGTGGAGAAGGCAGCAGAGTCAAACGGAAGCCGGGTCAGGTTTTCAGGAGGGTTCAGACAGAGACAGGTTTCACAGGGATAAGACTGCAGACGAACAGCACCAGTACAGTGCAACTGCCACTCTTTTTAAAGGGCCACTGGCGCCAAACAGCGCCAGCGCGTCACGTGTGCGCCCGCGATGCGCGCGCCCGCGCTCGCCGCGCAAGCGCGCGCGCCTGAGGAGTCCGCCGGAGCGCACCCCCGTTTCGACGCCCGGACGAATCAGCGGTGCGTGTGCGCATGCGCGCATGCCGATTCGACCGCACATCGCGAGTGGGGCCCTGACACAGAGTTTTTACACCAACCTATATAGCAGGTCTCCAAAGAAAAAAGGCCCCTTAATAAGGCCTTTGTTGACACGCTAGCTAGGGGGGGGGGGGGGGACCCCCTTAGACCCTCAGATAAATACCGCCTACATAACGGTAATTCCCAAACCTAATAAAAACCCAGAAGAGGTTGAAAATTATAGAGCGATCTCCCTTATAAATAACGACCTTAAGATCTTGACGAAGATCATGGCCAACCGCTTATCCTCTTTTATTAACCGTTACATCCATAAGGACCAAGTAGGGTTCATTCCAGGCAGGCAGGGGCCGGACCAAATCAGAAGGGGCATCGATCTAGTCTCCCTCCTTCAAACCGGGTGGGACGGGGGCCCCAAACAGGAGGGGATGTTACTTTAGATAGACCTCTATAAGGCATTCGACACAGTCGAATGGCCTTATCTTTTCACTCTAATGGAGAGGTGGGGTTTTGGTGATCGCTTCTTGGGAACTCTACAATCCCTTTACTCTAAACCTTCAGCTCTAATCCGCCTCAATGGGCATCACTCTACACCCTTCCACATAGAGCGTGGCACCAGACAGGGTTGCCCCCTATCACCTTTAATTTTTGCCATCGCCATTGAGACATTAGCTATAGCGATTCAGTCCAACCCCAACATCCAAGGTATTTCTTGTGGCCCCCAAACACACAAATGTGGTCTCTTCGCAGACGACATGCTATTATTCGTTACTTCACCTATCACATCTCTCCTTAACCTCTGTAAACTCCTGAATGACTTTGCCAGGGTGTCGGGTCTCAAGGTTAATTACGACAAATCTCATGCCCATATCCCTGACTTCCTCCACGGTGGAAACTCTGAAAAGCTCTTTCAAATTTAGATGGAACGCCTCGTCCATAGACTATTCACCTAACCTCTAAAATTGACCAAATGTACCCAGCAAACTTCCCACCCACATACAAGAGACTTGAGTCGGACCTGAAGACATGGGCTAGTAAAGACCTCTCCTGGATCGGCAAGATCCACTCAATAAAAATGACCCTCCTCCCCAGACTGATTTATTTATTTCGGGCCATCCCGATGAACCTAAGAAGGGACCATCTGCAATTCCTCCAAGCGAAAATCAACGAGTTTATTTGGGGCAGAAAAGGACATAGATTACCAAAAAAATACTTTATACAGACAGAGCACACAGGGTGGCTTAGGGTTACCAAGAATACTTTGGTACTTCCAGGCGGCGAGACTAGCCCAACTATCAGCAGTTTATGTCAGAAAGGAAAAGCCAGACTGGATTAATATAGAAAGACAGGCGGTCCCCAACTATACTCTAGATTACTTGCTATGGCTCCCCCCCAAGAACAGGCCTCCTATACTCTCTCCGATCCTCTCACAATCCCTATCCCTATGGGATAAATTGAAAACCCACCCTTACTTGACCTCCGACTGTCGTCCACTAGCCCACGTCTTCAATAACCCCGATTTCCCCCCCAGGCCAAGATATAAAATCCTTCAAGTGGTGGTTAGACAAGAGGTTGTATCGGATCGGGCATTTCTTTACGGCTACAGCCCCAATAACCTTAAAATTCTGTAAGCAACAACTGGACATCCTGAGTGGGGAACTCTTCAGGTTTTTACAAATACAACACTTTCTCCACAACTGTGGATAGGGAAACCCATTCCACCTAGATTCTCTCCATATGAGCTATGGTCCGGACAACTCAAAAGGTCAGAGGGGTGGAATTTCAGTTATCTATCAGTCTCTTGCCCATCAGGTAGGCAAAACCCCTTATATGACCGCATGGGAGAATGACCTCCAAATCCATTGGGATCTTGTACAATGGCAGACATCCTTTTCCAGAGCCTATAAAGGAATTAAGAACATTTCCCTAATAGAATCAAACCTCAAAGTAATGACAAGATGGTATCTCAAGCCCTCTAAATTGGCCCTCATGTTTCCAACCGCTAACCCCCAGTGCTTCAGGGGATGTGCTCTACAGGGCTCCATGGCCCACATATGGTGGGAATGTCCCAAAATCAGATCATTCTGGAAAAGGCTGTTTACCCTAATTCACACAGTAACTGGGCTTCAACTACCCAGAACCCCTGCAGTAGCCCTATTGAACGCCAATATCTCAGGGGCTTCTAAATGGAGCCGGAAATTAACCCATTTCATTCTCCTGGGCGCTAAGTTGACAATTGCCAGAGCCTGGAAAAAACCTGGGGTATCCCTCAAAGCCGCCAAGCACAAAATCTCATGGATTATGTTCCAAGAGAAATTGACCAGTGTTCTCCTGGACTCCAAAGCACAATTTGAGTCCACCTGGGAACCTTGGGCAAACCATGTGGATATCTCCCTCATCCCTGGTATAAAAACGTAACCAGGGTGCGTCAACAATTTCCCTACAACCTACTACCTTTCAGACGGCTCCCTCTCCTTTTCTTCACCCTCTTCTCCTTTTATTCTTTCTGGTTCTATTTTTTTGCATTTCCTGTATTAAGGTATGCCTTACATGGGCTTGTTGTGGCCATTTAGTGAGTGCAGTTTTCAGTGCGGTGCAGGGGCCCCTGGATTTGGGGATTATACCCCCCCCCCCCCCCGGGGACACCTGTACCGAGCGCATTTTACAAAGTAGCTTACGCAGTCCTGTGAGCCTCCATTCGGAATTGAACATGCCTCGGAGGACTCGGGGGCTGCCCCGACACAGTTTGATCCCCTTAGGGGTGTCGGGGGGACCTCCCGGAGCAAGAGTTTTATGGAGCGGGGGGGACGTGGGTGCCACAGGGTAACTCCTGGGGGGCCTTGGTCTCGACGTTCGCAGCACTCCTAGGGAGGCCTTTCTAGTAATTTACGGAATACATCAACACCTTGCCTACTAGAGGTTCTTAGTTTCATGTATATTCTTGATGATATGCAACTCGCCTCTATGCACTGACTGTATGTATTATTGTGTTTTCTTATTGTACTTGTTTTTTTTTTTTCAATAATAAAAATTTTTGAAAGTAAAAATTTAAAAAGTCTGACAGGTAGGATTTTTATGACAGAACTATTGGTCTCTTCTGTTGTAACTGCTTCCTTAAGCCTTTCAGCATTTGTATACACGAGCCACACATGCTCAGCTCAGTGTATATTTACAGCACGGATCTGTGTCGTGACAATGTGACTCGTGTGTGCATGCGCCAAAGTGACATCCTCGTGGCCCAGCCAATCGAGCTGCTGAGGAGTCTGAACCTGTAAATAAGACTGGGGGAGAAGATGGAAGCACCCATGACTGACAGGACAGTGACACCGCACCATTGGAAGGTATCGATTGGCATCTAAGTCTACCATAATGAGCTAACATGCTGTGCATACTGGCACAGCATGGCTAAAATCTCCTTGGAGCCCATTTTCTATTTGTTTTTGGGAAGGTTTCATTCCGCTTTATGATATTCTATGTGTGTTATTAAATAGTAAAGAACTGCAGCGCTAAATTAAACTAAAAATAGGTAAGGCTAAAATCACTCGCTAAAATAGGGATAATAAGGATAAATACAAAGCGCCCTTCACAGTTAATATCTCATCAATATTGTATAGCCAATGATTAATACAATCAGTGCTACAACAATTCGTGAGCATCCAATCCTAGGGTCATCAGACAAGTAAAAACGAATTGCTCAATCCTAATTCCAAATGACCAAATAAGTTAAGCTGTTGAGGTTCAATAATGCATAAGTATCAATGAATTGGGCATAGCGGGCAACATCAGAAAGAGAAATACCCAAATGCACAGGATCCCGCTTACTAACAAGGTAGAAGCCAATCAAAATTCTTAAAGATAAATAATTAATGAATTAAATAAATAATAGTCACATTTAAGTGTACTAATGGTGCAAATATGTGCAAAAACCCCAATAAAGTGCAAGTGGTGACAGAAGTGCAAAATTAGCAAAGGCTTGGGAAAAATATTTACCAAAAATGTATAAGACTAAAAATGTGCAAATATAAATGTGTATGATAAAAAAAACAAAATAAGCCAAAGCTGTGCATAAATAGGAAAAAATATAAAAAATATATATAGTAAAACTATGTGATAGAGATAATAACCATTACATATTGAATTCAATTAAATCAATTAAAATTGAATATACAAAAACAGTGGAAAAGTGCAACAATTAATAAATGTGCAAAAAAATCGGCAATGATAAAAAGTAATGAATAAATCCAAAATAAAGTCCAATCAAGTGATAGATGCACAGTTCTTCAAAAAAATATATAAAAAACATCCAATAGTATGTGCAAAAAACAGTGTGATCCAGTTGTGAAATATAATTGCAACACTCTCCTTTCAATGTGGATTTAAATTCATCCAATCAGGTCAGTGACTCATGCAGCCGATCCCCAGTGTGCATGAATAAGTAGTTTCCCCAGCCTCTCACCTTATGTAAAGGCAAATCAAGCCTTAATGAGCCTTAATGACAGGTCTGCACTGGGCGATCCACTCTGCTCCGCTCCGGGTCTCCTGCAGTGATACCGCTCCCAGAGCTCTGCTCACTCCGCCTAATCAATCCTCAGAATTCCACGAGGTCTCAACAAATAATGTTTTAGGAGGAGAAAAGGGAGGACTCCATAGTGTAGCATTTAAATAACTTGAATTTAATAAAAGAAATGCACTTACAACAAATGTTTAAACACAGCGCTTCACATATAATATTTCCGATCTCGGCCGCAATCGAAAACAAAGGACGCCACCCGACTCTCTTTCCCTGACGCGTTGCGTCACTGCCAACATGACTTTTTCAAAGGGGTTTTCAAAGAACACTCTTTTCTTTTGGCAGCTTCAGTACTGTTTATCTAATTATTGTTATTAATTTTTGGTTCGCGCATTAGTAACCCTCCTTTTTACATTTATGTGTGTTATTAAAGCCTCTCTAAAGCCCACATTTTTTTTTATAGCTTTGAGTACAGTGGTAAAGGGGTAAAGGTTCCATTGTTGTTTGTGTCCCTGGTAAGAGATTGAATCTTTCCATTCTTCTTGGTAATCAGCTAGAACTTACAATCCAAAGTCCCCTCTAAAGTCATATAGACATATAGGCTCAGTTTAATTGGAAGGCAAACATACCAGTATGTTTTTAGAATGTGTGAGGGAAATAGCTGAAGAATATCTGAAGAAAACCCGCTTCAAAAGGGAAGGAACATACCAACTCCATTGGTATTGAGAATTCAATTTTTTTTTTAATTTCAGTGGTGAGGGATTATAATGTGTACCAGGCTTTGACTGCTATATATTGGGGGTCAATAGCTCAATGAAGCCCGCAATCAAAATTAGGTTTAAATTGCTGCCTGTGTCTCTGCTTGGGATATTTCCTCTCTTCATTTGCCTTGGAGATATTTCTCTTCATTTAGGCTGCATTCACACGTGAGCGTATCGTTTTCAGGCGGAAAATCGCGCGAATTGCAGCTTTTTTTGCAGCGTTTTTTTGCAGAGTTTTTTTACCGCGATTTTGCTGAGTTTTTTACTGCGTTTTGACGCCATTTTGTGCAGAGCAAAAGGTCACCAATGTAAAAAGAAGAAAAACGCCCAAATCTGCTCGATTCGAGCGACAAAAAAGGGGTCCGGAACTTGTTTGAGCTTCAGGCGTAGGGCTTCAGGCGTTTTGGAGTGGAGATATGAACCATCTCCATAGAGAATAATGTATTTTTCCCCTCTAGCGTTTTGTAGCTTCAGGCTTCAGGTGACAAAACGCTCAGGTGTGAATGCAGCCTTAGAGTCCATTCACACAGGGGCAACTTTGGATCCGACTTCAAGTTGCCCCTAGTCGCCTCAAGTCACGCTACATGAAAAAATCAATGTAAGTGAATGGATCTGTCTTAATGCACACTACTGCAGTCGCTCCGACTTCAGAAAAGGTTCCTGTACTACCTTAATCCAACTTCTAGACGACCTGTACCCATTGATTTCAATGGAAGTTGCCTCCAAGTCGGATCCCCTGTCTTAACTGAAGCAACTTTCCAGGAAGTAAAAATTTTTTCTAGGCAAACCCCTCCCTCCCACAGAGCTGATTATTATGTGATTGGCCACTGGCAAAGTCCCCTGTCCTGGAGGCAACTTCAAGTTGCCTTGTAAGTTGCCCCAAGTCGCGCTGTGATTCATACTCAAGTCGTGTCCAAGTTGCCTCCCAAAGTCGCTCTGGAAGTCGTGTTGCCCCTATGTGAATAGACTCTTAATATCACCAGAAATTAACAAAATCCAAAACAGCAAAAAAGGGAACATATTAAATAGAGTAGCTTCTTCTGGTGACTTTTTCTGTTTAAAAGGTGATCCCCTCACTTTGGAGATACGTTCACTCAGTTGCTGTTTTGGATTCCTTTTGTGTCTGTAGGAGAGAAAATAAAGGGAAATCTCCCCAATGAGACATAAATGGCTACAAAACCCAACAAGGGCTTCAACTGTTCCCTGCTCCAAAATAAAAAACAAATATTGGCTTTTGATATACTTTAAATATGGCTATGGTGGTTAAGCCATGGCTTCCTGTTGTGTCTTGTTCTTGCTCTTGTCTCCCTTAGATGTGTATTACCAGGTATCCATTTCTTCTTTGTTCTTTCAATTAATCTGTTTTGCCTCAATGGTGGACCATCTTTCACAGGCAGATTTGTCCTTGCTTTGCTCAGGATTTTGCTATTTGGGTGCTTGACAAGCAAAAAATATTTGTAATGTGTTACACAGGGGTTTCAGTGTTCATTAATTTACTAAGAGTTAAATATCGCAAAATAAAATGTGACAAAATAACGCATGCGAAAACAATTGTGAAAATGATCAATTCACTAAGGATTGTGCAGTAAATAACTACTGTGATAAAGTTTTGATAATGTGGTAATTGCTGCATATTTTCATGCTGTAATTTATTGCATTGAGCTGGTTCTTAATGAGTGAGCTGGGAAGCCAGCCGCTGCATCCTTGACAACGAATGACTCCATGCTCACAGCTGAATGTAAACAAAACATGCCGGCAATTAAAAACTATGAAAAAAAAAACAGCCAAGCCCCCCCCCCCCCAATGAATGCCAGGCCCTTCGGGTCTGGTATGGATTTTAAGGGGAACCCCACACCAAAATAAAAAAAATGTTGTGGGGTCCCCCAAAATCCTTACCAGACTCTTCTCCGAGCATGCAGCCCATCAGGTCAGGAAAGGGATGAGCGAGGGGGTGAGGGGGGTGCTTTGGGGCAGGCTCTTCCCCACAACCCTGGCCGGGGGTTAGGGGGGTCTGCGGGTGGGGGTGCCATCAAAATCTGGAAGCCCCCTTTTAATTAACAGGGGGCCCCCAGATCCTGCCCCCCATGTGAATGAGTATGGGGTACATAGTACTCCTACTTATTCACCAAAAAAGTGTAAAAAGTGAGTAACATGAGTTCTTGACAAGCCCTTTGTTAAAAAAATTGAAAAAAATCCCCCCCCCCCCCGGTATAGATCCATTGTCAAGCAAGACGCCTGCCGCCACCTCAGGAAAAAAAAAAAAGAGTAGAAAAAATTAGATCTTGTCGAAAGGTGCCCGCCATCTGACATTTCTTAAATAGGTAAGGGGTGGAGTCAGCCGGTGAAGGCAGCAGGTAGCCCTCGCCCCCCTGTAACATCACCGACCCAGCACACTCCTGGGCGATGAGGTCACAAGGGACGGTAACTGTTAGTGAATTGACCCCATTTAGTGTTTTGGCCTATCCCTAGCCTGCTTGCACAATGTACAGTAATGATATATCCCACTGTTGGATTTATGCTGATACTTTTTTTGTATCTTCTTTTGATAAATCAGAATGCGAAAAAATGAAAAAAAAAAAAAAAAAAAAAACAGGCATTAGCAATAATTTAGACATCAGCTCTGTCTAATGAAAGGAATATTATATATCATTGGTTAGTGCATATGGAACCTGTTCACTAGGTATCTTTTAAAGTGGAGCTACACTCTCTTAATCAACATTAACTATGTTTAATCGTTATGCTGCTAGCATAAGTAAATAGATAGTAAAGTATACTATACTTGTTTTAACCATTTCATTTACATTTCTTTAGTTGCATCCTGGTTATTGGCCTAGGCCAAAATGATGTCATACATTCCAGGAGTCTTCCTTGGGCTTTTATCTGTAGAAGTGGAGGTAAGCACATCCTCCTGCCTGCATGCCTGAGCCAAGGGCGAATGGATTCCAGGAAGTAAATGCTACATGAATCATCTGCAGTTACTCAAGATTAGAAATGCTAGGGGGTTTCAAAGTGATTTCTCAACAAAATAAAGCATGAGGATATGGATGTATGAGTTTTCTTTCAATATTAAAAATGAATTAAATGGCCTTTTCAGTTTGTGGTGCTCAGATACAGCTTCGTTCTTTAACAGAGTTTCTTTTTGTCTTGCCATTGTTGGTTTTACAGAAACAAAATGTTTTGCGCTTTCTACACTTTACTAAAAGAATACTTAAATCTGCAAGTCCCCTGGAGAGAAAATACACAGGTTTTTCATCCACAAATAAGTGATGGTCCTTTTCAATGACGCAATCCACTTTCCTGAATAACTATACCATCCACCACTTTAATAACAAGATGATAATTTTTCCTGTGTAACTCCACTTCTTGCTCCGCAGAGAGTTGGAAGTGTAAACACAAAGTACCAATTGATTGTTCTTTGTTAAGGATAGTGATGAATTGAGTAAAAACACAGCGGAATGTACAGGCTAGTTTATTATAAGGCTCATTATGATTTTTTTTTTTGTTATCTTACCAATTTGCCATAGAAAAATACGGACATAAAACAAATGAGCATCTGAAGCATATATCAGTTTGTTCATTGAATTGCAAAAATAAAAAATGCCCTACAAACTATTCAATGGCTAAAACGTTACAGCATGTAGTTACCATCCTTTTATTTATCAATGTATCTGAAGGTAGTTTTGTATAGTATAGTTTTGTATAGCAATCAAAATTAATTTTTTTGCCATACTAATCTGTGAAACTGTTTGTTTACTTAAATTTAAATGTAATCTACAGCGCAAAGTAAAAGCAGCAGGTTCAATTTAAAGTAGAACTAAAGTCAACACTTTTTTTTTTCATTGGCTAGAGCAGTGGTTCTTAACCTCAGTCCTCATTACCCCCCACCAGGCCATGTTTGCAGGCTTTCCTTTTATCTTGCACAGGTGCTTTAAATCTAAGTCAATGGCTTGGTATTTTGGACAGCTATTTTATCTAAGGGAAATTCCCAAAACATGGCCTGGTGGGGGGTAATGAGGACTGAGGTTAAGAACCACTGGGCTAGAGTAAGGGAGGGTTATAACCCTTGTAATATTTTTGGCCTATGTGTCTTATTGTGGGAATTTCCCTTTACTTCCTGTCCCACGGCCAAAACAGAAAGTAAGAGGAGATCCCTCAAAGTGAGGGAATCAAAGCACCAGGGTCACCAGAACTATTGCCCCCATTGGAAGATTTCCCATCCGTTCCTATTCTAGTGACAACCCCACGACAAATAGATATGAGGATGAATCTCCCTAACATTATAAGAAATAATGTAAAATGTTGATCTGGGAAGTTTTTCAATTGCCACGCTTTAATGCCTATCTCTAGAACAACTGAAGATTTAAGATTTTTTAAATTTAACTTGATAGCCCAGTGTGTTTTTCAGCCTGACTTGTATCAGAGTAAATTCAACAACTTTTTAAGGCTTTTACGCTTTTTTATTTTACACTTTCACTGCCGTGACCACTAATACAGGGAGGTTAGTTTTCAGGGCCATGATCTCCAATGTGGAGGGTGGAAGGAGTGGGGATAGGGGTTAATGTTTACTGCTATGACCACTAATGCAGGGGGAGGGGGATGATGGATTACTGTTCACTGCCACTGACATTGTGTGTGCCACTGACACTATGTGTGTGTGTGTGTGTGTGTGTGTGTGTGTGTGTGTGTGTGTGTGTGTGTGTGTGTGTGTGCGTGCGTGTATAGGGGGTTAATAGTACTCACAGGAGTGCTGGTGGCTATTATTGCACTCACAGACACCAATGTTGGGGGTTATTATCGCTATTATTGCATCCACTGATGCTGGGGGGTTATCACTGCGTCCACTTGCATTGCAAAATGCTGCAAAAATGCAGAAGGGCTGACATTTTTGGCCATTCAAGTGCAAAAATATGCTGCTATTGTGTGGCCCTCTGCCAGTGTTGGAGGCCAAATTTGAGACCCTCTATGGTTTTTAAGTTGACCACCACTGGTTGAAACATTTTACACTAGACTATATCAATGAATGGCATTTGCTGTCAAAGTCATTCATTGGTGAAAAGGCTTAGCCAGGTACAGCATGAAGTATTGGATGCCAAGGGTGTGCAGCCTCTTAATGTTCAGGAATGTCATCCTTTGACGCTGGACCTCTGCTGAAAAATCAGGGAATAGTGAGACTCGTATGTTATCCACAGAAACATCCTGAGTTGTTCTAGACTTGATCAGAATAGCGTCCCTATCTTTATAGTTGAGGAGATGAAACAAGAAGGGTCTTAGAGGAGTGCCTATTAGAGGTGGTCTCGCGGGAACCTCTGTGAGCTCTTTCCATAATGAACATGGGGGAGAAGGCTCCCTTCAAAATAGCCACCAGCCATGCCTCTATGAATGCCACAGGGTTCTTCCCTTCTGTCCATTCAGGTATGCCAACAGTCCACACGTTATTCCTGCGGAGGCCATTTTATAGGTCCTCCATCTAGCAGCATTGGCAGAGGACACAGATTGTATGTCAGGGCCCCACTCACGATGTGCGGTCGAATCGGCATGCGCGCATGCGCACACGCACCGCTGATTCGTCCGGGCGTCGAAACGGGGGTGCGCTCCGGCGGACTCCTCAGGCGCGCGCGCGTGCGCGGCGAGCGCGGGCGCGCGCATCGCGGGCGCACACGTGACGCGCTGGCGCTGTTTGGCGCCAGTGGCCCTTTAAAAAGAGTGGCAGTTGCTCTGTACTGGTGCTGTTCGTCTGCAGTCTTATCCCTGTGAAACCTGTCTCTGTCTGAACCCTCCTGAAAACCTGACCCGGCTTCCGTTTGACTCTGCTGCCTTCTCCACCCCTGATCCCGGCTTGTTGACTCTGCTTGATTGATACTGAACGCTGACCTCCTGCCTGCTTGACTACTCTTCTGCCTGAACCCACTTACCTGCCTGCCAAGTGTACCAGACCCGGCCTGCCTGACTACCCCTCTGCCTCCTTCTCCACATGCTGCACATCCCCAGGATCGCTGACGTCATCTCGGGGGCATCCTGTATCCGGACCCTGCTCCGTTGCCTACCAGTCTCAGCTTCCAGAGGAGTGTTATCGGCCAGCTACACCTGCCACCGCATCCAGTCCAGGCACTCCTACCCCGCTGTGCTCACGGGACCACTGTCTCCACTTCAGTGGGCCCTGAACCAGAGCCGTAAGAGAGGCCCTCTCCCAGCAAAGTCAGGCTCATCACTCAGGTACCTAACAGTACGAACAGCCATGTCTGAGCCTGCGGGAGAAGCCTCTACCATGAGGGAGATCTGCTCCCATCTAGCAGCCCTCACCCAGGCGGTGCAATCTCTTCAAGACGGATATACTAGACTAGAAGGACGAGTGCAGCAACTTGCTGGTCCCGACGTCGCAGCCCCTGCGCCTCCTCAGCTTCCTGCACCACCTGCTACTCCTCCTCCTGCAGTGGTAATGCTGCCTCCAGAACCACGAGTGCCTGTTCCAGATCGGTTTTCCGGTGATCGCTCCAAGTTCCGGGTCTTCCGCAACGCCTGTCAGTTGTATTTCGCCCCCTACAACCCAGAACTTTCTCCCTAGAAGCCACCAAAGTGGGGTTTGTGATCTCGCTACTGCAGGGCGAACCTCAGATCTGGGCACACCGACTGTTGGAGGGAGAAAGCATGTTGACCCAGTCCCTCTCATCCTTTCTGGAGGCTATGGCGCAACTCTACGAGGACCCCCAGTTAACCACCACAGCCGAGTCTGCTCTGTCTGCGCTCCAGCAGGGCCGCAGAACGGCCGAGGACTATGTGACAGACTTTAGACGCTGGAGCGCAGACACCCAATGGAATGACTCTGCACTGAGGCATCAGTTCCGCACGGGCCTCTCTGAAGGCCTAAAAGACGAACTTGCCCGCGTGGGCACCCCTGATACTCTGGAGGGCCTAATAAACCTGAGTATTCAGATTGACCGTCGGCTCCGGGAGCGCAGAGTTGAGAGATCTGCTCAAGTCCACCGGCCGGCCTGGATGACTGCAAGAGCCCCATTGCCGGCCACCCGCTACCTGCCCGCTCAACCAGTGGGCCCTACCCATTCTTCTCCTGACGCCGGCGAGCCGATGCAACTTGGTCTCATGCGACCTACTCTGACTCCGGAGGAACGAGCCCGGCGCCGGCAACTGAACTTGTGCCTGTATTGCGGTGGGTCTGGACACTTTGTGAACCGATGCCCAAGTAAGACACGTAAGTGCCTTTCGTCTGTGTCAGCCAACCGTGTACCTTTGCCAGTCCATGCCACCCACATCTCTTTATCCATGTCGTTTCAGTTCCTGGGAAAGACGGTTCTCACCAGCGCTATCCTTGACTCTGGAGCTTGCAGCTGTTTCATCGATGCCACTTTTGCCAGCCAGCACGACATTCCTCTCCAGAGAAAGGCTCACGGACTATCCGTCTTTTTGGCCGACGGTTCCCGCATTAGATCGGGCCAAGTTGTTCAAGAGACCCAACCTCTGCTCACCACCTCTTCCCTTCACCACAAGGAACTATTAACCTTGGATGTAATCTCTTCCCCTTTGTTTCCGGTAATCCTGGGCATTCCCTGGCTGCAGGCCCACGACCCAACCATCAGTTGGTCCACGGGGAGAGTCAAGTTCCAGTCCCCCTACTGCTTGGAGCACTGCCTACATGAAGTTTCGGCACCACCCACTACGCTTCTCTGTCTGGACTCGGATGTTAACCTTGGTCAAGTAGTGCCGGAACCCTACCATGAATTCCTGGACGTTTTTAGCAAACGAGGGGCGGATTCTCTACCTCCACACCGCACCTACGATTGCCCTATTGAACTTTTGCCGGGAGCTGAGATTCCTTTTGGGCGTATCTTCCCCCTTTCTGAGAAGGAACAAGAGGCCCTGAAGGCCTACATCTCGGAGAATCTGAAGAAGGGGTTCATCCGTCACTCCACTTCTCCTGCCGGGGCCGGCATATTCTTTGTGACCAAGAAAGACCAGTCCCTCCGACCCTGTGTAGATTATCGGGAACTAAATAAAATTACGATCAAAAACCGATATCCTCTACCCTTAATCCCTGAACTGTTCCAAAAGCTAAGAGCGGCCACCATATTCTCCAAACTGGACTTAAGGGGGGCCTACAACCTGGTCCGCATTCGACCAGGTGACGAGTGGAAGACTGCTTTTCGCACCCGCTTCGGGCATTACGAATACCTGGTCATGCCCTTTGGCCTCTGTAATGCCCCGGCCACCTTCCAGCACCTCATAAATGAGGTCTTCAGAGACTTTCTGGACATTTTTGTCATTGTATACCTGGATGACATCCTGATCTTTTCCAGGACGCTTGAGCAACATCGGGGTCATGTGGGCCGAGTCTTGCTCCGTCTCCGTCAACACGGATTATACGCCAAGGCAGAGAAATGCACCTTTGAGCAGCAGAGCATCAACTTCCTGGGACTAGAGATCTCCCCAGCAGGCATTGAGATGGACCCACAAAAAGTCGCTGCTGTACTAGACTGGCCGGCCCCCTCTGACAAAAAGGGTGTGCAGCGTTTTGTCGGATTTGCGAACTTTTACAGGAAGTTCATCAAGGGGTTCTCGGCCATCATCTCACCAATCACGCAGCTAACAAGGCAGAATATACGGTTTCATTGGGGTCCAGAAGCTCAGGAGGCATTTGAAAAACTTAAGGGGCGATTCACATCCGCCCCCATCCTCAGTCACCCTGACCCATCTCTCCCATACATCCTGGAAGTAGATGCCTCCGAGGTAGCAGTGGGAGCCGTGGTCTCCCAACGCCAGGGAAAGAACGACCTAATGCACCCTGTGGGCTTCTTTTCCCGGAAACTCTCCCCTGCTGAAAGGAACTATGACGTGGGAGACCGAGAACTGCTAGCCATTAAATCAGCATCGGAGGAATGGCGGTACTTGCTGGAGGGGGCGGTTCATCCTGTGTTAATATACACAGACCACAAAAATCTCGAATATTTGAGGACGGCGAAACGCTTAAAACCACGACAAGCCCGCTGGGCCCTGTTCTTCTCTCGTTTCAACTTCCACATTACCTACCGGCCTGGATCTAAGAATGTGAAGCCTGACGCCCTCTCCCGCATGTATGACTGCCCTAAAGACCCTACACCTCCGGATACCATCCTTCCCGCAAGCAGTTTCCTCTTGTTACAACCAGACTTACTGTCCCAGATCAGGGAGGCATCCCTGAACCCGCTCCTCCCCCCGGGCCTGGCATTAACCACAAGGGAGGGATTGCTGTGGAAGGATAGCCAGGTGTTTGTCCCCGAACCCGTTCGGGTTAGAGTATTGGCCCTCCTCCATGATCATCCTCTAGCAGGACACTTTGGGGCCCGTAAGACCCTTGACCTGGTGCAGCGCACCTTCTGGTGGCCTGGTCTAAAGGAATTCTGTTCCAAGTACGTTAGCTCCTGCCCAGTATGTTCCCGGAGCAAGACCACTAGGGGCCGAGCCTGGGGCCTACTTAAGCCGCTTCCTGCACCCGACCGTCCCTGGCGTATGATTACGATGGACTTCATTGTCGAGTTGCCACCCTCTGAAGGCCACACGGCCATCTTTGTAGTCGTTGATTGACTCTCAAAAATGGCCCACTTTCTGCCCCTAAAGGGAACTCCATCCGCAGCAGAGACGGCCCGTGTGTTTATCCGAGAGATCATTAGGTTACACGGGGTACCCAAGAACATAGTTTCGGACAGGGGAGTCCAGTTCACCTCTCGGTTCTGGAGGGCACTATGTGAGAGCCTGAAAATCGAGCTGGCCCTATCCTCGGCTTACCACCCACAAACCAACGGGCAGACTGAGCGCACGAACCAGACCCTTGAACAATACATTAGGTGTTTCACTTCATTCGTGCAGGACGATTGGGTGTCTCTACTGCCCTTAGCGGAATTTGCATATAACAATGCCAGCCACTCAACCACGGGGCAGTCCCCGTTCTTTGCTAATTATGGGTTCCACCTAACCTTTCTCCCCGATTTTCTTGCAGAAACCTCTGTTCCAGCAGTCCAGGACACGGTGACTTTCCTTAGCCGCAACAATCAGGTTCTTCAGGATGCCATAACCAAGGCCCAGGCGGACAGTAAGAAGGCCTTTGACCAAAAGAGGAGAGGAGAACTAAATCTGCAAATCGGGGATCAGGTATGGCTTTCTTCGTCTAATTTAAAGTTAGCCTGCCCATCTAAGAAGTTGGCACCCAAGTTCCTGGGCCCTTTTCCTGTAAAAAGGAGGATTAATGAGGTGTCCTATGAACTGTCCCTGCCTGACACCATGAGAGTTCACCCCGTGTTTCATGTCTCCTTGTTGAAGCCCTCGGTGCCCGATCCCTTCCCCAATAGGGAGTCCGGGCCTCCTGACCCTGTCCTAGTGGATGGGAACGAGGAGTACGAGGTGGAGGTTGTCCTGGATTGCAGAAGGCGACAAGGGCAAAGGCAATTTCTAATCAAATGGAAGGGCTACGGTCCGGAGAGTAACTCCTGGGAACCCGAGGACAACATACATGCCAAGAGACTAATTCGTGCCTTTTTCATTTCGCACCCCGAAAAGGATGACCAATTGGGCACCCGGAGGTTGCCCCTTGTGGGGGGGCAATGTCAGGGCCCCACTCGCGATGTGCGGTCGAATCGGCATGCGCGCATGCGCACACGCACCGCTGATTCGTCCGGGCGTCGAAACGGGGGTGCGCTCCGGCGGACTCCTCAGGCGCGCGCGCGTGCGCGGCGAGTGCGGGCGCGCGCATCGCGGGCGCACACGTGACGCGCTGGTGCTGTTTGGCGCCAGTGGCCCTTTAAAAAGAGTGGCAGTTGCTCTGTACTGGTGCTGTTCGTCTGCAGTCTTATCCCTGTGAAACCTGTCTCTGTCTGAACCCTCCTGAAAACCTGACCCGGCTTCCGTTTGACTCTGCTGCCTTCTCCACCCCTGATCCCGGCTTGTTGACTCTGCTTGATTGATACTGAACGCTGACCTCCTGCCTGCTTGACTACTCTTCTGCCTGAACCCACTTACCTGCCTGCCAAGTGTACCAGACCCGGCCTGCCTGACTACCCCTCTGCCTCCTTCCCCACATGCTGCACATCCCCAGGATCGCTGACGTCATCTCGGGGGCATCCTGTATCCGGACCCTGCTCCGTTGCCTACCAGTCTCAGCTTCCAGAGGAGTGTTATCGGCCAGCTACACCTGCCACCGCATCCAGTCCAGGCACTCCTACCCCGCTGTGCTCACGGGACCACTGTCTCCACTTCAGTGGGCCCTGAACCAGAGCCGTAAGAGAGGCCCTCTCCCAGCAAAGTCAGGCTCATCACTCAGGTACCTAACAGTGTATATAGTGAACATCCCATTGCAGAGGCTGCCATTCATCCTTCATATTGCTGAGTCAGCCTTTCAGCACTGAGGTGCATCCACTGATGCTGGGGGGGGGGGGGGGGGGGGGGGGGGGTTATCACTGCGTCCACTTGCATTGCAAAATGCTGCAAAAATGCAGAAGGGCTGACATTTTTGGCCATTCAAGTTTCATTCTCTTAACTTCCCCTCAGAGGTCAGCTAAGGAGGAGCTGCAGGTGTTAACAGCAAGTAGGATATCTTGCAATGTGGGTTCAGGGTCAGAGTTGGCATGTAGTACAACTGGCACCATATTGGCAGTAATAGATTGTGTACTCATAGGGGAGATGTCAGCTGTCTCAACCATTTGAAAGGAGGGAAGTGTCAATGTCCTCAGGATCCACATCTGGATCAATGCTGGCAGGTGCGGTCTGGGAGGGCAATGGAGGGTCCTTAGCAGGAGTTCTGGCAAAGAGACGTTGTGCTGCCTCCTTAGCTAACCAGGGCGGGAAGCCGCCATCTTGGCCAGGCGGATTGGGTGCCATGTGGCCATTCTGTCCACGTCTGGACATCACAAGCAGTGAAATAACTGCAGTCAGGGGTAGCTGAGATGTAGTGACAGAGGGCTAGGTGTCTAAGGAGCGAGTAAAGGCAGGGATGTACTGTAGTTTCAAACAGGAGGATTGTTAGGATCTCTTGTAGAGCTGCTTGGTATCACATACTATTCCATGCCGCACTGGCCGTGCCCCACACTGGGAAGCAAGAAAGTATTAGTAGTTTGACAAAGGTTTCTTGCTGGGGATGGAGGTGTAACAATTGATCTTAAAGCAATGAGGAGTGCCAGGACCAAAGAGAAGCCCAGTGCATGAAGAAAGTTAGTTTCTTTCAACGCCTCACATGCACCATTTGAACACTAAACACTTGCATTTTTTTTTCTTATTTTACTGCAAGATGAAATTAGGAAATTATTTTTCTGAAGTTTCATTGCAACATTTTATGTCAAACCCAAATTCAATAAAATGTTGCACTCAGCCCTATTCATTATATAGCTCTTTTCTCTACCCTTGTTTCTGACATTTTCTTGGTATACAGCTTCAGAAGTCATCGGTACAAAAAAAAATGATTAAGTAATGGTTGCCGTCACAATAAAAACAAAAACAAGGGGCAGTCTACTACTCACCCCTCTGCATCATAGGTGTCCCTGGCTGGGGTGATATGGCTTTTCCATTAATCCAGTAATGTGACAGTTTCCATACTTATTACTTTTCACTAGTTGTGTTCCCTTCTGGGAATACATTTTCAGGAATTACTGTAGTAAGTAAGATTAAACAAGCTACTCTGTGACAGCAAGCACAGAACATTTAATGCCTTTAAGGTTATGCGTCCCCAAGCAAGTTTCATACAATATCTTTTCAACTGTGTGACTTCTTCCTGGGATGAGTCATACCTCTGCTAGAGAGACCTGCTGTCTCTGATTAGTGGGGTGCGATCTAGTGTGCCAGTTTGGTGAAGGTCGTCCTTCTAGAAAATACCTTCTCACCTTTGTCCTTTGGGAAAGAGAAAAAGTGATTTTACTCAGAAGTGACTCTTTATTTGCAGGCAAGAGCGGTTTTATTTGTATTGATGAGGAAAAAGATCTAAATGAAAATCCCATGCACAATTAATTGTATTCATTTTACTAAAACCTTGTACTGGTAGCACAGTAAATATCGTATTGATTTTTTTTCTTATTTCAGCTTTCTGTTTTGTTTTACAAGACTAAAGATTTTGAATGACTGAAATAGTAGAAGTAGCCAACAAAGGAAACAAAAACTGGGGAATTAAAATAGTGTTAACGCTCTTTGATACCGATGTGAAGTTGGCCATGGTTTCATGCAGCAATTGGATACTTGAACGATATTTAAAACTAGCCATAAGGTTTTTCATTCCATGCAAACTTTACATATGTCTACGTGTATATTGTGTGAGCATACACTTTAATACCCCAATACACTAATGCCCCATACACACGATCAGATTTAACAACAACAAATGTTGGATGTGAGCTTGTTGGCTGAAAGTCGGACCGTGTGTATGCTCCATCGAACAATTGTTGGCGGACTTTCCGCCAACAAATGTTGGCTAGTAGGTTCTCAAATTTTCCGCCAACAAAACTTTGTTGTCAGACTTTCCGATAGTGTATACACAAGTCCGTCGTACAGAAGTTCACGCATGCTCAGAATCAAGTACAAGCCGGAAGTGCTCGGTCTTGTAAAACTAGCATTCGTAATGGAGATGTCACGTACATCTTGTACTTCACTGCATTCGTAATTGTTGGCCAACATTTGTGTGACCGTGTGTATGCGAGACAAGTTGGAGCCTTCGAACAAAAATCCATGGTTTTGTTGTCGGAAAGTCCGATCGTGTGTACGGGGCATTAATACTTTAATACTTATACGTTAATACTTTAATATCATTTAGGTTTCTACCACTTCATCTTAAATATAAGGAAATAAATGAAATTAGTGAATGAACTAATGCTACGATTTTTGGCACTGGAGGTTTCTTGGTGAAGTATTTCAGTGCAGAAAACAAGTTAAAGTGATTGTAAAGTCTTGTTTTTTTTTCTCTAAATATAACAAACATGTTATATTTACCTGCTCTGTGCAGTTGGTTTTGCAAAGAGCATCCCAGATTTTCCTCTTCTCGCGTCCCTCTTTGGCTCGCCTGGCCCCTCCCTCCTGTTGAGTGCCCACACAGCAAACAGCTTGCTATGGGGGAACCCGAGCCTAGTTACAGCTCCCTGTGCCACTCTCTCTCCTGATTGGCTTACTGACTTTGAGTGACAGCAGCAGGAGCCAATGGCCAATGAGGAGGAGAGTCTTGGATGGCCGAGAAGAACTCATGGACATCGCTGGAGAGAGATGGGGCTCCGGTAAGTATTATGGGGTGCCGGGGTGGCTGCTGCCCACAGAAGGCCTTTTATCTTAATGCACAGAATGCATTAAGATAAAAAACCTTCTGACTTTACAACCCCTTTAAGTAAGAAGCCCAAATGTTTCATTACTTCTAAAGCTACTTGCACATGGGGCGTCTAGCTCCTGTGCATCCAATATTGATGTTTTAGTGCACCTGGGAGGCACAGTGTCCAGCCCCACTGCTTGCAGCCTGTCAAAGTCTGTGATAGGCTGTAGTAAGCTGCTGCTGGATGGGGCTGAGTGCGTATGCCCAGAACTCAGGTATAGTTTTTCGAACAAGGTTCTAAACATACATCTGCACTTGGAAGTGGGCCCAAAGGTGGTTCTTGTCTAGAGTCTCATTCTGGCTTATCTGGATTAGTCAAGCCTTGCTGGCCTCAACCGACTGGGGAAGTCTGAATACACTGAAATCACAGAATGGAACAGAGGGTGCACAGGCCTAGTGCATTATCCTACATATATTTATATACCCTGTTTCCCCGAAAATAAGACAGTGTCTTATATTAATTTTTGCTCCCAAAGATGTGCTAGGTCTAATTTCAGGGGATGTCTTATTTTTCCATGAAGAAAAACACGGTACACATTTATTGTTGAACAAAAAAAAAGGACATTTATTACCTGTATACGGTACGGTAGTACCGGTAGTTGTCATCACAAACCAGCATAACCAGACAAACTGTGAATCCTACGGTATCAAGAATTTCTTGTTACTACCATTATTTCCATGTACAACAATCTATGGTACATTTACTGATACTGATATTTACCGGTATGAACACAAAGTAAGATTTATTTAATGACAGTCATGTCATCATCTTCTGGAACATCATCATAACAATCCTAACCCTGAATTTCCTGGTGAATTTCTTGTGACTCCATTTCTTTCAGAATCAGTGGACCAAATCTCTCATGTTTAGCAATAGCACTGTCCTTAAATGAGTACTTCTTGTCAAGGTAGCCTGCTCCTAGTGCATTTGCAATGCAACTGTCAGTGATTTTCTCCCATGAATTCTTCACCCAAGTCACAACCTCTTGCAGTTTAGGTTTCACAAAGTTTCCACGCTGATTTCTCTCCATTCTATTTTCAATGTCGTCATTAATTTCCATGCGCAAATTGTCCTTGAATAGCTTGTTTATTGCAATATCAAGAGTCTGGAGATAGGCCGTCATTCCTGCGGGAATCATTATTTGATCTATTTTTCTTTCGTGAAGAAATTTCTTCATGTCTTTAGCACGGTGAGTGCTGGCTGCATCCCAGACTAGCAGACCTCTTTGGCTCCCTCGCATACCAATCGGCAGCATTAAATTGACCCACTTCCTTATAACTGCTTGTGTGGCCCAGGCCTTTTCAATTTCAAGAATAAAAATGCCCAAAATACGTTCAATATTTTCCTTCTTGACTTTAGAAATGATTAAAGGGGGTATTTTAGTGCCATCCAGATGAATTGCCAAAATACAGGTAACACGTGCACTTTCGTAAGCAGTGGAGGGAATGTACACTGAGGAGGCACCCTGCTGTTCAATTGTTGTTTGAGATGATTGGCCCATAAACACTGCAGTTTCATCCGTAGCAATCATGTTGGAAAGATTGTATTTAGAGAAGTCAGCATCATCAATAAAGGACTTGAATGCAAGTGCTCGCTTAATAACTTGAGCATCTTCCAGCCTAAACAGTGTTGTGGATCTTCTTAAAGACAGTTCACTTCGCTGAAGGAAATTATCCAGCCAGTGTTGTGATGCTTTTAAGTCTTCTGGGGCTATGTCAAACTGTGGTGTCATTGCTATTCACAACCAAAGCCTTTGCTCTCCTGTCAACAGATCAGGTCTTCCAGCTCAGAAAATAATGTTTGTCGACCTGATCCACACTTGCGCATTTTAGCATTTCCCTTGTCCACTTGTTCATTGAGGTTACCGTATTCTGCTCGCTATTTTCAGACCACTCGGATACTCAACATCTTCTCTTTGCAGAAAGCAGTAAGATTTTGGCCCCAAGAGTCTTCCACGATTCCTTTCTTGTACTCCATGGAGTAGCTCTTTCTTTTTACACTCATATCTAGGGGTAAAAATATACCAGCACTGTTTAACAGTACCATTTTAGTACCCTCTTCTGATCCTCCTGTGCCATTTTGATCCCCCCTTCTGATCCTCCTGTGCCATTTTGATTCCCCCCTTCTGATTCTCCTGTGCCATTTTGATTCCCCCCTTCTAAACCTCCTGTGCCATTTTGACCCCCCCCCCTCTAATCCACCTGTGTCATTTTGATCCCCCCTTCTGATCCACCTGTGCCATTTTGTCCCCCCCCCCCTTCTGATCCACCTGTGCCATTTTCACCCCCCCCCCAAATCCACCCTGTGTCATTTTAAGTGAGTACCCCTCCCCCCACCCCTGTGCCAGTGGACAGTGGATTATTTAGTCTCTCCCCTCCAATGTGCCTGACTCCTGCCCCGCGCAACTCACTCACTGTCTAATTGTGAGTCAGCCAGACTCCATCAGGGCAGAGCGATCAGCAGGCGGCAGAAGGTGTCAGCTTGTCCTGGCGGCGGCGCAGGCTCTCTGATGACGGGTGACGTCACTCGTCATCCAGAGAGCTTGCACTCCCTGAACAGCCAATCAGTGAGCTGCGCGGTGGCGCCCGCTGCTACGGTCCAGAGGAGTCAGACTCCTTACGGTACCGTAGCTTCGGGTGGCCTTATTATCGGGGAGGCCTTATGTTTGGAGGAGGACTTATTATCGGGGAGGCCTTATGTTCGGTGGAGGACTCATTATCGGGAGGTGCCTTATATTACTGCAAGAGGCAAAACTGGCGGTAGGTCTTACTTTCGGAGTATGTCTTACTTTCGGGGAAAGACGGTATATATATATGTATATATCAATAAATCTTTAATTAGTAAAAGGGTAAGTATTATACTCACAACTGTTTGCATATATCACAGCCTATCATAACAACAGCAGCATCAGGTCAGCGATGAGACATATCACATAACAGACCAACCTTTGGCTCTGAGGAAGAGGCAAGCTTTTGAAACATGTTAGTCTGCTGCACTGTTGGACATTTGATCTGTTATGTGATATGTCTCATCGCGGACCTGATGCTGCTGTTATGATACACTGTGATATATTCATGCATTTGTTAGTATATTTACCCTTTTATTTATTAAACATTTATATTGAGGATAATGCACTAGGCCTGAGTGCCCTCTGTTCTATTCTGTGATTTCATTGTTTTTCAAACGTGTCACTAAACGTATTGGACCCCAAACACGAGTACCACTCGGCATTCAGTCCCCTCCAGCCACAGCGTACTTCACCCTGCCATAGACATTGATGAGCTGCAGGCAGCAGGCCTGGACGCTGAACCTGCCTGACGAAGGGGCCCTGCGTGGCTCTGAAACGTTGGACTACCTGCTTTGTGATGTGATCATGCAATAAAAAAATCAGTTTGGATGCTACCTTGTCGATCCATGGTATGCTGGCAAATGTCCTCTTTGTGAATTTCTAAACCAGTTTCCAGCTGGTGGTTGCTGCAGCACCCAAATCTTCTAGAGCTTTATCCAGGAACGTGTGCGATGGGAATATAGAGTATTATTGGACACTGAACCTGTCCCTCCCAGGCACACTAAAACGCTGGGGTTGTATGCACTTATTTCTTGGTGGGCTAGATAGGTCATGGTAAAAGGACAAAAGAGATGAGTGTCTTTTTTGTTTTAAAGGACACTTACCTTTTAGGACATATAAGGCTGTTATTTAGTTTACTGTTCTAATAAATACCCTGCCCAGGTTTTCTATAGCCAGACAAAGAGACAAAAAAAAATAAAAAATCTATCCATCAAATAGATAATATATGTGCACACAATTTACAATATATACGATATAGTTTATATATATATATATATATATATAATTTATATAACTTTATTAATCCCAAGGGGAAATTTACAGTATATAAAAGCACACATAAAAAAACAGACATGCTGTGTATTAAAAATATGTGGAAAAAATGCACCACAAGATTGCGTGTATTTAAAACATTGTCATGCATCCCAGATCTGGATTTATGGCACATACATATTTTCATATTTAAGACGTACAATAACATTTAGCCTGACATTCTCTTCCAGTTTCACAAGATATCAGCCGCATCAAGAATGCCTTTCAGTCTTGAACAATATTAATCTCCGTCTTACAATCTTAGAAGTGAGGGGAAATATTTTTATAACTATGATCGTGTACGGCAGACACCCTGAGGGCCAGACATGACATCCATGCATGCTAATCCTTTCCTCTCAAAGAATAAGCCGGCTGACCCTGTGATCAGCAGTAAGGGTGGAAGAGCCAGCACATGCAGAGATAACCACAGGGACTTCTCTCTCTGAGAAAAAACAGACTGGGATCATTGGTAGGCCTCTAAAGGACAAATCTAATAAGCTACAAGGGGGAGAAAGTGGGATAAGCTAGCAGCGGCCAGTGGAAAATTGCCATGTAGAGTACCGCAAAGGTGCAGCTAAGTAAGAGGACTCAGTGTGATGCCCCTGCTATGTAGCAGATAATCTTACTTTATTTTTGGTTTCCTGTTTGTATGTGTGTGACATTTTTGTAAATGTATGTATCATAGTTCAGCCAGTTAGAGAATACCTTGTGTGAGTTCTTCTTCCTCAGTAATACAATTTTTTTCATGCTTTTGTCTGTGTTTTTATTGGTCACTCCATGCTACATAATGGCTTTGGCCTATAAAGTGGTCACCCCAACGCAGGCCTGAATACGTTTGATGTTTTATATCAAAGTGAAGGTCATGTTGTTTTTTATTTTTTATTTTTTTTATGCACATGAGATGTGTTTTAGGTTTTCCCTTTTTTCCCTTGGCTGATGAAAGATTGTCTCCGTCTGGCCGATTTGAGGATGGTACTTGCAAATCTTTTGACATCTAGTGGCTTTTGTACTCATGGGTTCCCAGGCTCCTAGTGCTTTTTGCATCTATATACCTACTACCTTGCATCTTGTGCCTTTTGAGTCTAAAGTGCTCTTTATGCTCAAATTCTTCCTTGTGTGTAGTGCTTTTTCTGTCTACATGCTCCCAGGCGTCAAGTGCTTCTTATGCTATATTCTAACTGGTGTTCACTACTTTTTATGCCCATATTATCCTCCTCATGTCTAGTGTTCTTTATGCCATATTCTTCCTTGGGTTTAGTGCTTTTTCTGTCTACATGCTGCTTGGTGTTCAGTGCTTCTTACACCCACATTCAGCCTGGTGTTTAGTGCTTCTAATGCTATATCCTACCTTATGTCTAGTGCTTTTTATGCCCATATTCGTCCTGATGTTTAGTGCTTTTTGGTCCTATATGACATCTAGCAAACTTTGCATTTGGATTACTACTGTTTAGTGTTTTTTGTGCCCACATTCTGCATATTTATATAAAGTTTTTTGTCATAATAAACAGATTTTTGGGGTTTGCTTTAAAAAAAAAACAAAGTAAGGGTGTGAGCAGAGACCTGGACATCCCACAAAAGAAAGTTGTAGGAAGAGTTTGGTGCCATTTGCCAACCAGGTAGTGAGAAGTGAAGAGTTGTAATTGACGATTCAGTGGCATGGCTGATAAGGAATACCCAGAAAGCGTGCGCTCTGTGCAACATTGGACAGAGGTAAATTTAGCCCCTTTAAGAGGGAAGGGGGTACCAAGGCCGACCAAGGGAAAGGCAACAATTAGCTTTTCTGTAACCAGTTGCAGTGACTTTGAAACAGCCTTCCTCAACCTTTCAAGGGTTCCTCCAGAGATTGCAAAGGGTTCCTTGAGCAGTGAGCATGGATGAATTGATCTCCCGCCTATACTGACAACCAATGTAGGGGGTTACTTCCACATTGACAAATAATGCTACGAAACACCACAGTTTTCACTATCTGTATTTCTGTTTTGTGATTATTATTATTCATTTAATTTCAGATTGTTTCTAAAAATATTTTGTATTCTTTTATTTATAACTTTCCAGTATGTACTGATCACGCTAATGTACTGAAAGTGGTTCTTCAGGGGTAAAAAGGTTGAGAAAGACTGCCTTAGAAAGAGTGTGCATTAAAGCAGGACTGGTGCAAGGGTTTTTGACACCCTAGGCAAAACCTCATTCTGCCGCACCCTTGGCTCCGCCCCCGACTTCACCCCCTTTGCCTGCCCATGTATATGGTAGCGGTGGCAAGGGTCAGGAGTGTGTAATGCACAGAGTGCAGGAGTCTGCATTTTGTTCACTAGGGTTGTGGGGTGCGCTATGTACTGAGTGCAGGGTTGCGGGGTGCGCTACGTACTGAGTGCAGGGTGCGCTATGTACTGAGTGCAGAGTTTGCTACGTACTGAGTGCAGGGTTGCGGGGTGCGCTACGTACTGAGTGCAGGGTTGCGCTACGTACTGAGTGCAGGGTTGCGGGATGCGCTACGTACTGAGTGCAGAGTTGCGGGGTGTGCTACGTACTGAGTGCAGAGTTGCGGGGTGTGCTACGTACTGAGTGCAGAGTTGCGGAGTGTGCTTCATACTGAGTGCAGAGTTGGGGGATGCGCTGTGTACTGAGTGCAGGGTTGCACTACGTACTGAGTGCAGAGTTGCAGGATGCGCTATGTACTGAGTGCAGAGTTGCGGGGTGTGCTACATATTGGTGCAGGGTTGTACTATGTACTGAGTGCAGGGGTGTGCTACATACTGAATGCAGGGTTGCAGGGTGCGTTACGTACTGAGTGCAGGGTTGCGGGATGCGCTACGTACTAAGTTCAGGGTTGCGGGATGCTCTACGTACTGAGTGCAGGGTGGGGGGAGAGGAGAGGGGGGGTAGGAGAGAGGGGGAGAGGGGGGGTGGGGGAGGGAGAGGGAAGAGGGGGAAGTAAGAGACCCCTAGACCAGTCTGCAGTCCCTGGATGTGGGAAGCTGTATGTGACACAGTACAGTACCTACCATGCCAGCAGTGGGCAGGTTCTGTTCTTATAGCTGGGTGAGGACAGAAGGTCATGGAGCTGCTCCTGCTCCTTCCAGAGGATCGGTTTACTGTCAGATGCAGCTGTCCCTGTTTGCCTGCACCTCCTGCCCATCCTTGTTCTCTGTCCCCGGTCAGCCTGTCCATCGGTCCTGGGGAGGTCTTCACAGCTCTTCTCCCTCCAGGGCAATCAGTCCCTCGCTGGTCTCCGTCCCTGCCGCCTCCTGGAGCTGGGTGCTGTCTTGCTCCCTGCACTTGCTGCCACCTCACTCTCCATGCTCGCCCAGGGCAGCACCCGATTGGTCAGTCTGCCCCTGAGACACAGAGTGCCGGTGGGAGAAGGCGGCATCACCAGCGCTGAGAGCTGACAGGGAGCTGCAGGGAGAAATATGCAGCGCCGCGGCCAGCTGAAAAAAAGCCCTGCTGCTGCCCGCACCAATGAAGCCAAGTGCTGGAAGGGCCGGGGGTTGGGAGGTATGCCTGCACCCTCTAGGGGCTCCCCGACTGATGTGCACTCTAGGCTGGCGCCTGCCTTGCCTATGAGTAGACCCTCAGTTTCTAGTTGTAAAAGTACCTGTTACCTAACCCTGCAACCATTTCAATAGAAAGTATTGTTCCTACATCTGTTACCAAAATGTTATGCAGCCAGTGCTGGACTACAGAAACAAGGCTGTAGAGACATTTCCCTTTTAACAATTTACTTTCACTTTCTGCAGTTATGCTTAAAGTAATACTAAAGTCTTGTTTTTTTTTCATTTAAAATGAACAAGCATGCTATACTTACCTGCTCTGTGCAGTGGTTTTGCACAGAGCAGCCCAGATCCTCCTCTTCTAGGGTCCCTCGCTGGCAATCCTGGCCCCTCTCTCCTGCCAAGTGCCCCCACAGCAAGCAGCTTGCTATTGGGGCACCCAAGCTGAGCCGTTGCTCTGTGTGTCCATTCAGACATGGAGCCATGTCTCGGCCCCACCCTCTTTCTCTCCCCATTGGCTCACTGACTTTGATTGACAGCAGCAGTAGCCAATAGGGAGGGAGAGTCCTGGACAGCCGAGACTCTCGTGCAACATCGCCAGATCAAGATGGGGCTCAGGTAAGTATTGGGGGGCTGCTGAGGTTTTTTTTTATCTTAAATGCATAGAATGCATTAGGATAGAAAACCTTCTGACTTTAGAACCGTTGGAATGTTGTGTTGCACTATCCCCTCCAGTCAGCAGAGAAAGAACTATAGCCAGAAAAAGCCTATGGATTCCTATGCAGAACGCTATGGATCATGGGATTTTAAGTCCACAAGGCTATAATTACACTGGGGCAAGGAGAAGCGTGGAGCTGCTTTACTGAGATTGTTCAGTTAGGGCTCATTTGCACTTTCTTAGGCTTCAACACACATTAACGGCTAGTTTATACTTGCTTCAAAACATGGCTTCGGACAGGCTTTGTTAAAGCTCTCTGAAAGCTAGTCAAAGCCCCTGTAACTAAATAAAATGGTTAGCTTACAGACCTGTTTACACCTGCTTTTGCTTTGCTTCGGCTTCACTTCAAAAATGATACCCCATGTAGCTTTAGTGGTGCTTCAAAGAGTCTTCAAAGCCTCCATAGAAGTCTATGGCAAACCTTGCTTGAAGCCCCTGTCATGAAGATCCTGCCAGAAACCTAAACCCTGGCCGTCCTGGCCCACAGGCGCCACTGCGCATGCGCGCCCGGGCGCGTGCACATGTGCGGCCGCGCATAGGTGCGCGCACAGGGAGACAGGTGCGCGCTCTAGTTAGCGCCAGTTAGCCTATTTAAACCTGGCCTGGGCAGACGGTCCCCGCTGTCTGCTCTACAGCGTTGCGTGTATGTTACCTGATCCTGATACCTCTCCTCTGACCTGTTTGACCCGGCTTACCTGAGACTATCCAGCTATCCGCCTGTACCCGACCCTGGCTTGTTGTGACCATCCTTCTGCCTCATCCCCTAGTACCTTGATGCCAGTCTGATACCTGACCTTCTCTGATGAACTTGATCACCTGTATTGCTCCAGTCCGGTCTGCAGTTCTGTTTCCTGTGATGAACCTGATCACCTGTATTGCTCCAGCCCGTTCTGAGGTTCTGTTTCCTGTGCCAAGTCTGATCACCTGTATTGATCCAGTCTGCTAAGCTGTCTATCCAGATCCAGCCAGCTCTGCTATCCTGTTTGTTTGCTGAACCAGCTTACCTGTCCAGTTCCGGCCTGCTCTGCTTTCCAGTCTGCTAAGCTGTCCATCCAGACCCAACCTGCTCTGCTATCCAGTCTGCTAAGCTGTCTATCCAGATCCAGCCAGCTCTGCTATCCTGTTTGTTTGCTGAACCAGCTTACCTGTCCAGTTCTGGCCTGCTCTGCTATTCAGTCTGCTAAGCTGTCTATCCAGGTCCAACCTGCTCCGCTATCCAGTCTGCTAAGCTGTCCATCCAGATCCAGCCAGCTCTGCTATCCTGTTTGTTTGCTGAACCAGCTTACTTGTCCAGTTCCGGCCTGCTCTGCTATCCAGTCTGCTAAGCTGTCCATCCAGATCCAACCTGCTCTGCTATCCAGTCTGCTAAGCTGTCCATCCAGATCCAGCCAGCTCTGCTATCCTGTGTGTTTGCTGAACCAGCTTACCTGTCCAGTTCCGGCCTGCTCTGCTATCCAGTCTGCTAAGCTGTCCATCCAGATCCAACCTGCTCTGCTACCCAGTCTGCTAAGCTGTCCATCCAGATCCAGCCAGCTCTGCTATCCTGTGTGTTTGCTGAACCAGCTTACCTGTCCAGTTCCAGCCTGCTCTGCTATCCAGTCTGCTAAGCTGTCCATCCAGATCCTACCTGCTCTGCTATCCAGTCTGCTAAGCTGCCCATCCAGATCCAGCCAGCTGTGCTATCCTGCGTGTTTGCTGAACCAGCTTACCTGTCCAGTTCCGGCCTGCTCTGCTATCCAGTCTGCTGAGCTGTCCATCCAGATCCACCCTGCTCTGCTATCCTGCCTGCTAGACCGAACCAGCTCGTCCGCTCCACCGGTCTGTTGATCCTGCCAGGCACCCGTGCTCCTCCTCACTCCTGGGTCGCCTGTCCCCCTACCAGGGAGCCAGGAGTGGGAGACGCAAGGGAGGTCTCTCTCTGAAATATCGGGCTCGCACCACCAGGTACGTGACAGCCCCACTGAAGCCCCACCGAAGCCTTATCGAAGCCTTACCGAAGCCCCCATCGAAGCTACACCAAAGCTTCATCGAAGCCCCACCGAAGCCTCATTGAAGCCTCAATGAAGCACCGAGCAAAAGCAAGGTGCAAACAGGACTGTAAGCTAACCATTTTATTTAGTGACAGGAACTTTGACTAGCATTCAGAAAGCTTTAACAAAGCCTGTCCGAAGCCATGTTTTGAAGCAAGTGTAAACTAGCCCTTAAAGTTTGTTCAAGGTGCGGTGTTTAGAAGATATTATCCTCTTCTTCTTTCAATGACGTCACTAGCGCATGAGCGTTGGTATCCAGATTGACGGCACACTGAGTGTGCCTTCAGTCTAAACAGCTATGTGCCATGCCTTTGTAATCTCGGCATTGTAATCCTGCGAGAGTTCTCACCATTCATTAGTTCTTGACAAACCCCATATGACTATCTATGTCACAAAGGGTGTTTACAAGGTGATGTACAGCATCAACATTGGGAGCAAATAGGAACGCTGATTCTATTGCTGGCTGTGCAGTAACCAATAAGGAGTAAGATATTTACATGTGTATTCTGATACTGGTTATGCGGGGCTAACGCACCATGGTAGCCATAGATGAAAACGAGGCTTGTTATACTTGTATTGGGCATATGCGAGATTGTATTGGGCATTTGCGAGATTAACGTTTTTAGGCCCCAATCAAATACAAATGCTGTTTAACCCCTTGACATCCGCGCTATGGCCGAATGACGGCCACAGCGCGGATGTGAATTCCCGGGAGGCCGTCATATGACGGCCTCCCCTGTGCACGCTCTCCGGGGCACTGTGATCACAGAGTCACTGAGACTCGGGTGATCACTGATCTGAGTAAGGGGCCATTCCCAGCCCCTTACCATGTGATCAGCTGTCAGCCAATGACAGCTGATCACATGATCAAAACAAAAGCTCTGTGATCGCTTTTTTTTCTCCTCACGCTGACAGCGGAGGAGAAAAAAAAAAAGCCGATCACTGGCTCATCTTAAAGGGACATCGGTCCTGAAACGGAAGAGGCAATTATGCCTCATAACTGCAACCTGAAAGTGCCCACAAGTGCTACCTATCTATGCCCACAAGTGCCACCTATCAATGCCCACAAGTGCCACCTATCTATCCCCACAAGTGCCACCTATCAATGCCCGCCAATGGTGCCAATCAGTGCCACCTAGAAGTGCTGCATATCAGTGTAACCGATCAGTGCCCATCACTGCCACCCATCAGTGCCCATCACTGCCGCCTCATCAGTGTACATCAATGACGGACAAAAATTACCCGTTTTAAAATTTTATAACAAAATAAAAAAATAAATATATATATATTTTTTTTTAATTCAGTCTTTTAAATTTTTTTTAAAAAAAATAAAAATCGCACAGGTGATCAAATACCATAAAAGAAAGCTCTATTTGGGGGGAAAAAATTATTTGGGTACAGTGTTTTATGACTGCGCAATTGTCATTCAAAGTGCATCAGCGCTGAAAGCTGAAAATTGGTCTGGATAGGAGGAGGGTTTAAGTGCCCAGTAAGCAAGTGGTTAAAGTATATTCCTATTTTAATTCTTACATATTTATTTAAAGATTTACTGTATACAGTATATATACAGTGAATTCAGAAAGTATTCAGACCCCCTTCACTTTTTTGAATTTTGTTGTGTTGCAGCCTGATACTGCAGTTGTTTAAATTGGAGTTCGCAAATGCTTTCTCTGCCATAAAGCCCAGATCGGTTGACGGCTGCAGTGATGGTTGTCTTTCTGGAACTTTGTCCCATCTCCACACAGGATTTCTGGAGTGACCATCAGGTGCTTGATTACCATTCTTACCACTCTTACTAATGGCCCTTACATACGATCTGAATATCGTACGACTGATCGTACGACCGTTTTTCGGTTAACAATCGCAAGTAGAAATTGAATAGCCAATAAAGTCACGAAAATTCTCGTACGATAGGGAAAAAAAATCGGAAGTGATGTCATGTGTTGTAATGTATTTGTATTGTATTTTCGGACGACAACTATACTGACTAAACGAAAATCGTACGATCTGGAATCGTACGAGGAAAATTTCCGTGCATGTCCGATCGAATAATATCGGACGAACGGTTATGATCGGCTGTTGGAAGTAGTGTACACACGATCCAAAAATCGTACGATCCTCCCTAGGACGATCAGTTTTGGTACGATATTCGGATCGTGTGTACGGGCCATTAGGCCCTTCGCCCCAGATTGCTCAGTTTGGCTGGGCGACCAGATCTTGGAAAAGTCCTGGTTGTGCCAAACTTGTTCCATTTGAGAATTTTGGAGGCCATTGTGATCTTGGGAACCTTCAGTGCAGCAGCATATTTTTGGTAGCCTAACCTAGATCTGTGCCTTTCAATAATCCTGTCTCTGCAGGCAGTTCCTTTGTCTTTTGCTCTGATACAGTATGCATTGTCAGCTGTGAGGTGTGTGCCTTGTCCACAGGTGGACTCCAATCAAGGTGTAGAAACATCTCAGCAATTATTAAGAGAAACTGGAGGCACCTGAGCTACAATTTCAAGTGTTGCTGAAAAGGGTCTGAATACTTTGTCCAATATGATATTTCATTTTTTTCATTTTTAATAAATTCACAGTGATTTCTAAAATTCTGTTTTAGATATTGAGTATAGATAAATGAGAAACAAATGACATGGCATAGATTCAACAAGGTGTTGTAAACATTCTTCATAGATTTTGGTCCATATTGACATGATAGTATCACGCTGTACATCCATGATGCAACTCTTCTGTTCCACCACATCCCAGAGGCGCTCTATTGGATGAGATCTGGTGACTGTGGAGGCCATTGGAGTACAGTGAACTCATTTTCATGTTCAAGAAACCAGTTTGAGATGACCCGAGCTTTGTGACATGGTGCATTATCCTGCTGGAAGTAGATATCAGAAGATGGGTACACTGTAGTTATAAAGGGAAGGACATGGTCAGCAACATACAAGGTAAGCCGTGGCATTTAAACAATGCTCAATTGATACTAAGCGGCCCAACATGTGCCAAGAAAATATCCCCCACACCATTACAACACCACCAGCCTGAACCGTTGATACAAGGCAGGATGGATCCATGCTTTCATGTTGTTTACGCCAAATTCTGACCCTACCATCTGAATGTCGCAGGTCAAATCAAGACTCATCAGACCAGGCAATCTTTTTCCAATCTTCTATTGTACAATTTTGGTGAGGCTGTGCGAATTGTAGCCTCCGTCTCCTGTTCTTAGCCGGCAGGAGTGATACCCAGTGTGGTCTTCTGCTGCTGTAGCCCATCTGCTTCAAGGTTCGATGTGTTGTGCATTCAGAGATGATATTCTGCATACCTTGGTTGTAACGAGTGGTTATTTGAGTTTACATTTTCGTGTACACAACTGCTGCTCACTGGATATTTTCTGTTACTCATTCTCCGTAAACCCTAGAGATGATTGTGCGTCAAAATCCCAGTAGATCAGCAGTTTTTGAGATGCTCAGACCAGCCCATCTGACACTAACAACCATGCCACGTTCAAAGTCACCTAAATACCCTTTCTTCCCCATTCTGATGCTCGGTTTGAACTTCAGCAAGTTGTCTTCGCCATGTGTAGATGTCTAAATACATTGAGTTGCTGCCATGTGATTGGCTGATTAGAAATTTGTGTTACCAGGGCTTTTTCTCAGCGGGAACAGGGGGAAAAGCAGTTCTGGCACCTCCAGCACTGCATGTACTGTATGTAATGACAAGGGGTGCTAGGGTGTGATGGAGGGGTCTATTGATGCTGGCTGCTGGGGGATCTATTGTTGCTAGAGGGAATCTATTTTTGCATGGCGGTCTATTGTTGCTGGGGAGATCGATTGTTGCTGATTTGCTGGGTGGGGTGCTTATGTTGTTGGGGGGGGGGGGTCAATTGTTGCCGGAAGGGATCTGCTGTTGAGGGAGGGGTCTATGGATGCTGGCTGCTGAAAGGTCTTTTGTTGTTGCTCAAGGTCTATTGTTGCTGGGAAGGTATTTATTTGCAGGGGCTCATTTTTGCTGGGGAGGGTTTATTGCTGCTGGCTGCAGGGGATCTATTTTACTCCTTTTCTTTTTATCATTACCAAATTATATACAAATTACCACAAAATTATACTTGGTTCTGTATTCTCTTAACCACTTTCAGACCGGACCATTTTACTGGCTTAAGCCCTGACCACTTTTTGCGATTCGGCACTGTGTCGCTTTAGCTGACAATTGCACGGTCGTGCGACGTGGCTCCCAAACAAAATTGACGGCCTTTTTTCCCACAAATAGAGCTTTCTTTTGGTGGTATTTGATCCCCTCTGCGGTTTTTATTTTTTGCACTATAAACAAAAAAAGAGCGTCGATTTTGAAAAAAAACACATTATTTTTTTACTTTTTGCTATAATAAATATCCCCCAAAAATATATAAAAAAACATATTTTTTTCCTCAGTTTAGGCCGATACGTATTCTTCTACATATTTTTGGTAAAAAAATAGCAATAAGCGATTATTGATTGGTTTGCGCAAAAGTTATAGCGTTTACAAAATAGGGGATAGTTTTATAGCATTTTTATTAATATTTTTTTTTACTAGTAATGGCGGCGATCAAAGATTTTTATTGTGACTGCGACATTATGGCGGACACATCGGACATTTTTGACAAATTTTTGGGACCATTGTCATTTATACAGAAATCAGTGCTATTTAAATGCACTGATTCCTGTGTAAATGACACTGGAAGTGAAGGGGTTAACCAGGGGGTGGCAGTGTAGGGGTTAAGTGTTCCTAGGGGCGTGTTACTAACTGTGGGGAGCGTGGCTGTGTGTTAGTGAACACTTTCTCTGCTCCAATCACAGGGAGCAGAGATCAGTGTCACTTGTTGCTAGGCAGAACGGGGAGATGCTGTTTACTTCCGCATCTCCCCGTTCAGCCTTCCGGTGAGATGATCGTGGGTATCCCCGCGACGATCGCGTCTGCGGGACCCGCGACCGGACTCACGGGGGTCCCGACCGGCGTGCGCGCGATGGCACGGCGGCATTCTTAAAGGGACGTACATGTACGCCCTTATGCCTGTCCGTGCCATTCTGCCGACGTACATCGGCGTGCGCCGGTTGGGAACCGGTTAAAGGGGTGCTACTGGGAGATGGGTGGAATCAAGCAACAGTGCTCAGAGGTGGGTGGGGAGTGGAGACAATAATTGACCCAGAAAAGGGGAGTTCCTGCACCTATTCTCTAAGAAAAAAAAAAGCCCTGTGTGTTACCAACCAATTGAACAGGTGTACCTTATAAAGTGGTCAGTGAGTATATATATATATAATATTTTTTATATATATATATACATTGCAGCTTACAAGTCCTTAGAGGTGGTGGCTGCATTTTTTCCCCCCAAGACTAGATATATACTGTATTCTAAATTTTTTACAACTACAGAAAAATCCTTGTAATCCCACCAGAAATGTAGTGTGCTTAAAATGTTCTCTGAAATCTCAAACATTAGCCTGCCTAGTTCTCTTCTGTGAACTACAGAACACCTCCCCCCTATGTTATGAAGGCCAGTAGTGGAGAAGGCGGTGTAGTCCTAAAACACTTCCAATCCAAAAGTAACAATACTGCTCCTCCATAGATACAGTGTAGTGTGCCTTGTCACCTTTGGACAGAACATGTATTACTGGCAGGATCACCAGGTGAAAATAATAGAAAAGAAAACCCGGGAAAAAAGAAAAACAAATGCAACCACCATATCTAAGGACCATTAAGCTGCAATTACATGTTTTTCTTGGGTTTATATATGTAGCGGTGTAGTTGCCACTAGTAACAGACATCCACCATATCACCCCACTGCCAGACTCCCATATATCACTTGCAGAGACAATGAAAAGTAATTTGCTGTGTTTTGTAGATAACTTTGCCATCATATTTAGAGATTTTGTAGATTAGCACATAGTTGGAGCCTGAAGAAATGAGGCGCATGTGTAACAGCTACAGTCTTTTCCCATGCAGACTATTGCTCCTCCTCTGCTTAACTCCTGCAGACTATTGCTTCCAGAATTTCCTCATCTTTGATCGTGTAAAGATAAGGACATCACCCATGACCGTGTAAGGGTGATGTTCCCAGAATCCTCTTCCTCCCGCACAAACTTATTATTAGTTATTAATTTCCTGTCCTGTCATTAGTTATTAATTTCCTGTCACATCTTCTTCTGTAAGCACAAAGAACACACTCTGAATAGTTCCTCAGGCTGACTCTGGTTGTTCGCTGCTACTAGGCCAGAGGCCTGAAGTGTCTCTCCCCGGAGGCCTAGTAGTTTAAAAGCAGGTTCTGGATGGTGGACTACTGTTCCCAGCTAGCCCAGCTTGCAAATCCTGTGCCCTCAGGCCACATCGATTTGACACTACTCCCCACAGTCTCTCCTTTGATCCAGGACTCCTTATCAATGACCGTGTAATGATAAGGACTTTGCCAATGACTGTGTAAAGGCGAAGTTCCCTCACAGACTTCTGGGCACATCCAGCCCTCCACTGTGGTACACTACCCAACCTTTTTCTGCCCCGAGTCCTTGATGGAGAACTTAACTGGACCGTACGTTCCGACAGCTTCACCTGCCCCTCTGCTCCAGGAGTTCCTCATCAATGACCATGTAATGATGAGGACATCACTAATGACTGTGTAAAAGTGTTCCCTTGCAGCTCTCCCCGGGCCTCCTGCTGTGATCAGCGCACCCCCCCCAGATGGGGGTGCCCTCCTGCTGCTGTCTAGTACTCCATTTTCCACTTCACCCAGCTGACAACCCCTCCCAATGGCATGTTACCTCAGCTTATATTGGAGGCCCATCCCCTGCCAATACCAGTTGGGGATTGGTCAGGGCTCCCATATGTGCTGCCTGCCACTCCAGTTCTAGGCCCTACCCCTCTTCCAGAACATTCTCCCTGGAAGCAGGGGAGGCGCCTCAGAACCAGAGCACAGGTGGTCACACCCACTGCTACACTAACCACTCCCTGCCCCCAGAGCAAAACAGACAGGCCTAGCTCAAAGCATAGGCCTGCCTAAATTTACCTGTGCTGACAGTTTCTTTAGCAAAAATCCTATGCTAGCACCTACCTATTGGTAGAGGGTGCTTCATATACACTTTAAAATGCACCTTACTAAAATGCATAGATGAACTGTGCAGGAACTAAAAGAGTTTTCATACTGCTGGTATTAGGACACAGTTGTTTAGCTTGGAGCACTTGTGGTGATACAATATTAGCACTTGTTGACTTGGCCAGATCAAAATCGACAGGTGCGCCACTTGGCTGAATGCAAGTGATGTTTTCTATTGATGGACCCAGGTGTCAATGCCCCTAGTACTGGAAATGCATCTCCCTCCTAAAATCTAGCCAGTACAAAAAAGAAAGCAAAGTGCCAAAAGACATGAAATTCATCCATTACAACCAACTGATCACACTTTATCCTCAGTAGGATGTCTGTCACATAAGGAGCTTGATTTGTATGTAACATTTACATGTCTGTTATGGTTATCCGCTGATTGCTGTCACAGGGGGATGATGCTTGTCTTCTGATTAAAACATAACACTGCACCTTGACAAATTTGTTCAATAACCTTTATGAACAGAGGCAGTCATGCATTAACATAATGCAATTTCCTCTAGGTGCACTTTGTGTCCCTGGCTCGGTATATTGATGAGGCCTGAAGATGTCTGATCTCTTTATCACCTAGTGGAATTAACGTCCCCCTAATGCCCCTGTAATTGGTTACAACTTCCATATATCTCATTTTATTATTGGTACAGATTTTTCATTGTGGCACCATAACAGCACAACAGGGGCCAAAGGGCGAGCCATGGAGTTGCCAGACTTAAGGGTTAACACAATGGACAGTCCATGTTTATGACAAATTGCTTTCCATATAATCTGTTGGTCTGCTAAACTGACCGTGATAAATCCATTCAGAAACAGTTATCTTTATAGCCTACAAGCCACACAGTAAATCTATATTAATAACATTCATGTCATTTTGCCCTCTATGCTATTCTGTTCCTCTGCATAAAATTTCTGTTCTTGTATATCTAGTACCGTCAATGCTCCCACGAGCCCTGATAATTCCAGAGATTGCATACTTTGAAAATTTTTTAAAGGTTCACTCCAGTTAGACAGAATTTTGCAATCAAAAAGTACAGTGAATGCACTTTTATGCCCCCTTCATGCCTTTGCAGTGTGCTGTGGTGCGATACTAAAACACACATATACAATACTATACATCAAGAATATAAAATAGGAAAAGTGGAACTGTTCAGCATCGATACATAAGATTCTGGGAGCATACACCCAGCATTCAGAGCAAGTGAAATGCTAATGTGCTGCATCTATACATACCAAATAAGAACATGTAACACTGCCCCCGTAGAAGCCCCTTGGTTTAATAGGTCCTCTGTTTTGCCACAACTCTTTAATCTCCCTGGCGGTAATCCTGAGTGAGGCTCGGGGTTCATCTTCAGTGCCAAAAGCGGTAACCCCAAGCCACACTCGGGGCTGCATCGCAGTATTCTGGTAGAGGCTACTTACCTTGTCCCCAGGATGTCCTCATGCTGGATCATCCGCTTGATGCTCTGTGTTCCAGGCTCTGTTCCTTGCGAGCGCCACGACACGCGAGAGCGGAGCTGGCGGGATTTTCAAAAGGTGAAAAAAACATATCACACATGTAGCGCCATAACCCCTGGGGGCGGCTATATATTTTTCTGGGCTTACCGATTACCTCTTCCGCCTTGTAGCTCGTTGTTCTCGTTTAGGGGTTCCCAGGGTTAGTACCCAGTAACTGCGGAGAGTGACACTCAAAGTCCTTTTGAGGATTTTTATTTGCAAAAACGTTGAACAAAACACAGTCTCTCAGTTGGGAATAGAGGGCAAGGATATAGAAGCTCAGCCATTTTAGTTGATCCAGGGAGTAGCCACTCGCAACTGGATAACTCACTGTTAGATAAACCCCTGTTTGTAGATCTAGCAGCCAACAAGTGATTTCTAGTTTAGCAAAGTCTCTGCCACAGACTTGGTTAAAAGACCGAGACCCCTCACGGGGCTGGTCAGGACCGGAACCATCACAGGGACGGACCCCGAACACGTGACTTCAGCCCCTTAAGTACCCCACCCCTGGATTACACAGCGAGGCAAGACGCACCCACTGATTGGCTCCGGAGAAAGATTGGTAACTAATGCGTAAAACCAGACTGCGTTCTCAGGCCTGTCACAGGTGCTCACCTCACCTAAGACCAGGCAGAACCTTAATACAGCCCAGCCAAACTGATGCCAAAGCATACCCTAGAACAATTGACCCCAAAACTCAGTTATAGTTTTGGGCAAAAACTACATTTACACATAGCAGGGCACTTTGAAGAAGTGTCGGCACTACACACACAGTACACTTTAATCTTACAGATTACATTACTGTATCAAATCATTTCACTTTCCTCTTGTCCCTAGTGCTTTGTCCAGTGCCCTGCATGCAGTTTTATATTATATATACTGTTCTTTCTTCCTGGAAACTTGAGATTGTCCATAGCAACCATAAAGTGTCCCTTTACGTCAAAAGCGGTTTTAGACCAGCTAGAAAACAGCCATAATAAATTAGAATACTTGCAGAATTGAGTGATACTGATTTGTGGGGAAATTCGTCATCAAACACGGAAAGTGACGACAATTCTGCGACTGAGCAAATTTCAGTGTTTTTGATTTGATTACATTATTGAATAAAATGTATTATTATATTATTTACAATTATTTATATATATATATATATATATATATATATATATATATATATATATATATATATATATATATATATATATATATATATATGTATTTTTGATCCTGTTTTTTGAATAAAAGGCAATTTTTGGAGTGCGGCTGTCCAGAATTTCTTCCTATTTTCATTGATATATGCATTGCCTGCACCTGTGGCTTCTAAACTGGAGGAGAGGTTTTACCCTATTTTTGGCTGACCTACCTGGAGCGGTGATATTCCCTTCTCTATAATTTTTTATAGTTATTTATTATATTATAATTTATGATTTCAGGTTTCAAACTTCTACTAGGCTCTTATTTGGACATATTTAAGTGAGTTATTCCTAAGAATTACAAGCCTACAATATAAAACGCCAAGTTTCCATGGAAAACAATGTACCACTTTGAGACGCAAAAATCTGACATAATCATACCGCCAGGGAGGTTAAAGAGGAACTACTGTCTGCTCACATCATTTGTAATAAAAACATCTTTGCCATTCTGCCATTCTGAAGCTTCCCTCCAACCACTTTGCATATTATTTTATACATACTGTTATTCTGTACTTGCCAAATAGGCTACAGAAATTTCCTTCCACTAAGTCTGGCTGCATCCATTTTAGCTGTGGGCAGCTGAAGCTGCTGCCTGTTCACTTCCTAGATTTACACAGACACATAGATTCACACCTCAAGGTCTGCAGCCCTGCAGCTTGGCGCTCTTATGACTCACCCCCCCATCCCTTCCGGCAAACTCTCACCAGAGCGAGAGAGAGCTGTGCATGATATCATAAGCCTAGGCTTTTTACCAGACAAGAAACAGGAAGTGAGTTGTATAAGGTATTTACTGGTAGAAAAAAATGTTTTACTATCCAAAGTTAAAACAACAAGGGCAGAAGATTTAATAGATGGAAAGTTGAAAAAATGACTGAAGGACCGCTTTAACCTCCTCTGTCCCCACTGACACATCTAGTTGTAGACTGCTCGCATTTTAGGATCAGTTCGCTTTTAAAAAAAAAAAAAATGCACATTTTTTTGCAGGTAAATAAATGTGCATTTATTTATTTATTTTTCAAACCTGTTAAAGTGGTTGTAAACCCTTACAAACCACTTTGACCTACAGGTAAGCCTAGATTAAGGTTTAGGAGATATTTAGAAAAAAAGAGGCATTGCTGTCTACGGCGCATGCGCCGTAGACAGCGGCGCGCAGGCGCACTGAGCATGCCGAGATCACGGCAAAATGCCGCTCTCGTGCGCATGCGTGGGAGTGACTTCATCGCCGCTCCGGCGAATGACAGCGCTGGAGCGGCAAGACCCGGAAGTCACTCCGGGATTGATGGCGGGGGCGGAGGTTGTGGACGAGGGTCGCTTCGGGGGCTTCGGTCTCAGGTAAGTTATTCATAATGAGCTAGTATGCTATGCATACTAGCTCATTATGCCTTTGCCTTGCAGGTTCCGTTTTTTTTTTTTAAAGGAGGCTTTACTTCCTCTTTAAGCATTGCACCAGCAATCAGCAGATCACTAGCACCATGCAGATCTGTCAGTGTATCTGTGTGCCCATACGGGCAAGCAGATACACTGATAGAAAAAATCAATGAACTACCATGGTGCTCCACAGCAATGTTTCCCAACTCCAGTCCTTAAGTACCCCCAACAGGTCATGTTTTCAGGATTTCCCTCAGATGAAACGGCTGTAGTAATTACTAAGGTAATGAAACTGATCAAATCACCTGTGCAAAATAATGGAGAGCCTGAAAACATGACCTGTTGGTGGGTACTTGAGGACTGGAGTTGAGAAACATTGCTCCACAGCACCGTGGTAGTTTATTGAGTCACACACAGAGCTCTATAAATGAATGATGCAGCCCTGTGGGCGGAGCCCCTCACGGCCGCGTTACTTTCAAAGAGTGACAGCAAGTACAGGGAACTTCTCCCCATACTGCTGTCACAAGGAGGGGGGAGGATCAGGAAGCGGCTGCAGCATTGGGAACATGTTGCATGTTCTCAAAGGTAAACTTATCCTTTAAAAGTGGAGTTCCGCCTAAATTTCTTTTTTTAAAGTCAGCAGCTACAAATACTGTAGCTGCTGACTTTTTAATGCCCCCCCAGCAGACAGTGAGGGGGGCGGACATGGCGTAGATCGCAACAGATTCTGCTGCGATCTATCGTCGGAAGTGGGAGCAAATACCTATATTAGACAAGTATCTTCTCCCCCCCTCCCCCCTGAAACACCTGACACCAGAGAGGGGGAGTAACGTTACAATTATGCTACCGCTTTAGGATAGTACACAGTAAAAAGACCACGAGCAATTTGAAAATTAATAAATAAATGTATTATGGAAGGATGAGCAAATGCAATGCATAGAACAAATAAATAGGACAACATAATACGTTAGATTAACTGACAGGCAGGTTAGCCTCACCTGTGACCATTAACTTATACTGCAATAAGGCTAGGCTCCATTACACTAGTATACAAAGTATCAGTAAGAATAGCATCAACTGTGAAGCATGAATGGAATAAAAGAAACTGTAATTCATGGCTACAGCTACTCAAAAAGTGTCCTAAATGCACTCTGAGCATACAGCCCAAATAGCAGGTGATTGCATGATTGCATGATTGCATACGCTACTGACAAAGGGTACCCCTGGAGGTGCTTAATAGTCAGTTTTGGCTGACTTTCCTTGGGCCCTTCTGTAGGTGGAGCACATATAGCTGTCTCTTTAAGATTATACACAAGGGGGCTGCTAAGTAGAGGCATTCTTAGCTGGCATTAACTGTGGGCAGCAAGGGGTTGAACTTAGTAGTTCCAATCACCACTCCAGGTATACAGTGGATCAGATCCAGTACACTTGGCGATCAGTTGTCACAGAAGTCTCGATCCACATGATCTGGTCCTTGCAAGACTTCATCTTTCACTGGTGTAGCAACAGGTCTCTCCAGCTCTAGTCCCAGGAAAATACGTTTCTGTGGCTCAGTCACTAGGCTCTTTCTCTTTCTCATGCTCCGTCTCTCTGGATGCAGGCACAGACAGGTAGGAGCAGCAGGTCTGTGCCCCACAGTCTGCAGCACAAGTGGCTTTCAGTCGCTCAGGCCTTAACCTTAAAGTGGGGTTGCAACCAAAAAAACAAAAAGGGGCTTAAAAATCATAAAAAAAATTAAAAAAAAATAATTGGAAAAAAAAAAATTTTTTACTCACCTCTAAATGCCTGTTGCTAGGGGGTCCCTCGAAGTCTGCCACCTTCATAGCCCGGGCTAAAAGTCACTTCCTGTAGGCAACGCACAGTCATCTGGGACATGTCATGTGTCCCAGATGAGTGAGCGTCGAATCACGGCGCACGGCGCCGCTCGCGCATGCGCAGTGGGTGCCCGGCTGTGAAGCCCAGCCGGGTTCCCACATTAAGAATGCCGGCGTCGTGAGCGGAGCGGGGAACGAGGGGGGGGTCTCGTTCCCCCGCATCGCTGGACCCCGGGACAGGTAAGTGTCCGATTATTAAAAGTCAGCAGCTGCAGTATTTGTAGCTGCTGACTTTTAATTTTTTTTTTTTTGCCCGGCCCTCCTCTTTAATCTCATGTACCAGCTCTCTGTGGCTGGTACATATTTGCCCAGGAGTGTTCTCCTCCTCCTGTGTACAGGAATTTATGGGAATTGAAGTCCAATGCATTTTGGGTCTCAGCCCTCCCCCATCATCAGGGCTAAAAACTGGACAATAAAGACAATACAAAGATTCCTTATAGTGTGTTAAAAGTATAAACATATAAAAGTATAAAATTACAAATACCTTCAATGCATTATTAAAGTGGTGTTTCCCCCAAAAATTCAACAATAGTTTTCTGTGCAGTAAATGACATAAAAAAATTAATTGGATACATTTTTTTTTTTACTTACCTTTTTGTCCCTGTTGCTATGCGGTCCCACAAAATCTGCCTCTTCCAGTGCCTGGGCTAAATACGTCACTTCCCTCGGCGCCTCCACTCGCTAATGCTCCTGGGAGATGTGTGTCACCATTTCCCAGGAGGCAGTGTGCAGCGCAGAGGGCTAGAATCGCGCTCGAACTTGCGGTTACTGCGCATCCGCGAGATCGGGGATAGAACGGGCGGTGCATGCTGGTCCATCAGCAGCACAGTTTCCCGGAAGAGAATGCCTGTGGGCTTCACATGATGAAAACCGTCAGCCTAAAAAATAATAACTTCTTTTGTGTGGCGAAAACGGACAGCAGAAGGCTCTTTAAAAGGAACATGTGAGTTATATATTTAAATATATTAATCCTCGTCATGATGTCAAAAAAAAAAAATGTTGGACACAGTGGAACCCTGCTTTAAGCAACAATACAAAAAACTAAAACGAAAATAAATTACAATAGTAATAATAGGTGTAGCACTGACCCCCAAAGGAGCTGCTGGTTTTATTTGGGCTCACCGTTACCTCACCTGCTTGCTTCTCCGTCTTAGGGATCCCGTGGAAAGTGGACCAAAGAAAGGTTGAGACTGACACTGAATCCTCTTTTGGGTTATTTATTCAGGAAAGAAGACAAAGTCTCGTAATAAAGGGTAGAGGGTTAAGGGTGAGTTCAGGTATTTAGATTTGCACAGTGAAAATATCAGGAGAATCCAGAGGATATTACTGTTACACAAACTGGATTCAATTACCCCCCGGATAGACCTCTCTCACTAGGCCTAGCAGCCGGTGGGATGCTCGGTAAAGTCTCTGCCACAGACTTGTAAATTGCACTTGAGCGTTACTGAGGGAATTGGATGAACTTGAAGGTTTAGCATACGGTACCAGTTTCTCTCAGCCGACCAGCGATACCGTATGAATGTTGATCCAGGTTGCGTCCTTCAACTAAGTCTCCAGGCTTCGTTAGAGAAGCCAGCCTTGCGCACGGCCTTCTCCTGAACGAGTCCTCCCCTGGGGTCCTTCAGTTGCTGGGCCTCTCCCTTCAGATGAGATGGCACCGGACCTTCCTTGGATCAGTAGGCTCCGAATATCAGTCGGGCCTGTCCCTTCAGTTGCATTGCCTCTGGCTAGCCAGCCCCGAGACATAGGATGCACAGTTCCGCACCCCAGGCCAGGAGGGCCATAGGGCTGGGTCAGGAGGACCACCAGAACCAAATAGACAGAAAATAACTCCCCGCCAATATGGCATTGGTACCTTAAATACCACCCCCCAGGATGCACAGCAGGAGAACACTCCCACTGGGCTGGTTCCGAGCAGCAAGTGGCATCCAATGCATCCAGCTAGACTGCGTTTCTACTCTTGCCGGCGGTGACAGCAACACCTGCGCAGGAGAACCCAGTGCAACCCAGCTGGACTGGTAATGAAACCGGAGATTTGGAGAAATTATCCTAAAGCCCAACTGTGGCTTCAGGCAACTTAATTTGAGAAAAATAATAGTGCCTGCTCGTCAGGAGCCAGCACTACATAGGTATGAAGAAGACCATAATGGACTTGGTCTGCACTTTTTTCAGTCTCTGCTCCCATGGGCGTCCGCAGGTAGGGGCAAGGGGGGGATCCCCTGGAATCAGGGATCGGACACTGTCTTTATCCTAGCGCCGGCCCTGCTCACACCTGTACACAGTTTAGCAAAGCCGGTGACAGCTGGTGACAGGAGCATGACAGTAAAGGCCTCAAGGGGTGGGCAGGATGACATCACCCGGTCTACATAGTGTGAGCGAGTGGCCCAGGAGACAGACGCCGGGGGAAAGGAGAGCAGCAAGATGCCAGGAACAGCGGGCCCAACGTCACCCAGAGCCTGGGACCCCTGGACTCCTTAAACCTCCTCACTGCTCCCAGGCCAGGAGGACAGACTGACGGGGGGTTCAGAGGACAAGGACGGGCAGGAAATGCAAGCAGCCAGGAACCGCTCCATGTCACATCATAGATCCGATGGAAGGAACAGAGCACCTCCTGTCCTCACCCAGAATGAAAACGGGTCTTGCCAGCTGCTTGCCATCATAGACATCCTACTGGCATGCAAGGTACCGTACTGAGCATTACACACACCACTGGGACATAGGGGCACTTGAGGGACTGCAGACAGTCTCTCTCTCTGTCACCCCTCTGTCTTTTTCACCCCCTCGTTCTCTGTTATCCCCCTCTGTCACACTCATCTCTCTCTGTCACCCCCTCTGTCACTCAACTCTGTCTCTTTCTGTCACCCCCTTTCTGTCACCCTCTCTGTCTCTCTGTCACCCCCCACATGTATGCAGTCTCTTAGAGTCTCCTGTGCCATGTCCACAGTCTCTTATAGTCTCTTGAGCCATGTATGCAGTCACTGACAGTATCTTGTGCCATGTCTGCAGTCTCTGACAGTCCCTTGTGCCATGTCTGCAGTCTCTGATAGTCTCTTGTGACATGTCTGCAGTCTCTGACCATCTCCTGTACTACGTCTGTAGTCTGTGACCGTGATAATGTGATAATTACATTTTCGAAAAGGGTCAAAGCATGGGTGAGTGTTCTGCGGACGCCCATGTCTGCTCCAGTGTTCCTTAATTTAAACTGCAGCTCACTCACATATTGGGTATTGGGTTCATACAGTTAAAAATAGGACATGTTTTGCAAGAATATCATATTTGTTTATGGATTGTTTGAACTGTTTTTTAAACTTATAGTTTGCAGTACATTGGTGTTTGTTTATCATCATTATTTTTGTTACAATAATTTTTTTTTTATGTGTGTGTTGTATTGTTGCTTTAATGAGTACCAGAAAACATTCAGTTTTTCTTGTTTTCGTTGCTTTTGTTTTTGTGTTGCCCTAATACGAACATGCTGTATTTCACCTTTTAGTTTTTATACTTCTTTGCTGAATAATGTTTGTCCTTTTTTTGGAATAATAATGCATAAGGTATTTGTAATTTTATACTTCTATATATATATATATATATATATATATATATATATATATAGCTTTTAACACACTATAAGCAATCTTTGTATTTTCTTTATTGTGGATAGAAAGAGGTATGGGTGGCAGTGCCTAGCCTCTTTAAAGAACATGCTAAGTGAAAAAAGTAAAAAAGCCTAAATAAAAACATGTATGAAAAAAAAGGTGTGGCAATAGTCAAATCAATCACATGCGTTGAATCTGTCCAACACAATCATTAAAGTGAAAAGTACCCTATAAATTAAAATTCATATATGCAGAGTGACCTCTGCAGCAACATGTAAAAATTAAATTAATGAAAGTGAAATTCAGAAAATCCTTTTAAGAGATACTAGGTTCTAAAAGATACACAAGTATCCCCTCAAGGAACTTGCTCCATCACAAAATATATGTGACCTTAAAAGGCTAAAGTGCATAATGGACCAAGCAATACATCTGTGAAAAAACAGCAACACATTCTGTCACGTAGAGTCCATATGAACTGTTCCAATTCCAAAGGTATTTGCGTTTTCAAGTATGTGCAATGATATCCAGCCAGTGGGTAGATGAACAATACTCATGTTCCCCCTTTTTGGGTATCCACTCACCAGATGATTGCACCCTTGCAGGGGTAAAAGGCACTGTATGTAAATAATTCCTTGGTGAAAACGCCTGGTTTCTCCTCCTCCTCCTCACTGGGTATGGCCAATAAATACACTCCTCCTCACTGGGCACACACTCTCCAAACTCACACCCCCACCAGGAGGATTCTCACACTGCAACTATGTTTTCGCCAAGGAATTATCTACACACAGTGCATTTTACCCGTGCAGTGGTGCAACCATCTGGTAAGTGGAGACCCAAAAGGGAGAACACAAGTGTTGTTCACCTACCCACAGGCTGGATATCATTGCACATAAAACACAAATCACTTTAGCTTTTTAAGGTCACATATATTTTTTGATGGAGCGAATTCTTGAGGGGATTCAGGTGTATCTTTTAAAACCTAGTAACTCTTAAAGGGACAGTGTTCTATTATTTTCTGAATTTCACTTTCATTCATTTAATTTTTAAATGTTGCTGTAAAGGTCACTCTGCATATATGAATTTTCATTTATCGGGTACTTTTCATTTTATTTATTGTGTTGGGCAGATTCAATGCATGTGATTGATTTTACTATTGTCACACTTTTTTTTCATACATGTTTTAATTTATGTTTTTGTTTTCTTGAAGTTCAGACCTATTAATTATTTTCCCTTAGCACGTTATTTAAAGGGCTAGTGCACTGAACACCTATTACACATTTATATTAGGCATTGCCACCCATACCTCTTTCTATCCACATTTCATCCACATTTCATATTATCCACCTTTGGTGGGGAATTGGGGTAAGACAACAGCTACAGTTTAGGTCCTAAGCGCGGAATTTAAAATCTACAAATACATTTTCTTTATTGTCTAGCTTTTACCCCTGGGGAGCAGGGGGAGTGCTGAGACCCTGAAATGCATTTAAGGTTACAAAATAAAAATCTCATCCTTTCAAAAGTTCAAAGAATTCCTTGGGGGGTCCCGGAAGACCCCACAGTTGCTGATGAGCAGCCTCTAGGACTGTAAGGTTCAGCACTCCTACATCACAATGATTACAGTTACATACATAAAAAAAAAAAGAAACAGATCATTATAATTTGTGTGTGTAACAATATATGCTGTAACACCCCCTTACCCCCTGAAGGTGTTTTGGGATCCCCAGGTGCCTCAATGGGCTAGCATTTAACCTCAGAGAGAGTTCTGTACTTTTACTGGGGTAATGAACAGATGGGCACAATCACTTTAGAGTAAACAAATTTAAGTGTATTTGCCAGCATAAACTTATTGAGAGAGGGTTCTCGTACAGGGCACCCAAAGAACACAGTAAACTCCAGGTAGAGCCATACTTACAGGCTTTACAGGTAAACTGACCTTTAAGCTAGAGCAGCATACTGTGATTCTCTTGAGGACAACTGTACAGAAGATGCAGCACTGACTCCCGACTGAGACACCAGATTCCCTGAGAGACAAATTCTTGGGCACCTTCAGCTAAAGTTCCTGCTTTGTGCTTCTTCCCAGGATTGGCTTTACTCCTTCTGGGAAAACCAATGCTAGCAGTTCAATGTGAGCCTAGGCCTTAGATTTAGGCTTTGTCTCATAAACACATGGGTGCCCTCCCTAGGCAGCAGGTGTAGGAGTATGAGACTTCTAACGTACAACCTCCCCCAGGCAGGAGCCTAAAGGGAAGATAGAGCTCACAAGGTTACACACAAATATTTATATCCTCTCCCAGCCTACACCACCAGCAGGGGGACATGGAAATTCATAACCCAGCATTATTGGGTTCTTGTCAGGAATCTGAAACAGAGATGGCCAAATGTGCATAGCTACACCAGGAAACCGACACTAGATTATACTGTATATGGTGAAGTAAAGCAAAAATCATGTACATACCAAGAAACAGTGAACATAAAAATACACATGAATCACAACTATATAAGCAAAATGCTCAACTAAATAAGAGGACTCCTAAAAAAATAACTACTGCATATACAATATGTATAATATACAGTATATACACAATATGAGGAACATGGGTAACAGAGAATACCAGAAATGCAAGGAAGGGAGGGTGTGGGTACTGGATGCAGGGCTAGATCAATGTCAAGAGCAGGATACATGACATACAGTATCTAGCAGAAAAAAAGGCAAATCAACACACTGACACAAGATGTATCAGCAGAGAGAGGCTTAAGTATCCTCCCAGCAGCCAGCACCAGGTGGAGCTGATACCTGGGAGACATCAGCTGGTGGACACTGGAACTATAACCTTCCACTCTGGGAAGCATACCAGTAGGTAAATCAGGTCCTGGCAGTTCTTTTCCACAATTGCCATGGACACTGCCCAGCAGCAGGCAGAAGCCAGCAATAATACTAAGCTTAAAGGAGACCAAATGAACACAGACATATCAATTTTAGCTTAGGCTGATAACAGCCTAGCAGCACTAAATTTAAAGAGTCACTCCAGCGTAGGGCACGGTGGCCACAATACTATGCAATGTCTATCTGTAGATGTTGTCAACCTTTAGACCTTTAGGCTGCTTCCACACTGAGGCGTTTTACAGGTGCTATAGCGCTAAAAAATAGAGCCTCTCCTCTCACTCCAGTGTGAAAGCCTGAGTGCTTTCACACTGGAGTGGTGCGCTGGCAGGACGCCAAAAAAAGTCCTGCAAGCCGCATCTTCGAGGCGCTGTAGGAGTGGTGTATACACCACTCCTACATCGCCCCTGCTCATTGAAATCAATGGGCAGCACCGCCGATGTGCTGGCAAAACGCTGCTGCAGAGGTGCTTTGCGGGCCCTTTTAACCCTTTTTTGGCCATTAGCGGGGATTAAAAACGAGTGGCCGAAAAGGGCTGCAAAAACGACGGTAAAGCACCGCTAAAAATAGTGGTGCTTTACTGCCGACGCCCCCAACGCCCCAGTGTGAAAGTAGCCTAAGAAATAGTAACAAACTGCAAAACATAATTTTTCAGCATTTTACAAATGCGAGCATTGATTGTAGGAATGTCCTTCAAAAAAAGCGAGTCACCTGACAGATATGCACCTGACTGAGAGCGCTGGGCTCTGGTGAAAGAGGATTTAAGGGTGATTTGTACATCATTTGTACATAACTGGGTGTGTTGACATGGCTGCCATGCCCATTGGAGCAGAGGAAGGTTGCATAGTACAGAGTCAGAATCTTGAATCTAACTGTAAGGCATTAAAAAAAACACAAATGAAAGGTAAAGGCATTACAATGTATCCTGAATAACCAGGGAATACATACAAATCAATGGCAATATAGCAACATGGGCTAGTATCTGCTTTTCACCCACCACTCAGTCTCAGAGGGACCTTTCACCATAGTTTAAATTGATACCTATCACTGATCTGAACAACAATTATGCTCAGATTAAATGATGGGTAGCAGGGGAGTCGTCAGAACAGTCAATACACTAACAGGTTCAGGTGCAGTTAACAGAAGTCATCAGGGACAGTATGAGGGATCGAACTGGGGGAGGCAGAAGAACAACAGGGAAAGGGAGGTGTGATACATGATTTGAAATATTAGAAAGTATTGTGACCATTTTAGGCATTGTGTATGATTATCCAGATGTGTACAGTATTGTGTACAGTACATTGTAAGATTTACCCATTCTGTATACATGAACATTTTAAAACCTGTCAGAAATTTCTTGAGCAACTTAATTTGGATCGTTTTACCGGAATTTTCAAAGGTAAAAATCAAGGTAAAAAAAAAAAAAGTGTTCTTTGCCCTATTTGTTCCTTTTTTTTTTACCAGCTCAGAAAAAAAGGTGTCCAGCCTAAACCTTTGTCCCTTCTGCATTTTCAATCTCACTGACATTGCTCATCTGTGACTTCAAGGCTGCAATATACTCCTAGCTATCTTAAAACACACAGAATTTCAACTCCCTTCCCTCTGATTACCTGCAGAATGGCAGAGGATCTGTGTGGCACCTTATTCTAGGTAGCCAGGTAGGTAAGCTGTTTCAGCAGTGGTCAGTTCAAGGAGGGGCCTGAATCAGAGCTTCTTCTTGCAAGCAGAGTAGGTCAGCATAGTGTCCACCCAGTATCTCATGGAACATGCAGTTATGGAGCTTACTGGGGGTACAGTACACAATACAGGAAGAAAATGAATGTTGGACACCACCTGTCCTGTGTTGGCTCTGTTGCCTCAAGCTCTGGCTCCAGCCTGTGTCTTAGAATAAGAGGGAGGTGAAGCCATCATTAATCTACATTAAATATCCCGCCTCCATTGTGTTTAGATGGTTAGTGGAGATAGAGGAGGAGAGAGGTAGTGGGCTGTCATTTACCACTGTGTATAGACCAACGTGTGTGACTCTATAGTCACCTGCGCTGCTCAGATGTGATAGGGAGGAAATGCTCAGCATAGAAACTCACTGAAAACTGAGCATGTGCAGAGCTGCCAACACTGCTCTGCAAAATCTCTAGCTGAATTGGGGACATGAACAGAAGGTGGAGATAGAGAGCAGCAGGACCAACCAGGTTTATTGCAGAATACAGAAAACAAATCTCATAGTGACTGAGGGAGTATTAACAGCATGGAATATACCATTTACTCATAGTTTTTATTATGTGGGTTTAGTGACACTTCAACCACTTCAATACCAGGCACTTTCGCCCCTTCCTGCCAAGGACAGTTTTGAGCTTTCAGCGCTGTCACAATTTGAATGACAATTGCGCGGTCATGCAACACTGTACCCAAACTAATTTTTTATAATTTTCTTCCCACAAATAGAACTTTCTTTTGGTGGTATTTGATCACCTCTGGGGTTTTTATTTTTTGCTAAACAAACTAAAAAACTAAAAAAGACCAATTTAAAAAAAGTTAGTTTCTGTCATAAAATTTTGTTTTCTCCTTCACTGACGGGCACTGATGAAGTGGCACTGATGGGCACTGATAAGGTGGCACTGATGAGAAGGCACTGATATGCAGCACTGATGGGCACTAATAGGTGGCAATGATGTGCACTGACAAGCGGCACTGATTGGCACTAATGGGCAGCACTGCTGATGAGGTACTGACAGGTGTTACTGCTGGGCTCTGATTGGCACTGTCGTGGGCACTGGCAGACTTTATTATTGGGGCACTGCTGGCCACTGGCAGCTGATGGGCACATCAGCTGCCAATCAGATGGGAAACATCTTTGGAGACGCTTATGGTAGAGAAATGAACATTAAATTCAAGGGCAACAGCTCTGGTGGACATTCCTGCAGTCATCATGATAATTGCACGCTCCCTCAAAACTTGTGCCATCAGTGGCATTGTGCTGGGTGATAAAACTGCACATTTTAGAGTGGCCTTTTATTGTGGCCAGCCCAAGGCACACCTGTGCAATAATCATGCTGTCTAATCAGCATCTTGATATACCACACCTGTGAGGTGGCTGGATTATCTCAGCAAAGAAGTGCTCAGTAAGGCCCCTTTCACACTGGGGAGGTGCGGGCGTCGGCGGTAATGCAGCGCTATTCGGCCGCTAGCGGTGCGGTTTTAACCCCCGCTAGCAGCCGAAAAAGGGTTAAAACCGCCGGCAAAGCACCGCTGCATCGACGCTTTGCCGGTGGTATAGCTGCGCTGCCCCATTGATTTCAATGGGTAAGAGCAGTTTAGGAGCGGTGAATACACCGCTCCTTCACCGCTCCAAAGATGCTGCTAGCAGGACCTTTTTTTACCGTCCTGCTAGCGCACCGCTCCAGTGTGAAAGCCCGCCGGCTTTCACACTGGAGTGAAAGGAGATGCTTTTTTCAGGCCCTATACAGGCACTATTTTAAGCGCTGAAAGGGGCCTAACACTGAGTTAGACAGATTTGTGAACAATATTTGAGAGAAATAGGCCTTTTGTGTACATAGAAAAAGTTGTAGATCTTTTTAGTTCAGCTCATGATAAATAGGGGCAAACACAAAAGTGTTGCGTTTATAATTTTGCTCAGTGTATATAGTTTTTAAGGTCATTTACTATATTTTCAAAAATTCTACTCAAGCAGGTGGTTTAACGGAAAAATTGCTGAAGTTTGAAGTTATAACTTCCAACCAGTAATTTCATAGTAAATAGATAAATAATAAATTATTATGTTATAACAAATAGCATAATAATATATGATTTAGCTTGATTAAAACAGTACCTTTTCAACAGCAGCAGATTCTCATTCTCTCTTAACTGTGTGAGAAAAACACGTAATTGTGGGTAAATCTTATATTATTTTTCTTGTAGTTAAGAGGGCTGGGCTATGACACTGCAGTGAGAGGCGTGCCTCCACTGCAGCACTTTTATTGGACAGCTTGGGCCAATGGTACTTTACCATTGGTCCAAGACTCCAAGCTGTCCAGTGGCAGTTTAGGACTTTTCAACCATTTACAACCCAAATTTTGGGTCTCTGTGACCCCAGGTCTCCGAGCTACGACCCTCGAAGCTCGATCGTTTTTTTTGTTATTCTTTTTTTATGTTCATGATACGTCTCTGATACACACACACACACACACACACACACACATATATATATACATACACACGTACAAAATCCTATATATACAATCCTATACCCACAGTTAATGCAGAGGAAGGCAACAAAGCCCCAATAAAGCATGATCCAATTTGCTCCAGCAGGGGAAAAAATTCCTTCCTGATCTCCCAAGAGACAATAGGATATTCCCTGGATCAACTTTACCTATAAATATTAGTATTCAGTTATATTATGTTAAAAAGTCAACAAAATGAAACTGCGCTTGTGAAGTATTCAATCAATCAAAACGAGAAAAATTACAAAAGCCGCACAACACGTGTGATAATGTTCACAATAAAAGTTGTAAATACAAAAACTGTGTTGCGCTAAACCAAAAAGGAATAAAAACATCAAAAAAATAAGTCCAAAGTTTTACTTACCTCCTCATAAAAAGAAATCAGGTTTGTTTGACAACTTCTGTCTTGAATCCATGCTGTTTGTTGCTTATATTTTTTTCCAACAATAACTCGTCTATGTGGTCTTTTTTTAACCTCAAGCCGACCAGCCGCCGCAGTTACACTGCAGCAGGTTGGCATGGCTGCGCAAATCGCCGTAGGTATACATCACTCCTTTCTGTGTGTCTCCAGAGCCGATGGCACCTGTGATCGCTAGTGACAGAGCAGGAACGTCAATCTGTGTAAACACACAGATCCACGTCCTGTCAGGGGAGTAGAGACAGATCGTGTGTTCCTGTTCCTAGTATATAGGAACACTAAATCGGTCTCCTCCCCTAGTCAGTCCCATCCCCCCCACAGTTGGAACACACCTAGGAAACACAGTTAACCCCTTGATTGCCCCCTAGTGTTAACCCCTTCCCTGCCAGTGACATTTATACAGTAATCAGTGGCTATTTTTAGCTCTGATTGCTGTATAAATGTCACTGGTCCCAAAAAAGTGTCAAAAGTGTCCGATCTGCCCACCGTAATGTTGCATTCCTGATGAAAATCGCAGATTGTCGCCATTACTAGTAAAAAAATAAATAATAAAAATGCCATAAATCTATCCCCTATTTTGTAGATGCTATAACTTTTGCTCAAACCAATCAATATACACTTATTGCGATTTTTTGTACCAAAATATGTAGAAGAATACATCGGCTTAAACTGATGAAGACTTTTTTTTGGGGGGGGGGGGGGGATATTTATTATAGCAAAAAGTACAAAATATTGTGGTTTTTTTTCAAAATTGTCGCTTTTTTTTGTTTATAGCGCAAAAAATAAAAAATGCAGAGGTGATCAATTACCACCAAAAGAAAGGTCTATTTGTGGGGAAAAAAGACATACATTTTGTTTTGGTACAACCTCGCACGACTGTGTAATTGTCAGTTAAAGCGACGCAGTGCAGTATCGCAAAAAATGACCTGGTCAGGAAGGGAAATCCTTCCGGGGGTGACGTGATTAAACTCTCCAGTATCTTTCCGACTATAGAAGTTAAACTAACAGGTCTATAATTACTTGGTAAAGACTGTGATGCCTTTATAAATATTGGCACCACATTGGCCCTGCGCCAATCCAGTGGTACTATTCCAGTCATTAACGTGTCCCTAAATATTAGAAACAATGGCCTTGAAATGACAGAGCTCATTTCTTTTAGGATCCGTGGGTGGATGCCATCTGGTCCAGGTGCTTTATCCACCTTTATTTTGTCTAAATATTTCAAGACCATATCAGTTTTGGGCCATAGTGGTTCATTGGGGACTGTGTCAATACCTCCCCATTATGGACATGAGCTCCCCCATGCTCCTTTGTATACACAGAACTGAAGAAGGTATTTAATAAATTTGCCTTCTTTTTGCCCCCAGTCACCCACTCTAGATTATTTTGTAAAGGGCCTACATGCTCAGACCTGACCGACATTGAGCAAAGGTGTGTAATTAGATGGGACGGAATGCTTCACAGAGAAACTTGGAACATTACGCAGCTGCACGCAGTACAACACCATAATGTTGACTTTGAAATAACCGTGGACCTGCCTGGTCTCAGGCATTGATGGGCACGTGCATGAGTGGAGAGGAATGCCTATATGTGTGTAGGGTCACACCCACACATAGATCATTTTTTTCAAATTTTTAATTTTTTGCAAATTCTTCTTATTGAATTTAGAAAAGTGTAAGTTGTACAAAACAAAGCCTATTAAGCATATCCAGGTATGAACAAAAAAAAAAAGGCAACAATAAAACAAACACATATTATAGATGGAAAGTGACCAGTGAAGTAACTTTTTCTTATTTGATTGATACGCTCATTAACCAGCTGGTTCTGGTAAGTGCATTTCCTATTGGGTTGTGGCACAAGTGGTGTGGTGAAGGAAACCCGAACACATTGGGATTGTTTTTAAACATCTTTATTTCATGAGGATTTATGATACACTGACGGCCGTTGTTTGATTGACTTGTCACTGAGTTTATGATCACCCTCACATTTTCTAAGTGGACTTTAACAAATATTTAGTGATTGTGAATACACCTTTTTTTACATGAACACTATGGGGGTTATTTACTAAAGGCAAATCCACTTTGCACTACAAATACACTGCAAGTGCACTTGAAAGTGCACGGAAAGTGCACTTGGAAGTGCAGTCGCTGTAGATCTGAGGGGAAGATCTGAAATGAGGGGAAGCTCTGCAGATTTTATCATCCAATCATGTGCAAGCTAAAATGCTGTTTTTTATTTTCCTTGCATGTCCCCCTCGGATCTACAGCGACTGCACTTCCAAGTGCTCTTTCGGTGCACTTTCAAGTGCACTTGTAGTGCACTTGTAGTGCAAAGTGGATTTGCCTTTAGTAAATAACCCCCTATGTTTTTTTAAAGGTTATAAGTTTGAGTATTCTATTGTAACACTCATTTGATGTATTCTTTATGGTAATCCATCTTGCCAATTATTCTATAGTGCTGCTAATGTTTTAGGAATATTTTCTTTCTTTTACATATATTTGATCATTTAGTTTTATTTATTTAGTTCCTGTACTACTCCTCTACTACTTGGGGTCGACTTCGGATTGGCGTGCATTGACTTCCATTACAGAAGTCGCGCTGTACGGGGCGGCTTCAGAGTCGTATGACTTTGAAGCTGCCCCAGTGTGAACCGGCACTAAATGTTACATATAAATAATTTTAAGCAGTTTAAGCATGCTACTAAAATCGCTGCTCACTATGAGTAACAGCAAATCGCAGATTGGAGCAAATACACAGATGGAACAAATAGCTCCCTATAGCTTAAGCTATACAGATAGCATGTAGTAGCAGTAAATCATACTGGTCTTGAGTGTTGTGCGGTGGTGTGTAATTAATTGCTATTACATACTAATTGTGAAGCTTACACCATAGGGAGCCCTTTTTTGTCATCTGTGCAGCAATCAATGGGCAGCGTGATTGAGCAACTTAATATCACCCATGTGCTTCTGCACTAACTAGAATCCCTATAATCTGGAGATCTCAACAAACCTGCATGAAGTGCCACATAAAGTCTACATTGCCATGCGGCATATGGTGGGAGCCGGTGTGTGCATGTTCTACATGGTGTCAGAAGTGGTCATGGTTCTGCAGGCATAACTCTAAAAAAAGACATCTTCTCAGTAAGTAAACCAAGAAGATTAAACTATTTACTAGAAAAGACATATGCACAGACGGAGCGAGTGCCTGCCACACATGGGGATATATTCGTGTAGACAGACTCTGCAGTAAGCTAACATCATGCCAGAGAGAAAATATTGAAAATCTGTAACTGCATAAAATGTGGACTGTTACATCAATTGAAGTGCTTGGCTTCTAAAATGTAGGGCTATAGTTTGGAGAAAAGAATCAGTTTGTGAGACGTTCTGGGACCAAGATGACTATGATAAAACATCATAAATGAAATCTGAGGGAAATAAACCCATTTCCAATTGTCATTTCCAAGCAAGTACAAGATTGCAAAGAGAATCAGCAGCAAGATGAGGCACTGGATATAGATTTAACTATTAAAGAGAGAAACCGCAGCTAGCTACTGTAGATATTGGAACAAATGCTATTGTGGTATCTGCTGATGATGATGAATTCACTGCCAAGGTCTGTGAAAATGCAACTTGCCACAGCTATAGTGTCCTATGGTGGCCAATTCCTCAAGGTTGTACGCTATGAGAATGCTACACCTATTGAAGTACACGTTATGGAACCAAGTCATGACTGTAACAAATCTTAAAGTGAACCTCTAGCAAACCTGAGTATATTTAAAAGCATAAGCAAAGGACCCCTTCCATGTAAACTGTATGTCAAAATGATATGTAGATCCAGAGATATTGGCAGCTGAAGAAGCTCAATTGGGCCAGTGAAAGGGGGGGGGGCTTGGGTGGCCATCGTTGTTGGCCGGGTGGCTGGGGGGGGTGGGTTTGTCCGGCCGGCCGGTATGGGAGAGACCTGTCATCCGCACTGCCCATCACCTCACTTCATAGTGCGCAACCTGGTTCAGCCTCTGGGGAGCAATGCCAGCTACTGAAATTCCAGAAATTAAGACGATAGGACCTGTGAATATTTAGATGAAGCCTTTTGTATGCTAGTTTTTACAGTGTCTAGCTTTAAATGGGCATCAATTAATTTTACTATTATTTTGTTCACTGCAGTCCTGTTGTGGCGTTCCACATGCTGGTGTATATGAAGCATAAGTTCCAAGTGGATACTTTTCACCATCATCCTGTTCACCAGAGGAAAGCTGCCATGTTCCATGCTATGTGATTGTTTCCATCGGTTTCATTTATTGATCCGTTTATTCTGATATCGTTTCATTCATCTTTCATCTACATATATTAGGATTTATGTTATAATTTCATTTCATATCATTATATAATAACACATTTGTGGTTCATTCATGTTGTTTTAGGCATGTAACATATATGGATTGATAACATCTTAGTGTCATGCATTTATGTATGTATTTTCAAACAATCAAATGTTTACTACTCATTGCATTATTCACACAATTTATTCTTTTTTTCATTTTTGAATTTCACACTTTGATTCATTATTTATATTTATATGTGTGTATATATATATATATATATATATATATATATATACACATATATTTTTTTGCTATGTGTTTTTTATATATATATATTTTATACACAATACATCATGGAGTATTATTAGCTAGATTATATATTTATGACAACTGTGCACAACGCATAGACACATGCGTTATTTTCACCTTATTTCATTGCATTTTATTTATTTTCGCAGTGCACTTTCTTTCATTCACTTATATAAATAGTTTCCAATATTTAACTACACCATGTTATGCCATTTTGTTACATTATAATGTCACTTGATGGGTCTTTATCACCATTTTTTACGGTTTTTACTGGCATATTCACCCATTTATGCACTCTAGTTTCACTCTTTATAGTAGCACATTTTTTACTCATTTATTCACGTTTATATTTATTTATATATATTTTTATGAATATACATATAAACACACACATATATATACATATTTTTTTTGCTTACACACATCATACGGACATGGAATTAACATTGGGTTATGAGTACTTTCAGTGACACACATTGAAGGTTTGAATTATGTGCTTGATGGAGTCAGGCTGGCTACTTAATTGAACCAGCTGGTTAGTTAATTTACCAATTAAACCATCAATCAACTCAATGTGTGTAAAGTTATGAATACATTTATTTGCCATATTTTCCCATGTCTGTTAGCTATGAGTAAGCACTCCTGGTAGTGTGAAACGCGTTAGAAGTTTTTGCTTTGCTGTGACCCACATTTGTGTGATTTTTTTTTACAAATAAAAGGCATTGAAATTTATTTTGGAGTGCGGTCGTCCAGAGTCTTTTCAATCTATCGTCATCAGTATGTGCCGTGCCATGCCTGCACCTGGGTCTCTCTATCTTAGGAGAAGCTGCAAACCTCAGTTGTGTGGATTATCCTGGAGCGGTGGTTCCCCTACCTACTGAAATTCCAGCCAATGAGGCTGTAGCCACGTTCCTGCATGACATTAGCCCTCTCACTTCATGCAGTGATGTGAGAAGGTGGAGAAAAATACGGAGGAGAATAAATTAAATAATTAAAAGAGGTGAGTGAGGACTTAGAGTATATTTTCAGATAACACATTTTCATACAGAAAAATAAATGTTGTAAAACTTATACAGTATGTTTGTATAGTTTATATACTGTTTTTGTGCCTGCTTGCAAAATTAAAGTGGGCCGTTTTGGATGAAGTCCCGGGACAAATTTTTGTCCCAGTCCAGCCCTGGGCCCTTCCACTTCTCTAGTTCCCAAATCTCCTACTGAACCACAATGTGCTACATGTGCATTGTGTGAGTGTGTTGCCTTATCATCATTGTCTGAACATACCCTGAAGGGGTATATGCTCCTCAGTTTGAATTTCCTAGGTCTGCAAAAGGTATACAATAAAGTGGTATTAAACCCTTCTTTTTCACTTTGTGCTACCCGCCTTGGAAATGGTCTGAACTTGTGCTGTTTAGTAAATATTCATATCGGCTCAGGCCAATGACCTCACTGGTGCATGCACAGTATATTCTTGCATCCACAGCCAGGGTCGGGACAAGAGGTGAGCAGAAGGGACAGCTGCCCTGGGCACATTGAAACAAGGGGGCAGAGAAAATTGGCAGGGAAGTAAATCCCTTCTATGGCATGCATTAACCGTGGGGGAGGGGGAGCAGTTGAAGTAGACAAGAAATAATTAAAGTACCATATGGATATAAACATAATGTTTACATTTTGACCATAGATATACTTTAAAGCAGGGGTCTCAAACTGGAAGCCCTCCAGCTGTTGCGTAACTACAAGTCCCATGATGCATTGCAAGGCTGACAGTTACAAGCATGACTCCCACAGGCAGAGGCATGATGGGATTTGTAGTTTCGCAACAGCTGGAGGGCTGCTCATTTGAGACCCCTGCTTTAAAGATCATTGTACTGGCCTTTTAAACTGGACTTTTAAAGAAGAATTGTACTAAAAGTTTACACCTCTATGCTTTAGTGCCTTTCATTAAGCAGAACAAATTCTGCTTCCTGTAACTTTGGTGAGATTTCCAGATAACCAGGGCTTGTGTACCTGATAGCCTGGGCTCACAGGAAGTGGTTTAAATGACACACTAAAACTGGAAAAGGTACACCATCTAGTGGACAAGCAAACTGTCTGTAGGGGACAGAAAGATGCAAAAGTTCCTTTATATTTGTGCAATTAATTTGTTTTTAACTTGGAGTTTTGCTTGGACCACTCATCACTGACCACCACCATAAGGTACACTAGCTCCTGGTTACTAAAATTTTGTAAGTGTGCTGTGGTGTGTTTCATGTTTAATGGCACCCTAATGCATGTGCATAGCAGAACAGAACAATGCATGGTAGCGCACTACCATGTGTTGTTGTGCGATGCATTACAAAAAAGTACATGAACCTTTTGCTGTGCGATTTGATGCAAGGGGGAGCCTGTTCTAATAGCATTGAAACGCAATAGCTTTTTTTCTAAACTGCTTACAGAAACCAGCAAATTTATAAACATTTACCGTTTTACAGACTATATAACTATATTTATTTTGTACAACACTGCATAAATGGGGGACTCTTGCCCTGACAGCACCTGCGTCTGTCTGAATATCCGAACAGCGGCTGTATCTGATGGATGCAGCTTCTGTTCGGAGGACAATTTTCTACCTGGCTCCTTTAATAATCAGATCAAAGTATGGCCGTTTCACGGGTGCCAACAGGGCCACCGACTGATCAAATTTAACGACCGTGCATGGCCACCTCTAGGCTGATGTCAGATGGGCGACAAGAGACAAATCGACCAGTGGCAGGATTGCTAAAGAGGTTTGTGGTTAGGGTGCAGCGTGGTGCATCGACGGCCAAGAATACGCTCGGCCGGGGTGGAAGAGAACAGCATATTGAAAGAGTTCCAATAATGTACAATCAGGCCCAGTGGGTAGGCACAGCTGACCGGAGCCACTTACAAACAGTAGCAGAGGACGAGATCTTGAAATGTTGCTGACAGCTTCTGCAGTGAGGAGAGGGAATGCAGCTTGGCCACTACAGACTCAAACGGGAGTCTTCCTATGAGGAGATGGTCTCCTCTCTGCACTTTCACTACTTCTCTGCAACCTTTCCTTGCTGCTATGTCCTGTCCCTGTCAGACAGAGTACCTGACCCTACACTAGCCACTCGCATAAAGGGCACCTAACCCTAAGTCTAAATAGTCTCTGCCCTCCCCAAGATGGCCACGACCTCCTGTCAGATACCAGCATCCAATCGGACAGCTATCTCCCTGGTGACCTCAGGAAGTCATAGAGGAAGCAAGTTCCTTCCGACTTCCATCCCCTACTGCAGTGATGGCGAACCTTGGCACCCCAGATGTTTTGAAACTACATTTCCCATGATGCTCATGCACTCTGCAGTGTAGTTGAGCATCATGAGAAATGTAGTTCCAAAACATCTGGGGTGCCAAGGTTCGCCATCACTGCCATACTGCATTGCCCCTTCCGTTGAGCACCACCTTTAGTGGGGAGTACAGACTGCACCTGCCTACAGCTTGTCTGACTGTCCTTATGGAATCGCTCCCTCTGTAGCCAGATGCAGCTTGATGTCATGCTGTCACTGGGCTGTACTCTGCTGAATTATGATTGCCTGTAATGGAAACAACATCTGACTGCCTCAGCTACAGAGGGAGCGATTCCATAAAGACATACAGGGAGCCTCTTAGCCATTCTATCTCTGGTGATTGTGACAAATTTTCAGTGCCTGTGGCTGAAGCTCCTTCTGACATCAGACTAATGCCCCGTACACACGGTCGAAAATTCCGACCACAGAATCCGTCGGATTTTTTCCGACGGATTTTGTCCGACACTGGTGTTGCATACACACGGTCGGACAAAGTTGTCGGAAAATCCGATCATCCTGAACGTGGTGATGTTCGTTGCGTACGACGGGACTACGTAGAGGCTAGTAGCCAATAGCTTTGGTCTTGTAATGTGATCTGAGCATGCGTGGCACTTTGTCCGTCGGAATTCGCTACACACTATCGGAAAAAGTCCGATAGGACTTTGTTGTCGGAAAATTTGAGAGCAGGATCTCAAACTTTTTCCGTCGGAAATTCCGACGGAAAAAGTCCGATGGAGCCCACACACGGTCGGAATTTCCGACAACATGGTCCGATAGGACATTTTCCGTCGGAAAATCCGACCGTGTGTACGGGGCATTAGAGTTGCTCAAGTCCTAAAATGATATCTAGATATACAACATAGAAGAGTAGGAATGGTATAGTCAATAAAATGGAAAATGGCGGTGGTTGCTGGAAGTGAACAACTTGCAATGGTTGTAGTAAGGGATTTGCAGTTTGAAAATGTCCACTTCAGACCATTACTACATCTGTTCCTATATCATCGACTTTATTACACAAGAATGCTTCACCTCAGTTTTGTCAGATGCAATTGAGGAACATCTGCTGCAACATAACCCATTATAATTAACAGTAGGGATGGGCCCGGTGTTCGATTCAAACCCATGTTCGAATCGAACATCGGGCGTTCGCCCGTTCGGCGAGCCCAGAACTATTTGGGCCGCTCGCATCACATTCGTGTGATGCGAGTGGCCCGCAATGCATTGCGCCAGTCGCAGTGCAATGCTGGCTGATGATTGGCCAAGCATGCACTGTGACCCCGCATGCTTGGCCAATCACAGCGCCGGCAGCGAGGAGAGCCATAATTGGCTACAGGCAGGATGCCTGTAGCCAATTATAGCTCAGGGGGTTTAGTACACGCCCCACGGTATAAGAGGCCGCCGCGGCGGCGGCCTCGCATATTGTGTTTCAGTGTCAGCGTGTCAGTGTGCTGCTGACTGCTGACATCATGTGCTGTATTTCTGGGGATTTGTGTGTGCGTGCTGTTAGTACAGCATTGCAGTATCACATCTGGGGGGTGTCTATAGGTTGCCTGTGAAGGGGGGCAGGTTTCCTGTGCTTAGAACTGTCCCTGCAAAAAGTGTCATTTTTGCAGGGAAAAAAGCTATTTATAAGCACTCTAATGAATTGATGGCTCCCGTAACACAGAGAACTGTCATTCATTGATAAAAAAAAAAAAAAAAAAGCGTGGGGGTCCCCCCAAATTCAATAACCAGGCCCTTCAGGTCTGGGATGGATATTAAGGGGGACCCCAGCCAAAAAAAAAAAAAAAAAAAAAAAAAATGGCGTAGGGTCCCCCTCAAAATCCATACCAGACCCTTGAGGTCTGGGATGGATTTTAAGGGGAACCCCAGCCAAATAAAATGGCGTGGGGTCCCCCTCAAAATCCATACCAGACCCTTATCCGAGCACGGAACCTGGCAGGCCGCAGGAAAAGAGGGGGGACGAGAGCGCCCCCCCTCCCGCCGGAACCGTACCAGGCCACATGCCCTCAACATTGGGAGGATGCTTTGGGGGTCTGTGACCCCCAAAGCACCTTGTCCCCATGTTGATGAGGACAAGGGCCTCTTCCCCACAACCCTGGCCGGTGGTTGTGGGGGTCTGCGGGCGGGGGGCTTATCGGAATCTGGAAGCCCCCTTTAACAAGGGGACCCCCAGATCCCGGCCCCCCCCTGTGTGAAATGGTAAGGGGGTACAAAAGTACCCCTACCATTTCACCACAAAAGGGTCAAAAAAAATGACAGGAGACGGTCTTTGACAATCCCTTTATTAAAATCTTCTTTCTTCTTTCTTCTTTCTTCTGGTCTTCCTTTCTTTATCCTTCGGTTTCTTCATCTTCTCCTTCCGGCATCTTCTTCCATCTTCTTCTTCCATCATCTTTTTCCTCCGATCCGCTTCTTCTTGCGCTGGTCTTCTCGTCCTTCTCGTCCGGCATCTTCTTCCATGGCGTCGGCGTCGGTGTCTCTTCTTGGGCCACTCCTCGCAATGGGAGGCTCCCGCTGTGTGAGGCTTCGCTGCGTCTGACACCAGGTGCCCTCCGTTATAAAAGAACTGTCAGACGGAGCGAAGCCTCACACAGCGGGAGCCTCCCATTGCGAGGAGCGGCCCGACAGAAGAACAGACGCCGACGCCATGGAAGAAGATGCCGGATGAGAAGACCAGCGCAAGAAGAAGCGGATCGGAGGAAGAAGAAGATGGAAGAAGAAGATGGAAGAAGATGACGGAAGGAGAAGATGAAGAAACCGAAGGATGAAGAAATAAAAAAGAAGATTTTAATAAAGGAATTTTTTACAATTTTTGACACTTTTTTGGTGAAATGATAGGGGTACTTTTGTACCCCCTTACCATTTCACACAGGGGGGGGCCGGGATCTGGGGGTCCCCTTGTTAAAGGGGGCTTCCAGATTCCGATAAGCCCCCCGCCCGCAGACCCCCACAACCACCGGCCAGGGTTGTGAGGAAGAGGCCCTTGTCCTCATCAACTTGGGGACAAGGTGCTTTGGGGGTCTCAGACCCCCAAAGCATCCTCCCAATGTTGAGGGCATGTGGCCTGGTACGGTTCAGGCGGGAGGGGGGGCGCTCTCGTCCCCTCCTCTTTTCCTGCGGCCTGCCAGGTTGCGTGCGGATAAGGGTCTGGTATGGATTTTGAGGGGGACCCCACGCCATTTTTTTTTGGCTGGGGTTCCCCTTAAAATCCATCCCAGACCTCAAGGGTCTGGTATGGATTTTGAGGGGGACCCTACGCCATTTTTTTTTTGGCTGGGGTCCCCCTTAATATCCATCCCAGACCTGAAGGGCCTGGTTATTGAATTTGGGGGGACCCCACGCTTTTTTTTTTTTTTATCACTTTTTTTTTTTTTTATGAATGACTTTCAATGAATGACTGTTCTCTGTGTTACGGGAGATGTCAATTCACATTAGCCGCGAGTGATTTTAAATAGCTTTTTTTCTTGCAAAAATTACACTTTTTGCAGGGACAGTTCTAAGCACAGGAAACATGCGCCCCTTCACAGGCATACTATAGACACCCCCCAGGTACGAAATTTAAAGGAATATTACACTTTTATTGTTTCAATTTAAGCATTATTAAAATCACTGCTCCTGAAAAAACTTCAGTTTTTAAATTTTTTTTTGCATTGATACATGACCCAGGTCCCCAAACACTTTTCATGACAATAACATGCATATTAGCCTTTAAAATTAGCACTTTTGTTTTTGAACGTTCGCATCCATTATATTTCATAATATAACTGGGTACTGACATTTATAGGTAAAGTTGATCCGGGGAAAATCCGATTGCCTCTCGGGGGATCAGGAAGGAATTTTTTCCCCTGCTTTAGCAAATTACAGAATGTTCTGCTGGTTTTTTTTTGCTTTCCTCTGGATCAACTGTGGGTATAGAATGGGGTATATGGGACTGTATGATATATATATATATGTATATATATATATATATATATATATATATATATATATATATATATTTTTTTTTTTTTTTATTTGTGGTTGAACAGGATGGACTTGTGTCTTTTTTCAACCTAACTAACTATGTAACTATGTAACTATGTAACTAATAGGGTTCTAAAGCTCGCACAGACTTTAGGTCCGTTCGCGGGTTCTGGTGCGAGCTGAACGGGGGGGTGTTCGGCTCATCCCTAATTAACAGATATTCATTATAATTAACAGATACAAGTAAAAGTGTTATGCAACAAGAATATCATACATAGCGGAAAACCCAATTCCTGAATTTCTATGGGTCACCGAGCACAGTTATTTATATCCAGTGTGGGATATTGAAGCAGAGGACAGCACATTACAGGAAATAATGGTGCAAATAAAGAGAACTAAATTATTAAAGAACAAGCAGCACATTGTTTGGGCCCCCTGGGGAAATAGGTCACGTAGAAGTCACATAAGTAACACCTACAGTATTTATGCCCTTTTCCGTTGTGAAGAAGAAGTCCTGCAGTTTGAGCCATAATAAAATGAAAATATTATGAAGTCTCCATTGGTGGTTAAGCAGAAGTACAATCAAGAATAGGTTTACAGAAAATTTGTCTTGAAGCTAAATAACTGTGTGAAAAGCTTCTGACAGAAGCAGTAATCTTTTGACTCCCAACAACATGAAAGATCTACGGCAGTTTATGCTTTTTAACATGGAGTAACCCTTGAAATAACTTTCTGGTCTCAGGGAATCCCTACTAATAATACTATATCTTCAAAACACTGTACATTAGTGTGATGCACTATAATTACACCCAAAAGTGGTAAAACAATTATGCAAAAGAGTCTGTAATAATATAATAGAACAAGGTCTCTTATGCAGTGATTCCAATAAATTTACAGAAAAAAGGCTTTTTTCACCATGATCCACCACCACCAAGAGATCCAAATCTGTTTACCAGATATTAGTGACTCCTAATGCCACGTACACACGATCGGAATTCTCGTCGGAAAAAGCTCTGGTGGTTTTCCCGACGGAATTCCGACGGAATTCCGCTCAAACTGTCTTGCCTACACGCGGTCACACCAAATTCCGACTGACAAGAACGCGGTGACGTACAACACTACAACGAGCCGAGTTCAATGCTTCCGAGCATGCGTCGAATTGTTTCCGAGCATGTGTAGGAATTTTGCACGTCAGAATTGCTACAGACGATCGGAATTTCCGATAGAAACCTTTTCCGTCGGAAAAATTGAGAACATGCTCTCAATTCTTTGCTGTCGGAAATTCGGCCAGCAAAATTCCAATGGAGCTTACACATGGTCGCATTTTCCGATGAAAAGCTCTTATCTGTCTCATTCCGATCGTGTGTACGTGGCATAAGAGTCTAACCCACATTTGAAAGTTTCCACACTGGTCATCTCCACCATTTTTCGGGAAAGTTAATTTTTGGAAAAAACACTCCTTCAGATGACTCCTCCATACCATCCACCACAACGGGTCAGTGTGGGTGGGTAAGCACCCAAACAAGAGAATAATATGCTCCACATAGTTTGAAAACTGTATACATTTATTATAAAACCAGTTGAAAGTGCACTTACATAGATATAATAATGAACAGTGCTGTAAAACATTCAAAAATTGCGTTACCAGCATACTCCACACTATGTGGAGCATATGAATCTCTTGTTTTGGGTATTTACCTGCATGCACTGACTCATTGTGGTGGATGATGTTGAGGAGTCATCTGGAGGAGAGAGAGTGTTTTTTGCAGAGATTCACTTTCCAGAGTAATGGTGGAGACTAGTAATACCCCCCCTTCTCCCTGGTTCGGTTCATACCTTCTTTACATTTGCTTATAAGCACCACCCCCTCCCTCCCAATAATGTCTGGGAGGACAACAAGGAGAAGCAGACGTTCCCTTGGCACTGTAAGCGAGACAGCAACAAATGTGTCCACAGGCAAATGTGGATGTGGTGGTCATCAGTCCTCAGGCAGGGCATAATTTCCTCTGTTAAGTGAGTTTGCCCGTGCTATCCAGACACAGCATGTAGAGAAGGTGGTGTGCTGGCTTACTAAACCTTCCTCATCCTCCTCATCATATGTCACGCAAGCAGAGACAAGTGTGCAGTCCTCTGCAGTTGCCAGAGTGGATAAACCTGCCTCCTTGTCCACAAAGAGTAATTTTTCTGCACCTGTTTGACAGGTGCATATCATTGCAATTTGTTACAACAAGGCCAATTCTTGCTTTCATCAAGACTACCTCTATAGGGTTACGGTGGGAAGGCGCCACTAACACCCAAAGACCAATTTTTACGCACCCGAATGTATCCAAACATCTCTAATCTTGTTCCCAGTGCACTACATTGTGGCCTCATCATACACACTGGCTCCCCAGCTGTTGATGAGCAAAATAAAGGCAGCTTGCAAGGGAAATTTCATTTTTTTTGGGCTTTATAAATGCAATTATTGCTGCAGCAGATTCTAGACATGGTACAGATCTGCCACTTTACAGGTAGACTAAGGGGACCCCCCAGACACTATATTGGAAGGAATTTTTCATTTTTATGTTTTCACTTTAAAAACCGAAAAATCACTGCTCATTTAAAAATTACGTTTTTCACAAACTTTTTTTTTATTTTTTTTTTTACGGATACATGTCCCCCAGGGCAGGACTCGGACCCCTATAACCATTGTATTTTTTTGAATCAAAAAGGTTTTTATTAAACATTTTGCTTATCACAACAGTTTCCTTTGTACAGAAAGAAAGAAAATAACGATTTTTTCCTCAATAAACATGTGTAATACAGTTACAACCGGTACATTTCACTCATTGGCTACACGTATTGACATCCATTTATTGTACACCCAGATTCATACGGTAAAATCTATGAACATTGCAGAAGTCTGGACATAACCAATTCCCTGGGGCTCAAGCCGGGTGTGTCCAGCCATTTAGACCATATCTTTTCAAACCTGCCTGGGCTTCCCCTGTGTTGATATATATACTCCTCCATTATAAGTGTATTACCCATATGTGTTATCCATGAAGACAAGGTAGGTGGGAGTGTGGATTTCCACCCCAGTAGTATTAGCTTTCTAGCTTGGAACAATGCTCTGGAAGCTGCCATTCTAGTAGGTTCTTCCGGAATTATATCCTCCAGGACCCCCAGCAAACAACTCAGGGGGTCCATGGGGATCGCTGTCTGAAACACGCCATTTAATGTGCTAACTACCTCATGCCAATACCTATGGAGTTTTGGACATCTCCATAGTAAGTGTATAAGATCACCACTTTGTCTCCTACAGCGGCTGCAAAGTGGGTCTGGCAGTCTACCCATTTTAAAGTGTTTGGCAGGGGTGTAATGCACTCTCAACAGTATGTAGAGCTGTGAGACTTTCTGTGCTACATTAAGCGAAGATATGGTTACCGCTTGCATGGCCTATAACCATTGTATGCCCAGTTACTTGCATATAAGCCTTCAAAATGGGCACTTTTGATTTTTGACATTAGGGTCCCATTGACTTTAATGAGGTTCGTTATTCGGGTCCGCACATTCGTAGTGTTCCAAAGTTCTGGTGCGAACCGAACAGGGGCCTGTACAGCCCATCCCTACATGCCAACATTTCTGTAGCACCACAACAATGTGTTATTCACACTACACTACACTGTGCTATACACACTGCACTACACCATGTTATATACACTACACTGCACTGTATTATATATACTACACTGTGTTATATACACTGCACTACACTGTATTATGTACACCACTGCGCTAAACTGACTGAACGCACAATACACTAACTAACCTGCCTAACGTGCACTAATACACACTACATACAACTACAATGTAAGCAGACTTATATAGTCTGGGGTGTGGACTTAGCACCCTGCCTTTGGCCAATCATGGCCCTCACAGTACATCTCGCTATGATTGGCCAAAGCATACAGGTCCGGTGCATGCTTTGACCAATCAGCTGCAATCAATGCACTGTGAGATTGCATTATGGGGCGCACAGCGGTGGGCAGACTACCCATGAGTGCTCCGTACGTTTTTAACTGAACAAACGAACATCGGGCCCATCTCTAGTGGAGACGACCAGTGTGGAAACATTTCTTAATGTGGGTTAGACTCTTAGGAGTCACTAATATCTGTTAAGCAGATTTGGATCTCTTGGTGGTGGGGGATAACATTGGAGGAATCATTTTTTTCTGGAAGCTTATTGTAATCACTTGTTAAAGTGGGAGTAAACTCCCATGGTTGATATTTACCTATAGGTAAGCATAAAATAAGGCATACCTATAGGTACATAAATATCTCCTAAACATGCAATGATTAGGAGATATTTACTTGTGAATGGGATGGTGATGTCACCGGTGCATGCACTGTGAAGGAACAGCAGGCCGTTACGTTCCTTTGGAGTCCTGGGCAGTGTTGGTCATCTTACTTTAAAAAAGTAATTAGTTACATTACAAATTACTTCTCCCAAAAAAGTAATTGAGTTAGTAAGTCAGTTACTACATTGGAAAAGTAATTAGTTACTCAGAAAAGTAACTGTGATTTTTTTTTTTTTATATTCTTAGGGGCGGGTCTAGTATTACTGTAAGCAAGGGGTGCGTTCCCCCCTGCACGTCTATTTCCCCTCTGTACCCCACTACACATCTGTCCCCCCCCCCCACACACGTATATCTGTTCCCCCTCTGTACCCCACTACACGTCTGTCCCCCACCACACACATATATCTGTTCCCCCTCTGTACATCTGTCCCCCCCAAACTCACGGATCGGATCGTTGCTTGGATCAGAGTCACGGATCGGATCATTTTTTGGATCAGCAAATAATAATTGAATTTGCAAAAACCTGTAAAAATTCCACCACCATAAAGCCCCCACTGTAATATCCATAATCTCACCCACTGTAATATCCACGTCATCTCCTCAACTGTAATATTGGCTGAGTATGGCTGGGTATGGCTGAGCATGGCTGGGTACGGCTGGGTATCGCCGAGTATGGCTGGGTATTACCGTGTATTGCAGAGTATGGCTGGGTATTACCGAGTATTGCAGAGTATGGCTGGGTATGGCAGAGTATTGGCAGGGTGTTGCAGAGTATTGGCAGGGTGTTGCAGAGTATTGGCAGGGTGTTGCAGAGTATTGGCAGGGTGTTGCAGAGTATTGGCAGGGTGTTGCAGAGTATTGGCTGGGTATCGCAGAGTATTGGCAGGGTGTTGCAGAGTATTGGCAGGGTGTTGCAGAGTATTGGAAGGGTGTTGCAGAGTATTGGCTGGGTATCGCAGAGTATTGGCTGGGTATTACCGAGTATTGCAGAGTATGGCTGGGTATTACCGAGTATTGCAGAGTATTGCAGAGTATGGCTGGGTATTACCGAGTATTGCAGAGTATTGCAGGGTATGGCTGGGTATTACCGAGTATTGCAGAGTATTGCAGGGTATGACTGGGTATTACCGAGTATTGCAGAGTATGGCTGGGTATTACCGAGTATTGCAGAGTATGGTTGGGTATTACCGAGTATTGCAGAGTATTGCAGAGTATGGCTGGGTATTACAGAGTATTGCAGAGTATGGCTGGGTATTACAGAGTATTGCAGAGTATGGCTGGGTATTACGGGGTATTGCAGAGTATGGCTGGGTATGGTAGAGTATTGCAGAGTATAGCTAGGTATTACGGGGTATTGCAGAGTATGGCAGAGTATGGATGGGTATTGCGGGGTATTGCAGAGTATGGCAGAGTATGGCTGGGTATGGCTGGGTATGGCAGGATGTTGCAGAGTATTGGCAGAGTGTGGCAGAGTATTGGCAGAGTGTGGCAGAGTATTGGCAGAGTATTGGCAGGGTATTGGCAGGGTATTGGCAGAGTATTGCAGAGTATTACCTGGGTATTGCAGGGTGTTGTCAGGGTATTGGCTGGTATTGGCAGGGTATGTGCTGCTGGCATCCGATCTCTCCCCTCCACTGTACAGATCTGTACACAGAGGGGAGAGAGGAACCGGCGTCATCTTGTTTGTTTGTCTTGTTTACAAGTGATCGCTCTGTCATTTGACGGAGCAATCACATTGTAAACGGCCGACGGGTGCACCAAGATGGCTGCCGCTCCGGAGCTAGGCCGGAGCCGCAGCCATCTTGGTACACCAAGATGGCCGCCGCTCCGGAGCTAGGCCGAAGCCGCGGCCTTTCCTAAGGCCGAGGCTGCGGACGGCTCCACGGATCGCGGCGAGTAATTGCGGTAACGCCGCCCCAGTAATGGGAACGGCGTTACCGCGAGGGGAAGAGTAATCAGTTAGATCACTCGTTACCCTTTAAAGTAACGGCGTTACGTAACGCCGTTTACTTTAATCGCGTTACTTACAACACTGGTCCTGGGCCTTAAATAGCTCCTCTTGCACGCACGCGTGGGAGTGATGTCATCGCAGCACGGCCAATTAGAAAGCCAGAGGATAAAGGTTTTTTCTTACCCTTTATGTTGGATCTCTTCTGATCCTCCTCATCCCCTCTCGTAGATACGCTGCTGCCCATATGTGTTGGGCTGCATTCTCTCTCCGTTGTCCGGCCTCTCCCTATCACGGGAGAGCCCCGCTCTTTAGTCTGGAGACCGCGGCCGGTGGTCATGGACCTTCGATCTGCTTTAGCTGGGTCCGCTGCGTTCAGAGTGTTGCCGGTCCGCTCCAGTGTTGGTCGGGGTCTGCTCGCTTCCATCTCCCTTATTTGGTCAGTCACACGCGGGGAGAGATATGCCCGTATCGCGCCGGCTTGTTGAGCTGTCTGTCTGCGCGTCGGCATCTCTCTCTCTACTGCAGCTGGGTTTTCCGCTCAATCAATCTAAATGACGGCAGGCTGTTTCATGTCCCGGGGGGTGGGGTACGAGGTGGAGAGCGCTCACTCAACGCGTCCACCTCCCATCTCGGCAGTAGACATTATATCATTATAAACCTTTACCCGAATTATTGATGGGACAAACGCTGGGACAGGAGAGGAAAGGGGATGGAGAAGATCCAGGGAGGAAACATAAGGACACGCAGGTAACCAGCCGAATTACACTGACATCCCTGACATCCCCCACCCTGGCACCCCCCGCCACTACAGCAAGTCCCCCCCATGCATATTCAATGGCACCTATGGAGGATATAATAGGGGTCACACTGGCAGCAAGGGAGGACAGTATTGAAATGAGTACACAGGAAGACCCCTTTGCAGACACCGTTGATATAGGAGAGTCGGGAGTGAGAAGGGAGGTAGAGGACCTAAACCCCTATGGGAAAGGATGTGAACCCCAAGAGACTATCCCCCAGACACCCAATGTACAGACACCCAATGTAGAATGGGACGGGGGTGATGTGTCCCCAATATCCGTGAGACATCTAGAAAAGCTAGAGACCGATATCAGAAAGCTGCTTAATGCGCTACCCACCAAAACGGATATTCAGCAATTAATCTCGGCAGTAGAACAATCATGTCAGCAAGCAGTGGAAGTTCTTAGAGAAGAGATCCATGAGGTGGGGCACAGAGTCCATGAGGTGGGGCACAGAGTAGAAACACTGGAAAATGGTCAAGAGGCAATAATACAAACAGTTACGGACATACAAGATACAACAAACTATCACGAAGATCTCTTAAACTCATTTAGGGACCAACTGGACGATTACGAGAATAGGGAGCGCAGGCAGAATATCCGGATAAAGGGATTACCGGAAGCAATACAGAGGACTGAGCTGCTCCCTATAATCCAACAAATATTCCGTCAAATAATGGGCGACGAGGCACCTGAATCTATTGAAGTAGACAGAGTGCATCGTGTCCCTTCCTATGTTAAACCAAATGTGGAAAGACCAAGAGACATAATATGTAAACTGCACAAATTTACAGTGAAGGAAGCCATAATGAAAAGTGCCCGCAGAAAAGCCGAAATTGTCCACGATGGAATACATATTTCACTATACCCCGATTTAACATACCGAACTCTGATGCAAAGACGCAGTGTTAAACCAATACTGGAAGCCCTACGCGCAGTAGAGGTCAAATATCGCTGGGGGTTCCCTTTTAGCCTTACGGCCTCCCGAAACGGAAAAACGGCAACCCTTAGATCCAAAGACGACATGCAGTCGTTTATGGAAACGTTAGAACTGCCCCCAATAGACATTATAGACTGGAGAAGAAGTGACTCTGGGAACCCCATACAACGTCCAGAAAAATGGCAGCAAACATCATATAGAAACCAACGTAAAAAAAGATAATGTAGAAGGGAAGGAATAAAGAAGAGGAATGTATTGAACAAGAGGAAATTATTAATTGGTGTACCCTAGGGGAGGGGGTGGGGGTGTGGTTCAGAGGATGGGGGGGAGAGGAGTAAAGTAGAGGGATGATAGAGGGGGGGGGGGGGGAGGGAAGGGGGAGAGAGAGGGGGAGAGGGGTAATTACAACTCCACACTCCCGTCCTTTTTTCTTTTCTTTTTTTTTTTTTTTTTTTCTCTCCCCCCTCTCCTTCCCCTCTCCTTCCCACATCCGCTCTCTGTTTAGGGAGAAGGGTGAAGGGAATAGGTATATGTATGACACAATGTTCGTTTTAAATATGCAGGTACACACAAGGTGTTATATATAAATATATAGAAGTGGAAATGTGGATGGATAAATATAAGGTGTGAACACTCACAAAACCGGGGTGTTACCCTTTTTTTTTCTCTTTTTTTTTTTTTTTTCCCTCCCCCCCTCCTCCCCCGGGGTGAGCCTGGGGAGGAGGAAGGGGGGGAAGGGGGATATGTAATGGGTAGATCAAAATAATACACTGAGTTTAGAAATGATGGTACACAAGACACAAGTTATATATAAGAAGGTAATTTGATGGATAGTGGATAATGAAGGAAATATTTTCCCCAGATTTTAGAAGTTTTTGATAGTTCTCCTTTTTTTTTTTTTTTTTTTTGTGTGGGGTGATGGGGGAGGGGAAGGGAGGGGGAGGGGAAGGGGAGAAGAGAAGGGACTTAGGGGGGTAAGTACCCCCTCTTTCCCTTTTTTTTTGTTTCCCTTTCTTGTGTGATCTCCACTTGGGAATTCAAATCACGGTTTATATCTGTGGTAGCACTTTTTTTTTTTTTTTTATTTATACTTTCTTTTTTTTTTGGTCCGCCACGATAGAGATAGAGAAGAAAAAATGTTAAATATTACTAAGTACATTATTCAAGGGATTTACATATGAAAGAAAGCACTATTTCTTTTGTGTTTTTTTTTTTTTTCTTCTTGGGTTTCCATTTGGGAATCCAAAGCACGATGTATACTTCTGACAATTCCCTCTTTATATGTTATAAAGCACACCATTCAAGAGATTCACATTTGAAAGAAAGCACCACCCCATTTTTTTTTTTTTTTTTTTTTTTTTTTTTTTTTTTTGGGCTCCATTTAGGAATCCAAACCACGGTTTGTGTCTCTGGCAATCCTCTTTTTTTTTTTTCCCCTCCTCTCCCCGCCACGATAAGAGGAGGGAGAGGGAGGGAAAGAAGAGAGAGGAAAAGACGTTAAATGTCACAAAGTACACTATTCAAGGGAATCCAAATCACGGTTTATCTTTGGCAACTCTCTTTTTGGTCTTTTTTTTTTTTTTTTTTTTTAATGATGTAATAATGATATACCAATGTATGCAGGAGAGGAGGTTTAAGAAATGAAAATCTGTTATAAATTATGCTAGTACACGATTTAAGGGATCCACATATGAAAGAAAACCCTCCTTTTTTTTTTTTTTTTCACTAGTTGTCTCCCTTTTATTTACCTTCTATTTACCTGTCTCCCGTTTCACTCCCCTTCCATTATTGACGTAGAGGGAGGTAATAGACCACTACCATCTTTGGTCAAGGGATGTATAAGCGGCAAGGGGTGATAGATAGTACAAGAAATTAGTCCCCGCTATCCCCTGCCCGCCTCCCCCCACATTCCCCCCATAGTTAATTAAAGGGGTCAGTTGGTGGAGGATATTAGGAAACTAAGGAAAAAGAACTAAGGAAAAAGGGCAGGAGGGAACTTAATGAAAGGCGGTCAATAAAAACTAAGAAATAGAGGCCCGGGGGGGGGGGGGGGGAACTAGATAAATGGGACGGGGTAAAGAGGAAATTCACTCAATAGGACAGGTCCGATATATAGGACTTGAAAATCTGCAACACTGCAGAAGGGTAGAGAGGTCGAGAGGGAGGGATTTATCCCTCAAAAGACCGCTCTTCCAATTAGTAAGCAACCCAAAAGTTTTTTTTTTTTTTTTTTTTTTTTTTTGTTTGTTTTTTTTTTTTTTTTTTTTTTTTCTTTTTTTGTTTTTTTTTGTTTTGTGTCATGTGCGATTCCTACCTCTCTCCAACCTTACCTGTGGATGAAGATAGTGAGCAGAGAAGAAAGTTTAGAAGATAAAAAAACTTTGCAATGGCAGCTCCAATAAAAATAATATCATACAATATAAGAGGATTAAAATCAGCCCAGAAAAGAGGTCGCCTATGGCAGGAAATGCGCCATTATGCAGCAGACGTGATCTTCTTACAAGAAACACACTTTTTGAAAGGAGAAACACTAAACATGGGATTAAATGTGTTCAACCAGTGGTTCCATGCCCCATCCCCGATAGCCAGGGCAAGAGGGGTGACAATAACATTCAGAAACACATGTCCGATAATAGTTATATCCACAAAGATAGACCCTGAAGGTCGCTACCTCTTTGTAAAAGCCAGACTAAATGGCTATAGCTACACCTTTGCCTCAATATATGCACCAAACACAGGAACGGTGAACTTTTTAATAAACACTCTGAAAGTATTGGAAGAATATAAAGAGGGGTTCCTTATTTTAGGGGGAGACTTTAATTTAGTATTGGACCCAAGCATAGACACTTAAACAGGGAAAACCCCCATATCCTTTAAAGCCCTAAAGCGTATAAAACAGTCTTTAAGATCCCTCCATCTGGTAGACGGATGGCGTGCAAAACATGATAAAATAAGAGATTATAGTTACTACTCCAAAACGCATAATATGTATTCGCGCTTAGACCTTTTTCTGGTGGACCAGTTCTACCTAGAAAAGATCAGGTCATGTACGATAGAATCAATCACAATTTCAGATCACGCCCCGATAACAATAACCATATATCCAGCATCAATGGGACATTTGGAACGAACATGGCGACTCAATGAGACCCTATTGGACGACAGTCATATAGTTGAGGCATTAAAAACTAAATTAAAAACCTATTTTGAAATAAACGTGCCTGGCGAAACCACTGATCAGGCCATATGGGAAGCCCATAAGTCAGTGATCAGGGGCGAGTTGATAGCTTATGGATCAAGGAAAAAAAAAGAAAAACAAAAAGAAATAACAGATCTACTGGAAGAGATTAACAATTTGGAAAAAAAACATAAAAAACACCTGGACCCAGCAGATATCAAACGTCTAGAAATGGCACGATACAAGTTGACACAATGTATAGACGGCAAAATTAGAAACAAATCCAGGTATTGGAATACAGGAACATAAAGTATCGGCTTATGCGGATGACTTATTATTTTATTTGTCAACACCGCAGACATCACTACCAGCCCTGATGACAGAAGTATCAAGATTTGGAGAACTATCCAATTTCAAGATTAACTTCGAAAAGTCAGTTATTCTTCCTAGCCATGTCCCGTTAGAAATGATGAGGACCCTGAAAGGTTCATACCCATTTATATGGAACAAAAAATCTCTTGTATATCTAGGGATACACATAACATCAGATCCCAAATTACTATATGATTTGAACTACAAGGGCTTAATAGAGGGGGTAATAGACGACCTGAGGAAATGGAGAGGAAAGGTATTAACATGGTTTGGAAGGGTGAGCGCAATAAAAATGAGTGTACTGCCCAAAATCCTTTATACCCTATATACAGTCCCAATTCCACTCCCTCAGAGCTTTTTTAGAAACATACAGAGGGCCTTTACATCTTTTGTGTGGAACAACAAACGCCCCAGATTGGCACACAAGATACTATGTAAAGGGAAGCCGGAAGGAGGAATGGGGTTACCAGATGTAAAGTTATACTACAAGGCGATGGCCCTAGTACGCATCTTAAATTGGAGTCATGATCAAACAAATAAAAGATGGGTAACTTTAGAACAAGCAATGGCAGGAAGGAGATTAAAAGGAGTACCATGGATCCCGAAGGCAAATAGAAGCCTCTCAAAATGGATATCACCACTAACTCAAAATACTTTAAAAATCTGGGACCAACTTAACCAATCAGGAGATTACGCCCCTCAGATATCCCCGCTAACACCGATGGAAGGCTTCCCCTGGTTTTTACCAGGAGAAGAAGAGGGATCTATGGGGAACTGGGGGAAAGACGAGGCAATGATATGTGGCAACTTTGCCCCAAATGGAACATTATTATCATTACCAGAACTGGTACGGAAGTTCGGATTGGTTCAAATGGCTGAATGGAGGTACCAGCAATTAAGGTGTTTTTACAATAAAAAAAAAGCCATGTTGAGATCCCTTGTCACACTTACCATATTTGAATCCAACTGTGCGAAATTGACAAAGGGCAGACATCTTCTATCACAGATGTATAAGTTAGTTCTTGGGACTAGGGAAAGCTCAGCACCATACTATATCAGAGAGTGGGAAAGGGAACTAGAATATAAATTTACATCGACACAAATTAAAGAGCTAATTGAATCCACCTATTATACATCGAAAAGTGCGCAAACTCAAGAAATGTCATACAAACTTCTAACTAGATGGTATCTGACCCCTGCGAAACTAGCTCAAATATATCAGAAAGTAGACGCAAGGTGTTGGAGGGGATGTGGGCAGAAGGGAACCCTTCTTCATATATGGTGGTCATGCCCCATGATTAGAGGGTTCTGGCAAGAGATTGCACCATGGATTGAGAGACTGTCGAAGGGACATATAGAATTGACGCCACTAAATTTTCTGTTTCATGGGTTAATGAAATCCCGTAGAGCATATACGAATAGCATCACGCCTCACTTAATAAACGCCGCAAAATTGTTAATACCCAGACTATGGAAACAGACTAAATGTCCAAACCTGCTGGACTGGAAGAAGGAAGTGAACGTGATAAAGGAAGCTGAAAGATGGATACATAAAATCCATAATAGAAAAGAGAGGTTTGTGCAAATTTGGACAGACTGGGATATATGCTCAATAGAGATTGAATAAGGATGAAGTATGGGTGAGACGGGGAGAGAGGTAGGACTCAGCTCCTGTTTATAATTTATTTTCTATATATTTTTTTTTTTTTTGTTTGTGCCCTCGCTCTTCCCTTAAGACCCTATGCCCCCCGCTTGCTCTCCACTATCGAACTCCCACACCCGTATATTCACCAATTCTATGGGTGGCCTCCCCCTATCTAACTCTTCCGTATAGGATTCATGGTGGAGGGAAAGAAATGGGTAAACTAGGGGGGAAGGGGGGAAAGAAGGAGGGAGGGGGAGGGGAAGAGAGGGGGGGGGGGGGAAGAGAGAAAAGGGGGGGGGAAATGGCCATTAAAAGCCTCAGTTATTAAAATTAAGGGAGTTAGAGGCACGGAAATTATTGACTACACTTTTCTTTTTTTATTTATTTATTTACTTATTTTCTTCACTATTTGTATCTTACCGCCCCTTATATGCAAGGGGAAAGGTAAGCTTAAAAGTAGGAATAGGGAGTGGGATAAGGGGTAAATCACAATTAGCATTTAAGAAATGGAAGAGGGAGAAATAGGGGGAGAGAAACGAGAGGAGGGGGAGGAGGGAGGAAGGGGAAATTACGAAAGGGGGCAATTTATATTATTTTTTTTCTCTCTGTTTGGGATTATTTTTCTGGGGGTTGCGAAAAGGGGGGAGGGGGGAATATGGAAGGCTGATAAAGACGTTTTTATGTATAAATATGTGTGTCTATGACTAAAAGCGAGATGTTAAATGGAAATGTCAAAAAACTAATAAAGATTTGATAATAAAAAAAAAGAAAGCCAGAGGAAGTGAACCCGGAAGGAACCTTGCAGGTTTAAAAAAAAAGCATGGCAGTTTGCTACCGATTTAAGAGACTTTGTGGGTTATTTACGAAAGGCAAATCCACTTTGCACTACAACTGCAGTCGCTGTAAATCTGAGGGGTAGATCTGAAATGAGGGGAAGCTCTGCTGATTTTATCATCCAATCATATGCATCATATGCTAAAATGCTGTTTTTTTTTTTTCCTTGCATGCCCCCCTCAGATCTACGGTGACTGCACTTTCAAGTGCACTTGCAGTACACTTGTAGTGCAAAGTGGATTTGCCTTTAGTAAATAAACCTCAATGTGCTATTATATAATTGCAGACTCTTTTTTCATATTTGTTTTATTACTTTTGGGTGTAATTACAGCGAAGCACTTTTTTATATTTGCAGTAATTACAGTATTTCACAAAAGTGAGTACACCCCTCACATTTTGTAAATAATTTATTAAAACCTTTTCATGTGACAACACTGAAGAAATTACACTTTGCTAAAATGTAAAGTAGTGAGTGTACACCTTGTATAACAGTGTAAATTTGCTGTTCCCTCAAAATAACTTAACACACAGGCATTAATGCCTGAGCCGCTGGCAACAAAAGTGAGTAAACCCCTAAGTGAAAATGTCCAAATTGGGCCCAAAGTCTCAATATTTTGTGTGGCCACCATTATTTTCCAGCACTGCCTTAACCCGCTTGGGCATAGAGTTCACCAGAGCTTCACAGGTTGCCACTGGAATGCTCTCCCACACCATCCATGACGACATCACGGAGCTGGTGGATGTTAGAGACCTTCACTCCTCCACATCCTGTTTAAGGATGCCCCGCAGATGCTCAATAGGGTTTAGGTCTGGAGTCCATCACCTTTACCCTCAGCTTCTTTAGCAAGGCTGTGGTCATCTTGGAGGTGTGTTTGGGGTCGTTATTATGTTGGAATACTGCCCTGCAGCCCAGTCTCCGAAGGGAGGGGATCATGCTCTAGTTCAGTATGTCACAGTACATGTTGGCATTCATGGTTCCCTTAAGGAACTGTAGCTCCCCAGTGCCGGCAGCACTTATGCAGCCCCAGACCATGACACTCCCACACACTTGTCTTTGTACTCCTCGCCTGGTTGCCGCCACACGCTTGACACCATCTGAACCAAATAAGTTTATCTTGGTCTCATCAGACCACAGGACATGGTTCCAGTAATCCATGTCCTAAGTCTGCTTGTCTTCAGAAAACTGTATGTTTTCATATGCATCATCTTTAGAAGAGGCTTTCTTCTGGGACGACAGTAATGCAGACCAATTTGATGCAGTGTGCAGCATATGGTCTAAGCACTGACAGGCTGACCCCCCACACCTTAAACCTCTGCAGCAATGCTGGCAGCACTCATACATCTGTAGCGCCCTGCACCTAATGGGCAGACGCTATAAGTGTAAATTTAGATTTGTCTGAGCTGTAGTTTAGTTCAGACTGATTATGTTAAAATTTCTGGTTTCTGTTCCAGCTCAGCTGGGTTGTGTAGTTTTCCACTTGACCGTGGGTGGCGCTCTCATCATCGGTCAATGTTGGAAATGCAACAGGCTGGGTGTTTTGAGTACCCTTTGCCCGGAAATAGCTCAGTGGGAGTGGTTTACCCGCTGTGAATTCTGGGAGAAGGTACTTAAGGGACAGACACTGTGGTCCGTTGTGGTTCCCAGACCCGATTGCCCTCCTGGCCTAAGGTGTACCGTAAACCCTTCAACTGTCTCGGAGCCGGCTGGCCCGAGGCCTCGTCACTGGAAGTATTCCCAGAAGTTCTGTGCTGTCTTGCCTGCGGGGAGAAGCCGAGCAATTGGAGAAACCAGGGGAGGACTTTTCTCAGAGAGGACCAAGCAACAAGGCTGGTATCTCAAGAAGAGCCTGGAGACTCAATTGGAGGACGCATCCCGGGTCACCTACCTCACAGTATGGCCGGCTTGGCTAAAAGAAACTGGTACTGTGTGAGTACACTTTGACTTTGCAAAGTTTATTGGTTACACAATCCTGTGGCAGAGGATTGTACAATGATTCTACTATATTTCTTCAAGTCGGTGGCAGAGACTAGGGATGGGCCCGGTGCTCGATGCGAGCCCATGTTCGCATCGAGCACCGGGTGTTCGCTCGCTCGGCGAGCCCAGAACTATTTTGGCCGCTCGCATCACGTTCGTGTGATGCGAGCGGCCCCACAATGCATTGCGGCCGGCGCGGCCGGCGCAGTGCATTGCTGGCTGATGATTGGCCAAGCATGCACTGTGACCCCGCATGCTTGGCCAATCACAGCGCCGGAAACTCGAAGAGCCATAATTGGCTACAGGCAGGACGCCTGTAGCCAATTACAGCTCAGGGGCTTTAGTACACGCCCCCTCTTATAAAAGGCCGCCACGCCGTCGGCGCCGGTCACATGCTGTTCCGGCGTAGAGAGAGCAGGATCGTTCTGTGTCACTCTGCTAGATTTAGTTAGAGAGATTTAGTTAGAGAGATTTAGTTAGAGAGATTTAGTTAGAGAGATTTAATTAGATAGATTCATTTAGAAAGATTCATTTTAGTAGTGTGGGCTTGTAGTGTGTTCGTGGCAGGCAGGCACTGGCAGGCAGTGGCAGCAAACAGAGCTCCTATATTTTGTTCCCAGAGGCACCTATAGGACTTGTAGTGTGTTCGTGGCAGGCAGGCAGTGGCAGCAAACAGAGCTCCTACATTTTGTTCCCAGAAGCACCTATAGGACTTGTAGTGTGTTCGTGGCAGGCAGGCACTGGCAGCAAACAGAGCTCCTATATTTTGTTCCCAGAAGCACCTATAGGACTTGAAGTGTGTTAGTCCCATCACACAGAGCTATATTTTCTTCCCAGAAGCACCTATAGGACTTGAAGTGTGTTAGTTCCATCACACAGAGATCATATATTTTGTTCCCAGAAGCACCTATAGGACTTGTAGTGTGTTAGTCCCATCACACAGAGATCATATATTTTGTTCCCAGAAGCACCTATAGGACTTGTAGTGTGTTAGTCCCATCACACAGAGCTATATTTTGTTCCCAGAAGCACCTATAGGACTTGAAATGTGTTAGTCCCATCACACAGAGCTATATTTTTTTCCCAGAAGCACCTATAGGACTTGTAGTGTGTTAGTCCCATCACACAGAGATCATATATTTTGTTCCCAGAAGCACCTATAGGACTTGAAGTGTGTTAGTCCCATCACACAGAGCTATATTTTCTTCCCAGAAGCACCCATAGGACTTGTAGTGTGTTAGTCCCATCACACAGAGATCATATATTTTGTTCCCAGAAGCACCTATAGCAGAAGCACCTATAGGACTTGTAGTGTGTTAGTCCCATCACACAGAGCTATATTTTCTTCCCAGAAGCACCTATAGGACTTGAAGTGTGTTAGTCCCATCACACAGAGATCCTATATTTTGTTCCCAGAAGCACCTATAGGACTTGAAGTGTGTTAGTCCCATCACACAGAGCTATATTTTGTTCCCAGAAGCACCTATAGGACTTGAAGTGTGTTAGTCCCATCACACAGAGCTATATTTTGTTCCCAGAAGCACCTATAGGACTTGAAGTGTGTTAGTCCCATCACACAGAGATCCTATATTTTGTTCCCAGAAGCACCTATAGGACTTGAAGTGTGTTAGTCCCATCACACACAGCTATATTTTGTTCCCAGAAGCACCTATAGGACTTGAAGTGTGTTAGTCCCATCACACAGAGATCATATATTTTGTTCCCAGAAGCACCTATAGGACTTGAAGTGTGTTAGTCCCATCACACAGAGCTATATTTTCTTCCCAGAAGCACCTATAGGACTTGAAGTGTGTTAGTCCCATCACACAGAGATCCTATATTTTGTTCCCAGAAGCACCTATAGGACTTGAAGTGTGTTAGTCCCATCACACAGAGCTATATTTTCTTCCCAGAAGCACCTATAGGACTTGAAGTGTGTTAGTCCCATCACACAGAGATCCTATATTTTGTTCCCAGAAGCACCTATAGGACTTGAAGTGTGTTAGTCCCATCACACAGAGATCCTATATTTTGTTCCCAGAAGCACCTATAGGACTTGAAGTGTGTTAGTCCCATCACACAGAGATCCTATATTTTCTTCCCAGAAGCACCTATAGGACTTGAAGTGTGTTTAGTCCCATCACACAGAGATCCTATATTTTGTTCCCAGAAGCACCTATAGGACTTGAAGTGTGTTAGTCCCATCACACAGAGCTATATTTTTTTCCCAGAAGCACCTATAGGACTTGAAGTGTGTTAGTCCCATCACACAGAGATCCTATATTTTGTTCCCAGAAGCACCTATAGGACTTGAAGTGTGTTAGTCCCATCACACAGAGCTATATTTTCTTCCCAGAAGCACCTATAGGACTTGAAGTGTGTTAGTCCCATCACACAGAGATCCTATATTTTTGTTCCCAGAAGCACCTATAGGACTTGAAGTGTGTTAGTCCCATCACACAGAGCTATATTTTCTTCCCAGAAGCACCTATAGGACTTGAAGTGTGTTAGTCCCATCACACAGAGATCCTATATTTTGTTCCCAGAAGCACCTATAGGACTTGAAGTGTGTTAGTCCCATCACACAGAGCTATATTTTCTTCCCAGAAGCACCTATAGGACTTGAAGTGTGTTAGTCCCATCACACAGAGATCCTATATTTTGTTCCCAGAAGCACCTATAGGACTTGAAGTGTGTTTAGTCCCATCACACAGAGATCCTATATTTTGTTCCCAGAAGCACCTATAGGACTTGAAGTGTGTTAGTCCCATCACACAGAGATCCTATATTTTCTTCCCAGAAGCACCTATAGGACTTGAAGTGTGTTAGTCCCATCACACAGAGATCCTATATTTTGTTCCCAGAAGCACCTATAGGACTTGAAGTGTGTTAGTCCCATCACACAGAGCTATATTTTGTTCCCAGAAGCACCTATAGGACTTGAAGTATGTTAGTCCCATCACACAGAGATCATATATTTTGTTCCCAGAAGCACCTATAGGACTTGAAGTGTGTTAGTCCCATCACACAGAGCTATATTTTCTTCCCAGAAGCACCTATAGGACTTGAAGTGTGTTAGTCCCATCACACAGAGATCCTATATTTTGTTCCCAGAAGCACCTATAGGACTTGAAGTGTGTTAGTCCCATCACACAGAGCTATATTTTCTTCCCAGAAGCACCTATAGGACTTGAAGTGTGTTAGTCCCATCACACAGAGATCCTATATTTTGTTCCCAGAAGCACCTATAGGACTTGAAGTGTGTTAGTCCCATCACACAGAGATCCTATATTTTGTTCCCAGAAGCACCTATAGGACTTGAAGTGTGTTAGTCCCATCACACAGAGCTATATTTTGTTCCCAGAAGCACCTATAGGACTTGAAGTGTGTTAGTCCCATCACACAGAGCTATATTTTGTTCCCAGAAGCAACTATAGGACTTGAAGTGTGTTAGTCCCATCACACAGAGCTATATTTTGTTCCCAGAAGCACCTATAGGACTTGAAGTGTGTTAGTCCCATCACACAGAGATCCTATATTTTGTTCCCAGAAGCACCTATAGGACTTGAAGTGTGTTAGTCCCATCACACAGAGCTATATTTTGTTCCCAGAAGCACCTATAGGACTTGAAGTGTGTTAGTCCCATCACACAGAGCTATATTTTCTTCCCAGAAGCACCTATAGGACTTGAAGTGTGTTAGTCCCATCACACAGAGATCCTATATTTTGTTCCCAGAAGCACCTATAGGACTTGAAGTGTGTTAGTCCCATCACACAGAGCTATATTTTGTTCCCAGAAGCACCTATAGGACTTGAAGTGTGTTAGTCCCATCACACAGAGATCCTCTATTTTCTTTGCAGAAGCACCCATAGGACTTCTAGTGTGTTAGTGGCATCACACAGAGCTCCTATATTTTCTTCTCAGCAGCACCCACAGGACTTCTAGTGTGTTAGTGGCATCACACCGAGCTCCTATATTTTCTTTGCAGAAGCACCCATAGGACTTCTAGTGTGTTAGTGGCATCACACAGAGCTCCTATATATTCTTCTCAGCAGCACCCACAGGACTACCGACTACAATGGCTGGAAGACCGCCAAGGGGAGGCAGAGCGTGCAGAGCCAAGAACACAGGGCAGGCAGGCTCTGTTTCTAGTGGACGTGGCCGTGGCCGTGGACGTGGTCGTGCATCGTCATCAGCACGTGGCCATGGGACACGCGCGTCTTTGTTTTCGGCAGCTGGACATGTGGAGCCGCATCATGCTGAAGGCTTGGTAGAATGGATGACCAAGCCCTCCTCATCCTCCTCATCCTCTCTCACCCAGGCTCAGGGTACTGGCAGAGCAGCTGCCAACGCGTACTCAATGGCATCATCAGCCACCCCTTCCCTAGACCCACCATGTCCTCCTGAGGAGTCCCCCGAACTCTTTGAGCACAGTATATACAGAAGGACAGAGAGGATCCACTAAGTGATACAGCACCTCATCCCTTGGTATTGAGGTATAAACGAAGGGGGGATAGTGGACTAGGGATTATAGCGGTGCAATAATACTGCAAGAGAGTCGGGGTTAACTCACAGTTCAATGCTCATAACACATATTGATTAATAAAAATAGTTTTATTGCATATAGAAAATTACATAGACACGAGAAAAAATAAAGAAAAATTGTTAGTGTACATTTAGCAAGGCTTAATCATAAGAGGTCATGACAAAAAATGATTAAAAATTCATTTGAAACAACATATAGTCATTTATACAGAAAACAATCCAGAATTATCATTTGGTTCAAATAATGCACATGGAGTTCGGAAACGATTCAAAATTACTGTGAGTAAGATGACCTGAGATGGATTAGGTACGTCTTAGTAGACAATTCCGACATGTTTCGCCATAACAATGGCTTCCTCAGGGTAGGTCTACTTTACAGGATAAATGTATCTAATGAAAAAGATTATCATAGTTAGTCCAATTTACTGATAAATGAGGCCAGAGGTAATCCAATGTCAAAGTTAAATAGGGGGAGGGGATTTCTCATGGAGATAGCCCGAGAGGATTCCACTGATTGCGATTCAAAGGGGGATGCCCTCACCCCACCTCCCCTGATGGTGAAGAAACAGGGGGATCCCCTTTAAAACCATCCAAAACTTACCCAAATCGGTGTAAATGTCAGATTCGGCTCAAGCTGTGGAGTAGGGCAGTCTTAAAGGATGCCTATCATGCTTAGCAGAAGGCGGGTCAAGCCAGGTGAAAACAGGAGTTTTTTCTAATTGAAAGAAAGGGGAAAATATTTGAAGGGAGAAAAATAATGGGAATTTAAGTAATATAGTGTTGTAAGTCCATGGTAAATTGATTCATGGACATAACGCCATACACTATATGATGGACAAATGTCTCAAATATTTACTTACTTGAATGGTTTAAAGGATGCTGGTAATGAAATTATTGGGGGAACCTTGAAATTCCGGAAAGGAATGATTGGTAGGCGGGAGGCACCTGAAAGGGTATTGAATGAACATGAGGTTCCAAAATTCTAAGAGGCAATGGGTGAGGAGGAAGAGATTATATATGGATACAAGCAATTGTAATTTAATACCTGTATTGAAATATGAAGAAAAGAGCCAATTCTGCCTAAGACAGGCAATTATGGGCACCCTAAAGAAAGGGGGTGTCCAGGAAAGCCCCACGCCTCCTCGATCTGGAAGGCGGGTATAAAAGCCAGCTTGTTAGCCTAGTCCGGCACGGGACTCTGGAGGCACCTGACGTATTGAACCTTCTTGCATCCAAGTAAGTTATCCAAACCCTCTTGTTACTTATTCCCCGATTTCTTTAGTGCTACCTTTCATCTTATCCAATTTGGCTTGTTCTGAATATATCTTTCTTTTTGATTCATCGCAGACCTTTGGCCGCCTGGACACCCCCTTTCTTTAGGGTGCCCATAATTGCCTGTCTTAGGCAGAATTGGCTCTTTTCTTCATATTTCAATACAGGTATTAAATTACAATTGCTTGTATCCATATATAATCTCTTCCTCCTCACCCATTGCCTCTTAGAATTTTGGAACCTCATGTTCATTCAATACCCTTTCAGGTGCCTCCCGCCTACCAATCATTCCTTTCCGGAATTTCAAGGTTCCCCCAATAATTTCATTACCAGCATCCTTTAAACCATTCAAGTAAGTAAATATTTGAGACATTTGTCCATCATATAGTGTATGGCGTTATGTCCATGAATCAATTTACCATGGACTTACAACACTATATTACTTAAATTCCCATTATTTTTCTCCCTTCAAATATTTTCCCCTTTCTTTCAATTAGAAAAAACTCCTGTTTTCACCTGGCTTGACCCGCCTTCTGCTAAGCATGATAGGCATCCTTTAAGACTGCCCTACTCCACAGCTTGAGCCGAATCTGACATTTACACCGATTTGGGTAAGTTTTGGATGGTTTTAAAGGGGATCCCCCTGTTTCTTCACCATCAGGGGAGGTGGGGTGAGGGCATCCCCCTTTGAATCGCAATCAGTGGAATCCTCTCGGGCTATCTCCATGAGAAATCCCCTCCCCCTATTTAACTTTGACATTGGATTACCTCTGGCCTCATTTATCAGTAAATTGGACTAACTATGATAATCTTTTTCATTAGATACATTTATCCTGTAAAGTAGACCTACCCTGAGGAAGCCATTGTTATGGCGAAACATGTCGGAATTGTCTACTAAGACGTACCTAATCCATCTCAGGTCATCTTACTCACAGTAATTTTGAATCGTTTCCGAACTCCATGTGCATTATTTGAACCAAATGATAATTCTGGATTGTTTTCTGTATAAATGACTATATGTTGTTTCAAATGAATTTTTAATCATTTTTTGTCATGACCTCTTATGATTAAGCCTTGCTAAATGTACACTAACAATTTTTCTTTATTTTTTCTCGTGTCTATGTAATTTTCTATATGCAATAAAACTATTTTTATTAATCAATATGTGTTATGAGCATTGAACTGTGAGTTAACCCCGACTCTCTTGCAGTATTATTGCACCGCTATAATCCCTAGTCCACTATCCCCCCTTCGTTTATATCTTTGAGCACAGTGTTGGGTACATGCTCCAGGAGGATGCCCAACGATTCGAAGGCTCGGATGATGATACCCAGCTTGAGGAATCTGGCAGTACTGTTCCACCAGCTGCAGCTTACTGCCAGGTTTGCTCTAGTGGTGAAGAGGGAGGGGATGATGAGGTCACTGACTCCACGTGGGTGCCTGAAGGGAGAGAGGATGAGGAGGAGGACGAGGAGGAGGAGGATGCAGCGTCACATGTCCAACGAGGCAGGATGCCCCCTGGAGGCCAGGTAGAGGCCAGCACAGCAACTGTACAACACCGCAGAGCTCCGCCTGTGCAGGGCGCTGCCTCTGCACGTTATCAGAAAAGTTCTTTGGTGTGGGCCTTTTTTGAGACGAGTGCATCAGATCGCACCACTGCTATTTTGCAATATTTGTCTCAAGCGTATCTCGCGTGGCCAAAACATCAGCCGCTTGGGCACCACAAGCATGACCAGACATATGTCGACCTGCCATGCAGCTCGTTGGCAGGCACACATAAAAGACCCACACCAAAGAACTAAGCGGACCTCTCCTTGCTCCTCATCAGCTGGGATCTCCATCCCCACTACATCTTCAGTGCTCTCTGAAAGCTGCTCTGAGAGGACTGAAGGTGTAGAATTAGGTGTGTCACAACCAAGTACTTGCAGTACACCGACGTCCGATTGCAGCAGGCAAATTTCCCTGCCCCAGCTGCTGGACCGTAGAAAGAAGTACACTCCCAGCCATCCACATGCCCAGCGGTTGAATGCTAGCTTGGCTAAATTGCTAGCACTTCAACTGCTGCCTTTTCAGTTGGTAGACTCGGCCCCCTTCCGTGAGTTTGTTCAATGTGCGGTTCCTCAGTGGCAGGTTCCCAAACGCCACTTTTTCTCACGGAAGGCGATTCCGTCTCTCTACCGGCATGTGGAAGGCAATGTCCATGCCTCGCTGGACAGGGCGGTCAGCGGTAAGGTGCATATTACCGCTGACTCATGGTCCAGCAGGCATGGACAGGGACGGTACCTTTCTTTCACGGCCCATTGGGTCACTCTATTGGCAGCTGGGAGGGATGCAGGACAAGGTGCAGTAGTGTTGGAGGTTGTTCCGCCACCACGCCTCCAAAACGCTACTACTGCTACTGGCTGTGACACACCTCTCTCCTCCACCCCCTCCTCCTCTTCTTCTTCCTCCAGTGCTCTGTCCTTGGAACCAGCGGTGCTCCGTAGGCGTACAAGGGGCTACGCAAGTACGCAGGCAAAAAGATGCCATGCCGTGCTTGCGCTGGTGTGTTTGGGGGACAGGAGCCACACTGGGCCAGAGGTTCTGGCAGCTCTGCAGGGGCAGGCCGAGAGGTGGTTGACGCCACGTCAGCTTAAGCCAGGAATGGTCGTTTCTGACAATGGCACCAACCTCCTCTCCGCCCTGCGACAGGGGCAGCTCACCCATGTGCCCTGCATGGCTCACGTCCTCAACCTGGTGGTGCAGCGGTTCTTGGGCAGGTTCCCAGGCTTACAGGATGTCCTGAGGCAGGCCAGGAAAGTCTGTGTGCATTTCCGCCGATCTTATAATGCCAGTGCTCGGCTGACTGAGCTGCAAAAGGAGCTGAACCTGCCCAAGAACCGCCTAATATGTGACATGCCCACCAGGTGGAACTCAACGTGTGCCATGCTGCAGCGACTGCACACGCAGCAGAGGGCCATCAATGAGTACCTTTGCGACTACGGCACCAGGACAGGGTCAGGGGAGCTTGGTTTTTTTTCCCCACGTCAGTGGAGCATGATCAGGGATGCATGCACTGTCCTCTCACCATTTGAGGAGGCCACGAGGATGGTGAGCAGTGACAGTGCATGCATCAGTGACACTGTCCCTCTTGTCCACCTGTTGGAGCATACGCTGCGTGGGATAATGGACAGGGCACTTGAGGCAGAACAGAGGCAGGAAGAGGAGGACTTCCTTGCCTCTCAAGGCCCCCTTTATCCGGACAGTGTTCCTTCTGTCCCACCCATCACACAGGAAGAGGATGAGGAGGAGGAGGAGGAGGAGGATTGTGTGAGCATGGAGGTGGAGCCTGGCACTCAGCATCAGCAGCAGCAGTCTTTTAGGGATGATGTACAGTCCCAACAAACCAGTGGACTTGTACGTGGCTGGGAGGAGGTGGCTGGCGATCATGTCATCCTCAGTGACCCAGAAGACTCCGGACCGAATGCCTTAGCTAACCTACGCTGCATGGCCTCCCTGATCCTGCAAAGCCTGCGGAAGGATCCTCGTGTTCTTCGGATCAAGGAGAGGGACCATTACTGGCTGGCCACTCTCCTTGATCCGCGGTACAAGGGTAAGGTTGCGGACCTTATCTTGCCGTCGCAGAGGGAGCAGAGGATGAGACATCTCAGGGAGGCCTTGCAGAAAGGTCTGTGCAACGCGTTCCCAGAAACTGGGAGGTTACAAACTCCTGGTCCTGGGCGACGAGTTGCTGAGGCTTCGGTCAGTAGCAGAAGGAGCGGTGGGGAAGGTGGACGTCTGACCGATGCGTTCAGACAATTTTTTAGTCCGCAGCCCCAAGGTATGATCGGTTCCAGCAACCATCGCCAGCGTCTGATATACATGGTGCAGGAATACCTTGGGGCAAGGTCAGACTTGGACACCTTTCCCACCGAAAATCCTCTGGCTTACTGGGTCCTGAGGATGGATCACTGGCCAGAGCTTGCACAGTATGCAATTGAGCTACTGGCCTGTCCTGCCTCCAGCGTTCTTTCCGAACGCACATTCAGTGCTGCTGGAGGATTTGTCACCGATCATAGGGTGCGCCTGTCCACCGGCTCGGTTGATCGACTGACCTTCATCAAAATGAATCAGTCTTGGATCACCACCAGTTACCAGGCACCTGAAGCGGATATAACCGAATAATTTATAATGTCACATCCCTTCAAGACTGCTTATGCTGATGCTGAGTGACTGTCCTCTTATGTTCACTGACTATCCTCTTCCTCCTCCTCAATGATCCATGCCACCACACCAGTGCCTAAGGCACAATTTTTCAGCCCCTGTTTAACAGGGGCGTGTACATACAATTTTTATAAAAAAAATGCTTCGCAACACGTGTGACTGCTGTGCTCCAAGTACAGTATCTGTGAGGGGTTGCAGTGTTGTGGCACCAGCACCAGTGCCTAAGGCACAATTTTTCAGCCCCTGTTTAACAGGGGCGTGTACATACAATTTTTATAAAAAAAAAGCTTCGCAACACGTGTGACTGCTGTGCTCCAAGTACAGTATCTGTGAGGGGTTGCAGTGTTGTGGCACCAGCACCAGTGCCTAAGGCACAATTTTTCAGCCCCTGTTTAACAGGGGCGTGTACTTACAATTTTTTTAAAAAAATGCTTCGCAACACGTGTGACTGCTGTGCTCCAAGTACAGTATCTGTGAGGGGTTGCAGTGTTGTGGCACCAGCACCAGTGCCTAAGGCACAATTTTTCAGCCCCTGTTTAACAGGGCGGGTAATTACAAATCTTGATCTAATAGTTCACAGCAGGGCCCATTCCTGCGCCCACCAAGAGTAACTATGAGGGCCTACAGTCTTGTGGCAACACCGTCCACCACCACCGCCAAAGGCCCAATTTTTCTGCCCTGTTCATCAGGTGCTTGCAATTACAAATCTTGATCTAATAACTCACAGCAGGGCCCATTCCTGCGCCCACCAAGAGTAACTGTGAGAGCTTACAGTCTTGTGGCAACACCGTCCACCACCACCACCAAAGGCCCAATTTTTCTGCCCTGTTCAACAGGTGCATGCAATTACAAATCTTGATCTAATAACTCACAGCAGGGCCCATTCCTGCGCCCACCAAGAGTAACTGTGAGAGCTTACAGTCTTGTGGCAACACCGTCCACCACCACCACCACCACCACCGCCAAAGGCCCAATTTTTCTGCCCTGTTCAACAGGTGCATGCAATTACAAATCTTGATCTAATAACTCACAGCAGGGCCCATTCCTGCGCCCACCAAGAGTAATTGTGAGAGCTTACAGTCTTGTGGCAACACCGTCCACACCACCACCACCAATTTTTCTGCCCGGTTCAACAGGTGCATGCAAGTACAAATCTTCATCTATTAACTCACAGCAGGGCCCATTCCTGTGCCCACCAGTCTTGTGGCTACACCAACATCTAATAGGGCAAATTTCTGCAGAGTATATACGCCAGGCCCCTACTTTCAAACATCCAACTTACAAACGACTCCTACTTGCAAATGGAAAGAGAAAACAGGAAGTGAGAGGAAATCTACCCCTAGGAAGGGAAATTCTATCCTGTTAGATTTAATTTGGGAAAAAGGTATCTCCTCTCTACTGATACTTTATCACCAATCCTTGTTTCAATTAAAACCCCACTTTTCCAAAAACATTTGTCATTGGGACGGAAAGTGAGGTGACATGTTCTGAACACATGTGCAAAGACAGCAAATGTTACAGGGGTGATAACCCCTCCCTATGTTCTCCAAAAAGCTTAAAAATAGATTTTTTTTGGGATGGAGCTACACTTCATAATGTACCTGTTCAGATTCTACTTAAGAACAAACCTACAGTCCGTGTCTTGTTTGCACCACCTATATACTGCTGTTAAGAGTATATAGGGTTGTAGGTATAGGGTTTTATTTTGGGTGCGGGGTCCCCCTTAATATCCATACAAGACCCAAAGGGGGGGGGGGGTGATGGGGTAGCCATGCCATTTTTCTCAAGGATTTTCAGCCATATGGCGGCCAGGACAAGACATGACATTAAAGCCGCAAGTGGTTTTAAATGGCTACTTTTTTTCCTTTACAAATGTCATTTTGTGCAAGGACAGTTCTAAACACGGGAAACACATGCCACTTCACAGGCATACTTTAGACACCCCCCAGGTACCATATTTAAAGGAAAATTTCACTTTTTTTTTCACTTTATGCATCATTAAAATGACTGCTCCCGAAAAAACGTTAGTTTTTAAAAGTTCTTTTTGCATTGATATATGTCCCCTGGGGCAGGACCCGGGTCCCCAAACCTGTTTTATGACATTAACATGCATATTGGCCGTTGTAATTAGCACTTTTGATTTCGAACGTTCGCGTCCATTATAACGTATAGGGTTCGAAAATTCGCGCGAACTTTCGGTCGGTTCGAAGGTTCTGGTGCGAACCGAACCCGGGGGTGTTCGGCTCATCCCTAGCAGAGACTATGACCGAGCATCGTACCGGCTTCTAGGTCAGTGAGAGACGCCTAGATGCTAGATCCAGTTTGTGGAAACTGTTTGTCCTCTGGATCAAAGAAGTACCTGTGATCCGCAATACAAGGTACCTGAATCTCCCTAACCCCCCACCCCTAAACTTGATGTTTGTTAATAAAAGCATTGAAAGAAAAGAAGCTAAGTGTTTGGAGTTGACATCTGTGAACAAATTTTCCAATGGGACCCCTATGATGGACACGGTGGAACAGTGAGGTAACGGTAAGCCCAAAAGAATTAAAATACCAGCAGCTCCTTCGGGGGTCAGTGCTACACGTCTATTTCCGAACGGCAACCTCTGTAAATAACGCTGAGCATGTGCACTCAATTTCTTTGGTTGACCAATGGCGAGGTCTGTTCTGAGTGGAACCTGTCATGTTAAACTGCTGTATAGTCTTGGCCACTGTGCTGCAGCTCAGTTGGCCACTGCCCCCTCCTATAACTGGTCAGTGACAGTGCCTCCAGGCCAGTCTGAGGGGGGGGGGGGGTGTGATGTAAGGGGGGGGGGTGAACACAAGACTGTAAGGGGGCACTGATATAAAGGTTTCCCCCTTATATCTTATGTTTTTCCAGGGCTGGTTTTTATTCCCAGTCCGGCCTGTAGGCAGAGGGCAGGTGGACCTGGAAGAAGCCCACCCCTCCTTAAAGGTACAGGGGTACACTGAACACCCAGCAAAGATGTCAGTGCATTGCCTGACCAGTGAAATCAAAATACAAACAGGTGGCCACTGCCCCCACCTATAATGATTCTTTGTAGTAAAGAGCACTGGAAGGACAACATACAGTGCCTTGAAAAATTATTCATACCCCTTGAATTTTTCCACATTTTGTCATGTTACAACCAAAAATGTAAATGTATTTTATTGGGATTTTACAAAGTGGCAAATAATTGTGTAGCGGGGACATATTTGTTTATTAATGTGGTTATGCATATGTCAATGTTAAATCTGTGGACATTGCTATGGCTCAGTGTTTGAAGCCATCTACTGACAAAACCTGGTAATGCACGGATATGGTGATTACAAGCACAAAAGACTTTCATAGTACTGTTTGTTTTGATAAGAAGTTTGACCTTTGTTAACCAGGAGTCTGTGTGACCTACCCATGAACACTCTCATATACAGTACACAGGGTATAAAAGGGACTGCAGCGGCCATATTTGGCCTCTTGGGACCACGCTGCCTGCCTGTGCGGAACTGTGAGGAGGTTTCTCGGATACAGAGGCAAGCTGATGCAAGCTGCAGTTACCGGACCAAAGTCATCACCCAGAACTCTGATCCAGTTGGTGAGCGGGTTACGTCCCATCGTTTGTTATTATTGCACGCAGTTAGACTCACTCATAGGCCTCGCTGGAACCTGTTGTTCCACAGAGGCGTAGCCGAGCAACTGACATTGAGCAGGCTTGAGGCCTACTTCATTTTAGTGCCCAAGTGCGATTACAAGTTCTTGGAACTATACCTGGAGCATCTTAAGTTAACTTTTCCACCTACCTCTTTGGATTACAAATACCTGAGGAACCACTTAAGCTAGCGAAGAAAGAAGAAAAAGGAGAAAGTACTTTAAGTGAGGCCTCACGTAAAACTTTAAGTAGTGGGAGCTCCCAGGTATAGATAAATAAAATATATATTGCTTACTGTATTTGCCTGTTGATATATATATATTGTACTGACGTCCCCTGTTGGGACGGCAGTGCAATCCCTGTAACCACCTGTTTGATATACCTTCAGTAAAAGTATTCCTGGTTAAGTTTACAGTTGTGTGGCGTACTGTTTTTCCCCACCAGGTGGAGCCAGAGGATCCTGAGGGATTCATACAGGTACCTTATACTGTCTTATGTTGTACTGTATTGCATTACACCACAGCTGTGCCAAGGGGATAGAGTCACGTTAGGGGGGTTTCTCAGAAGGGTGCAGGCCCAACTCAAATTAGCAGCGCCTTCGGGGGTCAGTGCTACAATTGTGAAGTGGAAGGAAAATGATAAATGGTTTTCAAATGTTTTTTTAAATGAATATGTGAAAGTGTGGCATGCATTTGTAGTCAGCCCCCTTTAATCTGATAACTAAAATCTAGTGGAACCAATTGCCTTCAGAAGTCACCTAATTAGTAAATAGAGTCCACCTGTGCATAATTTAATCTCAGCATAAATACAGTTGTTCTGTGAAGCCCTCAGAAGTTTGTTAGAGAACCTTAGTGAACCAACAGCATCTTGAAGACCAAGGAACACACCGGAGAGGTCAGGGATAACGTGACTCAGCTTTGGGTTAAATACAGGGCAATCTTAGAAGAAAAACCTGTTATGCCGCGTACAGAAGACCGGACTTTTCGGCGGACTAGGTCCGACGGTCTTCCCGACGGACTTTCGGCGGAGTTCCGACCAACTTTCGTAATGAACAGACTTGGCCACACACAATCACACCAAAGTCAGATGGAATCGAACGTGATGACGTACGACCAGACTAGAATAAGAAAGTTCATGGCCAGTAGCCAATAGCTGCCCTAGCGTCATTTTTTGTCCGTCAGACTAGCATACACACAAACTGATTTTTCGACCGGACTCGAGTCCATCGGAAAAATTTGAAACATGTTCTATTTCTAAAGTCTGTCAGATTTTTGGACAGCAAAGGCCCAATGGAGCCCACACACGATCGAATTGTCAGACGGATTCGTTCCGTCGGACCTAGTCCGTCGAAAAGTCTGTGTCATATGTACGCGGCATTAGAGTCTGCAAAAGACTTGAGACTGGGGCGGAGGTTCACCTTCCAGCAGGACACCAACCCTAAACATACAGCCAGAGCTACAATGGGATGGTTTAGATGAAAGCATATTCATGTGTTAGAATGGCCCAGTCAAAGTCCAGACCTAAATCCAATTGAGAATCTGTGGCAAGACTTGAAAATTGCTGTTCACAGACACTCTCTATCCAATCTGATAGAGCTTGAGCTATTTCGCAAAGAAGAATGGGCAAAAATGTTACTCTCTAGATGTGCAAAGCTGGTAGAGATATACCCCAAAAGACTTGCAGCTGCAATTGCAGAGAAAGGTGGTTCTACAAAGTATTGACTCAGGGGGGGCTGAATACAAATGCACACCACACTTTTCATATATTTATTTGTAAAAAAACATTCAAAACCATTTATCATTTTCCTTCCACTTCACAATTATGTGCCACTTTGTGTTGGTCTGTCACATAAAATCCCAATAAAATACATTTATGTTTTTGGTTGTAACATGACAACATGTGGAAAATTTCAAGGGGGTATGAATACTTTTTCAAGGCACTGTATGTCAAATAAATACAAAAAGAATTCCAAGCTCAAACTTACCAACCAGCCAGCGACCAACCAAATTGACCTGTCTAACAATATACATTAAGAACAAAGGTTCTGGCTGTTTAGTAAGTTTGAGCTTGGAAATCTTTTTGTATTTGCTTGACAATAGAAGAAGATAGCCTGGTCTGATGATTTACATTTTCTTTTATATCATGTGAATGGCTGGGTGTGTGTGCATTGCTTACCTTGGGAAAAGATGGCACAAGGAGGAGTATGGGAATAAGGCAAGCTGGCGGAGGCAGTGTGATGCTTTGGTAAATGTTCTGCCGGTAAACCTTTGGTCCTGCCATTCATGTGGATGTTATTTTGACACGTACCACCTCTAAACATTGTTGCTGACTAAGTAATCCCTTCATGGAAACAGTATTCCCTGATGGCAGTGGTCTCTTTCAGCAGCATAATGTGCCCTGCCACACTGCAAAAATTGTTCAAGAATGGTTTGAGGAACACAACAATGTATTTGAGATGTCGACTTGGCTTCCAAATTATCCAGATCTCAATCCAATCGAGCATCTGTGAGATGCGGTTTTACTGCCCCTGACTGCACACCTGAACTTATGAGGTAACATGTCTTCAGGTGGGCACAACATGCCATGGCTGCGATGCTGTGCTTAGCTGAAAAAATGTAACTGCATGTCACATCTGGCAGGTGTTACTGCCAGCAATTTCGACCCATGAAAGTCTATGTGGCTGCTTCAATCCCAATATCTAATCTCCAAATTGTAAAAATACAGAAAATAATGTATACTACATTTAGATGTTAATGAAATAGACAGTGACGATTTACTAAAACCGGAGCGTTCTAAATCTGCTGCAGTTCTGCATTGAAACCAATCAGCTTCTTTATTTTATTGTCAAAGCTTAATTGAAGAAGCTGAAGTTAGAAGCTGATTGGCTACCATTCACAGCTGCACCGGATTTTGAGTTCTCCAGTTTTAGCAAATCTCCCCCAATATATATTTTATGTTATATTGTGTGCTAAAACAGAATGTGCCAGAAAATGCCCCCTAGGATGTCAAGCTGACAATAACAAACACTATACTAGTGCTGAAAAAATACATAGACATCTGGTAAAGAATATTGCTTAGAAATGCTGTAATAGAGTACAAACCTGAAAACCGAGGACAGTGATGAATCCAGCTCCCACAGAATTGCACTTCAAGATTTTACATATATTAATGAATGCTTTTCAAGTTTTTTTTATTGAGTACCCATCAATATTTTTTGGTACATTGCTGCATTGGCACTTGATTTTGTTCACATTTAGTATATACCTTTCAGTGTAAGCCAGAAAGAAATGCTTCAGTGTTCTGTCTGGGTAAAGAAATCAATTTATGTGGTTGGCGCCAGGTCTTAGTTCTATAAAAATTACTGGTAATTCTCATTGCCAAGAGCTATCCCCATAACCATCACCATAGATAGTGGAACATCTGCTGTGTTGTATAATAAGGAAGCGTCTCAATTGGCAGGCGCTAAGAAGACATTTAAGAGGACCTGTACTTCTAAAAAAAGAAAAAAGGCAAGCAGAAAGCAAAAGACTGGTTATTAGATTTGCCTGTAGGCTGCCAGCAGCTGATCTTTCCCCTATTAATGACTTATCGTACATTGTTCTGCACTGTGTCTCTGTGTGGAGGCAACCATCATAGTAGAGGAGCAGGGCTTTGCTTCCTCATGTTAGAGCTGCCCCCCTTATGACTGGTGTTGTGATGAGTCGTGGGGGAGCATTACAATGTCCAGTAATTAGACAAAATGTATGTACCATTGCAGTGATGCCATTGGAGCTGGTTGGAGCAAAGGTAAGGTAAGTTATGCACTCTGTTCAGCTCCTCCTAGACTTAATGAGCATTTAACCCCTGTAGTGAAAGGAGCGGGCAATCAAGGGTAGATTTTATGTAATTGCTGGAGGTGGGCTTTAGCCTCTTCCCGCCCGCCTACTGTCATATGAAGGCGGCAAGAAGCATCTGTTGTTCTGGGCTGCCGTCATATGATGGCATTTGCTTTGCTGCCACTAGGGGGTGGGCGTGTACAGCGGGGGGCACGCACCCGCCGCGCTGCTGGGGACCCGATGCGTGTGCCCGGCGGCCGCGATGTCCGCCGGGCACCTGCGATTGCCCAGTAACTGAGCAGGACGTGGATCTGTGTGTGTCACAGATCCACATGCTGTCAGAGGAGAGGAGACCGATGGTGTGTCCATTGTACATAGGGACACCGATCGGTCACCTCCCCCAGTCAGTCCCCTCGTCCCACTGTTAAAATCACTCCCATAGGGAACATATTAACCCCTTGATCACCCCCTAGTGTTAACCCCTTTCCTGCCAGTCACATTTGTACAGTAATCAATGCATTTTTATAGCACGGATCGCTGTATAAATGTGAATGGTCCCAAAAATGTGTCAAAAGTGTCCTATATGTCCGCCGCAATATCGCAGTCACGATAAAAATTGCAGATCGCCGCCATTACTAGTAAAAAAAATAAATAGTAGATGCTATAACTTTTGCGCAAAGCAATCAATATACGCTTATTGCGTTTTTTTTTTAACCAAAAATATGTAGAAGAATACGTATTGGCCTATAGGCGACCATCATAGTAGAGGAGCAGGGCTTTGCTTCCTCATGTTAGAGCTGCCCCCCTGATGACTGGTGATGTGATGAGTCGTGGAGGAGCATTACGACGTCCAGTAATTAGACAAAATGTACCATTGCGGTGATGCCATTGGAGCTGGTTGGAGCAAAGGTAAGGTAAGTTATGCACTCTGTTCAGGTCCTTCTAGACTTAATGAGCATTTAACCCCTGTAGTGAAAGGAGCGGGCAATTAAGGGTAGATTTTGTGTAATTCCTGGAGATGGGCTTTAACCTCTTCCCGCCTGCCCACTGTCATATGATGGCGCCAAGAAGCATCTGTTGTTCTGGGCCGCCGTCATATGACGGCATTTCCTTTGGGACCGCTGGGGACCAGATGCATGTGCCCGGTGGCCGCGTTTTCCGCCGGGCACCCGCAATTGCCCAGTAACTGAGCAGGACGTGGATCTGTGTGTGTAAACACACAGATCCACATGCTGTCAGAGGAGAGGAGACCGATGGTGTGTCCCTTGTACATAGGGACACCGATCGGTCACCACTCCCAGTCAGTCCCCTCCCCCCACAGTTAGAATCACTCCCATAGGGAACATATTAACCCCTTGAGCACCCCCTAGTGTTAACCCCTTCCCTGACAGTCACATTTATACAGTAATCAATGCATTTTTATAGCACGGATCGCTGTATAAATGTGAATGGTCCCAAAAATTTGTCAAAAGTGTCCGATACGTCCGCCGCAATATTGCAGTCACGATAAAAATCGCAGATCGCCGCCATTACTGGTAAAAAAAAAATATAATAGAAATTATATAAATCTATCCCCTATTTTGTAGACGCTATAACTTTTGCGCAAACCAATTAATATACGCTTATTGTTTTTTTTTTTTAACCAAAAATATGTAGAAGAATACGTATCGGCCTAAACTGAGAAAAAGGTTGTTTTAAAAATAAAATAAAAAATTGGATATTTATTATAGCAAAAAGTAAAAAATATTGTGTTTTTTCCAACTTGTCCTTCTTCTTTTGTTTATAGCGCAATAAATAAAAACCGCAGAGGTGACCAAATACCACCAAAAGAAAGCTCTATTTGTGGGAAAAAAAATGATAACATTTTATTTGGGTACAGCGTTGCATTATCGCGCAATTGTCATTCAAAATGTGACAGCGCTAAAAGCTGAAAAATGGCTTGGGCAGGAAGGGGGTGTTCGTGTCTGGTAGGCAAGTGGTTAAGGAAATAGTCACAGGTAGCAATGCCTCTCACCCTGCAGATATACATTTATGAGGGTGTAGGCACAGGACTGCCTAGGCACAGTCAAATGAGAAGTGCACGCCTACTTCTCAGGAGCTATTCAAGAAAAAAGGGCAACCCCATTTTTGTGGGGGGGGGGGGAGGGATAGCAAATTTAAAAAAAATTATAATATAGAATATTGCAATTGTTATTAAAGTTACTGTAAAGGTACACGTCTTTCTTCTTGTATTCTAAGTGCCTAGGCCAGGGATGGTAGGAGCGGAGATCCCAGTTCACCGGTGGTTAACACACACACACATACACGGGTTTGTAAGTGGAAGTGGTTACAAAATTTAATAGACAATACGTTCCTCTTTTATGGGAAATGCAGAGGGAGGGGACAACTCTCCCAAGAACCAATCAGACATATACACATATGCATACATTAACAACTTCTTGTCACGTGACAGTCTTCAGTTGAAATATGGAATATGGGGCATAGGTCAGTCATGTGCTGGTGGTTAGCTTGCAACAGGAAATATAAGGCAAAGTTTAGAGTATGACAGTTAGTTCTGTTAACTGTACACACCTGCTGATTTGACCACAAGAAAACTCCTAAGTCACTCCATATCCTCTGGTGAAGTACAGAGTTAGAAAACCACATAACAGCTGCGTCCTGATGTCAACATATTGGTCAAAACCGTTTTTCTAAAGAATATACTATACTTACAACAGTTTTGTTCAAAAGCTGAAAGTTAAGCATATTCATTTCAACCCCTATCAAAATGGTATATCATTATAAGTAGCCCCCTTATAATCCTCTCTTTGATCATTCTGATTCAACATAATGATCATATCTAATGTCCTCAAAATTCACTATTCTTCTTCTTCTTCTTCACTTGTCCTGATGATGGAAAGATTCTGTTTAGTTTCCAGGTAAAGTCATCGTATCCTTCAGGGAGATTTGTCCTATGCCTTCCTGAATATCTTGTAGATTTTGTTGTTGTCTTGAAGGGAGTGTATCCTCGGTTACTGTTAGGGGCTCTGGAGTTGAGGGGAGCTGGGGACACTTCTTCAGTCGGCTGGCGTGGATCCAGGTGTTGCCTAGGTCCGTCAGTACCGCGGTCCTGGATACCTTTTCCACCTTCCACGGTCCGGAGTAGATTGGTCCAATTCTTTTCCTGTGAGCCAGCTGCTTAATCAGTACTTTGTCCCCTGGGATGAAGGGGTGGGTTGGTTCTGTTGAAAGAGGAAAAAAGGTGACAGAAACTTGTTCATTTATTTCATGAAGCATACTTACCAGACTTTTCACGTACACTTCCTGTTGGGAATAAACGTTAATGTCAGAATTTGGGTCTAATGGGGGTAATTCTATATTTGCAGGGATTCCCATTAGAATTTCAAAAGGGGACAATCCTGTCCTAGAATGGGGGGTGGTTCTTATCTGAAAAAGGACAGAAGGTAAGTGTTCCAACCAACCTTTTAGAGTACCTCCTGTAGCCTTTTTTAATTTGTCTTTGATGTTCCTGTTCATTCTCTCTACTACTCCTGCACTCTGGGGATGATAGGGAATATGTAGTTTCCATTGCATCCCCAGAGATTTGGCTACAACTTGGGTCACTGAGGAACTAAATGCGGGTCCTCTGTCGGACCATATGGTTGTGGGTATCCCGAACCTACAGATCCAATAATTTAACAAGCATCTCGCTGCTATATTTGCGGTTTCTCCGGTACAGGGAATTGCCTCAACCCAGGCTGACCATTTGTCAACGATTACGCAGAGGCACCTCAAGTTTCCCTTTTGCTTTGGTAGGTGTGTGAAGTCTATTTGTAAATCTGTTAATGGTCCCAAGGGTGGAGGTAGATGGCCATGTAGGCCATGTCTCTTTCCTTGAACATTGTTCTGGGCACAAGTTAAGCAGCTTCTAGTTAGAAGCTTAGTTTGTTTTTGTAAATTATTTGTGCAAAAAGATTTTGAATATATATTTACAAGAGGGGCGGGTCCTATGTGTCCTGGGCCATGGAGGTAGGATAAAATTAGGATACAATTAGCTTCAGGTATACCCAGGATCTTCCCCTCTTTTGTCCAAAGACCTTCAGAGTCTTTGGTCAAACCTTCATTTGCCCAGAAATGGACATCTGTATCTGTGGCCATTGACTGCATTTGGGCCACAACAGTTTTGAAATCAGGGGATGAGAAGTGCTCTTTAAAGAAGATTGTGGTAGGGGCTGGTGAATTGGGTGAACTGGCAGCAGCCTTTTTTGCTTCTCTGTCTGCGAAAGCATTTCCTTTTGATACTATACTATTATCTGATGAGTGGGCTTTTACTTTTATAACAGCAACCTTTTTAGGGAGCAGAATTGCTTGCAGTAGATTAAGGATCTGCTCTGAATTAGCTATCTGTTTGTTGTCTGCTGTTTTAAATCCTCTATTGGCCCATATCACACCAAAATCATGTACCACTCCAAATGCATATCTGCTGTCTGTATAAATGTTGACTTCCTTGTTTGTGAACAGAATACAGGCTCTGGTCAGAGCTTCTAGTTCTGCTACTTGGGCAGAAACAGGGGGCAATGGTTTTGCTTCTAACACTGTATGTGGCAACTGAACTACAGCATAGCCAGTTAAAAATGTAGAGTCAGAGGGATGGGAACAACTACCATCTACAAAAACATTTTCGGCATTTATAATTGGAATGTCAGAAAGATCAGGTCTTGGTGAAGTGACTTGTTCCACTTTTTCTACACAATTATGTGTGTGATCAGGTTCGTGTGGTAAACGTAACATGGAATGTAGTAAACGTACAACTGGATTGCTATTCGGAACATATTTAAGTACCAAGTTGTCAGTATTTAACAAAGTGATCTCGTATCCACTGAGTCTTTGGGAAGTCATGTGTTGTGTATTCATATTCTGTATGAGGTGGGTAACTGAATGAGTGGTGTACAGTGTCATTTTGTGTCCCAATACTATTTTGTTGGCATCCTGTGCAGACATGGCACAGGCAGCGACATTCTGAAGACAGGACGGCATGCCCTGGACTTGGATAGGGAGTTTTCTAGATAAATATGACACTGAACCATGAGATTGTGCTGCAGCAAAAGATTTTCCTGAAACTACACAGTACAACTGGAAGGCTTTACCATAATCTACCAATCCCAGGGCGGGGGCGGTGGACAAACTCTTAATAAGAGCATCAAAAGCATTTTTTCTGTCTTCTGTCCAGTCTATCAATTTAGGGGCGTTTGACCCGGCAGCCTCTCGTAGGATACTATCATAATGAGAACAGTCAGGAATCCACTGGCGGCAATATACAATTGCGCCCAGAAATGACAACAAAGCTGCTTTGTCTTTTGGAGGACTGAGAGCTTGTAAGGCTGCGGCACGTTTGGGGGACACTAGCCTGGTCCCCTTGTCCAGAATACATCCTAGGTATTCTACTTGTGGTAGACACCACTGTATTTTTTTCCTTGAGGCTAGGTGGCCGGCTTCGGCCAGATGTTCTAACAGTAATGTTGAATCGACCGCACAATCTTCAGCAGAACGACTGCACAAGAGCAAGTCGTCCACATACTGTATTAGTACCGACCCATGCTCGGAAGTCCAAGACTTGACAGTCTCGTTGAGTACCATGGAGAAGGCGGCGGGGCTGTCTACATACCCTTGCGATAAACGCGACCAAGTTAACTGACCCCCGGCCCATGAGAAGGCAAATATAGGCTGAGCCTCTTTGGCAATAGGGATGCTAAAAAATGCGTTTGCCAAATCAATCACTATGTAGCATAGGGAGTCTGCAGGTATGCATGAAAAAATGAATGTTATATCAGATACCAAGGGCGGGAGACGTAATTGGGGAGTGTAGGGTGTGCAGTTGATAAATCCTACGCTACCTTTGTTTTCTGCCCAGATTTTGTGAGTCTCTAAAGTAGCGGGCAGTAACATAAAGAATCCTTTATGTGTGTGTCGTTTAGGACCAGTCATGTCACAGAAAGGGGAACTTGCAGTTAGTGACCCTTCTTTGTCAAATTTAATAGTGATACTTAAACTGGACAACAGGTCCCTTCCCATAAGGGATACAGGACAAGAGGTCAACACAGCAAAAGACTGATCGCACAAATGTTGCCCCTCGGGAGTGGTTACAGGTAATGGTGGAGTGATGGGATGGGTAACAGGGGTCCCATTTATACCAATAGAGTTTACTTGCGAGGACATGAGGTTCTAGTGAGGGATATAATTGTAGGCGAGGACCAGGCTCTCCTGAGTCCATTTTTACAGTGACATATGGTGGAGGGGGTTCAAAGGTAGGGGCGGATACATTTGTTTTAACTGCAGGAGTCTTTTTAGCATATTTCTTTCTATAATCTTTTAAACATTTGCTCCATGAGTGATAACAATCTTTCATGTATTGAGGGTCATTAGATTTACCCGGGGGGTAGGAATGCTTATGCGTCTAACAAATTTTGCTAACTTTCTTCCAATCTTCCTCTGAACAAGGACCTTGTGGTCCCGGATCATGAATACCTAACTGGTGGCATCTTTCCTGGACTTGAGCCCAGAAAGGTTCCACCTGTGGTCCAGGTAGATTGTTTTTAATATATTCATACGGGCATGGGATCCCTATGTCTGATCCTGGGGTGGCCGCAGAATTCCCCATCTAACAAAGTGGGCAGGGTATGACTAGTATGTGGGCACAAGTGATAACAACCCGTTTGGGTAATCACTGCTTGGTCCGTCAAATCAGATGGACTAATGGGACTGTGAAGGTTTACCCTTAGTACTCGATTTATGGTTCCTTTCTTTGTGGCGGGATATATTCCTCTTACCCCTAATCTACAAGAATAGCCCCCTGGTCTATTGGTTAATATAACCCACCTATTTTCTATTTTAAAAAAAACAGTAATCCTATAGTACAATGTGGACAAGGTGGAACTATGTCACTACAATCAGGTTCTGCATATTCAGAAGTCATTTAAACTCTTATACTTTATACAACATACAATTCTTTAAAATTTTTAGGTACTTACGCTGTTCTGTGGAAAAAGAAGTCTCACATATACATATATATATATATATATCTTAAACAAAACTTTATACTTATTTCTATAGGTCTTATACTGTAAATCTTATGAACAGAATTATTTTAAATGATCATTATAAAACCATACATTTGTTCAATTTTATAGTGCACTTTTTGTTTCTTAAAAAACTTAATGGGCGTCCGCTCAACCAAACCTTTTATCACGGGCGTAATCTGCTACTTCCCGGTGATTAAAATAATAATCTCTTTTACAATAGTTTTTTTATAGTCAGACCAACCTAGTCAGACTCTCTTTAAATAGCCAAATAACCTACGTAACTACCTGCGTGTCCTTTTAACCTCCCGGGGGACCAGCCTAGTCCCCCGCGAAGGCACAACAACCTAACCTCCCGGGGGACCAGCCTAGTCCTCCGCGAAGGCACAATAACCTCTTTAAACTAAATTCGTGGCGATTATCTGGACAGCGTAAGCATTTACACCCATTCACCTTAAAAGGTAAAAAAGGGCAAAATCACTTACCTGTCACAAGACATCCCACTTCTGAACACCAGTTGTAAAGGTACACGTCTTTCTTCTTGTATTCTAAGTGCCTAGGCCAGGGATGGTAGGAGCGGAGATCCCAGTTCACCGGTGGTTAACACACACACACATACACGGGTTTGTAAGTGGAAGTGGTTACAAAATTTAATAGACAATACGTTCCTCTTTTATGGGAAATGCAGAGGGAGGGGACAACTCTCCCAAGAACCAATCAGACATATACACATATGCATACATTAACAACTTCTTGTCACGTGACAGTCTTCAGTTGAAATATGGAATATGGGGCATAGGTCAGTCATGTGCTGGTGGTTAGCTTGCAACAGGAAATATAAGGCAAAGTTTAGAGTATGACAGTTAGTTCTGTTAACTGTACACACCTGCTGATTTGACCACAAGAAAACTCCTAAGTCACTCCATATCCTCTGGTGAAGTACAGAGTTAGAAAACCACATAACAGCTGCGTCCTGATGTCAACATATTGGTCAAAACCGTTTTTCTAAAGAATATACTATACTTACAACAGTTTTGTTCAAAAGCTGAAAGTTAAGCATATTCATTTCAACCCCTATCAAAATGGTATATCATTATAAGTAGCCCCCTTATAGTTACCTTTCCTTTTCAGTCTGCAGAGCTGTAATTTTCTGTAAAATGCAATGCAATATGGCTTCTTGGAGGCGCTCTGTACACATATAACACCCTTCTAAGTAGGTGCTAGGATTGATTGGTAGGATTAGTGTAGTATAGTGTAATATAGTTATGTTCCCCTGTTTAACAGGAGAACTGCATGAAAATGTACATCTTTACTGCTTAACAGAGAGCTGTGATTATTTAGTGTAGCCTGCTCAATGTTTTCAGCTGCTGGCTGGGTCTGCCTGTGGCCTGTGGCCTCCTTTGTAAGCCAAGAAGGTTCTGGGTGAATAGGTGGACACTATGCAGAACACAGCATGAATATTAATGCCACTCCAGCCAATCCCAGGGAGGCTGGCCCTGAGGCATTCTGAGAGAGGGTATTTATTCTTTGGATGCACTGAACACAAGGTCTTTCCAAGAGTGGAGTATACCAGGCCAGGGGACAGGCTGCTAAGCATCAGCTAAGGGTCCATACAAGGGAACACTAGCCAGTGTTCTGAAAAGCTTTGTCCAGCTGCTTCTACTGCATTGGACTTTGCTTAGTTTTTGCTACTTTTGGTACTTTTGGACTGCCAAATACTGAAGCAGTCTGCCATAACTGGCTTGTGTTCTGAGGAGCTTTGCCCAGTTACTGCTGCTACTAAGGGACTTTGCTCAATCCTGAAACTACTTTGTTGCTACTGCCAAGAAGTCTTTTATCTGCTATCCGCAAGTACTTCACCAGAGCTTAACCAAGAGTCAGATGTCCTCAGATGTGAATAATTCTATTGGAGTATCCCACTAAATCCCTTCCCTATCCACGTTCTCCAAAAATAAAACAAAAAAACAACCCCTAGACTGGTAATTAAAGACAACGAGCAGAGGTGTGTGCACCTGGCTGTGTAAATCTATCTTGTGCCTACAAAAGTGGGGAAGACCTGGGCAAAATACCAGCGACAACTACGGGACAAGTGCTGCACACAGATGGTCTACAGATATATAATTTTTTGCTTGTGTGATTGGCTTACTGATTTTCCTAGAGGTCTGCACTAAGATGAAAATCTGATTCCCCTTCAGCAAAAATTTAATTTTTGGTGAGATACTCCTAAAGGGAAATCACATTTAAAGGGAAGCAAACCCTGCAACTTTGCTCATTAGAGCCTTGCAGGTGCAGCAGCTGACTGGTAATTATAAAGTCATACAGATTCACTGAGCACATAGACACAGACAAACAAACATCTATTTGTCCAGAATAACAAAAGGTAGAACTCTACAATAGGGATGGGCCCGGTGTTCGATTCAAACCCATGTTCGAATCGAGCACCGGGCGTTCGCTCGCTCGGCGAGCCCAGAACTATTGGGGCCGCTCGCATCAAATTCGTGTGATGCGAGCGGCCCCGCAATGCATTGCGCTAGTCGCAGTGCAATGCTGGCTGATGATTGGCCAAGCATGCACTGTGACCCCACATGCTTGGCCAATCACAGCGCTGGCAGCGAGGAGAGCCATAATTGGCTACAGGCAGGATGCCTGTAGCCAATTATAGCTCAGGGGCTTTAGTACACGCCCCACGGTATAAGAGGCCGCCGCGGCGGCGGCCTTGCATATTATGTTTCAGTCACAGTGTCAGCGTGTCAGTGTGTTGCTGACTGCTGACAAGATATGCTATATTTCTGGGGATTTGTGTGTGTGTGCTGTTAGAACAGCATTGCAGTATCACATCTGGGGGGTGTCTATAGGTGGCCTGTGAAGGGGGGCAGGTTTCCTGTGCTTAGAACTTTCCCTGCAAAAAAGTGTAATTTTTGCAGGAAAAAAGCTATTTAAAAGCACTCGCGGCTAATGAATTAATGGCTCCTGTAACACAGAGAACTGTCATTCATTAATAAAAAACAAAAAAAAAAGCGTGGGGGTCCCCCCAAATTCAATAACCAGGCCCTTCAGGTCTGGGATGGATATTAAGGGGAACCCCAGCCAAAAAAAAAAATGGCGTAGGGCCCCCTCAAAATCCACCCAGACCCTTATCCGAGCACACAACCTGGCAGGCCACAGGAAAAGAGGGGGACGAGAGCGCCCCCCTCCCGCCTGAACCATACCAGGCCACATGCCCTCAACATTGGGAGGATGCTTTGGGGGTCTAAGACCCCCAAAGCACCTTGTCCCCATGTTGATGAGGACAAGGGCCTCTTCCCCACAACCCTGGCCATTGGTTGTGGGGGTCTGCGGGCGGGGGGCTTATCGGGATCTGGAAGCCCCCTTTAACAAGGGGACCCCCCCAGATCCCGCCCCCCCCCCTGTGTGAAATGGTAAGGGGGCACAAAAGTACCCCTACCATTTCACCAAAAAAGTGTCAAAAATGTTAAAAATGACAGGAGACGGTCTTTGACAATTCCTTTATTAAAATCTTCTTTCTTCTTTCTTCATCCTTCAGTTTCTTCATCTTCTCCTTCCGTCATCTTCTTCCATCTTCTTCCATCTACTTCTTCCTCTGGTCTTCTCATCCTTCTCGTCCGGCATCTTCTTCTGTCGGCGTCGGCGTCGGTGTCGGTGTCTCTTCTTGGGCCGCTCCGCGCAATGGGAGGCTCCCGCTGTGTGAGGCTCTGCTCCGTCTGACAGGTCTTTTATAATGGAGGGCACCTGGTGACCCCGCCCCCTCTGACGCACGGGGACGTCATGGGGAATTCCATGACACCGACACCGACGCCGACGCCGACGGAAGAAGATCCCGGACGAGAAGGACGAGAAGACCAGCGCAAGAAGAAGCGGATCGGAGGAAGAAGAAGATGGAAAAAGATGGAAGAAGAAGATGGAAGAAGATGACGGAAGGAGAAGATGAAGAAACCGAAGGATGAAGAAAGAAGAAAGAAGATTTTAATAAAGGAATTGTCAAAGACCGTCTCCTGTCATTTTTAACATTTTTGACACTTTTTTGGTGAAATGGTAGGGGTACTTTTGTACCCCCTTACCATTTCACACAGGGGGGGGGGCGGGATCTGGGGGTCCCCTTGTTAAAGGGGGCTTCCAGATTCCAGATTCCAGATTCCGATAAGCCCCCCGCCCGCAGACCCCCACAACCAATGGCCAGGGTTGGCCCCAAAGCATCCTCCCAATGTTGAGGGCATGTGGCCTGGTACGGTTCAGGCGGGAGGGGGGGCCGCTCTCGTCCCCCCCTCTTTTCCTGCGGCCTGCCAGGTTGCGTGCTCGGATAAGGGTCTGGTATGGATTTTGAGGGGGACCCTACGCCATTTTTTTTTGGCTGGGGTTCCCCTTAATATCCACCCAGACCTGAAGGGCCTGGTTATTGAATTTGGGGGGACCCCCACGCTTTTTATTTTTTTCATTTTTTTTATTTTTTATCAATGACTTTTTTTTTATGAATGACTTTCAGTTTCAATGAATGACTGTTCTCTGTATTACGGGAGCCGTCAATACACATTAGCCGCAAGTGATTTTAAATAGCTTTTTTACTTGCAAAAATGACACTTTTTGCAGAGACAGTTCTAAACACGGGAAACATGCACCCTTTACAGGCATACTATAGACACCCCCCAGGTACGAAATTTAAAGGAATATTACACTTTTATTGTTTCAATTTAAGCATTATTAAAATCACTGCTCCTGAAAAAACGTCCGTTTTAAAAAAAAAAAAATTTGCATTGATACATGTCCCCTGGGGCAGGACCCAGGTCCCCAAACACTTTTTATGACATTAACATGCATATTAGCCTTTAAAATTAGCACTTTTGATTTCGAACGTTCGCATCCATTATAACTAATAGGGTTCTAAAGCTCGCACAGACTTTAGGTCCGTTCGCGCGTTCTGGTGCGAGCCGAACGGGGGGTGTTCGGCTCATCCCTACTCTACAACAAGGTTTGTTAGAATCATTGCAATGCACATAGATCACCCAGAGGGAAATCTTTTTTTCTGAACAAAAGTTGAGTTACTCTTTACATTTTCGGGGCATTGCTTAGGCACAAGCAATGTTCTAATTGTCCTCTATAAAATTGCAAATCCTTAGATTTTTAGCTCCAGTCTAAGCTATGGCACAGGTAGAGATTAGGGCTAATGGAAGTAGTTAGAAATTAGCAAGATGTCAGCATTTGGGTAAATTTAGAAAGAGAAACTAGCATGAAAGCAGTACCAACAAACAGTACCAGAATACCTGTACCCCTGGACAAGGAGGGATGAATGTGCAAGGGACTTATCCCCAAAGACGGAATACGGAATGCTGTCTACAAAAGGTAAAAATCCATGAAGCCAACAGCTCTAGAAATGTGCTCCATTGTTTGTACCAGGGTTACCTGATCTACTAAACTGGTAATAAACAGACACCCACAATAAAAGAAGTGAGTCACATTGATATTCATGGATTACAGGCAGGGCTGGTGTTCTGTCAAAAATAGTCTGGCTATCAAATAGTGTCCAGGGCGTACTGCTCAGGCGGAGCGCTTGCGCAGTACGGAGGACAAAGTGATTCGGAAAATCTCGGCAGATAAACGGCGCCATGAATCGAGGTGCAAGCCCCACCATCCAAGTGGACATAGGGCTACACAACGTTAGAGGGCCCTTTGCGGGCTCGCTTCTCTCTGCTCTTTTTTTATTCTAACTCTAACTATGTCCACTTGGATGGTGGGGCTTGAACCTGGACTCACGGCGCAGGCGTCGTTCATCTTTGGCTATTTTTGGAATCTGCTTGTCCTGTGTACTGTGCATGCGCAGTACACATTGGACAGTATCTGATGGGGGACACAACACCACAGGACACCGGTACAAGGATTTTTGTCTGCTTAGGCAAAAATGCATTTTTCCACCTCCCTCGACACACCATCCTCCCGCCACACCCACCATTGTGACAGGAGGGCATTGTGACAGGAGAGGGGTATCTGAGAATTGTGACAGGAGGGGGACAGTGGGACAAGAGGGGGCAGTGTGGGGAGCAGTGTGACAGAAGGGGGCAGTGTGACAAGTGGGGTCAGTGTGACAGGTGGGGTCAGGGGTCAGTGGGACTGGAGGGGGCATTTGGACAGGAAGGGGGCAGTAGGACATGTGGGTAGCAGTGGAACAAGAAGGGGGCACTGGGACCTGTGGGGGGGGGGCAGTGGGACAGAAGGCAGGCAGTGTGAGAGGAGGGGGCAGCGGGACAAGTGGGGGGGCAGAGGACAGGAAGGGGGCATCGTGACAGGAGGGAGGCAGCATGACAAGAGGTGGCAACATCACAGGAGGGGGGCAGCATCACAGTAGAGGGGCAGTAGGACAGGTGGTGGGGGTAGTGTCACAGGAGGGGGGTGGTGCCACGGGGGGGCAGAATCACAGGAGAGAGACAGCAGGATGGGGGGCAGCAGGACAGGAGGGGGGTAGCATCACAGGACCTGTGGGGGGGCAATGAGACAGGTGGGGGGCAGTGGGATGGGGGCAGTAAAAGAGGCTGGGACAAGTGGGAGATAGTGCCACTCTGATCACACCTTGGAAAATACCAATCCTGCCAGGTGGGGGGAGGGTGACAAGAGGGGGCAGTATGACAGGAGAGAGACAGTGGGACAGGAGGGGGGCAACGTCACAGGAGGGGGGCGTGGGAGAGGAGGGGGCAGTGTTACTCTGATCACACCTTGGGAATGACCAGTTCTCCCAAGTTGGGGGCAGCGTGACAGGTGGGGGGCAGTGTGACATGAGGGAAGCTGTGTGACAGGAGGAGGGCAGTATAACCGGAGGTTGGCAGCATGACAGGAGGGGGCAGCATCACAGTGGAGGGGCAGCAGGGCAGGAGGTGGGAAGTGTCACAGGAGGGGGGGCAGCATCACAGCAGGGAGGCCAATTTACAAGAGGGGGCAGCAGGACAGGAGGGGGGTAGTGTCACAGGAGGTGGGCAGCGTCACAGGTAGGGTTGCCACCTGTCCGGGATTCACCCGGACAGTCCGGTTTTTACATCCTCTGCCCGGGTTTCTGACTGCCTGTCACTCGGACACCAGCCACCAGGGCACCCTCAAAAATACTTATAACACCCCCATAGAAGCTTAATCAAAATTTAGGATCCATAACATGTATCAGAATGTCACATATCTTTACATATATGTAACTGTCTTGATGGAAACAGCCCTAATTACAAGGGACTTGTTTCTCTCTGTGGAGGGATACAGAACCTCATGGCCGCATTTGCCGATGCTCTGCTTCTAGTCCCGGCTACTGGAGCCCTGTCTGGACTGTTCACAGACAAATCTAGTGGAGAGATCTGTGAATGTGTGTGGGCGGGCAGAGGGAGGAGCTGTGAATGTGTGTGGGCGGGCAGAGGAAGGAGCTGCACGGAGTGTGAGAGGACAGCAGGACAGAGAGGGGAGGAGAGAAGCTGGATGCCCATTACCAGACTACATATGTATGTATTCATCTCACAGTATGTTGTGTCAAGTGTATTTATGCCTGTTTGTGTGTATCTGAGTGCATGTATGTATCTGAGTGTGTGTGTATATATGTGTGTATATGTATATAATTGAGTATATGTGCAATATATATATCTAAGTGTGTGTTTGCATGTATCTGAGTGTGTATGCATGTTTCTTAGTATATATATATATATATATATATATATATATATATATACACACAGTATGTGCATGTGCTGTATGTAATTGAGCATATGTATATATCTGAGTGTGTATGTATATATCTCAGTATCTGTATGCATGTTATTTACTGAACATATTTCTATATCGGAGTATGTAATTTACTAATGTATACAATATATATAGAATAGTGTTCATTTTTTTTAGGTTTATGTATATATGGGAAGGATTAATAAAGGTTATGTTCAACTTTTGGGAAAAAAAATTAAATGCCCATTTTTTTGCATTTAGAAAATATGCAAATTTTTTTTTTCTAATAAATCTGTGAATAAATGGCACAATGGGTACTAGGAGGTAGAATTTGGGGGAGCTACAGCTGCTGATTAGTATTTTCTTGACAGGGTCTAGTGCTGCTGTCGGAATCCAATAGGGAGATTCCTCCATCTACAGTACTTCATTTGCTTGGATCTAGTTAATTATTTTTTTCGTTCAGCACTTTGGCTGAATAAAAAATAATTGTATGGCCAGCCTAACAGAGTCCTGCACTTTTCACATTATTGTACATGACATACTTATGACCAAAGTGATAATTGTCTCCACAGTTGCTGGTTGCTAATCAGTCACTGACTATTTAAATGACGTTCTTCTTTAAGGTAGGCTCGAAGAGTTAGCTGTTTGTTAGTATTCAGTGCACATAAAATCATATGCAATGGTAGCGTTTCATTTTTAGGGTATGCATATCTGTGAGACTATTTCTTGTGGCAAAGCAAACAAAGCCTATTTTATAGGTTTGATTTATTAAACCATACTCATTTAAGCCCATTCACTGTTCTCTGTAATTGGGTCAGCACCCAGTGTTCGCCGTGATGTGCTGTGCATGCCACATTACTGCTTAAGTTTGGGTGCCCAAAGGTGCCCCAGGTCTTGTATAGTTCTATTAACACCCCTGTATTATACCCAGGCCATCCCCAATGACCACCAACCCATAAGGTACACAATACTCCACTCCTGGGCTAATTTAACCTAACATTTAAACAGACTGTTTTCAAAGTATTCATTGAATTTTTTTTAGAAGCATTGTCCATCTCACTACCCCCTGTCCACTCACACTCCAATGTCTTTAACAATCCTATTGTCTATAGCGTATACTAAAAAAAAAATGCTGTGCGCCAGTAAAGTGTTCGGGTTTGACTTGAAGAAAAGGTGGCAACCCTAGTCACAGGAGGGGGACAACAGGACAGGAGAGGGTCAGTGTTACAGGAGGGGGCAGAGTCACAGGAGGGGGGCAGCATCACAGGAGGGTGGCAGTGTCCCTCACAAACACCTTAGCAAATGCCAGTCCTCCCAAATCTCATCTGTCCTGCAGCAGTTCCTCCAGATGGTGTCAGTGTAGAGTATCTGATGCCAGGAGGGGTAGCTGTGTCCCAGGCAGGCATAACATCTCCAGCTGTAGCTGTGGCACAGAGTGGGGGAAGCTCCTTCACCTTGACCTCCTCCTGTTCTTCCTTCTCCTCCACAGGCCCTCAATAAGCACGCTTTCATCTGGCCCATCCCGCACAGCCGGGGACACCCCGCCATCCCTCATTGGAGCCTGCATGACAATGGGCCTGACCGCTCCCAGCACACCTACATCTGCCCTCCTCTGCATCCTTGCAGGCCCGCTCTGACAGCGGGCGGTGAAGACCTAAAACTTCCATGCTGCCCCCTCTCTCCTACCAGGAGCATCGTGGACATTTTAGTTTGCCTGCTGGGGGACACAGAAGACATAGAAATCTGAATCCCCAGCAAGTGGCTGGAAATAAGGCTTTTACTGACCCCAGCATCCCCCCCATATTGCGCCCTAAGACAGACGCCTATGCTGACGCTAGCCCTGCTTACAGGTCAGCTGCACAGTCAATGTACCCTTTGCTTGTGTAGTGGTTTATTAGCTGGATATCCTTATTTGGTTGCTGTGCTCTGGATGCTCTGACTGATGATGGTATCCTGCTTTTTGCATGGTATTGTTGGAGGGACCCTCCCAGAGTGTATGTAAGGCCTCTGTCATATAAGTGGCAGGGGATAGTAAACACAGATGGCTGAACCGCCTACCTAAAGTCTAAAAGGAGGAGGCTAGTCACATGTTGTGGCTGCTGACTTTTTAATGCAGCATGTTGAGTTGACAGGTGGCGCTGCCTGTCAAACTCCACCATTTAAGTCAAAGGGACTATGCCACAACCTCAAGTCAAACTCTTGGCTCAGAGCAAAAAAGAAAAAAAAAACAGTTCAGGATTGCTTCCTGAACACCTGACAGCAGCTGGATTGCTTTTCAGAGCATGGCATAGTGTAAAAGGGTAGAAAGAGTCTAGGAGAATATACAGTATATGGCTCCATGGACACATCAGATTGTGGCAGGATCTGCCAAGTGAAAGACCAAAGCTGGCCATACATGGATCGAAAATTCAGCTGGTTGAGCAGGGACTGGAAGAATTTTGATCCATGTCTGGGCACTGTGGTTTTACAACTGCCCTGTCAGATTTTCCCCACTCGATCAGCGATGCAGGCTATAAGCACTATGGCTACGGGTGCTTTGTTCTAGATTGGCACCGCCCTAGGCCATGTGCGGTACTTTCCTTCTGAGTTACGCCGCCACTTCTGGTTTCCCTGTGCCAGTGATAAACCGGAAGAGACGTCAGCAGCTCCATGGAACGCACGGCCCGAGCGGAGCTATTTCAGAATTGGTAAGCAATGTGTCTGCACTCTGCACTGTCAGCAGTATATCCACCTTGACCCTCATACAATTGAAAAGACCAGTATTTCCTTGCTAGTTGCTATGTAATTGAATGCACTAATGCAATAATAAATGGCATTGTCTATAGATTCAACACCAAGCATTGAGAGATACAGAGCACAAAGCTTTTGTCATGTAAACGGTCCCCGGTGTAAACTTTTATAAATTACATTTGCACAATTTGAGGAGAAATCATCTTTCCTGAAATTGCTGCCAGAAATGATTTTGATTTTAAGCGAGTGCAACAGTTATGAAAGGTGACTCAAAGCACAGGGCTAATTCCTAATTGTTGTGAAAAGCTGCCATTTTGTGTTCTTATTAGTTTAAATATCCTGATTCTGTGTGTTTCCAAAGAGGTTTGCTTTTGTATGATCTTGTTGGAGTGTCATTTATAAAGCTGGCCTTGTGGAGATAGCCATTCTCAGAAATTCACAGATGCTATGGCTCCAAGTAGGGATGGGCCCGGTGCTCGATGCGAACCCACGTTAGCATCGAGCACCGGGCGCTCGCTCGGCGAGCCCAGAACTATTTTGGCCGCTCGCATCACGTTCGTGTGATGCGAGCGGCAGCAATGCATTGCGGCCGGCGCGGCCGGCGCAGTGCATTGCTGGCTGATGATTGGCCAAGCATGCACTGTGACCCCGCATGCTTGGCCAATCACAGCCCCGGAAACTCGAAGAGCCATAATTGGCTACAGGCAGGACGCCTGTAGCCAATTACAGCTCAGGGGCTTTAGTACACGCCCCCCCCTATAAAAGGCCGCCACGCCGTCTGCGCCGGTCACATGCTGTTCCGGCGCAGATAGAGCAGGATAGATCTGTGACACTCTGCTGGATTTAGTTAGTTAGAGAGATTTACTTAGAGAGATTGAGTTAGATAGATTCATTTACAAAGATTGATTTAGAAAGAGGGGCTTGTAGTGTGTTCGTGGCAGGCAGGCAGAGCTCCTATATTTTGTTCCCAGAAGCACCTATAGGACTTGTAGTGTGTTTCGTGGCAGGCAGGCAGAGCTCCTATATTTTTGTTCCCAGAAGCTCCTATAGGACTTGTAGTGTGTTCGTGGCAGGCAGGCAGAGCTCCTATATTTTGTTCCCAGAAGCACCTATAGGACTTGTAGTGTGTTCGTGGCAGGCAGGCAGAGCTCCTATATTTTGTTCCCAGAAGCACCTATAGGACTTGTAGTGTGTTAGGCAGGCAGGCAGAGCTCCTATATTTTGTTCCCAGAAGCACCTATAGGACTTGAAGTGTGTTAGTCCCATCACACAGAGATCATCTATATTTTTCCCAGAAGCACCTATAGGACTTGAAGTGTGTTAGTCCCATCACACAGAGAGCTCATATATTTTGTTCCCAGAAGCACCTATAGGACTTGAAGTGTGTTTAGTCCCATCACACAGAGATCATATATTTTGTTCCCAGAAGCACCTATAGGACTTGAAGTGTGTTAGTCCCAATCACACAGAGATCATATATATTTGTTCCCAGAAGCACCTATAGGACTTGAAGTGTGTTAGTCCCATCACACAGAGATCATATATTTTGTTCCCAGAAGCACCTATAGGACTTGAAGTGTGTTAGTCCCATCACACAGAGAGCATATATTTTGTTCCCAGAAGCACCTATAGGACTTGAAGTGTGTTAGTCCCATCACACAGAGATCATATATTTTGTTCCCAGAAGCACCTATAGGACTTGAAGTGTGTTAGTCCCATCACACAGAGATCATATATATTTGTTCCCAGAAGCACCTATAGGACTTGAAGTGTGTTAGTCCCATCACACACAGAGATCATATATTTTGTTCCCAGAAGCACCTATAGGACTTGAAGTGTGTTAGTCCCATCACACAGAGCTCATATTTTGTTCCCAGAAGCACCTATAGGACTTGAAGTGTGTTAGTCCCATCACACAGAGATCATATTTTTGTTCCCAGAAGCAAGCACCTATAGGACTTGAAGTGTGTTAGTCCCATCACACAGAGATCTTATATTTTGTTCCCAGAAGCACCTATAGGACTTGAAGTGTGTTAGTCCCATCACACAGAGATCTATATTTTTTTCCCAGAAGCACCTATAGGACTTGAAGTGTGTTAGTCCCATCACACAGAGATCATATATTTTTGTTCCCAGAAGCACCTATAGGACTTGAAGTGTGTTAGTCCCATCACACAGAGATCATATATTTTGTTCCCAGAAGCACCTATAGGACTTGAAGTGTGTTAGTCCCATCCCATCACACAGAGATCATATATTTTGTTCCCAGAAGCACCTATAGGACTTGAAGTGTGTTAGTCCCATCACACAGAGATATATTTTTTCTTCCCAGAAGCACCTATAGGACTTGAAGTGTGTTAGTCCCATCACACAGAGATCATATATTTTGTTCCCAGAAGCACCTATAGGACTTGAAGTGTGTTAGTCCCATCACACACAGATCATATATTTTGTTCCCAGAAGCACCTATAGGACTTGAAGTGTGTTAGTCCCATCACACAGAGATCATATATTTTTGTTCCCAGAAGCACCTATAGGACTTGAAGTGTGTTAGTCCCATCACACAGACCTATATTTTGTTCCCAGAAGCACCTATAGGACTTGAAGTGTGTTAGTCCCATCACACAGAGATCCTATATTTTGTTCCCAGAAGCACCTATAGGACTTGAAGTGTGTTAGTCCCATCACACAGAGATCCTATATTTTGTTCCCAGAAGCACCTATAGGACTTGAAGTGTGTTAGTCCCATCACACAGACCTCATATATTTTCTTCCCAGAAGCACCTATAGGACTTGAAGTGTGTTAGTCCCATCACACAGAGCTCCTATATTTTCTTCCCAGAAGCACCCATAGGACTTGAAGTGTGTTAGTGGCATCACACAGAGCTCTCTATTTTTTTCCAGAAGCACCCATAGGACTTCTAGTGTGTTAGTGGCATCACACAGAGCTCCTCTATTTTCTTCCCAGCAGCACCCATAGGACTTCTAGTGTGTTAGTGGCATCACACAGAGCTCCTCTATTTTCTTTGCAGAAGCACCCATAGGACTTCTAGTGTGTTAGTGGCATCACACAGAGCTCCTATATTTTCTTCTCAGAAGCACCCACAGGACTTCTAGTGTGTTAGTGTGTTAGTCATCACACAGAGCTCCTCTATTTTCTTTGCAGAAGCACCCAAGCAGGACTTCTAGTGTGTTAGTGGCATCACACAGAGCTCCTCTATTTTCTTTGCAGAAGCACCCATAGGACTTCTAGTGTGTTAGTGGCATCACACAGAGCTCCTATATTTCCTTCTCAGAAGCACCCACAGGACTTCTAGTGTGTTAGTGGCATCACACAGAGCTCCTCTATTTTCTTTGCAGAAGCAACCATAGGACTTCTAGTGTGTTAGTGGCATCACACAGAGCTCCTATATTTTCTTCTCAGAAGCACCCACAGGACTTCTAGTGTGTTAGTGGCATCACACAGAGCTCCTCTATTTTCTTTGCAGAAGCACCCATAGGACTTCTAGTGTGTGTTAGTGGCATCACACAGAGCTCCTCTATTTTCTTCTCAGAAGCACCCACAGGACTTCTAGTGTGTTAGTGGCATCACACAGAGCTCCTCTATTTTCTTTGCAGAAGCACCCATAGGACTTCTAGTGTGTTAGTGGCATCACACAGAGCTCCTATATTTTCTTCTCAGAGCACCCACAGGACTTCTAGTGTGTTAGTGGCATCACACAGAGCTCCTCTATTTTCTTTGCAGAAGCACCCATAGGACTTCTAGTGTGTTAGTGGCATCACACAGAGCTCCTATATTTTCTTCTCAGCAGCACCCACAGGACTTCTAGTGTGTTAGTGGCATCACACACAGAGCTCCTCTATTTTCTTTGCAGAAGCACCCATAGGACTTCTAGTGTGTTAGTGGCATCACACAGAGCTCCTATATTTTCTTCTCAGCAGCACCCACAGGACTTCTAGTGTGTTAGTGGCATCACACAGAGCTCCTCTATTTTCTTTGCAGAAGCACCCATAGGACTTCTAGTGTGTTAGTGGCATCACACAGAGCTCCTCTATTTTCTTTGCAGAAGCACCCATAGGACTTCTAGTGTGTTAGTGGCATCACACAGAGCTCCTCTATTTTCTTTGCAGAAGCACCCATAGGACTTCTAGTGTGTTAGTGGCATCACACAGAGCTCCTATATATTCTTCTCAGCAGCACCCACAGGACTACCGACTACAATGGCTGGAAGACCGCCAAGGGGAGGCAGAGCGTGCAGAGCCAAGAACACAGGGCAGGCAGGCTCTGTTTCTAGTGGACGTGGCCGTGGCCGTGGACGTGGTCGTGCATCGTCATCAGCACGTGGCCATGGGACACGCGCGTCTTTGTTTTCGGCAGCTGGACATGTGGAGCCGCATCATGCTGAAGGCTTGGTAGAATGGATGACCAAGCCCTCCTCATCCTCCTCATCCTCTCTCACCCAGGCTCAGGGTACTGGCAGAGCATCATCAGCCACCCCTTCCCTAGACCCACCATGTCCTCCTGAGGAGTCCCCCGAACTCTTTGAGCACAGTGTTGGGTACATGCTCCAGGAGGATGCCCAACGATTCGAAGGCTCGGATGATGATACCCAGCTTGAGGAATCTGGCAGTACTGTTCCACCAGCTGCAGCTTACTGCCAGGTTTGCTCTAGTGGTGAAGAGGGAGGGGATGATGAGGTCACTGACTCCACGTGGGTGCCTGAAGGGAGAGAGGATGAGGAGGAGGACGAGGAGGAGGAGGATGCGGCGTCACATGTCCAACGAGGCAGGATGCCCCCTGGAGGCCAGGTAGAGGCCAGCACAGCAACTGTACAACACCGCAGAGCTCCGCCTGTGCAGGGCGCTGCCTCTGCACGTTATCAGAAAAGTTCTTTGGTGTGGGCCTTTTTTGAGACGAGTGCATCAGATCGCACCACTGCTATTTGCAATATTTGTCTCAAGCGTATCTCGCGTGGCCAAAACATCAGCCGCTTGGGCACCACAAGCATGACCAGACATATGGCGACCTGCCATGCAGCTCGTTGGCAGGCACACATAAAAGACCCACACCAAAGAACTAAGCGGACCTCTCCTTGCTCCTCCTCAGCTGGGATCTCCATCCCCACTACACCTTCAGTCCTCTCTGAAAGCTGCTCTGAGAGGACTGAAGGTGTAGAATTAGGTGTGTCACAACCAAGTACTTGCAGTACAACGACGTCCGATTGCAGCAGGCAAATTTCCCTGCCCCAGCTGCTGGACCGTAGAAAGAAGTACACTCCCAGCCATCCACATGCCCAGCGGTTGAATGCTAGCCTGGCTAAATTGCTAGCACTTCAACTGCTGCCTTTTCAGTTGGTAGACTCGGCCCCCTTCCGTGAGTTTGTTCAATGTGCGGTTCCTCAGTGGCAGGGTCCCAAACGCCACTTTTTCTCACGGAAGGCGATTCCGTCTCTCTACCGGCATGTGGAGGGCAATGTCCATGCCTCGCTGGACAGGGCGGTCAGCGGTAAGGTGCATATTACCGCTGACTCATGGTCCAGCAGGCATGGACAGGGACGGTACCTTTCTTTCACGGCCCATTGGGTCACTCTATTGGCAGCTGGGAGGGATGCTGGACAAGGTGCAGTAGTGTTGGAGGTTGTTCCGCCACCACGCCTCCAAAACGCTACTACTGCTACTGGTTGTGACACACCTCTCTCCTCCACCCCCCTCCTCTTCTTCTTCCTCCAGTGCTCTGTCCTTGGAACCAGCGGTGCTCCGTAGGCGTACAAGGGGCTACGCAAGTACGCAGGCAAAAAGATGCCATGCCGTGCTTGCGCTGGTGTGTTTGGGGGACAGGAGCCACACTGGGCCAGAGGTTCTGGCAGCTCTGCAGGGGGCAGGCCGAGAGGTGGTTGACGCCACGTCAGCTTAAGCCAGGAATGGTCGTTTCTGACAATGGCACCAACCTCCTCTCCGCCCTGCGACAGGGGGCAGCTCACCCATGTGCCCTGCATGCTCCAAGCAAGCATGATAGTTGAAATAAGATTCTTTGGCTTTAGATTGCTTGAATCATGGTTACAGCTGCACACTGTGAGCTTTGCAAGGGCTAAAGGTGCTGTACACTGTGTGTTCTGCAAATGATACTGTACTGCAGACTCTGCGATGAACCAACTATGCTCTGTGACGGTGACCAGCAAAATGCTCTGCATCTTCTAGTGCTCTGCAAATACTGAATGTACTGCACACTTTACTCTGCAAAGACTGAATGTGCTGCAGACCCTGTGCTCAGCTATATGCTTTGCAGATTATAGTGCTCTGCAAATCATTCATGTTCTGCAACCTCTTGGCTCTGCAAATACTGAATGCTCTGCACACTGTGTTCTTTGCTAGGGCTGAATGTGCTGCACACTGTGTGCTCTGCAAATGATAGATACACTGACACCAAATCTCAGTAGGATTGAACATTGCAGCCTAAAGTGGAGTTTTCTAAAAGCGACTGTGCACACTCGTTCTCTAATACAAACATTAGGACCAGTTCACACTAGTGCGAAGCCAGACATCGCATGTGATTCATACCGCATTGCTGTTCACATCACATGCGATCATATTAATATTAATATATTAATATTCATTGTGCTTTATTCATTTTAATAAAGAAATCAGACTCACTTAAATGGCATCCCCATGCCTTTTATATACTTATCATCCCTAGCCCTCTGTGATGTTTATGGAAGGAAAAGAAATACCCAGTACGTCTAGGTATTGGAATCATGTCACTCTCCACTTCTTCCCACAAATCAGAGCTGAGTGCCTAAGTGGCCAAGCACCAGCCACTAGTGGCGGCTGGTGCTCAAACTTTTTGGGGGGGCTCAAACAAACTGAAAAATACTGAAACCCCCATCAATTGCAGCCTCACTGTGCCCATCATATGCAGCCACTTGTGCCCATCAAATGTAGCCACTGTGCCCAACAAATGTAGCCACTGTGCCCATCGTATGCAGCCACTTGTGCCCATCATATGCAGCCACCTGTGCCCATCAAAGCAGCCACCTGTGCCCATCAAAGGCGGCCACCTGTGCTCATCATATTATGCAGCCACTTGCCCATCATATGCAGCCACTTGCCCATCAAATGCAGCCACTTGTGCCCATCATATGCAGCCACTTGCCCATCAAATGCAGCCACCTGTGCCTTTTAAATGCAGCCACTTGCCCATCAAATGCAACCACTGTGTCCACTGACCACCCCCACCCACTAGCTGCATCCAACCGCACAAATGGATTACAGCTCTTGCACCCTCCGGGGGGTGCCAGAGCCACGATCCACATGCGCGGGGGGGGGGGATGATGCAGCTGACTCAGCCGAGGGAACTTACCTCTCAGAGCAGCGGCGACCTCCGCTCCAGCGCAAGTCTCCTCACTCCGCTTCCTAAGCACCAGGCACCCAATAGGGTGGCCTGGCGCTTTGACCAATCAGGAAGCAGGTCTGACGTCCTGCCTCCTAATTGGCGAGGAGGAAGGTTAGTGTGAAAATAGCGAAAATTAATTTGTTATGGTTACACAATTGGGTGGGATCAGGGCACACTCTCTGCGCCCGAGCCCACCCTATTTTGAAGCCTAATCAGGTGCTTCAAAATATACCTACCCCTCCAACCCCCGCCATAGGAATCCATGTGTCCGGCGTCCTGAAAGGGGCCGGGCGCATGAATGGGTGTGCATGGGCCGCCACTGCCAGCCACTATCAATGTCTTTTGGGGGCAAGAAGAAACTCTGTGCAGAGCAAACTTAGTTCTTAGGAGAAAGAAGCAGAAGAGAAATGGAGGATAGTATAAGCAGTTGGTGGTCAGCATTTAAAGTATATCTAAAGCCAAAACATTTTTTTAATATTGGACAGGATAGCAAATGGTGAAACTTTTTTTGCCATCTGCGTTTGATTTGGGAGATGTGTCCCCATTGTAAAATGTCCCCTCTATGCCATCTCTGGTGATGACCTAGAATGTTAGATTTTCTTTTACTTTCAGTTCTCTGTGATACCGTATGCAAAATTTAAAAAAAAGTTTAAAATTGTTGCGGCTGTGGTCACCCAGCAAGGGGGGGGGGCATGTTTCCTTCTAGGGCGCAGGTAAAGAAAACATGTCTCTATGCAGGGTCTGTGCTCTCTATGCCTTAGGCATTCCCATCCTGGGTGCTCTGTTGGGTTTTCAGGTGAGTGAACGAATTGGTAAGAATAGTCAGTACAAAAACAGCCAGTTGGTAGATCGATTGGCAGAGGTGCCCAATGTGGTTATACAATAGATAGGCATGGTTCATCTGCTTTAGTAGAGCCCTGTGTATAATATAGAGCCTGGTATATGATGTACAGAGCCCAGTGTATAATGTACAGCCTGGTATATGATGTACAGAGCCCTGTGTATAATGTAGAGCCTGGTATATGATGTACAGAGCCCTGTGTATAATGTAGAGCCTGGTATATGATGTACAGAGCCCGGTGTATAATGTAGAGCCTGGTATGTGATGTTCAGAGCACGTGTATAATGTAGAGCCTGGTATATGATGTACAGAGCCCGGTGTATAATGTAGAGCCGGGTATATGATGTACAGAGCCCTGTGTATAATGTAGAGCCTGGTATATGATGTACAGAGCCCTCTGTATAATGTAGAGCCTGGTATATGATGTACAGAGCCCTGTGTATAATGTACAGCCTGGTATATGATGTACAGATCCTGGTGTATAATGAAGAGCCTGGTATATGATGTACAGATCCTGGTGTATAATGTAGAGCCTGGTATATGATGTAGAGAGCCCTGTGTATAAGGTAGAGCCTGGTATATGATGTGCAGAGCCCTGTGTATAATGTAGAGCCTGGTATATGATGTACAGAGCCCTGTGTATAATGTACAGCCTGGTATATGATGTACAGAGCCCGTGTATAATGTAGAGACTGGTATATGATGTGCAGAGCCCTGTGTATAATGTAGAGCCTGGTATATGATGTGCAGAGTCCTGTGTTTAATGTAGAGCCTGGTATATGATGTACAGAGCCCGGTGTATAATGTAGAGTCGGGTATATGATGTACAGAGCCCTGTGTGTCAAGTGGGCAATCTAAAGGGAAATACCCCAAAATAACAACTGATTGCTATTGTTTTTACAACATAAATTGAACATTTCTGGCTGTGTTTTTCACATAGCAATATTGAATAAACATGCATCCAGAACAGCTGGAAAAATGTGGTGATCAAATTGAACCTACATAATGTACCCTGTACACTTGTCCTCTGAAGTCTATTGCCAGTATAAAAGCCAGCCAGGGATGGGGGGGAACCCCCTACAGACCCGGGAAGTGGGACCCCTGATAATGCACACAGCGGGTGTATAGACCAAGGAACTCAACACAGGAATGGTGGGAACCCCTTATAATGGGCACAGCAGTAAGCAGGTGTACAGACCCGGGAACTCAGCACAGGTATGGTAGGAACCCCTCATTATGGGGACAGTGAGGCTGCAATTGACGGGCACAGTGAGGCTGCATATGATGTGCACAGTGAGGCTGCAATTGATGGGCACAGTAAGGCTGCATATGATGTGCACACTGAGGTTGCATTTGATAAAATAGACACTTGCATTTGGCAGCGCCATACCTATCTCTCTTTTAAACTTACACAGATTGCCATTTGACTCATAGGTACTGATCATTGTGGAAATATTTTTTCAAAATGAATGTTAAGTCGGTTCCATCTTTGAAACAATTTGCCCTTCACAAGGCATTCAGATGAAGAAAAAAAGAGGATAAAGGAGCTTGGTCCACATCAACACAAATTGCTAATTTAGCAGAGGTCAAGTGATCGTGGTCGAGTTTACACTCAAAGCTTTTCCACCACTTCTTATAGTAAATGGAGTTGGCTAGCTGAATGTGATGTGACTCATGCCTATTATTGTTTTCGTGTTTGCTATTTCAAAGTCATGGCACCGACACATTGTGGATATCAACAGGGGTTTGCAACCTAAAGCATCCCACTGAAAAGTACAAGTGGCATGAAACTATCCAAAGCCACCTTGACAACATTATGAGGCTCGAGTTTTTTGGGAAGCGTAGCATTGGTGAACAGCTAGATGCAGGCTACACAATTGGCATTAGAAGACACAATAAAGAAGAGGTCACAAAAAATTGACACATCCTATCTAGAATAATAGACTGTGTGAAATATTGTGGTGCATTCGAGCTGGCTTTGTGTGGCCATGACGAGAGTGAGAGATAAGGTAATCCTGGGATATTCTGTGGCTTGGTCGTTTTTTTCGTTTTTTTGCTTCTCTTGATGGAGTTTTGAAAGAGCACCTTGAGAATGCCAGTGTTTTTAAGGGAACTTTGAAAACTGTGCAGAACGAGCTGTTGGACTGTATGTTGTGAAGGAGCACATTATCCAAGAAGCACGGAGCAGCGATTTTATCTCAATCCAGGCTGACGAGACCACCGATATTGCCACACAGTGCCAACTTATTCTTGCACTGCTCTACATTGATGCCAAAAGCAACATACAGGAGAGTTTTTTGAGTTTATTCCTCTGCATTCGACTACAGCGAATTCTATCACTACAGCACTACAAGAGCATCTTGCTGTCATCCTTCCAGGGGATAAGAAGAATAAACTCCTCTCCCAAGAATATGATGGAGCCAGCATGATGAGGGGTGCCACTGCAGGGGTTCAAAAGAAGATACAAGATGTGTACCCAAATGCCCATTACATCCACTGCTATGCACATCAGCTCAATCTGGTAATGCAACAGGGCACTTCTCAAATGCCCAAGTGAGACTTTTTTTTGCTAACCCTGGAGGATTTGCCAGCTTTTTTGCAAAATCACCCAAGCGCACAGATGTTCTTCATAGTTGCCCATAGATTACCGACTCCAAGCAGTGTCAGATGGAACTTCCACAGCCGTGCCGTCAATACAGTGTTTGAGCACAGACAGGACCTCATCATATTTTCTGACACTTTTCCACAACATCATGCCGTATGTGGACTTCCTCTATGCCAAACTCCAGAAGAAGGACATAGATTCAGTCCACCATCACTGGTTTGGTCAACCAGGTATGAGATAGAATCTCTGCAAAATGTATGAGCAATAATAATAAAAATTCTAATAATAATAACAACAACACATGGGAAAGGAGGAATAAAGCTGCTACCTGATCTTCTGTATGTCCTGCTGGATGTTCCCCCTTAATGTGGACTGAATCTATGTCCTTCTTCTGGAGTTAAGTGCAGGGGGGGGGCGCTCTCTCGTCCCCCCCCTCTTTTCCTGCAGCCTGCCAGGTTGCATGCTCGGATAAGGGTCTGGTATGGATTTTTGGGGGACCCCCATGCAGTTTTTTTAAAATTTTGCCGCAGGGTTCCCATTAAAATCCATACCAGACCTTAAGGGTCTGGTTTGGATTTTGAGGGGGACCCATACGCCATTTTTTCAAAAAAAAATTGGCTCAGGGTTCCCATTAATATCCATACCAGACCTAAAGGGCCTGGTATGGAATTTGGCGGGACCCTCACGCAATTTTTTCTTTTTAAATTTTGGTTCAGGGGGTTCCCCTTAATATTCATACCAGACCCAAAGGGCCTGGTAATAGACTGGGGGGGGGGGGATCCCTTGCCGTTTTTTTTCAATGACTTTTATCTGTATTGCTGGGACCCGACAATTCATTATAGCCACGAGTGGTTTTAAATGACTTTTTTTCCTTTAGAAATGTCATTTTGTGCAGGGACTGTTCTACTGTTCCCTGTTCTACATGGGAAAAATACTATAGACACCCCCCAGGTACGAAATTTAAAGGAATATTTCACTTTTATTGTTTCACTTTAAGCATTATTAAAATCACTGCTCCTGAAAAAACAGCCGTTTTAAAACTTTTTTTGCATTGATACATGTCCCCTGGGGCAGGACCCGGGTCCCCAAACACTTTTTATGACAATACCATGCATATAAGCCTTTAAAATGAGCACTTTTGATTTCTCCCATAGACTTTTAAAGGGTGTTTTCGAATTTGCCACGAACGCCCCAAATTGTTCGCTATTCGGCGAACAGGCGAACACCCGATAGTTTGACTCGAGCATCAAGCTCATCCCTAGTCACAAAGAGTGTATAGGATGGTTACACCTGTACTGTATCTAAGCCTACATCAATCTCTTCCATTCTACCGCACCTAGTGAGTTCTGTACTGCTGTCTTCTTACTCCTGGAGCTGCCTGACTTCACTAATGTGAGGTAAATACTGTGATTTTAGCATCTAAAATTGAGCTGTCAGACGTGTGCAGAACTGCTGGGATCTTACAGAGCATCAATATTTAAGACTACATGGTTGCCAGCTTCCTTGGTATCCCCTTTACAATGCTAGGTTTTTATAGTCTGTCCCTATAATTTTATCTTTGACAAACCCTGATTTCAGTCACAATAAAATCCTTTTTTTCAAGGCTTATGTTTTCTGTACAATTTGTATCCGTGTTATCTAGGCCTTCTATTATTTTAAAATATCTTTTTGATTTTTATAAACTGCAACACAAAAGAACATGTTAATTCTGCAGGAGCCCGATCAGCTTTAAGAATACAATTGGATTGACTCCCATGTAAGACCCTGTACATTTACCATACACAAAACTACATTCATTTTCTGTACCAATACAAAGAGCCAAATATAACATGTCACATTTTGTTACCATATTTCTAAAACAAAAGTGTGTTTCTGCGCTGAAATGGAATGAGTTATCAAAGAGCTGCACTTATATATCACTCGAATATTAAAAGTGATGTGAAAACATATATCTACATAATAGTAATTATATTTATTATATTTATTATTATTATTATTATATTATTAATAATAATAATAATAGTGTGCTTCTGGTTACTATGCAAGAAATGAAATACTAAAAAAATTATCAATGTACAATCAAACTATGAACTGAATAGTCCGTAAAGTTCAATATGGAAATAAGTCAATGTGCCAATAGTAATGAAAGCATATAGTGGAATGAAGGTGTATCTAATCCTTCCCAAGATAATGATATATCCCACCGGGTGGCAAACCATGTGAATTGTTAAGGAATTCCACCCTCCAATGTAATCAAGCCTCTTACCAGATGGTTGTGATCCCCAATTACAGAGATCAAACATACATGAGAAATAATGGACCCTCTGGGTGTCTCTAATGCTGCGTACACATGATCGGATTATCCGGCGTACTTAGTCCGACGGACAATTCGATCGTGTGTGGGCTCCAGCGGAACTTTTTCTTCTCAAAAGTCCGGCGGACTTAGAAAGAAGTTTTGACTCAAAATTATTCGCCATACTTGGCAGTGCGGCGGACAATACGGTCGTCTGTGTGCTAGTCCGACAGACTAAAGCCGACGCTAGGGCAGCTATTGGCTACTGACTATGAACTTCCTTATTCTACCTCATCACGTTCGAATCCGGCAGACTTTTGGAGTGATCGTGTGTGGCCAAGTCCGTTCATGTGTACCGGCAAAGTCTGAAGTGTGGCAAAGTCCGATCGTGTGTACGCGGCATTAGTGGGATCAGTATGGTCCACTGGGTTTCAACATATGATATTCCCCAATACCAAGGCCACAACTTCGGATCCAACTGAGACAGCCCTCATAGAGGAAAAGGAACATAGGCCACACATAGAGTGAATACTGCTAGTACAGGTTAATTGTTAAAAACACCACAAGGTACTCACATGATCCAGGACAATAAAAAGCATTCAAACCACATGGAGCCTCACCGACAGCCGGCATCAGCGGGTGTGAAAGACGTCACATGTTCGTGGCGCCATCCTGTGTGGGAAATATCATTGTCTTGAGAAGAATTAGATATACATTCCACTATATACTTTCATTGCTATTGGCACATAGACTTATTCCCATAGTGAACTCTATGGACTATTCAATTTACTGTTTAATTGTACATTTTCAAATTGGTACTGTATATGTCCATGTGACATTTCCATAGAATATCAAGTAGTAGGTCCAATGCTCTCATCAATTTTGTCTAGATCTGGAACTAGTTAAAGTGGTAGTAAAACCCGCTTTGTGATTTTTACCTACAGGTAAGCCTATAATAAGGCTTACCTGTAGGTAAAATTACTATCTTCTAAACGTGCACCGTTTAAGAGATATTCACCCTGGATGCAACCGATGACGTCACCAATGCATGCGCTCTGAACATCCATTATACTGTGCAGGACCTTCAGAGCTACTTGCCGTAACTGAGGGCTCCTGCATGCATGCGCAGAAGTGACATCGTCGAGGCTCTGACCATTTACAGTACCGGAGCCTGCAAACCCGGAAGAAAGACCAGGGGAAGATGTCAGCCCTCTCAGTGGTGACAGCGCGCTGCTGGAGGGCTTCGTTCTAAGGTATTTCATAATGTGCTAGCATGCGATGCATACTAGTACATTATGCCATTGTCTTACAGGCCTTTTTGTTTTTATTTTATGCTGCAGCGGTTTACTACCACTATATATTTTTCCAAATTTTAAAAAATTTGTCTCTGGGTATTTTACATTATATAAAGCTTTTTCTAACTAGCCCTTAAGAACAAAAAATCATATTCGTTTAATGACTTCATTATGGAAGCTGTGGGTTCCTACCAAAGCGATTTTTCATGTGGCAATTCCCAAAATATACAAGGCAAGTCTGATATATCTGTGAATTGAAACACCATGATTATTAACTGAGAATAAAATTAGGATATGATTTAGTAAAGCCGTTGAACGTTGGCTTAACTCCCTTTCAAAGATGCTTTATAATTTCCCAACTTTTCAAACAATGAATGAGAGGGTATAATGTGGTTGAAGCATGGTGCAGGGTAGGAAGTACCACCAGGTTTGAACTGTATTGACTTTGGTGTATTGTCTTTTATAAATACCTTTAAAATGCAATCTAACTCATGCAGTGAATTAAAATCACCAGGAGATCTCCTGCCACCTCAAAAAAAATCATACTGGTTACATCTTTATTAATTCCCAAAATCTAATCAGTGCATAATTAAAGACATTAAAATAATCGTTGAATTAATTAATTAAATGCATTGCAATTATTTATCGAATAAGACATTTTATTTCCAGGGGGTATATCCTATGCCATGTGCTATGAAAGTATAATGACATGCTGTGTATGAGGAGAGACATCTCAAAGTAACGCTTTGGTGACAGGGGCTGTAGATAGGTTGTTGCAAAGCTATCAGAAGCTGTTCTGGGGATTTCCCTCCCTCCAGAGACATTCACACATGGAAAGCAGATGTAGCAAGTTTGAAATGCCTCATCATTATAATTTTCTGTCTGAATATATAATGCAAAATATGTATATTTAAATATATCAGAATTTTTAAATAATGCTTTTACAAAGAAAATGATGAAAACTTTGTAATATGTATATAAAATATAGGGGCATTTGGCCCAAAACTCCCAATGAATTTTTTTTTTGCATATGCCCATTCGATTGCCCAACTTAGTCACATTCAATGCCAATTTCACATTCTTTGTCTGGAAATCCAGTTTTCAGTAATAATGACCATATTTATAATACTGGCAATGTTATTTTTACCAGCAGCAATTGCCTTGTAAGATTTGCAATTTAATAGTGGCAGACCCGTGACCAATGGGCCGGCATTATCTCTCCTTTTCTCACCGGTGACCCGCAAAAGGCCTACTTTGACCTCCCAACTGAACATATCAGCAACTATGAGCATCTGAAGACAGAGATCCTGGCCCGCCTAGGAGTGACCATGGCTGTCCGGGCTCAGAGGGTGCATCGCTGGCGGTACAAACTTGACCGACCACCCAGGTCTCAAATGCATGAACTGATACAGCTGGTTAAAAAATGGCTGCAGCCAGAAAAACTGTCAGGCCCACAAATGGTGGAACGGGTGGTGATGGACTGGTACCTGCGGTCCCTGCCAGATGACCTACAGCGCTGGGTAAGCCATGGAGACCCTGCAACCGCTGACCAGCTGGTTGAGTTGGTTGAAAGGTACACCGTGGTGGAGGACCTGCTTGGGCCTGCCAAACGTCGGGAACCCACACCAAGGGCAACAAGACCGGCCACAGCACCTAGGAGAGAAGCCCTGCTAGACATTGGAACCCGCAACCCTGCACCATCTTCTGCAGAACCTCGAAGGTTGGTTCCTGTTCCTAGGATGGGAGGCCTACAGTGTTGGCGATGTCGGTCCTGGGGGCATACCCGGGCACAATGCCCACTTCAGGAGGAGCCGATGGATTGCGGGACTGGTCGGAGAAGCTCCTTCTATGTGCAAAGAGCGTGTACCACTCATCTTGATCTGGCTGAAGGACGATTCGAGTGTGAAGTGTGGGTGAACCACCTTCCTGCCAGGGCCCTACTAGACTCCGGGAGCATGGTAACACTGGTACATGCCAGGGTGATTGGGAGACTTGGCCCCGTAAATAAAACTCTGCGCGTAGTGTGTATCCATGGAGATACCAGGGAGTACCCCCTGGTTCCTGTGACGGTTTCTTATGGACGTACCTCAGTGACACAAGAGGTTGGGGTAGTAAATAGTTTAATACATGATATTATAGTGGGGCGGGACTGTCCGCTATTCCTCGAACTGTGGAACCAGGCACAGATGGGGCTGCCAGGAGAACTGGGGACACTGGGCCTGGAAGAGATGGAGTCTGAGGGGTCTAGGTCTGAAACCCCCACAACACACCCCTCTAAAACAGAGATACCTGTCACTAATAAGGATATTGCAGAGAATGTTAATTTGAATGACAATGTTTCTGTTTCAGGCCTCAATACCGAGTTGACTTCTGAGGGGGGGGAAGCCTTCCCATTACAGGTTATGCTGGGGGAGGATGATGAGGAGCTCTCCCCGTTGCAGTTCCCAGTTGAGGAGGGTGAAGGGGAAACATCCTCAAGGTCGGTGCATCCAGACCTGGACGTACCCAGGGGTGCGTTTGGCACCGCCCAGTTGCAGGATCCTACCTTGGTCAATGCTCGAGAGCAGGTTTCTGTTGTTGATGGGGTCCCACAAATACCAGGGGCAGATCAAAGGTTTCCTCATTTTGCATTAAAGGGGGATTTGGTTTATCGAGTGGCTGAAAGCCGAGAGGAAACTGTAGAGCAGTTACTGGTTCCCCAACCATATAGGCGGATGCTACTTGACCTAGCCCACAATGACGCACTGGGAGGACACTTGGGGGCAGAGAAAACGGAGGCCAGGATAACCGACCGGTTTTACTGGCCAGGGGTGAAGGCCGAGGTTAAAAGATATTGTGCATCTTGTCCCATTTGCCAGTTAACTGCCCCAGGGCCACACTATAGAAGCCCTCTGGTACCCTTGCCGATTATTGAGGTTCCGTTTGAGCGGATCGCCATGGATCTCGTGGGACCCCTGGTAAAGTCGGCAAGGGGGCACCAATATATATTAGTCATCCTAGACTACGCAACCAGGTATCCAGAAGCAGTTCCTTTGAGGAAAGCCTCCTCTAAGGCCATTGCCAAGGAGTTATTCCAAATGTTTTCACGAACTGGATTCCCCAGGGAGATACTTACGGACCAGGGCACCCCTTTTATGTCAAAGGTGATGGCGGACTTGTGCAGACTATTTCAGATCAAGCAGTTGCGGACGTCCGTCTATCACCCGCAGACCGATGGCCTAGTGGAGAGGTTTAATAAAACTCTAAAGTCCATGTTAAAAAGAGTGGTCCAGAAAGACGGGAAGGATTGGGATATGTTACTCCCTGCCCTCTTGTTTGCCATCCGGGAGGTTCCACAAGCGTCCACGGGCTTCTCACCGTTTGAGTTAGTGTATGGACGAAGGCCCCGGGGGTTGCTGGACCTAGTCAAAGAAACATGGGAAAGTGAATCCTCACCACACAAGACCGTGGTAGAGCATATCTCTCAAATGCGAGAGAGGGTGGCTAAGGTGATGCCGCTGGTGAGGGAGCACATGCAGAAGGCTCAGGATGCCCAAAGAAGGGTGTATAACAGATCGGCTAAAATTAGACATTTTCAAGTAGGAGACCGGGTGGCTGTCCTAATACCCACAGTGGAGAGCAAGTTCTTGGCCAGGTGGCAAGGCCCGTTTGAGGTAATAGAAAAAGTGGGTGAGGTGAACTACAAGGTACACCAGCCAGGGAAAAGAAAACCATACCAGATCTATCACGTAAATCTGTTGAAACCCTGGAGAGACAGAGAACAGGTATCCGCTGTGGTAGCAGTACAGTCAGGGGACCATGCAGGAATCGACCTGGTGCAGGTGGCTGCTACCCTAACTAGGCCCCAAACCCAGCAAGCAAAAGAGTTTCTGCAAAGAAATAGGGACATGTTTTCAGGGTTGCCGGGTCTCACCAACGTCATCGAGCATGACATTGTGACGGAACCCTGTATAAAAATCCGGTTAAGGCCTTACCGTATCCCAGAAGCTCATAGAGTGGCAGTGTCTGAAGAGGTCAAGAGAATGCTCGAGCTTGGAGTCATTGAAGAGTCGCAGAGCGAGTGGTCGAGTCCAATCGTGTTGGTACCCAAACCCAACGGCACCCTCCGCTTCTGCAACGACTTCAGAAAACTTAATGAAATCTCCAAGTTTGATGCTTATCCAATGCCACGGGTAGATGAGCTAATTGAGAGGTTAGGTCCAGCCAGGTATATAACCACGCTAGACCTCACAAAAGGGTATTGGCAGATTCCCCTGACCAAGAAAGCCAGGGAGAAAACAGCTTTCTCTACCCCGGAAGGCCACTTCCAGTACAAAAGAATGCCATTTGGTCTACACTCTGCCCCCGCTACATTCCAAAGGGCCATGGACAAAACTTTGCGTCCACATCAACGGTATACTTCGGTTTACCTAGATGACATAGTCATTTTTAGCACTGATTGGGAGTCCCATCTTCCCCGAGTTCAGGCAGTCGTAGACTCCTTGAGAAGAGCAGGATTCACCATCAATCCGGAGAAGTGCGCGATTGGAGTAGAGGAAGCCAAGTACCTAGGGTACATTGTGGGTAGAGGACTGGTGAAGCCCCAAATGAGTAAGGTAGAAGCCATACAGAACTGGCCCCGCCCCCTATCCAAGAAGCAGGTCAGAGCGTTTTTGGACATAGTTGGCTACTACCGGAGGTTTGTCCCCAACTTTGCCACCATTGCTGCACCATTGACGGACTTGACCAAAGGCAGAAAGTCAGTGATGGTACAGTGGAATGACGATGCTGAAAAAGCTTTCCAGAAGCTTAAGACGGCATTGTGCCGGGATCCGGTGCTTGTGGCTCCAGATTTTTCTAAAGATTTTGTAGTACAGACAGATGCTTCAAGTGAAGGGCTAGGAGCAGTCCTGTCTCAAGTGATCAATGGGGAAGAGCACCCCATAGTTTTTCTAAGTAGGAAGCTGACGGCAGCGGAGAAAAACTATGCGGTGGTGGAGCGGGAGTGTCTTGCCATCAAGTGGGCTTTAGACTCTTTACGGTATTTCCTCCTAGGTAGAAGGTTCCGCCTAGTGTCCGACCATGCCCCACTGACCTGGATGAGACAAAACAAAAACACCAATGCCAGGGTGACAAGGTGGTTCCTTTCTCTCCAGGAGTTCAATTTTGTGGTAGAGCACAGACCAGGGAGACAGCATCAGAACGCCGATGCCCTCTCCCGGGTCCATTGTATGATGTCGAGTGGTGCCTCCAACACCTCCGCGTTGAGGCAGAGAGGGGGGATATGTACAGGACGCCAAGGTTGGGTCCTGGACGGGTGCTATATAGCACCAGTATTTGGGCTGTGGTCCCTTTAAAGGAGTCGCAGCATTGCTCAGGGGGTCACCCAAAATGGGTGAGGGGTTCCGGGAGTAGCCGAGCAGGAGAGGACTGACTCGCAGTCCTCTCTAGGTTAATAATAGTTATTTGGGACCCGGAATTTGGGAGGCTCTGAAGAGATATTCGGGTGGGAAAAGAGCCTCCCTCCCTGACCACAATGATTCAGCGCACAGGGGGTTAAGGGCCTCCAGGAAGACAGCTCAAAAGACAGGAAGTAGGGAAGAGTTGGTGGTGTGAGGAGGAGTAGGTGATTACACCTGTTAGCTGAGCTGTGTGGATGTCTGGAGGCTGCTAAAAGAACCTGCTGCAAAAACTGTATGTGTTTTCCTTAACTTTGTTTTTGTGCTGAAGATAAGCTGTTTTTTGTTATAGACACACACCGCGTGGCTCGGCTATGCCCCCCACTCCCTCCTCAGACGATTTGACTGACATCAGCAGAGCATATGGAATCTCCTGTGAGATCAATAAGAGGGAGCAGCGGTGCTTCAAACAAGACAGCACTGGATCATGATAGCTCGTAAGCGTTTAGGGGTGGGGGGGCAGTTTTTTTTTTTTACCTTAATGTGGATGTAAACCCAATGTCATCCTTTCTAAACTACTGCCATAGGGGTTATCTATAAGGATATACATGCCTCCTGCATGTATCTTTACCTGTCAAATGTCTCCCCTCTGTCTGTTATGAGACCCGAAAAACTGCAGATTCTGTGGGTGGGTCTGTTGTCTGGAGCTCGGTGGGTGGAGTCGTGATGTCAGTAGACTCCCCGCCCACCTCTACACTCCCCTTGTCAATATGCATTTTCTCCTGTGTATTTCTTACACTGAACTTCTGCTATGATCTCTAACATCCAGTGAAAAGACAGGAAAGTAACCACATGACTTCAGCATGCCCAATTATGCTGAGGTGTGGAACATCCAATCCTGGCAGAGCAGCAGAAGAAAGGAGTGGGAGGGAATTATACAATAATGAATGTCTCTCAGGCTAGTGCACGAGATATGTAAATCACCTGTCAATCACAGCAAGGGGGAGGATTTGACAAAGTTTTTCTCTGTCAAGATTTATCTCACTGAACAACAAAAGAGGATTGCTCAGAGCTGGATTAACTCGTTGTGACAAGACTGGGCTCAAGTGATAGGAAATCTTATACTCTACATTATGACATCAAAAAAAAAACATCCACTTTAATGTAGAGAATGCATTAAGGTAAAAAAAACTTTTGAGTTTAGAAGCACTCTTACATTATAATATGCAAGCACTAGTAAAATCTGCCGGTTGGTTCACAAGAAGATTTTGGTGCTCCCCAGGGATTCTGCCACAAATCAGCTTTGTGGCAGATGTACAGTATACTGCCCAATGTTGTTTCCAGTGTTGTTCTCAATGCATGCTGACAGTCAATACTGTCAGCGCGCATTGATACCCAATTCCTCCTCTGTAGTTCCAGCTCCTGTGAGCTCAGAGGGAGGCGCTGGAGTAGCGCAGAGTTCTAGAGGTGAAGGAGGGGTCTTCCAATGTCAGCGCTGACCACAGATTGTGGGAGGGAGCACAGAGCTTGAGCACATGACTGGATTAGGATGTAAGACCCAATGATGAGTCAGTGTAAGGCGGCAGTGTGATGCAGAGTGTGTGTGTTTTTTTGCGGGGGGGGGGCGGGGGCAGAGAGCCAGAGCATTGTATGTATAAGGCATGTAAAATCCAAGCTAGTGGTCCATGGAATTCAAAATTGTGAGTTTAGTGGTCCATGAGGTCCGAAAGGTTGGCAACCACTGTTCTAGACCACCACGACGTGTTTCAGAAATCTTTCCCCTTTTTCCATTAAAGTGACCCTGTCGCTGCATAAAATGTTTTAAAACAAGCCACACCTGTAAAAGAACATAAAACACCTCTTCTGCTGCCCGAGCCACCAACGCTGTTCTGGTCCTGAGAACTCTTCTGCTGAAGTCCACACTGACACTTACAGAAAGTGTTAATCTTCTTAGGTTCCATGCTGTCCTTTCCCAAGCCCACTTCCCTTTTTGACATATATTTTATCTTGTGATTATTTCCCATCTATTTTTAAGTTGATGGGAAGGCAAGTCATTTTTCTTGTGGTGTATACATTTTTTTTTTATTCTCTTGAAGTCACAATGGAACTCCTCCCTCCTGCAGACTTCTATAAAGGAAGTGACAAATCTTAAAGGTTATCATAAGAAATCACTGAAGGAAGACTTGAAGGTTTTGTGTATCTCTGGACTACCATAAACCAGGTAGGTATGACAATAGAATGGTACTGCAGGTAGACAGGCTGTAGCCATAGATGTGCATATAGCTCTTTGGGAAACCATGTGTGCATCCTTCAACATATTTGGACCCTTCACTTATGTGTCCTGATGCTCAGCCTAGGACAGTTATGGCGAACCTTGGCACTCCAGATGTTTTGGAACTACGTTTCCCAGGATGCTCCACTACACTGCAGAGTGTATGAGCATCATGGAAAATGTAGTTCTAAAACATCTGAAGTGCCAAGGTTCGCCATCACTGGCCTAGGATTTAGAAATGTGATAAATATCCATATGATAATGAGTGCTTCCAAAGTTGGAATCACCCATAAATGCCCCTTAGGGTAACCCTAAATAGCCTGGTCCTGACCTGAGCACGGCATGAACCCATCAACTCAGGGGCAAGATCTGGACTTTTATGATGAACCTTAGCGACAGTCTGCACATCTGCGTTCTTCAAACGCAGATTAAAAATGACCCTGCAGTAGTGACTATTTACACAACACATCCTGATGTCCCGCAATGTCCTAACATGTGTATTTATTGCTAGAAATAGCTACTACGAGGCTTCCAGCTCTGCCCAGAAATGCTCACTCATCCTTCTGCATACCAACTAAATGATATAAGCATACCAATGGTATAATAACTTATTAGGAGGATTATAAGTAAATATTGAGTTATTCAGCCTTATGGCATATTCCTAAAGATGAAATTATGTTAAGAAAAAAGTATATAACTCAATGTTCTTCCTATGATCAGTTATTTCTGCCATTTGTATGTGCTATCCAGGGTTTCATCCCATAGGTAGGTGTTGTTGTTAAAGTATAATCAATTAATGCAGCTGTATGTTGTACTGTCTCACTAGGCGAATAATTGCTGAATGGAATAGCCTCATAATTATTTCATAAATGTATAAATGTTGCTGTTATCGTGTTAAAAAATAAATAAATGGTGCTGTTAAATCTTAGTAATTAGTAGGCATTAGCGTAGTGATTCTGCCTAAATTGATTTTGCTGCAAAGCTGTTGATTTTGTTGTCAACATTGAGCCCTAAATGTCTTCATTTTTTTTAGAGAGTGCTTTCATTTTTTTAAACGTTTGTATTTTTATTTTTTTTTCCTGTATGTTATTTGTTCCTTATACTTAAAATTCTTTCATTTTCACTTTTTGCATTGCCTGTTTTTCCTTTACAGGCAGTCCCCTACTTACAAACATCCGACTTACAAACGACTCCTACTTACAAACGGAGGGATAAAACAGGAAGCGAGAGGAAATCTACCCCTAGGAAGGTAAATTCTCTCCTGTAAGAGTTAATATGGGAAAAAGGTGTCTTCATTGATGCTTTATCACCAGTCCATGTTTCCCTAACAGTCCAAAATTTTCACAATCCAATTTTCATTGGGACAGAAAGTGAGGTGAATTCTTCTGAACAGGGGCATAGACAGCAAAACAAACGTTACAGGGGTGATAACCCTTCCCTGTGCTATCCAAAAAGCGTAAAAATATTTTTTTTGGCTGGAGCTACACTTAAAAAATTGACCTGTTCTGACTTACAAACAGATTCAACTTAAGAACCTTCAGTCTCTATCTTGTTTGTAACCCGGTGACTGCCTGTATCTGAAAAAAACGTAAAAAATTAGGCTAAAGAAGGACCATTTTTGGCAATTAATTCAAGCTTGCAAAATTGATCAATGGTAATTGCAGTGGAAAATGAATTGGTAGATGTGAACAGAGTATTAAAAAACATTTCATTGAGTGATTGGATCCATATGTGTATGGCTGGCATAAGAGGTTACCTAAGTCTTGACTATACCTCTCCCCTCTCATGCACGGCCCATAGGGACCACTACACCCTTTAAGCATCAAATACATTTATGTGCCCTTGAGGCTTGGATCACACTAGTGCGAATTGGATGCAGGTTTCCCAGTATCCAATTCGCATGACAGGAGATTGTGACCGGCTCTCAATGGAGCCATTTCACATATCTCCGTTGCAGCTGCGGAGCGGATTGCACAGGAGCCCTGTGTGTCTTTGGCTCTGTTTCAGGGCCGAATTCAGGCAAAAATGAGTCCCTGATTCATCCTGAAACGGAGAACAGGAACACACCGGACCCCTGCTGCGATCTGCATCCGTCGAGGGTGTGAACCCAGCCTGAATGTTTTCCTCAGTACACAAGTAATGAGAACGGTATGATTAGCAACAATCAGCATGGATTCATGAAGAATCGTTCTTGCCAAACCAATCTATTAAGCTTCCATGAGGAGGTGAGTTGCCATTTAGATAAAGGAAGACCCGTAGATGTGGTGTATCTGGATTTTGCAGAAGCATTTGACACATTTGTTTAGGAGCATTGCACTCAGCAAAATCAATGCAGCATGAAGCAGACAAGGCTCTGAGAGTCCATTTAACAGCTTCAATGCTGGGCACTTTCACCTCCTTCCTGCCCAGGCAGCTTTCAGTGCTGTGGCACTTTGAATGACAATTGCGCGGTCATGCAACACTGTACCCATATGAAATTGTTAGCTTTTTTGAGACAAATAGAGCTTTCTTTTGGTGATATTTATTCACCACTGGGTTTTTTATATTTTTGCTAAACAAACGAAAAAAGACCGTACACACGATCAGACTTTTCGGCCGGACTATCCGGCGGACTTAGTCCGGCGGACAATCGGAGCGGAGCGGCACCCCCCACCCCAAAGCACCTTGTCCCCATGTTCAAGGGCCTCTTCCCGGCAACACTGGCCGTTGGTTGTCTGGGTCTGCGGGCGGGGGGCTTATCATAATCCGGGAGCCCCCACCCTACTCAACTCTAGGATAATAATTAGAAGCTTCAATTCTTCATAAGACCAATAACTCTTAACAGACAGATGGTCCAAAATTCAACTCCACCCCAGAAGACTGGAATTCATTGTGAGAATCTTCAGATGTAAGGGAAGAAAAAAACTTTCCTTCTGATAATGTAAAAGCAGAAGCCACCATGACAGACATTTTGATTTGAGGAGGTCATCGTCGGATCATATTATCCATAGAAAAATGTAAACAGGTTTGAATGGAAGCCTTGAGGTGGTTGTAGCCGTATTAGTGCACTTGCAACAAAAAGTATCACGAATAGTTGTTTTAATAAATCCTTTACATTTTTTGGCTGGAGGAAGGGCAAAGACAACACCTTGTTTAACAGTTCCTAAAATAATGTGTGTCTTCTACTACAACACTGGAAGACACAAAGCTAAAAATAAAGCTCAGGGTCAGAGGCAAAACCATTTTATAACCTTTCATTTACTACATCCTGCACCCATACATTGGTTTTGTGAGCTTCCCAAATCTTTGCGAAAGCTATTAGGCACCCCCCACCCCATCTCTGGTGGAGCTCAGGGGAGGGGTCGGACTTTCACATGGTAGTGGATTTATTGCATATTTTGATCCCTTGGTTTGCCTGAAAAGACGACTGGAATCTGGCTTGGAGGAACAAAAAGAGTATTTTGATGCAGGATATGAGTTGTTATTCCTTCATTTTGCATAGGTGGGGTAAGTGAATACTTTTACCCTGCCATTGCAACCTTATTGATTTTGTCCAGTTAATAGTTGAAAAGATGGTATCCCACAGAGGGTAGTCATATCAAGGCCTTATTACACTGTTGCTCTGCCAGCCAGCACTTAAGTGCACCCTGAAAATCTGGGTAGAAGAAAAGGTTACCCGAGACATAAGCCAGCTAGCAACCAGAGCTGCTTCACACATAAAGTTCAACATGATTATCATCTGGTCCTCCTGCACAATCAATACTTTCCTCTTTTAATCCAGCTACTATAGAGGAAGTTTTTTCTAATGCCCACCTTACCTCCTGCCCCCTGGACCCTGTTCCTTCTCAAATACTACGGTCACCCTCTGACTCTATCCTACACTCTTTAACTCATATCTTCAACCTCTCCCTCTCTACTGGCATCTTCCCCAACCCTCTAAAACATGCACTAGTCACTCCCATACCAAAAAAGGCCTCACTAGACCCAACCAATCTTAACAATCTAAGACCCATCTCTCTACTCCCTTTTGCCTCCAAACTCCTTGAACGTTTAGTCTACAGCCGACTGAGCGACCACCTCATTGAGAATAACCTTCTGGATCCCCTTCAGTCTGGATTTCGCCCACAGCACTCCACAGAAACTGCCCTCCTAAAATTCACAAATGACTTACTAACAGCCAAAACCAATGGTCATTATTCCGTACTCTTACTCTTAGACCTTTCTGCTGCCTTTGATACAGTTGACCACCCCCTCCTCCTCAAAAAACTAAATTTGCTTGGTCTCCATGGCTGTGCCCTCCGTTGGTTCGAATCTTACCTATCTCATCGGACCTTCAGTGTCACTTACAACTCCACTTCCTCCTCTCCAACTCCTCTTACTGTTGGGGTCCCCCAAGGTTCTGTCCTTGGACCTCTACTATTCTCAATCTACACATCCTCCCTGGGTCAGCTGATAGCCTCACATGGCTTCCACTACCATTTATATGCTGATGACACCCAGATCTATCTCTCTGCCCCTCAACTCACCCCATCAATCTCCTCACGCATCACTGATTTACTAGCAGACATATCAGTCTGGATGTCAAACCACTTTCTCAAACTTAATCTGTCTAAAACTGAGCTCTTAATATTTCCTCCCCCACGTGCCCCTTCCCCTGACTTCTCAGTCAAGATCAATGGCACATCTATCAGTCCGTCCCCACATGCCAGGGTGCTAGGGGTAATCCTAGACTCTGAACTGTCCTTTCGGACCCACATACAATCCCTGTCCAAATCATGCCGCCTTAGCCTCCGCAACATTTCCAGAATACGCCCCTTTTTAACGAATGACACCACCAAGCTTCTAACTCACTCCCTGGTTATCTCTCGCCTCGACTACTGCAATTCCCTCCTCATTGGACTACCTTTACATAGACTATCCCCCCTTCAGTCCATAATGAATGCTGCTGCAAGACTTATCCACCTTACCAACCATTCAGCGTCCTCCACCCCTCTCTGCCAATCCCTCCACTGGCTTCCACTCACCCAACGAATAAAATTCAAAGTACTAACAATAGTTTACAAAGCCATCCATAACTCTGCCCCCAGCTACATCACTAAACTAGTACCAAAATACCAACCAAGCCGCTCTCTTCGGTCCTCCCAAGACCTCCTGCTCTCTAGCTCCCTTGTCACCTCCTCCCATGCTCGCCTCCAGGATTTCTCCAGAGTTTCTCCCATCCTTTGGAACTCTCTACCCCAATCTGTCCGACTGTCCCCTAATCTATCCATCTTTAGACGATCCCTGAAAACCTTTCTCTTTAAAGAAGCCTATCCTGCTTCTAACTAACACTGTTTTACTTTTTCCATCAACTCATCCCCCACAGCTATTACCTCTTGTATCAATTGACCCTTTCGTTTTAGATTGTAAGCTCTAGCGAGCAGGGCCCTCTGATTCCTCTTGTACCAAATTGTTATGTAATTGTAATGTCTGCCTTTATTTTGTTAAGCGCTGCGCAAACTGTTGGCGCTATATAAATCCTGTATAATAATAATAATAATAATAATAACACAATCAATGAGTTGAGTATTAACACCAGCTGTCACCAGATTCCTGTCTAGCGATTTATACCAGTCAGTCATAATGTGATAAATGAGTGTGGTGGAAATTCCACCAATGAGTAGAAGGACCAAGAAAGCTTCCCGCAACTTCTTGTCAGCGAGGTCCTTAAAGGAGCATTGTTAATGCAAGACAGAGGTGTGTCAACTAAAGGAGAAGTAAATTATTTTGTGACAAAATTCTCTGAAAAGTTGTCTGGGTGTTTCCAATCTTTGTAGATAAAATCATTGGTTAGGATATAAGGAGGAAACACCTTGGTGGAAAGTTTAGGTCTATGAGAACCAAATCCAGACTCCATGGAAGGGGAGAGAACAGTGTTATCCTCTTTTTTAAAGTGGAACACACAGCCTCAATGATAGAGGATACCGTTTTATTTTGGTAAAACAAGTGCTGACCGAAGTTCAGCTGATGGGATCTTAAATTAAAGTCCAACATAAAGTATATAAGGCTTATCACCATTAAAACAGGAACTGTGACCATAAAACTAAGCCACCTGGTTTCCTCTCTTCAGCATTGCCACTGGTTAGACCTTTAATCTTGGCCTTTGGCTTTTGGCTGGTCCCTCAGACAATCTCAAACAGTATCACTATGTTTCTGTGTCCCTCTCTCAGCTCTCTGGGTTCTCTCAGTCTTTTTAGTCGCAGCACCCTGCTGCATGGGCCCATGCCCTGGCCTCTTGATAGGGGATTTCCTGACACCCCAGACTTTCTCATTTTGCTGAGGCTTCTAGGTTCCCTCTGTCCTCTGGACCCACAGCTGTCTTCAATCTCTCAGTCCTCCAGACTCACTTAGCTATCTCGACTCTCTCAGTCTTGTGGACAAGGAACCTCCTGTCTCCAGCATGGAGTACTGTCTCCTGAGTAGAGCACACCTGTCTCCTAATGGGAGCCCTGAGCTATGCCCAAGCCTGTAATTTAAAAGGCTGTGCACACCCGCACACAGCCTGCTGGTCTTCTGCAAGACCTGTACACTGGGTTGGGGGATTCTTCCCTTCCAAAACTCTTAAAATGTTGGAACCCAATTCTCCACTCTGAATCGATATTCCAGAGCCCCACACTCTGCATATGTGTAAGCCCTGTGTCACTTCCACTTCCATTTTCACAGTGGCAGATGCTTGCACTGTCACAATGCCAATCGGTTCCAATAACTAACAGTAAGCTCGGGGTCTATTTCTGGTGCAGCATACAGAAAAAAAAGCCCAATTTTATATTTATTCATTTATAAAACAATGTGTAATTCTAGTGACCAGCAAACAAATGCAGAAACATTTTTTGAAAATAGTATGCTGTGCATCTATATAAATAGTATATATTTCAATACATAACAGAAATGTACAGTGACATTCATACTGTACATTTGGGAACCCATTATATACACAGTATTACATACAAAGCCAACACCTAGATTCCAGTTTGTACAAGGAAAGCACTTTAGAAGAATTATTTGATCATAAATAAAATATGCTTATGAATGTTTTCTAATCAATGCATTTTAACACTGGCTACAAGTCAGATTCCATTCCAGGTGTCCTTAAAGCGGAGTTCCACTTAAAAATGGAACTCCAGCTTTAACCACTCCTCACCCCCTTACATGCCACATTTGGCATGTAATTTTTTTTGGGGGGGGAGTGGGGGCTTCATTAGGAGGGGGACTTCCTGTCCTACTTCCTCCTTCCGCCCAGTAACCGCCTAGGCGACTCCTCCCTCTAGGCGATCTCCTGGGACACGTGACAGGTCCCAGGAGATCGCCTATCCACTCTGGGAGCGCAGCGCGGCTCGCGCATGCGCCGTGCGTGCCCGGCCGTGAAGAGGAAAGCTGTCACGGCCGGGTGCCCAGAGTGGAAATGGCGGCGCCGACGAAGAGGAGGGGGAGAGGAGCGACACCCCGTTCGGCCGCATCGCTGGACCGTGGAACAGGTAAGTGTCATTTTTTTTAAAAGTCAGCAACTACACTTTTTGTAGCTGCTGACTTTTAAAATGCCTGGAACTCCCCTTTAAAACACTCCCTAAACAAAAGGGCCATTCCATTATTTCTGTGAGTTGTCTTGTGCACCAAGTCAATGTATGTGGGAGAGGTTACACCGATAACACCTTAACAAGCGGCAGGTCTGGTTGTCCATCTCTCCAAAACAAGGTAATAGATTTCCTCTTTTAAAAAATGTGGGTTGTAGGATCTTCATGTTAATTAGTAAGATTTCATGGAAACACGGGGGAGTGACAGTAGAAAAAGACCAAGTGGTCCATCGAGTCTGCTTTTTTTTGAAGGAGGGTGAGTTCTTTTCTTTTTTTTCCTTCAAACATTTTTGTTTGGAGGTAGACTGAGAAGAGTGACTGATCCTGGTAACTACAGTCCTCAATGACTAGCTGCAAAGCTATGTTGATTAAACTCAAGAAAAGTGGCATATTCCCCCCCACAAAACCCTTCCTGGAAGCAACATCAGACCCTTTAACTTGACCTTCAAAACATGTGCTCTTGTGAAGGGTTTGCCTGAATGTCTGGTAAATAGAATCAAAAAAGTGAATAGTTGATCAAGAGTTGAGTGTTCTTTGCCTACTGGAATGGGTCATGTTAAAGGGTCTGTCAATAACGCCAATTAAATTCACAGGAGCGCCAAGCACGCTTTGATTATAACATTACACTAGTGTAAACTAACACTTAGTTACCCAAAAACTTTATATTCTTGATATGTGCCTGCTGTACCATGTACTTGTATAATAAAGTATCATGTTCTCTTTGTATGCTTCCTTTGTGTGAAATCCCTGGTGTTCCTGCCTGTTCCTCTGCTTTTCTATTAAAAACATACCACACTAAGGAGGAGAACACACCGTGGTCAGTTCCCTAGCTTTGCTTGGAACTCAGTGTGCTCTCCAATGATCAGACTTGTCCTGACATGCCCCCGCTGCACAGACATTCACTGGGAAGCTCAGTGTGCTGCTGCTTCTCCTCCCAACAGCTCTTATGCAGCTGAAAATAGAGGGAATGTGATCAATCATAAAAAAGAGAAAAACGTTTTACCTTTCATTTCTATTTTAAACTGAATGGGTTATTTTACAAGGTGATTATTTACAATCAATTTAATCCTGCCCTCACTATTCGTGCTGAAGGCTTATGCTTCTACACCGAGATCTACCAGTGCTAAGATGACAGCTCCAAACTGTCCCTCATTTCGGGGGACTGTCCCTGCTTTGGAACAAGGTCCCTCTGTCCCTATTTTCTCAAAAAGTTGGCAGGTACATGATAACACCAAAAAGCATTGATTGAATATAACAGAAATGTATTATTTATTTTGATCATCTAAACCAGACTTTTGCAACCTTTTTATACCCGAGGTACCCTTGAAATAATTTCCAGGTCTCAGGGAACCCTTGCCTAAGCCAGTTTATTGCTGGTCAATGGGTAAAATGCTCCTTACATTGGTGGTTAGTGGGGAAGAATGCCCCCTTTATAGCAGTGTTCAGGATGCAACCACTACAGAGAGCTAAAAGATCAATGGCTTCATGCCGCTGGCTCTGCCAAGTGGTTTTGACCCCACAACTATGCAGGCACCATTAGATCGGACCTCTGGAGAAACCCTGGTTGAGAATGGCTGGTCTAAACTATCAAGTTGTCACTAGTATTTAATAATTGTGTGTTCTCATATTTTGTTCCCCTTTTTGAGCCACCATTTTAGGTTTGCATCATTGCTAATCAGAAATGTTTAGCCTGTTGCCATGGCGGTATTAGTATGCACAGCTACATTCACTTGTAGAGTATACTCGCAAGGCATATAGATATACAATTTTTAAAGTGTACCATGGCAAGTATCTCTAATACACACTGATTACACACATATTCCAAAAAAGATGATAATGTAGCTTGATGTCTTGATTCAATTGGCTGTAAACCCAATAAACAAAATATCAGATAAGCTTCAGTATGTTTATGTAAATTAAAAAGTCAATTTCAAGCTTGTTAAAGTTTTTCAGTAACTTTCATTAGTATATTATCTAGTGATCCTGCCATGAAGATTTTTGTTCAGGCACTTCCTGTTATAGGGTGATGGTTGTCCTTGTCTACCAGTCATTCCCCTGCATTGTCATCCTGTCACAAGGGTTTCTGATGGAGATTACAAGTGGCCATTTCTTCAACACACATTACATTGGTATGGTCCACTGCAGTAATGATTAGGAAACAAACCCCTGAGAAATGGCATCATTAGGCCGCTTTCACACTAGGAGTTTAGCTAGTGTGCTTGCAGGGCACAGGTGCAGTCCCATTGCCTGCAGTCTGCAATAAGCTGGCTGGACAGGACAGAACGATGTACTGTGTGGTAATTTAGGATCCTATGCATTCCGGGACATATGCCCATAATACAAAAAACCTGCATTCTGGGCATATGTCCCTGAACGCATATGGTGCTAAACACAATTACCACTGCGTACAGCTATTAGGGGGCAATCCTGCTGCCTTCTGAATGTGTGTTTTCGTGGCTGGTTTTGACTCACAATTGTGACGCGGTTCCAATGACTTCAATGAGCAGGCTTGACAGGTGGTGCTGTCTGGCAAAACTTGGCATGCTCAATTAAGTTTGCCTTGGCCATTATATTTATACATGTCTCTCTGGCTGCCATGTCTGCTTGTGAGTGGTCAGTCTGGGGATGGATAAATCACCAGTTTTTACTGCCCCCTTGTTCGCCCGTAAGAAATAGCCCTTAAAATGGTTCTAAAAGCTCAAGGTTTTTTACCTTCATGCATTCTATGCATAAAGGTAAAAAACCTTCTCTGTGCCCCACTTATTACATTCCTGAGCCCCATCTTGATTAAGCAATGTGTACGAGAGCCTCGGCTCTCCAGAGACCCCTCCTCTTAAATGGCTCCTGCTGCTGTCAATCACAACCATTGAGCCAATGAGAGAGAAGGGGCAGGGCCAAGTTGCTGCTCTGTGTGTGAAAAAAAATGCAGAGTAGCAGCTCGGGTGACCCCATAGCAGGCTATGTGCTCTGGGGGCACTTGGCCAGAGGGAGGGGCCAGGAGCACTGGTGGGGGACCCGAGACGAGGAGGATCAGGCTGCTCTGTGCAAATCCATTACACAGAGCAGGTAAGTATAACATGTTTGTTATTTAAAAAAAACTTTGCCTTTAAAATCACTTTAATGTATTTTGGGCATGTGCGCCATAGGTGCTGTGCTTTGTGAATGGCACAGCAAAGTTGAGGGGAATGGGGGGGGGGGGTGTTTGAGCATATGTGCCGCCTCCCTTGTGCGTTAGTCCCTGAATGCACAGAGCCCCAAACACTGGTACCATTTGGTACAGCATTCAGTCTCATCCATTAGCAGCCTGCCATAGACTTTGATAGGCTGCCTGCAGTAGGACTAGATGCTGCACCTTTCGATCCCAGTGTTTTAGTAAAGCTAATGGCCCAGATGTGCAAAGGGCCTTAGAGACGCAACAACATTCCTATCTTAGTTGTCACAAGAACATTTGTCCACATTAGAGAAATTTTCCTTCCTTTTATGACAACACTCTCATTTATGATTACCACTTGCTTTCTGTCAATGTGACAATGGTCTCCAGAAGAAATAGAGGGGTGAAGCTCTCCAGCAGGGGCACAAAGCAAATAAAAATGTATCAGAGGGTCTTACTGTAGCCAAAACTAAAAAACAGTTTTGTCTTTTCATGCACTTTAGCTCAAACTGCTTTATTAACCCCTTAAAGCCAGCTCCCGGCAGAACTTTCGCTGCATTCCCACCCGAAAAGAGCGATTTTCAGGCATTTTTATTTCAGAGTTTTGTAAGCATTTACACTATATTACCAAACATGTTGGGACGCCTGCCTTTACATGCACATGAACTTTAATGGCATCCCATTCTTAGTCCGTAAGGTTCAATATTGAGTTGGCCCACCCTTTGCAGCTATAACAGCTTCAACTCTTCTGGGAAAGTTGTCCACAAGGTTTAGGAGTGTGTCTATGGGAATGTTTGACCATTCTTCCAGAAGCGCATTTGTGAGGTCAGGCGCTGATGTTGGAAGCACTAACTCATCCCAAAGGTGTTCTATCAGGTTGAGGTCAGGACTTCGTGCAGGCCAGTCAGAGTTCCTCCACCTCAAACTCGCTCATCCATGTCTTTATGGACCTTGCTTTGTTCACTGGTGCGCAGTCATATAGGAACATGAAGAGGCCATCCCCAAACTGTTCCCACAAAGTTGGGAGCATTAAATTGTCCAAAATGTTTTGGTATGCAGTGCTTGTGCCTGCCCCTCTGGAAGCTGTAAAAAACCTGCCAGTTTCCACCCTCCCCCCCTATAAACTGACCACGGTTTATCATGGCTGCTGAACCCTGACACCCTGGACAGTTTACGTGCCTCTATCATCCGCAGCTCTCCTCTGTCCTCCTCTGTGCTCTCCCCCCTCCCCTCCCTGCCTATCAGTACCTCTAAATACCTTTTTACTGTTCTACTTAGGCCTGTCACGTGAATCTCAACCACTCTGCTACTACGATCCAGGGCTACAGCGGGAGGAGCCGAGTGGTCAGCACAGCGGTCACGTGACCTCTCACTTGACTATAGAAGGAGATCTCGGCTTCTCCCACTGTAGCCTGGGGATCGTAGTAGCAGAGTGGCCAGGAGTCTCGTGGCCGGCCTGAAGATAACAGTAAAAAGGTATTTAGAGACACGGTTTTAAAAAAGCACTTACAGCGTGTGTTATTACTGTATACAAGAGAGGGGCCGCTAGTAAATATACAGTACATCTTTGAGTAACAACCACTTTAAGTGCCATAGTTTGTCGCCATTCCATGGGCAATTTTAAAGCGTGACATGTTGGGTATCTACTTAAGTGGTGTAACATCATCTTTCCTATTATACAAAAAAATTGGGGTGTATATATTGTGTTTTTTTTTTTTTTTTTATTCATTAAAATAATTTTTTTCCCCAAAAATTGCGTTTGAAAAACCCCTGCGCGAATATCGGGACATAAAAAAATTGCAATGATCACCATTCTATTCCCTAGGCTCTCTGCTAAAAAAAAAAAAATGTTTGGAGGGGGGTTATAAATAATTTTCTAGCAAAAAACACTGATTTAAACTTGTAAACAAAAAGTACCAGAAAAAGCTTGGTCTTCAAGTGGGTAAAGCCCACCTTTCTTGTTTGTATATACTGTATAAATTACATAGCTGGCATGAGTGCAATTGTCTACTTGTATGGAGAGCAACCCCAGAAAGTTTGTGTACTGTTAAGGCTGCTTTCACACTGGGGCGCCGGGTCCATTAGTGGTAAAGCGGCGCTAGTTTTAGCGGCACTTTACCGCTGTTTAATCTGCGCTTTTAACCCCCAAGAAGGGGGATGAGAGAGGGGTAAAAGCCCCCATGTTGCAGTGCTTCTGAAGTGCTTTTCAGGCACTTCAGAAGCGCTCCCCATTCATTCCAATGGGCAGGGGTGGTGTAGGAGCGGTGTATACACCGCCCCACAGATGCTGCTTGCAGGACTTTTTTTCCCATCCCGCAAGTGCACCGCCCCAGTGTGAAATCACTCAGGCTTTCACACTGGGGAGGTATAAGAGGCAGTTTTCAGTCACTTTACAGTGCTATTTTTAGTGCTAAAATGCCTGAAAACTGCCTCAGTGTGAAAGTAGCCTTAAGGACCAGAGACGTGTTGTAAAAGGATGGACTGGGAGCCAGGGACTGGATCCTCTGAGAGGTGTGCAGTGCAAACTATCACATCTACAGGAAAGCAGCTATGGCTGTTTGGGATCAGGCGGGCTGAAAATGCTGTTTCCTTATGGCTGAAGTGTGGTTTGAAATAAAAGCCTCCAACAATATCTCCCTTGGCAATTACAAACAAAAACATTGTACTCACACAAATAATTTATGAACAGCCAAAAAGTGTATTATCAAAACATCGAAATAACACAACGCCAAATTACAGTAATCTCATTAAAGGAGGAAATTCGCTACATTTAAAAAAAAATTAAAAGCCATCAGATACAAATACTGTAGCTGCTGACTTTTAAGAATCATGGAGCGCAGTGCTGTCTTCTCACTGCCGATTCTTCTATAAACTGCAGCTCCCCAGAGCCGCCATCTTGGATTTGGGATTGATGAATTACAGCCAGCTAGTTAATGCGCATGTGTGAGATTTCATGGGACAGGGAGACTGGTCCTACAGCTTCCTAGGATGTTTTAAGGAGCCTGGGGGTGGGGAGGAGATGGGGAAAGCAATGTCATACTGGCCTAGGAAAGGATTGCAGAAATGAGAACGGATAACTACAAAAATGTGATACTTGTCACCCCACAAGAGAAAAAACCCTGCAACTCAGTTACAGGCTGTGGGGAGAGAGAGAATAAGCAGTACTTCACTTTTTGAGTAAAGTTCCCTTTTAAAAACCAGAAGACTCTCCATCTTCAATTCCAGAGAGCCCTCCCTGTATTAAACACATTCTAACATACAGTGCCTTGAAAAAGTATGACACAGCTGTGGTGCAATGTTGGTGTGAAGTTAATAGTGAAGGACAACCGGAAAGGATAGTCAGACAAGCCAAAACGTCAGAGAGCCAGAGAACAGCGTTGTAGAACAGCAAGCAGGATCTGGAGCCAGAAGGAATGTCAGCCAAGCAAGTCTTTAACAGGAACACAGGAGAGCATTTCTAGAGATGTGACCAAGGCGAAAGCAGGGATCATCTGGACTGGATGGCTTAAGTAGGCAGGACTGACAAGCAGGATATCATCAACAGGTGAGTAACTGTGGAGATATAGGAGCTGGCAATTAGCCGACAGCTGATCGGCCAGCTCAGAGAAGGAAGGGCTGAGCCCAGCCCTGACACATGCATTTGTATTCAGCCCGCTTTACTCTGGTACCCCTAACTAAAATCTAGTGGAACCAATTGCCTTCAGAAGTCACCTATTTAGTAAATAAGAGTCCACCTGTGTATAATTTAATCTCAGTATAACTACAGCTGTTCTGTGAAGCCTTCAGAGTTTTTTTAGAGAACCTTGTTGAACAAACAGCATCATGGAGGCCAAGAAACACACCAGACAGGTCAGGGATAAAGTGGAGAAGTTTAAAGCAGGGTTAGGTTATAAAAAAATATCCCAAGCTTTGAAAATCATGGAGCACTGTTCAATACATCATCCGAAAATGGAAAGAGTATGGCACAACAGCAAACCTATGAAGACATGGCTGTCCACCTAAACTGACAGGCCGGGCAAAGAGGTGGGAGAATCTGTCCACAGGACAACTATTATTCGTACATGCCACAAGTCTGGCCATAAGAAGTCCCGTTTTCAGTTTTCGAGAAGCCATGTGGGGGACACAGCAAACATGTGGAAGAAGATGCTCTGGTCAGATGGGACCAAAATTGAACTGTTTGGCCTTAAGGCCAAACGCTGAAATACTGCGGCAGAAAACTAACACTGCACATCACACTGAACCCCCACTGTGAAACATGGTGGTGGCAGCATCATGTTATGGGGATGCTTTTCTTCAGCAGAAAAGCTGATCAGAGTTGATGGGAAGATGGATGGAGCAAATACAGGACAATCTTAGAAGAAAACCTGTTAGAGTCTGTAAAAGACTTGAGACTGGGACAGAGGTTCACCTTCCAGCAGGACAATGACCCTAAACATACAGCCAGAGCTGCAATGCAATAGTTTAGATCAAAGCATATTTATGTGTTAGAATTGTCCAATCTATCACTTACCTGGTAGCAGAGCCTGATAGGATAAGGGAGGCCTCTCTTACACCTCTGACTCGGGGGCCCCTGATGGTGTAGACAGGAGGCGCAAGAGTCGCACGAGTGCCAGAAAGTCTTGCTAGCAGCAGGGCAGATGTCCTTGCTGGGCAGGTGAGGTCGTCAGATGGCTTCAGCAGGTAGACAGGTAGGCAGGCAGCTGGTGCTGGTGAACGTAGTCAGGAAGCAAGCCAGGTCTGGAACCGATCAGTGGAACTGGAGCCAAAGGAGCAGACAGAAGAATGGTCACTGGACAAGCCGAGGTCAATGCAGGTGGAGATCAGGGAATGGTAAAGACAAGTCGTGCTGATAACTGGAAGCAGGATACAGGTTCACAGGATGCCAGATACACAGGAGGCCGAAGACAAGGCAGCATTGAATCTGAGCACTTTCTGGGTTTAAATAGTCTGTTTGGCACCAGCGTCTGCCACAGGTGCACGCAAGCGTCGGCGCACACGGGGATGTGCGACGGCTTGTGTTTGCGCGCATGTTCGTGAATGCGCATATCTATTAGCCAGTGCACAATTCTTACAAGCATGAAAGGGAATCAGTTTTACCTTGTGCCTCCTCTTCCAGAGGGATTATTCTGTTTGCTTGCATGTGCATCCTGACACGGTCAAAGTCCAGACCTAAATCCAATTGAGGATCTGTGGCAAGACTTGAAAATTGCTGTTCACAGACGCTCTCCATCCAACCTGACAGAGCTTGAGCTATTTTGCAAAGAAGAATGGGCAAAAATGTCATTCTATAGATGTGCCAAGCTGGTAGAGACATACCCCAAAAGACTTGCAGCTGTAATTGCAGCAAAAGGTGGTTCTACAAAGTATTGACTCAGGGGGGCTGAATACAAATGCACACCACACTTTTCACATATTTATTTGAAAAAAATTTTGAAAACCATTTATTTTCCTTCCACTTCACAATTATGTGCCACTTTGTGTTGGTCTATCACATAAAATCCCAATAAAATACATTTAAGTTTTTGGTTGTAACATGAAAAAAATTTGAAAAGTGTCAAGGGATGTGAATACTTTTTCAAGGCACTGTATCATATTGATATTTTCTATAACTATGAGCATATGCAATGAGGTAAACAGCTTCTGTTACAGATTCTGTGAGCTGATTGGCTGACCGTGCACAGCTGCACCAGATTTTAAACTCTCCAGTTTCAGTAAATCAGCCCCCAAGAGACTTCTACAGACACAAGTTCAAAAAAAGAAACTGGTTACAAAAAAATTAAAATAAAATTTAAAAATTCAGAAAAAAAAGAGGACTTAAATTAAATACACTTTTAATGGGGTCACCCCACAGTGCAAAGGTTAAACACTTGTTAACTGTAGGGCAGTGATCTCCAAATTATCACCCAGGGGCTGGATGTGGCCCTTTTCTTGCTTTTCTTGGCCCTTGGGGCACTATCTCATCCACTGATATCAATGATGGGACACAATTCCTCCCAATGACACCAATGATAGGGCACAATTCCTGCCAATGACACTAACAATGGGGCACAGTTCCTCCCAATGACACCAATAATGGGGCACAGTTCCTCCCAATGACACCAATAATGGGGCACGGTTCCTCTCACTGACATTAAAGGTGGGGCATTGATTACTCCTGTTGATGCTGGGACATTTTCTACTCCCGATGGCCACGGTCCGGTATGAAGGACAATAAATTGACCCTTTGTTTAGAAATTTTGGAGACCTCTGCCCTAGGGTGTAGAGAAATAAGCTAGAATATTTGGCCTTTTCCTTGCTTAGGCATCGCCATCCCCAAGTACAATGCAGGACTATTAGTATATATGATGTCAGAGTGTGACTGATGGCAAATTAGAGAAGAAACTTCAGGAACTGGTCACACCAGTCATAAATACACAAATACAGTACTTGCCAAAATTTTCGTGTGACATTGATTTTGTAAATATTTAGTAGAATAAACACCTTTTATTAATACTGAAGGAGTTGAAATTTTAACAAAACAAGTAGAGATTTGGGGCTCATGGAATATCCCATCATGTGTTTTTTTGTGTATATTACACTAACAAATAATTGCAGTTGATGAGGGTAACCATTCATATATGATGAGATTAGAGCCAGAAGGTGTTTTATTGTTTTTGTCTTTCATATTTTTTTTATTGTATGTGATATTTGAATATATATTTGTACAATAAAACCATTGTTTTAGTTTAAATCATCGATGTGTTATTTGGTACCATCTTAAAACCACAATTTGAAACAAAAACACATTTTTGTGTTTATCTATTGTAGATTTAATTACTAAAGAGATTTTTTGTTTGTTTTAAAGTCTCAAAGGGTAGTGCACTACCCCTTTAACCACCTCCCTGCCGCTGTAAAACTGCGTTTATATACAGCACTTCAGAAATAGCTCTAGAGAGGATAGTGCACTCAGTAATGAGTTGCCTTTGGGTGGTTTGGTACACAGACACAGCGTACAGAGCCAATCTGAGTGGCTCTGTACCATGTGACTTATGTGATGACCAATCACAGCAATCACAAATATCAATAGTGTACTGTTTACACTAGAGAGCCTGCCCCTTCTTCTTACAACAGAGATAGGCAGAACTAATGAGCAATCACATATATCAATAGTGTACTGTTTACACTAGAGAGCCTGCCCCTTCTTCTTACAACAGAGATAGGCAGAACTAATGAGCAATCATTAATTACTTCTAGGGCACAAGCAGCAGCAAATTCAGAGGGAGAGTTTATTTGTGAGATCATTTTTTAACCCTTTTACTGCCCCTCCTCCCCTGTACCTCTAATCTTCCCCAAGTCTCTAGTGACCTTTATATTAACCCATAATCTACCTTTTCCTAAGCATTAAGCCCATCATCTCCATCCTTCCCCCGAAGTGACCTGTACATTAATCCCTCTACCTCCTCCTCCCTCTGTGTCTGATTTGTACATTATATTGATACGGCAATAGTGCACTATTGCCAAGCTCCATGTTTTATTCACTGCAATACCAGCATGTTTCTTTCATTTCTGAAAAAAAGTGGCAAAAAAAAATCACCTTGGGGTATCTACTTTCCGAAAAAGTTTTTTTTCTGAGGTTTTTTATATTGTCCTGACATTTTACTTGATATGTTTTAAGACGGAAAGTAAGAGAAACAGGTTTTTTGAAAAAGATTAGTGATTTGTACATTACATATGAAGCGCACTACTCCCTTGGGAGCTGCTGTGTAGTTCATTACAGTACTGCTGGTTTAACCCCGGCTTCTTCCACCCCGCTGTAGTAATCACAGACACAGTTCAACAGTTGAATAATAGAACTTTTATTCCTGAAGCTGCACCGTGTGATGTGTGAGTAATGCAGGAAAGTATAAGTTGCCTCTCTTGTGCTACACGAGTAGATAGAACCCTTTCCCTTAACGAACTGGCCAATGCTCCTCTGAAAGACATTTGGTACTGACGAAATGCTGGAAGTCCCAGGTCTCACCTGCCTTCTCACCTCCTGCGATTTCTTCCCAGGCCAGCTAAGGAAAGTCCAGGCGACCCCGGTCTACTCAGTCCTTTTAGTAGCTACTACCTGCTTGTTGAATAGTGAGTGACTGTAGGGAAAGGGGAAAGGGAAAAATAGCAAATTGGCCACCATTTGCCGGTCAATTAATTAACCGATCTTACACCACATGGGTTATTGTCACAATAGCCGCAAACGTATATAGAAAAAGGGGAGCGGCTGAGTCCAATAGAACCGGGCTCATGAAGAGGCTACGTTAGGTGACAAGAAAATAGATCGGATCAATCAGATTTAATAAATCAAAATTGAATTTATTGGTAAAGTTAATATTTCTCTTTAAAAAGGAAAAAGAAAATCCATATAAATAGATATCTTATCCCTATTACTAAGGACAAACTGGACGGAACAAGACAAGACAACCATAGAACAACACTTAATGCACCACAGTGACCAGACAGTTTTGGTAGTCAATTGGAACCAATGGATCAGTATATTAATTAATCATTTAGTAGAGAATCAAATTCTCTCAATCAATCACTAATTGGTTCTTCAATAGACCAGGACTGATGTAGGGAGATGGCTATAAGCAACAGATACTAGGTTACAGATGATTTAATCTCATCACAAACAGAATGTTGGTAATATTTGGAGAACATAAGCTGGCTCAAGGATGTTCATCAAAATTGAATATTTTTTAGGACTTCAGGTTTTGGTATATCCACTTGATCGCTGATGAAAAGCAAAGGAATGTAGTGAATTCAGTCTATTTCAAAGAGACAAACCAAGCCGCAATGTCGGCTGCATCATGCAATCAAGAAAAGAATCTTTCCAAAGTCACTTATTCATGCACATCCAACTTTTTGTTTTAAGTAACCCAACCAGAGTCCTCCTTTGATAGGCCTCAGCTCCAGGCAATACTATAGGGCGACCATCATTAGCAAACAAGCTTTTTAAATTTGCAGTGGTGGATACATTACCGCTCCAAGCCGATCAATCGCTCCTTGCACGCAGATTCCGCTTACCAGTTACAGGTACCATGTATTGGCCCCAGGGCCGTTCGTGTGTGTCGGCCGATGGAAGGGAAAATGATGGCGGGTCAGCTGGTAAATGTATCACTGCTTAGCTGTAAGTGGATGGAGGCCACTTGTAGTTGTTACTGGAGCCGTCCTAGGTTAGATCGAGTGCCGCTCGTAGCTCATCTCATGCTTCGTACAAAAGTTCCACGCTAGTTGGTAAACAGCTGCTGACGGTCACGTGGTGCTGACGTTGTTGAATAGTGAACCATCCCAGCCGGGATGCCTGGTTCTGTTTCCCAGGATTTTGGTGCAACTTGCTGAGGTCAACCTTCCACCTCTGGAGTCTCTGAACCCTCTCTGAACCCCCAGGCCTTCCAGCCCTGTTCCTGAAGGTTACATCTTGCAGTCTTTCTGGATTCTTTCTCGTCCCATCTCCCCCTAGGAGCATGTGACCTCAGTGTATATGTATTTACCCGCCCCTGCCCAAACAAATTAATGATTGGACCAGGGTCATATACACTGCCTGTCCCTCATTCCCTGACCCGCCTCCTTTCCAGAACATTACTCTGGAGAAGCAAGGGAGGGTTTCCAGGGTGAAGAACAGGTGGTCATACCCCCCTCTATTCTACAACTCCACTCTAACCCAAATCAAACCATCCAGGCCTAAACAAAAAAAAGGCACTGGTAATTTCTCCTACCTTTACCTATCAGCACCCACCTAAAAGTGGTGGGCGCTACACATAGTAAAAAATAAAAGCCAAGTGGTTAATAAATACCACCAATGAAAGTTCTATCTGTCTGAAAAATAAATGATATAAAATGGCATGACAGTAAGGATAGGTATTACAGGTATATACAGGTGGTTAAATAAGTCAATGAAAAAGCAATGCAAAATGAGCAAATGATGAATAAATGCAAAAGTTATCTTTAGTGAAGCAGTATTGTAAAACAACTAGTAGATCCAGTTAAAATTATATTTTATAGCTTGTCTTTTTCTATAAAGATCAAACCTGGTCTTTATAGAAAAGGAATTTACAGCCCTGCACTGGGATAAAATCCTCCCACCCATCAACCTCTGCCTAATCATTATATTAAATAAAACAACAACTCTGTCTAAAAGCCCTTATTACATACATGTGGCCAGGGCCATGTGATACCCTAGCCCCAAGTATTTTCCTCCTCTGTTTACAGTTCAGGTCCTTCTATTAGTGTCCACGTGAGTTCCTGACAAGGACACTTCCTATTGTAAGGGCTTTGGCAGGGTCCTCCAGGATCGCGAAAAAGGTGGACGCCAGCAGAGGGGATTTGAGGGGATTGGCATTTTTGGGGGGATATCACATTGCTGGATCAGCGATCCTCCCACAATGACGGTGTGGGACCTGGATGGGGAACTTAGGGGCCTATATCTGCCTTCACAAGGTAAAAAGGGGCAACCAGAATGAATTAGAAGTAGGTGGAAGGGTGGGTAAAAAAGATGTAAGCGGGTTGAATTAGCCAGGTAAATGCTGTCCCAGCCAGGAGAGTAGGAGTTAATGCCTTTCCCATTTATTTGATCTTTTTGGCGGGTTCTTGTCTGGGTTCCAGCTCTCTAATCTTGCAGTATATAATTATGGGGCAGTGGTCCACTACGGAGAGAGCCCCCAGGGAGGAGTAGTTGGAGAGAGAGAGAGGTCCAGTAAAGAGAGGGAGAGAGACAGAGAATGACGCCCGTGAGGAGCAGAAGGAGGTTATTTATCACCACCGAGATGTAAAGGCATCAGAACCTGGGATTCGCCCCAAAGACATCAGCCCTGAAGAATGCCTCTGAAAGGATGCACATCTGCATGAGAATGCTTCTGAAGTGCTCCAATTGCTTGGACTTCACCTTAGCAGGTATGCAGAGGCAGCACAAGACTGTAGTTAGGAGTAGGGATGTAGAAAAACCTTGTACTTGTTGGACTTAGGAATGTTAATTTTGGCACTTTTCCTGAGTAAAGTATTGAGACGTTGTCCTTGCCTGGTCTAAGGTTACTGAAGAGGTGTATTGCAACTAACCGGCTCACACATAGTTCACTGAGAATGTCTTAACACCTTGGGGTATGAAGACACTGATGTGGCATGGAGCAATGTGAAGACATAAGTGGTTACCTAGGTTAACAGAAGTGTAACAAGCAGCCTGTCAGTAGCGTGTACCTGTTATAGATGGAATGGCCTTTAGCAGTGGGGGAGATGTTGAAGACACTCCTTCCACTAGCGGTCTGTCTCCTAGAGCAACGGGAGCAGATTCACACCACATAGGTTCCCATCCTGTACAGATGCAATATTCCCCATGCACATGTTCAAGAAAATGGCTGTAATGACCATAGACAGAAAACCGTGGACGATCAAAGTGAAGAAATGTCATCAGCACACCAAGGATTCCTCAAAAAGATCGAAACCTTTATTTTCGTGGTCACATGGTAAACATACGCCAATGTTTTGGAGCCACGCAGGGCCCCTTCGTCAGGCAAGTGACCTCTCATGGTCTACCTGCCTGACAAAGTGTCCCTGCGTGGTTTTGAAACGTTGCCATCCTGTACAGAGGTAAAGAAGTTTACAGAGTGCACGGTGAGGCCCACTCCGCTACTAGGGAGTAGTATTTGAAAACGTGAGACAGATGGATGTGGACAGAGCTCAGATTATAGAGAAGGTGTACATTGCCATGGAGAACTGAGAGTTAACAGGAGAACTGTTACAGTACGAGTGTACATTCATCTCTGAGAGTGGAGACCTGCCTTGAGTTTGAGTATTCCCCCATGGCAGCCTTGGCCTTTCCTAGCATAGCCCAGAAGAACCCACCCTGGGGTATGCCTCACATATGACCCTTGCTTCCCACCACATGAGGAGGAAATTTGGAGGACATGATAAACAACCACTACCCTGCACCCTGCCCTTACAAAATAGTTTTTGCCACGAATGGGGCATTAAATTGTTACCTGCTAAAATGTCATAATTGTCCATCTTTTTGTCTTTCAGGTTCTAGCAATGGATGAGCTGCATAAAAAGTTTTGTAAACTATTCTGGAACATCTTCAATAATCCTACATTTGAAAGCCTCGCTCCCAGTCCAGTGAACCCAACTGCTATCTAGTATGCCAGCTTCCTGTTGTCTATACTCACCTGTTTCATTGGTTTATTGGGAAATGCTACAGTGATTGCTGTTACCATGTCCCTAATGAAAAATTCCAAATCAAAAATATGGTTCTTGAACTTGGCGGTTGCTGATTTCACTTTTAACCTCTTCTTGCCATTTAACGCGGTTTCGGTACTAAAGGCTCACTGGCCCTATGGAGGGTTTATGTGTAAATGCTATCATTTCTTTACCTTTGTGAACATGTACGCCAGCATTTACATCCTCATTGCGCTCAACATTGATCGTGCTTTGAGCATCGCCAAACCAATATGGCACATGAAGTTCCTTTCCAAGAAGACTTGTTACTCTGTCTGCACCCTCATTTGGCTAACGGCGACTGTGTCCAGCATTCCTGCATTTGTTCACAGTAATGAATATGAACACGGTGAAAGCACACATTGCCTACTATTTTCCAATGACCTCGGCAATATTGTGTAGCGGGGTTCTACCCCTTTTAGGGGAAGAGACTACATTTCCCATAATTCCCCAGGCTCCCAGGCTGCTTGCTTCCGCCCGGGAGGCTGCTGGGGGAGATTATAAAAAGGAAGAGCGGAGACCGCCTCTTCCTCTTGGGACACTTCCTCTTCTGAGGCCGGACAGGACTGGCCTGCCTCTGCTGACAGAGCGTGTGACGCGGAGAAGACAGCCAGCAGAGACACCTGTGCGGACCGGAGCTGAAGGCCTGAAGCCTGGGCCTTGCAGCCGATGGAGTGAGACTCTCACCCCTCAGAGTCCACAGCAGCGGAGCGGAGACTTCCCCTTACTGTCGGTCGGACGGAGCTGATGACCGGAGTTCAGGGCTGTGACTGAGGAGGCCGGACGCCGCCATTGAAGAGACCAGAGCCACCATTGGAGGGACCGGAGCTGAGGACGGTACCCAAGGATTGGTGAGAGAGCCGAGAGGCTCATCCTGCATTGACACACACGTTTTATGCCTATTGAACTGCCTAGGCGCAATTTACCTCAGAGCAGCAATGTTACTTTTTGTGGATTACAAAGACACCATTTAAAGCTACATGTGCACCACCTCTACAGATTCATTGCCGGTGAAGAACACTGTACTAGTACAAGGACTGAGCTCTATTACTAGGGATCAGGCCTGGTCCATTAGGTAGGCGCAGATAGATTTATTGCACCTCAGGGGTGCATAGCAGATGGTCGCCACACTGGGCGCTCCGTTTCCCCATTACCAGTTGTTACATATGTGTGTACATGTTAAAGTGCATATTGCAGGGACCTGCTAAAGTATTGTAAGTCATATGTTCAAACGCATGTTGCTATTTCTTTTCCTTACTGACAAAAGTAAAGCCAGTTATTCTTATTTCAGCAGTCTGCTTGTGAGTTCATACCAATTACACTTAGAGTATAAGCTAAGTTTTATGTGCATAGGGACGTACCCCTTTACTAACTGTGCCAGAGCGGGTAGAGCCAAATTGCCGGGGGTTGGTGGAGCTGTACTCAGGGACCCAAAACAAACCAGCGGCTCTCTTAACTGGGGGTAGCGCTACACGTGGGGGCTCGTAATCCGGGATCCTGAGTCAGCGGGAAAAGCCGCCAGAAGGTGCCGGCATGGACCCAATAGAAGTGGGACGGTGGTCCGCAACATGGGCCGCTGACCCAGCCGCAGCAGCAGTCATTGAACTGCCAGGGATATGGCAGAGAGAGGCAGTGAAGCAGCTCATAATGTCATTATCCCCATGCCAGAAGTCATGGATAATGGACATGAGAAATGATGCTGGGTACACATACGCCTTAATAGAATGGAAGGAAGAGACTCCAGAGCAGTTCAGGAGCCAAAGCATACAAGCACCGAATGGTCAGGCCTATCAAGTGCTGCATGCGCTGCCGCGCAAGGGAGAGGGTTCTCCTATGAAAGCCATTCTATCCCCAAAGAAGGAGGAGCAGAAGGGCGCGGAAAGTCCCGCACCCGCACACACTACTCTTAGTGCAGAACTGTGTGCTGTCCTAGGGGAGATTGTGACTCAGTGCAGAAGAGACCCCGGGGATTACCCGATGTCGGGATACAGGAAACTCCGGATGTTTTCAGGGAGGACACCTGTACCCTCGGGAGAAGAGGGATTTGAAGAGTGGTTAGATGGTGCCACGCAGGCCCTAGAAGAATGGGAGGTCTCAGAAGGCAGAAAGAAGCAAAGGATTGTTGAGAGCCTAAAAGGACCTGCCCTAGAGGCCATACGCAATCTGAAGACAAGCAAAAAGGATTGCACTGCCCAGGACTACATAGACATCCTGGAAGGTGTGTTTGGTGGGACAGAAAAAGTCACAGAACTTACCTATCAACTGGAACACTGTTACCAGAAGACAGGGGAGAAGCTGTCGGAGTACATGGGACGCATAGACAAGATCCTGCATAGGATTATCCTGAAGAAGGGGATAGATCCAGGGAAGGTAGATGAAGCCCGTGCCCAGCAGGTGATGAGGGGGGCCCAACCCTTGGACCCTGTCGCACTAATTCTACGCACCCGGCAGGATGGGAAGAGCCTGGACTACCCTGACCTCATCCGAATGGTCAGAGAAGAAGAGGCCATGTTGGAAGAGAAAAGGGAGAAGCAAGTGATGGGGTCTACAAAACTTCCAGTGGCCACGGTCAGGTCGGCCTTAACCCCTGAAAGAGACACAGAGGTAGATGCCCTGAAGTTGCAGATGTCCCAGATGATGGAGATACTGACATCTCTTGTGGTGAAAGAGACGCCCAGTCCCAAGAAAGAAACAAGCAGGAGGGAATTGTTTCCAGCTGTCCCAGCACCAGCATCCCCACCTGACTACGGTGAGATGATTTGCTTTAATTGTGGAGGAATTGGTCATATTGCAGCTGTATGTTCCAGTCCCAAGAAGAAGAAGGCAGAAAGCCGCCAGCCGGCGGGAAACGCCAAAGGGCCCCGGTGAAGGAGTCAACCGGGTGCCCATCACCTTCAGTGAGCTCCAAGAAGCACAACAGGAAGAGAAAGCGAGGAGACCAAACCCCTCGGAAGGAACCCAGGGATCCTCAACCAAGGTGCACTCCAGAGAAAGGGGGCAAGACCCCTCCGGAGAGACACAGCACCCCAAAGCGTGAACTCTTCAAAGTGAGAGATAACAATGTCCCTCAACGGTTTCACACTCCCAGTAAGAGGGAGAAAATTAATGCATACCAGGCTCAAGAAAGGAGCAAGTGCAAATCAAGTGCTGGTAAAGCGAAGAGTCAGAAGAAGAGGACAGCATCAACTAGGCCCTACCCAGAAGAGCTAGTTGGTCCATCCCCTACTGTACCCATCCAGGTGGAAGGAGTGTACACAAAGGCCCTCCTGGACACTGGAGCACAAGTGACCCTGTTGTACAGGGACTTCTATGACAGATACCTGAGTCATCTGCCTATACAGAAGATAGAAGAGTTGGAGATAAGGGGATTGGGAACTCAGAGTTTCCCCTATGATGGCTACCTATCCATACGGCTGACGTTTGACCCATCCGTAGCTGGGAAGTCTGAAGTGTTCGACACCTTAGCAGTGGTGTGTCCCCGCCCACCAGGAACCAGCAAGACTTCCCTGATCATAGGGACGAACACGGACCTAGTCAGAAGGCTTCTGACCCCCCTGGTGAAGAAAGAGAATCTTTCAACTCCCAAGATCCATCCCATGCTGAAGGCAGCCTATCAGCGGTTGGTCCTAGAGCAGAAGACCCCAAGTGAGGGGATAGGAAGGGTATGGAGGCTTGGAAAAGAAGGAGCAGTGTTACAGCCTGGAGAGGTGACCTGCATGAGAGCCACGGTGAAACTTACCTGGGAGCAGCCTGGCCCCTTTGTAATGTTGGAACCTGACCCAATGGAGGGTCACTCAGGTCTGGAAGTGATACCAGAAGTAATCTCATTGAAGGACCTGAAGAAGGCAAGAGGAAGAGTCCCTGTCAGTGTGAGGAACCCCACGGAGCAGCCCGTGGAGATCCCTGCCAGGATGCTTCTGGGACAGGTGAGTCCTGCTGTCCCAGTTGGCTGGTCAGAAGTGAAGGGGACGGGTGAAGGAGAAGATGTTTGGAAGAAACTCTCCATGGAAAACCCTAACCTACCTGGAGCTTGGAAAGAGAGAGCCAAGGCCCAGCTGACCAGATGGGAGAAGATTTTCTCTAAAGATGAGTTTGATGTGGGGTGTGCGAGGAGTGCCACCCACCGAATCCGCATGCAAGAGGACAAGCCATTCAGAGAGAGAGTCAGACGAGTCCCGCTAGCAGATCTGGAGGATCTGAGGGAGCAGCTTGCGGAATTGAAGAAGACGGGAGTGATTAGGGAGTCCAGAAGCCCCTACGCCTCCCCAATTGTGGTGGTCAGGAAGAAGAATGGGTCATTGAGGCTCTGCATTGACTACAGAACTCTCAACAGGAGGACCATTCCTGACCAGTACACCACGCCAAGGATAGAAGATGCCTTGCAGAGTTTATCTGGAGCTAAGTGGTTCAGTGTGATGGACCTCAAGAGTGGGTATTACCAAATCCCCATGCATCCAGAAGATAGAGAAAAGACTGCCTTCATAACCCCAGTAGGATTCTTTGAGTTCAACAGGATGCCTCAGGGCCTATCTGGAGCTCCTGCTACGTTTCAACGCCTAATGGAAAGGACTGTTGGAGACATGAACCTCATAGAAGTCCTTGTGTACCTGGACGATGTCATTGTCTTTGGAAAGACTTTGGAAGAACATGAAGCCAGATTGGAGAAAGTACTGAAGAGGCTCAGTGAAGAGGGACTTAAACTTTCTCCAGAGAAGTGTCGGTTCTATCAGTCTTCTGTGAACTATCTGGGACACATAGTGTCTGAAAAAGGAGTGGCTACAGACCCTGAGAAGCTGGAGGCAGTTACTTCGTGGCCAAGGCCCACAACAGTTACAGAACTTCGGTCTTTCTTGGGGTTCTGCTCCTACTACCGCAGGTTTGTGGATGGATTCGCCCGCATTGCCAAGCCCCTCAACGAGCTGCTGAAGACAGAAGGAGAGGAGGATGGAATGGGGCCTAGGAGGTCCAGTGAGTCGGTCAAAGACCAGTGGAATTCAAGGTGTGAAGAGGCTTTCAGAACCTTGAAGAGAAGTCTCACCACAGCCCCAGTTTTGGCCTACGCTGATCCCACTAGACCATATGAGCTACACGTTGATGCCAGCCATGAGGGCCTAGGTGGAGTACTCTACCAGGAGTATGAAGACCAGCTACGACCAGTGGCTTATGTGAGCCGGAGCCTGACCCCCTCCGAGAAGAACTATCCCACCCACAAGTTGGAGTTCTTAGCCCTCAAATGGGCAGTTGTTGACAAGTTGAGAGACTATTTGTATGGGGCCGAGTTTACTGTAAAGACAGATAACAACCCCTTGACTTATCTATTCACCACCGCCAAGCTGGATGCAACTGGACACAGATGGTTGGCGGCGTTGTCTGGATTCAATTTCAGCCTCAAGTACAGACCAGGGGCTGGAAATAGGGATGCAGATGCCCTGTCTCGAAGATCCCATGTCATGGACAGTGATTGGGAAGACTGGACTCAGGTGGCACCAGATGGAGTGCGAGCCCTTTGTCAAGGGGCTGAACTCCAAGCCAGAGGAGGATCCAGAGCTGAAGAAATAGGAGTCACCACAGTGGGAGTCCCAAAGTGTTACTGTGGGGTAACTCAACTGGCAGAAGAGTGTCTGCCGAAGCTGTCCAAGAAGGAGCTAAGGTGTGACCAATTGGAAGATCCCATGGGGAAATTGGTCCTGGAAGCCCTGGAAGACAAGAGTTCAGAGGGACTTCGCCTTCACCCTTCTAAAGAAGCTCGCCTATTGAGGAGAGAGTTGGACAAGTTACAGGTGCATCAGGGGGTAGTCTACCGAAGGGGCCCCTCTGATGGCCCAGAAGACAAGTGGCAGTTGTTTCTCCCAGAGAAGCATCGAGAGACTGTGCTGATTGCCTTACATGACCAGCATGGTCACTTGGGAGCAGAGAGAACCTTCCAACTTGTCAGAGACCGGTTTTATTGGCCCTGCATGAGGGCCGAAGTGGAGGAGTATTGCCATTCCTGTGCAAGATGCATTCAGAGAAAGACTTTACCCCATCAAGCTGCCCCAATGGGCCACCTACAGAGTCAAGGCCCAATGGATCTGGTATGCATTGATTTTCTCTGCCTTGAACCCGATTTGAGCGGATTGGGAAATGTTCTGGTGGTAACCGACCATTTCACTCGTTATGCTCAGGCTTTCCCAACCAAGGACCAGAAGGCCTCTACAGTAGCCAAGGTACTTTTGGAGAAGTACTTTGTTCACTATGGACTGCCACAGAGAATCCATTCAGACCAAGGAAGGGACTTTGAGAGTCGCCTGATCAGGAAGCTACTAGATTCTCTGGGAGTAGAGAAGACTAGAACCACACCGTATCACCCTCAAGGTGATGCCCAGCCTGAAAGGTTCAACAGGACACTATTGAACATGTTGGGAACTTTGGAAACAGAGAAGAAGCAACATTGGAGTCAACACATTTCAGCTCTGGTGCATGCTTACAACTGCACCACAAGTGATGTGACAGGTTTTTCCCCTTACCGACTTATGTTTGGGAGAGAAGCAAGATTGCCAGTGGATTTGGCCTTCGGCATTTCCTTAGACCATGCCTCTGCTGCCTCCCACAAAGGATATGTGGACAGACTGAGGCGCAGTCTGAAGATAGCTTATGAGAAAGCTCAAGCGGCCTCTAACCAGAGGGGGGCCCGAAATAAGAGGAACTTTGATTTGAAAGTTAGAGTACAGGACCTACAGCCTGGGGACCGTGTACTGTTACGGAATCTAGGGATCCCTGGAAAACACAAGATTGCTGATAGATGGAGATCAGAGCCATATATCATCTGTAGGAAACTTCCAGGATTGCCTGTCTACAAGTTGAAGCCAGAAGGGAGAGTGGGGCCTTTGAAGACCTGGCATAGGAATCACTTGCTCCCACTCACTGAAGCAGTCAGAATGCCTCCAGCAAGAGACGTACCTGAATCTGTTTCCATTCTGGATACCCCCAGGCCTAACACTAGGTCTCAGACATCCCAGGTTGGGGGTGGTGAGGACCCCCAACCTGAAGAAGAAAGAGGAGAACTTGAATGGCTATGGCCTTCCTCGACCCCAGGAAGTTCCGCCATAGATCTTCCACCTACTGAAGATGTGGAAGATAACACATTGAACCCAGAAGCCACAGAGTTTGTGCCATTCAGTGATGTGCCTGAGTGCTGGGAAGATATCCCTGGTCTTTACCCAGAACAAGAAGAAGATGTTCCAGAACCAGAGATGTTGCCAGAATGTGTTCCTGAAGAAGTTCCAAAAGAACAGAGAGCTCGCAGAGTTGTGAAGCCTCCCAAGAAGTTAACTTACCCCAAGATGGGAGAAAGTTCAGAGGACTCTGTTACTACAGCAAGGAGAAGTGCTGAAAGCCCTGACCCTTCCGCTGTTCATTTAGTGGAGGGCAACCCCAGCTCACTCTCTGGCACAGTTAAACAGGTCGCCCACACTGAAGTGACCTGTAGACAGGACAGCTCCCCATCTCATGCAAATTGGTGGGAAGCTCCTCTGTCCAAAGTATGTGAACGTGTTGTTACCAAGGACGCTTGTAGTTTGAACACTGTCTTTGGGGACCAAAGATTCAAAGTGGGGGGAGTGTGTAGCGGGGTTCTACCCCTTTTAGGGGAAGAGACTACATTTCCCATAATTCCCCAGGCTCCCAGGCTGCTTGCTTCCGCCCGGGAGGCTGCTGGGGGAGATTATAAAAAGGAAGAGCGGAGACCGCCTCTTCCTCTTGGGACACTTCCTTTTCTGAGGCCGGACAGGACTGGCCTGCCTCTGCTGACAGAGCGTGTGACGCGGAGAAGACAGCCAGCAGAGACACCTGTGCGGACCGGAGCTGAAGGCCTGAAGCCTGGGCCTTGCAGCCGATGGAGTGAGACTCTCACCCCTCAGAGTCCACAGCAGCGGAGCGGAGACTTCCCCTTACTGTCGGTCGGACGGAGCTGATGACCGGAGTTCAGGGCTGTGACTGAGGAGGCCGGACGCCGCCATTGAAGAGACCAGAGCCACCATTGGAGGGACCGGAGCTGAGGACGGTACCCAAGGATTGGTGAGAGAGCCGAGAGGCTCATCCTGCATTGACACACACGTTTTATGCCTATTGAACTGCCTAGGCGCAATTTACCTCAGAGCAGCAATGTTACTTTTTGTGGATTACAAAGACACCATTTAAAGCTACATGTGCACCACCTCTACAGATTCATTGCCGGTGAAGAACACTGTACTAGTACAAGGACTGAGCTCTATTACTAGGGATCAGGCCTGGTCCATTAGGTAGGCGCAGATAGATTTATTGCACCTCAGGGGTGCATAGCAGACGGTCGCCACACTGGGCGCTCCGTTTCCCCATTACCAGTTGTTACATATGTGTGTACATGTTAAAGTGCATATTGCAGGGACCTGCTAAAGTATTGTAAGTCATATGTTCAAACGCATGTTGCTATTTCTTTTCCTTACTGACAAAAGTAAAGCCAGTTATTCTTATTTCAGCAGTCTGCTTGTGAGTTCATACCAATTACACTTAGAGTATAAGCTAAGTTTTATGTGCATAGGGACGTACCCCTTTACTAACTGTGCCAGAGCGGGTAGAGCCAAATTGCCGGGGGTTGGTGGAGCTGTACTCAGGGACCCAAAACAAACCAGCGGCTCTCTTAACTGGGGGTAGCGCTACAATAGCTTATATCCATAGTGGCAGGAACAACAGTGAAAAAGAAATATGGAAGAGTCTGTCACTAGAACATTGTGAAAATATGGGAGATGAAGGCCATGACCTTATGTGGAAAAGCATGTCTTCCTTAACAACTGGTCTTTTAGTTTCTCAGTTTGTGATTGGCTATTTCATTCCACTCTGCATTATCCTTCTCACTAATCTAGTCATTGCTATTAAGGTAAAAAATTCTCAGTCGGGACCATCGTCCAGACTGTACAGAGTGGTCATTGTGACGATCATGGCGTTCTTCTGTTCACGGACGCCGCTGATCTTAGGGCAGATCATTGTCCTGGCTTCTTCTTACACTACGGAATTTACACTGATGTACAAAACTATTATGTATTTTCCGCTTCTCTCCAGCATAGCTGCTACCAACAGCTGCTTAAATCCGATTATCTATGTGCTGATTGGGAATCAAGTGAGAAACCTAATATGTAGTATGCTGAAAAAATTGTGATGAAATGAAGGCAGGTTATAGTAACTACTACTGCTTCTCAGATCATTTACAAATATGTGGTCTGTTTCATGCTGCATGTGGTATTTAAAATGGAAAAAAAAAAAAATTCTCCTGGGAAGAACATCTAAATAAACGTAAACCACAAACCTCTCCTATTTGGTTTCTTTTAGCCCATTAAATATACTACTGAAAGGGTTTTGTTAAACTTGTTTTATAAGTGAAAAAAAAAAACAAAAAACTGTTGATCCTGACATAAATCTAGTAAGCTCCTAACTTTCTGTGACCCTGCCACACTGAAATTCCAAACAATGTTATCAGCCAGGTCACCTCTAAACTACAGAACACCTCCTGCTACGTTACTGACCCTCTATAGATACAGTGCAATAAGTGAGCGTTGTCACCCTAGGACAGGAAGTGTGTTACTGGCAGAACCACTGGGCACAAATAAGGCCGAAAAAATAAAAATAACGCAACCATTACATTAAGGGCGCATTCACACCAGCAAGCCGCAATGAACACACCGCTGCTGGTCAGTGTTGCCAACCTACCAGATTGAAATTTACTGACACGACACCCAAAATTTACTGGCAAAGCCAAGTTTTTACTGGCATTTCCAAAAGTTACAAAATTACAGTTGTAAGTGCAAATTTCAGTATTTAGGCTACAAACAAGTACAATATGCAATTATCAATGTGATTCAAGGTAGATATTAAGGAAAAAAGCATGTTTCTTATTTTATTTTAAATATAGTAAGTAAGTGGCTCAGGGACAGGACTCAGGGGCAGGAAATTAGAATGGGTGACACACGCACATGAAAAAGACTCTTACAGTGACACTGACACGTCCCATCCTGAGTCACAGTGACAGTCTCTATCCATGCCAGGTGGTCCTCTCAGTCCCCTCCAGTCCAAACAGCATTGACAGTCCCGCTCCCGGCTTGCCTTGCTCCCATCCCACAGACCCGCACACGAGGCTCTGGCCACTCCGCTTGGCTCCCTTGCACCATGACATCACACGACATGCTCAGGCACTGTCTTCGCCAGACCAGCCCCCCACCGGTACCACCGAAACACACTGTAGCAGGTACTGGGATGGTCCTGGTCGGCTCCGGACCCAAGCTGCGCTTCCCCAGTTCCGAGCCAAGCGCCATGGCCATATTTTTTACTGGCAACCTTTTCCTCTTACTGGCATTTACTGGCAGGAGAAAAGTGCCTGTTTTTTACTGGCTGCCAGTAAAATTACTGACGGTTGGCAACACTGCTGCTGGTGTGTGTTGTGTGACACAGTGCCGATGCATCCATTCCAGTCCATCAGACTGTTTACTTTTTCACAGAACTTTATTGAAACGTCACAAGAGACATTTCAACCTAATTCTACGCACCATGGCGGGACTGCTGTGGTTCGCAACGTAGCCCACTGTGCTGACAAAAGTACTGCATGCAGTACTTTTTTAGTGCATATGACAGAAAAACATTTGCCTTGTCTGTGTGTAGGGATTGCTTAGGAAATAGCTGCCAGCGCAGGCCCACAGCATGTAGAGTGAAAAGACTTGGAAGCTGTAATATACTAGATATATCTTTAGATACACTTTAAATTGATTGTAATGGTTGACTGTTTTAAATAAAAATAACAAACATGTTATACTTACCTGCTCTGTGCAAGGGTTTTGCACAGAGCAGCCCCGATCCTCCTCTTCTGGGGTGCTCCGCCAGCGCTCCTGGCTCCTCCCCTTCATCAGGTGCACCCATGCAGGCTTGCTCTCGAGTCCCGCTGCTGCTTCCATTGACACAGACATCGGGACTCGGCCCCACCCACGATCCCGTGTCACTAGATTTGATTAACAGCAGTGTCTGCTGTCAATATGTTCAGTGTGGACAAAGACAGTGGCTGGAGCTTGTGCACATCACTGGATCAGACGGGCTCAGGTTAGAAAAAGGGGGGCTCTGGGGGAAGCTGCAGCAAAGAAGGTTTTTCACCTTACTGCATTCTATGCAAGTAAAAACCTTGAGACTTTACAATTACTCTAAGAATTAAAGGGGTTGTAAACCTACGTGTTTTTTTACCTTAATGCATCCTATGCATTAAGGTGAAAAAACACTTGGCAGTGACCGGCCCCCCAGCCACCCCCCCCCCCCCCCCCGCCACCCCCCCCCCGTTTTACTTACCTAAGCCCAAGAGCTTGACCCACGGGGATGCGCTGTCTCTCTGCCTGGGGTTCTCGGCTCTGGATTGGATAGATTGACAGCAGCGCAGCCATTGGCTCCCGCTGCTGTCAATCAAATCCAATGACACGGGCGCTGGGGGGCGGGGCCGAGTCCTGAATTCGACCTCTATGGATGCTGAATCCTGGACTCGGAAGTGCGCCTGCAAGGTAACCCCCCTGGAGAGCGCTGATGTGGGGAGGAGCCGTGAGAGTCGCAGAGAGATCCTAGAGGAGCAGGTTCGGGGCCACTCTGTGCAAAATGAGCTGCACAGTGGAGGTAAGTATGATATGTTTGTTATTTTAAAAAAAAAAAAAAAAAAAACCTTACAATCACTTTAAAGGCTAAATTCTAGGTCATAAATTAAGGGGGGATTAAGGGCCATAGGGAGGATTAAGGGGTCTGTTTATAAAGGTTTTCACACAAGATTCACAACACTCACCTACGATTCACACATTATTTCAATTGAATTAAGTTAGCAGTATGCAAATCTTGGATATAAGTTATATGAACCTTGTGTTATAAATAGACCCGTATTATCTCAGGAAAAGGAAGGTGGTGAGCTTTACAATAGGCAAGTCCAAACCTGCCTGAGCTAACCTACCTGGAAGCTGTACCATGTACTTTATGAAAAAGTATCCTGTTCCCTTTGTATTTCTTCCTTTGTGTGAAATCTCTGGTCATCCTGACAGTCCCTCTTCTGTTTTCCTATCAAAAACTGAGCACATTAGGCACGAGAGCACAGCGTTGTCAGTTATCTAGCTGAACTGAGAATGCAGCCTGCTGTCTTCTAATGATTAGACTTTTGCTCTCATGCCCCCCCCCCCCCCCATTCCTTCACAGCCATTCACTATGAAGTTCAGTGTACTGCTGTTTCTCCTCCCCCGGCTCTCTAAGTTTGTATGCAGCTGAGAACAGAGGGTAAGTGATCACTTATGTAAAAGAAGAAAAAAAGTATTTATCATTTTGTTTTAATGTATACACAAATGTTTTGCCTTTCATTTCTACTTTAAACTGAGTGGGTTGTTTTACAAGGTGAGGGTTCACATATAATTTAATATCTGAGAATAAAGGAATGTCCACACAAATGCATGTCCTGCACCTTACTGTAACTTTTCCATGAAATACAGTATCTCACAAAATTGAGTACACCCCTCACATTTTTGTAAATATTTTATTATATCTTTTCATGTGACAACACTGAAGAAATTACACTTTGCTACAATGTAAAGTAGTGAGTGTACAGCTTGTATAACAGTGTACATTTTCTGTCCCCTCAAAATAACTCAACACACAGCCAATAACTGCTGGCAAAAAAAGTGAGTACACCCCTATGTGAAAATGTCCAAATTGAGACCAATTAGCTATTTTCCCTCCTCTGTGTCATGTGACTCATTAGTTTTACAAGGTCTCAGGTGTGAATGGGGAGCAGATGTGTTAAATTTGGTGTTATCGCTCTCACTCTCTCATACTGGTCACTGGAAGCTCAACATGGCACCTCATGGCAAAGAACTCTCTGAGGATCTGAAAAAAAAAATGTTGCTCTGCATAAAGATGGTCTAGGCTATAAGAAGTTTGCCAAGACCCTGAAACTGAGCTACAAGATCATGACCAAGACCATACAGCGGTTTAATAGGACAGGTTCCACTCAGAACAGGCCTCGCCATGGTCAACCAAGGAGGTTAAGTGCACGCACTTAGCGTCATATCCAGAGGTTGTCTTTGGGAAATAGATGTATGAGTGCTGCCAGCATTGCTGCAGAGGTTGAAGGGGTGTGGGGTCAGCCTGTCAGTGCTCAGACCATACGCCGTACACTGCATCAAATTGGTCTGCATGGCTGTCGTCCCAGAAGGAAGCCACTTCTAAAGATGATTCACGAGAAAGCCCGCAAACAGTTTGCTGAAGACGAGCAGACTAAGGACATGCATTACTGGAACCATGTCCTGTGGTCTGATGAGACCAAGATAAACTTATTTGGTTCAGATAGTGTCAATCGTGTGTGGCGACAACTAGATGAGGAGTACAAAGACATGTGTGTCTTGCCTACAGTCAAGCATGGTGGTGGGAGTGTCATGGTCTGGGGCTGCATGAGTCCTGCTGGCATTGGGGAGCTACAGCTCATTGAGGGAATAATGAATGCCAACATGTACTGTGACATACTGAAGCAGAGCATGATCCCCCCCCCCCCCTTCAGAGACTGGGCCGCAGGGCAGTATTCCAACATGATAATGACCCCAAACACACCTCCAAGATGACCACTGCCTTGCTAAAGAAGCTGAGGGTAAAAGTGATGGACTGGCCAAGCTTATCTCCACGCCTAAACCATATCGAGCATCTGTGGGGCATCCTCAAATGGAAGGTGGAGGAGAGCAAGGTATCTAACAGAAAAAATAGTCCATATGTGGCATATATGCCGAGTGATGGTGAAGTCTTCTATCCGGCAGATGGCAGGCTAACAGTGCTGGGGTTCCCAGTGGTTAACGTGAATACACTATAAATCCTGTGCAGTGTACTGTAATATTTCTCTCGTGGAATCCTATAGGGAATGCGGATGGCCCCTTACCTTACAGCTGTAAGGTTACAGCAATGTAATCTGGGTCTTTTGTGGTGGGGAGACGGAATCCTCTCTGGGGTGTTCTATCCGGTTGTCTCGCTGTAAGATCCCTTTCAGTAATCCTCCTTGGTCCAGGCGGGGGCAGGTGAGGGGGGTGGTGGTATAGGGGGCTTTTCACCTCAATGTGTATATAAGATAAATATCCTCATAGTGTAGTAAGTATGGTAACAAAACGTTTATTTCACAGTAAAAAGTAAAAGCAATATAGGGGAAATGGGTACTCACAAAACAGGTGAATAAACCAGCAGAGTATAAACGAGCCTCGAGCTCGTCGGCGTCACTTCCGGTAAGGTCACGTGTCCCGACGCGTGTTCGTCACTTGTCACGTGACTACACTATGAGGATATTTATCTTATATACACATTGAGGTGAAAAGCCCCCTATACCACCACCCCCCTCACCTGCCCCCGCCTGGACCAAGGAGGATTACTGAAAGGGATCTTACAGCGAGACAACCGGATAGAACACCCCAGAGAGGATTCCGTCTCCCCACCACAAAAGACCCAGATTACATTGCTGTAACCTTACAGCTGTAAGGTAAGGGGCCATCCGCATTCCCTATAGGATTCCACGAGAGAAATATTACAGTACACTGCACAGGATTTATAGTGTATTCACGTTAACCACTGGGAACCCCAGCACTGTTAGCCTGCCATCTGCCGGATAGAAGACTTCACCATCACTCGGCATATATGCCACATATGGACTATTTTTCTGGACTTTTAGATTCTGCGATTTATTAATCGCTGCGCACCATTCCCTTCACTCTCCACCAGCTCCGTGATGTCCAGTGGCAACCTGTGAAGCTCTGGTGAACTCCATGCCCAAGCGGGTTAAGGCAGTGCTGAAAAATAATGGCGGCCACACAAAATATTGACGCTTTGGGCCCAATTTGGACATTTTCACTTGTTGCCAGCGGTTTAAACATTAATGGCTGTGTGTTGAGTTATTTTGAGGGAACAGCAAATTTACACTGTTATACAAGCTGTACACTCACTACTTTACATTGAAGCAAAGTTTTATTTCTTCAGTGTTTCCACATGAAAAGATATAATAAAATATTTACAAAAATGTGAGAGGTGTACTCACTTGTGAGATACTGTATCACATTGACATACTAGCAAAATCTTTGGCGCGGAATGTCACATTGATTGAGAAAACCAAAGCGCCAAACAAAAAATTAAATTCTAGTGCAAGTATAGTGATACCTGATTGGTTGTCAGCTGCAGTGAATAAAAACTTTGCAATGCAAAATAATACCATGAAAACAATATATTACAAAACGGCGCCACAGGTATTAAATATACATAAACCACATTACACTATGGCGACCTGAAATCAAACTTCAACGACTTAAAGCGGTTCGGCACACATTTCATTTAGTAAATCTCTTTGCCTTCCAAATCAGGCAAAGAGTACTAAATGAAATGTGTTTTTTTTTTTTTTTTTTTACTTACCTTGTAATTGATGACTTCCTGTCTTCTGTCTCTTCGGGGGTGGGCGGGGTCTGTGCGGGGATCCTCGTCACGCCGCACTGTCTCCTGGGATCTGGTGTCATTGATCCCAGGAGTCAGTGCAGGCATCTTCCGAAATCTCGCGAGATTTCGGACACATCTTCCGAAATCTCGTGAGATGTCGGCAGATGTGCCGTTACTGCGCACGCGCGAGTAACGGCGGTGCATGCTGGGCCATCTAAAGTGCCTGTGGGGTTTCACATGCCCACAGGCAAGATGGCCCCCAGCACAAAAGAAGAAGATGAAGAATTTTATCGGAGGAAAACCGGCGGCGATCGAGATGGAAGATGGAACAGGTAAGTCCCCCAATTGAGCTATATGGCCTTGGCATATAGCCCAAAAAAAAAAAAAAAACAGTGCAGAACCGCTTTAAGCAAAAAAGGTTCCAAGTCCCAAATAAAGTGTTTGTGCTCCAAAAAATAGTATAGATGCGGAATTCCGTGCTTGATAAGTGCTCACAAGACCTTGCCCCCACATAGATGTGAACTCACCCCTCAAAATGGACCAACTATTGCTAGTTTGGTCGAATACGCATGTGAGGCAGTCCCCGTGGATCCTCTTTAGACTGGCATTGTTTGGGATAAGTATTCCTCATGTGAATAGATATGATAGGAAAAACCTCATTGCGCAATAGCGTTTAAAAATTTTATTTCAGATAAAAAGGCATAATAATTAAACTCACATGTAAGGGTGCCTAAAAGCCTAGCACCCGGTGTGAATAGCAGGTAAGTTCCCAGGAAATCTGCCCATAAGCAATGAAGAACCGCTGCCACGGTTTGCTGTTCAATTTCCGGGACCGGAAATGTGTCGCGATGCTGCGGATCAACCTCAACGCGTTTCAGCCTATCAAATGAGCCGTCTTCTGGAAGTTGTCACAACTTCCTGAAGCAACTGGGATTGAGCCCGCAGTAGAGATACCTCATGTACCTGGCCACATGCTATGGAAGAGTTTAAGGAGTGCACGCATGAGGTCTGTGCTTTTCTGACCCCTTGTAATGTTCTCCTTGAGCTTTCCCCCTCACTTTTGTTTGTTTAGAATAAGCAGTGTGCATTAGTTGTGGTCATGTGCATTGCTTTATGCACACTACACATTCCATTGTCCCTAGTTTATTTGAGGAGCAAGCAAGAGAGAATGGCTACATTTCTACATATAGTGGGAACATGGGGAACAAAAGTGGCCACCCTCTAACAGAAAGTTGTGTTACAGCAGCAACAAAATAAAAAGGGAATATGGAAGAGGCTTAGAGCAATAGAAGGTCATTTTTGGAGTTAGTACAAGAGGAACAAAGTGGTGCACTGGGATGGGAGGATGGGATACCAGTGGCGGATGGGTAGTAGCTCAAAAGGCTATAATATCCAAAAAGTTCAGTCTTTTATGTTTAAAAGGGACAGTCCATAAAGAACCAATCCTAGGGATACACAGTGGCTGTGTCAGGGCTGGGCTCAGCCCTTCCTTCTCTGAGCTGGCTGCTCAGCTGTCGGCTAATTGCCAGCTCCTATCTCTCCACAGTTACTCAGCTGTTGATGCTATCCTGCTCGTCAGTCCTGCCTACTTAAGCCGTCCAGTCCAGAGGAGCTGTTTGCTGGCATACCTTCTGACTCCAGATCTTGCTTGCTGTTCCACTACATTGATCCCTGACTTCTGGCTTGGCTGACTTCCGTTCCGGTTCCTCAACTTTGTCTATGTTTTGACTACGTTTGTTCTTTTTACTTTTATTATTAAACAAGTGTGATTTAACTGTACTTCTGTCTCGACCTGATTTCATGGTTTCTGACAGGCTGCTAGCTGAAGAGAGAAGAAGTGGCTCTGTGGGAAACCAAAGGAAGAGGGAAGTAGCACCACAAAGTATAGTATTAAACCCAAGCACGTTTATTTCCAAGGTAAACAACTCACATCTGGGTGGTCTTAAACATGGCATATCAATGACTGACAGGTTGACAGGATGACAGGTAAAACAAAGACAGGTACACACATTGAATTGAATGGTACAGTGCTATGTAAAAACAAGCTAACGTCACTTCCGGTGTCTTAGGGACTGAGACACCGGAAGAAGAGTACCTGTCTTTGTTTTACCTGTCATCCAATAAATTTGTTTATACAATGCTACACTATTGGGGCATCCTTCCTGTTCCTTCCCTGTCACCCATGGTCCATTGGCGAGGTTTATCCACTCCAGACAGTTTCATGGTCTTAAAGGGGGGTCGCCACCGCTAAATACTGACTGTAAGCAAGCCTTACTGACCAGCCGAGCCGGAGACACCAGGACAGGACGCCAGGGGACCCCTAAAGGTTCCCACTTCCAAAAGGCACACATTTACATGCTGTTACCTTACAGCTGTAAGGTAAGGGAACACCTATACACTACTCAGCACGGAGGATATAAGAAGCCACCCAGCACCAGCACTACACTATAAAACAAAGCACTAGCACCAGCACTTTATTGTTTATAAAGTCACTTCATATTTGTGGTTATAAGTCACGATTTACTGCACTTTACCTATATCAAAATAGGAACTTGTCACGGACATTTTTGGCAATTTTTCACTTTAAACAAGGATTTAGTATATATTTTTTATCACTTTGGACTCTACTATTTATGCTTATCAACGTTTATTTACTTATCCACCTATTGTTTTAATTCACACTTGCTTTTACTATTGGATATTTAGGTAACCTACATTTCTTTAGGAAATGTTATTGGATATTATGTGATTTCATTGGATATTATGTGACACCTGCACCCCACATTTGTAGGCCTGGTCACTACCAGCACTCGCCTCTTCTGGTTTTACCCTGATGTTTCATTTATAGTACTTTTGCACTTTAGGATTGTTCTTTATAGCGCACCACTTCCTATATTTTTCTGGGTTCAGATATTTCCCTCAGTGTGTGCAGCAATAATTTTAGTTTAGTTTATTCATTTGAGGCGGCGCAGGAATACTCCACTTTTATTTTTATTCGGTCTGAGAAATCAAGCACCAGCTTGGTAATAGGGAAAGTTAACTCCGACAGCTCCCGCTCCTGCCCCCCACCCAGTGCTGTGCTGTCTCCCGCTCTGCACTCAATAGAATGACAGTGGTGGAAGCTGGGAGGAGAAAGCGGCTCTTTAAGTGGCGTGACCCCAGCGGTCCAGACTGGACAGGGACTTAGTCCGGAACCAGACCAGGGTCCGCCATTTAATGATGGCTGTAATATACCATTTCTTGGTCAATTTTTTATGTTGTGGGTTTAGTGACACTTTAGGGTGTCTCTAGACTTTATAAAAAAGCAACACAGTAACCTTTGGTTAGCAGCATTGTCAATCTGGTGAGAGGCTAGTGTTAAATGCACTAATAGATTTAGGTGGATTTGACTAACAAATTAGAGCCGAACTCCAGCTAACACTTTTAAGCAATTACAACCGTTTTTTTCCCTTTTGGATAAGCAATTTATATGAATGAATAATAAGCTGAATAATAAGCTGACCATTGCAAGCATATATTTTTCACTGCCAGTGTAAAATGCTTTGTCTCAACACTCTTACTGCCACTTCTGCTGGATAGCTTGGTGAATTTAAAGGGGTTGTAAACCCTCAAGGTTTTTCACCTTAATGCATTCTATGCATTAAGGTGAAAAACCTTCTTTAGTGCAGCAGCCCCCCAGAGCCCCCCTTTTACTTACCTGAACCCGATCTTTCCAGTGACTAGAACAAGCCCAGCAGCTCCAGCTGCTGTCTCAGGTCCTATTTGGATAGATTAATAGCAGCAGCAGCCATTGGTTTGTTAAATCCAGTGACACGGGAGCCAGGGGTGGGGCCGAGTCCTGCTATCTGTGTCAATGGACGCAGCAGCAGGACTCTGGAGAAGTCCTGCACTTGTTGCCGGAAGAAGCCAGGAGCGCCACTGGGGGACCCCAGGAGAGGAGAATCGGGGCCACTCTGTGCAAAACCCTTGCACAGAGGAGGCAAGTATACCATGTTTGTTATTTTTTTTATTTTTTTAACCAAACCTTTACAACCCCTTTGAAGAAATTGAAAGTTGGCCAGATCTCTGGGCTGATTCTGACAAACAGAGCTTGCGCCATCACTATCCAGTCTTTGGCTTAACCCTGATGAAACAGGTGGCCTAATTGAGAGAACTGCCACACCAAATTGATGGATTGCCATACAATTGTTAGTTCAGAAAAAGATTATACCAACCCTGAACTTATTTTGATTAGAAAATTTGCAACTTGCAATATGTAATGCCAGAGAATGGGTCTAAAACACTTGCTGAAGTATTCAGCTCCAAAATTATGTATAGAAGTGTAACATATCAAATGTTGAACCGCTGAGGCACAATAGTTTTTTTCTTATCTTTAAACCACTGAGGGCCACACAATAGGAACGAAAGTGCCAATGAAGAGAATTACAATGTTTTTGGCAGGTAAGGCAGTTCACATATAAGTTTTTTTTAACAAATTCGATTTTTGCAAAGACTTCTTTCTTAAAGTGGGACTTGAGATGGGGCTCCCCACCTCGAAACATGTTGCCAAGCCCACCCACATCACGTATTTATTTATTATTTATTTATTACAGGATTTATATAGCGCCAACAGTTTACGCAGCGCTTAACAATATAAAAAGGGAGACAATACAGTTATAATACAATAAAATACAAGAGGATTAAGGGGGTCCTGCTCAGAAGAGCTTACAATCTAATAGGGTGGGGGAGGTGATACAAAAGTTTGTAACTGTGGGGAATGAGCTGATGGAAGTGGTAGAAGATTAGTTGGAGACATGATAGGCTTCCCTGAAGAGATGAGTTTTCACGGATCGCCTGAAGGTAGCTAGAGTAGGGGATAGCCGGACAGGTTGAGGCAGCGAGTTCCAGAGGATGGGAGAGGCTCTGGAGAAATCCTGGAGACGAGCATGGGAGGAGGAAACAAGAGAGCTTGACAGGAGGAGATCTTGAGAAGAGCGGAGAGGACGGTTTGGGATATGCTTGGAGACAAGATTGGCGATGTAGCTCGGGCAGAGTTGTGGATGGCTTTGTAAGTTGTGGTTAGTATTTTGAATTTAATTTGCTGGGTGATTGGGAGCCAGTGTAGGGATTGGAGGAGAGGGTTGGCAGACACTGAACGGTTGGTAAGGTGGATAAGTCTGGCAGCAGCATTCATGGCAGACTGAAGAAGGTAGAGCCTATGGAGAGGCAGGCCAATGAGAAGGGAGTTGCAATAGTCAAGGCGAGAGATAAAAGGGAGTGAATGAGGAGCTTGGTGGTGTCATTTGTTAAAAAGGTAAAGTCTACAAACTTTTGACAGCGATTGGACTTGAGGCTGAAATGACAAGTCCGAGTCTAGGATTACACCGAGTACCCTGGCGTGAGGGGAGGGACTGATGGTTGCATTGTTGATTTTGATGGAAAAGTCACGGAGGGGGGTACGGGCAGGGGGGAATATTAATAGCTCAGTTTTAGAGAGATTTAATTTAAGGAAGTGGTGCGACATCCATGCTGAGATGTCAGTTAGTAAGTTAGTAATGCGAGAGGAGACTGAAGGAGTGAGGTGAGGAGTAGACAGATAGATTTGGGTGTCATCGGCGTATAAAGGGTATTGGAAGCCGTGGGCGGTTATCAAGTGACCAAGGGAGGAGGTGTAGATGGAGAAGAGAAGGGGTCCAAGAACAGAGCTTTGGGGGACCCCCACAGAAAGGGGCAATGGAGAGGAGGAGACAGAGTTGTAGGTAACACTGAAGGAGCGCTGTGATAGATAGGCAGAGAACCAGGATAGAGCAGAATCTTGGAGGCCAAGGAAGTGTAGTTTATTGAGAAGGAGCGGGTGGTCAACAGTATCAAAGGCTGCAGAGAGGTCAAGTAGTAGTAGTATGGAGTACTGGCTGTCGGATTTAGCAGTTAGTAAATCGTTAGTGAGTTTTAGTAAGGCAGTTTCCGTGGAGTGCTGCGAGCGAAAGCCAGACTATAAAGGGTCAAGAAGGTTATTTTCACTGAGGTAGGAGCTAAGACGGTTGTAGACTAAGCGCTCTAGAAGTTTAGAGGAGAATGGGAGCAATGAGATGGGCCTTAAGTTATTCAGGCTGGTGGGGTCCAGGGAGGGCTTTTTAAGTATGGGAGTGATCTGCACATGTATTAGAGGGGAGGGGAAGGTGCCACTAGAGAGGGAGAGATTGAAGATGTGAGTGAGGGAGCATAGGATAGAAGAAGAGGGTGACCGTAGTAGTTGTGAGGGAACAGGATCCAAGGGACAATTGGTTAGGTGGGCATCTGAGAAAAGTTTTGTAACCTCTTCAATAGTAGTCAATTCAAAGGAGGAGAGTGTTGAAAGTGTCGTTAGGCAAGGTATGTTGGGTGGGGAAGGTGTACGCACAATGGAGGTATCCTCGCGAATTGCATCAATCTTGTCTTTGAAGTGATTGGCAATCTCTTGGGCAGTGAGTTAGTGGGTAGAGGGGGTGGGGGACGAAGCCCTCAGGCTGGCCCCTGGCACCCTGTGATTAGGCGAAAGGGGTCATGTGCGGCAGGTGGGAGAGCGGGGCTGGCCTTCACTGTGAGCTGTGGGCGGCCGCTATCTCCTCCTCCTCCTCCTCTATGGCCAGGTCACCAATCATGTCCCTGCCAAGGCAGGCAGTGTAACAGGCGGCGGCAGCGCAAAGGCAGAGTAGATCATGGAAGAAAAAAAGGTAAGTTGTTGCTGGCGGGGGGTGTATTGTATTGTGTGTGTGCATTGTGTGTGGGGGAGCAGCCATAAAGTCAGTGTATTGTGTAGTGTATTGTATAGTGTAGTGTATTGTATTGTGTGTGTGCATGTGACTGCGGGGGGGTGGTACATGTACTGGGGGTGTGCATGTGACTGGGGGGGTGGTACATGTACTGGGGGGGGGCATGTGACTGGGGGGGTGGTACATGTACTGGGGGTGGTACATGTATTGGGGGGTGGATGTGACTGGGGGGGGGTGGTACATGTACTGGGGGGGTGGTACATGTACTGGGGGGGCATGTGACTGGGGGGGTGGTACATGTACTGGGGGGGGTGGTACATGTACTGGGGGGGTGGTACATGTACTGGGGGGGGTCCATGTGACTGGGGGGGGGGTACATGTACTGGGGGGTGCATGTGACTGGGGGGGTGGTACATGTACTGGGGGCGTGCATGTGACTGGGGGGGTGGTACATGTGACTGGGGGGGGGGGGTGGTACATGTACTGGGGGGGGTGCATGTGACTGGGGGGATGGTACATGTGACTGGGGGGGTGGTACATGTGACTGGGGGGGTGGTACATGTGACTGGGGGGGTGGTACATGTACTGGGGGGTGCATGTGACTGGGGGGGTGCATGTGACGAGGGGTGGTACATGTGACTGGGGGGTGCATGTGACGGGGGGGGTGGTACATGTGACTGGGGGCTAGAGCATAGATTCCCCAGGGCGCTGAGTCTAAGAGCCAGCAGGTGTTCGCCAGAGCCTCTAGTGGTGAGGATGGACTTCGCTGCAGTCTGGCTCAAGGTCGCGGCCCCCAGGGTCTCACAGCTCACGCTCACAGTAGACTACAGGAGAAAGAAGCAGCAGACTGGAACAACAAGGATAGTAAGGGGATAAGGCAGAGGTCAGGGTAACTAGCAGACAGGAACAACAGAGTACACGCCAAAGGTTCAGGGTCACAGGCAGACAAGGATGGTCGGGGACATGCCAAAGGGTCAAGGTCACAAGCAGACAGGAATCGTTGAGAACATGCCAAGGTCGGTAACAGAGACAAACATAGAGCACACGGCAAGCAGGAACCAGGAAACCGAACACACCATGGATACACAATGGTTGATCAGCACCACTGGCTTGCAGTGCACAGGTTAATATAGGTTTCCAAAGTGAACAAAATATCTGCGCTAATTATGAAGCAAATGTGTAAAATAGCAGCCGACACAGTTTGTTGATCAGCAAACAGAATAAATATAAAAACCAAAATGTGGCGCTGTGATCATAGAATACATAAAAATTGGTAAAAAGTCTGTGAGTGAGAAAACAATAATCAAATTATGGTGACAGTCCATCAATCAAATGGCATAAATGGTGCTGTAGAAAGAGAACAATCCTCTATCAGAAGAATGGTGCATGAATCCCACTTTTAGTGATTATAATCTGCTTACCAGATAGAAGCAGTAAAAAGGCGATGTTGATCATGTGATGCCAGAGGAAAAAGAAGCTTGATGAACATAAAGGAAAGATCAAATCCAATACGTCTTGATGGAATGTTGGTGACCAGGTTCACTCAGCTAGGTCTGGTATAAGCTAAAAAAGAACTCTCCCACGGAGTGAAGGAAGAGAATAACAACAATAGTGAAGCCCGCAAGATGAAGTTCAACGATTTTATTGCTAGTAGTCTACTTACATCAATGTAGAAACATCAGGGCATAGATAAAAAACAGTTCCGCGTACTTGGCGGGCTGATGCAAGTACGCGGAACTGTTTTTTATCTATGCCCTGATGTTTCTACATTGATGTAAGTAGACTACTAGCAATAAAATCGTTGAAATTCATCTTGCGGGCTTCACTATTGTTGTTATTCTCTTCCTTCACTCCGTGGGAGAGTTCTTTTTTAGCTTATACCAGACCTAGCTGAGTGAACCTGGTCACCAACATTCCATCAAGACGTATTGGATTTGATCTTTCCTTTATGTTCATCAAGCTTCTTTTTCCTCTGGCATCACATGATCAACATCGCCTTTTTACTGCTTCTATCTGGTAAGCAGATTATAATCACTAAAAGTGGGATTCATGCACCATTCTTCTGATAGAGGATTGTTCTCTTTCTACAGCACCATTTATGCCATTTGATTGATGGACTGTCACCATAATTTGATTATTGTTTTCTCACTCACAGACTTTTTACCAATTTTTATGTATTCTATGATCACAGCGCCACATTTTGTTTTTTATATAATATAGGTTTCCCTGATAGGGCCTGGGGTGGAGCCATGCTTAGAGGAGAGGTTATAAAAACCACCAGGTGAGAGTGGCTGGCCTCTTAGTCTGAACACATGAGGAGAGGTAAGCAAACAGGGGAAGATTACTGCATAACCGTGACAGTACCCCCCCTCTTATGAGGTCTCCCCCTCCCCCACCTGGGTCCAGGCTTAAAGGGAAACTCCAGATGGAACCTCCTCAACAGATGAGGAGCAAGGACCTCAGATGCAGTGATCTCCTCGGGACCAAATCCTTTCCAATGTATGAGGTACTGAAGAATGCCTTTACGGAGCCGGGAATCCAAAACTTGACTAACCTCGTATTTTAGATTATCCTCAGAGACTGGAACCGAGGTAGAGAGAGGACTTGAGGACTTGAGGACTAAAGGCTTTTTAGGAATCGTTAAGGGCATAGTAGCATTAGGGTGAGGCCAGGTTACAGAAGGTCCTGAACAAGAAGCAGAAAGCTTACTGGGCATGGGCAGGACTGGCACAACTAGTGCAGAGACCGACTGAATAGTATTGTCAGGTGTAGTGACCATCTCCATCGCATCACAAGGCATAGCGACTGTGGAACTTGCGGACAAGTTAGCCTGGCTGTGCATCCAAGGGAGATTAGGGACAGGAAAAGGTAAATGGTTATGCAAACTGGAGTGAAAGATCGACTCAGGATCATAGGTGGGCCCCTCATCCAGAGTGCCACATGACCTGGAGAGTGCATCAGTCCAACTATTGCAGGACACATCCCAGAGATCACTATATACAGTGGGAATGGCAGAAGCTACTGGGATGGTGACAACAGGAAGTTTCTCTTTTGGGGTAACCTTGAGTAGGCAGGAAGAGGAACAGGAGGAACCCCAAGCCAGGATCGGTCCAGCAGTCCAGTCAACGTGTGGGGAATGGAGCCGTAACCAAGGAAGACCTAATATGATAGGAGATGAAGCCTTAGGTAAGACAAGGAAGGATATCCACTCCTGGTGGAGTGTCCCTACTGACATCTTGACAGGAAGGGTCTGGAAACGGATAGGGCCCCCTGGGAGAACAGTGCCATCAATCGCCAAGACCACCAATGGCGTTGTAAGGGGCAAAAGGGTAAGTCTCATGGAGGATGCAGTTTCCCAATCCATGAAATTGGCAGCGGCTCCGGAATCCAGATGTGCTGAGACCGAACGAGAGGAAGTGCCAACATGAAGCAACACAGAAAGGAGAAGACGAGAAGGTGAAGGTGATATTTCAGGGTCTAATACTCCACCTTCCAGATGTATTAGCCCTGAGCGTTTTTCCGGACGAAGAGAACAAGTGTCACGGAAATGACGTTTGGCCCCACAATAGAGGCATAGGCCCAGAGTTCTGCGCCTAGCGCATTCTTCGGGAGATAACTTGGTCCAGCCCAATTGCATAGGTTCTTCAGCAGGCAGGGGGTGCTCATCGGATCGAAGAGAGGGGACTGGGAGCTCAGGCTGACTAAAGAACGGGGAGTGCTGGAGTCTTTTTTCCAGGGCCCTCTCCTGAAAGCGAATATCGATCTGGTTACACAAGGTGATGACACTGTCCAGATCAGCAGGAAGGGATCTTCCTGCTAATTCATCCTTCACTCTATCAGAGAGGCCATGTAAAAAGGTTGCAACTAGGGCCTCATTATTCCAGCTTAATTCAGCAGTGAGGATACGGAACTGAAGAGCATACTGTCCCACAGAAGTGGAGTCTTGACAGAGACGTAAAAGAGCGCTAGCCGCTGAGGAGACACGACCCGGTTCCTCGAAGATATTCCGAAAAAGTTTAAAGAAATCAGACAGGCTAGAAACCACTGGATCATTCAGTTCCCACAGAGGGGCAGCCCAAGCTAGCGCCTCGCCTGACAGGAGGGATATGATATAAGCAACCTTTGCCCAATCAGACAGAAAATTTTGAGGCTGGAGCTCAAAATGAATGGTGCATTGGCTGAGGAAGCCCCTGCAGGCCTTGGAGTCCCCAAAGAAATGGGACGGAGCTGGCAGTAAATATAAATGTGTGGATGCGACTGGTGCGATAGGTGCAGCTGCTGGCTGTACTTGAGGCTGCGGGTTCGGGGCTCCCAAGGAAGCCTGCAGCTGCTCGAAGCGGGAAGCCAGATCTTGAAGGAATCGCATCACCTGGGTCTGATGCGATTCTTGGGTCTCAAGTCTGCGAACTAAGCCCTGCAATGGATCATCTGCCGGAAGCGGCACGTCAGCCGGGTCCATGGCTGATCAAACTGTCAGGTCACCTGAGACCAGGTGACAGGTGCACTCAGTAGGAATCGGAAGTGCACCGCTAGGTAGTGGACCTTAGGACTGACTGCTGCGGATTGTACCCAGGGAGATACAGGACACAGGTCTACTGGATCACTAACACAGATCCCAGTGGGAGCTAGAGCATAGATTCCCCAGGGCGCGGAGTCTAAGAGCCAGCAGGTGTTCGCCAGAGCCTCTAGTGGTGAGGATGGACTTCGCTGCAGTCTGGCTCAAGGTCGCGGCCCCCAGGGTCTCACAGCTCACGCTCACAGTAGACTACAGGAGAAAGAAGCAGCAGACTGGAACAACAAGGATAGTAAGGGGATAAGGCAGAGGTCAGGGTAACTAGCAGACAGGAACAACAGAGTACACGCCAAAGGTTCAGGGTCACAGGCAGACAAGGATGGTCGGGGACATGCCAAAGGGTCAAGGTCACAAGCAGACAGGAATCGTTGAGAACATGCCAAGGTCGGTAACAGAGACAAACAAAGAGCACACGGCAAGCAGGAACCAGGAAACCGAACACACCATGGATACACAATGGTTGATCAGCACCACTGGCTTGCAGTGCACAGGTTAATATAGGTTTCCCTGATAGGGCCTGGGGTGGAGCCATGCTTAGAGGAGAGGTTATAAAAACCACCAGGTGAGAGTGGCTGGCCTCTTAGTCTGAACACATGAGGAGAGGTAAGAAAACAGGGGAAGATTACTGCATAACCGTGACACCGATCTCACCACATCAAGAGAATGTAGTGACCTTTCTTTCAGAGAACGAGGTTCTGAAAAAAATGGAGGCAGAACAATATCCCGGTTTAAATGAGAAAAAATAAAAACCCGACACGACACTACCTTCCGAAGGAAATTAGGATGAGGCCGCAATACAACCTTAGCCTTAAGAATAATCAAATATGACTCTTTACAAAAAAGAGCAGCCAACCCTGATACTCTTCTTTCAGAAGATCGGGCAACCAGTAAAATATATGTTCCTTGTCAAGAGGACAAAAGGGAAAATCCCATATTGGCTCAAAAATTAGTAAAGCCGACTTAGCAAAGCCGACAGGACTAAATTTTAAGTCCCAAGGATTCAGGGTTGACCTAACTATAGGATTAATCCACGTTTCCCCCTGAATAAAAATATGAACCCCATCTGTAGGAGTTGAAGGATCCTACCTATGACATATTTCATGGGGTGCCAACCCCTGGATACACACCAGGAGACATATGCCTTCCAGACTCAGTATATGACACTGGAGGCCGGCTTCCTAGCACAACCAAAGTAGAAACTACTGAAGCTGACAACCCATGATCTTATTTTAGAATGTGGGTCTCAATAGCCAAACAGTTAAACTTAGCGTTTATATGGAAGGATGGAACACCGGACCTTGGGAAATAAGGTCTGGCCACAGTAGTAGGGACCAAGGATCCCCTACGACCATCCTTTTGATCTCGGAAAACCAAGATCTCTTGGGCAACGCTGGGCCACAAGAATCACCTCCTTCCCTTCTTGCATGATCCTGCAAAGAAGGTGCGGAAGCAGAACAGGAGGGAAAGCATAGATCAGAGAAAACTGATCCCATGGAAATACCAAGGCATCTGTTTCGTATGCCATTGGATCCCTTGTCCTTGACACAAAGTTGTCGATCTTGTTGTTGAACCCGGACGCCAATAGATCCACGTCCGCAACTCCCCATCCTTGGCATATTGACAGAACAATGCCAGGCTGAAGGAACCATTCTCCTGGAAACAATAGTTGGCGACTCAAGTAGTCCATTCATGGAATGAAAATTACTGATAGAAAAGGAATGTTGCTTTCTGCCCAAGACAGAAAATAATTCACCTCTTGCCCCCTTGGTGATTGATATAAGCCACAGCTGTGGCATTGTCGGATTGGATCCTGACAAGACAATTTTGTAGTCTGAGCGTCCAGGCCTCCAGGGCCAGGCGTACTGCCCGAATCTTCTAGAATACAGATGGGCAAGGTCATCTCTGATCTGGACCATTTCCTTTGGACAGACGCTTCCAGGACTGCTCCCCAGCCCAAAGGGCTGGCATCTGTTACCACCTTCCGGGTAACTGGTAGAAAGGATCTTCCTTTTGAGAGATTCTTGGATATTGACCATCAATTGAGGCTCTGACGCACTTTGGCGGATAAACGCAACGGGAAGTCCAGAGTTTGGATCTTCTTGTTCCAAGTTGACAGGATACTGTTTTGCAGCAGTCTTAAAAGGAACTGCGCATAAGGAACGGCCTTGAAGAAGCCACTATATTTCCTAATAACACATGCAAAGATAAATAGAAGGATTCTTCTTTGTTTTGACCCACCGAATCAGTTCCTTTAAGGAACCAATTCTTTCCTGGGGTAAAAATACCCTTTAGTGGACTGTATCTATGATCAGCCCTAAGCACTGCAATCTCCTTGATGGTTTTAAGGAGGATCTTACAAGGTTGAGGATCCAACCAGAGTATTCCAGGTAGCTGACTGCGGTAACCAGACCTTGGTTTAAGCGGGTTACCGATTGACCTATCAAGACTAGATCGTCTAAGTAGGATAGTATCGTTATACTTTGAGCCCTTAACCTGGGTAAAAGAGGGGCCAGGATCTTTATACACACTCGAGGTCCAGTAGCTAGCCCGAAAAGGTAGAGCTACAAACTGGAAATTAAGATTTTCTACTTTGAAGCGTAGAAATTTCTGGTGAGCGGGGAAGATCGGCACATGGAGAAAAGCATCCTTGATGTCGATAGATGCCAGAAGTTCTCCCCCTTGTAGGAAGGGGACTACTGATCGGATAAATTCCATGTGGAGAGAAAGACTTATTTTTCTCTGGATCCTTAGGAACGTTTGATCTGAGAAAAAACGAGGAGACGGGAACTCTTGGAACTCCAGATTGGAGCTATTGAGGAAGTCCTCCATTCGTCTACCTGTCAGATCCATGAGAACTGCAGAAGAATTCCCCCTATTGAGCTAGCGGGGCGCATCCTGATAAGGAGGTTACAGTATCTTGTATTGTATTTTTTTTACCCTTTAAGTTGTACAAATCTTGGGGGGGAATTAATAAAGAGTTGCACAACTCTTCTAAATTTAGAACAAGGAGCAGATGTAGCTCATATTTAAAGGGTCAGTTCACCTTTACCAAAATATGCCTATGCAGATAAGGGATGTCTTTAGATGAAATCAAGCTGTGCAGCTTTGACCAAAATTGAATATTGTCCTCACTATAGGTATAGGCCATTTATGTACCTCATGAAGCTTGACCTGAAAACTCCCAGGTCGTTGCTAGAAGTTTGCAAAGCGAGGCCCAGCCATTACTATTCACCTTCACCATCAAAGAAGTGATCTCTTTCTCCAATTTAAACCCCTTCCACAAGCTCACTCTCCATCACTGATGCAGTATCTCTGAACTCAGAGTTTGAGAGCTTACTCCTGTGATAGTGAAGGTAAACAGTAATAGCCAAGCCTTGCTTAGCAACATCCTGGGAGTTTACCTATCAGCATGTTTTTTGCCAACACATTTGCATGCAGCACACCTAGCTGGGTCCCAGCCCTGTTGGTCCCTCACCTAGCTTAAGGGTTTAAGTATAGGGGATTACAAGAAGCCAATACTAAATCAATTGAAGTATGGTACATACTTTACATTGCAAATTAAAAAGTGCAATTATTTAGTTATTCATACCTTGCTGCATTATGTTTTATCTTTTATAGCTGCTTGGAATTCAGCTTTGATGCAGACTGTAATAATGCATTGGCATAAACCCATACATTGCCATTCTAAATGTAATTCTCAATGTGTGATTTATAACACTAGATGAAAAGGGTGTCTGTGTTGGCCAGTGCAGGTTTAGTTGTCCAATTTCGTAACTAGAACCCTCAGGGCCCCGATGCAAGAAACCATGGAGGCCCACCCCCCCCCCCCCCCTCCACCTCCGGACAAAGCTCTTTACTCCGAGCCCGATGTTGGAACACCAGGGCCCAGTCACAAGTGGGTGGCTGCATATAAAGGAACCGATTTCTTCATTTTTATATAAAAACACACACACACACTATATTTATATATATATATATATATATATATATATATATATATATATATATATATACACACACACATATAAACCAGTGACAGCTGGTGCTCAAAATTTAAGGGGGGCGCAAGCAAACTGAAAAATTCAGAAATAAAAACATCAATTGCACCCACTGTACCATCAAACGCCACCACTGTGCCATCAAATGTCGCCACTGTGCCCATCAAATGCTGCCACTGTGCCCATCAATTGCAGCCACTGTACCATCAAACGCCACCACTGTATCATCAAATGTTGCCACTGTGCACATCAATTGCAGCCACTGTACCATCAAACGCCACCACTGTAGCATCAAATATCGCCACTGTGCCCATCAAACTCTGCCGCTGTGCCATCAAATGCCGCCACTGTCCCATCAAATGCCACCACTGTGCCATCAAATGCCGCCACTGTGCCATCAAATGCTGTGCCCATTAAATGCTGCCAGTGTGCCAAATGCTGCCACTGTGAATCCCCACTGCCCACCCACAGACATGCATGCACACCCACACACATATGCATGCACACCCCCACGCATATGCATGCACACCCCCACACACACATGCATGCATGCACTCCCCCCCCACATGCATGGACACCCCCCACACCACCCCACACACAAACACACATGCATGCACACACCCCCACACATGCATGCACCCCCCCCCACACACACACACATGAATGCACACCCACACACACACACACATGCATGCACACCCACACACATGAATGCACACAAACACACACATGCATGCACACCCACACACATGCATGCACACCCACACACATGCATGCACACCCCCCCCCCACACACACACACACACACACATGCATGCACCCCCCCACACACACACACACCTGCATGCACACCCCCCACACACATGCATGCACACACATGCAGATCCCCCACACACATGCATGCACACACATGCACACCCCCCCCACACACACACACACATGCATGCACACCCCCACACACGCATGCACACACACACACACACATGCACCCCCCCCACACACACACATATGCACACCCCCACACACATGCACACACCCCCCCCCCACACACACACACATGCATGCACACCCCCACACACATGCATGCACACACATATAAACACACATACAGTAGATAGTCTTATAAAAAAAACTTTCCCCAGTCATGTTTCACTTTTTTATTTTGTAAAAAGAGCTTCAACTCTCAGTAACACTCACTTTAACCCATGGACCCATGGCAGCCAATGCCCCATTCTTCTGATCTTCAGCTCTGATGAGAGGGGCTGTGTGGAGACCGGCATACAAAGCAGCTTCAGTGGAGCAGTCATCACAACCTGACCTGTGGAAGAAGGCAAGGATTAGTGGTTGTCAGAAAGTTCATGTCTATGTTATCCCCAACAATGAACGTCTTTTATTTGGTCCCTTGTGGTCTGATATAGTGGACCTTCCACCTCAGTGACAACGTCAGCTTATTTAACCACTTGATCCCAAGGCCCTTTCTGACACTTTTCATTATTTCGCAATATTGAACCCTTCCTATGAGGTTATGTGAGATTAAATAGAAAGATGAAAAACCGCGCTTTCTAACAATGGTGAATGTAGCAGCCTGCACAACAATGATTGTATGGGAAAAACGTGAATAAATCTCCCCCAGATGATGCCTCTATAAGGCGAAACATGTCGGGAGACTAATTTGCTGATGCCACTGCTGCCAATTCTTTCCTTATATGCTTGCATTTTCTCTGCACATGTGAGTACCCATCTGCTTTTTTAAAAATACATTTTATTAGCCTATACGGTATCACACTATATGGCCTCATTCCTTTTTTGCCGGTAATACTGCTGGCATGTAGCATGTAAATCTCTATATGCTATTCATTTCAGTTGGCATTGGAACATAATCATTTATGGTGCAATGGTGCAATAATTTAGTATTGCAACCTTTAAGACTTTATTAGATATATATTTTTTTTATTTTTATTTTTTTTTTTATTTATTTTTTTTTAACCAATACTGACCACCACTATCCTCATCACTGAAATATTACTGTTTTATTATAACAATGTACTTCAAATGGTTTGTTAGATATAACTATGCAATAAGTTTGCTTAGAATAGAGGAGGGGGGGCTGGCGGTATATTGGAGGTATAGTATACTTTGACACCTTTCTGCCTTCAGCCTAATATTCCTACTGATTACCACAAACCATTTTGTGGGGATTTTTTTTTTTTCTCTTCTTTTCTTCTCTCTTTTATTTGTTCAGTTGGTTCATTTTGTATTAATAATTTAGGTCACTAATTTACTCATGTCCATACACTGAATCTCCCGATTTTAAATGATTCAGCTCCCATATCATTTATACACCAACTATCCCAGTTAGATTCTCAAGATTCTACCCTGAATACATACCCTATGGGCTATTTACAGACGCCCTAGCTGTTACACTATAACATACTTGTTTCATCTGTTTTCGGTTTCACCCCCATTGACTCAATACTCCAAAGTGAGGTTTATTCTAGTTATATCTGACACAGGTATGGGTTTTACAGATTTTCTTTTGTGGCTTTCCACCCTATTTTGCCATGATTTTTCCCCACTCAGTTAGAGCGATCCCTCTCCCCAGAGGAAAGGCTCATTTACAACTGAAATGTGAATTCATTTATTTTTTCATAAATCTGGTTATATTACTTTTTTCATAAAAACTTAATTCGCGTTTGTAAGTTGTCAAAACTGAGTTTCGGACCGATAGGTCTCAGTTTACTTCGCAGTCGGTTGGGAAACAACTTTCTTTCCAACCCCAAAGGTTTTTTAATCTTTGCATGGGTTTTTTTTTATGCAAAGTTTCTGTTAATTCATTCAGAATAAGTTTATTCAAATATGGTACAATTTTAATATTAAGCAACAAACCAGACACGAAAAAAATTTGAGTCATGCTTGCACAGGGTTCTGTACATCCTACATTCCTTAAACAGGCTTATAACATACGTATTTTTATTCTTCCTCCACTTTAAAAGATCACAAGTAACACCCATCCTGTGGCTACCCCAAAAATATACAGCCACACCATGACGATTACAATAATATCACATAATGTACATGGATTCAATTCCCCAAATAAAAGGAAGAAGGCTTTTTTACAATATAAAAAATTAAACGCTAAAATAGTAACACGGTCTACCTCTTACATATGGCGACTAGACGATTCTCTGCTCTCCGACTCTGACACACTACTCCAAATCTCCAATCACATAAATCATTATTTTACCGAAAATGCGACGTCTGAAGTGGACCCTGCTACGCTGTGGGCCGCACATAAATGTGTCCTGAGAGGACACCTTGTTTCTCTAGCCTCCGCCGGTGCTAAACATCGCAAAGCTTACATCGATTCTTTAGCCCAACGCATACGTGTCCTGGAAAGGACCCATAAAGCATCGCGCGCGGCGGACACCTTAACTGAACTAAACCAAACTAGAGCAGACCTCTTGGAGGTGTTACACAAATCACTGAGACGAAAATTTGCCGTAACACAAAAGGTTTTCTATGAATTCAGTAACAAGTCGGGGAAGATGTTAGCACACGCACTGCAATCCAAGAAGTCTGCCCACACTATTCACATGCTGAAAACCGAACAAGGTGCCTCTGTCACTAAAACCGAAGAGATTGCCCAGCAATTCGTTCGATACTTCACAAAACTTTATAACCTCCCCGGGTCCCCAAATACTTCTTGCAGCCCAAACAGAACTGATCTGATCCACACGTTTCTTCAACAATACTCCCCGGCCCCTCTTTCCTCTGTTGACGCTGCTAGTCTTGACTCCCTCATATCCATAGAAGAAGCAACAACTGCTTTAAAACAACTAAAACCCGGAAAATGCCCAGGCCCTGACGGTCTTACCACTGGTTACTTCATGTCATTTCGCGAACCCTTACTGCCCCACTTTGTAAATGCATTCAACGCACTGTCCTCCAACCCAGCGACTACTAGAGACCTTTTAGAAGCCCACATTACCCTTATTCCTAAACCCAACAAAGATGTCACTCTAGTCTCCAACTATAGACCGATCTCGTTACTTAACGTTGATGTTAAACTGTATGCAAAAATCTTAGCAAATCGCCTACAACCCCTCCTACCCAAATTGATCGCTTTGGATCAAGTGGGTTTTGTCTCTGGCAGAGAAGCCAGAGACAACACCATAAAGGCCATAAACATACACCATTGGATGACCTCCACCTCCACCGAGGGTTTCTTTCTTTCCCTGGACGCGGAGAAGGCGCTCGACAGGGTGGCGTGGGACTTCATGGAAGCTACACTGCGTACGGTAGGCATACCACAATCTATGCTTACTATGATTATGGCTTTGTACTCGTCCCCCACTGCGAAAGTAAGAGTGAATGGACACCTGTCGAGCGCCTTCTCCGTTTCCAATGGTACACGCCAGGGTTGTCCACTTTCTCCCCTATTGTTCATACTAACGTTAGAGCCTTTTCTTCGTAAACTTAGAGCAAATCCGGATGTTGTCGGCATAACTGTCAAGCAGAAGATTTACAAAGTGGCAGCATATGCCGATGACATCCTTTTATTTTTATCGAACCCCTTGATCACCATCCCTAACCTCCTCAAAGAATTTTCCCTTTTCAAGGACTTGTCCAACCTCCTGATTCATTTCAAAAAAATCACACGCCCTTAACATATCGCTTCCTCCTACACTGGTCACTCACTGTAAAGCTGTATTCCCCTTCCTTTGGGATCCGGTAGCTATCACTTATTTGGGCACCCTGGATACCTACCAATCTAACCGACCTGTATTCCCTTAATTTCTTACCCACATTGAACACGATTCAAACTGATCTTCTACGCTGGCACCGTGGCAATTTTTCCTGGTTCGGGAGGATTGCTATTCTAAAAATGAATGTGCTCCCCAGACTTCTTTACCTGCTACAGACTCTCCCGATAAAACTCCCCCCCTCCTTTCACCTTTCCTTTAAACGCATCTGTAGAAGTTTCATATGGGCCACCAAAGCTCCTAGGCTAAATTGGCAAAGGTTGACGCTACCCAAATTGCAAGGCGGAGTGGGTCTACCGGACCTACAGAAATATCAATGGGCCTGTCACATGTCTAGAATTGTTGATTGGCATGTGCATACCACTTGCAAGGATTGGGTTCAACTCGAACGTTCCTTTTCTGACTTACCATTATCATACCTCCCGTGGCTACACACCACACACATTCCTAAACAGCTGATTCTCTATCCATTGATCGGACCCACTCTCCTATACGCCCGCCTTGCCAACAACCATTCAAAAGTCCTGCACGCCCCGGGTCCCATGACTCCAATGACTCACAACCCCGACTTTCCTGCGGGTCTGATTCGACGAGACTCTTCTCACCCAATCACCAATGATGTTCCTAGGGCTCAACACTTTTTTAGTAATGGTAGGCTCTCTACGCACCATTCTATATCACTCTCCTTGCCAGATTATCGCATTTCATTTTTCAATTATTTGCAACTCAGACACTTTTTTCTATCCGGTAAACCCGCCATTCCCTGGCACCATGACTTCACACCATTCGAGTCCCTTTGTCTCCACCAAGAACCTCAAAAGCACGTTATTTCCTCGACTTATTCGATCCTTTTCTCTACACACGATATTAAATCTGATGTTTTAGTCCAAAAATGGGAATCCGACCTCGGGATAGACCTCACGCCTCAGGACTGGGGTAAAATATTTACACATATACACAAAGGCTCGCTGAATGTTTCTATCCAAGAAAACCGTTATAAATTATTCTCTAAATGGTACAGGACACCCCCGCTTCTCCACAAGTGCCATCTGAATGTATCCCCCTTATGTTGGCGATGCGCCACTGCCCCTGGCTCCCTTCTACATATCTGGTGGGAATGCCCCCACATTCAGACCTTCTGGACAGAAATTCGCTCACTCATACACCAAATCACCACTTACGGTATTCCGCTCACCCCTGCCCTCTTCCTGTTACACCACACACACTCTGCCGTTGGCACATACAAACATTCCCTTACCATTCACCTTCTTAATGCTGCTAACCAATGCATCCCGGCCCATTGGAAGAGTCCTACACCCCCTACTATTGCCGAATGGACCCGTAGGGTCGATAAAGTGGAGGAAATGGAATGCCTCATACATCAAGCCAAAGATACCCTCACACGCCATGAAAGTACCTGGGCATGCTGGAAGCACTTTCGTTCGTCTTCTCCACCTACCCTTCCTGCGAACAGTCCACACCCTCCCTGAATGTTCGATGTTTACTATCCTGCTGCCGTGCTTGAAGTGACAAGGTTTCACTTACCTATATACCATCACATTTATCCAAATCTCCCGCCCTCAAGGTAGTATACGTTGTGAATAACTGCATCACGTACCTTATATTTTTCTCCTTTGTTCTTGATTCCTCCCCCATTCACAGCAAGTCCCCTTTATCGGGGTGAATGGGGGAGGCTTGCCCTCTGATGCCCCGCGGTTCCATTTTCCTCCCTCCTTTCCTCATTCACTTTTACAGGTCTTTAAAAGAGCAATAATGCTATGTTAGTTGCGTTAGTAAGCTACACCTCTTCTTTTCCTACATACACACCGATGTTACACCACATTGCTTGTGTCATACCTATTAATCAACTCATTGCCAGATAGTATTTGCATACAATTCACCTTTTGTTTATTGCAATGTTCCTACATTTGAATTGAACTTGATTTACATGCACATGGTATTGTTCCTTATTGCAACGAATCGGTTCAACATGTATTCTTTATTTTGCTGTTTTACTTGTAATGTTTGAAAACGTTAATAAAATCTTTTGAAAAAAAAAAAAAAACTTAGCACCAGGCCCAGACGGTTTTTCATCCCTATACTATAAACAATATCACCAACTCCTAATCCCCCACTTGGTAAAATTATACAATAATGTTCTAAAAGGTGAACAATTCCCAGAGGAAAATGTTACTAGCTAACATGTCTCTTATCCCAAAACCAAACAAAGATCACACATTACCCTAAAATTATAGGCCAATTTCGGTTATAAATAACGATCTTAAAATTTTCAGTACACTCCTAGCTAATAGACTTGCCACAATTATTCCCACACTCATCTCCCCATTCCAATCCGGATTTATCCCTGGTAGACAGATCACTGACGATATCAGACTAGTTACAAACATCATACAAGACGCGAATATACATAACAGACCACTTCTAATGTTGAGCCTAGACATTAACAAGGCATTTGATAGTGTCTCCTGGAAATTTTTAGATTTAATACTCCAGAGATTTTGTACATGCTTTTCATGCATTCTATCATAATCCCTCCACCAGAATAAGGCTACCAGGCTGCAATTCTGATTTTTTCAGTATAGGCAAAGGTACACGACAGGGATGCCCTCTCTCTCCACTGCTATTCGCACTAGCGATTGAACCACTAGCTACAGCAATTCAACTTCATACAGACATCAAAGGTTATACAACAAACAACAATACATACAAGCTAAGCATGTACGCAGACGATATTTTGCTATTCCTATCAAATCCTAACACTGCTCTACCTAATCTTTTACACACCCTCAATATCTTTTCATCCCTATCAGGCTTAACAGTCAATGTATCCAAATCAATAGGCATGCCAATCAACATCTCACCCTCCACCCTAGAGTCTTTACGCTCCTCTTTCAACTTTTCCTATGCATTAGAGTCCCTCCCATACTTAGGCATTCACCTCACCCCTATCTTTAATGATTTTGCTGCCAAGAACTATATACCATTGATGAATAAATTAAGAGCAACACTAAAAATGTGGAAATCCTATAAGATATAATTTTTGGGCAGGATTACAGCAATAAAAATGACGTTACTCCCTAAGATTTTGTACCTATTCAGGGCCCTCCCCATCAGACTGAATAAAGCGCTGATCACAAAATTCCAATCTGACGTTAATAGATTTATATGGTCAGACTCCCACCTGCGACTTTCAAGACTAATTCTATATAGATCCCAAAGATATGGAGGCCTAGGCCTCCCAGATTTTTGGTTATACTATTTATCCGCTAGATGGACCCAAATGGCACAGTGGCATATCCCCAACCCAAAAGTTCCATGGGTTGAATTTGAAAAAAACTTCATCTTGCCATTCTCCATCTCAGGTTTACTGTGGGGAAACAAAATCTCAAACCAAGCCATAGACTCTTTAAATCAAATAGTCTCACAGTCATACCAACTATGGAAGCTGTATAACCAAAAATGTAATCTTACATCCAAAACTCCTCCACACGCATCCTTTATAGGTGACCCAAAATTCCATAGTACTGCACAAGAACCTCCTGACCTCACTTGGTGGATTAATAATAATCTTACGTCCCTTTTCAACTTTATAGAAGGCACACATTTCATTTCTTTCTCCTCCCTTACCACTAAACACCTAATCCCCGACACAGAACACAACAAATATATCCAGATCAAACAATACATATTTCCAAACCACTAATACACAGCCCCGTCCTTTTATGAAAACCTAAACTCACCCAGAAAGCAAGGTTTCATCTCTGAGGTATACTCCAATTTAATCAACAACACAGACACAAACAAACTCCCATACATGATTAAATGGGAAAAGGAGGCAAACTTCACATACTCTACTGTTAGTTGGGATAATTGTATAAACAATTTGCACAAATGCACTAAATCCATTGCCATTAAGGAGACCGCTCTAAAGCTATTCACAAGATGGTATTATACCCCAATTAAACTCCACACAATTTTCCCTACCTCCTCCCCATTATGCTTTAGAGAATGCAACTCCACTGGATCCTTCTTACACATCTTTTGGAGTTGCGAAAAGATTACTTACATCTGGAATCAATTAGAAAAATTTACCTCTAAAATATCAGAAAAAAATATTTTGTTAACCTTACACAACTGTCTTCTCTTCTCCCCCATTGTGGGTCTCTCTACCCACAATATAAGGGCATATTCACACTATATGTGTAGCAATCCACTGGCTTATTGCATTTCACTGGAAATCAACAACTGTCCCACTAGCACACCTCAAAACAAGAATTAGTAACATAAACTTGATGGAAAAAAAATGTATCATAATGTTCAAAACACAAACCATATTTACAAGAAAAAATGGGATCCATGGTTCGAACATAACAACGAATTCTTTAACCCAGAATAATATACCCTTCCATTACCAGCAGATTAAGGATGTTCATAAATCTCTATTACAAAGACCATAATGTCCGCCTTTATTTTTCCTGTATAACAAAATCTACTACTACATCATATGTATGTTATATTGTCTATATTTACATTTGACACTCTGTAATTCTTATATTACTTATGCCATGTCGGTTTTGTACCAATTTTTGCACCAAATAAAAAAGTTTGTAAACAAAAAAGAAAACGTTTATGTAATACATTTCTAAATGTATCCTTTATGTGATGAAGAATAATAAAAACAGTATAAAAAAAAATATATACGTTTATTGAATTTTTTTTTTACCCGAGACACGTGGCTGAATACATTTTGGCCTAAAATTTACTAAAATTGAGTCTATTTGGATTTTTTTTTATAACAAAAAGTAGAAAATATATTTTTCTTTCCAAATTTTGGATCTTTGGATCAGAGGTGTCACGTACAAGTGTAGGGATGATCAGAGGTGAGTGTAGGGATGATCAGAGGTGAGTGTAGGGATGATCAGAGGTGAGTGTAGGGATGATCAGAGGTGAGTGTAGTGATGATCAGAGTTGAGTGTAGGGATGATCAAAGGTGTCACGTTCGAGTGTAGGGAAGATCAGAGGTGTGACATCCGAGTGTAGGGATGATCAGGGTTGTCATGTCCGAGTGTAGGGATGATCAGAGGTGACACGTCCGAGTGTAGGGATGATCAGAGGTGACACGTCCAAGTGTAGGGATGATCAGAGGTGACACGTCCAAGTGTAGGGATGATCAGAGGTGACACGTCCAAGTGTAGGGATGATCAGAGGTGACACGTCCAAGTGTAGGGATCATCAGAGGTGACAGGTCCGAGTGTAGGGATGATCAGAGGTGAGTGCAGGGATGATCAGAGGTGTCACGTCCAAGTGTAGGGATGATCAGAGGTGAGTGTAGGGATGATCAGAGGTGAGTGTAGGGATGGCGCTTCGGCTGACCATTTTTCAACCATAAGATTCTACGGATATGCCCCAACCCAATCGTAAAGTGAGAGGTTTGCAGAATAGAATCTCTGATTGCATCAATTGCAAAACACAAAGCCCCTGGCAGCGTGGCTAAATCCTGGGCCTGCTGTTCAGGGAAAACCTTGAGCACCTGTCTCAAAATGGTCTCTCAGGGATTGACGTACCCCAATTGCCGCCACTGCAGGTTGAGCTACTGAACCTGCTAAAGAAAAAATGTTTAACAGAAATTCCAATTTTTCATCAGATGGATTCCTAAGCACTTGAGCATTGTCAACCAGACAAGTCAAATTTTTATATACAGAGGACATAGCAGCGTCAATTTCTGGAATACCCCACCTCTTAGTAATTTTTTTCCTCCATAGGATAAAGTGTTGAAAACTTTTTTTTAGGAGAGAAAAGATGCTTATCTGGGTGATCCCACTCAGCATACATAAGCTTTTCCACCAATGAATGGACAGAAAGGCACGCAAGCTTGAGGAGGCTTTAGTAAACTCAAAAACTTTTAAAATGTGGAGCGGACCATTTCAGTAAGAGATTGCACCAGCAACTTCTCAGCTTGTGAAGCTGAAGAAGGTCCTTCCCTACTTGATCCCTCAGAAGATCCCTGAGAGGGTTCCTCTTCCCCCTCCCACTGTTTCTCTGTTTGAGGGTCCTGGTGGTAGAAGGGGACCCTAATGCGTTTTCTTCCACTCTGTGGAGATGGAATTAAAAACGCTAACCTTTCCTCTAATCCAATCATAGCCGAGGAGAAAACCTTCTCAGTAATATAGACAGGGGCTGAAATGTAGGAAGCAATTGCAACCCCTGACGACCCCTGACAGTTTACTCTGACCAGCCTTCCTAGCCCTTCAGGGGGGATTGTGTTGCAGAGGGAGGGTCCTTAGAGCCCGAGGGCGAACCCTTTGAGCCCTTGTTTTTTGGGGTACTTGTACCTCCACTTCTGCCCATAGTGCCAAGCACAAATGCGGAGGTACTACCAAAATGCACCAATTGCTAAGCAAATAGTCCAGCAAAAGCTATATTAAAGCTATATTAAAGCTCAGTCTGATGCCAAGTAAACGTGCCCTGGGAATGCCTGTGTCACCAACACTCACATTCCACTGTCTGCTCTGTGTCCCTCCGTTAGCTGAATGCACCTGCAAAAAGGTGCACTTTACACAGCCCCGCGTTTGTGAACGTCAGAGCCACGTCAACGCCGCGCTAAGCCCTGCCCCCCTCCGACTTACCACCGCGCCCCTCCCCCTCACTTAAAAAAAAAAAAAAGGACTGCTTTCCCATGTGAGAGGGGCTCCGATCCGACCGGACCGGCATGCAGGGGAGGGCTTAGTGTGGAGGAGAGCTGCTGGAGAAAAAAACGTACTATGGTGGTGATGGCGGGAGCGACGCGGCATACCGCCGACTGACCCCTGCTCCCTCGCCTCCTGGAGAGAAGAAATACCTGTTCAGGTGGGGGATTCCACAAGAAACAGCCCCTCTTCCAACATCTTACCTGGGCTTGGGCAGAAGGAACGTGCTGCTTGAAATTACACAGAGCAAGACTGACAAGCATAGAATCAGGTATGTGCTCTTGACAGCCCCCGGTGGCGACTTTAGGCGTGACAACATTTTATAAATTCAAGATTAATCACTGCGCTAGTGACAGTAATAAAGCAGCTGCATAAATTGTATGGTGACAATAAGAAGCATGACAAATAATGATATGCAGCGCTATAAATGTAGTATTACAAATAAAAAAAGTCCATAGTGTTTGAAATAAAGTCCAGGAGAAAACGCTGGAATCACCCACGGTATAGACAGGAATACAAATTAGGTGAATATGGACTTATCCGCCACCGAACATCAACACACAGGCCTCTTACCAAAAAGAATGGACCCCTTAATCACAGGTGGTCAAACAGGCATGATAAATCCACAAAGCCAGGAAACCATTACAGATGGCTGGGTCTTGTAGTTCCACCAAATAATCAGAGGTGCATGCATAAAATATAAAAGAAGGAACTCCACATGGTGTAGTATTATAAAACCAGGGTCATATTTATTCAAAGAAAAATCCAGGGTGGGGGCGTGGCCTGGACGGAGACCGAGATGGCCTCATAATCTCTGAGCTCCTGCGATCCGGGGGACGAAAAACTTGCCTTTTCGGGAGCCTACCCTCCTTTCTGGCTATGCACAGATCCACCAGGAGCTCGTCTACCCCCCGCGCTCCCAATGACCCCCACACCCATCTGGGCAGAAATATACCGGAGATATTACGGTCACAAAAACAACAGGACCACGCGGCTGCACATGCCCAAGCCCCGGCCTCGCCTGACGGACCTCCGGCCGCAAGCATGCCGGGAATCCCATCCCCTAGCCACAGTGGAGCACTTCCACCCAGCCTCTTCGACCTGAAAAAGGTCGCTCTAGACATCAAGAGAACCGTTACAGCAGCCATCGCAGACCTGAAATCGGATCTTCAAGCTGTGGCCCACCGCATCGACAATGTGGAGCAGACCACCCAGACGCACGCGGCGGCCATTCGCCAGGTACAATCTGCATATGATGCATAGGCATAGGCATGTGGAGGACCTTGACAACCGGGGAAGGAGGCACAATATCAGGGTGAGAGGAGTCCCTGAAACCATCGACCCGGGCGCAATACAACAGACCATCTGCGCCATTTTTAATGACCTTATTGAACGCCCTGCGGACTCCCCCATTGATATGGAGCGGGCTAATTGTGCCCTTCGCCCCCCTCCACGAGACAACGAGCCGCCTAGGGACATCATATGCTGCATTGTTAACTTCCCCCTCAAGGAAGAGATCCTTCGCAAAGCAAGAGCTAAAGGCCGCATAATCTTTAATGGGACAGAGGTGAAACAGTTTCAGGATCTCTCCCAGATAACCCTCCAGAACAGAAGGGCCCTGAGACCATTACTTGATGCTCTTCGCGCCAGAAATATCCAATACCGCTGGAAGTTCCCGTTCGGACTGTCCGCCTCCACCAGGGGGCGCTCTGCCCTTCTCCGCACTCCTGAAGACCTTCATGACTTCTGCGTCCAACTCGACCTTCCCAACATTGAACTTCCGGAGTGATATGTACTATACTTCCCCGCGGAACCGTGGCTGCCTGTCTCCCTCTACCCATCTTCGAAGGCTGCCCGACAGAGATCCCGCAGACGTAGACCCGGGCCTATGTCACCGAACCCCCGCTCCTCTTGCCGGGATCTACACCAATGGAGCCCAGACTTCTCACCTCCTCCGTCCGCCATAAGAGATACGATGGAGGACTGAGAGCACTCCACTCCAAAGGTCATGCGCTGTCCGTGAGTAACCTTCCCCCTGCTATTTGCCTACCTCACCACTCCCCACCCTGAATGTGATTTCCAAGACTTCCTATCCCCCTACTCACCGTTACCATCCCGATCCTGGGACCAACCTCACCGCAGACCACCCTCTGTGACCACCGCTAGTCTGCATCAGGCTCCCTGCACACGCACGCTGATGAAGCACGGCTTGTACCCATCTACCCCAACTTGCTGCTGTGCTTTAGGCTTCACTTTGACCTCCTTTATTAGCGAACTCCATTTCCTTGACTGCAGCCAAACTATTTCCAGATGCTCCGGTCAGTCGGCAGTATCAGGGACTGGTCCACCGCAACATACCTGGATACCATCAACACCCGGCCTTGACCCGCCTCCAGACTACCCCCGGTTCTAGCACTCTGCGGGTGAATGTTATATGTGTTGCTGGTGAACCATAAGATGACCGACTTGGCACTTGAACACCTCAGAGTTGTCATCCTGAACTGGAAACTGGATACATCCAACATTCTGATGCACGCAAGTAACCCCACAGCACCCACTGATTTATACTGGAAATGTGAACTTATTTGTCCCCTGCTGGAGATACCCTCCCTTACCACTACCCTCACCCTTGAATGACACTACCTCTATTTATCCTATGGTATTTTGTTTTATTTTATTTCATTTTCACCCGCTGTACAGTATTACCCTCTCTGCTTTAGCTACTTTATTTTTTGGTTTTCTACTGTAGCCTTTACCTCCTTACACCCGGGATACCTGACTTGCTACCCAGCCTTGTAGCCTCGCCACCCTTATTGGTGTGTCCTGCACGATTTATGCCCCTGGTTTTGCCACTAGGCCCCCCTACGCACCTTTGGTGCACTTAAGCCCAAGCCTACCAATATCCAATATCTCTTTATAGGTATCTTGCACATATTACTCAGGTTTTTGACACTGATTTCCATAACTAACTGTGTTGCCCCCTGGACCGGTCGTTCTATTTTATTTTATTGTGTTTTATTATATCCTATTTTGCCATCTCATTTGTACTGCACGGCTCATTAGCACTTTACATATTTTACTGCCTTAGCCTGATGCTGTTTACTATAATGCAGATCCTCTCATGCCAGTGTCCTGCATTTACGCCTTTTATGTCGGTAGCCAAGCCCTGAGCATCCTCCGCAGGTAAAACTCCTTAATGTGGTCTAGCGCATCCTTGCGCTCTACCTATAGATTACCCAGGTTTCTCAACCCCCAATACCTATTATCCATTACTTCCCTTCCCCCTATCCTACCTCCTCCCCCTCCTACCCCCCCTCTCCTACTCCTACTATTTAACTGACTCCTTGATAGACCCTGAGGGAAGATTTATTTTCCTTAAAAGCTTGTATGCCTTTAAGGAAAAACCGATAACTCTGGCAAATATCTACTGCCCCAATGCCCACCAGGTCAGCTTCATCCGTAAAACATGCTCACTTTTATCCACCTTCCGCGATGGCTTGGTTCTCCTGGGTGGCGATTTTAATGTCCCCTTAAACCCCTTGTTGGATACGTTCACGGGGACATCCTCCTTGATGCATGGCGAACTTTATCCCCTTCGACCAAAGACTATACTTATTTCTCGGCCCCCCACCAAAAATATTCTAGGATTGACTTCTTCTTCCTATCCCAGACAGACCTCTCTCTCCTACGACAGTCCACTATTGAACCAATGTTCCTTTCGGACCATCACCCCATCACAGTGACTTTGATCTTCCCTGAGACACTCTCCAAAACGAAAGTCTGGCGCTTCAACCCCTCTCTGATCAAAGACCCGATGGCCTTAGAACATATACGCTCTCGCATCCAATTATACTTTCAGGAAAACTTAGACCCTGACATCTCTCCTGTTTCTATTTGGGAAGCCTACAAGTGTGTCATCAGGGGGGAATTACTGACTTTAAACACACAAGCCAAAAAACTACACCAAAAGCAGATCAATACCCTTCTGGAACAAATCAGAAAGTTAGAAATTACCCATAAACAGACTCACGCACAGAGTACCCTACAGGAGCTTATTCAGGCTCGCTCTCTCCTGTCGGAGGAACTGGGTAAACGTACCAGACGACGCTACATCCTTGGCCAAAGGATCTTTTATGAGCACGGCAACAAGTGTGGCCGTCTCCTAGCACGGTCGGTCCAATCTGCCAAGCTGTCCTCCACGGTTCATAACATACTGGGAAGAGAAACAGAAGGCACCACTCTAAGTGCAATAAATAGTGGAAATCTTCAATGTAAAGGGTTAAAAATAGCTGTACTCACAAAAGTACTATGTCCAAGGGCGTGTGAAACTGAGATGGTGAGCCGGATGTCCATGGAGGGTGTAGAACAAGCGATTTCCGTATCCTGGAGGTGCTGTCTTGTTGCTAAAAAAGAGCTGGGGCATCCACTGCTGACACTTCCTGGTCAGTGGAGCGCACACCAGCAACCAGGTGGATCGGTTTACTTCCGGGGGCAGGAGCCGGTCTCGTCAAATAGGCAAACGTTTTCAGAGCATGCGCTCTTTCCTCAGGCCTGAGGAAAGAGCGCATGCTTTGAAAACGTTTGCCTATTTGACGAGACAGGCCTGAGGAAAGAGCGCATGCTTTGAAAACGTTTGCCTATTTGACGAGACCGGCTCCTGCCCCCGGAAGTAAACCGATCCACCTGGTTGCTGGTGTGCGCTCCACTGACCAGGAAGTGTCAGCAGTGGATGCCCCAGCTCTTTTTTAGCAACAAGACAGCACCTCCAGGATACGGAAATCGCTTGTTCTACACCCTCCATGGACATCCGGCTCACCATCTCAGTTTCACACGCCCTTGGACATAGTACTTTTGTGAGTACAGCTATTTTTAACCCTTTACATTGAAGATTTCCACTATTTATTGCACTTAGAGTGGCGCCTTCTGTTTCTCTTCCCAGTACCTCCAGAGGATTTCTTTGCCGCTTCTTAGATCTTCAAACTGGGCTGCCTTCTAAAAACTGCTGCTATTATTCTCCAAACCATATGACATGGACTGTCACAGAACAATATTTTAAGCTATTGCTTTTTTATTTTGGTGACAATTCACATGCAAGTTTGATTGGCCCATCCTTCACCTGTGCTTTTTTCCCTTCCCAAAGTTTTCTCCCCCGTACCTTCCACTAACCCATTTGTTCCCTTCCCAGTAGCAATTAGATGATAAACAGATATTGCCAGAATTAGCGCAAATCCACTCTACCAAATCTGTATGTACGGTTCATAACATACGTGGCTCTAATGGGTCCTTACTGGCCAAGAACGAAAGAGTTTGAAAGCTTTTACTCCAAACTCTACAACCTCCATCCAAACCAACCCTCTCAGGCCTCAACCGCAACACGCAAAACAGCCATTGCTGACTTCCTAGCCCATCACAGCCCCAAAGCTATTTCCCCCCAACAAACACTAATCTTAGAGGAACAGATTTCCATTGCAAAGCTGGAGACCGCTATAAAGCAAATGAAAGTAGGTAAGAGCCCTGGGCCCGACGGATATACCCTCCAATACTACAAATCTTTCTCGGAGTCCCTCTCCCCACACTTCCTACGCACATTTAATGCTTTATCAAACCCCCAGGTAGACCCAAAAAGGATGCTATCGGCCCACATTTCGGTGATCCCCAAGGACAACAAAGACCCCCTACTAGTGGCAAACTACAGGCCAATCTCTCTACTGAATGTAGACATTAGAGTGTATGCTAAAATCCTTGCCAACGGGCTTCTGCCCTTGATACCCAGCCTCATCTACCCGGACCAAGTGGGCTTTGTCCCAGGCAGAGAAGCTAGGGACAATACCATACGCACTCTGAACTTATATCACTGGCTCACTTAGTCTAAAACGCAGGGTTTCTTCCTCTCTCTTGACACGGAGAAGGTGTTCGACAGAGTGGCCTGGGACTACATGCGGGCGGTCCTGGAGGCACTTGGCCTAAAGGAACGCATGCTCGCCTCCATAATGGCACTTTACTCAGGCCCCTCGGCAGCTGTGAGAGTCAAAGGCCACCTGTCGAACGCCTTCCCTATCAGCAACGGCACGCACCAAGGATGCCCCCTCTCTCCACTAATCTACATCCTAACCTTGGAACCCCTCCTAAATAAACTTAGAGGAAATCAAGACATTAGGGGACTTACGGTGCAAGGCAGGGACTTTAAAGTCGCAGCCTTTGCAGACGACATCCTGCTGTCTCTATCGTCCCCCCGTACCTCTTTGCCATCTCTCCTTAAAGATTTGAATACCTTTGGGGAACTTTCAAATCTTAAAATCAACTATTCTAAGTCCCATGCCCTAAATGTTACCCTCCCCCGCAGGAAGTTACCCACTGCCAAGAATCCTTCCCGTTTCATTGGGAAAAGACGGCAATCACATACCTTGGTATACGGATCACACCCCTCCTTTCAAACTTGTACTCAACTAATTTCCACACTGCTTTGCTTAAAGCCCAAATCTACCTCAAGGATTGGATGAACCTCAACGGTTCATGGTTTGGCCGTGCTGCCCTGATCAAAATGATCCTCTTGCCTCGCCTCCTCTATTTGATCCAGACCATCCCTATAGCTCTCCCCCCGGGGTTCTTCTCTACCTACCGGAAAATCTGCTCCTCCTTTATCTGGAAAGACACTCCTCCACGGATCAAATACTCCCGTCTTACCTTACCCAAGTCCAAAGGAGGCATTGCTCTCCCGGACCTACAAAAGTATTACTCTGCCTGCCATCTCACAAGGATAGCAGATTGGAACATACATGCCCGGGAAAAAGTTTGGGTTGGCCCCTTACACCTTCTTCCGTGGCTACCCCCGAAACACTGGCCACAAACGCTGACCCCACATCCCCTCATCTACACATCCTTACTGATGTTTAAGAAGGCCTCAGCTGGCAAATCTCTTGCTCCGATTCCGGGTCCGTTGACCTCGCTGAGAGGCAACCCTGACTTCCCACCAGGAGACTCTCCCGACTTCCTTAAACACGAATGGCCCTTCAACGACGTCCTCTCCTCCCACTTCTACCCAGATGGTAGGCTGATTTCTCCAAATGAACTTTGGGCTCTTTCAAACACCTCTAACTTCTCTTTTTGGACATAAAGACAAATCTGCCACTTCCTCTCCACCTACACCAATCAGGATAACTGGACCAGACATCTCATCCCCTTCGAAACCCTTTGCAACCGAAAAGTTCCTCAAAGACATCTGATTTCCCTCCTTTACGCCCTACTACAAGACTCCCCCGACCTGACTCTCGCAGCTTCACAAAACTCATGGAATAGAGACCTACAAAACCCTCTAACACCTGCTGAATGGACCAAAGTTCATGAATATGCTCATGGGGGTTCAGTGAACGTCACCATCCAGAAGAACGGTTACAAAGTACTCACGAGGTGGTATAGAACCCCTTCTCGCTTATATAAATTCTCACCTACTACACCCAATACCTGCTGGAGATGTAATTCTGAAGTGGGAACTGTGCTACACATATGGTGGGATTGCCTCAACATTCAACCCTTCTGGAGGGAGGTCCACAATTTTATCTCTTTGATCACCACCTACACTCTAGACTATACACCAGCACAATTCCTCTTGCACCATACTTCTCTTTATAGAAAAACCTACTACAAGTCCCTAGCCATGCACATGGTAAATGCGGCCAGACGGTGCATCCCCAAACACTGGCGCTCGAACCACTCTCTAACAATTCGAGAGTGGTTCAATAGCATCTCCAGGATTAGAGACATGGAAGAGCTGATTCATACCACACAGGAGAGAATGGACACATTTTCGCTTACCTGGGCCTGCTGGTCTCATTTCACGACCACCCAAGGATACAAACAACACATCCCCTCACCTTAGGACAAACTTTCATACTTAAGCACATTACTGCACCCCACCATGTGGGGACTGGGCGAGGGCCACCCCACTTCCCTCTCTGTCTCCCCCTCTTCTCCTCCTTTTATCCACCCTTTCTTTCCCCCCCATCCCCTTGCTCTCTTTCACCCCTCCCCCCCTCCCTTGCTCTTCTCTTTGTACTTTCTAGGAAACAGGTGTCCTCTGGTATACACCTGTCGCACCCTGCCTGTAAGCAACGTTTTTAGAGCTTGATAATGTGACTATGGATATATTGAATGCAGGTCTCAGCTTGCCACCCTGCCCCTCAGGGCACACATAGGACTCATCTGGTTCTTGTTTTGCTGTTTATATTGGTTGCTCTGTATCTTTTATTTGTACTAGAAGATAATTTGTACAGCACTGATTGTATTAACCTGTACCTGTTCTTACAATTTTACTAAATAAAATCTTTATGGAAAAAAAAGAAAAATCCAGGGTACTCACATTTCATTAGATAAAAACAAGCACGTAAAAAACAGCAGTCTGTATAAGCAGCATTTGTTTCCAACCACAAAGATGGCCACAGTCAACACGTTGCAGTGTCGTGACGTCAGAACTCCTCCCAATGTGGCATTTCGTTCAATCGAACGTCAATTAGGGGGCGTGGTTAGAGTTCATACTGACTTCTTTATATAGAAGAAAGGGCGGAAGTAGATACGCCCATTCCCCTGTGTGCCAATCCTCTCTCCCATCCGCAGGAAGTGGAACCACAGACAACCGGATGTTTACATCCAGGTCTCAAAATACATGGCTAGAAACACCCACGGAGGCCATGTTTAGGGAGACTAAATAGGAAACAATAAATGTATCCATATAATCTCTGAGAGGGGAAAAGAAAAGAAATCATTAATAGAATTACAATTTATTCAAAAAAACTGCCTCTCTAGTAGACGTAATGCTGCCATCTTGGGGTTGAAAACCGGTATAACAGGGAAAACAAATATATAAAAGCAATATACAGAAAACATAAATAAAAAAATCTATAAAAAAAGAAACAGTCTGGGGGTTCAACTGTTAATAAAAGCCATTCACATCCCATTCTATGTTCAAATCAAATGATCTGTAAGATTTTAAAACAGAAAATCCACCAGGTCTCCATCTTTGAAATCTCTCTACTAATATGGCTGCCTCTCCAACGAGGATCAAACTTGTCTATGGCCATAAAAGATGTGCCCTTTGGACTCTTACCATGGCATAGTGTTTGGATAAACTATAGGCTCAAGGAGCACCTGGCAAATATTTGTAAGGGCTTCTTGAACCAGTTTCCAACTTGTGGATGGTTCGACCCACATAATGTAGGCTGCAAGGGCATGTGATCATATAAACCATGTTCTTAGTCGAACAGGTGATAAAAGATTCCACATCATATGATCGACCAGTAACATTAGAGATAAATGTGGTATATTTTCTCTCCTTAAGGCAATTATTTAGACAAACTTCACATTTTCTACAACGATTGTGGCCCTCGTCCTACAACGAAATCGCAGTAGAAGCTTGGTTTTACTGGGGGTCTAATATTTGGGGCTACTTGACGTTTCAGTGGGGGTGCACTGCTATAGGTGACCCTAGGTTGTTCAGGGAACAAAGGACCTAGTATTCTGTCATTTTTTTAGAATGCCCCAATGCTTTCTAAAAAAAAATGTAATTGAAAAGTGCTGGTCCGTGTAGGTGGTATAGAACAAAAAACGAGAGAAAAAATCCCCACCTTCTCTTATTCTGGGCTTCAGCAGGTCTTTATTTTTCAATGCAACATCATTTATGACCCGATCAAGTTCATTGACTGCATAACCTTTCTGTAGGAAGCGAGTCTTCAAGAAAAATCTGCCTCCTTCAGAAAGTCCTCCTGTAAGGAGCAATTCCTCCTTAATCTGAGGAATAGGATTATTAGGGGCAGACCTAAGCCAGGACTCTTGATGGCAGCTGTCCGTCCCTATGTAGCCATTCCTGTCAGTGCCTTTATAATATGTGGACGTAAAAAGTCTATAATTTTCTACCCTGATTTGCAGGTCTAAAAAATGTATGGCAGAGGTGCTAGCCTCATGCTGAAGAACAATGCCCCGATCATTGGAGTTAAGTTCACCAATGAACAGATCCAAAGAGGCATGATCTCCTTCCCATAGGACGACGCCATCAATGTATCGACCCCAGAAGATCAAATTGGTCCTCCTTTGATCATAGATGACTTCCTCCTCCCATTTGGCCATACTTGGTGCAAACTGGGCACCCATCGCCACTCCTCGACCTTGCAAATAATAAGAGCCATTAAACCAAATATAATTGTGGCTCATGGCAAAGTCAAGAAGGTGGAGAAGGAACTGCCGCTGCAACCTACAGATGCCCGAATCCCTCTCCAAGAAACATTTCATGGCCTCTCTGCCATGACGATGAGAAATGATAGTGTATGAAGTGACAACATTTTACTTAAAGGAGAAAACTCATAAGAACTCGAAAAATCTCCACTTACCTTATCCAGCTGCAGGGTTCTGTGGTAAACCAGACAGACCCAATCTTGAACACTCACGGTGGGCTCCGTTTAAAAAAACATTCAGGAACCGGGCCCCTTTTTAATCGGGCGATCCACACTCCTGGACTTGTAAAGCACCCCGTCAGAAAATATGGCTGAAAAAAACCAAGCACTGGATCCCGGGGTCCAGCTCTCTAAAAAGAGAAGCATTACAGGCAAAACCTCGTTTCTTCCGACACGAGGCAAAGGTACCATTCAATTTGGCCTGAAAAGACACTTTGAATGGATCCGGTTGCATAGCTTGGCCCAGCAAAGGAATATTCCAGTGGAGCTAAGCCTAGCACATCTTTACTTGTGACCAACACCAAAGACACTGGCAAAACAACTGAGGTACTCCCAGTAAGGGGAGTGTCCATCACCTAAAAGGTGCCTATATAACCATACAGTAACTACTGTGGCACTGTGTCCCTTGATGTACGATAAAGAAAAGGTATTTAGCCTGGTCATTTAAAGAAATACCACATACACTGTAGTTAATAACTGCATAATCCAGAGGGGACACCAGTAAAGTCACTTTAATGAAATTCTGCCAAGTTCCCTTTTCAGGCAGGCCTTTCTACAGCTCACCACTTACCCACTCATACTTACCTTTGCCATGTTTACCCACCCCTATGTCCTTCTACTGCAGCCAAAGCATAATACCCCCTGCATCTTCACATGGAGGAACATGTGACCTCCTCCAATGGTGAACTTCTCAGGTCTGAACACTTACAAGAGACCAATACTTCACACGTATTCTTTGCTCTTTTACTCTATAAGCCAATCGATTGATGTTTCTAGGCCATGCAGATCCTTCTTCTTTTTCTCCTAGAAATTCTGGTAGATTATATCATGAAGTAAAAAAGCAAAGCATACTTAGTATTGCCCACCATTGGCCATACACCTCATAACTTCCTATTTTAGGATTCCAAAGTACAGATATGGCGTTCACACTGTTCGGGCTATAAACAGAATCTTTGCTCATAAAACACAAAAAATAAAAGCTCAAGCAGTAAAGCTTATGTATAAAATTTATTTAATACAAAATGCATCCAATATGCACATTTCAAATGTATTCAGTAATCATTTACAGCAACATTATTCCATATGAGACACTTCGTCCATCACCAAACCTGACAGCTCTTTATGAGGGCTTTCAGTGCAGTAATACAGTCCGGACTTTTAATCCCGCTTTAAAGTTATCCTATAGTAAGTGTACATGCCATGGAGCTGAGGGGACCTCATTGTACATATACACGTCTGACTGAGACTTACTTTCTTTTTTACATCTTTCTCTCGCTCTCCCTCTGTGGGCAAAGACTATCTGGCCTGCCAAGAAATAGCGGAAAAAAGGGGACCGCTAGCCCACCCTGTTTCCATGGTTGCTGAAGCACCTGGAGTTTGATCCTAGTATTCCGCTCCCTTCCACAAAAAGGCAAAGACCGAACTATCTATACTTTTGAAGATAGTCTTTGGGATCCAAACAGGTGAGTTCCTGAATGTGTGTGTATGTGTATATATACACATGCATACTAAGTATCTCACCAAAGTGAGTACACCCCTCCCATTTTTGTAAATATTTTATTCTATCTTTTCATGTGACAACACTGAAGAAATGACATTTTGCTACAATGTAAAGTAGTGAGTGTACAGCTTGTGTAACAGTGTAAATTTGCTGTCCCCTCAAAATAACTCAACACACAGACATTAATGTCTAAACCGCTGGCAACAAAAGTGAGTACACCCCTAAGTGAAAATGTCCAAATTGGGCCCAATTAGCCATTTTCCCTCCCCGGTGTCATGTGAATCGTTAGTGTTACAAGGTCTCAGGTGTGAATGGGGAGCAGGTGTGTTAAATTTGGTGTTATCACTCTCACTCTCTCATACTGGTCACTGGAAGTTCAACATGGCACCTCATTGCAAAAAACTATCTGAGGATCGGAAAAAAAAGAATTGTTTCTCTACATAAAGATGGCCTAGGCTATAAGAAGATTACCAAGACCCTGAAACTGAGCTGCAGTATGGTGGCCAAGACCATACAACAGTTTAACAGGTTCCACTCAGAACAGGCCTCGCCATGGTCGAGCAATGAAATGAAGTTGAGTGCACGTGCTCAGTGTCATATCCAGAGATTGTCTTTGGGAAATAGACATATGAGTGCTGCCAGCATTGCTGCAGAGGTTGAAGGGGTGGGGGGTCACCCTGTTAGTGCTCAGACCATACGCTGCACACTGCATCAAATTGGTCTGCATGGCTGTCATCCCAGATGGAAGCCTCTTCTAAAGATGATGCACAAGAAAGCCTGCAAACAGTTTGCTGAAGACAAGCAGACTAAGGACATGGGTTACTGGAACCATGTCCTGTGGTCTGATGAGACCAAGATAAACTTATTTAGTTCAGATAGTGTCAAGCTTGTGTGGCAGCAACCAGATGAGGAGTACAAAGACAAGTGTCTTGCCTACAGTCAAGCATGGTGGTGAGTCATAGTCTAGGGCTGCATGAGTGCTGCCAGCACTGAAGAGCTACAGTTCATTGAGGGAACCATGAATGCCAACATGTACTGTGACATACTGAAGCAGAGCATGATCCCCTTCCTTCGGAGACTGGGCCGCAGGGCAGTATTCCAACATAATGACCCCAAACACACCTCCAAAACAACCACTGCCTTGCTAAAGAAGCTGAGGGTAAAGGTGATGGACTGGCCAAGCATGTGTCCAGACCCTAAACCCTATTGAGCATCTTTGGGGCATCCTCAAACAGAAGGTGGAGGAACTCCATGATGATGTCGTCATGGAGGAATGGAAGAGGACTCCAGTGGCAACCTGTGAAGCTCTGGTAAACTCCATGCCAAAGAGGGTTACAAAAAATATTGACACTTTGGAAATGTTCACTTGGGGGTGTACTTACTTTTGTTGCCAGCAGTTTAGACATTATTGGCTGCGTGTTGAGTTATGGGGGGGTTATGGGGTTGAGGGGACAGCAAATTTACACTGTTTTACAAGCTGTACACTCACTACTTTACATTGTAGCAAAGTGTCATTTCTTCAGTGTTGTCACATGAAAAGGTATTATAAAATATTTACAAAAATGTGAGGGGTGTACTCACTTTTGTGAGATACTGTGTGTGTGTAAATATATATATATATATATATATATATATATATACATACATACATACATACATACAGTATATATAATGAAATGGGGAAGAAATTTCCTTTTTTAGTACGTTGACTTTCGCGATCAGCGATAGGGGAATATTCTGCCAGGCCTGTAATCTATGTTTTAGTGTCTGAAGTAACGGAGTAGCATTCAACGGAATAAAGTCAGAAACTAAATTAGATATGAATACCCAAGAATTTGACCTTATCCGCCCACTGTAATGAACAATTTTCAGGGACTCTTAGATTGGGAGGGGGTGTTTTAAGTGGCAAATTTACACCAGTTAAAGTGGTGGAACACCCTGAAAATGAAAACTAGTAAAAATGTTAGTAACAATTAAAAAAATAAAAATAAAATTTTTTTTATTTTTTTTACTTACCAGAAATGTCTGTTGCTAGGCAGATCGTCCTAATATGCCTCCTCCAGCGCCGCGGTGATCTTCTCTTCTTCCGTCTTCAGGTGAATGGGGCGCGGTGTGTTATGGGAACTGTGTCCCACAACACACCGCGTTCCCCATTCACAAATGACACGCGCGCATGCGCAGTAGGCCGCGCGCCGACTCGCGCATGCGCAGTAGGCCGCGTGAAGCAGTTTCCCTTACGGAGGATGGCGGCGCTGGATCCGGTTCGCCGAGGGACATCTCAGCCTCCACGAAGGACATCGCGGGCACCCTGGGAGGGTAAGTGTACTTATTAAAAGTCAGCAGCGACTTTTTTTTTAGCTGCTGACTTTTTAAAAAAAATTTTTGAAGGTGAAACCCCGCTTTAACTTTCAGTTTAGAAAACATGGCAAAAGTATTTTATATGGATAGAGCCGCAGATAGGGAAAAGTCAGAATCACAGAGAAAAGGGACCATGTTGTGCGCATATAGAGCTAAAACTTCTGTTTTTAAAGTAAATTGTTATTGCCAATTTGATTTATTTATTACATTTTTTTTGCAGGCTAGCTGATATGTGTGATAAGCATTGCTCATGTGTAATCAGTGGAATAGTTTTTTTTTTTTTTAGATTTTTAAATTATTATAATTGTATAGCAGTCCAAAGTTTTCAAATGCCTTTATTAGTAATATAGATGAAATTGTAAAAGAAGAAATACTGTATACATAGGGGGTCACTGGTAAAAGTGTTAATTTTGTAAATTACATTTTTTTTCAGGGCCTGGACCTGCTGATTCTTTAATAAGGCTTCTCGATAGCTTCCTTCCATGTGACTTGGGCCCAGCGAGCAATCACTACATCAGGGCACTGTCACATGATGTACTGCTTTCTGTAAGGCAGTGGTCTCCAAACTGCAGCCCGATGGCCAGATCCAGCCCTTTACTCGCCTTTATCTCTCCATGGGCTACTTTTCCTCCCACTGATACAAGACACTATTCCTTCCACTGATACCAACTAACAATGGGGCATAATTCCTGGTGGTGACATCGACAGTGGGTCACTATTTCTCCCATTGACACCAACGATGGGGCACTATTCCTCAAACTGACACCAATGATGGGGATCTATTCTGCCCACTGATATCATTAATGGGGCAATAATCCTCCCACTGGCACCAATGATGGGGCACTAATCCTCCCACTGGCACCAATGATGGGGCACTAATCCTCCCACTGACACCAATGATGGGGCACTAATCCTCCCACTGACACCAAAGATGCATTGTTTACATCCACTGACTCCAGGACAATTACAGCTTCCAAGCCTGAGGGCCAGTAAACTGGCCCTTTGTTTAGAAAGCTTGGAGACACTTGCTCTAGGGTCTAACAAGAGGGGTTGGAATTTTCTAAAATCAAATTACTATGCAATCTGTGCATAGTCTCCAATCCGTTTCTAACATTAGCGTGTTCAGTTAAGCTTTAAAAATGAAAGCTGAGATTATCTTACCAGGTGGCGTGGCAGAAGGATCTGGACTGGCGCAAATGGAGTTCACAAATCCTCAAAGGTATCCCTAATGTTGCCCTGATTGAGGCAGGATACAATGTGTTTGCTAGATGGTACTTGCCGGAGCGCTTGTCCAAAATGTATCTGGGAGCTTCACCTTCCTGTTTCAGGGGTTGTGGCCACCACTGCACATATGGTGGACATGCCCCAAGATTCGCCACTTCTGGATGAGGGTTCATTCATATTTTCGGTCACACGGGTTAACATCGTCATGGACGCTAGGGTCACCCTACAGAAAAAAACTGTTGAAAAAGCACCTTGACATACCCAAACACTGATAGATTTTATGTTCCTAGTAGCAAAAATTGCCATTGCCACAGCAGCGAAAAGCCCTGTTATAGACATAGCATTGATGAAACGCAAACGTACGTGGATTTTGTTGAACAAAAAGATAGTGAGTGTTCCATGGGACAAACAATCCCTTTTAGATAAAATATGGTCCCCCTGGCTTGCCTACTTGCAGGTCCCTAATACATAGAGCTATTTTACTAGTCGACCGATGGAAGGTTCCCGGATGGATTTTCCTTCCCCTTATTCTGCTTCCACCTTCTCTTTTCTTCTCACTGTCCTTGGTCCTTGACTTTGGCATTGTGTTTTTGTAACCCAGATCGTCCTGGGCATATTTTGGGGAATGTGGTCCCTCATATGGGACCGTTGCTATGTTTGATATTTGCAAGTGCCTTAACTATCGCACAATATGAGTAAGGCATTATTGCCATCAATACTATTTCATTGTGATTAAGCTATAATAATGATATATATCCGCGTTCATGATTTTTCGTTTATATATATATATATATATATATATATATATATATATATCTATATCTATATCTATATCTTCGGGTGGTTAACCAGATGCTAACCATCTTGCGTTTGTTATTTGAACGCTTTACTAGTAGTTTCTATTAAGCTGATGTCTTCCTTAGATACAAGTTTAGGTATTTTAGTGGAGATGGGCGTATGACGCCGCTAATCAGTACCTGTTTAGTGGGTTTTAGCTTCAAATCCTCAATGCTCCCGTTGAAATGTCCCCGAGTTCAAACAGTATCAGCTGCTGACTCTAGAAAGGAGATTTATCACAGGTAACGTTTGATGAGGTGGAATATATGGGCGGTAAGTCCCCCCACATATAACCCGTATATCCCTATATTCTGGTAATAGATGAATTTAATAGTACATAAGGTGTATGTATATGTGGGACATGAAAGATCCCCCACTATAAGGGGGGGGAGGAAAAATTGTCCAGAAAATGAGAGGGATTGCACTAGACGTGGGAGAAGGGTAGATACTTTACTTATATATAAGGCTTTGTTTAAATACTAATGTATTGGTACGGGCGGTGCATATTAAGGTCCCCGTATGTAGCAGATCTGACTGGATTTAAATCGGACAAAGCCCCATGGTTTGCATTGAGGATGTGAGATAAAAATAAAAATAAAAAAAGAGGGCTTACCTTGTATTAGCATCACGCTGTTCACCTCCTCCTCAGACTGACAATTGCAGGTACTGAGTGGGGTAGAACAGCGTGTATATATGTGGATTCCAGCCCCCCGGCCAGCTGTATCACATACAGCTGATTGCTGGAGGGCATGGAAATTGAAGGATCTCCCTGAGTCCGGCCCCCCGAGTGCTGCGCGCGCACCCGGGTCCCGCGCACCAATGAATGGTTGCGCAATGTGACCCGGGCACGCCCACAGCTCCCGCCGGCACGCTATGCTTCTCCGGCGAACAGCGCATGCGCGCCGGAGGAGCAATATGGAGTCCCGGCGTCGTGGGACGTCGGAGACTCCTCTGTTGCCGTCACGTCCATAGAAGAATGGGCGGGGCGGCTGGGCGTGCCGGGCGGCCTACTGGGCGTGGTCCCGCGTTCGTACGATCAGAGTGTTTTCAATGGAGTGTATATAGTGAATTGAAGCTCATTCATCCAGGCGTCACACACCGGGGGATACAATCTGGAAGAACAAGGAGGGAAGGGGAAAAGGAGACATCATTTATGTATAAAAAATGAACGGTACAAATCACTGGATAATCGCATGGGTATTGTATTATACCACATAATATATGTAGGAAACAGGCAGAAATGGATGTTGCATGTAAATAGGGAGCTTTGTATAAATTAAGAAGCTCCTGTGTTATTAACAGAGTATAAAAATAAAAACACAAGAGGAAAAAGCTTTTCAATATATATTATCATAATGGAAGAGGTTGTACGGACACATTTGAGAACGGTATGCGGACCATGTAAGGGTCCAGGTAGTGATGACATTGTATGTTGTTCACATGGGGTGTAAAAATGCACCCCAAGTCTCAAACATCAGTTGGGACCAAGGGGACTTTATTGATGTTGAAACGTATTCTCATAAGAGATACGGTGGCAATTTAGAGGTTATTTCTCCATCCCTCCTGATGAAAAACCCTCAAGGAAGGGTTTAAACCAAATTGCCTCATTCAAGCCGGGGGCCTGATTGGCCTTTAGCTTGAAAATCCAACGTGATTCTAGTTGGAGAAGAATTTTATTCCAATCCCCTCCCCTCGGGTTGGGGTGGATACGGTCTAGAATGAGGAACTTGATTTTGGGGAATTTGCCCGCGTGGACAATGGTTGTGTGCCTACCAAGTGGGAGGTCAGGGTTACATGTTTGCATACTGTGGATGTGTCTGTACGCCCTCCTCCAAAATTCTAGTTTTGTCTTTCCTATATAGAAGCATGAACATTCACACTGCATTAGGTATATAACTCCTAGAGTCTTACAGTTCGCAAAATGCCTTGCCCTGAAAATCTTACCATCGGGTAGTTTCGGATTTTTTTCCACCCACATAAATTTGCAATATCTGCAGGATCCACATCTAAATGTGCCTTTATATTTACAGTGAGCTTTCCTATCAAGGTTAAATTCACTGCTGGTGATCTGATCCCTCAAGGAGGTGGCTCTTTTAAAGGTGAATAAGGGATTATCCGTGACATATGGACCTAAGGTGGGGTCTTCAGTAAGGAGGTGCCAATACTTCTGTACAATTTTCCTAATTTGTTGTTCCTGGTTGTTAAATTTTGTTATAATCCTAAGGGGATTAATTTCGTCTTTAGATTTTTTTGAAAATAGTAATTGACCCCTATCGCGTATGCAGGCTTGGTGGTATGCCCTCTTTAAGGAGGCATGTGAATAGCCCCTTTCCAAGAGGCGATCCCGTAGATTGTCTGCTTCTTGTTTAAAGATTGAATCGTCGGCGCAGTTGCGCCTAATTCTCAGGAATTGTCCGATGGACAATTGTCCTTTACACCTATTAGAACAATGCCTGTCCAGGATGAACAGGAATGAATTCAATTTGAATTTTACTATGTCACACAATCCAAACAATATCGCGTTTTTAGATGTTGAAATCTATAAGGGGGAGGGAGGCAAACTACTTACGAAACTATATAGGAAGCCAACTGCTGGAAACGCAATTTTACATGCGACCAGTTTCCACCCCCAACCCCTGCTAAACTCTATACCTTACGGACAATTCCTGAGAATTAGGCGCAACTGCGCCGACGATTCAATCTTTAAACAAGAAGCAGACAATCTACGGGATCGCCTCTTGGAAAGGGGCTATTCACATGCCTCCTTAAAGAGGGCATACCACCAAGCCTGCATACGCGATAGGGGTCAATTACTATTTTCAAAAAAATCTAAAGACGAAATTAATCCCCTTAGGATTATAACAAAATTTAACAACCAGGAACAACAAATTAGGAAAATTGTACAGAAGTATTGGCACCTCCTTACTGAAGACCCCACCTTAGGTCCATATGTCACGGATAATCCCTTATTCACCTTTAAAAGAGCCACCTCCTTGAGGGATCAGATCACCAGCAGTGAATTTAACCTTGATAGGAAAGCTCACTGTAAATATAAAGGCACATTTAGATGTGGATCCTGCAGATATTGCAAATTTATGTGGGTGGAAAAAAATCCGAAACTACCCGATGGTAAGATTTTCAGGGCAAGGCATTTTGCGAACTGTAAGACTCTAGGAGTTATATACCTAATGCAGTGTGAATGTTCATGCTTCTATATAGGAAAGACAAAACTAGAATTTTGGAGGAGGGCGTACAGACACATCCACAGTATGCAAACATGTAACCCTGACCTCCCACTTGGTAGGCACACAACCATTGTCCACGCGGGCAAATTCCCCAAAATCAAGTTCCTCATTCTAGACCGTATCCACCCCAACCCGAGGGGATGGGATTGGAATAAAATTCTTCTCCAACTAGAATCACGTTGGATTTTCAAGCTAAAGGCCAATCAGGCCCCCGGCTTGAATGAGGCAATTTGGTTTAAACCCTTCCTTGAGGGTTTTTCATCAGGAGGGATGGAGAAATAACCTCTAAATTGCCACCGTATCTCTTATGAGAATACGTTTCAACATCAATAAAGTCCCCTTGGTCCCAACTGATGTTTGAGACTTGGGGTGCATTTTTACACCCCATGTGAACAACATACAATGTCATCACTACCTGGACCCTTACATGGTCCGCATACCGTTCTCAAATGTGTCCGTACAACCTCTTCCATTATGATAATATATATTGAAAAGCTTTTTCCTCTTGTGTTTTTATTTTTATACTCTGTTAATAACACAGGAGCTTCTTAATTTATACAAAGCTCCCTATTTACATGCAACATCCATTTCTGCCTGTTTCCTACATATATTATGTGGTATAATACAATACCCATGCGATTATCCAGTGATTTGTACCGTTCATTTTTTATACATAAATGATGTCTCCTTTTCCCCTTCCCTCCTTGTTCTTCCAGATTGTATCCCCCGGTGTGTGACGCCTGGATGAATGAGCTTCAATTCACTATATACACTCCATTGAAAACACTCTGATCGTACGAACGCGGGACCACGCCCAGTAGGCCGCCCGGCACGCCCAGCCGTCCCGCCCATTCTTCTATGGACGTGACGGCAACAGAGGAGTCTCCGACGTCCCACGACGCCGGGACTCCATATTGCTCCTCCGGCGCGCATGCGCTGTTCGCCGGAGAAGCATAGCGTGCCGGCGGGAGCTGTGGGCGTGCCCGGGTCACATTGCGCAACCATTCATTGGTGCGCGGGACCCGGGTGCGCGCGCAGCACTCGGGGGGCCGGACTCAGGGAGATCCTTCAATTTCCATGCCCTCCAGCAATCAGCTGTATGTGATACAGCTGGCCGGGGGGCTGGAATCCACATATATACACGCTGTTCTACCCCACTCAGTACCTGCAATTGTCAGTCTGAGGAGGAGGTGAACAGCGTGATGCTAATACAAGGTAAGCCCTCTTTTTTTATTTTTATTTTTATCTCACATCCTCAATGCAAACCATGGGGCTTTGTCCGATTTAAATCCAGTCAGATCTGCTACATACGGGGACCTTAATATGCACCGCCCGTACCAATACATTAGTATTTAAACAAAGCCTTATATATAAGTAAAGTATCTACCCTTCTCCCACGTCTAGTGCAATCCCTCTCATTTTCTGGACAATTTTTCCTCCCCCCCCTTATAGTGGGGGATCTTTCATGTCCCACATATACATACACCTTATGTACTATTAAATTCATCTATTACCAGAATATAGGGATATACGGGTTATATGTGGGGGGACTTACCGCCCATATATTCCACCTCATCAAACGTTACCTGTGATAAATCTCCTTTCTAGAGTCAGCAGCTGATACTGTTTGAACTCGGGGACATTTCAACGGGAGCATTGAGGATTTGAAGCTAAAACCCACTAAACAGGTACTGATTAGCGGCGTCATACGCCCATCTTGTTACCAGAAAAAAAGCTCTCTTACCACCTAATGTATATTTTCACATACTCTATCTTATAGGGTTCTCTCTTGACAGTTTCCGACCCCAGTGTGCTCTACAGGCGCCCCCTGAACGATCACTCCCTTCTGGGATAGATGCACTTTGTTCAACTATTGGGGTTATTGCCAAGCTCCAGTCAGCTGACTAAACATCTATATACATTTTGATACACAATTGACCTCTTTGAAGGCTGTAAAACTGAAGAAGCTCCTCCTCCCAGCCGTCTTTCTTTTAAACCACACCGGAACGTCTCCATACTTGATGTACCCCTTATGTGAGTTCTTTATAAAAATCTGTTTTCAAATGTATTTTTTTGATTTGAAATGCAATTACTGTATGAAGATTTGCACACGCCACCTGATATTGACACTTTTCTATATAATAGGAATGATGTTGTAGTCTCACTTCTGAGGAAGGAGGAAAGCATTTATATCCGAAACGCGTCAAGCGTGAGAAAACGACATAAAACGCATTCATAGTTTGTACTATTAAGTTTTTCGCTGTAACTGTCTTCAGGTGTTTTTACATCGTTATATATGTGTGTAATCTTCTACTGTTTTTTATGTGTTTACTTTTTTTGTAATAAATGATTTTTCAATATATACAACAAATTCTATTCCATTTGGGGTAACAAATTGCACTACGGCAGACCTTACCTATGGTCCTCATCCATTTCTACCAAGCCTTTGTATGTTTCCCCGTTACATGCTTGGAGCAGACGAGGATTGTTCGCTGCTCCATTAAATTCGTTTTTATTGTTTTTGGAAAACAAGTAAAAAAGATATTGAAACAGAAAATTAAAACCGATTGGTTGCCATGCACGTCTGCTCCAGTCTTGGCAAATTCCCCATGCTGTTATTTTGATGCAGGGTGATGGTGGGCAAAGTGACAATTCCTCAAAGAAATTATTCTTCCTAGTTCAGTAATTAAGCTTTCTATATCACTAACCAGACTGGTGTTATCAATTAAGAGTCTGGAATGGCTTGCCATAATGAGACATTTTTCCAAAGGTAGTAGAAACCTTGGGTGGTAAAGATGTTTTTATTTTTTTTTATAAATGACTTGCTGGGAATATGAGGAATATTTTTTATATTATAATAAACTGTCAGTAAACCCAGCAGAAACAGTTCTTTTGTCAGTGTCTAGTCTCCTCCATCCTCCCACTGCTGACCACTCTTCAGTCTCTGCACCTGCGTATTGGTCTCCATTGACCTTCTCTGCTATTCTCCTATGCAAAGCCCTCTCACTGACAAAACAACTACACTCCCAATATTATGTACACAAACTGCACGCATTTACTAGTGCTTATCTGAACAGTCTTGAATAATTCCTTTTTTTTTCTCTTGACAGAACCTGGTGCCAACCTTAATGGACATTTTATGTCAGGACACTGAAGGATTCCCCAGGAGGGCTGTGGTAAAGGTCTTCACCGACTGGCTTAAAAAAGGTCACATGGCAGAGATCCATGACACAGAGTCGCTGGTGTCTCGCATATTGGAAGTGGCGCTCGGTGACTTGGATTGGGAAGTGAAGGTGAATGCGCTGGATCTGGCCAATGACTACATAACTCAGGCACTTAAAATGAGCAACTGTCAGAGCTGCCCATACACAGCAAGCTTACCTTGTAACAAAAGAATGCTCCCCATAGAAGATGCTTTGTTAAGATGTGAACACGTAGCCCTCTTCCAGTTTGTACTGAGCTCCTGGCAGCACAAATGTTACCTGCCAAGGCCCCCCAGAACCCACCCTTCCCAATTACCATGTAAGACTCCTGTTATTACAGACCTCGTAGGGCAGGTGTCACCCCTCCTCCTCCTCCCCCGCTCTCCCTCCTGTCCTGTGTATGTGAACATCAGAGCCGAGGAGCAGGTGGCTATATTGCTGGAGAGAGATGTGATTGTGGGAGGAACAATCGGACCCGGGCACCCTGTCTGTCAGTGTCTCTGTCTCACTCCCTCCTCCCCCTACCACCCTACACATCACATGGAGCTGAGGGTATAGCAGAGATCCTGGAAGGGAAAGAGAGAGCCGCGTTGTTCAGTGTCAGTCCAGGCCTGGTGCCACCCTGTGGCGGGTGTCAGTTCTTCTTCAACATCAGTGCCTGCTCTAATAAATGTTCTTTTGGCTGAATGGGCAAATATCCCCACAAGACCAACTCCATATTAATGGCCATGGTTCTGGAATGGGATGTCCAACAAGCTCATATAGGCGTGGTGGCCAGGTTCCTACAAGTCTTGGACCATACAGTGTACAATCCTTACACCATTATAGTTGTAACTTGATGGTCTGTATTAATATTTTTTAATACAATAAATGTATCAATCAACTTTATGCTGTTCAATTGACCTCTTTCCTCTTTTTATTTATTTATTTTTTAATACAGCATGATGCACCTCTGACACCCAAAAGGCAGGGTAGTACCTCCAGAGGCCAGGGGCAGGCTAACATTTCTGAGTCCATTGCTAAAATAGGGAGACCGAGAAAAGATATTGGGCTCCTATCTTTTTAAAGTTTTATTGCAGAATGGCTAAGGAGGTGAGGGTTAGGGGTCCAAGACACCGTAGCAGATCACTTACAGACTCCCCAGATCAATTTCAAGTTTCACAGTGTCAGAACTTTTAGGCCGACATGTAAGCATGTTCCCAAATTTTAGGGCGTCCTCCAGGGGCGTTGCTAGGTCTGCAAAAGATCTGGGACTAGAGCCCATAACATCGGTCACCAACCCTTTTGCAGGCCCAGGGGGAGGGGGGACGCACGTCAATCATCACTGCACCATGGTTGATATGGTGACAGGGTGATTGAAGTGCATTATTTCTATTGTTACATTCTAATATATAATGAAGCGGTTCAATACACCATAATGCAGAATCAGTGCAGCAGATGCAGCTTGTCACCGTCGCCTGGCACCAGATGTGGATTGTCACTTACCACTGTCGTCTGGCACCAGATGTGGATTGTCACTTGCCACGTCACCTGCCACCAGATGTGGATTGTCGCTTGCCACGTCACCTGCCACCAGATGTGGATTGTCACTTGCCACGTCACCTGCCACCAGATGTGGATTGTCACTTGCCACCAGATGTGGATGATCGCTTGCCACGTCACCTGCCACTATTTGCGGATTGTCACTTGCCATGCCAACCAGTGCCACCAAATGTGCATTGTCGCTGCATTGGTGGCAGGCTGGCAGCACTGGTCTATTTAGCACAGAGGCAGGTGCAGTTGTCGGGAGGGCCATCTTAATAGCATCATGGACCCTGGGCAAAGTAATGCCCTGGGACCCCTAAAAGCCTGCCCCAATTTATGCACCTACTTTCAAGAATGAAAGTATAAATAGTTGATAGATTTGAACATACTGTATATACAGTGGAACCTCGGATTGCGAGTAACGTGGTTAACAAGCGTTTTGCAATGCAAGCAATTATTTTTTTTTAATCCTGACTCGGTTTGCGAGTGTTGTCTCTGCGGTGTGCAGTACAGCATTTGGCCAGAGGTGCCTGGGCGCCGGTGACACTCGGAGCTGTTCGGAAATACTGAGAAATATTCTAAAACACTTATAAATACTCAGTTCCCAAGTGTTTCGGAGCCTTTCTGAGGTTTCCGAGTGCATCCAAGCCATCTCTGAGTATTTCCGAGTCTCTCCGGCACCCCCCCCCCCCACCTCTGGCCGCATGTTGTATTGCATAGAAGTCAATGTGGAACAAATTATGTTAGTTTCCATTGACTTCTATGGGGAAACTTGCTTTGATATGCGAGTGCTATGTATTACAAGCATTCTCCTGGAACGGATTATGCTCGTAATCCAAGGTTCCACTATATATTAACACTTTGAATAAAATTGTTTTTAAAGCAATAAGAAAACATGCCATAAATCAAAGAGCACGTGTATAGACCAGCATTTCTCATCATTTCTTCGACCTGTTTTTTTCAGGAGTCTTTCACATGTGGGGTTTGGGGGAGTAAGGCCATGCCGTGGTTTTACTGCTCCCTCTTTAAGGTATACTTCCACCAGATGTGGTGGGACTGTGGTGGGTGGCTATTCCTACACAGTCCCATCACATGACGAGACAGAATGTCTTGTCTCTGGTATGTCCAGTTCACATGATGTGTTGCAGTGGTCCGTGCTGCAAAAAAAATACTGCATGGGGTACCTTTTTCAGCACAGCACAGTGTGAGACAATCTACCACCTCATACCTCACAGTGGCAAATTATACACCCAGTTGCATTTGGTGGGCACTACGAAATGCAACCAATTCAAATAAAAGGGGTCCGTGCTGCAACTTTCCTGCAACCGAGTGGAATGCACGTGGTTGTGGTGGGGTTAATGAATCATTTAGGGGGTTAAAACAGTTGGTGAAAAGATGACATATTGCCTCCTCCCCTTCTGTCAAATATCTCTGAAAAGAAATTCATGTGATCTGTCCAATCCCTGTGGTGCGGCTGCTGAGACAGCCAAAGCAGGATTAGAAAGATCACAAGGTGGCAGGGCAAAGTCATCGACCTCAAGCATATTAAGCTGTTCACTCCAAATCCTGTCTCTCAATATCTCACTCACAGCATTTGTGAGTGAGATATTGAGTAACAGAATCGGCACAGTGAAAGTGCAGTATGTGCACCAGCTTCCAGCCACAGACTCACAGCTGGGCAGTGGGTATGATACTGGCAATGATCAGTTTACAATTTAGAGATCATGGCAGGCAGCAGATACTGGTGCCCGCTGCTAACAAAACTACAGTTAAAGTTACTTCTCAGCCAGCAAAAAACTTTCACAAATGAAAAAGGAGAAAAAAGAATTTAATAAAAAAAAAAGAAAGAAATTATTTAAAAAAAAAAACCCACCATAAATACATACATAGGTGCGGCCGCCAGCCCCGTAAACTATGATGACAGGTCGGCGGCAGCCACAGCTATTCATGCTCTTTGCTCTGCCATGGCACACTTTGTGTGCATCCAACAGCAGTCACCACAGGTAATCACTGGTTGTTGCAGATAATAGCGAATAGCTGCAGCCACCTGTGACTTGTTATTACAGTGAACGGGGCCAGCGGCCGCACCTAGCCGCTCAGAGCCACAGCAAGAATCCCTGATTTCTGCTGCTATAATTCACACCGGCCTAAATCGCTAGAGTGGATGTAGCCTTAGGCTGCTTTCACACTGGGGCGGTGCGGGGCGGCGACGGTAAAGCAGCTCTATATTTAGCGCTGCTTTACCATCGTTTTACCCGCGGTATGCGGCCGCTAGCGGGGTGGTTTCAACCCCCGCAAGCGGCCGCAAAAGGGTTAAAAACCTCCGCAAAGCGCCGCTGCAGCGGCGGTTTGCGGGCGGTAACCCCGCGGTTTCCCATTGATTTCAATGGGAAGGAGCGGTATAGGAGCGGTAAATACACCGCTCCTTCACCGCTCCAAAGATGCTGCTAGCAGGACTTTTGTTGCGGTCCTGCTAGCGCACCGCTCCAGTGTGAAAGCCCTCCGGCTTTCACACTGGAGTGAATGGGGCCGGTTTTTTCAGGCGGTGTACAGGCGCTATTTTTAGCGCTGTACCGCCTGAAAACCCCCCCAGTGTGAAAGCAGCCTTAATGTAACTGTTTTGGGAGACAACTTAGTGGGTTTAGTTGTACTTTAAAGAGGAACTGCAGTCTGATCACATAATTTGTAATTAAAACATCTTTGCCATTCTGAAGCTTCCCTCCAACCACTTTACATATTATTTTATATATACTGTGATTCTGTACTTGCCAAATATGCTGCAGAAATGTCCCTCTACTAAGTCTGGCTGCAACCATTTTAACTGTGGGCAGCTGAAGCTGTTGCCTGTTCACTTCCTGCATTTACACAGAGGCACACCTCCAGCTCTGCAGCCCTGCAGCTGGCCCTCTTGTGACTCCCCCTCCCTTCCTGGCAAACTCTCACAAGAGTGAGAGAGAGAGCTGCGCATGATGTCATAAGCCTAGGCTTTTTACCAGACAAGAAACAGTGAGTGGGCTGTATAAGGTTTTTACTGTCAGAAAAAAAAATGACTACCCAAAGTTGAAAGAACAAGGGCAGAAGATTTAGAAAAGTTGTAAAAAAAATGACTAAAGGTCCGCTTTAAGTACAGTTATCCTTTAACAGACCAACATCCTCCAATGTCTTATACTTTTCCGTGCCCACCACTTCCAGATTTTCACTGTGCGACCTAATAGGAGACACAAATATGTCATTGCAAAGTCTCACAGCTAAGTGGCTGCTTCTTCTATACATGAGTGGAAAATCCACATTCATTCATACTGAGAGGTTATTTATGTGAACAGCCTCTCTATAGTAGCAAATGGAGATTTTCTATGCAAGCAAAGAAGAAGCAACTGCCTGGGCGAGTGACTTTGCAGCGACAGCTGTGCAGCTCCCTGTGGGCCACGCAAGGAAGATCTGTTGGAAGTGTATATAGGCTAGTACAGTGATCTTGAAACTTGGGCCGTTTGTTTGCTTTTATCTGGCCCTTGGGGGACTATTTCATTCACTTACACCAACGAAGGGGCATACTTCCTACCAATAACACCAGTGATGGGGCACAATTCCTCCCAATGACACCAAGGATGGGGCATAATTCCTAGCAGTGACACCAATGATGGGGCACAATTCCTCCAAATGATACAAACGATGGGGCACTATTCCTCCCAATGACACCAACGATGGGGCACAGTTCCCCCCCAATGAAACCATCAATTGGGGCCAAATGACACCAACAATAGGGCACAAATCTCCCAATGGCACTAATGATGTGGCATTGTTTACTCCAACTGATGCTGGAACATGTTTTACTCCCTACGGCTAAAGTCCAGCCCCCCAAAGTCTGAAGGACAGTAAACTGACCCCTTGTTTAGATACTTTGGAGACCCCTGGGCTAGTATAAGACTTTGAGGGGTGTTAGGGGAATGATGGCCCTAGGAAGCATATATACCTATTGTGTATAATATTTTGATCTTCTTAAGGGAATCCTTTATTGATGGGAATATGATGGCTGCCATTGCTGATCACCTTCTGAAAAAAAAAACTTGAAAATCTCACATCAAGTTACTCTAAACAGCACTGATGTGTGGGAACTTTTTCACATCTTCAAGGGCACCTCCCTGAGGCCTGGGGTCCCAGGAAGTCACTCTCTCTGTCCTTATAACCATACGCTATTGCTGACAGTAATATGAAAGCTGCCATTGCCTTGCTTTCTCAATTTGAATTGCTTGTTGTCATGTTTTTTTTTTTGTCTCAATTTTTTTTTGAGATTTTAAGTTCTGATTTCACTGGTTGAAGACTTGTTCACTGATCATAAATTTGGAAAATACCAAGGTCAGAGTCAGCCAGGGAACTAGCATTAGCAACTATGGCAGCCACTTTATCATAGTCAGATTTAAAGTTTACTTTATACGGCACTCTTGGCTGATTCCATCAGTTCCATATTGTCATCTGGAGAGTTCACTGTGATTTGTTTTAAATTATAGGTTGCGTGTTGCTTTGATGTTTTAGTTTATTTTGTATACAACATCTCATTCTGCAGCATTAGGTCATATACACAATGTATAAATGTGAATCATCCCTCCAAAGACAAGCTTTCTTTTTTATTGGTTGCTTTAACTGACTATGCAGTCTGTTTCTTATTATGGGTGGCTCACGTAACCATTGGACATATGTCTCCTATTTTACTAAAGCACCTATGTGCAATTCAAGCAGATCATCTGGCACAGTGGAAAACAAAGTTTCTGCTTCATAGGACCGGATGCTTGAAGTGAAAACAGTTTTGCTTCGCCTCACTTCTGTTCACATTTAAGTAAATCATGGCGATGCCATCACGCTTCTCGTTAATTTAGCTAGTGTTGTCATCTGACCACAAGGAGTTTAGATTAGGTGGTGTAGGAAGAAGAGTTTGCAGAAACTACAGCTTCAACAGGGCCCCCGTAGCGCCAAATTGACCATAGCCCAATAATCTTATCACCTCCTTTATCTCACTTTAAAGCTGAACTCTATGTAAACAACAAAATATATGTAGCAAAGTCTCCAGCCTTGTCCAGTCTAATGAGGACCTCCAAGGCCAAACATAGCTGACATCCTTCAATACAGGCATACCCCACTTTTAAGTACACAATGGGGTTTATTTACTAAAGCTGGAAAGTGCAAAATCAGCCTCACTTCTGCATAGAAACCAATGAGCTTCTAACCCCAGCTTGTTTAATTAAGCTTTGGTAATACAACCTGGAAGCTCATTGGTTTCTATGCAGAAGTGAGCCTGATTTTGCACTTTCCAGCTTTAGTAAATAAACCCCATTGTGTACTTAAAAGTGGGGTATGCCTGTATGTAGTTTGTTGTGAGGCATAGTGGGTGCAAAGATGGTGAAAGTCATTGGGCGCCAGACACTTCTTGGATGTAAAAGAGGTTTTATTTCTTTTGACAGTCCTTTTTGTATTTTTGGGGAGAAAGAGGGTTAGGGCCAGGACACCCTTAAGTAGTTATAGATTCAATTGGCAGACTCCAAGACTTCAATAGGAAGACAGCCATGCAGGGAAATGCCCCAGCAGGGCGCCACATCTACACATGCAGGAATGCTGTCTCCTATGGTTACAGTCTTCAACAGTTCCTAACTTAAACGTAACAGTCCTTTCAGCTTCACTACAACTGCCTCTTGTAGTTCTTCAACACTGAGCTCCCAGTCTCTCTCTATACCCTCTGATTCACTGAATCCCTTGAGCTCCTCCGAGGTTGGCGGTGGTATCTCCTCAAGTGTTACCGTGCTGGGTCCCTAGCTTGGCACTACAGATACTTCTCAAGCTTCATCCCTGCTAACCGGCGAGGTCCCTGGCTTGACTCACAAGGCTGCTCTGCAAGCATCGCCTCCGCTGGTTGGGTCCATGACTTGACCACCACCTGAAGTTTCCTGAATCTCCACCGTGCCCGTTCGGTGATAATATGGTTCCGGTACTTGCTTCAGTTACTCACTGTGGTCCCTGGGAAATGTGGATGGTCCCTTTGTGGCGACAGCTTCCCTTCTACTTCCGACCATGACAGGTTCTCCGGCCGACAGAACCGTCACTTCTGGTTGCACTGCAAGCCGCAGTCCTAACCCCTGCGCTGCCCTATTACTTCTGGATAGGCCCTTACACAACCAGATGCCCCTGGGATAGGCCCAATCTCCGGTCTAGCAGCCCGGGGCGTATGACACATCTCAACCCAGACAGCCGTCCAGGTGGCACAGAACAGAGATCACCTGACTCAACCCAGATATATAGGTGCTCCCAGCAGGCCAAGGGATTCAAGAAAACCCCTGCCCATTGGCTGGGATACCCCATATACCCATAACCTGACCTTGGGTTGCCCTTCTCATATCTAGTACCACCAAGTAACAGGCCACCTAATGGTAGAAGAGAAAAGTGCAACAAGGCCAAACTTAGGGAGAAATCAATAGATCTCTATCAATCAACCAGGATAACTACTCCTGGCAAGTAAATTTGTGAGGAGCTCCCTGCCTAAACTACAGGGTGCTACATATAGTATACAGATAAAATATATATACACAGCATATCAGGGAGCTGTTTTACCAACTAAATGAGTTGTATTTCTCTCCATCCCGTTCTGAGATATACACAGCTCTGCCACACAACACAGCCCTATCTGACAGTGCAGAAGACCTGATTTTTATATACAGGAGTTGAAGGGTAACTCCACTTTTGTTAAGAAACAAAAAACATCCTCCTCTGGGTGATCTATGTATATTGCAATGATTTTAACAAACTTTGCTGCAGATTCTCATCTTTTGTTATTCTGAAGAAATAGCTGTTTGTTTGTCTGTGTGCATATTCAGAGTAAATCAGAGTGATTTCATAATTGTCAATCAGCTGCTGCACCTGAGGAAAGTGGAAGGGTCTGCATACCTTTAGATATGAATTCCCTTTAGGAGTATCTCACGAAAAATTACATTTTTGTTGCAGGGGATGCCAAAAATCTGTCTTGTATCTTAGTGTAGACTTCTGAGAAAATCAGCAAGCCAATTACACAAGCAGGAAATTACATTTCTGAGGGCGCTCTGTACACCATCTGCGTACAGAACGCCTCCAGTTGCTTTGCATTTTACAGAAAATGATTACTGCAGATTGAAATGGAAAGGTAATTTTTAATAACATTCAATTACAATATGAATTGTGTGACAATTTTATATAGGCTAAATTATTATTTTTTATTTGCATTTTTTTCCCACAAAACTGGAGTTACACTTTAAGTAACACAGGTCTTGTCCCTCCCCCAGCCTGCGATTGGACAGTGAAAGGAGAGGCAGCAGCCTGATGAGATCATCTCTTTCTGTCACTCTACGTTCTTCTTTTACTAGCATTCTCCTTGCCAGCACATCTGCATAAGGCACACTTGATTGGCTTGAGTGCTACTGTATAGGGGATTGCAAGAGGTAGACAAGTCAAATTCAGGTACTTGTATATAGGTAATATGCGGCTCTTAAATAACAAATAAGTAAACTCATAAAGGTCCATATAACATAGATGTCATAAGGTGGAAACCAACTTCGGTGTGATAAGTGAATCCACATGGCACCACTGTGATATAGGTAAATCTCCTTATCAGAGGAAATGGACCCTCAAATTATAGAGTGGTCATTCGCACCTTGTGATAATCAAAGAGCGGACCTCTGCCCAAGGAACTGTCCCCCACAACACATAGACAACTCTGGATGAATCATCAAAAGCAGTGTTAATAGTGGGCACTCAAAAAACATCTAGTAGTGACCAGCAACCAAATCAGTATCTTCCTCCAGTCTTGCTATTAATCCCCTCACAAGGCATAAAAGTAAAAGATACCTGTCAGAAACCATGAAATCAGGCCAAGACAGAAGTACAGTTAAATTTGTTTAATAATAAAAGTAAAAAGAACAAACGTAGTCAAAACATAGCCAAAGTTCAGTAACCGGAAAAGATAGTCAGACAAGCCAGAAGTCAGGGATCAATGTAGTTGAACAGTATGCAGGATCTGGAGCCAGAAGGGATGTCAGCAAAGCAAGTCTTGAACAGCATTGCAGGAGATAATTTCTGTGATGTTGACCAAGGTGAAGGCAGAGCTCCTCTGGACTGGACAGCTTAAGTAGGCAGGACTGACGAGCAGGATATCATCAACAGCTGTGTAACTGTGGAGAGATAGGAGCTGGCAATTAGCCGACAGCTGAGCGGCCAGCTCAGAGAAGGAAGGTTTGAGCCCAGCCCTGACAATACCATAGTGCAGTATGCTTAAAAACACACTGGTTGCTTTATTGTATACAAATGGCCACTCACATGTAAACAGTCTAAATGCGCATCACAATCAAATTCAAAGATGGCCGCAGAGTTCAGGGTGCCAAGTTGGGTCCCGCCTTACGTGTTTCATCATATAATGACCTCAGCAGAGGCGTCAGGTACTTACATTGCAAGCATGAAAAAATATATTTAACATATATATGTATTAAAGGAGAAGTATGGTAATTTAAAAAAACAAACATACATACTCAACTCTATGCTGCAACATCGGTGTGATGCTGCAGTTGTGCCACGTTGGCTCTAATGTGGGACAGCTGATGGTTCAGTTCTCGGTCTTCTCTGAGCAGAAAGCAGTAACTGTCAATGACTGCTTTCCTCTCTGTCCCTCCAGCGCTCACTAGAGCATCGGGCTGGAGAGGGTAGCGGGCAAACTTTGGCAATACTTCTCTTATAATATTACATTTATTTTTGTCTTTTACCGGTATATCTTCCTGGAGTTTAGCTTGAGCCTGGGCATTGTTTGTTTACATGAGAACGTTGTAAATTATTTTAATGGTGAGAGGTGGAGCTTATTTAGTGATTTATTATAAGAATTTCTAATAAAGAATTCTTATTGGGTAATACCCCAGTTGTCCTAATTTAGAACTGCTCTCTGTGGCAGGCTTTTTTGGCTCCCAGATTTCATGCATGCATACATGGAGCCACGAAATCTAGGTAGAATGGCCCCAGGTCTCTTTTTATTCCCCCAAGATCAAGAGAAATCCCTGGAAGGCACTGGTAGCGTAGCCTTTCCAGGGGGTATCGGTGAGGTGGGGCTATGCCACCAGTGCCAGTGAAAGTGGAGACATTTCTCTTCTGCAATAAAAAGTCTGCCTGCTTGAAATTTTTTTTTTTTTTTTTTAAAGTAAAATCCTGCTTTATCAGATGATCAGTTCAATGATCCATGCTATAAGACTCTGCCACTTTAACCTGCTCAAGCCCAACAACAATTGGGAAGGTCCCCAGTTCAACATTATGGGTAAAGGAAAGGTTCTCGTCCTGCCCTACTGGCAGAAGAAGCATCCCATCATAGACAGGCAGACATTTTTAGACTTGTGCAATTAGTTTCGTTCAGAATTCTGTTTTTAACAAATTTTGGCAAATTCGTTAATTCGAAAAATATGCGAAATAACGAAAACCCGTTTACCAATTTTTCAAAATATTCGTAAATTTGGAAATTCACTAATTCGCAAATCCAGAAATTAGAAAATCCGAAAAAATTGGAACTTACTAATAATAACTTAAATATTACTAACTATTAAATTATAGGTATTGTAATTTCCTTGGCTACTAGTGAACGTAACAAATACAAATTTATCCAAAGTTACGAATTATCTGAAATAACGAATGCCATATCTAAACAAATGGAACATAACAAATTCATAATAATAAATAACAATAATAAAAAGTTTTTATTATTATTATTTATTATTCATTCGTTCCATTTCATTTGTTTAGATGCGGCATTCGTTATTTCAGATAATTCGTAACTTTGGATAAATTTGTATTTGTTACGTTCACTAACAGCCAAATTTGAAAGGAAATTCCAATACAGTAATACCTCGGATTGTGAGTAACATGGTTAACGAGCGTTTTGCAATACGAGCTATTATTTTTTTTAAATCCTGACTCGGTTTGCAAGCGTTGTCTTGCAAAATAAGCACGGTTCAAGCTTCTGCGGTGTGCAGTACCGCATTTGGCCAGAGGTGCGGGGGCGGCGGTGACACCCAGACCCGCTCGGATGCACTCGGAGCCATTCGGAAACACCTCTCCAAGTGTTTCCGAGTGCATCCGAGCGTTTCCAAGCGTTTCTCGATTGTTCCCCAGTGTCTCTGGTGCCCCCCACCTCTGGCCACATGCGGTACTGCATACAATAGAAGTCACTGTGCAACGGATTATATGAGTTTCCATTGACTTCTATGGGGAAACTCGCTTTGATATACGAATGCTTTGGATTACAAGCAGTCTTCTGGAACTAATTATGCTTGTAAACCAGGGTACTATTGTACCTATAATATAATAGTTAGTTATTATTAGTTAGTTATTCTTTCGAATTTTCGGATTTTTCTTTCTTATGTTCGAATTTTCGAATTTACGAATTGGGATTATAACGTATGACTCGAAAAAAAACCGAATGAAACGAAAGCGAACACATTTTTTGGCAATGCACATGTCTAGCCATTTTGTGGGCCATTGTGAGGTCATCACCTCTCAGTGAACTATCTGGCTGCAATGCTTAAAATTTGTATCCAAACCACAAAATGTTTACTCCATTGTTTATGGTAACATTTAAAATTGGGTGCTTAAAAAGTGTTGGGTTACATGTATATAAATTGCTGTTTTTCCTGTAATCCTTTTTAATACAGTAGTCCATTCACTAGTACAAATAGGCCCAGCTGTTGAAAAATAAAAGCTTGTAAAGTGGTTTGTTACAGCGTCTTTATCGTTACCGTATGTGTTTTCCTATACTGTAGATGAACCAACAAATTCTGTATCTATGCGTGTTGTTGTTTTAAACAGAATACCATGACCAATAACAGTATATGAATACACAAATAACATGTATTTTCGGGCATATCAGGCAACATTTTAACATCATTTACAAAAACAACTGGCTTTTAAGACAATAAAGGTGAACTCAAGGCATACTCACTCTTTGCCGCCCAACCCCCTTCCTAGGACTGCAGCAGTGAGACGACTCTACAAAGCTTCATTTGGTGTGCTTGGCACAGACTACAGTGCTGGTTGACCAATCAGCACACCTGACGATAGCAGTGGACAAGGATGGCGGGGTTAAGTAAGTAACTGCCGAAGGTATTTATTTTTAATTTGGGCAGCTAAATTGTCAGGGGGGGGGGGTTGTTCTGATCTCCAGGCACAAAAACTTTAATTCAAATATATTCCTTAGCCACTTCACGACCGCCCCATAGCATATTTACTGATACAGGGCGCTGCTCTGTGCAGAATCACTTATATATACTTGATTCTGCATTTCTGGGTTGTGGGCGCGAGTGCGCGCCGCCGGCAGCTTGCTCCCGCTGTGATTTTACACAGCGGGAGCTGATCAGAGGGTCCCGTGGACCCAACATTACTCTGTCAGAATGACAGTCTGCCTATGTAAACAAGGCAGACTGACATTCTGTGAGTACAGAAGGCATGGATCCTGTGTTTCTGTGAGGCAGAAACCCCAATTCGTGTCTTCCAGTAGTAAAAGCACCTCCCCCACAGTTAGTAAGCACTCCCTAGGCACACATTTAACCCTTTGATCAGTGGCGGCTGGTGCTCAAAATATTTGGGGGGGGGGGGGGCGCAAACAAACTGAAAAATACTGAAAAAAAAAACATCAATTGCAGCCTCACTGTGCCCATCAAATGCAGCCACCGTGCCATTAAATGCAGCCACTGTGCCCATCAAATGCAGCCCCTGTGACCATCAATTGCAGCCACTGTGACCATCAATTGCAGCCACTGTGCCATCACATGCAGCCACTGTGCCATCAAATGCAGCCACTGTGCCATCAAATGCAGCCACTGTGCCATCAAATTGCAGCCACTGTGCCCATCAAATGCAGCCACTGTGCCCATCAAATGCAGTCACTGTGCCATCAAATGCAGCCACTGTGCCCATCAAATGCAGCCACTGTGCCCATCAAATGCAGCCACTGTGCCCATCAAATGCAGCCACTGTGACCCCCCCGACGGCATTTAACCAGTCAGAAATCTGTATTTTTTTTTTCCAAAATTGTCAGTCATTCTTTGTTTCTAGCGCAAAAAGAAAGCTCTATTTGTGGGAAGAAAGGACATGAATTTTATTTGGGCACAGTGTCGCACGACCGCACAATTGTCAGGTAAAGCCACGCAGTGCTGTATTGAAACAAATTTGCCTGGTCGGGAAGGGGGGGTAAACCCGAGCTGTGGTTAATAACTACAAAGGATATACAGCACTGTGCAAAACTTTTAGGCAGGTGTGAAGAAATGCTGTAAAGTAAAAGTAATTTAAAAAATATATATTTTAATTGTTTATTTTTATAAATTCACAAAATGCAAAGTGAGTGAACAGAAGAAAAATCTAAATCAAATCAATATTTAGTGTGACTACCATTTAGCTTCAAACCAGTATCGATTCTTAGGCTACTTTCACACTGGGGCGTTGAGCAAACTGGCGGTAAAGTGGCGCTATATTTAGCGGCGCTTTGCAGGCGGGTTTGCAGCGCTACCCCATTGTTTTCTATGGGAAGGGGCGCTTTAGGAGCGGTAAATACACCGCTCCTACAGCGCTCCAAAGATGCGGCTTGCAGGACTTTTTTGACCGTCCTGCAAGCGCACTGCTCCAATGTGAAAGCCCTCAGGGCACATTGGAGTGCATTGAGCGGCTCTTTCAGGGCGCTTTGCAGGCACTATTTTTAGCACTTTAGCGCCTGCAAAGCTCCTCAGTGTGAAAGCAGCCTTACACTTGCACACTTTGTACACTTGCACAAAGTTAGGGATTTTGAAGGATTAGAATCAGGTGTATGATTAACAAAATATACCAAGCAGGTGCTAACGATTGTCAATTTCATATGTAGGTTGAAACACAGCCACTGACTGAAAGATAAACAGCTGTCTAAGAGGCTTAACCCTAGGTTCACACCTATGCGTTTTTAGTGCGTTTTTCAGTTTGCAGAAATGCACTTCAGTCCATTGAACATGGTTTCCTATGATACATGTTCACATCTATGCGTTTTGCGGCCGGTGCGTTTTTGAAAAGGGTCTTGGGCTGTCTTACATGAACTGCATGTTTGAGATCTCCCTAGAGTGGCTCAATGATATTGAGGTTAGGAGACTGAGGTGGCCACTCCAGAACCTTTACTTTTTTTCTGCTGTAGCCAATGACAGGTCGACTTGGCCTTGTGTTTTGGATAGTTGTCATGTTGGAATGTCCAAGTACGTCCCATGCGCAGCTTCCTGGCTGATAAATGCAAATGTTCCTCCAGTATTGTTTGATAACATACTGCATTCTTCTTGCCAACAAGTTTGACCAAATTTCCTGTGCCTTTGTAGCTCACACATCCCCAAAACATCAGCGATCCACCTCCGTACCTTTCATCATAAGCCTAGTTGACTCTTCTACAAATGTAGCGTTTTTGGTTGTGGTCAAAAAGCTCAATTTTTGGTCTCATCACTTCAAATGACTTTGTGGCAGAAGGTTTGAGGCTTGTCTCTGTGCTGTTTGGCGTATTGTAAGCGGGATACTTTGTGGCATTTGCGTAGTAATGTCTTTCTTCTGGCAACTCGACCATGTAGCCCATCTTTATTCAAGTGCTTCCTTATTGTGCATCTTGAAACAGCCACACCACATGTTTCCTGAGAGTCCTGTATTTCGCCTGTAGTTATTTGTGGATTTTTATTTGCATCTCAAACTATTTTCCTGGCAGTTGTGTCTTCTTCTAGGAACGGTTGTAGATGATAGAGATTCTGCTCAATAGGGTACCATTCCTATTTTTACTAATTCTAGCCACTGGATGCGCCGAGAATTTACAGTTTACATGTATGCAAGTAACTTTTCCATAAGGTATTGATTATTGACTCTGGAGATTACCACATCAATCTGAGGAGGCGTAGGTGAGCGCCATTGTTTCGCTAGGGATATACGGGAGGCAAATAGGATGTTTACCACCAAACTCCTATGTAGGGGAGGAAATTGTTCAATTCCAATACTGAGTAGTGCCAAAGCTGGTGTGAGTTGTACCTTGATATGAGTAATAATGGAGATCATAGATTCTACTTCTTTCCAGAAGTTTGCTATAACTCCACAACTCCATAATGTGTGAAGTAAACTGCCAGTAGAGTGACAATTTCTCCAACATAGTGAAGGTATGGACGGGTCCATTTTATGGAGCCGCAGGGGCGTAAGATACCATCTGTGGAAAATTTTTTGGGCATTATCCCAGTGATCTATGCAAGCTGAGGATTTGCTGTTGCTTTTTATTGCTGTATGCCATTGACTAAGCGAGAATTCAGTTTGAAGTTCCTTTTCCCATTTCAGCATATTGGGTAATTTAGCGTTTATATATAATGGATTTGCGAGCCTATAAAATAAGGAGATTCCCTTCTTTTGCCCCGAGTTTTTGTTGAGTAGGAATTCCCATAGTGTCTGAGGTATTTCCTGAGAAGTACTTGGGTTTTTGTTGGAGTAGTGCTTTATCTGAAACAGTTTGAAGGTATCTAATGGTTCTTGTTGTGCAATAAGTGGCGAAAGAAAGTGCTCCCCCCTTTTCTTCCAGTGTTGGACTGACATGTGAGGGATTAGGTACTGAAAGGACGCTAATGGTATTTGTAGTCTGTACATAGGTACGTCAGTGAAGTGTTGGTGTATGAGGAAAGACCAAGCCTCTACGGAAGCCTGAATAGCAGGATATGGCGGAGTGCTAGGTTTATGATGCATACAGAATGCCATAGCTAAAGCAGGTAGGTCATGGCCCGGAGTGACAGCACATTCCATGTCCGACCATCTTCTATGGACTACTAATATGCCTGTGAAATCCCACTCAGTTACTATCCTGTTTAAAGTTTAATTTCATTAGTTCTTTTTTAATTACATGTTGTGGCGCAGTTTTTTTCTGTTCTCTGTTATTTGGTTATCTCCCTATTACTGCAGCCTGTTTTATATATTTTAGGTCTACTTTTTAGGTCAGCGCGGTCTTTTTTACATTATAAAGTAGTGAGTGTACAGCTTGCATAATGCCCCGTACACACGGTCGGAAATTCAGATGGAAAATGTCCGATCGGACCATGTTGTCGAAAAATCCGACTGCGTGTGGGCTCCATCGGACTTTTTCCATCGGAAATTTTGAGATCCTGCTCTCAAATTTTCCGACAACAAAATCCAATCGGACTTTTTCCGATCGTGTGTAGAGAATTCCGACGGACAAAGTGCCACGCATGCTCAGATCAAATTAGGAGACCAAACCTATTGGCTAATAGCCTCTACGTAGTTCCGTTGTACGCAACGAACGTCACCACGTTCAGAATGATCGGATTTTCCGACAACTTTGTCCGACCGTGTGTATGCAACACCAGTTTCGGACAAAATCCATTGGAAAAAATCCGACGGATTTTGTGGTCGGAATTTCCGACCGTGTGTACGGGGCATTACAGTGTAAATTTGCTGTCCCCTCAAAATAACTCAACACACAGCCATTAATGTCTAAACCGCTGGCAACAAAAGTGAGTACACCCCTAATTGAAAATGTCCAAATTGGACCCAATTAACCATTTTCCCTCCCCGGTGTCACGTGATTTGTTAGTGTTACAAGGTCTCAGGTGTGAATGGAGAGCAGGTGTATTAAATTCGGTGTTATCACTCTCACTCTCTCATCTAGGCTATAAGAAGATTGCCAAGGCCCTGAAACTGAGCTGCAGCACGGTGGCCAAGACCATACAGTGGTTTAACAGGACAAATTCCACTCAAAACAGGCATTGCCATGGTTGACCAAAGAAGTTGAATGCATGTGCACAGAATTGGAGAGCTACAGTTCATTGAGGAAACCATGAATGCCAACATGTACTGTGACATACTGAAGCAGAGCATGATCCCCTCCTTTTGGAGACTGGGCCACAGGGCAGTATTCCAACATGATAACGACCCTGAACACACCTTCAAGATGACCACTGCCTTGCTAAAGATGCTGAGGGTAAAGGTGATGGACTGGCCAAGCATGTCTCTAGACCTAAACCCTACTGAGCATCTGTGGAGCATCCTCAAACGGAAAGTGGAGGAGCGCAAGGTCTCTAACATCTACCAGCTCCGTGATGTCATCATGGAGGAGTGGAAGAGAACTCCAGTGGCAACCTGTGAAGCTCTGTTGAACTCCATGCCTAAGAGGGTTAAGGCAGTGCTGTAAAATAATGGTGGCCACACAAAATATTGACACTTTGGGCCCAATTTGGACATTTTCACTTAGGGGTGTACTCACTTTTGTTGCCAGCGGTTTAGACATTAATGGCTGTGTGTTTAGTTATTTTGAGGGGACAGCAAATTTACACAAGCCGTACACTCACTACTTTACATTTTCAACTTTCATAGATGTGCAGAAGCATGTTAGAAAGTTGAATATCCAAAGGCATTTTTTATCTGTGTTGCCGGGTGGTTCAAGAGGGAATGAGACTGGAGCCATGATTCGATCTGGTCTTTCCAACCCATCTCTCTTTAACCCCCCTAGCAATACATCCCATTCCGTTAATGTATTTAGAAATTTAGTTTTACAAGATCTCGATAGATTACCAAATAAAGAGTCCATCAGGATCAAGCCATTTCAGTGGGACTGAAATTCTTATGTGACAGAAAAAATCTTATTATCCGCCCTGCCGTTAAGGGGGGTGGGATAGTTGTATTGGACAAGGAGGCATACATTAAAGAAATGAAGAGCCTTTTAGATGATTTTACCACCTATAGTGTACTACCCAGAGACCCTAACTCTAATTACAAAAGGGCTCTGATTGAATTAGTGGATGAGGGTTTCTCTTTAAATATCCTTGACAAAAAGGAAAGGGATTTTCTTATTCCCTTGGCCCAAAGTAATTCCCATAATCAACTACTTACCGAAAGTCCACAAAAATCCTGTCCATCCCCCATTGTGAGTGGGATAGACTCTGTGACCTCGAGGATTGGACGGTATATAGATTTTTTCCTGCAACCGCTTGTTAAACTGGTTCCGCCCTACCTTAAATGGGTTGTAAAGTTTCATGTTTTTTCACCTTACTGCATCCTATAAGTGTGACATGTTTATTAATTAAAAAAAATAAAAATTTGAACCTTTAGTGTCACTTTAAGGACACGCGCGATACCATAAACTGTTGATTATCACGATGACCTCATTTTGGTCACAGTGGATGTTTCCGCATTATATACATGTATTCCACACAATTTTGGTTTTGCGGCGGTAGAACTTTTCCTTTCTAGGAATTCTACACTTCCCCGGATGTGTCATATGTTATACAAGCTGTACACTCACTACTTTACATTGTAGCAAAGTGTAATTTCTTCAGTGTTGTGAAAGATACAATAAAATATTTACAAAAATGAGAGGGGTGTACTCACTTTTGTGAGATACTGTATGACCAGTGGGATGGTCTGATTGCTTTGTACTTTACTCTGAACGCTGTGCTGTTTACTGCATCTTTTTTGCACACACACACATATATATATATATATATATATATATATATATATATATATATATATATATATAGATAGATAGATAGATAGATAGATCTATCTATCTATCTATCTATCTATCTATCTATCTATATATATATATATATATATATATATATATATACAGTATATATAGTTGTGCTCATAAGTTAACATACACTGGCAGAATTTATGATTTCTTGGCCATTTTTCAGACAATATGATTGATAACACAAAAACTTTTCTTTCACTCATGTTAGTGTTTGGCTGAAGCCATTTATTATCAATCAATTGTGTTTACTCTTTTTAAATCATAATGGCAACAGAAACTACCCAAATGACCCTGATAAAAAGTTTACATACCCTGGTGATTTTGGCCTGATAACATGCACACAAGTTGACACAAAGGGTTTGAATGGATATAGAGGTAACCATCCTCACCTGTGCTCTGTTTGTTTGTAATTAGTGTGTGTATAAAAGGTCAATGAGTTTCTGGACTCCTGACAGACCCTTGTATCTTTCATCCAGTGCTGCACTGATGTTTCTGGATTCTGAGTCATGGGGAAAGCAAAAGAGTTGTAAAAGGACCTGCGGGAAAAGGCAGTTGAACTGTATGAAACAGGAAAGGGATATAAAAAGATATCCAAGGAATTGAGAATGCCAATCAGCAGTGTTCAAACTCTAATCAAGAAGTGGAAAATAAAGGGTTCTGTTGAAACTGAAACCACAGTCAGGTAGACCAACTAAAATTTCAGCCACATTCCATGTCCGACCATCTATTATCCGTTTGGCATGAAAACCAGTATTTCATTTGATCTAACAGGGCCGCTCGGTAATATGTTTGTGCATTGGGAAGCCCCAGTCCCCCTAGGTGCTTAGGTTTGTAAAGCTGAGTTAGTGCTATCCTGGGTTTCTTTCCTACCCATATGAAGTTGTTTAGTTTGCTTGACAGTAGGTTGAAGAATTTTTGGGGGATGCGAATAGGGAGCGTTCTGAAGAAATAGAGTAGTTTAGGAAATATTTGCATTTGGTATGCAGCTATCCGTCCTATCCAAGAGAGATGCAATTTAGCTATGAGATTCATTTCTTCCTCAATCTTGTTCAGTAATGGAGGGAAGTTGCAGGTGTATATGTTTGAGGATGACGCGGTTAGCTGTACTCCAAGATAAGTGATTGAGGGGGGGTCCCAGATGCATGGAAAAAGGTGTTGAAGAGCTTTACGCACCTCAAGCGTGGTATGTAGTGCCAAAGCAAAGCATTTTGAGGTATTGATTTTGTAGAAGGACACCTCACTGAAGTCATGTAGTATTTGTTGTATAGCTGTAAGTGAGGACTCTGGATCAGTGATAGTCAGTATTATATCATCTGCAAAAAGTCCTAGTTTATGGGTCCCGGAACCCACTGTTATTCCATGGACGGCATCAGAGGCTCTAATGCTTTCTGCTAGGGGTTCAATGGCTAGGGAGAAAATGATCGGGGAGAGAGGACATCCCTGACGAGTACCGTTCGACAGGTAAAGGGGTCGGAAAGCAAACCAGATGTTAACACACGGGCTGAGGGTTGGGAGTAAAGGGCCATGATAGCTGAATGGATTGGGCCAGTTAGTCCAAATTTGAGTAGGGTCTTAGACAGGTAGGTCCAGTGTACCCTATCAAAAGCCTTTTCTGCGTCTAAGGCTATAAAAGCGCCAGGGAGATTGTTGAGTTCTGTGAATCTTAAAAGGTTAAGCATTCGTCTAGTTCCGTCAGGGGCTTGTCTACCTTTCACAAAACCTACTTGGTCTAAACCTAAGAGTGATGGAGTAATTTCCATCAGTCTGTTTGCTATCACCTTAGCATAAATTTTTAGGTCGGAATTTAGGAGAGAGATTGGCCTAAAATTTTGGGGGCGGTCGGCGTCTTTACCAGGCTTTGGGATTGTAACAATGATTGCCTGTAACATTTCTTTTGGGAAAGACTGTTTATCAGTAGCTGCATTGAAGACGTCTACTAATGTCGGCACCAGTAGGGGAGTAAATGCTTTATAGTATTCGGCCGAGAAGCCATCAGCGCCTGGCGATTTATGCATAGGTAGGGATTGAATAACATTGGTGATTTCTGCGCTGGTGATAGGGGAATTTAATCTATTAAGTGTAAGAGTGTCTACCATGGGCATATTAAGTCTTTGGAGAAATGTGTCTATTTCAGAGTCAGAGGGTTGATGAGTGTATGGGTCAGTATGGAGATTATAGAGGGATTCATAATAATCTTTAAAGGCGTTCGCTATATCTTTAGGGTTGTGGAGTGTGACATTGGATTTGTGGTGTTTGATGTGAGTCAGATTGGATTTGGCTTGTCTTTTTTTAAGTTGGGAGGCTAGAAGTTTACTTGCTTTGTTGTTTTGAGAATAAAAGGATAGTTTCATGCGTTTAAGGTAGACATCATAATCCGTTTTAAGCTCCAGCCGTAAGTCCTCACGGCACTGATTAAGACGTAGTAGGATGTCTGAGGAGGTAGTAGATGGATTTTTATGAAGGGTTTCTAGTTCAGCAATGGAGTTTTGGAGTTCTGACATGCGTTGCAATTTTTTCTTTCTTTCCCTAGAAGCTATCTGTATAAGGATACCTCTGGCAACTGCTTTGTGCGCACACCATAACATTGCTGGGGAGCATTCCTCAGTAGTGTTCAGTTCAAAGTAGTCTTTCAATTTCTTGCCAATCTCATCCCTAATGTGGGGGTGAGACAGTAAGAAAGTGTTGTTACGCCATAGGGGTCTGCAGTGTTGTTTGTTAGTATCCAGTATATCAATTGTTACCGGAGCGTGATCCGACCAAGTGATATTATGGATCTCTGCTTTAACCACATTTTGTAAGGTATACATGTCTACAAGAAAAAAATCTATTCTAGAGTAGCTGTTGTGAACAGGAGAGTGGTAGGAGTAGTCCTTCTCAGTAGTTCGGGAGCAGCGCCAAGGATCAAAGAGCCGTTCTTCATGGCAAAAGGGCCCCAAGCATGGTCTCTGTCGTAGAGCTACTGAGGAGGAGTCAATGCACGTCACCGCACCTGAGACGAGGAGGAAGGGCTCCATGCATGCCGGCCGGCATTTTTAAAAAAAGCATTACTTATCTGCTCAAATGTGAGTACTTTGTACTGCTTGTTTCTTATTAAAACCCATTGCTTTTACTGTATCACGCTATGGTCTCCTCATTTTAATCCACATGGTCCATGATGTTACCCATTGATCGCCGAGCATTTACTGACTGCTGAGTTTTGAGGCTTGTGCTTTATTCATCTGGGGAAGTGTGGTGCTGGACGTTATATCCTGTGTATGAGGAGCTGTGCTTTCTGATAGCTGCTCTCTGGTAAGCAGCTTCGATTACTGGTGGTGGGATTCACCTGTTGGATTTGTGTGCACTAAGGTGTTATCGTGAAGAAGTGGATTCATCATAGATTACATAGACTTTTGTTCACCATCTTTTTTGCCCTCTTCTATGGACTACTAATATGCCTGTGAAATCCCACTCAGTTACTATCCTGTTTAAAGTTTAATTTCATTAGTTCTTTTTTAATTACATGTTGTGGCGCAGTTTTTTTCTGTTCACTCACTACTTTACATTGTAGCAAAGTGTAATTTCTTCAGTGTTGTCACATGAAAAGATATAATAAAATATTTTCAAAAATGTGAGGGTGTACTCCCTTTTTTGGGATACTGTATATAAAAAATTCCAAACAGGGATTGCTGCAATTAACATTTATTGAGAGTCTGAAAAAGATAAAGGTACAGATAAAAATAGTTTCGGGCAAAGTACAAAATGCCCTTCTTCAGGCTTGAGAATAATGTAAATAATATACGTTTCTCATGTAATATAGCCTCCATAAGCCTGTTCTATGAACTCTGATCTTTAGTTCTTTCCATAGATTTTTTATTGGATTCAAGTCGGGTGATTGGCTGGGCCATTCTAGCAGCTTTATTTTCTTTCTTTGAAACCAATTGAGAGTTTCCTTGGCTTTGTGTTTGGGATCATTGTCTTGCTGAAATGTCCTACCTCATTTCATCTTCATCATCCTGGTAGATGGCAGCAAATTTTTATCAAGAATGTTTTGGTACATTTTTCCATTTATCCTTCCTTCATATCAGTTTCTCAGTACCGTATGCTGAAAAACAGCCCCACACCACACTGTCTCCACCTCCAAACTTCACTGTTGGTATGGGGGTGTTTTGTGGTAATGTCCAGTGCCATTTGACCTCCAAACATGGTGTGTATTATGGCATCCAAAAAGTTCAATTTTGGTCTGGTCTTTGACCAGACTTTATTCTCCCAGTATTTCACAGGCTTGTCTAAATGATGTGCAGCAAACTTTAAATGATCTTCAACAAGCTTTTTCTTCAGCAATGGAGTCTTGCGTGGTGACCGTGCATACAGGCAATGGAAGTTGAGTGCATTACTTATTGTTTTCTTTGAAACAATTGTACCTGCTAATTCCTGGTCTTTCTAAAGCTCTCCACAAGTGGTCCTTGGATCCTGGACAACTCTTCTGATAATTCTTTTCACTCTTCTGTCAAAAATCGTGCAAGGAGCATCTGGTCGTGGACGGTTTATGGTGAAATTATGTTCTTTCCACTTCTGGATTATGGCTCCAACGGTGCTCACTGGAACATTCAGGAGTTTAGAAATCCTTCTGTAACCAATGCCATCAGTATGTTTTGCAACAATAAGGTTGCAAAGGTCTTGATAGAGCTCTTTGCTTTTACCCCTCTTGTGTGCCCCCTTGGTAATGAGCAGGGCTTTTTTTCAGCGGGAACGCGGGGGGAACGGAGTTCCGGCACCTCCAGCACTGAATGTATGTAATGGCATGGGGTGTGGGGTGTGCTGGAGGGTCTATTGATGTTGGCTGCTGGGGGATCTATTGTTACTGGGGGATCTGAGTTTGTGTGAGGGTCTATTGTTGCTGATGGGGGAATCTATTGTTGCTGGAAGGTCTTATGTTGCTGGAAGGGATCTACTGTTGAGGGGGAGGTCTATTTTTATTGGCTGCTGGAGGATCGATTGATGCTGGCTGCTGGGAGATCTGTTGTTGCTGCTGGGGGGGTCTAATGTTGCTTGGGTGGATATTTTGTTACTGGGTGTGATATTTTGTTGTGGGTAGTTCACTGTTGCTGCAGGGAATCTATTGTTGTTGGGGTGGAGTCCATTGTTGCGCTGGGGGAGTCTATTGTTGTGTGGGGATCTATTGCTGGGATTCTATTGTTGCTGGCTGCAGGGGATCTATTTTACTCCTTTTTTTTATTATCAATATGTTCCATACAAATGATTTAGCACCACAAAATGATACTTGGTTCTGTATTTTCTAAAAGGCACAGTACTGGTAGATGGGTAGGGGGTGGAATCAAGTGACGGTGGTCAGAGGTGGGTAGGGGGCAGAGACAAGGGGTGACTCAGACGGGGGGGGGGGAGTTCCTGCACCTATTCTCAGAGAAAAAAAGCCCTGGTAATGAGACACCTTTTTATAGGCCATCAGTTGAGACTGAACCAACTGATATTAATTTGCACTGACAAGGGGAGAATTGCTTTCTAATTACTGATAGATTTCAGATGGTGTCTTGGCTTTCCATGCCTTTTTGCACCTCCCTTTTTTCATATGTACTTTTTCCCTGTGTCATTTCATTTACACATAACTTAATTTTTGAACATATTTGTTTTGGTTTCTTTGTATGTATGGATTGTATGAGTTATTACCAACATGTGGTGAACATTTCATGTCAATAGCACCTGTAGAAACATATTTACCTAGAAAAATGGTGATGTGTTCAATACTTATTTAACCCATGTGTATATATTATACCTTCATTATTCATTACCTCCTATAGGGGTATAACCTGCCTAGGCCTCCTGGTAGAGCATTTAAGGGAGGTTTGGGGGATTGTATCCAGTCCCCAGCATAGGGGGCCACAATTTCTGTGGTCACACTACCAGGAGCCAGCATTGCATGTAGCCAGTCTGTACTACCATGGGTGTACAGATATTGTGGATATCACTAAGGTTATAGGGTGTACACAATATGGGAAGGCCTGCAATGCAGGATCTATACTGTAATATTGTGATCATGTGCTGTATCTATACTAGCTGTGAATATGTTCTGCAGAAGGGTATTTTATTGGTCTTTTTAATAGATAAATATAATAAATGGTAATTTTTGTGTTTGCCTATATGTGCCTTAAAAATCCATCTTTCCTTCTCTTTTTTTGCATATACTGTATGTATGGATTTTTTAGGATGTGGCACCTTCACTAAGCAAGAAAAGGTGCCCATGGAGTACTATGTATAAATCTACTCCAAAGAAAACAGCTAGAAAAGTAAGAAATATATTTTTTTATTACTATTGTGAATAGGAACACTTAACCAATGTAGTGCCGGGCTCCTGAAAAGCCAGTACCAGATTGGCTGGACTGTATTGTGTTCTGCTTGGCCATAGGTGTCGGTGTCACCTCTGGCAGGCATTGGATCGCAGTCCGGTTGGACGCATTGGGTGCCAATCTTTCTCGGAACCAATCAGTGAGTGTGTTGTCTCGCTGTGTTTTCTGGGAAAGGGTACGTAAAGTACTGAGGTCACGTGATTCTGGGTTCCGGTCCAGAAGATTCTTCTGACTGCCTGGTCCTGGTCAGGGGCCCTCATGGCCTAGGGTGCGGATCCATCCCTATCCGAGTTTCGGGGCTGGCTAGCCCGAGGCGCAGTAACTGGAAGGAGGATTCCAAGGTGGTTCGGTGCCGTCTCGGTTTTGGAGAGGCCCAGCAACTGAGAATGCAACCAGGGGAGGACTCTTCAGAAGAGGGCCAAGCACAAGGCTGGCTGCTCGGCAAGAGCCTGGAAGCTAAGTTGGAAGGACACCAGGTGAATCCACACCCATACGGTATCGCCGGACCAGCTGCGAGATACTGGTACCGTGTGAGAGTTCTCTAAGTTTATCCTTCAGTTACAACCAAGTCTGTGGCAGAGACTTTGCTTTATCCGAATCACCTGTCGGTCGCTAAATTCACAAAAAAGGGGATTAATCCGATAGCTGTGGTATCCAGTTGCGAATGGCTATTCCCTGGATTGTACAGTGAGAGACATTCAAGTGTCAGCAGTTCCAAGAGTGCCTGAACTTCCAACTCATACCCTCTATTCCCTATTGAGCGACTGTGTTCTGTTCAAAGTTTTGCAAATAAAAATCCCTAAAGTGGATGCAGTGTCAGTTTCTACAGTTCTTTGGGCCATCTACGTCGGGAAACCCCTAGACGCACACAAGGTCAAGAAGGTAACGGTAAGCCCAAAAATAACCAGCAGCTCCTTTGGGGGTTAGTGCTACATGTGGGGGCTCGCAGTCCAGGATTTACTGTTACCCCTCGCAAAGAAAAGAACTGTACATGTGAGCTTATGGGATAGAGGGTGGAAGTTTTTTTTGTACTGCGCCATTTTGTGAAAGGCGATAGACATTCACTGTTGGTGCGTAAGCGTGGGAGGAGCCTCAAAAAAGACTGCAAGTTGCGCAGCCAGAGGAACCAGTGGGAGGAGTCTTGCCTGTTAGTTTTCCCTGCACGAGGCACCGCGTGAGTGTGTTGTAGGAGGAGAGAGAAGCCAGTCGTGTTTTTACTGAGCGAAGAAAGCAAAAACATTTTTTAATCGGAAGAGAAAGAATGTTCCGAGTACCAGGGACATCGTCTGTTCCGGGACGTCATCGGTAGGAGGTCCTACGAGTGTGAGGCTGCCTGGTACTGTGCTGACTGACACGGGAATCTGCCTGCTGCCGCAGGGGCGGTTTATCCTGTATACGTCTGGGGAAATCGAGGCCCTCAACATGCTTTTCGGAGGATGTGAGGGACTGGTCACATATCCCCGGCCATTTGTTCATTGCCGAAGATGCGGAGACTATTTGTTCAAAGTGGAATAGCCTATCAAGTAGCCTCGGGCCTACCACATGGACTGGGCCACGGTCGTAGCCACTGAGGAGTCAATCGTTTACACTCTGATGGTGAGGCCTACAGCTTCCACTTCGTCTACCGTTGCCGGTGCCCTGGAAAGAGACATTGCTTCCTCCCTTGCTAGAGAGGCTACCCCCGAGGTTATGGATACAGCTTCGTCCACCAACACCGCTATTGCTATGCCTGCTCTGGAGTAAGTGGAGCATGCAGAGACCACCCGCGGCCGCGGTAGAGGATCACTTTCAAGTCTGGCTGGACTTCATCAGAAGAAGGCGATTGTCCCGGAGAAGCCTACAAAGTCTACCGGTGAGAAATCTGGGGCAATGGTGGGAAGCGGGACTGTAAAAAGTTACTTGCTAGCAGAAGAGGTACGGGACTCAGATTTAGACTCTTCTTCTGATGCTGGGGATGTTGGTGATTTATTTGAGACAATGTTCCAGGAGTTATTATGGGCCTGTGGGGATGATGTGGCCGCTACCTGTGCAGACATTTCAGGCTGGCTAGCCCTTACTTCAGGGAGCGTATCGCCACCGGCGGAAACCGTGACCACTGTTAATGTGACATTGCCGAAACCAGTAAACTTGCCAATGCTTAAGAGAGACTCTACTGCTCTGGTACCTAAGTCCCCACATTCGTGCATACCTCCTGGGGATGGAACTGCCCGAGCCCTGGCCAGACTTGCAAGGTCTCAGCGGCTTTTGAACAAACGGGTAGCAACGGAGTATGGACTAGAGTTTCCATATGTGCCCAGGGAGATAATGGATGTGATTGAAGGGAACCAAGAGGAGTGGTACGCAGAGGACGTCTGGAACTACCTAAAAGTTCCAAAGCTGCTTCGTAAGAAAGTTTTCTGTCCAGAAATGTATGAACGCTTTGTGGGTTGTCTACAGCACTGGAGTTATGGTCGGCATATCTATGTGGACAAAGTAGTAATTTGCAGGCCAGATAAAGACAGTGCGGTGGATGCACAAGGAAGAGACTTGACTTTGCTGGATCCAAGGTTTTATTGGTGAAGAAAAAAAAATTACCAGGACTATGTGTTTTCCGTATCTTTGAATTCCAGAAGAATTTTTGCCTTTCTTGAAAGTACAAAGACTGTGGGGTAGATAGATAGGGTTAGCTGCTAGAGAGCTGCGTGTCAAAACTACTCACTGGGTACCAGTACTTGCTTTCAGAAGAGGACTTGCATTTAGTGACTCTGACCACTAGGTGGCATGGGTCAGCACAAAAAAAGTTGGTTTTATTGTTTTAAAGAAAAAAAATTTAAAAGAGAAAGATTTTAAGTTTAGAGGAGAGGACCCCATTGGGATGTGATCCTGCCTTCTAAGAGTTTGTGATACATTCTGTGTTTTTGTTTGTGTGCTTTCTTTTCAGGATTCACCAAGATCGTCTATCAAGCTGCCAGAGAGTGGGTGGTGTAGATAGGCAGGAATTGGGTGGTGTATGTATAGTCTGCTTATGTAAACTGCTTTTATATGACAGATGTTAAATGCGTTTTATATTTCCTTCCCTTTCCCATTCTAAACCCCCAAAAAAGTTTAGGCACTTGAATTTTTGTAGTCTTAGAAGTTTTTTTTTCCCTTAGCCAGACGATGAGGACATTGTCTAAATAACCTGGGGGAGTGTGTAGCGCCGGGCTCCTGAAGAGAATGTTTTTTTGTCAATAAAACTTTTTCTAAAACCATAGTTGGGTTTTAGGGTTAATTGCTCTAAATTATGGTCTCAGTACCAGTTTGGCTGGACTGTATTGTGTTCTGCTTGGCCATAGGTGTCGGTGTCACCTCTGGCAGGCATTGGAACGCAGTCGGGTTGGACGCATTGAGTGCCAATCTGTCTCTGAACCAATCAGTGAGTGTGTTGTCTCGCTGTGTTTTCTGGGAAAGGGTACTTAAGGTACTGAGGTCATGTGATTCTGGGTTCCGGTCCAGAAGATTTTTCTGAATGCCTAGTCCTGGTCCTCCTGACCAGCCCTCAGGGGCCCTCATGGCCTGGGGTGCGAGTCCATCCGTTTCCGAGTCCCAAGGCTGGCTAGCCCGAGGTGCAGTAAATGGAAGGAGGATTCTAAGGTGGTACGGTGCCGTCTCGGTTTTGGAGAGGCCCAGCAACTGAGAATGCAACCAGGGGAGGACTCTTCAGAAGAGGGCCACGCACAAGGCTGGCTGCTCGGCAAGAGCCTGGAAGCTAAGTTGGAAGGACACCAGGTGAATCCACACTCATACGGTATCGCCAGACCAGCTGCGAGATACTGGTACCGTGTGAGAGTTCTCTAAGTTTATCCTTCAGTTACAACCAAGTCTGTGGCAGAGACTTTGCTTTATCCAAATTTACCTGTCGGTTGCTAAATTCACCAAAAGGGGATTTATCCAATAGCTGTGGTATCCAGTTGCGAAAGGCTATTCCCTTGATTGTATAGTGAGAGACATTCAAGTGTCAGCAGTTCCAAGAGTGCCTGAACTTCCTACCCATACCCTCTATTCCCTATTGAGAGACTGTGTTCTGTTCAAAGTTTTGCAAATAAAAATCACTAAAGTGCATCCAGTGTCAGTTTCTACAGTTCTTTGGGCCATCTACCTCGGGAAACCCCTAGACGCACACAAGGTCAAGAAGGTAACGGTAAGCCCAAAAATAACCAGCAGCTCCTTTGGGAGTTAGTGCTACACCAACATATAGTGGGGGTTTCTCAAACTTGACTGCAAAGGTGGAAATACCCTTTTAAGAAATGATCAGGGGAAGGTTTTATTCTCCCTTAATGCTCCCTTTTTTCAGAAGGTTTTATTCTGTCTAATTTAGATCAGCAGAGGAAGGAATTTATTAATCGAGCTGCAACCTTATTAGTAAATCTGTGACATTATTTCTGTTTTTCACCGCCTTGCTGTACAACAGAATTGATAAATGTCCCCCAGAACATCCAGTGATTGTTTAATTACACACAAGCTCTGCTTTAATTTTGTGGCCCTAACATCCATAAAAACATGTGTGCAGTGTTTTGGGTGGCTCCACAAGCCTGTCTTTGTATGCTAAGAACATGCCAGGTAGTTGGTCTCAGAGGCAGGCAGTGTCCAGTCAATTGGAAAACTTTCCCAGCTCTACATCTTTTTATTCATCTTGTGTGAAAATGGCAGAAAACAGTTAAACACACACACAGGGAACGTTAATGCCTATGACTCAGAGAACCTTACTGTAGTTTTCCATAAATTCCTCAGCTCAGTGCCCAGGCTAGGGCAGCCGACAGCCATACAAACACTGCAGACCATTCAGCAAGGATTTTCTCACAAATTGCAATGAAGAGAGACATCCTTCGTGAATATCCAAAGGCTCTCATTGTAAGCCATCGGCCGCACAAACTGTCAGTGTGTAAGACGTGGAAATAACTTATTCCTTGCCGAAGACATTCACAAAACACACACGTGATCTGCTCATAATGAGAGGCCTGCATTCATTAAGTGGCTTAAAGAAGGACTAATCTCAGACTTTCTTCTTTATTAGTGTGGTTCACCTTTAAAAGGAGAATTTCAACCAAACACATCAATTAGGTTTAATTAGTACTAAACATATCTATGAACTTATCAATGCCCTTTCATTCATAGGAGCACATTTAAAAACCTAAGTCTTTAATTTTTTCTAGGTTTGCTGCACATGAAACCCTTTTATTAGCCTTGAAAACAATATTTTTTTTTTAACAAGGTAATTTAAGGCCCATTCAGACTGTCTTTATGTGTTGTGCTTACCACACATGCATAACATGTGGTATTATAATCTGCTTTTGCAATAATGCAGCTTATTTATTTTAAAGTGGGCTGCCAACAAACCACAAAGCATTCTTTTATTAACCTGCATCAGAGACATATGCCCCTTACGCGCGATCGGATTTTCCGACATGTGAGCTTGTTGGCTGAAAGTCTGACCGTGTATGCTCCATCAAACAATTGTTGTCGGACTGTTGGCTAGCAGGTTCTCAAATTTTCCACCAACAAAACTTTGTTGTCGGAATTTCCGATCGTGTGTACACAAGTCCGACGCACGAAAGTTCACGCATGCTCGGAATAAAGCAGAAGGAGCCGCACTAGCTATTGAACTTCCTTTTTCTCGGCTTGTCGTACATCTTGTACGTCACCATGTTCCCACGTTCGTAATTGTTGGCCAACATTGGTGTGACCATGTGTATGCAAGACAAGTTGGAGCCAACAACCTTCGAACAAAATTCCACGGTTTTGTTGTCAGAAAGTCCAATCATGTGTATGCAGTGTATGCAGTGCTGTGCAAAAGTTTTAGGCAGGTGCGAAAACATGCTTTAAATTAAGAATGCTTTCAGAAATAAAAGTATTAAACGTTTATTTTTATCAATTAATAAAATAGAAAGAAAATGAACAGAACAATTGTGTCTTCCATTATGTGTCAGCATGATGCGTCTTTCATCTGCGTTAAGTTTCCTTGGTCTACCACTGTGTCTATGGTCTTCAAGTTGCCCAATCAATAGTATGTTGAATGCTGAGAAATACAGGTCAATTTTTATCCATTATGCCATACCATCAAAAATGTGATTGGCCCCAAATGTATTCTGCAGCAGGACAATGACCCCAGATATACAGCCAATGTCATTAGGAACTATCTTCAATGTAAAGAAGAAAAATAAATCCTGGAATTGATGGTTTGGTCCCTACAGAGCCCTGATCTCAACATCTTCGAACCCGTCTGGAATTACATGAAAAGAACAAAGGATTTGAGGCAGCCTACATCCACAGAAGATCTGTGGTTAGTTCTCCAGGATGTTTGGAACAACCTACCTGCCTAGTTCCTTCAAAAACTGTGCAATTGTACCTGGAAGAATTAATGCTGGTTTGAAGCCAAAGGGTAGCCACACGAAATATTGGCTCACTTTGCATTTTTTTAAATTGATAAAAATAAACTTAAAATATATATATATTAAAGCATTCTTACTTTACAGCTTTTTTTCACACCTGTCTAAAACTTTTGCACAATACTGTAAATCACAAACATTTACAGATTTTAAGATTCCACCTGCCTTCTTTCTGCTGCACTTAGAGTAACTTATAAATGCTTGGTCTTACCAAAATTAATGAACACAGCTAGAACTTGTATTTCAGAAACAACGACACACTCCCACAGTTGCTATGTGGTTGGCTAAGTGAACATAATTTATGAAATGGAGGATCTAATCTCCATAGAGAAAGGCTCTTGCAACAAATTTCAGAAGAAATGGTACTATTGGCATAAGTTTTCCTTTACCCCTGATTACAAAAACGTAATGGAAGCAAACCTCATGTAAATCTAGATGTAGTAAACCCCCCCCCCCCCCCCCTCAAAATTGTTCTAGAATTCTTTTGGAAACACGTGAATCATATCACTGTAGTGAGTGGGGCAGTGATCTATTGTTTTTGTCTGGTTAGGGTTTACCTAGCTGGGTGTTTGATTTCTCTTACCCGCTTTTGGGGGAAGCTTCCAGAATATAGGGCAATGAGAGCCAAATGTCTAGGATGAATATTTATCAAGCCCCAGCTAGTCCCTGAAAGGAGGCAATCAGAAGGTGGCTGGGGAGAAATGTTTGGGAGGCCTTCCCAGAGTGTTCTTTCTGCTCCACCTTTCCAAGGAAGGTTCCAGTCCTCCTGGGGCTGTGGCCCCTGGGAGATAGCTGGCGACACAAGAAACTGCAGTCTGACCCTCAGCAGGCGCTGGGCTGAAGGCCTGGGGAAGATTGCTAAAGGATTTTGTTTGCTGGAGGGCACTGTTCTGAAGTCCTGGTCTGAAGAAGGTTCTTTTGTCTCCTTCACTGAGGAACTACCTGAGTGGCAGACAGCTCCTGGGACATTGTGAGTAAGGACCTTGCTGTAGTTACTTTGGTGTGCAAGTGCTAGAAACTAAGCATCAGAAGATGCTATATGGACTGGGACTGCTATTAAATATTTATAGATATATTGGCCATCCCATTTTACCTCCAGGAAAGGCTGCTTAGAGAAGATTAGTGAGAAGCTGTTTTCCTGTTATTTCTCCTATTGTCTCCTGTTTCATGTTTCTCAGCAATACATTCTAAAAACACATGCCCTAGACCAGGCATGTCCAAAGTCCGGCCCGCGGGCCAATCATGGCCGGCGTTCCGGTTTTGAACGGCACCCCTGGTTATTTGGACATATATATCTTTTGTGGCCCCCAACGATCTCCCAGCACCAGGGCCACACAAGATATATATGTCCAGATGCCTTGGAGGGGGCAGGGAGGAGGCAGGACGAGTGCCGTGCACACAGGAGTATTTCCTGTTTACACAGCGGCCTCTGTAATAGGAAGTCCCGTCTCCCACGCTGCCATTGGATGACTGTCCCGTCCATCAAATGAGGCGGTTTCAATTAAAGAGGCTGCTGAGAAAACAGGAGTTTCTTCTGTATCTAATCTTTTGGCGCTCTTTGAAAAAAGTTTGGACACCCCTGCCCTAGACTGAGCCTGTATTGCTGGTGTGCATGGAACTGTGCTGAAGACTGGCAGCCAGGGCTGCTGTTAGAAATCACGGGGCCCCATACAGCCTACCTAACAGGGCACGCTACCTCCGTCTGAAAAAGACTGAGTACTTTGCTTTCTTTGTAGCCACAGCTCCACAGATGAATGAATAGGCAGCGATCCAAGGCTTCCTGCTCATTCACACACTGAATCATAGTAAACACATTTTACTATGCTTCAGTGATGAATGGACACAGCAGTGATTGGTACCAATCGCCCACTGTGTTCATTCAGGAAAGGAAGGGGTCAGTGAATTTCATATTTACCGACCCCTTACTCTGCTCTCCATCCTGAAACATCCCTGTGTGTGCCTGCAGCAGCTGCCGGTGGGAGAGGAGGGAAGCTGGCAGCACTGATGGGGAAAGGAGTATACAGGGGGGCTCAGACAGCAGATGGAAGGGGCACATATGCTAGAACCAATCCCCCTGCAGTGCAGCCAAAGGGGGTAAGAAGAGGAGAAGCTAGCAGTGCTGCAGGGGGAGGCAGAAGAGGATTGGTGTCTACAATAAGACAGCAAAGCTGGACCTTCTGCTCAGCGGGTGGCGGACCCTGCTTTTGAACTGATGGGGCTCGGGCTCAGTACAGGAGGGCTGGTTGTACTACCTTATCAGCGGCCCTGCTGGCAGCCTCTTTACTAGCAAGGAAGACCTGGGCATATTCTCAGCAGCCCCTCACGGAGTGAGCACTACACTGTATAAAACTTCTGACCAAAAAATATGAGATTGCTCTACTCCTTAGCTAGGGATGGAGATAGGTAGACATCATACCCCTCCCGTTTTCCTGATCTTCCCTATTCTTTGTGGCCATATTCCCCACACCCCTCACCTGTCTAATTTTTGCTTTGCTATAAGTTTCATTCAAATACCTAATTTCTGTTCAGAATATTTATCATAGAAAATAAAAGTGCATGCACAAAGATTGCAAGGATCTACAGATAAGGGAATCTATAAGTGACCACATTACAGGCCATGGTGCAAAGAAATTATCATTATTCCCCCATCAACACAGACAGTGCTGAAAGGGGAATCCCTCTTGCAGAGCAATTGTATGCTCCCGGCATGGGGCAGGCAGGCGGGAGTAGCCACCCCCCTGGGAGAAGACAGTGATTATGGCTAGCGGCTATACCACCCGCTTTTTCTAAATACCCCAAAAGGATACTGAACTGAGTCTTAAATAAAGACTCGGGTCTCCCAAAGACCCTACAATATTACAGTCTTGTGAGTGTGTCTATTAAGGCGTGGTCCATACTTCATTTCTCTTTAAATTTAAAAGGCTAAGACTTTATCAGAGCCAGGGTAAGAAAGAATTCATCAAAATAAACAAAGGTCCATCCCACCGTGGATGATTGTCTTAGCCGAGACGAGCCCCCATCTGAAAGGAAATAGTAGGTTTTCTGCATGACCACCCATCTATTAGGTACACCAACAGGGCCCTCAGATATCTGGAGACACCATGAAATGAGAAGCAAGTTGTGCATTCTTAAAATGTCTGCCTTTATTAGGTGTGTTACAGCTTATATATGGTTATATAAGGAGTCGCAGTGGCAACGTAATCCCATGAGCATCTTGTCGTTTCTATGCATCCTGAGCCCACACTGCCTAAGTGCTGCGTTTGTGAGTAACGTTTTAATGTATTAATGAGGAAATAAACCATTTTGATATACAGAGAGCACTAAATTTTGCCTTTTCTATTCCTATGTGCACCGGACCCCATTGAGGGAATCTGTACTGGCTGGTATCCATCTAATCAGCCGGAGGCAGCACGGACGGAATAGGAGCTCCATGACCAGATGATCCGTTTGTATCCCTGAGAGGGAACCTGCTTTTTCTGACCTTCTGGTGAAACAGGGGTCAGAACTTGAGGTGAGCGGCTAGGATATTGAGGTGGAGGAGAGCACTTGCAACTTTCAATGTTTATACACTAATGGTGCGTTTTTGTGCAGAAGACTCTGAGGATTATATTTGTGCATTTGGACTCTAATTTTTTTTGTCAATTCATTTTTGTGAGTGTGGGGACTTTATCTTTATTGTTTATTGTTCTCTATTCCCATTTAGGGAACACATATATTTCATTATTGTGTATTGTTCACTATTCCCAGTCAGGGAACGAGAATATTTGATTGTGCACTCAGTATCTTGCTACATTGCAAGTTAATAATTTATTCTTATTTAAGGATTTTTTGGTAGTTAGTTTGGAAGCACAACACTGTTTTGTTATGTATGTTTATGTAGCCACTGAAATTTCTGTAACCTAAGTTTATGCTTTCTTTACAAATAAAGAATTAAAAAATATATATATTTAATCGATATCCTTGAGCTGTACTGTTTTTCTTGAAGGCTACAGTGAGAGGGACCTGGGGACAAAGTTTATTTCACTTGGGGTCCCACTTGCACAGCACAAGGTCCAAACAAGTAAAGGCACTGCCAGAAATGTGTGCAGCAGTGGCTGTCAACCTGCAAGGTAAATGGGGCCTCAAATCTGGCCCCCAATGTCTCCAAAGAGATACATATAATATTTATTACAAGTACTGCTACAGAAAGCTGTCAAAGACTGAATACTTTTTAGAGTAAATGGTCAGAGGTTGTTCTACAGGAGAGGTTAGAAGTCAGAGACTAGGGACATGTTGCATAAAACCACTAGACTTGACTACTATTAAGGGACCCTTTACAAATTAATGCTCCCTCTACTGCCTGCTGGAGCCCAATTGTTGCACTTTAAACATCAAAGGACTGCATATGGTCCTCAGGTTGCAGGTTGAGCACCAGAGTTGTACAGCAAAGGCCCATTAACCCACCTTGGTGGAGCCTTAGATTTTAATTACCTCATAGATTTATAATTTATGATTGGAATCATGGCTAAAGCCGGCAATAGATGGAGCAAATTTCTTTCCTGCAACCACAGACAGTGTTAACAGAGAAATCGCTTTCACTGAGCCATTGTGTTCTCCCGGTGGGGTTGGGGAGCCGTACCCATTGGGAGAACACAGTGATTGTTGCTAGCAGCTTGATTTGGCTGGCTTGAACGATTGATCAACTTAGATACATTCAGCCGGCCCATACAAGGTTTGAATGTCAGCTGGTTTAGCAGGAACCGTCTATGGCCAGCTTAACTGAATAACTTTAGGGCTACGCTTCTTTAAGAAAAACATGATGGTCACAATTCAAACAGGGACAATGTTTAAGACCACACAGGGTCCTTTTATCAGGACAGAATGAAGACAGAATCGTAATTGGTCCAAAAAATTATGGTTCTGTTTTTGACTGTTATTCCGAAACCTGACAGAGATTCTAAACTTCAGTCACTCTACTTGAAAATGTAAATATATATATATATATATATATATATATATATATATATATATATATATATTCCACTTTAACCACTTCATTACCCAGCCATTGTAATATGACGTCCACAAGGTGGATCTACCATCCTGGGTGGACGTCATATGACGTCCTACCATTCCCGACCTCCTAGGGGGCGCGCGATGTCCGCCAGGCACCCGCGATTGCCCGGGAAAACAGCAGGACCGTGGAGCTGTGTGTGTAAACACACAGCTCCACGTCCGGTCAGTGGAGAGGAGACCGATGGTGTGTTCCCAGTACGGAGAAACACCGATCGGTCTCCTCCCCTTGTGAGTCCTCTCCCCCCACAGTTAGAATCACTCACATAGTGAACATATTAACCCCTGCAGCGCCCCCTAGTGTTAACCCCTTCCCTGCCAGTCACATTTACACAGTAATCACTGCAATTTTATAGCAACGATCGTTGTGTAAATGTGAATGGTCCCAAAAATGTGTCAAAAGTGTCCAAAGTGTCCGCCGCAATGTCGCAGTCACGAAAAAAAACGCAGATCGCCGCCATTACTAGTAAAAAAAAAAATGCAATAAATCTATCCCCTATTTTGTTAACGCTATAACTTTTGCGCAAACCGATCTATATATGCTTATTGCGATTTTTTTTACCAAAAATATGTAGAAGAATACGTATCGGCCTAAACTGAGTAAAAAAATAGTTTTTTAAAAAAAAAAATGGGATATTTATTATAGCAAAAAGTAAAAAATATTGTGTTTTTTTTTCAAAATTGTCGCTTTTCTTTTGTTTATAGCGCAAAAAATAAGAACCGCAGAGGTGATCAAATACCACCAAAAGAAAGCTCTATTTGTGGGGAAAAAAGGACGTCAATTTTGTTTGGGTGCAACATCGCACGACTGCGCAATTGTCAGTTAAAGCGACGCAGTGCCAAATCGCAAAAAGTGCTCTGGTAAGGAAGGGGGTAAAATCGCCCGGTGCTGAAGTGATTAAACAGCTACAATCAGCCACCCCTAGGACATTATCTGCTCAATGTTAAAGCAACAGCATTCAGTCAGCAGACACTATTAATTGCATCTTTTGACTGAAGTGGCCCCCAGAGCCTTGTAATAAAGAGAGACTGTAAGTTTATGTTACATTCCAATGTGAATGGCTTATTTTTACTTTTATTAGAACTATTGCTTTACAGTTCAGATAAAAAGCCTCTAACATCTAGACGGCTGCATATGTTTGTGTTGTCAATTGGTCCTAGAAAGCAGATGGAGAAATACCAGATGTCTAATTTTATACTGCACCCAAACGTTGCCTAGGTGACCGCAGACAGTTTTCAAAATACACATTTTAGGCAGAAATAATTCATCAACATTATTTAATTAGCCAGCTTTCTTCAACAGAAAGTCGAGTTCCTGAGATTTTATGTTCATAAGCAGCACAGCTGGCCTTCACCCTGCTGATTACTTTATTGGGCTAGAGAAGTGATCCGACCTGCTGTGACCTGGTTAGCTTCAGTTCTTACGACATCTGAGGTAAAATAAATGGAAATGTAGGTGGGAATGCATCAATAGGTCATCAAGCTTGCGACACCACCAAGTCCAATTGGAGAAGTGAGGGAGAAATTAGTCCCTTATGAGTGAATAAAGATTGTAAATTAGTCAGTTTTTTTTTTTCCTGTCACACTGTGTACAACACTTATGATGTATACAAGTACTGATCATTCACTGAAGTAAAGTCTAAAGGCCCGTACACACGATCAGAAAATCTGAAGTAAAATGTTGTCCGATGAACGATCTGCCGATTTTCTGATCGTTAGTATGCTGCTTTTGACAGCCAATTACAAATTTTCGTCAGACAAAAACTGGATGTGCAGGCTCCAAAATGTTTGTCTGACCACAACGTCCAATTTTCTTTTCATTAGTATGGTTTTTGGCCCAAAAAAAATCTGAAGAGCACAGAAATGAAAGAACACATACAAAGCAATTCAACACATTATGTTACTTCTGACGTTGAATTTTGTCGTACGAAAATTTTCTGATGGTGAGTATCCTCTTCACTTTCAATTTGAGACTAGCATGCAACAAAAAACTGACAAAAATTCATCCAATAATCTGATCGTGTGTACAAAGCTTTACTCCAGCCACATGTTTGTTTTTTTGGCTGAAGTGGGAAAGAGTTAAAGCCCTACTCCAGACAGGAAAAATATTATGTTTGCAATGCCCCCTTCCACACTGCAATGGTTGAATACTTTTAGTTCTAGTGGTAGAGTTGGCCCCTTTCACACTGGTGCGCTTTTGACAGGCTTTTCCAGGGCCACGAAAGCTTATGAAGATTATTCCCCTTCGACCAGGCCTACAATCTCATCAATTTCGAGGGTGGATGGACAAGGGATTATATCGGATAGGCCAATTTTTTGATCGTAAGGGCATACGCCCCTCTTCATATTTTGTGTTGCATTTAGAGATGCCACGCTCTGAAAGTTTTTGTTTACAACAAATTTTACATTACTTATGCTAAATTATGCTAATTTTGCAACGCAAACGGTATTTGAGAATAGGTGTTTGCCAACCACATTGCAACGGGGTGCATTTCAATGCTCTACAGACTATTTGTTGCCCCGTCCTCCAAATTGTCCTACCAACTAGCATGGGAAAAGAATCTTAACTTAGACCCAGATGATGCGGTTTGGCAAACCTGGAACGCTCGTATTCATAAGGGTATTATAAATATAACACTGATAGAGGCAAGCTTTATAGCGGAGGTTCACGCAAAAATTGAACCTCCACTTTTCGGAACCCCCCCCCCTCCGGTGTCACATTTGGCACCTTTCAGGGGGGAGGGGGGTGCAGATACCTGTCTACGACAGGTATTTGCACCCACTTCCGGGCATAGACTCCGACGGGAGTCTATGCCTCTTCCTGTCCCGCCGCGTTGTCTGCTGGGACACACATGGGTCCCAGAGACAGCGCGGACCATTCTCATTGCACTACGCGACTCGCGCATGCGCAGTAGGGAACCGGGCAGTGAAGCCCCAACGCTTCACTTCCTGATTCCCTCACCGAGAATGGCGCCAGCAGCAGCCGAGGGCCAATCGATTTATCGGCCTCGGCTGCCGACATTGCTGTACTCCAGGAAAGGTAAGTGTCCATTTATTAAAAGTCAGCAGCTGCAGTATTTGTAGCTGCTGGCTTTTAATAAAAAAATTTCAGGTGGACTCCCTCTTTAAGGTTTACGCTAGATCAGTGGTTCTCAACTCCTGTCCTCAGGACCCACTGACAGGCCAGGTTTGCAAGATAACTGAAGTACATCACAGGTGATATAATTTACCGCTCAGTGATTGCAGTATTCTGGTCTGCATCTCCCCAAGGTAATACTTCAAATCTGGCCTGTGTAGAGGCAATCATGGAGTGCATCCTGAGGATAGGTGTTGAGAACCACTTCTGTAGATGGTATTTAGTACCAGAACGCCTCTCAAAAATATTTCCAGGTTCTTCACCCTCATGCTTTTAGGGATACCCCTTCATATTTGGTGGACATGCCCTATGGTTAGGCTGTTCTGGGGACGTGTTTCATATATTTCGTTACAATGGTAAACATTGAAAGGGACACTCGGATTGCGCTGTTGAACATGCCAGTAGATAACATTCCAAGACATACACAGATCCTAATTTACTTTATATTTTTGGTGGCCAAAAAAGCAATTGCAACAGTTTGGAAGAGTCCTGCAGTTGACCTGGGCCGGTTGAAGCTCAAGTTGACTTGGATTATGCAAATAAATAAACCGCGCTAGGATTAAGAACCAATCTATAAAAGGCAGCTGCTAAAAGTGGGATACACACACATAGATAGATAGGAAATTGTATAAAGATAATGCTTAATGTAAAAATTGTGAGCATCCTATGGGATAAACAGGCACTTTTTGATAAGGTATGGAAGCCCTGGCTTTCTTATTTACAAGTACCGGATGTTTAACAGCAGCTGGATATGTAGTCAGTGGGGAGCTTCCGGATGGACGGGATTCTTTCCTTTTCCTTTTTACTTCTCTTTATTTCTCTTCTTTTGATTTTTTCTCAATTTCTCCTGTCTTGTTATTTACCAACAATGCTGCAAATTGTGTTGTTTTATGCTTACACCCCTTTTTTTTTTTTTTGATAGATGCATATTTATACTTACAGTATATTTTGCTGAAAAGCAAATAAGAAACAATTGAAACAGAAAGTTATTCCCCATTAAATCCTATGTGACTGGTGTGCTGCCCTTTGAAAAGTCCTGCGTGGTGGCAGTTTTTGAAAAGCACACCAAAAAGGTACATCCAATGTAAGTCAATGGGAATGCATCTAAAGTGCATCAGTGTGAAAGGGTCCTTAAGGTGCACAAAAGCACATCTAAATCACACCAGCGTGAAAGGGCCCTAATAAGCTGTAATACCTTATTCTTTACTCCAGAAGGCTCCCTCCATCTGCTTGACCAGTCTCCCAAAGCCTCTTCTCTAATGCCTCATTTAGCCCCTGTGCATGAGATTCCAGCTTTTTATGCGGGCAGAAGGCACAGTTACATCGTCTAGCCCCACCACCACCAACCAGTAAGAGAGGCTGAAAGCTGCGGTGGCTGGACAGCACACCAAATTATACTAATGTTTAGTGTGATGTGCCCAGGGAACAATGCCCAGAACGCAGACTTCTTGCATTTTAGACATTCGTCATTAGTACCATTTGGTGACCCACCCAGCTGCAGCAGCTTTCCGCCTCTTAGGCTACTTTCACACTGGAGCGGTGGGGGCGCTGGCGGTAAAGCGGCGCTATATTTAGCGCCGCTTTACCGGCGTTTTAGCGGCGCATTTCGGCCGCTAGCGGGGTGGTTTTACCCCCCGCGAGCGGCCGAAAAAGGGTCAATACCACCCGCAAACCGCCGCTGCAGCAGCGTTTTGTGGGCGGGTTCGGCGCGCTGCCCCATTGTTTTCAATGGGACCGGGCGATATAGGAGCGGTAAATATACCGCTCCTATAGCGAGCCAAAGATGCGGCTTGCAGGACATTTTCCAGCGTCCTGCAAGTGCACCGCTTCAGTGTGAAAGCCCTCGGGCTTTCACACTGAAGACACAGCAACAGCTGTTTCGGGTCGGTTTGCAGGCGCTATTTTTAGCGCAATAGCGCCTGCAAACCGCCCCAGTGTGAAAGGGGCCTTAAAGAGTTTTACATGCTTCCAGCAGATGGTGCTCCTGTGCCTTCCACCCACACTAAAATAGACAGAAGCACCAACTCTTTCCTGCAACCCCACCCCAAAACAGCACTGGGAAAAATAAAGGAGTAGCCATAGCTCGCCTGTTTATGAAAATTCTAACTGCCTGGCTGTCTCTGGCACTGGCCTGGAACAAATATGTGGCTAACATAGCCAGAAGGCCTAAAGTCAAAAAAAGTGCTAGGTTGGCTTCAGAAACTACTGAAGCCACTGGATCAGCATAACAGATGTGAACACTCATTATCATAAGGAGAATACAACAATAGCAACTGCAAATTTCCCAGTGAACTTCAGTGGAGGTTTTCTCATGCACAGAGCTACATTCAGAGCTCATTCAGTCTAAATGCACCCCAGCTCCTATGTTTTCATGCATTGTCGAGTCGCTTAGCCTTCATTCCATATCCTATGCATGAAAATATAGAAACTGGGGTGTAGAAAAATGGCAGTAGGTGCTCTGGGCAGAGAGTAGTAAAATAATGAGTGTTTGCAGGCAACTGTGAAGCATGATGGAGGTTCCTTGCAAGTTTGGGGCTGCATTTCTGCAAATGGAGTTGGAGGTTTGGTCAGGATGATTGGTGTCATCAATGCTGGGAAATACAGGTAGATACTTATCCATCATTATTCTACAGCAGGACCACGACCCCAAACATACAGCCAATGTCATTAAAGCCAAAAATGTTACTTCTGCTGTCCGGATTCCTCCCCCCTCCCAATGGGCAGCCTCCAGATGCCCAACTGAGCTAGTTTCTCCAGATGACTATGACTGAATGCTTGGATAAGTCTCTCATGGATATTGCTCTCAGGTTCCCAAGAATTCTCCTCAGTTTCGTACCCTTTCCACTTGACCAAGTACTGGACCTGGTTCCACCTTTTCCTGCAATCCATGATTGCCTCTACTTCGTATTCCTCTTCACCATTCATCATTACTGGCTCAGGAGGACCACTATTTCATTCAGGAAATGGGTCCGGCACTGTAGGCTTCAGTAAAGTTATATGACAGACAGGGTGAATTTTAGGAGAATCTGGCAACACAAACTCATAGGCAACATCATTGATTCTTTTCTTCACGAAAAAATGGTCCCACATATTTAGGACCTAATTTCCTAGATGGGCAGGCTAACTTTAAGTTTGTTGTGGCCAACCATACCTGATCACCAGGTTCCAAGATTAGACCTCTTCTTATTAAAAGGCCTTTTATTTTTGTGTCTTAGCCATAGTTTCTTGTAGCAGCTGATTATTGGAGCTGAAGAAGTTCACTGTATCTTGAACAGCTGGAATTGGACATTCAGGAGCTGTGGTGGTCAGGAATGAAGGGTGAAACCCATAGTTGGCAAAAAACAGAGATTGCCTAATGGCAGAATGTTCAAAATTGTTATATGTGAACTCAGCTAATGGTAACAGTGACACCCAATAATCCTGCAAAAAGGAAGAGAAGCAGCGCAAATATTGTTCCAATGTCTGATTGGTCCTTTCACGACTAATAGTTGTCCTGTGGACAGATTCTCCCAACTGATATCTGCAGCTCTTCCAGAGTTTCCTCTTGGCTGCTTCTCTGATTAACGCTCGGCTTGCCTGGACTGTCAGTTTAGGTGGAAGGTCATGTCTTGGTAGGTTTGCAGTTGTGCCATACTCTTTCCATTTTTGAAAGATGGATTAAACAGTGCGCCATGAGATGTTCAAAGCTTGGGATATTTTTTTATAGCCTAACCCTGCTTTAACCCTCTCCACAACGTTATCCCTGACCTGCCTGGTGTGTTCTTTGGCCTTCCTGATGCTGTTTGTTCACTAAGGTTCTCTAACAAACCTCTGAGGGCATTACAGAACAGCTGTATATATACAGAGAAATAAATTACACACAGGTGGGCTCTATTTACTAATTAAGTGACTTCTAAAGGCAATTGGTTCCACTCGATTTGAGTTAGGGGTATTAGAGTAAAGGGGGCTGAATACAAATGCACACCACACTTTTCAGATATTTATTTGTAAAAAAAAATTGAAAACCATTTATCATTTTCCTTCCACTTCACAATTATGTGCCACTTTGTGTTGGTCTATCACATAAAATCCCAATAAAATACATTTACGTTTTTGGTTGTAACATGACAAATGTGGAAAATTTCAAGGGGTATGAATACTTTTTCAAGGCACTGTTTATTGTACATTCACATAAGTATATATCATATTTTAATATATATCTTTTTTATATAGAATTTCTTTCTCAACTAAGCCTACCATGAATAGACACAAACCTATGAAAATGGAGCATTCTATGATTTTCCCTTACACCCCGCTCATGTCCATTTGTACCAGGCTCTGCGAGTACAGAGAATATACTTTTGCATCAAGAACAATAGTTCTCTATTCTGGTTTACCCTTCCCACTGTCTCCTGTTTTTCCTCAAGTTCTGTGACGGTGGGAGAGACAGGAATGCAGACAACCATGGGAGCCTTGGGGTGATATTTGACAATTAAATGAAAACATGATGTTTAACGTTTGCAAAAGTGTTCTACAAGCGTGCGTTTCCTAGCCTTGCCACAGCCAGATGAATGGGACCTTTTGCAGGCTGACTGACAGGACCATGGCATTCACCACAGATATATAACATAGCACAGCGTCCCTCGCCATCATCAACACTGCTCTGTAAGAATGATGCAGGGTTTACTGCCATGTAATTGTCCAACACACTAATCAGCATATCCAAAGACAACACCTCACACTTTGTTCACCACCCAACAAGGAGGGTCAAACTTATTATGACACCCAAGGGCCAGCACAGAGAGCAGCAGCACCAAGCCTCAATCTTTAAAGCGGTTCTGCACTGTGTGTTGTTTTATTTTTTTCAATGCAATGTAAAGGATTAGGAGATGTGATTAGGAGACTCACGTGTTCCATTTTGCTAATTTACTGCTGCCGGTTTTCGTCCTATAAAATAATTTATAAAAATGTTTCCTTGCTGGGTGCCATCTTGCCTGTGGGCATGTGAAACCCACAGGCACTTCAGATGGCCCAGCATGCACCGCCATTACTGCGCCGAGCTCGCGCGTGCACAGTAACGGCAAAGTGCAGCTCAGTTCTCCTAAATCTCGCGAGATTTCGGCAAATCTGCCGACATCTCGCGAGATTTCGGAAGATGTGGCCGAAATCTCGCGAGATTTCGGAAGATGTCTGCACTGACTCCTGGGATCAATGACACCAGATACCAGGAGACAGTGCGGCGTGACGAGGATCGACGCAGAGACCCCGCCCACTGCCGAAGGGACAGAGGAAAGGACGTCAGCGATTACAAGGTAAGTGGGGGAAAAAAAAAAACACACTTCATTTAGTACTCTTTGCCTGATTTGGAAGGCAAAGAGATTTACAAAAAGAAATGTGTGCACAACCGCTTTAAACTGTGATACTTTTTTTTATTTTGTCTCCCTCCTCTGTCTACATCTGGATATTTGTGGATAAACCCTGAAAAAGAACTATAATAGGGGTAGCTAGGCAGAAGATACTGTATGGAGATGAGTCAGGATACTATAGTTCAAGAAGCATGAAACCATCTTTTCTATTATAATAGGTAAAGGGCTGTGAATATAAATTAGCCAATATGCTTCTTCCAATCCCAGAATCTAGCATTAGATTTTACTAAAAATAAATGTCTAATATAAGGCTGCATTTGGATGGGCGTTCAGCCATGGTGGAAATCCCAGCTGCAGGAATCTATTGCAGATGAGCGTTGGCTTTGAGAACAGGCACAAATAGCTGCGGATGTCGACAGTCTGTCATTCGCCGCCCCTGGCCGCAGATATTCAGCCATCTGAATGTAGCCTAAAGCAGGGCATAGAGAGATCGAAAACTTGGCCAGTTTAGTAGGGACTGTCCGGATTTCAATCTGTGTGTGGCCCTTTCTGTTTAAAAGAAGTGGATTGCTTGATTGTCTTCTGTCGAAGGGACATGCTAGAAAAGGCTGCAGTCGCTTACCAGTGTATTTTGACAGCATTGGAAACCAGCTAAAAAACATCCTATGAGGGGAGGGGAAGTAAGCAGGCAGGTCGTAGGGGATACTTAAGGCAATCCAGGAACACCTCCAAGATAATAATTGATTCGCTTAGCCTTGTTACCATGTCCTATGTACAAAAACATAGGAACTGTGATGCAGAAAAATGGCAGCAGGTGTTCTGGACTTATGAGTCAAAATTTTAAATATTTGGCAGTAACAAAAGGCTGTTTGTTTGTGAAGGGCTGGAGAGCGGTACAATAAGGAATGTCTGAAGGCAACCATGAAGCATGGTTGAGGTTCCTTGCATATTTAGGGCTGCACTCCTGAAAATATAGCTGGAGATTTGGATCGGATCAATGGTGTCTTCAATTTTGAGAAATACAGGCAGATACTTATTCATCATGCGATACCATCAGGAAGGCGTGTGATTGGCCCCAGTGGCAAAACTTTCAGGGTCACAAAGGTTGCTCTTGCGACTGGGCACTGGCGTTCCGCCACTGTGGGAAGGTCCCAAAAGCCCAGACTATGGCTCCACAGCAGGGTTGCTGGCAGCAGTTGTAAGCAGAGTGTATCTGTTAAACTCTGTCTTATGCCCCATACACACGGTCGGATTTTCCGATGGAAAATGTCCTATCGGACAATGTTGTCGGAAATTCCGACCAAGTGTAGGCTCCATCGGACTTTTTCCGTCGGATTTTCCGACGGACAAAGTTTTATCTCCTGTTCTCAAATTTTCCGACAACAAAGTCCTACCGGACTTTTTCCGATCGTGTGTAGCGAATTCCGACGGACAAAGTGCCACGCATGCTCAGATCCCGTCCCGTCGTAGGCAACAAACGTCACCACGTTCAGAATGATCGGATTTTCCGACAACTTTGTCCAGCCGTGTGTATGCAACACCAGTGTCGGACAAAATCCGTCGGAAAAAATCCGATGGATTTTGTGGTCGGATTTTCCGACCGTGTGTACGGGGCATTACACTGCCCAGACCCAGCACTGACAGACAGCCCCTATGCCTTGCACGAACAGGAGAGGAGAGAGAGAGCTGGATTTGCTTCTCCTCCCACCCCTCTCCTCCTGTGTGTGCCCACAACCCCACCCAGCAGCCGGAAACTAAAGAAAAAAGCCCAGCAGCCGGAAACTACATCATGGAGGATATGCAGACTGGATGAGCCTCCTTCCTTCCTGGGGTGCGTGAGCTCACCATCCATGGTGACTGAAGTGTCCCCCTCCCTCCTCTCTCCTGCCTCTGAGTACACTAATGTAAGGGGGACTCAAATGTAAGGAGTGCTCTATGGACTGATGTAAGTGGGGGCTTTGGTGAGCAGAGTCCCCATTACATCAGAGTTCCCCTTTACACCAGAGTCCACAGCATTCGCTCTTAAATCAAAGCACCCCTTACATCAGGGTTCCCCTTTACATTAAAGTCTACAGAGCTCCCCCTTATAGTGAAGTTCTCTGGACTCTGCTGTAAGGGGGGCTCTGCGGACTCTGATGTAAGGGGGCTCTGCGGACTCTGATGTAAGAGGGGCTCTACGGACTCTGATGTAAGGGGGCTCTCTGGACTCTGCTGTAATGGGTACTCTGGGAACCCTGATTAAAAGGTATTGCTGGGAACTATTATGTATGTGGTGGCTCTAGTTACCAGAGACCCCCTTATATCAATGTTCCTCCTTACATCAGAGTCCTCTCCTTACATTAGAGTTCTCAGTGTTCCTCCTTAAATCAGAGTCCCCAGGGTCCCCCCTTATATTGTAGTACTGTGAGTTCAGATGTAAAGGGGAACTCTGTTGATTCACATGTAAAGGGCTAACTCTGTGAATTCTGATGTAAGGGGGACTCTTGTGATTAAATCCATATGATTAGAAGTCTTATTTAATCACAAAATATATGTATAGTGTATACTTCAACAAAAAATTGCTGTGCGCTGCTAAAGTGTTTGGATTTGGCATGAAGTAAAGGTGGCAACCCTACCCTCGATTGCAGAAATGGGGCCTGCTGCAGAACATGTGAAAGGGTCTCACTGCTGAACCATAATAAAGGGCCCCACAAGGGGAGTAAAGGGCCCCTGGATCAGTGGGAAAGGCCCCAGGACCAGGGGTCAAGGGGGTCCTTCATGGATTCTTGCACCGGGGGCCCGGAAGGTTCTAGTAACGCCTTTGATTGGCCCCAAACATTCTGCAGCAGGATGACCCGAAACATGCAGCCAATGTTATTAAGATCTATCTTCAGTGTAAAGAAGAACAAGGAGTACTGGAAGTGATGGTTTTGCTCCCACAGAGCCCTGATCTCAAAATGGAGTCTGTTTGGGATTACATAAAGAGACAGAAGGAATTGAGGCAGCCTACATCCAGAGATCTGTGGCTAGTTCTCCAAGATGTTTGAAACAACTTACATGTAGAGTTCCCCCAAAAAACTGTGTGCAAGTGTACCTTGAAATATTAATGCTTTTTTAACGCAAAGGGTGGTCACACTAAATAATGATTGGCTTTGGATTTTGCTTCTGTTCATGTACTTTCTATTTTGCTCATTGATAAAAATGAACTATTAACACTTCTATATCTGAAAACATTCTTACTTTACAGCATTTTTTAAAACCTGCCTAAAAGGTTTGCACAGTACTGTGTGTACATACTGTGGTATATGGTACATAATCAACGTTTACATTATTTATTGTTTCTGAATGAGTATCTCTATTTGAATGAGATCACTGCTAATTATTAGAAATTAATATTTGACAGAAGATTTATGCTCGCCCTCCTATATCCATAGCTGACAAAATGTAAGCATGAGTCAGACTTGAAATTGACTCAGTCAGTTGTTTTTAAAAAAAAAGCCGCACAGAGGTTCTCTGCAATCAAAGGGCCATTATACTCACCTCTTTGGCAGCTCTTTGGTCCACTACCTTCCCTTCTTCCAGTGCTGCAGCCTCCATTAGAGCTTCAGTATTCAGCACTTCTGAGAGAGTCAAATTGTCTCTGACCCCATCCTCTGATCCCTACATCATTACGGGCATAGCAGTAATATAGGGGTCATAGGATGAAACCAAAACTTGCAGCGGGGGGCATCAGCATCCAACATTCCTGTAAATTTTCAATATTGAAGCAGTGCTGGATTGGAAAGAAGGGCACCAGCAGGGTGAGTATAGTATATATATACACTGTCTAAATAAATAAATATATATATATATATATATACACACAGTATCTCACAAAAGTGAGTACACCCCTCACATTTTTGTAAATATTTTATTATATCTTTTCATGTGACAACACTGAAGAAATGACACTTTTCTACAATGTAAAGTAGTATAATATACAGCTTGTGAAACAGTGTAAATTTGCTGTCCCCTCAAAAAACTCAACACACAACCATTAATGTCTGAACGCTGGCACCAAAAGTGAAAACTACGTGAAAATGTCCAAATTGGGCCGAAAGTGTCAATATTTTGTGTGACCACCATTATTTTCCAGCACTGTCTTAAAGTGGTTGTAAACCCTTACAAACCACTTTGACCTACAGGTAAGCCTAGATTAAGGCTTACCTGTAGGTCCAAGAAATATCTCCTAAACCTACACGGTTTAGGAGATATTTGCCAAAAGACAGGCACCATAGACAGCGGCGCGCAGGCGCACTGAGCATGCCGCTGTTAACGGCGATATGCCGCGAGTGGCGGCTCCCGTGTGCATGCGCAGGAGTGACGTCATCGCGGCTCCGTCGAATGACAGCGCCGGAGCAGCAAGAGCCACCAAGAAGATGGAGGCCCCGTACACAAGGGGACAGCAGTGACATCGCTGGCTCCTGTGTCAGGTAAGTGACACCTAATGGACTACTATGCGATGCAAACCCACCTGTGACAAACACTGTACCTTCCTACAGCGCTTCCGTGACCCACCTGAACGGTCTTCCACGCTCCGAGCACTAAAGAAGGAGGGGGCCCGAGATCCCCCGCTGACAGCTGGCAGAAGAGGAGAGCAGCGGGGGATCAGCTGAGTTCCCAGCGACACCGCAACAAAGGTATTCACCACAAACAGACCACAAAACATACACAGTCTAGACCACACAGTGCAATACAGTGTAATACACTGTATTTTATAACTTCACAACCCTTCCAAACAAGGGCTTATTTTTGGGGCAGGGCTTATATTGCAGCCCTCCCCAAAAATCACAGTAGGGCTTATTTTCAGGGTAGGTCTTATTTTCAGGGAAACATGGTATATATATGAATATTCGTACAAAAATGATTTGTACATTTGATAACTGCACGAATGTCGTTTTCACTCCCTTCACTTGCTTTTAACATTCAATTTTAAAATGAATGTATTTTCTAAACGAAAACCACATACACTGTCTGAAAATTTGATCAATCAAGAAAAGTTTCTATTTTGCTCCTTCGAAATTTCATCAGTCACTGTGATCGAAAACAAACGTCAATTTGACCCCACTAACAATTAGAAAATTGAACAAACGTTCCTAAAATAAAAGTTTTCAAAGGCAAAATGCATTCCTGTGTGGCCAGAATAAGTGACAGCAGGTAGCTTATATCAAGCTACCTGTCTATGACCAGGGAGTCTGTCATGGATAATATTATATTACAGTCCTGTGTGAAAATATGCAAAACAGCGTTTTAGGTCTTTTACATTTTTTTTTCTTTAAATTTGATCTCTGATTCTGATGATATGTACCAGATTCAACCTCTAATAGTATATTCCTCTTCTGTCTGTTATTCTCAGAGTGAATTTGATATTTTGTTCCCTAAGCATATAGCTGGTTATTTATATTTACTACTGTATAGAGATCTTCAAGAATAAATTATCTTCTTTTAAACTTTACATATTAACTTACATATTAACTAAATTATACAATAAACTTTTATGAAATTTTTATCAGATCAATCAGATTAATCTAAATAATAATCGGCCAAGTAATCGATTATAAAAATGCCTACTTGGCACACCTATTTTTGGGCAGTTTCTCCTTTTCTTCTTTGCAGGACCCCTCAAGCATCCATCAGAGATGTTTACTCGGGTTCAAGTCTGGGCTCTGGCTGGGCCACTCAAGGATATTCACAGAGTTGTCCCGTAGCCACACCTTTGTTATCTTGTCTGTGTGCTTAGAGTTGTTGTCCTGTTGGAAGATGAACCTTCATCCCAGTCTGAGGTCCAGAGTGCTCTGGAGCAGGTTTTCATCAAGAATGTCTCTATACATTGCTGCATCTTTTCCTCAATCCTGACTAGTCTCCCAGTTCCTTTCCACAGCATGCTGCTGCCAACACCATGCTTCACTAGGGATAGTATTGGCCAGGTGATGAGAGGTGCCTGGATTCCTCCAGACATGACGCTTGCCATTCAGGCCAAAGAGTTCAATCTTTGTTTCATAAGACCAGAACATTTTGTTTCCCATGGTCTGAAAGTCCTTTAGGTGCCTTTTGGCAAATTTAGGTGGGCTGTCACGTGCCTTTTACTGAGAAGTGGCTTCCGTCTGGCCACCCTACCATACAGGCCTGATTGGTGGAGTGCTGCAGAGATGGTTGTTCTTGTGGAAGGTTCTCCTCTCCCCACAGAGAAACGCTGGAGCTCTGTCAGAGTGACCATTGGGTTCTTGGTCACTTCCTTGACTAAGGCCCTTCTCCCCCGATTGCTCAGTTTGGCGCTGTGGCCTGCTCTAGGAAGAGATCTGATGGTTCCAAACTTCTTCCATTTGCGGATGATGGAGGCCACTGTGCTCATTGGGACCTTCAATGCTGTAGAAATTTGTCCCCAGATCTGTGCCTCGGTACAATCCTGTCTCGGAGGTCTACAGACAATTCCTTGGACTTCATGGCTTGGTTTGTGCTCTGACATGCACTGTTAAAGCGGTTCTGCACTCTGAAAAAAAAATTTTTTTTTTAGGATGTAATATAAAGTGTGCTTACCTTTATTAGGGGACTCACCTGTTCCATCTTCCATCTCGATCGCCGCCGGTTTTCGTCCGATGAAGTTCCTCGTCTTCTTCTTTAGTGCTGGGGGCCATCTTGCCTGTGGGCATGTGAAACACCCACAGGGACTTTAGATGGCCCAGCATGCACTGCCGTTACTCGCGCGTGCGCAGTAACGGCTCATCTGCCGAGATCTCACGAGATTTCGGCAGATGCGGCCGAAATCTCGGGAGATTTCGGAAGATGTGGCCGAAATCTCGCGAGATTTCGGAAGATGCCCGCACTGACTCCTGGGATCAATGACACCAGATCCCAGGAGACAGTGCGGCGTGACGACGATCGACGCAAGACCCCGCCCGCCGCCGCAGAGGGAGAAGACCGGAAGTCTTCAATTACAAGGTAAGTAAAAAAAAAAAAAAAAAAAAATTTCATTTAGTACTCTTTGCCTGATTTGGAAGGCAAAGAGATTTACTAAATGAAATGAGTGCAGAACCGCTTTAACTGTGGGACTTTATATAGACAGGTGTGTGTCCTTCCAAATCTTGTCCAGTCAACAGAATTTACCACAGGTGGACTCCAATCAAGTTGTAGAAACATCTCAAGGATGATCGGTGGAAATAGGATGCACCTGAGATCAATTTTGAGTGTCATGATATAGGCTGTAAATACATATGTACATGGCATTTTTTACTTTTTTATTTCTAATAAATTTGCAAAGATTTCAAACAAACTTCTTTTGTGTTGTCATTATGGGGTATTGTTTGTAGAATTTTGAGGAAAATAATGAATTTAATCAATTTTGGAATAAGGCTACATGTAACATAACAAAATGTGGAAAAAGTGCTGTGAATCCGGATACACTGTATACATAAATATATACAGGAAATTACTCTGATGCTGGAAACTTTGATTTTGATATTTTAAGCCACATTAAAGGGTTACTAAACCCTTGTTTGTTTTTTTAAATAACAAACATATCATACTTACCTCTTCTGTGTAGTTGGTTTTGCACAGAGTGGCCCGATCCTCCTCTTATGGGGTCCCTCAGCGGCGCTGGTAGCTCCTCCTCTTCTAGAATGCCCCACCGGGAAATCACTCTCCTTCGGGACACCCGTACGGGTGCGCTCCTGAGTCCTGCTGCTGCGTCTCTTGACACAGACAGCAGGACAAGGGCCCGCCCCCGACTCCCGCATCATTGGATTTAATTGACAGCAGCGGAAGCCAATGGCTGCGCTGCTATAAATCTATCCAATCAGGACACGAGACAACGGTCGGAGCTAGTGTGACCGTTCACGTCGTGGGAATTTCGGGGTTCAGGTAAGTAAAAGGGGGGCTCGGGGGAGCTGCTGCATGACATAAGGTTTTTCACCTTAATGCATAGAATGTATTAAGGTGAACAATCTAGAGGGTTTACAACCCCTTTAACAAAGATTAATATTTACTGCCTGTTTTGCTGTATTAAAAATGATGAATACATTAACTTTTTAGTTAAAATTAGCATTTCCGTGCTTGTTCCACTCATCTAGTGGCCTATTTTCATTGCAGCCTTTCAATGTACAAGCTTCATGATGCTTCGCAGCTGTAAAAAATTTGGAGTTTTGGCTCGCAATAATGTTGATGCTGGCTTTGATTAAACATTTTTCTGACTTTCTGCTGGAAGGAAAGCAATTCTCTCACACACGTACAAACCTTTGTTTTTTTTCCACAACACAATCCAAAGGCATTGCCAAATTCCAGAATCTCTTCATCGGTAAATGGGAGCAAAGTCTTCAGAAAGAAGTATTAGGAGTTGTGCAGGACAAAAACAAACACTTTATTCTGTATACAAAATTGTATGCTTGTTCTGTAGGGAAAAGTTGGCCATTCACTAACAGAAATTTAGGTGAGATCAGTGTGTGAGCTCCCCCGCTCAACAGAAGTCAATTGTTAAAGGGACATGTTGGAAAACTTTTGACTCTTTAGCAGTTGCATCCAATCAGCTTCAGTCACTGATCAGTGTATCCTGACCGTGGTGAGTGCCACATACAATGTCCCAGCAGGGGCACACAAATAAGGTGGCTGGAGGAACCTTTTTTTTTGCTGGCTGAATGTAAAAAAACTAATAGCGTATGACTAGCTTATTGAACAGTTGTTACCAGAACCCAGTAGAGAGGACCCTACACTATGCTTGAAGCACTTACCCCTGGAAACCACCAAATTTCAATAGCACTTATATATAGGTGGGTTAATAACTGCCTGCTCCACAAGACCAGCCATCCACCAGACTTCCTGCACCAAAAGACCAGCTAGCCATAGTATCACACCAACAAGATCAGACATCAAACACACAAGGCCAACCAAGGCTGGGAAAGGAAAGACTAAGGCAAGCCTTAGATGAATTCATTTTCTTTCCTGCAACCAGCCAACAGAAAATAATGATTACTACTAGCCGCTATTGCCACCGGCAGTAATCTCATGTCAAAAATCCATCAGGCTGGTTGTACTAAAGTTGATCAATGGATCGATTTCAGTACAAACAGCCTGTCCATATTGAATCCATCCATCTATGACCGACTCAAAACAGTTTTTCCACACTGCATCTGTACACTTGGAAGAGATGATTAAACGATTAGGGTAAACTGTCACTCTACTGTGTCAGCAGTTTGGTTCTAGGCATATCAACATGTGAACCTTGAAGTATACGTCTTTCATGTTTTAGATAAAATATATATTTTTATTAGTCCGTGCCCCATTCTGGAGATTTTCCTTTCCAGTCCTAGCAGAAAATAAGGGGAGATCTTTTAAAAGCAAGATGCCCCTCTTAAAGCGGAAGTCCCACTAAAATATATATTTTTTTAAAAGTCAGCAGCTACAAATACTGCAGCTGCTGACTTTTAAAATAAAGACACTTACTTGACCCAGGGTCCAGCGATGTCGGCACCCGAGGCCGAACCATCCCTTGGTCCTTGGATGTTGCCGCCATCATCTTCGGTAAGGGAATCAGGAAATGAAGCCTTGCGGCTTCACTTCCCGGTTCCCTACTGTGCATGCGTGAGTCACGCTGCGCTATCCCACTGGTCCCTGCGGTCTCTGGGACCCGTGTGCCTCCCAGCAGACAGCGCGGGAGGACGGGAAGAGGCATAGATTTTCGATTGAATGTAATTTTATTGAATAAAAACCACATACACCGTTAGAAATTTGTTCAATCAAGAAAAAAATTTCCATCCTGCTCTTTCAAATTTTTTCATCACTGGTCAAAAATGACTTGACCCCACAAACAATTAAAAAAAATTAACAAATGTTCTTAAAAAGAAAATTCTTGAACATAATTCTACTAGTGTATAGCTAGCTTAAGACAGTTGTCACCAAAACAGTTGTCTCTATTTGAAAATGTTGGATATTGGATTTGCCATAATTTTCAATATAGAAAATGGTCACCAAGACCAATTGAGACAAAAAATCTTGCCAATGGTGACAGAGTCCGCAATAAAATCCTGACAGAGTTTGGTGAAGACCAGATTACATGGGCAGGCAGGGCAGCAGTCTGTAACCTTTTTGTTACTCTTTTTAGTATTACTGAGAGTCAACATTATGATGTCTTGGTGACTATGTTCCAGATCTTGAGGGAAAGATAGCGCCGGACCCATCTTACTAATATTGTTAACTTAAGGTATTGATGTTGGTGTAAATGATCTGGTTCCTGGGCAGCGGCTTCTACACCCCAGAGAATCTTCATCATCTCTTTGGCTTGTAGTGTATTGTAATGAGAATTTAAATTGGAGCACCACACCACTGTTAAGAGATCCAGATACAACTTTAATCCATTAAAAGTCAGAGGTACAATCCAAAAAAGTATCCAATGTGTTTCGGGGGTCTAGGTGCCCCCTTCATTGGGGCTACAAAGAACATAAGAATATTTCCATATCAATTTGATATTGATACAATGTCCCCTCCACAAAACCAAATAGTGCAATCGATTGATGCTACTTTTTTGGATTGTACCCTTGACTTAATGGAATAAAGTTCTATCTGGACCTCTTAGCAGTGGTGTGGCGCTTCAATGTCAATTCTTGTGTTTTTGTCAGAAACCATTAAATCAGGCCAAGACAGAAGTATAGTTAAATTACACTTGTTTAATAATAAAAGTAAAAAGAACAAACGTAGTCAAAACATAGCCAATATTCAGTAACCGGGAATGGATAGTCAGCCAAGCCAGAAGTCAGGGATCAATGTAGTGGAACAGCAAGCAGGATCTGGAGCCAGAAGGGATGTCAGCAAAGCAGGTCTTTAACAGGATCGCAGGAGATAGTTTCTGTGACATTGACCAAGGCGAAGGCAGAGCTCCTCTGGGCTGGACAAGTTAAGTAGGCAGGACTGACGAGCAGAATATCATCAACAGCTGAGTAACTGTGGAGATAGATGGGAGCTGGCAATTAGCCGACAGCTGAGCGGCCAGCTCAGAGAAGGAAGGGCTGAGCCTAGCCCTGACAGTTTTACACCTGGCAGCTCTGTCGCATGGGCAATACAATAGAAAAAAAGAAATGCCCCAAAAAAGTTTCTGTGCATATATCTGGCCTTTAATAATATGAGGACAGTTTTAAAGAATTTTTTAATTAGAGAGGGTTACAGTTTTTCTAAAATGTATTAATGATGACCATTGCTCCTTTGTAAATAACGCTTAGCAAAGGGGTTAGGAAGCTAGGACAGCTTATATTAATGGATTTTTGCTTAGCCACGGTCATGTGTGGATGGTGTGCTGTGTACAGAAAAGACATCACATAATGGTCTGCACACAACATATGGCGTGTCAAACTTCAGAAGGAACGCATTCATAATTGATGAGCTTATAACATTCTGTGCCTCATCTGCTTCACACACAAAGGATGCTAATGTGCTTACTGTGTATGTTGCTTATCATCAGTGAAGAAGATGCATTAGTTAAGCAGTGGTAATCAACCCTGTCCTCAGGGCCCACTAACAGGCCAGGTTTTATGTATTACCTTGGGGAGACGTGGACTAGAATACTGCAATCACTGAGCAGCAAATTATATCACCTGTGATGTATTTCAGTTATCTTGCAAACCTGGCCTGTTAGAGGGCCCTGAGGACAGGGTTGATGACCACAGAGTTAAAGAACTGCAAATAAACCTCATAAATCAGTAATATGCTAAATGAAAAGCAGCAAAGTTGTGAATGATTTTCTTTGGATGTACTATTTGGAAGAAAAAAAGTACATTCTATCGTTTTTGGCCTGTATGAGCATATAAAGACTGTCTTGATCTACATTCAGAGAGTTCCAGACACCAACAAGCCAACACACACAATTCCACCCAACAGTGAACCTCCTTCAGTGAAAACAGACTTGTCTTGGAGCAAGTACTGCAGATGTGTTAAAGTAAGAATAGTTCCATCATCTGAATTATCCGTTAACCAATGCGGCCAAAGCATAGATTTTCTAAGTTTTGCTGCATGACCAGATTCCAACATTTAGGCATTTATTTTAGTGCAGGTGGTCAAGAATAAAGTTAAAAGCAAATAAGGTGATATGATATATAGGAGACTGAGTAGAAAAAGGCAGCCTTTTTTGTATTACCAGTCGAAGTGCCCCTGGAAGTGGGACAGGTGGGGATGTAGTACAGGAGGAACACAAGTCTAAAGCTGGCCATGCAGGTTCAGTAGGGACTGGCGGAATTTTTGATCCATCTATGGGTAGGCAGAAGTGGATCTCTTGATTGACTTTTGCACAACCAGCTTGTTAGGTTTTGTTTTTTTCCGCACAATCAGCGCTGCCGCCTATAGCCGGCAACACGATCATTGTATTTTAGCCACACTCAATAGAAAAATGGTACAAAAGTGACTTTGCGCATAGTAAAAAACATAAAAGTGATATCAAAATTTACATAAAGTGCTACTAAAGTGCTACTAAAACCACAGTGTTCCCTGTGTTAGTAAAAAACTTTACAATTCATAATGCTGAAGCAATAAATCAATAAATATTGGGATGAATAAAAGGTGAATCAAAACCACTAAAAATAAAGTGATCTCTGTTACACAGCTCTAACAGAAGTGTAATAGTCCGTGCCAAAGATGGAGATGTTTCTATATTGGGTAGGGCTCAGATGCCTCTCTTCTAGTCTCTAGTAGTGTTGACCAGGGATGAGTGATATTGTGCAAAAACAATTCTAGGCTAAGCTCCCAGAACTCTCACCTGCAAATTTCTTTGATACTGCAAATAGAACAAGTACTCTTCTCCACTGCTGGTCAGCCTCTGATGTACTCCTCCACGCGGTGGGCTATGGACCTCGAGTGCCCCAACCTATTGGTCTAGTCCGCTGTGCAGACTCATCAAAAAAAGAGAAGGGGATGGAGGGCAAAGGAGACTCCCATAGTGTAGTATTTAAAGTTAAATAGAGTAATTTATTTAGATAAAAAATGCGCCCTTACACATTAAAAGACAATAATAAGCAAGGAACAATAAAGGCGATGTGAAACGCCACTCTCACTGCACTTCCGGTTGCGTAATGACGTCCAAACCACTCCCTATGCGTTACGTCACACGTGACTTCTATAGGGGAACCTGATTGGTCGTGGTGTGGACGTTTAAATAGGATCCAGACCGGAAGTTGATCTACGGCCATTTTGTTGTGGATGTAAACATTGGCGGCCATTTTTGAATGAGATATAAAGGAAGTAGTGGCGCGCAATAAATTTAAACTAAAACACAACGATAAAAGGTAAAAGGTATTAAGAAAATAAAGTCCTGGCTAAAAACACATAGCAGACATCAACAATGGATAAAAACGCATCAAGTATGGATAAAAGGCGCATCAAGTAGGTATTCACAATACATCCAGTGGTGAATAAAATGATAAGTAGTGTTCAAAATAAATATAGCAGTGATAAGTAGATCAAAGGTTGGTGTATAAAAGAAACGTGCCTTGACGTAAGGTCACTAAATGAATATGTGCAAGCAAACAATAAGTGCGAGCCAGAAACTATGAATAAGTAGCCAAAAGTTGGCTCAGTATAAATACTCTTAACAGAGTGCCGTAACAGGTGAAGGGACCCAGAGAAAAAAGAGAAATGCAACTAAATATATGCGAAATTAGATTGGTAAGACAAATAAAGTGCCGAGTGATTAAAGTGAATGGAATCGCATAATATATCGTCCAGGAAAAAGTTCATATCAATATTGAGTGGAATGGTAGTTTCTTCAGTCAAAGGAACGTGGCAGTGCTGCAGTTTTAAACTGGTGAAGCAATGTGAATCTGTGACTTTCTTGTGGTGCTCCTTATTCTATGTGATCCTAGTGGGGATAATGTGGATGGCCCCTTACCTTACAGCTGTAAGGTTACAGCATGAGTATAGAAAGCTTTATGGTCCTTGGTGACCGTCCTCCTAGCGTTCCCAGCTGGGTGCCCCAGGTCCTTATAGTAGCAAATCCTAGTAGTTTTGTCCTTACAGGTGGGCGAAGGTATTTCCAGGTGGGGGGGGAGGGTTGCCTCAATGTATATAGGGAGAGGAAATAACCTCATAGTGTAGTATGTTTTTTTGTAAAAACGATTTATTGCACAGTAATGGTACAGTAGAAATGGGTACTCACATTTAAAAAATACAATCAGACAGAATAGGAACGAGCAGCGAGCTCGATGGCGTCACTTCCGGTCAGGTGTGGTGAGATCCCGACGCGTGTTCGTCACGGGTCACGTGACTTCATCATTTTTGAATGGTCTCCACGTGTCAAACATCGGCGGCCATTTTCAGAGAGATATTTTTCAGCTCCCGGGTTGGGAGCTTAGCCTAGGATTGTTTTTGCACAATATCACTCATCCCTGGTCAACACTACTAGAGACTAGAAGAGAGGCATCTGAGCCCTACCCAATATAGAAACATCTCCATCTTTGGCACGGACTATTACACTTCTGTTAGAGCTGTGTAACAGAGATCACTTTATTTTTAGTGGTTTTGATTCACCTTTTATTCATCCCAATATTTATTGATTTATTGCTTCAGCATTATGAATTGTAACGTTTTTTACTAACACAGGGAACACTGTGGTTTTAGTAGCACTTTATGTAAATTTTGATATCACTTTTATGTTTTTTACTATGCGCAAAGTCACTTTTGTACCATTTTTCTATTGAGTTGTGTTTGTGCACATTTTTAGATTTTGCAGCAGGTATTTATTTAATATAAGATACACAGGGTTATCTATATTAACTTAAACATCTATTTATTCATTTATTATATCACCTTGATTTATGTGTATTTATTCATTTTATTAGCATATGCACTACCGTCACTTTCGGTGAGGATATACACATTACACAGTTGGATAGTAGCACGAAGGACACAACACATTCATTTTAGCCACACTGTCACAATACAATAGCTCCATTTGAGGGATTGTCTCATCAACACCAAATGTGTTGATGGGGGAATCAAATTATTTTGACCACCAATGTCCCCAGAAATAAAAATGAGGGCAAATCTAGAACTCTGAGTTACCACTAGAACAGGAACAGAGGGGTCAATTTTTATTGGGAACCCTTGCTCCGATGACCATTGTTTAAGAGGGAATTTTCTCAAACTGGAAAGCTATCCTCTCACTTCCTGTTGAATCTACAGGACACAAAGTGAAGGGAATCTCCCTAATGAGACAGAGATGGAAAACACCCTTATGCCCTGTACACACGATCAGACATTCCGACAACAAAAACCCATGGTTTTTGTCTTGCATACACACGGTCACACAAAGTTGGTCAGAAATTCCCAACGTCAAGAACACGGGTGACGTACAACACGTACAACAAGCAGAGAAAAATGAAGTTCAATAGCCAGTGCTGCTCTTCTGCTTGATTCCGAGCATGCGTGGCACTTTGTGCGTCGGAATTGTGTACACACGATTGGAATTTGCGCAAACAATTTTGTTGTTGGAAAATTTGAGAACCAGATCTAAAATTTTGTGCGTCAGATGGAGCCTACACATGCTCCGATCGCACATTTTCCTTCGGAAAGTCCGACCGTGTGTACGGGGCATAACTCTATACAAAAAGTATGGTCTTGGAGGTTAAATTAGTGTCCAGGCATGGGAGGATTAAAAGAAAATTTAGCTTGTCTCAAAAAAATAAAAATAAACACCCCAATCCATCATCCATAGTCCCCTAATCCAAGTGCTTACTTACCTCTTCATGAGGGCACTGGCTTCTTTGAGCTGATCACATCTGCATCAGTAGGTTGCCAATAAAAGTTACTATCATGGAGTATGCATAAGTATGCACATGGGTGGGGAGGTTCTAGTTTAGATCAGGGGGCTAGGGAAGGTGTTTTTTTTATTTTTTTCAAGTGGTGCTTAATTTTTATGGGAGACCACAAGCCCTTCTACACGTCAGTTCTTCAATACAGTGACTGTTTAAACTTGGTATATTTTTTACTTATGCAAATCTTGATATGCTCGGGACTTACTGATGACGGAGCTAATTTAACCTTTACCATAGAGCTTATACACTGGTAATTGTTTTGTCTAAGCTAAGTGTTTGCAGCCGTCCTTCACTCTCTTGTAATAATACTACTTTGGTGGTAACCTCACACCCGAAAAAAAAATTCTGGATGTTGTTTTTTACGTCATAGCTAAACTGGTCTTCACTGTGGGAAAAAAGATAGATCAGGTTTCACGATACAAGAGTTTCCCTAGTCTGCTCTATAAAGGTTGTGGAGTCCTTAAGACCGATGTGGTTACCCCCTTTTTTTTGTGATTGTCAGACACCACCAATTTTTAATCCCCAGGTATCACAGTGATGTACACTCTGAGGGATACACATAGCATGGGGGACCACCTTTCATGGTACCGTCTTCCGATGCTACACACATTACTATACATATCAGGGAGGTTGTTAAAGTCTGTGCATTTGAAATCATACGATATGTGTTGCCTGATTACCAAGTATAAGCTTTTTACCAAAAGCTTTTTCCTAATCTCGGAGAGCTGGTCCATAGGTGTGTAAATTTGTTGACCATGGTTTTTAATATTCTATATGTGCAAAAAAAAATGTGTCTAATTGTTACAAGAGGCAACTTGATTTTTGTTTTGATATATAAGTGTTGCGGTCTATTGAGCCCATACCCCAGGTGGATTTGAGTTGCTGACCAAGATACCTGCAATGGCAAAGTACAGCAGGTTCCCCTAAATGGCAGCCCCAACAGCAGCCATTACTTACCTTAGTTCCCCCATTACTTCATCTGGCCATCTTTTAATGGACAATTAGCGAAGGCTTCTCTCCCAGAAATCAAGTGCCCCTCACGTTTTATATAAACTGACCCTAATGATCATGGTCTTCCTACCTGGAAAGGCCTGAAGAACCTACTAAGGAGGCTTCAGATTGAGCTGTAGCTGTCATAGAACTGTGAACTTCATCTGCTCATACCACATTTTGTTGTACTTCTCATGTTTTTTTTTTTTTTTTACATATAATATATGTATGTCATTATTTGATACATAGTTACATAGACTGGGCTTTGAACCCTAGTTTTCCACTGCTTGTATTCATACAGTACAGTGCACCACAATAGAGAACAGGAAAAGCTTTACAAATGCCCATATATGGTTGATACATAGTCTTTAAAAAAATAAATAATGGTAACGTGACAAGGTCTCGCAAGTTTGTGGGCATTTGCTTTAATAGGCATTTTTTTTCCAAAACAGTCTCCTCATTTTTCCCTATAATCAATGTACACTCGAAAATGTCAAATGCTCCCAAATGTTGAGTTTATGCGCATCAAGTGTTTTTTCGGCCCGAAAGCTCCTTTCAAAAACACACTTGTGATGGGTTTTTTTTTTTTTTTTTTTTATCTGAAAACGCTCCTCTGCAAATATGTCTGTAAACACCAAATGTGCACGAACAAATAGACTAATATAGAATTGCTTATACAGGGTGAAGCAAAATGCAACTCCAAAAGCCTGTATAAGCAGCATTTTTTAAGCTCAGTGTGCATGAGGCCTAACAAAAATGTAACATGCCAAAATGAAGAAAAAGGCTGCACACCAACATAACGAAAGTCCATTTATTGAGTGATATTAAAAGTGCATGACACACTTCATAGGTACATCAGCTGGTAACAGAGGTTGACGCGTTTCACACAACTATGTGTCAGAAACCATGAAATCAGACCGAGACAGAAGTACAGTTAAATCACACTTGTTTAATAATAAAAAAAGTAAATAGAACAAACGTAGTCAAAACATAGCCAAAGTTCAGTAACCGGAACAGATAGCCAGACAAGCCAAACGTCAGGGAGCCAGAGAACAGATAGCCAGACAAGCCAAACGTCAGGACGAGCCAGAGATGAGCGTAGCTCGGGACCCGGTGCGAGTGCCTGGCGGCCGCGATGTCCACCGGGCACCCACGATTGCCCGTTAAAACAACGGGACCGGGCGGGACCGTGGAGCTGGAGCCAGAAGGGATGTCAGCCAACAGTCCCCTCCCCCTACAGTTAGAATCACTCCTATAGGGACACACATTAACCCCTCCAGCGCCCTCTAGTGTTAACCCCTTCCCTGCCAGTCACATTTACACAGTAATCATTGCAATTTTATAGCAACGAGCTGTGTAAATGTGAATGGTTCCAAAAATGTGTCAAAAGTGTCCGAAGTGTCCGCCGCAATGTCGCAGTCACGAAAAAAAAAAAAAAAAAATCGCAGATCGCCGCCATTACTAGTAGAAAAAAAAAAAATTCAATAAATCTATCCCCTATTTTGTAGACGCTATAACTTTTGCGCAAACCGATCAATATACGCTTATTGCGATTTTTTTTACCAAAAATATGTAGAAGAATACGTATCGGCCTAAACTGAGGAAAAAAATAGTTTTTTTTAAAGTAAAAAATATTGTGTTTTTTTTCAAAATTGTCGCTCTTCTTTTGTTTATAGCGCAAAAAATAAAAACCGCAGGGGCGATCAAATACCACCAAAAGAAAGCTCTATTTGTGGGAAAAAAAGGACGTCAATTTTGTTTGGGTGTAACGTCGCACGACCGCGCAATTGTTAGTTAAAGCGACGCAGTGCCGAATCGCAAAAAGTGCTCTGGTAAGGAAGGGTGTTTAAAAGCCCTGTATTGAAGTGGTTAACAGGAATGCAGGAGATAATCAACATCACAGAGACTAAGGCAAAGTGGGCTTAATAGCATAAGCAGGCAGGACTGTGTGAAACTGTGTGAAACGCGTCAACCTCTGTTACCAGCTGATGTACCTGTGAAGTGTGTCATGCACTTTTAATATCACTCAATAAATGGACTTTCGTTATGTTGGTGTGCAGCCATTTTCTTCATTTTGGCTGATTACGGCAGGCGAGCCGAGCACCCACAGGAGTTGTCCCACCCCACCTTACTACACCTGATGCCGTGGCTTTCCCTGCTCTTCAAAAATTTAACATACTGCAGTTTTCCAGTCCTTAGTTTATGGCAATAGCGCCTGCAAACTGCCCCAGTGTGAAAGGGGCCTTAGATGGAGTGGCTACATTAGTTTGCTTTTTTTTTACTTTATTTTCACCTGGTGATGCTCCCAGTGACAGCTTCTGTAATATGCCTACCGCAGAGCAACGTTGTCATCCTAGGACAGTAAGCCCTGTTTCAAATGGGCTTCAGCTTGTATAAGAGCAGCGTTTTGACAAAGCATTTGCAGACCTATCTTTATTAAAACAGAGGGCACATCTGAATCCGTGTCTAAGAGACCTCTCCTTCTCAGGGGCAGGTCTCTCAGCAGGGATTTGGATGTGCATTGTTGTAATAATAAAGATTGTTGTAGGAAGTGATGTCAAAGTGCGACCTTGTCTTCAACTTTTAATAGTACCGTATATACTAGAGTATAAGTTGAGTTTTTCAGCACATTTTTTTGTGCTGAAAGTGCCCCCCTGGGCTTATACTCGAGTCATTCACTTTTCTTCAGCAGAGAATGACATTTTCCGACATGACTTTGGGGCCTTGTATCTCGGTAAACCCAGTGGACCTAGCACTACGACATATCCAAATTTGGGGTTCCTAGCACCAAGTGGCCCCGAGATACAGGGCCCCAAAATCGGTCAACTGTGTCCATCTGCAGCAATGTCATTTCGGGGCCCTTTGGGTCCAGAGACCCCAAAACTTAACTTTGGGGGACCTATGGCATGCAATTTGTGAATGGGGAAACGCAATGTGTTGTGGGACACAGTTCCCATAACACACTGCGCCCCATTCCATAGAAGACGGAAGGAGAGAAGATCACCGCGGCGCTGGAGGAGGCAGATGGGCACAGTGAGGCTGCAAATGGGCACAGTGAGGCTGCAAATGGGCATTGTTGACCCTCTTTTACACTTACAGTAGCTGCGCATTTCTCACCCTAGGCTTATACTCGAGTCAATACGTTTTCCCATTTTTTTGTGGTAAAATTAGGTGCCTTGGCTTATACTCGAGTATATACAGTATGTTAAACATATCAAAATAGGGGGTTACCTATCCTTTAAAAAAAAAAAAGAAGAAGTGTACAGCAATACTTTCCAAGTTCACAATAGTATTCAATTGTTCAGGGAGCCGAGTAAAAAGAATGACTGACCTAGAATAAATGGGTGGAGGTACGCAAAGGGTTAAAGTTAGATGTGAGTTTAATTTGCTTCATGGCATGCATGTGATAGAGCCACAAGAGGATAGCGAGCTCTTGGCAGTATATGAGCCTCAGACATCTGGAATACAAGCCTTTAAAAAGGAAGCTTAGGCCCACACTCTAAGCTCTGACATGGTATCCTGCAATCCTCCCTCCAGGCAGTGTAGTTTTGTTTTCTGTGTTAGATTATGCCGAAGAATAGCGAGTAGCTATAGTCAGGGAAATCTCTTTATAGGAAACCTGCAGGAAGGCAACCGTTGGAAGCCACCAAGCTTATTAAAAGTGTAATTTGGCCCATTCTTTGTACATTTTGCGTAGCACACTGAATCGCTCAAACCTCAGATTTTTACAGTTGTATCCCGATTTTGGAAACTCTTACAGTTAGCACACAGAAGTAAAAAATTGAAATCTCCATAAAGGGATGACTGCTCCAGAGACAACCTTCAAATGGTGGGACTTGAGGAAATTCTACCTCAGTTTCTGTTATGGCCTCAGGACAGAAACAAGGTAAAATCCCCACAATGAAGACACAAATCCATGGAGAAGAGCTCGTTTGTGACCAGCGACAGTGAAAACACATTATTTGTTGTAAAAAGCTGGAATTGAGGAAGAGACAAAAGATCAGAAACCCATCAGTTATGTGAGGCGGCACAGCTTGGAGGTGCTATGCGGTAACTGGCTCATAACACATTTTGCCAATGGTCAGGATCTTTGGCACCTCTGTTTTGACTGGATTATGGATGCTCCTTTATAGCCTCTTGTAAACGTAGCATTTGTGGAATTGAAATGTAGATTTACTTAAAGTACAGCATTTGCCATCAGCATCTAGTCCAAAACAAAGGCTTGTACTGTGTGTGAGAGGCGGATGTAGGCAAAGCGGTGTACCCATAGGTTGCTGCCTACTTCTAGGTTTAGGGCGCACACGTACATGCCCCCTGGCCAGCTCCCGCTGTGAATGTATACAGTTGGAGTCTGTCAGCAAGTCTTGCCCAGTGATTCATGGCCGGGACATGCTGATTGGCTGTGTGCAAACACAGCCCAGAGCTCTTGTGTTAGTAAACAACACAGAGTTCTGTACCTAGGGTGCAATCTGTCAGTCCATGTCAGTCTCCCCCCCCCCCCCCAGCATTAGTTAGTGTCAGATTGACCGCCACACTATCTTAGTCCCATTATAAGTTGCTAATCACCGCCAGTAGCAATTCCTGTATTTAGGCACTATAACTTTCACACAAATCAATCAACACTTATTGGGATTTTTTTTTTTTTTTTTTTTATCAAAAACCATGTTACAGAATACATTCTGGGCAAAACTTACGTACATTTTTTTTACTTTATTGGCTATGTTTTATGGCAGAAAGTAGAAACTCTTGTTTATTTTTTTCTAAAATTTTCTGGGGCTTTTAACCCCTGCTAGCACCCGTGTCTGTGTTGCGGCGTTGCCAAATCGATTTGGCAGCGCTGCCTACACATTTCAATGAGCAGGGCGTTTTGGGAGCAGTGTATATACCGCCCCCGCATCGCCCCAAAGATGCTGCTTGCAGGACTTTTTTTTCCTGTCCTGCAAGCGCACTGCCCCAGTGTGAAAGCACTCAGGCTTTCACATTTGGGAGGCATGAGAGGCACTTTTCAGGCACTATTTTTAGCGTTAAAACACCTGAAAAGCACCCCACTGTGAAAGTCCCCTTAAAGTCGTGCAGTGCCGAACAACAAAAATGGCCTGGTCATGAAGGGGGGTAAAACCTTCCAGAGCTCAATTGGTTAACAAGGAAAGGAAAGGCAAGGTAAAAGGACAATGGTGGTAATCAAAGTGCAATGTGCCTTAGCACAATTTGACTTCGCCCAAGCCGTTATTGGGTACATAACTTTGCACTGGGCTGAACAAATTCCAAGAGTGATACCTTATTTCTTTCAGTGCTTTATACTCTTGTCGGTAGTCTACAGATGCTTAAGCCTCCTGGTAGCTTCCAGACTAGGTTGACAGAACTAACCAGAAGCAGCCTGATAGGACCTAGGCTGGCATCACAGGTCTGACTAGCTACTGAATTCAATAAAAGCATTTTATGACAGGTAGGGGGTGCTGAAATTAATTGTTGCATCGATGCATTGCGATTTGGGTGTCCCTAATGCGACATTGATGCATAAGGACCGGAAAGTGATTGCTGGGTGACATCATCCCGACTTGCCCCGCCCCTACCGGGAGAGTGCTCCAAGCGTATTGTTAAAATGACTTTGTTTTAATAAATGAATGATGTGCCCCGCTGTATGTGCTTTTTAAAAAAAAATATATCACTTCATACCAAATTTCACAGTACAATACATCCCGCTCATGTAATGGCCCGGCCTGGCCCGCCTCTCTCCGCTCTCCTCACGTCTCTCCTGAGTCCTGACATCAGCAGGGAATTTTCATCCCTGCCCGCTGACTATAGCTATCATATCAGAAGAGAGGCGGGCGAGCTGAAAAATTTAAATAAATAAATAAAAAACAAACACACACAGATCGACGCTGTTACTAATTAATTAACTAATTAACTAATTGTTAATAATTAAAATGCCATAAAAAACTATCCCCCATTTTTTAGATACTATGAATTTTGCACAAAACAATATACACTTATAGCGATTTTTTTTACCAAAAATATGTAGAATGTACATATCGGCCTAAAAAAAAATTTGGGGGATGTTATCGCAAAAAAACTGTCACTCTTTTTTTGTTTATAGCACAAAAAATAAAAACCGCCAAGGTGATCAAATACCACCAAAAGAAAGCTCCATTTGTGGGGGGGGAAAAAAAAAGTAAATTTTGTTTGGGTACAACGTTGCACGAGCGCACAATTGTCAGTTAAAGCGACAGTGCCGAATCACAAACAGTGCTCCGGTCAGGAAGGGGGTTAAGAGAAACTATGCCCACAGGTAGGGATTGTAGACCATGGCTGTAGTGCCTTTCTAAAAATTCTGAGCACTGTTAGGTGGGCTGGGGGCACATCCAATCAATCAATCTTACATTTAATTCTCAGTCAAATGCAAAAATAATCTACAAGTGTATCTCAAAATTAGAATATCAATAAGTTAATTTCAGTAACTCAATTCAAAAAGTGAAACTCATATTATATACATTCATTATACACACAGTGAAATATTTCAAACATTGTTGTTTTAATGTTGATGATTATGGCTTACAGCTGGTGAAAACCCCAAATTCAGTATCTCAGAAAATTTGAATATTACAGGTGCCAAGTCCTGCTGGAAAATGAAATCAGCATTTCCATAAAGCTGGTCAGCAGAGGGAAGCATGAGGTGCTCTAGAATTTCCTGGTAGAGGGCTGCACTGACTTTGGATTTGATAAAACACAGTGGGCCAACACCAGCAGATGCCTTGGCTCTCCAAAACATCACTGACTGTGGAAACTTCACAATGGACCTCATGCAACTTGGATTCTGTGCCTCTCCACTCTTCCGCCAGACTCTGGGCCCTTGATTTCCAAATGAAATGCAAAATATTCCACAATTCGTGATGATTTGGGGAGCCATGTGGTCTTCTGGTGTTGGTCCACTGTGTTTTAAGTCCAAAGTCGGCACAGCCCTTTACCAGGAAATTCTAGAGTACTTCATGCTTCCCTATGCTAACCAACATTATGGAGATGCCGATTTTATTTTCCAGCAGGACTTGGCACCTGCTCACACTGCCAAAAGCACCAATACCTGGTTTAAATATCATTGTATCACTGATTTACCAGCAAACTGGCCTGACCTAAACCCCACAGAGAATCTGTGGGGTATTGTCAAGAGGAAGATGAGACACCAGACCCAACAATGCAGATGAGCTGAAGGCCGCTATCAAATCAACCTGGGCTTCCATAATAACACCTCAGCAGTGCCACAGGCTGATCGCCTCCATGCCAAGCTGCATTGATGCAGTAATTCATGGGAAAGGAGCCCAAACCAAGTACACAGTGCATACTATACATGAACATACTTTTCAGTAAGAGGTGTGTGTGTGTGTTTTATATGCACTGCTGAGGCACAAGCAGGCTGCATGATGGGCACTGGTAGGCTGCATATGATGGGCACTGGTAAGGCTGCATTGATCTCCTGTACCATGTCCCCAGTCTCGGACCATCTCTGTATAAACATTTTTTTATTTTATTTTTTTAAACAGTCACTTTCAGTATTGGTTTTCGGCCTAGTGTATTTTTCATTTCCGGTATAGGCACAAAAAAAAAAAAAAAAATTTGGTGCATGCCTAATCAGCACTGTTTGATTGCTCAGTTCAGAGGCGGCTAGGGGTGCAACGGATCGTCACCGATCCCTGATCCGAACGGGTCAACCTGTTTGAATGGGCACACCATGCGATCCGTGTAGCGCTCCGCTGCCTCGGCCTAGCTCCTGAGCGGCGGCCATCTTAGTAGACCGGGTGGCCGTTTACCACGTGATCGCGTCGTCAAATGACAGAGCGATCACTTGTAAACAAACCAGCGTCATGTCATGATGCCGGTTCCTCTCTACCCGCTGTGTACTGATCTGTACAGTGGAGGGGAGAGATTGGATGGCAGCAGCACTGGGGGCTGGATCTGTAGTGCCCACAGCGCTGATCTGTGACAATTGCAGTCACATCCATGGATCCATCCCTCCATACTCTGCAAATACCCAGCCATACTCTGCAATACCCTGCTAATACTCTGCCATACCCAGCCAATATTACAGTGGGGGAGATGACGTGGATATGACAGTGGGGACTATATGGTGGTGGAATTGTCACAGGTTTTTGCAAATTCAATTATTATTTGCTGATCCCAAAAATGATCCGATCCGTGACTCTGATCCGAGGAACGATCCGATCTGAGTTTTTTTGATCCGTTGCACCCCTAGAGGCGGCAGGGGGCAGATGCAGCATCCACCTAGGTTAGCAGAATTTTAAGAAAACCCATACTTCTCTTTTAAAACAGGAATACATGTAAGCAGCTGTTCCGAGACAGTATGAATATACTACTAAAAAGGAAACACTTGACCATCAAAACTGGAGAAAATCCAGAACTCAAAACATAAGCCAAAACACAATGTACAAACTCAAAAAGGACACAAACCAAAAACCAGCAGCTGCAAGCATTACATAAACAGAACAGAACAGAACTCCCCCCCCCCCCCCCCCCAATTAATACTAATCTCTCAATGAAATTTTGTCATTTAGATTCAAATATTTTAATCCTTAGCTAGGATTTTAGGCATGGATTGCTGTATCCAACTTTTGTCAACTAAATGGTTTGTAAACCTCAGACATGAAATAAGCATATCCCTCTATAGCAGGGGTGTCAAACTCAATTTTATCATGGGCCGCATCAACATTATGATTGTCCTTAAAAGGGCCGGTTGTATCTGTAAGATTAGATGTCCAGCACATCCCCTCCCCTTACATTAGATGTCAAGAGCCACCGCACCATCAGAAGTTGGAGTCCCCTACTCTCCCCAACATCACAGTGCACCCCCTTTTCTTTATGCTGCTGCTAGGAAGAAGCTGCTTGAAAGCAGAAAGTAGGGGTCTGGAGCTCCCCTGCAGCTGCAGGAGAGGTGTGAGGGCAGCATGAAATGGCCTGGAGGGCTGGATTCGGCCTGCGGGCCTTGCATTTGACACCTGTGCTCTATTGTATGCACATGTCTCAATTAAGCACTAGGTGTCATTTCTGTCTGCTGATTTGTTCCTCTGCTATCAGCATAAGTCAATTCTGACAAGTTTTCCTGACACCACAAAAAACACAGTGACAGGTGAGGGAGCTCCAGCACACCGCCTGTGATTGATAGTATCTCCGTTTCTGTGTCCCTTCTCTCCAATCAAGTATCAGAACTTCAGTAATTTCAGCTTTCTGTCCCATTTTCTGACAGCTCAAACTTTATAAGTTCTGGGATTTTGAACAGATAGAGAAGAGAAGACTGCAGATAAACAGGTACAACATGGAGGATTTGTTTAATCTCTGTGCAGGCTAGTCACATCACTGGGTGCATGTAAGGGTTTACAGCCACCTTTTAAATATAATAAAAAAAGGCCAGGCAAATACCTTTTTTTTTAAAACAAAGACTCTACTGTGCTTCAACGTAACAGACAAAATGCTGTGCACTATATCTGTATTTTTAACCACTTGCTGACCGCCTCATGTCCATATATGTCGGCAAAGTGGCACAGGTGCGCAAAATCCCGTATGGGTACGTCAGTCCTTTAAGAGCCGCACGCCCACTGTACGTGGCCCACGGGCACAATCGCCACCGGCAAGCATGAGCGCCAGCACAGGGATTTGTGTGTGTAAACACACAAATCCCTGGTGCTGTCAGGAGAGGGGAGAGGGGACATGTCGTTTGTTCCTAATAAATAGGAAGAATGATACGTCTCCTCTCTTACTCAGTCCTATCCCCATACAGTGAACACACATTTAACCCCTTGATCGCCCCCTAGTATTAACCCCTTCCCTACCAGTGACATTTACACATTGCACTGATCGCTGTATAAATGTCAATGGTCCCAAAAATGTGTCAAAAAAAATAAAAAAAAGTGTCTGATCTGTCTGCTGCAATCCCGATATATATAATACACAAAAAAGTCATAAATCTTTCCCATAGTTTGTGGACACTATAACTTTTGCGCAAACCAATCAATATACGCTTATTGCAATTTTTTGGGTAGATTTATTATAGCAAAAAAAATTATTTTTTTAAAAATTGGCAGTTTTTTTGTTTATAGCGCAAAAAATGAAAACCGCAGTGATCAAATACCCCCAAAAGAATTGTAATTGTGGGGAAAAAAATAAAAGCAAAATTTCGCTTGGGCACAGCATCGCATGACCGCGCAGTTACCAGTTAAAGCGCTCTGGTCAGGAAGGGGGTAAAATCTTCTGGGGCTGAAGTGGTTAAAAGAAGCTTTCCATAATGAACTAAATACCCCATCAAGGATCTGCATTTCATAACAAAAGCAAAACTCCAGGAACAGCTTTTGTTTCAGACCTACCCAGATATGACAAAAAAAAAAAAAAAAAAAAAATTATATATATATATATATATATATATATATATATATATATATATATATATATATATATATATATATTATATATTATATATTATATATTATATATTATATATTATATATTATATATTATATATATATATATATATATATATATATATATATATATATATATATATATATATATACACACACACACACACACACACATACACACACACACACACACACACACACATAATTTTTAGGGTCTTTGTACACCAAATGTCATCTGTTACATGGAAAAAGGAAATGTCTTCAGTTCAGTATACATGCATTTTTTCCATATTGTCTCTTAAATAAACACCCAATAGATCTTATGAAAAATGCAAATAAAATAAAGATTAAAACAAACACCTGACGTAAATGGACGACATCAGTTTATGTCCACAAAATCAGAAAAGGATGCAAACCTTTTCATTTTTTTCTGCAGACATAAACAGACTCGAATCTAGACAGATGTACGTTTAACGCCGCCCCCTCAAACATATATTGTGGTTCAGTCTGGAAAAACTGACTGATCGATCCCGACTGAATGCCTGTGTGAAAGGGCCCTTAGAAGCAAGAAAAACACTTGGGTTTTGAAACCGTGTTTAAATGGAAACTTGTCACAAGAGAACTATTGGGGCTGCCACTGCTAACAGGCCCAGCATACAAAAAACAAGTCAAAATGGGATCAGAAATTTTGATCTGTATACAAAGTTTTGCATAAATTCTGACCACTTTACTATATTTTTTTAGTGTTTAACCACTTCAGTCCAGGAAGGTTTTACCCCCTTCATTACCAGGCCATTTTTGCGATACAGCACTGCTTTAATTTAACTGGTAATTGCGTGGTCATGCAACGATGTACCCAAATAAAATTGGTGTCCTTTCTTCCCCACAAATAGAGCTTTCTTTTGGTGGTATTTGATCACCTCTGCAGTTTTTATTGTTCATTCCATTCCGGCATCTGCCCCATCCAAGATGGCCGCTGGGCGTCCCCACAACACCACTTCAGCCGGAAAGACGTCATCGGCTGGACCGTAAATGACCTCTGCACACCGCCCTTGGCTTCCTCAGACAAATCAGAAAGCCATGGCTGACCACTCAGCAGGTGAGTGCACTGCACCACATACACAAGGACAGGGTTCAGCCGTCTTCCATGGTTGCCCTCAGGACTACCAACAAATACACAGGCGAGAGGGTCTCCCAGCCGCCCCTGGGCAATTCCCAGGGGAGCCCAGGCTAAGCCTTTCATCTGCTCAGAAACACTGCCCCAGGGTAAAAACAAACATTTAGTCCAGGAGGCCCCAGCCACCTAGCACGAAGGCCTAACAGAGAATTAGAAAGGAAAAAAAAAAAAAAAAAGAAACTGGTGATACTGTCTGGCCGGAGGAAACACAATAACCGAGGGACCATGCATAGTGCCTGTCCTTTTAAATGAATGTGGATTTGCATTTCCTGTGCCAAGTAGGAGGATCCACTATCATAAAGGCTGTCCTAGAAGATGACTTGGGAAACCATGTTTTCCTTTCTGCTAGAATACATATCCAATAACAAAAAAAAAAAAAAAAAAGTAAAATAAAACCAAATTTCTTCATCCATTTAGGCCAATATGTATTCTGCTACATACAGTATCCAAACACCTTGAAATTTTCCACATTTTGTCAGGTTACAACCAAAAAAAGGTCAAATTTATTTTTTTGGGGGTTATGTGATAGACCAACACAAAGTGGCACATAATTGTTAAGTGAAAGGAAGATAAATGGTTTTCCACATTTTTTACAAATAAATATGTGAAAAGTGTGGCGTGCATTTGTATTCATCCCCTTTACTCTTATACCCCTAACAAAAATCTAGTGGAACCAATTGCCTTTAGAAGTCACCCAATTAGAAAATAGAGTCCACATGTGTGTAATTTAATCTCAGTATAAATACAACTGCTCTGTGAAGCCCTCAGAGGTTTGTTAGAGAACCTTAGTGAACAAACAGCACCATGAAGGCCAAGGAACACACCAGACAGGTCAGGGATAAAGTTGTGGAGCAGTTTAAAGCAGGGTTGGGTTATAAAAAAAATAAAAAACATCCCAAGCTTTGAACATCTCATGGAGCACTGCTCAATCCATCATCCGAAAACGGAAAGAGTATGGCACAACTGCAAACCTCCCAGGACATGGCTGTCCACCTAAACTGACAGGCAAGGAGAGCATTAATCAGAGAAGCAGCCAAGAGGCCCATGGTAACTATGGAGGAGCTGCAGAGATCCACAGCGCAGGTGGGAAAATCTGTCCACAGGACAACTATTAGTCGTGCATTTCACAAATCTGTCCTTTAAGGAAGAGTGGCAAGAAGAAAGACATTGTCGAAAAAAGTCCCGTTTGCAGTTTGCGAGAAGCCATGTGGGGGACACAGCAAATATGTAGAAGGTGCTCTGGTCAGATGACACCAAAATTGAACTTTTTGGCCTAAAAGCAAAACGCTACGTGTGGTGGAAAACTAACACTGCACATCACCACGAGTTGGTGGTGGCAGCATCAGGTTGTGAGAATGCTTTTCTTCAGCAGGGACAGGGAAGCTGGTCAGAGTTGATGGGAAGATGGATGGAACCAAATACAGGGCAAGCTTAGAAGAAAACCTGTCATGCCACGTACACACGACCAGACTTTCCGGCAGACTTGGTTTCAACGGAATTAGAAATAGAACATGTACATGTATGGACCAAATACGACGCAAAGGCAGCTACTGGCTATTGAACTTCCTTTTTTTAGTCCGGTTTACATCATCACATTAAAAAAAAAAAAAAAAAAAAAAAAAAAAACACTTTCGTCCGTCGGGAAGACAGTCGGACCTAGTTTGCCGGAAAGTCCAGTCGTGCGTACGTGGCATTACGAGTCTGCAAAAAAATTGAAACTGGAAAGGGAGGTTCACCTTCCAGCAGGACAACGACCCTAAACAAAGCCAGAGCTACAATGGAATGGTTTAGATCAAAAGCATATTCATGTGTTAGAACGGCCCAGTCAAAGTCCAAACCTAAATCCGTTTGAGAATCTGTGGCAAGACTTGAAAATTGCTGTTTACAGACGCTTTCCAATCCGACAGAGCTTGAGCTATTTTGCAAAGAGGAATCAGCAAAATTCTTTACTCTAGATGTGCAGAGCTGGTAGAGACATCCCCAAAAAGGCTTGCAGCTGTAATTGCAGCGAAAGGGGGTTCTATGAATATTTTTCAAGGCACTGTATTTTTGGTAAAAAAAAAAAAAAATCCCAATAAGTGTATATTGATTGGTTTGCACAAAAGTTATAGCATCTACAAATGATGGGATATTACATTTTTTTTACTAGTAATGGCAGCGATCATCGATGTTTAGCGGGATTGTGGCAGACAAATCGGACACCTGACACTTTTTTGGGGACCAGTGACAATCAATACAGTAACCAGTGCTAAAAATATGCACTGTTACTGTAATGACACTGGCAGGGAAGAGGTTAACACCAGGGGAAATCAAAGGGTTAAGTGTGTCCCTGGGGGGGTGCTACTGTGTGGAGATTGCTCTGACAGGGAGAACACAGATCCATGTTCCTGCTTAGCAGGAACACAATATCTCTATGTTCTTCCCTGTCAGAACAGCGATCTGCCGTGTTTACACAGGCGGATCGCCATTCTGCCTCTCTGGGGAATGATCGCAGGTGGCCGGTAGGCATGGCGTCCATCGGACCTTCTGATTGGCTCCCCCTCTGCTCAATCGGGGCGCAAACGCCGCCCCAGAGGCTACTGTGGGAAGCAACGTACAGGTACCTAGTTTCGCACAGCTGGGCCGCTATGCCACAGTAAATGTGCGGAAGGCGGTCCATAAGTGGTTAAACCAAGAAGTAGATAGGGTTTGTTAATCAAATAGTAACCAAATAAAAAAAAACAATAGTATTCTCCATATTTCTCTTATGACAAATTTCCTTTAAATTGGAACAGCTGCCAAAAATGTAGGTTACAAATTGAGTAGAGCAGGGATGGAGTCTCAGTCATGTTGTTGTTGGTGTTCATACCACCATTAAATGAGACAAAGAAATGTGGGGAATCCATCCATCCATCCAGGACATGACTAATAGAAAATAACTTTCTCTCCCTACTGGGGTTGATTCCCTTAACCCTCCTATTTGGAGACAGACGACACTGGTACAGGAAGGAGAAATCTCATCAGGTTTACTTAAAAACCTACAAATATGGTGGTCCTAATGCTTCCTCTCTCTATCCGAAAGAAAATCTGGCTTGGGTGTCGCAAATAAAATTTCCTTAACTGATAAATATAGTTCAGGACCCACAAAATAAAAAACACATTAGTCTGATTCATCAGCCATCTTCTACTTTACTCCATCAGGTACTCATTGCACACAGCTTTAAATAGTTTAAATAATATATTAAAATTTATAAAATAACAGTAAAAAGCATCTGAGAACTCTGCCTGAGAAGGTAGGTCTGCAAAGTAAGTTTATTGCCCCATTTTTTTTTTTTGTTTGTTTAAAACGTAGAATAAAAAAAAAAAAAAAAAAAATCCTCCTTTAAAAATGTTCCATTGCAATAAACCATAAATGAGTTGTGAAATCCCTTGTTGAGCATGAAATGTAAAGTAGAGAAAGTTGTAGAAAATATATTTTTTTCCCATTCCAGGAAAACCTGACAAAAAAAGGCAGACAAACATAGTTAATTTTTGGTATTGAAAATATCCTCTTTGACCGTTTCATACATTTAGAAGGTTTTCTGGTTTAGGGTATCCAAAAAGAACAAAGTCTGGTTCATATAGTTTGTAGAGCTTTTGTCTCCATTCAAGAGGGATTTTGGAGAACCAGTCCTCCTCCCAGCTACTAGCAGTTCTGTTCCGATAACTGGGAGGAAACTGGAAGAGGGAGTCCATGTTTAACTGCCTTAAAAGTTGAGATGCATCTTCATCAAGAGTCTCCAACTTGCCTATGAAATCATAATCAATCTGGCAAGGATGACAAAGGCGGTAAATTTGGCGCCAGTGTTCGTTGAAAGGCTGCTGTTCTTCAGTTCGGGTATCTAAAAGGTACTGAATAAACTGAGAGAAAGATGGTTTGGCTCCTAAAGAAAAGGCCTCTCCTGCATTAGTGGGAACACTGGATCGGTTGGAGAAGCGGGTTAAGATGGGTATAGCGAAACTTCGGTAGAAGTCTTCATTTTCAAGCTCAAACTTACTGCGAAAGGCAGAGATAAGACGAACGAAAGGATCTCGTACAAAGATAAATTTGGTGTATTTTTTCAATTTGATCTTCATCATGTGCCTAGAGAACTTCCCATACCTTCGCCAGAACTTGTTAAAAGTTAGATGACTACTGCTATTGTGGACATCCTCCCGGGGAATAAGTAGGGGGTCTTGGTAGGGAACACCCTTTCTGTCCAAGAGACTCTCACTCAAGACAATCATTACCCTCTTCCAGTTGGTACAGGCTACTTTTGGAACATAGCAATAAATAACACCATGTCGATCATCCACGATTAGGTGATCCAATTCCTTGTTGGGAATGTCATCAAACTCCCGGTTCTTCGTCGGGTAATTGAAGCTCGAATTGCCACATAACCTGTGCAAAATTAATTTTCTCTCCTGCTGCACCCGTTCCTGATCTTGCACGGCCTCCTCAAGTTTTGTTTTAGAAGACCAGTCATAGCCTCTAACATTTTCCTCCAAGCTATTTGGCCCTATCAAGGTCTCTTTTTCACCCTTTGCGCTTTGAAAATCATCCTTTGTGGTTGCAAAGTTAAGAAAGCCATCCAAAAACCTGTCAATGTCAGAGGCATGTTCATTTTCTGTGGTTGGAGAGGTTGTTGTATGCTCCCCACCTGAGTGTGCAGGGAAGGATTTGGAGAAGGAAGTGTGAAGATTAAAATTGGCTGTTCCAACATTGTCCCAGTAAACGATGATGAAAAGGATCATAAAAACAGAGCCCAGTACCACCACAAAGCAAAACAGGCGTGATTTAGTCATTCTTGTGCAAACTGTTTGTCGAACGTCTTGTCACAATGCTTTCACAACAAGGTTCCCCATTCTGAGTCTGACGGAATCAACCTGGAAAACATGAAATTTATGTCATCTATTGGCAATGATAATGTAACAAATCACACATTGCAAATGCAATAAAAAAAAAAAAAGAAGAGAAACTAAAAAATGTTTTTTTAATTGCATATTCAAAACTATACATTTTTTCTTTAGCCAGCTTACTAAAAATATAATAATTTTTTCCGGAAAGTGTTTGAAAAAGGCAAAACATTTATAAAAAAAACATGTCATACTTACCTGGCCTGTGCAATGGGTTTTGGACAGAGCAGTCCCCATTTTGTATGGGCAATCGCACTGCACGAAAAAGCCATTGGTTTTAGGTATTGGCGCATTTGCACGAGGGCTTAGTATTGACAATCCTACTGCTGAAGTAATAAGTACCGAATGCAGTATATCTAGCTTCAACTTCCCGTGTTATTGCAAAAGCACACAAAAACTACAATAGCCATAATTGTAAGCAGGACACACTATAAAACCTTTACAGCTCTTAAACTTTACAATTGAATCAAACTGAATGCCCTAAGATAATTTTTTCTTACCTCTGGTGTGTGACATGCATAGTGTGTGAAGGCTCAATGAGGCTGGAGTGCACTGCTATGCCAGCCATTAAAGCTGGCCATAGATGGATAGAATTTCAAGCAAAAATTCTTAGGAAAATTTGTATAAAAATTCTCAGAACATTCTAATATTGGTCGAAAGATTGTTTGCTTTTAACTTTTGACTTAAGAACAATTGGACTTTTCTATACAAAAAGCACATAGACTGTTCGAAATTTGTTCATTATAGAAAAGTTTTCCATCGCACTTCTTTGTATTTTTTGTCACTGCGGTCGAAAACAACCAATCGATTTGACTAATGATTAGAAAAAACACTTTTTAAGCTGACCATAGATGCATGAAAAATGGTCTGGTTCAGCAGGAACTAGACACATTTTGATCCATGTATGGACACTGTGGTTGTACAAAAGTCAAATTTATTGATCAACTTCTGTACAACTGCCTGTCTGGAAAATTTCCTCTCAATCAGCGCTGTAGACTATAGCCTGCAGCACTGATCTGTGTATTCTGATGGTGGGGGGGGGGGGAGAATCCTCCCTGTCAAAATACAGTGACAGCAGGAGTAAAGCCATCAGCCATTGGGCTTTTCCCACCCAGCTGCAAAAATCCTTGACTGCTATGCTGTCGAAGCCTGGCCATAGATGGGTAAAATTTTGAACAAAAATCCTTAGGAAAAAAAAAAAAAATTAAAAAAAAAAAAAAGGGGGGGGGGGGGACTCCTATGGCCAGCTTTAGAACATTTTCCTAAGAATATTTGTTCTAAAAATTCTACCCATTTGTGGCCAGCCTTGGACAGAAAAGCAGTCAAGGATTTTTGTAGCTGGGTGGGAAGAGCCTAATGGCCGATCAGCGACACTGTCCGAGCTTTGTGAGAGGCCAGTCTAAGCTGTGTGGGACATCCTTCTGAGGGTAATCTAAACAAATAGATGGGAGCTTATCAGTTATGTGGAGGAGTCTGGTACTACTGCTCTTTTGGTGGCACCATTTGATTACTGTTCTGGGAGAAGCGCACATAGACCACTCTCATTAGGGGGTAACATCTGTTTCGGTAGGCAGAGCATGAAAGTGGATGGTGTCACCTTGGCTATCTAGAAGACTCAATTTTCCATCACGGGTTGTGGGACTACAACTCTCCATTTTATCTCTTTTTATATTTGGACTTTTCAGCTATCTTTGGTCACACATTTATAAATTTATATGCACTATATCGAAATGAGGTTTGTTTTAAATCACAATTTATGCGTTGGAGCGCTCGACTAATTGAATTTTGTATTTTGGGTATCAAGACACTGTATAGCTGCTGTTTATATTTTCTTTTATCTTAGCATAGGTTTATTATTATTTTGAGATCAGACACTATTTTCCCCATCAGGTCCCGTCTCCTTGCGATTGACAGCAGGCAGATCCATAGCCAATACACAGTCTTCTCTTGGTTATGGAATCCGCCCACTCTCTATCACAAGAAAAGGGTTGACCTGATGAAGAACTAGACCCACTGTCAGCATCACTGGTATCTAGGAGGCTGTTGTCTATGAAGCTGGCAGTGTCCTTAGCAACTAGTGACAGATGGGGAGGGAAAGGGGTAGTGGTGCCAAGCATGTACTCTGCTGGTATCAGAGAGTTGATCTTAATTACCCCCAGATTCCTTATTTACTAACTGGAGGCAATTACTTTTTATTATGTTGCGGCAATATCACCACTTTGTAAAAGTGATGCTATTAGGAACTACCTGAATCTGCCTCCTGTGTCGGTAAAGTTACCAAAAATGGGCAACAGGGATTTTTGAACCTGGCACAGGCCAATACCGCTAGGAAAGCTTTATGGTTTTACTGGCTTTCCCCAAACATACTCTTTTTGAATGACAACCAGGGTGGATAAAAATCAATGATTTTTTTATTTTTATTTTTTAATAATTTGGATTTTTTTTAATAAAATGCTTTTGGTGCAAAAATCTATCTAGAAATAGTTTTCTATTTAGGATTCAATAATAATTTAGTTTATGCAGCATGAAATGGAGCTTCGTTATATAGCATGAGGCTGTGTATTCTGAAATATTTACATTTTTGGTAAATTCATTCAATGAATCCAAGCTCTGCAAGCTGAGAGAACATGCACTGCATTGATGCAGTTACACAATTTCACAGTAACCATGAGATAAAAACAAAGTTGAGGAATATTCCTTTATCCCACTGTTTTGCAAATCTATGTACACTACAAACTGTATGATTGAATTGCTTCCGATATCGCCGTTTTACTAACCTGACAGCTTATTATTCTAAATAGGAAACCTTCATTTGCAAATACAACTACCAACAAGAATAAGTACTTACAGTTAACCGCTTGCATAATGACGGCGGCTGGTCGGCTCTCCTGCTCAAACCCCCGTAGGTGTACGTCGGTCTTTGCATAGGAGATAGCGGGCCCGCCGGACTCAATGTCTGCCGGCAACCCCCGATCGCGGTGTACAGAGGCAGAACGGGAAACTGCCTATGTAAACAAGGCGATTCCCTGTTCTGCCAGATGACATGTCAGAGATCTTGTGTTCCCAGTGATCGGGAACATCGGTCTCATGTCCCTGGAAGCCCATCCCTGTACAGTTAGAACACTTAACCCCTTGATCGCCCCCTAGTGTTAACCCCCTTCCCTGCCAGTGATAACTTTTGCGCAAACCAATCTATATAAGCCTATTGCGATTGAAAAATATATATTGGCCTAAACTGATAAATACATTTGTTTTTTTATAGATTTTTTTGGATAAGCATTTAATTTTTTAATATTCGACCAAAAAAAAAATATATATATTTTTTTTTTTGCGCTAACAAAAAAAGACAAAATGCAGAGGTGATCAAATACCAATAAAAGAAAGCACTATTTGTGGTAAAAAGAAAAGTCAATTTTATTTGGGTACAGCATCGCACAACTGTCAGATAAAGCGACGCAGTGCCGTATTGCAAAAAATGTCCTGGTCATGAAGGGGGGGGCAAATCCTTCCGGGCTGAAGTGGTTATAGAGTCTTTTCAGATCCATCATGGCATCGCCTGTTAGTGGGCATCCACTCACCTGCTGCCACCACGTCCCTCACCTTGTTGGGTCACTGCTGCATCACCACCCGTCCCATTAAAGTGAATGGGACTGTTGGCAAGTCAACAGCGGATCAGAGGAGGAGCCACTGCGGGACAGAGATGGCAGTTGCTCTTTAACCACCTTAGACCCGCGCTATAGCCAAATGACGGCTACAGCGCGGATCTATTGTGCCGGGACGACGTCTATTGACGTCGTCCCGGACACGAGCTGCCTGCGCGCCCCCTGAAGGGCGCGTGCGGCGCGCTCTGTGATCAGCGAGTCTGTGAGACTCGCTGGATCACAGATCAGAGTAAGGGGTCGATCCCGACCCCTTACCATGTGATCAGCTGTCAGCCAATGACAGTTGATCATGTGATAGTAACAGAGCCGGTAATCGGCTTTTTTTCATGCTCATTTGTGTCACCTGCCAGTGCTCATCTGTGTCACCTACCAGTGCCCATCAGTGCCACCCATCCGTGCTACCCATCAGTGCCATCTTTGTAGTGCCCACCAGTGCCACCTATCAGTGCCCACCAGTGCCGCCTATCAGTGCCCACCAGTGCCGCCTCATCAGCGCATATCAATGAAGCAGAAAAATTACCTGTTTGCAAAATTTTATAACAAACTATTAAAACATGATTTTTTATTTTTTTTAATTTTCCATCTTTTTTTGTTCAGCAAAAAATAAAAACCCCAGCTGTGATTAAATACCACCAAAAGAAAGCTCTATTTGTGGGGAAAAAAAAAATGATAAAAATGTGTTGTATGACCGCGCAAGTCATTCCAAGTGCGTCAGCGCCAAAAGCTGAAAATTGGTCTGGTTACGAGGGGGGTTTAAGTGCAAAGTAATCAGGTGGTTAAATATTATAGATTTAAAATCGAGTCGATTTTAAATCATAAATCGTGCCTTTTTACTAGTGATTTAACTCAAATCTACCCTAACGACAACCCAATACACAAATACAGTAGACACAACCACACACGTGCTATAGTAAAATAGAATGGATGTGCATTGTGGTGTGCGGTGATGCCAACAATAGTACATGTGAATTTTTATTGGGTTCAGAGCTCTTTCACAATTAATGAGCAGTCTTAGCATTTTGCGTTTGGTGGAGAACCACTTCATACCTGTATACCATCCATTAGGCTACCACAAATTCTAAAAGTGAATCCATATGGTCACTGGTGGACTTATTTAACCTTTTCATTTTTTATTTGTGAAAACGCCTTGTACTTGCTGATCTTCTGTGTATGTTGTATTAAAAAGTGGAAAATGATTTAAACTATCGAATTTAAAAACAGCATGCGTAATAAATGTTTTACTAGTGGCCAGCATCAATCATGTAAATGAACCTCAGACTGCTGATTTTTTCCCCCTCTAGAAGTAAAATTCTAAGTGAAAGAGGCGAATTCCATGCACAGTCTAAATGAGAACAGCTGAACACTCCAGCAATTTTGTGGATATGGCTGAAACTGTTGTTTACTCAGACTAAACTGGCTATGTTGTAGAAGGCACTGAACCCAGGGAAGAAATAGAAGATCTGTCCACGTGTCACAGATAAAAACTATCCATAAAGCTGCTCTCTTTTTTAAAATGACCTCAGAACTGACATTTTTACATGTAAAAGTACTACAGTACTAACACATCATCTGCTTAAAGTGCATGTATCCACCCAAACATGAGGGGGAATTCCCATCTTAGACACTTGTCACCAGAACATCTGTTCCCACTGGGAGACGTCTCCTCATCCCCTGCTCTCATGTCTTTAAATTTTGGATTTTCCCCTTTGTCCCTGTGACAAAAGGTCACATGGACCAATAGAGGGGTCAATCTCCACCGAGGACACAGACTGCAATATAGCAAAGGATCTAATCCTTCCTTACTCTGTTATGAACTTTTTTTTTTTTTTTTAAAGAGATCAAGTTATAAAACTTAGGCTATGCAAGAATCAACGTTTATGGAACCCTGCCATAGGATAAAACAAAGCAAACCTTTTCTGGCCTCTCCAGAAAATGCTAGTTGAGAAAGAAAGTAATCATCTTCAAAAAAAGTGGCTGGTGCTTGAGTGAATACTTGTGATAAATATAAAAAAAATAAAAAAAACAAAAAAACAAACAGTGAATCTTCACGCATGAACCCCCCCCCCCCCCCCCCCCCCTTAGGTCCGCACTCACCAAAAAGATGTACCCCCTACAGGGGTGAAAAGCATCACAATGGAGTCAGCTCTTTATCCGGAGTTCCCACCTCATCATCCACGGTCATTGGGTGTGATCACATATGAATAGGTAAAGAAAGAGGACATCACATCATGTAAATCTGCCGCTACTGATGAAGTTTGTGTGACGAACAGCGTAGGGAGGAGCTTACAGCGTCACTTTCGTTTTGGAGTTCCTGGTCTCCAAATCGCAAGGCGTCCCAGACAAATCATTATACAGCTGTACATTGTTTCGCAGCACTATTTAGAGGGCTTTTTATTAACCTTTTACTTAATAAATTTGACCATATAAATGGGATGTCCTCTTTCTTTACCCATTCATATGTGATCGCACCCAATGACCGTGGATGATGAGGAGGGAACACGTGACAAAAGAGCCGACTCTATTGTGAGCCTCTTCACCCCTGCAGGAGTACATCTTTTTGGCGAGTGCGGACCTGAGGGGGGGGGGGGGGGTTGTAGCACGTGTGAAGATTTACCGATTTTTATTTATCACAAGTATTCACTCAAGCCCCAGCCACTTTTGAAGATAATCACTTAGGCCCCTTTCACATCGGGGCGTTTTTCATGCGGTGCAGCGCTAAAAATAGCGCCTGTTCACCGCATGAAAAAATCCGGCCCCTTTAACTCCAGTGTGAAAGCCGGCGGGCTTTCACACTGGAGCGGTGCGCTAGCAGGATGACAAAAAAAGTCCTGCTAGCAGCATCTTTGGAGCGGGATAGGAGCGGTGTGTTCACCGCTCCTATACCGCTCCTTCCCATTGATTAGAATAGGAGACCGCGGTAAAACCGCAGCAATACCGCCGCAAAGCGCCGATACGGCGGCGCTCTGCGGGGGGTGTTTAACCCTTTTTTTCGGCCGCTCGCGGGGGGTAAAACCACACCGCGAGCGGCCAAAAACCGCGGTGAAAACGACGGTAAAGCAGCGCTAAATATAGCGCTGCTTTACCGTCACCGCGGCTCACCGCCCCAGTGTGAAAGGGGCCTTATGTGAAATTATGAACTACGATTCCATGCTGATATATTTGTTTATATATTGAACATTTTGTTGATTTATACTATAAGCACTTTGTTTATACTTATATCAGTAATTGATAATAGACAGTAGAATTGTGTCTGCACACTTCACACACTTACACATTAGTGTGTCCTTGCCACTTAAAAGTGATATTACACCATTTAGCTATTCAATTTCTTACACAACTAGCATCAAGCAGCGGCACTTCACCCCCTTGTTCCTTTAGAACACATACATACATATATTAGATAGATAGATAGCTGCGGGGCAGGGAATGCCTTGAGCCGTCATGACTGGCCGTGTGCAGTGACAGCTTCCCAGCAGGATAAGTCAGGTGGGTTCAGATTAGGACCCAAACACAACTGAGCTCATCAATGAATACCCAAGTACTGAAGGCAAGCAAAAAGTATTTTCAGGAGGTTGGCAATGTGTGTAGTCTTATTAAAGCCCCTTTCACACTTGTGCGACTTCAAAGTCGCACGATTTCAAGGAATGCCTGTGTAAGTGGCATCAAAATCAGACCAAAGTAGTGCAGGGACTACTTTGAAGTCGTACTAATAGGAAATCATGGAGAACGACTTATGCCACATTGCAGTCCCAAATCGTGTCGTATAAGTGTGAAAGAGGCCTAAGGCTTTTACCTCCCCTATCTCCATAGCTTTACTTAATTTAGTCTTAGCCTGACACTTTAGCTTCAGAAGTAAGCTGAACACTAAATGTTGGCCATAGATGGGAGTGATTTTCTTTCCTGTAACCACAGGTTGCAGCAGTTTAGAGACCACTGCTGTACACTTTGAGCACACAGGCAATTTTTGCTACACAGATCATTGCCTATGATCACCACGCTAATAAATAGTTAGGGATCGCTACACATGGGTAACAATGAAGAAGTGTAGATTAATCATCATTAGTAGCACAATGCTCCAAATTTGGGTGATAGATTGCCTCCACATGCTACACTGTATAGGTGCAGATCTGCAGAATTTACTAAAGGTCAGGAGAGGGGCAACCTGAGACAATGGCCACTGTAGCTAAAATCACCCATGTGCTCCCATCCTGATTTTTCCATAGACTACAATGAGTGGTGAAAACATTGAATACGCTAGGAAAAAAAAATTAATTATTAATATTTGAGATGGTGCCACATCCCTTGGCCAAGTATAAAGAGTCCCAGTTGAAAACAATGCAGTGTCCAAGAACTCTGTACTGGACCAATCAGCTGAAAAATACTTGGGAATGCTGCTAGCATGAACAGCCCCTCCAGCTGCAGGATTAGTCACACTAGGAGGACAGACAGTTGCTTTTCATGCACCTGTTCAAGGCAAACTTCTATATACGGGTCTCAGAAGAGAGATTTACAGCAAACACTTGCTTGGTTTCCAGCAAACCTCAAACCGCATTCTTAAAGCCATTAAAGGCCAAGTCCACCTTTTAGAAAGAAGTAATAAAGGCATGTTTATTTGCAGGAAAAAAAACATTGTGCATTTTCGATAGGAGCTTGCAAAGTGTTGCACCCACAAGCAGTGGATCATGGATGCAATGCCAGGCTCCTGCAGACTCTACCTCCAGTTCTATGCTCGTACCGAGGTTGGTACTTTCAGTTAGAGAGCTGGAGGAAGTAGACTACGAGTGCGGTGTATACCATGCTTGCATTGCATTGAAGACTACAAGTCCCTCTGCCACGGTGACAGACAGTACTTGTAGTTTATTCATTCACAGATCTCCATGAATGAATAAGAGAATGAATGAATAAAAAAAAAAAAAAATAAATAAATAAAAAAAAAATATTGTGGATGGAAATCAACAGAAAAAAAATGTAGTTAAAAACACAGGTTTAAGCCTAGGTTCACACGGACTGCGCGATTCCCGCATGTTAGTCCCGACTCCGGGGCGATTTCAGAGACATCTGTGCGGGTTTCTGCACAGATGTCAATGTAACCGAAATCGCCAAAAGTAGTACAGAAACTATCTTTGGCAATCGTTACGGCGCTGCACTGATTCGGACAGTGCCATTACCGCCGATTTGACCTGTCAAATCGCATTAATGTGAACCAGGGCTTAAATGCACAGTCCCATTATAGGATCAGCAATGTAAACTTAGTGGTAAAAAAACAATAGTTCAGTGCAAAGATGTGTACAAAAATTTGGTGGTGACTTGAAAAATTAAGACGTGATCCAGTACACTGCTCCAGAATCATCCACCGCACCCCTGTGAAAAATGGACATTCACCGGAAAAGCTGGCTGCTGTTACAGCAGCAAACGCGCTCAGTGTAGATCCACAATCTGTTGTGAGGGAAGGCTGTTCAGCAACTCACATCATCCAGATGTAGCTGTAGTATATAAAGCTCAACGGGAGCCAGATGAAGTCTCCGTAGTGTAGTATTTATTGGAATTGTATGTTAAAATCCAAAATAAAATGAATCATAAAAACAAACGACAATGGGTACCACTGCCGACCCGGTATCAGACAGAGCCCCGACGTCATTGTTGCGCTACATTAAAGATGGCCTAGGCTATAAGAAGGTTGGCAAGACCGTTAAACTGAGCTACAGCATGGTGACCAAGACCATACAGTGGTTTAACAGGACAAGTTCCACTCAGAACAGGCCTCGCCATGGTCGACCAAAGAAGTGAAGTGCACGTGCTCGGCGTCCTATCCAGAGGTTGTCTTTGGGAAATAGACGCATTGCTGCAGAGGTTGAAGGGGTGGGGGGGGGGGGGTCAGCCTGTCAGTGCTCAGACCATACGCTGCACACTGCATCAAATTGGTCAGCATTGCTGTCATCCCAGAAGGAAGCCTCTTCTAAAAAGATGCACAAGAAAGCCTGCAAACAGTTTGCTGAAGACAAGCAGACTAAGGACATGGATTACTGGATCCATGCCCTGTGGTCTGATGAGACCAAGATAAACTTATTTGGTTCAGATGGTGTCAAGCGTGTGTGGCGGCAACCAGATGAGGAGTACAAAGACAAGTGTGTCTTGCCTACAGTCAAGCATGGTGATGGGAGTGTCATGGCCTGGGCCTGCATGAGTGCTGCCAGCACTTGGGAGCTACAGTTCATTGAGAGAACCATGAATGCCAACATGTACTGTGACATACTGAAGCAGAGCATGATCCCCTCCCTTTGGAGACTGGGCTGCAGGGCAGTATTCCAATATAATAACTACCCCAAACACACCTCCTAGATAACCACTGCCTTGCTAAAGAAGCTGGTAAAGGTGATGTCTCCAGAGCTAAATCCTATTCGGCATCTGTGGGGCATCCTCAAAAACGGAAGGTGAAGGAGTGAAAGGTCTCCAACATCCACCAGCTCCATGATGTCGTCATGGAGAAGTGGAAGAGGACTCCAGTGGCAACCTGTGAAGCTCTGGTAAACTCTATGCCCAAGAGGGTTAAGGCAGTGCTGGAAAATAGATGGTGGCCATACAAAATATTGACACTCACTTAGGGGTGTACTATCTTTTGTTGCCAGCAGTTTAGACATTAATGGCTGTGTGTTGAATTATTTTGAGGGAACAGCAAATTTACACTGTTACACAAGCTGTACACTCACTACTTTACATTGTAGCAAAGTGTCATTTCTTCAGTGTTGTCACATGAAAAGATATAATAAAATATTTACAAAAATGTGAGGGGTGTACATACACACATGTTTTCTATATAGGGTACAAACTAAAGGGTAAACACATTTTAAAATACATTAATATCGGAGATAACGGTTTGTTTTCCAGGAGGAAACGGTTGTGCATGAACCTTCATGACTTCCTTTCAGTACAAGTTTTTTTTAGTCTGTTGTGGAGCAATCATTTCCTGTCCTTGTTCTTCAGAGTTAAGACATGTCACCAGTATTCTTAAAGCGGAGTTCCAGGCTAGCAGCTACAAAAAGTTTAGCTGCTGACTTTTAATAAACAGACAACCTGTTCCACGCTCCAGCGATGCAGCCGCACGGAGCCCCGCTTCTTGACGCATCCATTGGAACTGTGGGCACCCGGCCGTGACAGCTTGCGCCTTCAGGGCTGGGCACGCACGGCGCTCTCCCAGTGGACAGTCAATCTTCTGGGACCTGTCGCAGGTCCCAGAAGATTGCCGGGAGGGAGGTGCCGTCTAGGGGGAAGAGGAGGACTCCCAGAAACCCATGAACGTCCTCCCAGAAACTTGCTCCCGCGCGCCCCAGGACCACTCGGAACATCCATGACCGCCGGGTCATCACGGATCACGGTAAACAGCCGCTGATGGCGGCCGTTTACCACGTGATCGCTCCGTCAAATGACGGAGCGATCACATGTACACAAGTCACGTCATGACGCCGGTTCCTCCCTCCTCTCTCTGTACCGATCGGTACAGTGAGAGGGGAGAAGCGGAGAGGGGGGAGAGACGGGACCAGCGCTGTGGGCTGGATGTGTAGTGCCCACAGCGCTGGTCAGTGACAGCAATGCTCTGCCACCACTGTGCAATGCTCTGCCACCACTGTGCAATGCTCTGACAATAATCTTTAATAGAAACAAAGATATTTTTTTTTTTTTTTTTTTTTTACAGAATTTTCAGTATTTTTTGATTTATAGCGCAAAAAATTAAAAACCCAGCGGTGATTAAATACCACCAAAAGAAAGCTCTATTTGTGTGAAAAAAAGGACACAAAATTAATTTGGGTACAGTGTTGCATGACTGAGTAATTGTCATTCAAAGTGTGAGAGCACCGAAAGTTGAAAATTGGTCTGGTTAGGAAGGGGGTTTAAATGCCCAGTGAGTAAGTGGTTAACGGCTCTTTCACACGGGGTGGATCAGTGCGATCTCCGCTGAGCAGGAAGATGACAGGTCCGTCTCTGCACTCTATGCAGGGACGGACCTGTCAGAGCACCGCTCTCCCCTATGGGAGATCGGGTGACGACGGACCGTAGAGTCCGTCGTCGTCCGATCCGCAGACGGATAGAAAAATAGGGTTTTTCTCAGTCTGCAGAATCGGACACGGACCATATCGGGTGTCAGCGGATGCTCATCCGCTATCCCATAGGGATGCATGTATGTCCGTTTTCCATCCGAAAACGGAAGGATGAAAAACGGACAGACGGACCATCCGTGTGAAAGAGCCCTAATAGTTTGTTATAAAATTTTGCAAACAGGTAATTTTTCTGCTTCATTGATATGCGCTGATGAGGGGGCACTGATAGACTGATGGGGACAGATAAGTCGGTACTGATAGGTGACACTGATAGGCGGCGCTTGTAAAGGGCACATTGCAGTGATTGGGACGAATGTCCCTCTCATTGCCGTCAGTGATCGGCTTTTTCTTTTCTGCTGACAGCACAAGGAGGAAAAATAGCCGATCACCGGCTGTGTTGTCATCACATGATCAGCTGTCATTGGCTGACAGCTGATCACGTGGTAAGGGGTCGGGATCCAGTGGGTCTCACAGACTCGCTGATCACAGAGCGCGCAGGGGGCTCGTGAATGGGGCGATGTCAATGGACGTAGTCCCAGCAATGTAGATCCGCGCTGTAGTGTCATTCGGATCTCTACTGGTTAAAGTGGTATTGGAGGTAATTTTTTGTTTTTTAGAAATCGGATAAAAACAAAAGAAGAGATAGAGATAGATAGTGCATTCATAAAGTATTCAGACCCCCTCCATTTTTTTCTTCAATTTTGTTATGTTGCAGCCTGATACTACAGTAGTTTAAAATTCATTTTTTTCCCTCATAAATCTACACTCAGTACCCCATAATAATGTTAAAACTGAATTTTAGAAATGCTTGAAAAAGTGGAGAATCACATTGGCATAATTATTTAGACCCTTTATAACACTTGAAAAATTTAGCTCAGGTGCCTCCCACTTGTCTTGATCGTTGAGATGTTTATACACCTTGATTGGACAAGATTTGGAAAGGCGCACACCTCTCTATACAAGGCATACTGTATTAGAGCAAAAGCCACGAGGTCAAAGGAACTGCCTGCAGGGGTCAGACACAGGATTATTGCAAGGCACAAATCTGGGGAAGGCTACAAAAAAATTAAAATATGCTGCACTGAAGGTTCCCAAGAGCACAGTGGCCTCCATGATTCTCAAATGGAAGAAGTTGGGCACAACCAGGTCGCATCATGCTGGGGGGTGTTTTTCAGCAGCAAGGTACAGAGATATCCTCAATGAAAACCTGTTTCACAGCGCTCAGGACCTCAGAGTGGGCAAAAGTTCACCTTCCAACATGACAACAATCCTAAGCACACAGCCAAGAAAACAGAGATACGAGGCCTAAAAACTTTGTTGAAATTTAGACTGTACCTCTCATGCTCAAAATGTTAGCCAGGTTGGACTTGAACAGTATGAAGCAGAAAGTCTGCCAAGCTAAATAAGTGATGAAATTAGGATGATCACACTGCGATCTTCATCCATCCAAAACATATTTTAGTTATGAGCGTACTCTGATAAGATAAACTGTTTTAGTAGAGTCCAGTAACAACAATACGCTGCTGAAGCTTCCAGCTCTGCACAACATGGACTCTAAAACCTCTAAAAAGTCTAAAGTCTAAAAATGAACCTTCAACTAAAATTCTAAAACTGCCTCCATTAGTGCTCAAAAATGATATGTACGAATTAGAGGTAAAAGACTAATGCCAAATACACACAATGAGAAAAATCGGACAAAAAAATACCGCTTCTGAAGCGATCGCACAATAATCTGAACGTTGGTGCACAGCTTTCAAGAGCCGACCACGACAGTTCATGCAAAATTAGCTGAAGGGACAAACATTTTTCCCCATACGATACCAGAATTAACAATTTTCATTTAAATTGGTACAGTATTAGTCTAAAAAAAAATAAAAAATTTCGGAAGACCAAAATCGCACATGTTCGGAAATGAAAGAATACATTACATCAATTCCAAAGTTGTATTCTGTCGTACGAGAATTTTCATAACTTCAGTAACCTATAGGCTTTCGATAAGAGAACAGCATTAAAAAAACAAAAAAACGATCATCCATCTGATATTCTCATCTTGTGTACAAGGCTTAAGATACTTACCAACAACCCCAGGTTCCAGCCCGTTGACCCCATGTGTGTACACACCAGTGTAGTAGTAGTAGAAATGGGAACTCTCCCATGTGGGCAGATACTAAAGCATAGGGCAGAGCTAGGGGTGTTTAGGGGTTAAAGGTGACACAGACTGCTACTTGGACGAAGATGAACAACACCGAAAAAGAGCTTAAAAGCTACAGATGTGTATAAAAACTAAGATCAGAATTGTCCAGGATACAGAATTTTCTGTCACTCTACAGATGTACAAGCTGAACAATGAAGAAACAAAATATGAGAAGAATTGATTGCTTTGAAATTTGGTGTTGGCAAAGAATTCTTAGAATAACGTGGGCAGAAAAAGAAACAAATGAATCTTTCAAGCTCAACCGAAGCCCAGGTGACAAGACCAAAGCTGTCATGGTTTGGACATCACCATATGCCAAATGTTTTAGCAGACACTTGACCACCTATCTGCATAACCAAAATATGTGACCACCTCTCGAATGAATCCTTCAACAAATCAAGCCCACCCTTTCTAGAAGCCCAGGTAATTAGACTAAAGCAGTCTTTTTTGGACATACATTATATGACCAAAATGTTGGCTACAAGACCATCACACCTACCTATATGGGCAAAGGCATGTGATACTGTATGTGACCACCCCTCCAACAGATCCTTCAGCAAAATCTAACTTTTCTAAAATCCCAGATGACAAGACCGAAGCTGTCATGGTTTGCTAAAACATTTGATATATAGTGATGTCCAAACCATGACAGCCTCGGTCTTGTCATCTGGGCTTCTAGAAAAGTTAGATTTGCTGAAGGATCTGTTGAAGGGGTGGTCACATACAGTATCGCATACCTTTGCCCCTATAGGTAGGTGTGATGGTCTTGTAGCCAACATTTTGGCCATATAATGTATGTCCAAAAAAAGCCACTTTAGTCTATTCATTTGGGCATCTAGAAAGGGTGGGTTTGATTTGTTGAAGGATCCATTGGAGAGGTGGTCACATATTTTGGTCTTTTATAGATAGGTGGTCAAGTGTCTGCTGAAACATTTGGTATATAGTGATGTCCAGACACTTGACCACCTATCTATAAAAGACCAAAATATGTGACCACCTCTCCAATGGATCCTTCAACAAATCAAACCCACCCTTTCTAGATGCCCAAATGAATAGACTAAAGTGGCCTTTTTTGGACATACATTATATGGCCTAAATGTTGGCTACGAGACCATCACCCCTACCTATATGAGCAAAAGTATGTGACCCCCCCTCCAATAGACCAAACCTTTCTAGAAGCCCAGACGACAAGGCCAAAGCTGTCGGGGTAATGGCAAATCACTTCCACACAACCCAGTAACTGCGAAACAGCAACTCCCCTCACCACCCTGGCCAATGCCCCGCCATGATTTTTTTGGGCTCTGCACACCGATCTAGGACAGCCATAGCGGGTGCTTCTGGGTAAAGGGGGAGGGAGATCAGAACAGACGCTGCCTGCTAATGACCCATAAGTGTTGTCTAAAACATCACTTCCCGGGTCCCCATGTCACTGCCCCCCAGGGCATTTGTTTCAGTGAAAGATAGGCCAGACATCAGGGGGTCTTTAAAGGGGTTGTAAAAGGCAGAGGGTTTTTACCTTCATGCATTCTATACATTGAGATAAAAAACCTTCTGTGTGCAGCAGCCTCCCTCAGCACCCCCTAGTACTTACCTGAGCCCCATCTTCCTCCAGCGATGTATACGAGTTCCTCAGCCGTCCGGGACTCTCTTCCTGATTGGCAGAGACAAAGAAGTGCCGCCATTGGCTCCCGCTGCTGTCAAAGTCAGTTAGCCAATCAGGAGGGAGAGGGGTAGGGCAGAAACAGGGCTCTGTATCTGAATGGACACAGGGAGCTGTGACTCGGGTGCCCCCATAGCAAGCTGTTGGGAGGGGCCAGGTGCGCAGGTAGGGGACACGAGAAGAGGAGGATCTGGGCTGCTCTGTGCAAAACCACCACACAGAGCTCGTAAGTATAACATGGTTGTAATTTTAAGAGAAAAAAAAAAAAAACACGAGACTTTACAATCACTTTAAGACTCTTCTCATTAGGGAGAACCTGTCACCAAAAACTTTTTTTGTAGCTTATGTGATATTTTTTAAAAATCTATTTTTTATTTTAAGGTTTGGCATGTTGGGTATCCATTAACTTGGTGCTATATATATATATATATATATATATATATATCTCCCAAGAAATTGAGCAATATAAAATGCTTATGTGCCCTAAAATTAGATGTATTTTTAGTGAAACTCTGTTTCATACATTGTTGTGCTAATATTGTGTGGAAAATACATTGGAAACACCACTATTTTATTCTCCGGGGTGTCTGCTTTCAGAAAATAGGAATTCAGCTTTTAAATTTGTCACGATTACCTTTATTTAAAGAAAGCGACCCTATTGGATGCCTGGCACTCAGGAAGAGGAGCGACACTCTCTGGAGAGGAGCTGCTGCCTGGTAAGTGTCAGGGGGGCCTGCCAGAGCCACGCCAGGGGGTGGAGGGGAGCGCTGGGTGCTGCCAGAGCCACACCGGGGGGGAGGGATGGGTTCTGCCAGAGCCACACCGGGGGGAGCGCTGGGTGCTGCCAGAGCCACACCGGGGGGGGGAGCGCTGGGTGCTGCCAGAGCCACACCGGGGGGGGGGGGGTTCGGTGGGCACAGAGAGGCTGCATTTGACGGGCACAGAGAGGCTGCATTTGACGGGCACAGAGAGGGTGCATTTGACGGGCACAGAGAGGGTGCATTTGACGGGCACAGAAAGGGTGCATTTGACGGGCACAGAAAGGGTGCATTTGACGGGCACAGAAAGGCTGCAATTAATGGGGGGTGGTTTCAGTATTTTTCAGTTTGTTTGCGGCCCCCCAAAAATGTTGAGCACCAGCCTCCACTGCTTTAAGGAGGTTGTAGCACAGGGAGCAGATCTGTGTAGATCATCCCCTGTGTGCAGCAAGCTCCCAGTGTGGAGGAAGGTATACAGTCAGCAGTCCCCCTCCCCCTGGATGGGGTGTTTGATGTGCAGGCAGCTGTATGGAGCGAGTCAGTACACATCTCCCCCGGGCCCTCCAGGGAAGAGGAGGGTCAGTGATCTCCATAGAGCGGCGCTGTCAGCATACGGGATGAGAGTACAACACACACACATACCTGCGGGCCTCCCTAGGGTGACACACACTTCATGCCTGCAGCCGATCGTCCTCATGTAGCCGGAGGATGACAACAGCCGGACCGCTCCGCTCCGATCTCCAGGCTGCTATAACCACCCCGCTATCCAGCTAAGCCGAGAACCGCAGCCCCGCCCACAGACAGGGACCAGAGAGGCGGAGCCCTATACATCAGCTGATTGCGAGAGGCAGCGCCGCCATCTTTGTTGTGGTTGATGAGGGTAGCAGCGCATCATCAGCTACTTCTGTCCTGATAAAAGGAGATGCTGAAGGCATAATGACATAGCTCACAACTGTCCCTGATTTGGAGAAAAGTCCCCCTGTCCCTCTATCCTCCTCATTTGTCCCTGATCCATATAGTTGTATATAAAATGGACTATTTATCTTATAAAAAGTGTTTCCCGGGGCTAAACCTTTCATCCGAATTCTAAATTGCTGCATTTGTAAAAGTCAAAAGTCAAGATAAAGCAATAATAACAGTAAAAAAAAAATCACTTGTGGGTTTAACTAATCTTTATTTTTTTGTATAATTCTCCTTTAAAGAGGGAGTCCCGCAATTTTTTTTTTTTTAAAAGTCAGCAGCTACAAATACTGCAGCTGCTGACTTTTAAAATAAGGACACCTACCTGTCACAGGGTCCAGCGATGTCGGCACCCGAGGCCGAACCGCCCCTCGGTCCTCGGATGCTGCCGCCGCCATCTTTAGTAAGAGAATCAGGAAATAAAGCCTTGCGGCTTCACTTCCCGGTTCCCTACTGCGCATGTGGGAGTCGCGCACCGAATTTTGAATGGTCCCTGCTGTCTCTGGGACCCGTGTGTGTCCCAGCAGACAGCGCGGGGGACAGGAAGAGGCATAGACTTCCGTGGGAGTCTATGTCCAGAAGTGGGTGAAAATACCTGTCTTAGACAGGTATCTGCCCCCCCCCCCCCCTGAAAGGTGCCAAATGTGACACCGGAGGGGGGGAGGGTTCTGAAAACCAGAGGTTCATTTTTTGTGTGAACCTCCGCTTTAACTACTTAAAGACTGCCTACAGTACATATACTGTGGCAGGGCGGCTCTATTGCGCAAAACGACGATTGGCCAGAGGGGGAGCCAATCAGCGGGTCCGGCGATCATTATCCCGAGAGGCAAAACGGCGATCTGACAGGGGAAAACACAGTGATATTTGAAAAGCGTGTATACTCTGAAACGCGTCGCATAGCTGTGACATCACAGCCCGCCGCCACACTGCGTTGTGCTTCTCAAGCCTCGTTCTGGCTCCGAACATATGGTTGTGTTATCTCCACACTACGGACGCCATACAAGCCTTGTGGACACCGCAGCACGGCCAGTGACAGGCTCTGGCGTCAGACTCCCCTATAGTTCTACTCCCGGAACCCTCACCCGGCCCGATGGTCTCATCTTTGACATCACCCAACCTCGGTGTGCCACCTGGATAGTTGAAGAAGAACCTGCTGTGCTCTACCATCCCACCCTATCCTCGTTGGATCTGATGTGGCACCAGCTTTACATGGACTTGCTGTGACCTGTAGTCCTCCTCCTCCTCTCCAGCCCAGAGACGTATTTGAACTCAACTTTGCAGTTTTCCATGTGCGTGGATATTGTCTTTTTAATACATTTTTGTTGATATATATTCAGAGGCGCCCTCTCCTTGTTTTTTTCCCAGTCCAGGAACAGGAGGAGGAGGATTTCTTGGACCAAAAATTGGTTGCTTTATTAATCATGACCAATTATGTCATATGCCTTTGCTGCGGGAGCTCCAGGAGAATAATCCCGATGATTTTTGGTATTATCTCCGGATGACAGACCCCTGCTTTCACCAACTCTTGGCATTGTTGACCCCCTATATTAAGAAGCAGGACACATGCATGAGGCTTTTATTTTATTTTTTGGTTGAATAAAAATGATTTGATTTGTTATATTTTCTATATTTTTGGATGCATAGAATGCACTTTTTGGTTAAGTTCTATTGGCAGGATAGCATGTCTAATTTTATTTGTTTTCTTTTTTTAATGCACAATAAAAAAAATTGTGGAGAATAATACTTGGCTATGTGTTTTACTTCAAATGACAGTTTGGGAGAAGGCAGTTACATTTAAAAAAATACAATCTAAAATTGACAAGGGACACCAACATAGAAGTATCTTTGATCTTAAAAAATACAGGATAATGGTGTTGTGGTAACTTAAAGGGACACTAAAGGAAAAACATTTTTTTTTAAAATAACAAACATGTTATACTTACCTCCACTGTGCAGCTCGTTTTGCACAGAGTGGCCCCAAACCTGGTCTTCTGGGGTCCCTCGGCGGCTGTCTCGGCTCCCTCCGGCAAGGACTCCACAACTTCATGCAAGCTCCCTCGCATAGTGTGGAGTGCTTGCGGGCGCGCTCCCGTGATACAGCTGGCGCCTATAGCCACTCACTGTATCACTAGGCCCGCCCCTCAGCGCACTGCATCATTGGATGTGATTGACAGCAGCGCAAGCCAATGGCTGCGCTGCTTTCAATCCATCCACTCTAGCCAATAAACGGCCAGGGTGAGCGGCGAAGAGGACGTCAGGGGCGAGCGCGGGACTTTTGAGGGGTCAGGTAAGTATAACGGGGGGCCTGGGGGGGCGGCATTGACGGATGTTATTTCACCTTAAAGAGGGAGTCCGGAGAAAAATTTTTTTTTTAAAGTCAGCAGCTACAAATACTGCAGCTGCTGACTTTTAAAATAAGGACACTCACCTGTCCCAGGGTCCAACGATGTCGGCACCCGAGGCCGAAGCGTCCCTCGGTCCTCGGATGCTGCCGCCGCCATCTTGGGTATGGGATTCAGGAAATGAAGCCTTGCGACTTCACTTCCCGGTTCCCTACTGCACATGCGCGAGTCGCGCAATGCAATAGGAATGCTCCATGCTGTCTCTGGGATCCGTGCGTGTCCCAGCAGACAGCACAGCGGGACAGGAAGAGGCATAGACTCCCGTGGGAGTCTATGCATGGAAGTGGGTGCAAATACCTGTCTTAGACAGGTATCTGCACCCCCCTCCCCCTTGAAAGGTGCCAAATGTGACACCGGAGGGGGGGGGGGGGGGGGGGGTTTTCGATGAGCGGAAGTTCCACTTTAGGGTGGAACCCCGCTTTAATGCATAGAATGCATTAAGGTGAAAAAACGTTTACCTTTACAACCACTTTAACCAAAAAAAAAAAAAAAAGCCTTTGAAAATTTGTTTGCGATAACTCCATCAGTATCACCAGCAAAGCAGCTAATTTTTATCCCATTAAAGAAGAAGAGAATTGTGCGCTGCATTTCGAGATTTCATAATTTGCCACGTCACGAATGTTAATTCTCCATTACCAACGCTAGCTTACAAGACCGACCGCTTCCGGCTCGTCCTTGCTTCCGAGCATGCGTGTTTGTACTTTGGACTTTTTTCCGATGGACTTGTGTACACACGCTCGGAAAATCCGACAACAGACATTTGTCCGCGGAAAATTTTAAGGCCTGCCATCCAACATTTGTCCACGGAAATTCCGAAAGCAATTGTCCGATGGAGCATACAAAAGGTCAGATTTTCCTCCAACAGCCTGTCATCACACATTTCCCATTGGAAAATCCAATCGTGTGTGTATGAGGCTTAACAGTAAATTATTTTAGCACTGATCACTGTAATAATGTCTCTGGTCCCCAAAAAAGTGTCAGTTAGGTGTCCGATCTGTCCGCCGCAATGTCGCAGTCCCGCTAAAAATTTGATCACATTCCCTCTGTTCTCAGCTGTATAAGAGCTGGGGGGAGGAGAAGCAACAGCAGGCTGAGCTTCCCAGTGAATGGCTGTGCGGCGGGGGCATATCAGGGCAAGTCTAATCATTGGAGGAGAGCAGGCTGAGTTCCCAGCATAGCTAGAGAACTGACCACAGTGTGCTCTCCTGCTTAGCATGGTCAGTTTTTAAGAAAGAAAGCAAAGGGGCTGGCAGGAACACCAGGGATTTCACATAAAGGAAGCAATACAAAGTAAATGGTACAGCAGGCACATATCAGGAATATGAAATGCTGGGGTAACAAACACTTTAATATTCTTTATTGGCTACATCATGTAAAACAGGATCAATACTGACGCGCTTCATCTATTGCAGCCTTCCTCATAGCTTGAGGGGCAGGACTGCCCCCTCTTATTTGTCTTGGGGTGGGTTTTAATAGTATATACTGTAAGTAATAATAATTTATAGTTAAACATGCTATGAGGAAGATTGCAATAGCGGAAACATGTTTGCGTTGATCCTGATATACATGATAAAGCCAATAAAAAATATTAAGAGGAGTCATCAGAGTTTACGGCCTATATCTTTGCTTTGGATGTTTATTAGGGGAGTTGGACTTAAATCTCATCAAGCACGTCTTTCAATCTGGCAGTTGAGCTTGGGTATCTTTGGTTTGTATATAACTTTAAAAGGTCCCTTCTATTGCTCTCAGGCTCTACCAAATCTCAAAATTCCTTTTTTTTTTTTTTTTGCTGTGATTCGACTTCCTGTTAGAGGGTGGCTACCTTTGTCCTCTGTGGTCCCACTGTATGAGTGTAGCCACCACTCTTGCTTACTCCTGAGATGAAGTATGGACTATGGTTCACAACCAAGTCAAGTTGCAGCTCTACAAATCAGCCGTCTCCTTCAAACTAACTAGGGTTAGAAAGCCCTTACAAACATGGCAACAACTACTACATGTACGTCGTCCTATAGGGGACAGAACTGAAAAATGATGATAGATCTTCTTTAACCAGTTCAATACCCGCCCATAGTCATATGACGCCCACAAGGTGGATCTACCATCCTGGGTGGGCGTCATATGACGTCCTCGGGTTCCCGGCCGCCTGGGGGGCGCGCGCGCGGGACCGGGACAACGGGACCGGGCGGGACCGTGGGGCTGTGTGTGTAAACACACAGCTCCACGTCCTGTCAGCGGGGAGGAGACCGATCATGTGATCCCAGTACAGAGGATCACATGATCGGTCTCCTCCCCTTAAGTCCCCTCCCCCTACAGTTAGAATCACTCCTATTAGGGACACACATTAACCCCTCCAGCGCCCTCTAGTGTTAACCCCTTCCCTGACAGTCACATTTACACAGTAATCATTGCAATTTTATAGCAACGATCGCTGTGTAAATGTGAATGGTTCCAAAAATGTGTCAAAAGTGTCCGAAGTGTCCGCCGCAATGTCGCAGTCACGAAAAAAAAATCGCAAATCGCCGCCATTACTAGTAAAAAAAAAAAAAAATTAATTCAATAAATCTATCCCCTATTTTGTAGACGCTATAACTTTTGCGCAAACCGATCAATATACGCTTATTGCGATTTTTTTTACCAAAAATATGTAGAAGAATACGTATCGGCCTAAACTGAGGAAAAAAATTGTTTTTTTTAAAAAAAATGGGATATTTATTATAGCAAAAAGTAAAAAATATTGTGTTTTTTTTTTCAAAATTGTCGCTCTTCTTTTGTATAGCGCAAAAAATAAAAACCGCAGGGGCGATCAAATACCACCAAAAGAAAGCTCTATTTGTGGGAAAAAAAGGACGTCAATTTTGTTTGGGTGTAACGTCGCACGACCGCGCAATTGTTAGTTAAAGCGACGCAGTGCCGAATCGCAAAAAGTGCTCTGGTAAGGAAGGGTGTTTAAAAGCCCTGTATTGAAGCGGTTAAGCAACAACTCACTAAAAATTAACAAGATTATATGCTGTATTTTGCACATAAATCCTCTATTGCTAGCAGACTTCTGAAATCTGGATACAAATTATTGACCAGATGGTAGAAGAGTCCCTGTAAGACCTTATCAGATATTTCCTGCAGCCAGCCTTAATACTGGAGATGTGAGTAATCAGAGGGCTCCCTATTTCACGTCTTTTGGTCTTGCCCACTAATACTGCCCTTCTGGTGGTAGGTAATGCAAACTGGTAAAGGAACTCACAGGGATAATATCCTTAGGTAACAAACCCACAGCTTTTCTCTTTCATTTTAGTCCCTTCTCCAGAAAACAATACAGATACTCTGTTTGTGAAATCCCATACTATGACCAGTGATACCAGTGACGTCTACTGGCAACAGTGAGAACTCACAAGCAAATTTAGGCTTAGGGGAAAAACTATACAATCAGTCTGAGCTAACTACTGCCCAGCCAAAACCTAAATTGACAAAGTAGCCCTTGTTGAGGACAAATGGGGCTACATTATTATTACATAGGTATTGTTTTCCACTTTTCTCTGGTGTCACATTTGGCACCTTTCAGGGGGGAACAGATACCTGTATAATTCAGGTATCTTGCTCCCACTTCTGAGCATAGATAGCCGCAGTATCCGTGGATATCTATGCCATATCTGGCGCCTCCTGCGTCCGTCCCCCGCTGTCTTCTGGGAGACACACAGGTCCCAGAAGAAAGCAGGGACTAGTGGGATTGCGCAGCACTGCATGCGCAGTAGGAAACCAGGCTGTGAAGCCGCAAGGCTTCACTTCCTGATTCCCTTAACAAAAATGGCGGTGCCTCCACCTGAGAGCCGAGGGACAGATCGGCTTCGGGTGCCAACATCGCGGGCGCCCTGGACAGGTAAGTGTCCATATTTTAAAAGTCAGCAGCTGCAGTATTTGTAGCTGCTGACTTTAAAAAAAAAATAAAAAATTGGACAAAACTCAGCTTTAAGGTTAAATTAAAGCAGGCCAGCATACCTCCCAACTGTCCCTAATTTCGGGGGACTGTGCCTGATTTGGAACTCTCTCTCTACCTCTTTCCTCCTCATGTGTCCCTCATTTTGGTCTGATCTATACAGTTGTTTATAAAATGCACTTTTTATCTTTTAAAAAGTGTTTCCCGGTGCTAAACCTTTCATCCAAATTCTAATTTACTGCATTTGTAAATTTCAAAAGCCAATATAAAGGAATAGTAGTGGTAAAAAAAATCACTTGCTTTTTTTGTATAATTCTCCTTTAAGGGGAAGTGGCAGGGGATGTGTTCTATGCCTACATACTTCTGCTAATAGGTGTTCCTCGTTCCCATCTCAAAAAGTTGGGAGGTATGGGTCAGGCCAAAATGTATTAATTTTTTTGAAGATTGGCTTAGAAATGTCCAGTATTTTTGGTTGTCTGTGTCCCCATTGTAGAGATTCCCATTGCCTGATCCAGTGTCACACTGACACAAAGATTGGACATACCGTATTTATTGGCGTATAACACGCACTTTTCCCCCCTTAAAATCGGGGGGAAAGTCGTGGGTGCGTGTTATACGCTGATCCCCACTGTCTGTGACCCAAAAATATTGAGTGCCGCCAAAAAATACAGAGCGCCGCCAAAAAATATAGAGCGCCGCCAAAAAATATAGAGCGCCGCCGAAAAAGACTGAGCGCCGCCGAAAAAAACCGAGCGCCGACAAAAAAGACAGAGCGCAGACAAAAAAGACCGAGCGCAGACATAAAAGACCGAGCCGACTGCTCGGCTCCGCTCACAGTCCCGCCTCCCTGCTGTTTCTGGAGCGAGCGCTGCCGAAAAAGACCGAGCCGACTGTACTGTGTACTCGGTTCGGTCTTTTTCGTCAGCGCTTGGTCTTTTTCGGTGGCGCTCCGTCTTTTTCGGCGGCGCTCGCTCGGTCTGTCTCAGCCGCGGGAAATTTGAACGTGGGCAAGGCTGCAAACGATGCTGGGCAAGCTGCAAATGACAATGGCAAGCTGCAAATGACAATGGCAAGCTGCAAATGACACTGGGCAAGGCTGCAAATAGACACTGGGCAAGCTGCAAATAGACACTGGGCAAGCTGCAAATGACGCTGGGCAAGCTGCAAATGACGCTGGGAAAGCTGCAAATGACGCTTAAATGTAAGTTTTTTTTTTTCCTAAACTTCCCTTCTAAAACTTTTTTTCCTTAAAATGCCCTCCAAAACTTGGGGTGCGTGTTATACGCCGATAAATACGGTATGTAAAAAAAATCTCCCCAGCATGGGCACACACAGCATTTGAAACCTTGGCAAAACAAGAGGAAGTAGGCACTGGAGCTTCTGCCAAAAGGTCTTCCAAAAAAGCGCAAGTATGTGAAAATGGTAATCAATGCTGAACGAGATTTTATGAGCACTTTGTGTCTCGGACGCTTTGGTATTTGTTTATAACAGATTGAATACAGCTTGCAAAAAACAGTGTTCCCCTTTCCTTTAACTGCTTGATGACAGTTGTCATTCGATGAAGGGTGTGATCAGAGATTAGGACGCAGCACCAGAAATGGCTGACTCAGAGTTTCATGTTGCAGCAGGAAAGAGATTTTTGTTATCCTTTGCGTGATATGATATTTTGAGCTGGCAGCATATCATCTCTCAATTGAACAATGAATAATAGGATTTTCTAAGCTGTCTCCACTTAACCTAAAAAAAGGATTTTTTTAACCTGCTTGCGTATCTGCTGAAGAAAGTTCTCCTTGCGGTGCCATTCTGGGGACAGGAAGTAAGGTCAAATATCCCAGTGGGGACACAGACAGCAATAATAACCCAAGAGTACAGAATCACAAGCAAGGCTTAGGTCCCTCAAGCATGCTGGCTACTTTTACATCTTCAGAAATTTGTTTCAGCAGCCCCTGAACTCTCCTCAATGCTATCTTATGGGTACATGTACACTGTAGTTTAGACGCAGTTGAGGTTAGAAGCATTTTTTTTTTTATTAAAAGCAAAATTTGCATTTAGGATGGTGGTTCAGAGGCATTTGAAACGCCAAATGCTTTTAACAGCCTGTAAACGTGTCTAGACACGGTAACTCACATTTTTAAGCATTTTCGTTTATAGGCATTTTTAATGGGGAATAATTTCTGACCATTTGCAATGTTAAAAAACAGACTTTCCAGAACCCTTATATATTGTGGGCTGCAAGGGAGAGGAAGAGAGAGAGAGAGAGAGAGAGAGAGAGGGAGAGCAAGGAGAGAGAGAGGGGAGATGAAGAGAGAGAGAGGGAGAAGGAGATGAGAGAGAGGGAGAGGGGAGAGGAAGAGAGAGGGGGAGAGATGGAAGGGAGAGAGAGGGGGGACATAGAGAGAGATGGAGAGAGAGGGAGGGGTGGAGAGAGGGGGGAGAGAGGGAGAGAGAGAGAGGGAGAGAGAGGGGAGAGAGAGGGAGAGAGATGGGAGAGAGAGGGGAGGGAGAGGAGAGAGAGGGGGGGAGAGAGGGGGAGAGAGAGGGGGGAGAGAGAGAGAGAGAGGGACAGAGAGAGGGGGGAGAGAGAGAGGGGGAGAGAGAGGGGGGGAGAGAGGGGAATAAAGGGGAGAGAGAGAGAGAAGAGAAGGGGGAGGGAGAGGGGAGAGAGCGGGAGAGCGGGAGAGGGGGCGAGAGAGGGAGAGAGGGGGGGAGGGGGAGAGAGAGAGAGAGAGAGAGAGTGGGGGAGAGAGAGAGAGAGAGAGGGAGGGAGAGGGGAGAGAGGGGGGAGAGGGGGGGGGAGGGGGGGAGGCAGAGGGGAGAGGGAAAGTGGGGGGAGAGAGAGAGCGAGTGAGAGTGAGAGAGAGGGGAGGGAGAGTGGAGAGAGAGAGCGAGAGGGGAATAAAGAGAGACGAAAAGAGGGGGAGAGAGAGAGAGAGAGATAAAGGAGAGAGAGAGAGAGAGAGACTTAGAGAGAGAGAGACGGAGAGAGAGCGAGATATTTTTTCCTGGATTGTGGGCATTTGGGAGGGTCTACTGATCTGTAAAATCTGTTATCTGTCAAAAACGCTTCTAAACGCAAACACTCATGAACGCCGCAAGACACGCATATATGTGGCATGTAACCGTGGCAAAACTGACATTTTTAACCATTGGTTAATAGCTGTCAAGTTCCAGCGTTCAGTGTACATGAACATGTACATGAAGCCTAACTAAAAGCTGGAAAGTGCAAAATCTGGTGCAGCTCTGCATTGAAACCAATCATCTTCCAGGTTTTTTTGTCAAAGCTTAACCAAACAAGCTGAAATTAGAAGCTGATTGACCACCATGCAAAGCTGTACCTGTACTTTTAGTACATTGTTACTAGACATGTGCAGTTCGTTTCGTTTTTTTTCGTTTTTTTTCGTTATTTTCGTTATTTCGTTTTCGTACGAATGAACGAATCGTTCGAATCGTTCGAATCCGAATAACGAATCGTAACGAATCGTTCGAATCGTACGAATCCGATTAACGAATCGTACGAATCCGATTAACGAATCGTACGAATCCGATTAACAATCATTCGAATCGAACGAATCCGAAAACCAGCGAAAATCCGAAAATAACAAATTAGAAACAACCAATGTACTAATGAAGAAAATCCGAAAAACGAAAACAAACGAAAAAATTCGTACATTCGTAACTTTTTTTTTGTTGAATTAGTAATTTTCCGTGTCCCTTACAATGGTGCTGCTAAACGTGCTTCGAATGGATTGAACCAAAAAATTCGTACATTCGTACTTTTTTTTCGATTCGTACTTTTTTTTTTTTTTCGTATGTTTTTTTTTTTTCAATTCGTAACTTTTTTTTTTTTTTTTTTTTTTGATTTGTAATTTTCCGTGTCTCTATTGAACCAAAAAATTCGTACATTCGTAACTTTTTTTTTCGATTCGTAACTTTTTTTTTTCGATTCGTAATTTTTTTTTTCGATTCGTAAATTATTAAAATGTAATAATAGCATACACATTACATCAAATTATGAATTATGCTCCGATTACGAATCTACGAATGTACGAATGTTACGAATGTATGAATAAATACGAATGTGTCCGAAAATTAAACTAACGAAAAAACGAATCAACGAAAAAATAACTCTTACGAATGTACGAATCATTACGAATCCGAACAACGACGACTACGAATGTACGAATCGTTATGAATCCGAACAACGACGACTTACGAATGTACGAAAAAACGAAAAAAACGAAACGAACAAAAACTAATTTTTTTCGGAAACGAAAAAAACTAAACGAAAATAAACCAATTTTTTAGTTGTGCACATGTCTAATTGTTACATAGTAGGTAAGGTTGAATAAAGACAATAATCCATCCAGTTCAACCTGTGTAGGTGTATATGTGTCAGTGTCTATAATTCTTTTCCATATCCCTGTAAGTTGTACATCCAAGATTCTCTTAAAAATATCCATACTCCCTGTTGCCACCACCAATTGTGGAAGAGAGTTCCACATCCTTATTGTCCTGACAGTGAAAAACCCCCTGCGCAGTTTAAGGTTCAACCGCTTCTCTTCCAATCTCTTTGTGTGGCCCCATGTCCTCTTACACGCCTTAAGACTGAATCGTTTTTTTCCTATGCTGGGATCACCATTGAGGTATTTGTAAATCGCTATCATATCTCCTCTTGAGCATGGTTTTTCCAGCGAAAATAAATTTAGTTTTTGCAGTCGTTCCTCGTATTTGAGGTCCTCCGGTCCCCTTATTAGTTTTGTTGCCCGTCTTTGGACTCTCTCCAGCTCCAGCACATCCCTTCTGAGGACTGGTGACCAGAACTGGACAGCATACTCTAGATGTGGTCTAACCAGAGTTTTCTAAAGTGGCAGGATTATAGTTTTATCTCTGGAGTATATCCCTTTTTTATGCATGCTAATATTCTGCCGCTTTGGTAGCTGCAGCTTGACAATGCATGCTATTGCTAAATCTGTCATCTACTAGGACCCCCAGATCCTTCTCCATCCTTGATTCCCCCAGAGGTTCTCCCCCTAGTGAGTAGTTTATGTTTTTTTGCCCCCAAGTGCATTACTTTACATTTCTCCACGTTAAACCTTATTTGCCATGTATTAGCCCACCCCACTCTATTTTGTTCAGGTCTTTCTGTAAAATTTCTATATCCTGATGTGAAGTTATTGTCCTGCTTAATTTTGTGTTGTCCGCAAAAACTAAGATTGAGCTATTTATCCCATCCTCTATAATCATTTATGAATACATTTAATAGAATTGGTCCCAAGACAGGTATATCAACCTATGACTTGTTGGGTTCCTCTCTGGATGAATGCACTGTCCCTCCCAATAAAGCAGATGCTGTAGCTTGGAATGCTTTATTCTCATTCAGTAAGAGGCATGGCAAGTTTTTTTGAAGTTGTAATTTTTTTGTCACAATTTTTTGTAAAATTAAGAAATTAAATAATTTATTTTTATTTTTTTAACATACTGTCACCAGTGCGCTACATCGTGATCATATGACTGGTGTGGCAGTGATCAGGGATACTGACTAATTACAGTATGTAAAAAAATAAATTAATCATTTGATACTGTACTACTCTGGGGGTGATCAGGGATTATTTTTACACTGTTATTGCTTATACAATAATGATCACTGTATATTATTATTATTATTATTTTTTAAGGTACTTATATAGTGCCATCAATTTACGCAGCGCTTTTACATATACATTGTATAAGCAATAGCGTTAGATGCTGTTAATGGGTTTCCCATTCATGAACAGCTTGGTTTCGATTGTGATCTGTGATTGGCTAAGCTAATTATGTGGTACAGGTATCCAATAGAGCTGCACGATTAATCGTTATCGCAATTTTTTCCCCATGCGATCTTGACAAAGTATTTCCCGATTCTTTCTATGCATCGAATTCTCTCTGCTCTGCTAAAGCCAACAGCCATCAAAAGAAAGTTAAAAAAAACAATGGGCAGTCTGCCAAGAATCACAACATTCTTTAGCAGTGGAACTTAAGTATAAACATTGTAACGATTTGTCCTTTAGATTAAAGGAATACACTTTGGTGTGTAAATGAGGGAAATTTAACCACTTAAACACTAAACCTTTTTCTGACATTTGTTGGTTTCAAGTTAAAATCATATTTTTTGGCTAGAAAATTACTTAGAACCCCCAAACTTATATATATATATATATATATATATATATATATATATATATATATATATATATGTGTGTGTATGTCATTTTTTTTTTTTTTTTTTTTAGTAGAGACCCTAGAGATTAAAATGGGGGTTGTTGCAATATTATTTGTCACACTGTATTTTCGCAGCAGTCGTCCAAATGTAATTTTTTGGGAAAAAATGACACTTTAATGAATTTAAAAAAAAACTTACCAGTAAAGTTAGCCCAATTTTTTTTGTATAATGTGAAAGATTTTATGCGGCAAGAATCGTGATCTTTTTATTCTAAGCAAAAAAATTGTGATTCTGATTTTTGGCCAGAATCATGCAGCTCTAGGTATCTTTTGATTGTTTTGGGCTAATTACAGATCACAACAGTAATCACGCTGTTCATGAATGGAAAGCCATTCATGACAGGTTGTTTACATTGTGATCATTATGACCAATCATATCGATCACATGATACCCGGTTACTGGGTATCGGTAACAGTGATCCGCTGTCACAGGAGGGTCGTGCTCCTATATATACGTGACTGAGCCTGAACGTGCAGACCCACACCAGTATATCTGAGAAGCGGGGCGGCAAGTGGTTAAAGGATTCCCTCCCTCTTCTAGTCTGCATACTGCTCTTTAGTGGAGTACAGGAGGTTAAAAATAAAGTGATAATAAACACTGACATAAGCCCACTGAGGTGACTATCCTCAGGTGATACACAGTGATGAATGAAATCCTCCTACATAAGCTGTATCTGTTTATCTACTCTACAGCCTTCTTTTCTCCAGAACGATTCAAATATACAGATAAAAGGCTATTTCTTAGCTTCCAGGAGGCAGGGGACGAGGCTCTGATGGCACAGAGCTGAGTGTAAGATGAGACCCAAGTGAAGGGAATGGACACACCCCCGTCTACACAGTCTCATAAGGAAACATGCACAGCTGAGGCTGTCAATCACCTTCGCTGTGCTGGAGGGGAGGTGGTCTGTCTCCCGGGATTTCTTGGTGTTGGGATGAATTGATAGAAGTGACTCATGCAGATAGCAGAGGAAGGAGAGTGCAGTCAGGATCCACACTAAGTTCTATGAGACAAGTACACACTGTGAGGGTTATTTACTAAAGGAAAATCCACTTTGCACTGAAAGTGCCCTTGGAAGTAAAGTTGCTGTAGATCCGAGGGGGACATGCGAGGAAAATAAAAAAAATGCATTTTAGCTTGAACATGATTGGATGATAAAATCAGCAGAGCTTCCATTCATTTCAGATCTACCCCTTAGATTTAGAGCGAGTGCACTTTCAAGTGCAAAGTGGATTTGCCTTTCGTAAATAACCCCCTATATGAGGATATGCTTTCTTAATTTTTCATTTCAGAGGTTTACAACCACTTTAGGTAGAAAAAACTGTTATATATACTAGTAGCATTTGAAGATACTTAATTATTTTTAATAAGTACATAAATGCTTTTGTTTGTGTTTTTAAATATCGCTTTAGCTTTGAAGAATACATTGCCAAACTTTTTTTTTTTTTTTTTTTTTATAAATCAAGGAAATGATTACCTCTGAATGTCTACAGAGTATGTTTAATATAAGAACAAAAGCAACTTAAAATTGAAAGAATAGAATGATACAACATGTTGTTTTAATTTCTTATTCTTCATGTTCTTCCAGGCTCTTGCTGCAGCACACATTATCTCTTGTTATCGTGTGTCTTTTTATAAGTCGGTTGTGGCCTGTTTTTGATATTTTGAGGCAACATCAATGTTTTTGTGCTGGCTGGAATTTCTTCTGGATCTAAAGAACAGAAGATCAGACACGTTAAAATACAATCCTATATTATGGGATGCCTGTTAGCTGTATTTTGGCTAAGCAAAATGACCACGACTTTGATTGAATATTGGGGGTTATTTACTAAAGGAAAACAAAACTTGAAAGTGTACTGAAAGTGTACTTGGAAGTAAAGTCGCTGTAGATCCGAGGGGGACATGCAAGGAAAATAAAAAACAGCATTTTAGCTTGCACATGATTAGATGATAAAATCAGCAGAGCTTCCACTCATTTCAGATCTACCCCTTAGACTTAGAGCGACTGCACTTCAAAGTGAACTTGCAGTGCAAAGTGGATTTGCCTTTCGTAAATAACCCCCATTGTGTCAACTTTAAGGGAGTGATAGGATAGGTGCCCAGAGAATTAATGTTTCAGGATTTTCTTTCTATAACAAGATTTGAGGAATTCATATAAAAAAGATATCATAATAAACGTTACAAATAAAGGCATCTATACTGAGGACAAGCAGTGGGTGTATTGGGACTTAGTTTGGTAAACACTAATTCATTTCTTAACCAAACTTTGCATGAGTTCTCCTTTCATTTTACTATACTTAGAGCCAGGGTGGATTTGATTCTAATCATGATTTAAATCCCTAGTAAAAAGGCTTGATTTAAATCATAATATTTAAAGAGCAACTGTCATCTCTGTCCCGCAGCCGCTCCTCCTCTGACCTGCTGTTGACTCACCGATAAGGATGAGCCCGGTGTTCGATTCGAACCCATGTTCGAATCGAGCACCGGGTGTTCGCTCGCTCGGCGAGCCCAGAACTATTGGGGCCGCTCGCATCAAATTCGTGTGATGCGAGCGGCCCCGCAATGCATTGCGGCCCGCGCAGTGCAATGCTGGCTGATGATTGGCCAAGCATGCACTGTGACCCCGCATGCTTGGCCAATCACAGCGCTGGCAGCGAGGAGAGCCATAATTGGCTACAGGCAGGATGCCTGTAGCCAATTATAGCTCAGGGGCTTTAGTACACGCCCCACGGTATAAGAGGCCGCCGCGCCGGCGGCCTCGCATATTATGTTTCAGTCAGTGTCAGCGTGTCAGTGTGCTGCAGACTGCTGACAACAATATGTGCTCTATTTCTGGGGATTTGTGTGTGCGTGCTGTTAGAACAGCATTGCAGTATCACATCTGGGGGGTGTCTATAGGTGGCCTGTGAAGGGGGGCAGGTTTCCTGTGCTTAGAACTTTCCCTGCAAAAAAGTGTCATTTTTGCAGGAAAATAGCTATTTAAAATCACTCGCGGCTAATGAATTGATGGCTCCTGTAACACAGAGAACTGTCATTCATTAATAAAAAACAAAAAAAAAAAGCGTAGGGGTCCCCCCAAATTCAATAACCAGGCCCTTCAGGTCTGGGATGGATATTAAGGGGAACCCCAGCCAAAAAAAAAAAAAAAAAAATGGCGTAGGGTCCCCCTCAAAATCCATACCAGACCCTTGATGTCTGGTATGGATTTTAAGGGGAACCCTAGCCAAAAAAAATGGCGTGGGGTCCCCCTCAAAATCCATACCAGACCCTTATCCGAGCACGCAACCTGGCAGGCCGCAGGAAAAGAGGGGGGGACGAGAGCGCCCCCCCCTCTCGCCTGAACCGTACCAGGCCACATGCCCTCAACATTGGGAGGATGCTTTGGGGGTCTAAGACCCCTAAAGCACCTTGTCCCCATGTTGATGAGGACAAGGGCCTCTTCCCCACAACCGTGCCCGGTGGTTGTGGGGGTCTGCGGGCGGGGGGCTTATCGGAATCTGGAAGCCCCCTTTAACAAGGGGACCCCCAGATCCCGCCCCCCCCCCCCCTGTGTGAAATGGTAAGGGGGTACAAAAGTACCCCTACCATTTCACCAAAAAAGTGGCAAAAATGGTAAAAATGACAGGAGACAGTCTTTGACAATTCCTTTATTAAAATCTTCTTTCTTCTTTCTTCATCCTTCGGTTTCTTCATCTTCTCCTTCCTTCATCTTCTTCCATCTTCTTCTTCCATTTTCTTCTTCCTCCGATCCGCTTCTTCTTGCGCTGGTCTTCTCGTCCTTCTCGTCCGGCATCTTCTTCCGTCGGCGTCGGTGTCGGTGTCTTCTTGGGCCGCTCCGCGCAATGGGAGGTTCCCGCTGTGTGAGGCTCCGCTCCGTCTGACAGGTCTTTTATAATGGAGGGCACCTGGTGACCCCGCCCCCTCTGACGCACAGGGACGTCATGGGGAATTCCATGATGGCTTTCCCCATGACGTCAGAGGGGGGCGGGGTCACCAGGTGCCCTCCGTTTTAAAAGACCTGTCAGATGGAGCGGAGCCTCACACAGCGGGAGCCTCCCATTGCGCGGAGCGGCCCAAGAAGACACCTACACCGACGGAAGAAGATGCCGGACGAGAAGGACGAGAAGACCAGCGCAAGAAGAAGCAGATCGGAGGAAGAAGAAAATGGAAGAAGAAGATGGAAGAAGATGAAGGAAGGAGAAGATGAAGAAACCGAAGGATGAAGAAAGAAGAAAGAAGATTTTAATACAGGAATTGTCAAAGACTGTCTCCTGTCATTTTTACCATTTTTGCCACTTTTTTGGTGAAATGGTAGGGGTAGTACCCCCTTACCATTTCACACAGGGGGGGGGGGGGTCGGGGATCTGGGGGTCCCCTTGTTAAAGGGGGCTTCCAGATTCCGATAAGCCCCCCGCCCGCAGACCCCCACAACCACCGGGCACGGTTGTGGGGAAGAGGCCCTTGTCCTCATCAACATGGGGACAAGGTGCTTTAGGGGTCTTAGACCCCCAAAGCATCCTCCCAATGTTGAGGGCATGTGGCCTGGTACGGTTCAGGCGAGAGGGGGGGCCGCTCTCGTCCCCCCCTCTTTTCCTGCGGCCTGCCAGGTTGCGTGCTCGGATAAGGGTCTGGTATGGATTTTGAGGGGGACCCCACGCCATTTTTTTTGGCTAGGGTTCCCCTTAAAATCCATACCAGACCTCAAGGGTCTGGTATGGATTTTGAGGGGGACCCTACGCCATTTTTTTTTTTTTTTTTTGGCTGGGATCCCCCTTAATATCCATCCCAGACCTGAAGGGCCTGGTTATTGAATTTGGGGGGACCCCTACGCTTTTTTTTTTTAAATTTTTTTTATTTTTTATCAATGACTTTTTTTTATGAATGAGTTTCAATGAATCACTGTTCTCTGTGTTACGGGAGCCGTGAATTAACATTAGCCGCGAGTGATTTTAAATAGCTTTTTTACTTTCAAAAATGACACTTTGCGCAGAGACAGTTCTAAACACGGGAAACATGCGCCCCTTCACAGGCATACTATAGACACCCCCCCCAGGTACGAAATTTAAAGGAATATTACACTTTTATTGTTTCAATTTAAGCATTATTAAAATCACTGCTCCTGAAAAAACGGCCGTTTTTAAAAAAAAATTTTGCATTGATACATGTCCCCTGGGGCAGGACCCAGGTCCCCAAACACTTTTTATGACATTAACATGCATATTAGCCTTTAAAATGAGTACTTTTAATTTCGAACGTTCACATCCATTATAACTAATAGGGTTCTAAAGCTCGCACAGACTTTAGGTCCGTTCGCGGGTTCTGGTGCGAGCCGAACGGGGGGGTGTTCGGCTCATCCCTACTCACCGACAGTCCCATTCACTTTAATAGGACGGCTGGTGATGCGGCAGGTGAGTGGATGCCCGCTAACAGGCGCTGCAATGATGGATCTGAAATGACAGGTGCTCTTTAAATGTAAGGACTTATTCTTGCTGGTAGTTAGACTCTTTAATATTTGCAAACGAAATGAAGGTTTCCTATTTAGAATAATACATTTTCAGATTAGTAAAACAGAGATATCAGAACCGATTCAATCATACAGTTTGTGGTGTCCATAGATTTGCAAAATAATGGGCTAAAGGAATATTCCAGTTCCCCGTTCTGCCTTTGTACACGTACTCGTGGGTTGCCGGCGGACATAGAGTCTGACGGACCCGCGGGCTCGCTATCTCCTATGCAAAGACTGACGTACACCTACGGCGATTTGCGCAGTAGAGCCGACCAGCCCCGTCATTATGCAAGCGGTTAAATTTAAGGACTTATTCCTGCTGGTAGTTATATTTGCAAACGAAGGTTTCCTATTTAGAATAATAAGCTGTCAGGTTAGTAAAACAGAGATATCAGAACTGATTCAATTATACAGTTTGTAATGTACATAGATTTGCAAACCAATGGGATAAAGGAATATTCCTGAACTTATCTCATGGTTACTGTGGAATTGTGTGAATGCATCAATGCAGTGCATGTTATCTCAGCTTGCAGAGCTTGGTTTATTGAATGAGTTTACCAAAAATGTAAATATTGCAGAATATATAGCCTCATGCTACATAATTAAGCTCCATTTCATGCTGAATAAACTAAATTATTAATATATCTTAAATAGAAAACTACTGTTGGCTGCTCTTGGTAGTTCATTGATGCTTCCTGCCAGTGTGTAACTGCCGGCCCGTACAAGGTAATAGCAGACAGCTTACTCTTGTCTGCAAGAGCCCTGCATTACACCTGCTGATCATAGGTGCAATGCTTTGCAGGCTCCTAGTAAAAATAAATAAATGCACATTTTTTTTACCTGCAAAAAGATGTGCATTTTTTTTTTTTTTATCCTTTAAAATTAGGCCTTACAGTACAACTAGGTATGTCTTATACATTGATCCAATGTAACTATGAATAACATGCCGATGCCTGGAATTATTATTTGAAAAAAAAACCTGCCTTTTGTTTGCATATTTTGGCCTATTTGTGCAGCTTGCATACTTTTTAGCCTCTGCTTAATTTTTCACATTGTGATTTATGTCAGGATGACATCCAAAATGGTATATCTTTATTGAGTACATGTACAAAGCTGTAAAACAGCCTACATGTTTTGGACGTTAGTCCTTAGTCATGGCTCATGAGGACTAATGTCCGAAACGTGTAGGGTGTTTTACAGCTTTGTACATGTACTTAATAAAGAAATATCATTTTGGATGCCATCCTGAGTGCCAACCATCCCTTTCCTTACTATATAAGTAAAAGTACCCCGGCATTGAAAAATTCAAAGAACTCACAAAATTAAAACTGTGTAAGCTTTGGGGTGGGTGGGGGTTATCACAGTGTGGTACAACCCTATATGTGTTTATGATGGGTTAAGCAGACTGACTGGGTGTAGTTCTGTTTTTTATGCACATTGTCAGTATATGTGAACAATGCTTACAGGCTTATAGTATAAATAAACTGGGAACTAATTCTCTGGAATGTGATTTAAATTTGTATTGTTTGTTGAATTTCAATAAACTTTTTTCCTGATTAAAAAAAAAATAGTGTAAGCTTTAAAATGATATCATTTTTAAAGCCTATTTGTATTATAAATATTAGCTTTTATAAAAATAACAGCTGGTAATATTAATATAAAGGTCATTGTTTGAGCACTTTGTGCTATGGGGTGATAACATTCTGCCCCGGTCTCCAACAGTCTTCTGCCTGTAAATCACCTAGTCACATACTCTCCCAAAGGAAACTATAAACTTCTGCCAACAAACTCAATGCCAATCTCTTGTTATTCCGTATATTCCCTATACTTTCCCTATTACAGATAAAGCACATTGTCAATATGGCTGCTGAGACCCCGCTCTTGTACAGTGAAGAGGCGACTTATCCAAATGCCTCCTTACTTGCTCTTCTAATCCAGCTGATCTCAATTTAATTCTACTTTAACTCGTTTTTTTTCATGGTCCCATGACATGTTTGGTAGACAGTTCAATTGCTTGACTTACTGTATGCCATAATTAGCGCTTCCAGGTTTACAAACAGCTTGTGCTATCTTTTTCCTAATCCTTATGAATGAAACTTTAATGAGTAATCCCTTATGCTCCCCATTTCAAAGCTATATAGTATTATGTCAGCTTGGCTACCTTTTTCTTTGTTTCTTTTCAGATACAAAGGAAAGGAAAGTAACCATAGTATTCCTAGAATTGTATTGGAAGTTTTTGTGTTGACTGATGTAATAGACCCGAAGGCACATCCACCACAAACGCAAATGTATTTTTGTTTCAGACTAAGCCATTAAATAGCTCCTGTTCTACTAATACATAATTCATTATTCTTCATCTCAATGGATTACCTAAATTCACATATACTCATATGGAATATTAGATTTTTACTTTCTAATGTATGCCAGGGCACCAAAATAATCAACACTAAATGGCATTTGTTACCTGTTTTGTTCTAAAATACTTTTTAGGGATTCAAATCTCTGTTGGGAATATACAGTATATGTCCATTTCAAATTGTAAATATTTTCCATATTGCACAAGAGCGGTGGTTCTCAACCTGGGGGACGGGACCCCCTTGGGGGTCGAATGATGATTTGCCAGGGGTCACCGAATCTTGGGCTGTTCCTGAAGTCCACACCGCTCTCCCAGCCTTTTCACAGCTGCAGAGCAGGGGTATCCCTGGAGCCTGCGGCCGCCTAGCTGGGCTGTCCCTGGAGAATGTGGCCACCCACTCAGCCTCTTCACAGCCACCCATTCAGTTCACGGCATGGCCGGGGGCATAGACTAGAGGTCAGCTGACTGATGAGGAATGTGAAGTGGGAGGGGCTGGAGGAGACCCTATCTCCTGATTTTGGCATAGGTGTCACTGCTATGAGATACCACAAAGTTGGAGACACAGTGAGTAATACTATCTGTGATTATAGTTGCCATTAAAGGTCCCCACTACAGTTCTCAGATCAGCAGATGACCTTGATCAAGAGCACCTAAGTTGGCTGATCAGAATTCCCCCATCACTGCCACTCATCCCACCCCCCACCAGCACTGCCACTCATCCTAACTCCTCTCCAGCACTGACACTCAACCCACCGACCCCCCCCCCCCCCAACGAAGGAGTAAGAGAAGGAATACAAATAGGGAATACATGGAAGGGAGAGGAAAAGAGGGGGAGGAACAAAGAAAAAAGGAGAGAAAGGTTAAGAGAAAGAACAAGAAAAACTGCTAGAGAGAGGGATGGGGGAAAAAAAAGAAATTAGGATAGAGAGAGAGATAAAAGGCAAAGAAAGGAGAACAAAGAGTGGTACATCCTAAAATGTACCATAAGGGGTTTTACTACTAGACGAGTGGAAGGGACTCAGGGAGCGCTAAATGTCCGTGGGTTAGGGGCGTCAATTACTTGTCTTGCCTTGGTTGCTGACAACCCACGCTCTGAAAATAATTTTACTGTTAAGGGTCCCCACAACTTGGGAAATTTTATCAAGGGGTCACGGCACTATTTTGGTTGAGAACCACTGCACTAGAGACATCATAGATACACAAAATAGTGCAAAGTGTTGTCTCTGTTACAAATAGTGATGGGAAACCAAACATCTATCACAAGAAAAGGAAGAGAAAGGAAACCTTCCAACGGGACACCTGATCTAGTGATAGCTGTTTCTCCCTCACTTTAGAGAGATTTTCTCTGATTTCCTGTTGGGTTTGTGAGACAGGAAACTAGAGGAAATCTCCCAAACAAAACATAGACAGCTTAAAGCGGTTCTGCACTCGTTTTTTTTTTTTTTTGGGGCTATATGCCAAGGGCATATAGCTCAATTGGGGGACTTACCTGTTCCATCTTCCATCTCGATCGCCGCCGGTTTTCCTCCGATAAAATTCTTCTTCTTCTTGTCTGCTGGGGTCCATCTTGCCTGTGGGCATGTGAAACCCCACAGGCACTTTTGATGGCCCAGCATGCACCGCCGTTACTCGCGCGTGCGCAGTAACGGCACATCTGCCGACATCTCACGAGATTTCGGAAGATGTGGCCAAAATCTCGCGAGATTTCGGAAGATGTGGCCAAAATCTCGCGAGATTTCGGAAGATGCCCGCACTGACTCCTGGGATCAATGACACCAGATCCCAGGAGACAGTGCGGCGTGACGAGGATCCCCGCACAGACCCCGCCCACCCCCGAAGAGACAGAAGACAGGAAGTCATCAATTACAAGGTAAGTAAAAAAAAAAAAAAAAAAACACATTTCATTTAGTACTCTTTGCCTGATTTGGAAGGCAAAGAGATTTACTAAATGAAATGTGTGCAGAACCGCTTTAATAAAACCATTTCCTACTGTATTTTTCTTTATCGTACATCACAGGACACAGAGCAGCCATAATAATTACTATGTGGGTTATACGACACCTATAGGTGAATGGATACTGGCAGATCAATCAAACAGAAAGTCCTCCCCTATATAACCCCTCCTACACAGGAAGTGTCTGTAAGGCCATGGTCACTGATGCATGCGATACATGTGCTTCAATCAGATCCATTCCAAAAAGCTGTCAGCCAAAATGGATGGTACCCAAGCCTCATTGGATAGGAGAGAAGATTCCTCAATGTTTGCCTTTAATGCAGCCATACAGCGTTGGATCCTGTGTAATGGAACCCTGTGCAGTGTTTGTTCTGACCAAGGTGCTTTCCTGCAGGGTGCTATACAGGTCCAGGGGAGTGGACCCCAAATTAAGGGGGACCCTGAAGGTCTTTTATGACAAAGCCCTCCGTGATAGGTGAAAGTTTAACTCCTGTAATGTTCAGAGTCCTGCAGCAGGAATGGTAAGTCTGCATTTTTACAGTTTCTCTTTAAACAAAAAAAAAAAAAAAGGAGATTTGAATGTCTGGTCTTTTTTCAGTGGCCACTGGGGGCAGTGTGCTGTTTAATCATGCTCTGTGTACTTCTTAGGAGAGTGAGCTGCCGTTTCTCCTCCGGCCACTAGAGGGTGCAGGCTCCCTCATTATGGCCTATTTTTATATAGGCAGGAAGTGGAGGGGCGGCCATGTTTGCCATGTGGACGGCAGGTACAGCAGGGCCTCTTGGAACATAACAGCAGCCCATGGATAGTAATGAAGTGTGAGTTTTTACTATGGAAGAAATGTGGGGCCAGACAAGTCATGATTATATACTGCATACTTACTGCTTAATCTGGGGGGCCTGTGCAACTGTAAGTCGATACACCCCTATATGGGTCAGTGGACTGTAAGATGTTGTGTCTCCAGAATAATGTGCATTTGGTCTGCAGGAGCTTACTTTTAGTCTGCTCTGAATCAGAAAAAAAGGCTGCATGGGATGCATATGTGCTAAACTAGTAAAAACTAGTATGGGGCCAAGGGCAATTGGGCAGGTGCAGCACAGTATACATGCTTGCAAACTTTTTGCAAATGCATGTTTGAATAAACACATGTTTTGCATAGATGTTGCATAGATACATGTGGCATAAGCACATGTTTGAAAGAACATGGGCATCAGTGCACTTGAAGGAGTGTCTCCAGAATAGCATGCATTTGGTCTGCAGGAGCTTAGTTTTAGGCTGTTGAAGCAGCATACAGGCTGCAATGGATGCCTATATACTTTGCTAATCCTACAAAACTAGTATGGGTGCAATTGAGCAGGTGCAGCATAGTATACATGTTTCATAATGCTTGCATAGGCACATGTTTGCATAGACACCTGCATGCTTGCTTGAATAAACGCTTGCTTGAATAAACACAAGCTTGCATAGGCACATGTTTGCAGAGGGCCCAGGCATGCAGCTCCCCAAGGCTGGCCGCAATGGTGCGTCTTTGCACAGACACGTCTTTGCGCGGACGTGTGTTCCATAGATGCAGGTTTTCTTGGGGAAATGTTTTCATAGAGGTGTGTACATAAATGTGTATGCATGTTGGATAGATATACGTGTTTGCATGGATGCATTATTGCATAAACCCATGTTGGCATAGATACATGTTTGTTGTAACACATGTATACATGGACACATGTTTGCGTAACCACATGTTTGCACAGATACATGTTGCGTAGATACATGTTGCATAGATACATGGGGGCAGCACAGTGGTGTAGTGGTTAGCACTTTCACCTGGCAGCAATAGGGTCGCTGGTTCAAATCCCAACCATGACACCTTCTGCCTGGAGTTTGCATGTTCTCCCTGTGCCTGCGTGGGTTTCCTCCAGGTACTCCGGTTTCCTCAGTGGTGTAACTAGAACCTTTAGGGCCCCGGTGCAAGAAACCATGAAGGGCCCCCCTGAACCCCAGCCGAGGCCCTTCCTTCCGAGTCCGGTGGTGGAACTCCAGGGCTCGGTCACAGGTACGACTTTTGTGAGCCCTGTAGTTCCACCACTGGTATCAGCAGTTTTTTTTATTATTTTTTACAATTTTTTAGGAGTCCCATTGGGGGACTTTGGTGAGATATCAGAGGTCTAAACAGACCTATGATGTTACACCTTTGAGACAAAGAGGAAGAAGAGAAAGGGAAATTGGGACCCTGTCCTCTGGGGAGAAGTGGGCCCTGTCCCCAGGAGAGATTGGGTCCTTGTCCTTAGAGGAGATGGGGTCCCTGTCCCCACGTAACTAGGAATCCCTGTCCCTAAGGAAAATGGGGTCCCTGTCTTCTGGGGGGAAGTGGGCCCTGTCCTCAGGGGAGAGATGGGGTCCCTGACCTTAGGGGAGATGGGGTCCTTGTCCTCAGGTGAGAAGGGGGCCTTGTCCCCAAGGGAAATGGGGTCCCTGTCCTCTGGGGAGAAGTGGGTCCTGTCCCCAGGGAAAATGGGGTCCTTTGGGGAGCCGGCTCTCATAGGGCTGCACTGCATCTGTGTGCTTAAAGTTTGTTTGCCCGGGAGAAGCTTGCAGTGCTTCTCCCGGACGGAAGGGGAGGACAGATACCAGAGGGGAGGACAGACACCGGACTGAGCAGCACTGCATGGAGCAGGAGAGGGGGACCCAGAGGAGCGGCAGAGGACACAGGTTGTGTGGGGAATGCACAACTAAAGAGCAGCCAGTGCGGTAGTCGAGCATGGAGCTCTGCTAGTCACCTCCAGCCACCCATGCGCCCGGTGCCTAGCCGCCTATGCTGCCACCGGCCATATGTAGAGGGGGCAGCATGGGCCCCTTGCAGCACAGGGCCCGGTTGCGCTCGCGACTGCTGCACCCCCTATAGTTACGCCCCTGAGGACATGGATGAGGAAGCCAAAAAAGGAAGAAATCCCAGACTTGACTGGAGGAAGCCCTAACAGCAGACTTCAGACAAACCTCTTCAATGTACTAGAAGAGAATACCTGGGCAGGAGCCCAGAGAGAAAACCCAGTGCTTGCCCCCCAACCCCAATCCAGGCAGCACAGTTACAACAATGGCCCAGTTCCAGTGATCAAAGCAGTTGCCAGAAACAAAGAGATTGCTGAGTGACTGGTCCAGCCTTGTCTTGAGAGATAGCATCCTGTACCACACAATGATGTTAACCCAGGACTCATTGGTGACCTTGCTGGTCGTGTTGTCAATAGCTCAAGCCCATTCTGTGGCTGGGAGAATGCACTTGGAAGCGGAACATTGGGGTTTCCACAAGACATTCTCCTGGATCAAGTGATAAGCCATGTGTGAGGGTCTGTTCCAGTTGACTGAACAAGTTTGCGAACTCTGTGTGGTCGGCTCAGTGCCGAAAGAGACCGAAGTCAGGGTGCCACCCCTGACCTGGCACCCGTTAACCCCACTGTAAGTACTGATTGTCCACTTTATTACTCTTGACCATGGGCGTCCGCAGAACTTTTTTCAGGGGGGGGGGGGCATAATTTTAGGCTCACCCATGCACCGCCCCTTTTCGACAATGTCATTATCACATTATTATGGTCAGAGTCTACAGACGTATTACAGTCCCTAGTATAAGTAATGGGTAATGGCCAACAGGCCCTCTTACCAGACCCAGCGAAACTACAGCAGTGATCACTCCGGCTGGACGATCGTTCACTCTGGGTTCCCCGGGTGGCGACACTGGTCAGTAGTGTAGCATGTCTGTACCCTGGTAGTGGCTCAGTCTTTCTCTCTCTGGTGGTGCTGGCCAGTGTGGCTCTCTCTCTGGTGGTGCTGGACAGCATGACTCTCTTTTGTGGCCCTGGCAGGCTCTCTCTCTCTGGCTTCCGCCCAGCACACTCCTCATTCTTTGTCCTGTAGAACTCTCTCCCTCAGCTTCTTTCCAGGCTGCAGTCTCTCAATCTCTCTCTTGATCGAGCTGTAGCCTCCTCCCTGTGGAAAATGGAGCCGCCAATCTTTTGGGACTACCTGTCCCATGAAGCTTTGCCTCTCCTAGTCGCCTTTGATTGGCCCTCAGTTATGGCCAATAGGGAAGGAACGGAGCAGGGCAGGAAGCTGGGTGGGGAACCTGGTGAGAGCCGCCGTCTCTTCTCCCTGACAGAAGAATGGATGGGGCGAGGGGGGGGGGGGGGGAAACCTCTGATAGCCCGCAGCTCGCCATTCTTCCGTCACAGCACCGCCAAGTTCTCTGCTGGACTGAGCAGGGAAAAGAGCCCAAAGTCACACTACACTTGACAGCACCTTAATGGTGTCACCCCACTGGTGGGTGGCACCTGAGTGCGGCACCTCGACAGAGACACAACTGTGCTGAATTTAAGATCCGATCCCTGATTCCAGGGGGGGCACTTGACCCCCCTTGCCCCTACCTGCGGACGCCCATGCTCTTGACAGATCGGAAGACAGGAAGAAGTCATCATATGCTTGTAATTGTGGACTGCTTTACATAATTTGCTGCCAAAATGGTCTGGAAGCATTTCTGCCTCCCCTACAGCTACTCACAGAGAATACAATAGGACCAGGAACCCTGCTTTGAGAGCAAGTTCTTTCAGGAGTTCTTTCAGGAGTGGTGTCCCTCTCTAGGCATCACGGGGGAACATACTGCAGGGTAACAGAGCATATGAGAGGTTCAACTGTAACTCGAAGAGATGGACCCACCAGTTGGCTGAAGTGTCACATCGTGTTCCACCATACTCTCAGGGGCCAACAACCTTCGGGGTACCACCTCCACCGAAGAACTAGAGCACACTACAATGTCTTGGTTTCTGGAGTGGAAGCAATGCCTCCCGGAGGTTCAACGGTTTCTTAAAGTCATGGGTGTAACAAGAGTTGTTGGTGTCATCAGATTTTGGCCTGCGACCAGAAGGCACAGTTCTAGTTTAGCGCAAAAGGCACACAGTAGTAAGGCAAGTTAAAACACCATGGGAGGAAGTCCCAGGAATCCCAGCAACCTATTCTGGATGTACCAGTCTATGACATCCAGATGGAGAGTAATGCCCCGCACACACGGTCAGAATTTCCGACGGAAAAAGCCAGATCAGATTATGTTGTCGGAAAATCTCTGATCGTGCGTGGGCTCTATCGGACTTTTTCCGTCGGAATTTCAGGCGCAAAAAGTTTGAGAGCTGGATCTAAAATTTTCCGACAACAAAATCCGATCAGACTTTTTCCGATCGTGTGTCGAGAATTCCGACGCACAAAGTGCCACGCATTCTCAGAAAAAATTTGGAGACAAAAGTTATTGGCTACTGGCCCCTTACGCAGTCCCGTCATACGTATTATTCGTCACCTCGTTCCGAACGATCGGATTTTCCGACAACTTTGTGCGAGCGTGTGTATGCAAGACCAAGTTTCGGCCAAAACCCGTCGGAAAAATGTTGTGGTCGGAATGTCGGACCGTGTGTACAAAGCATTACTGTGACAACTCAACCCAAGACTCCAATGCTATAGGATCCTCAAGGCTATACTGTAGGCTCCTTTAGTGTGAAAATATAGGATCCTTCAGCAGTGTTGGTCATCTTACTTTAAAAAAGTAATTAGTTAAGTTTCAAATTACTTCTCCCAAAAAGTAATTGCGTTAGTAACTCAGTTACTACATTGGAAAAGTAATTAGTTACACAGCAAAGTAACTGACTTTTTTTTTTAATATTCTATATGTGTAACTAAGGGGCGCATTTATTATTATTGTTATATATCATGTAACCAAGGGGCTGCTCTATTATTACTCTTACCAAGGGGCAGATCTGTTATAGCGTGTAAGCAAGGGGCGGGTCTATTATTATTATATCGTGTAAGGGGCCGGTCTATTATTATTATATCATGTAAGGGGCGGGTCTATTATTATTATATCGTGTAAGGGGCGGGTCTATTATTATTATATCGTGTAAGGGGCGGGTCTATTATTATTATATCGTGTAAGGGGCGGGGTCTATTATTATTATATCGTGTAAGGGGGGGGTGGCTACAGAAGAGGGCGAATGTTAAATTAATGGGCGGAGCTCGATATATAACAATAATAATAAATGCGCCCCTTGGTTACAGTAATACTAGACCCGCCCCTTAGTTACACGATAGACGCCCCTTGCAGAGTAGCACGAGCATCAGGAGCGTGTGGCATCGCCTCGTACAATTACATGTTAACTGCGCCTGCGCGGTGTAGAGTTCACTCAGAGCTGTTTAGGTTCGGCAATTTTCGTAAGCTCCGTGGTCCTTCGTACTGCGCAAGCGCTGCGCCTGCGCAGTACAGGGGGTCCTTATCCGGCAAGGGAACTTTTTTGGCAGGACACCAGAATTACACTACTGCCATCTAGTGGCTGTAGATGTAATTGGGGTAACTAAGCCAAAGTAATGGGAACTGAGTTACCAGGAGGGGAAAAGTAATCAGTTAGATTACTCGTTACCCTCTAAAGTAACTGCGTTAAGTAACTCAGTTTATTTTAACTCAGTTACTTACATCACTGTCCTTCAGTATGGAAAGTGGGCAAAGGGTGAAGCATAGTAAACTGTGTTTATTTGGGGGGTGGGGGCTGTCAGGTTGGCTGTTTGGGGCCCTGTGGCTTCTAACAGCAGCCCTGATTGCCCCAGAGGTCTAACTTCAAAAAGCTACTCAAACACTTTGCAAAAGTTGACTTCGTATGGTCTACAAACTTGTCAGGGACAGCAAGTTCAGGTAGGATGGCCACTTTGTTCAGCGGAGGGTGCACCTACCACTAGGACTTCTGCTGCCACCTGGACATCCAGACCAGGTATTTCCACATCCCCCCCCCCCCTGGTAGAGCCGGTCCAGAGATCTCTGTGGCTGAGCCGGTCCAGAGATCTCTGTGGCTGAGCGGTCCAGAGATCTCTGCGGCTGAGCCGGTCCAGAGATCCCTGCGGCTGAGCCGGTCCAGAGATCTCTGTGGCTGAGCCGGTCCAGAGATCTCTGTGGCTGACCGGTCCAGAGATCTCTGTGGCTGACCGGTCCAGAGATCTCTGTGGCTGACCGGTCCAGAGATCTCTGTGGCTGAGCCGGTCCAGAGATCTCTGTGGCTGAGCCGGTCCAGAGATCTCTGTGGCTGACCGGTCCAGAGATCTCTGTGGCTGACCGGTCCAGAGTTCTCTGTGGCTGAGCTGGTCCAGAGATCTCTGTGGCTGAGCCGGTCCAGAGATCCCTGTGATTGACCACGTGGGAGAGTGGGTAAGGGAAGAGAATGTGTGTCTCCATCAGGTAGAAGGTGTGATCCGGATACTCTAGCAGTGACATTGCAGAATTGATAAGATCGCTGATTTCCCGACTCTCTTACCGCCTCCCAAGAAATGTTTAACTTAGACGCTGATCCCTGCGGATAAGGAAGGTGATTAGACGTTGGAGTCTGCCAGTATTTTACTGATACGATATGTGATAAACCAAACTCCACTTGTATGGATGCCATTAGGAGGGTAATAAGGGTTATGGGGCTGATAACGGCTCACAATGACACTTAATCAGTAACTTTTTCTAAAGCAATAAACCCAGAGTGCAGAAGATAGTGCCGCACATTACAGTGCAGAGCGATGGGAAGAGACACTGCGACTGCCTACACTCTCCTGGACCGCCGACCCGATAAAGGTAATTCTTTGGCGAGGGACATGCAGTGGAAAGTAGAAGCTTCTAGGTCCCAGCGTCCTGGACATTCGCCGCCATACTTGGGGGTGTCATAGACCAGCGATACGAGAACTCAGTGGTGTAACTAGAACCTTCAGGGCCCCCGGTGCAAGAAACCACGAAGGGCCCCCCTGAAGAGGCCCTTCCCTCCGAGTGTGGTGGTGGAACTCCAGGGCTCGGTCACAGGTACGACTTTTGTGAGCCCTGTAGTTCCACCACTGGTATCAGCAGTTTTTTTAATAATTTTTTACAATTTTTTAGGAGTCCCGTTGGCGGACTTTGGTGAGATATCAGAGGTCTAAACAGACCTATGACGTTACACCTTTGAGACAAAGAGGAAGAAGGGAAAGGGAAATGGGGTCCCTGTCCTCTGGGGAGAAGTGGGCCCTATCCCCAGGAGAGATTGGGTCCTTGTCCCCAAGGGAAATGGGGTCCCTGTCCTTTAGGGAGAACTGGGCCCTGTCCTCAGGGGAGATGGGGTCCCTGTCCTTAGGGGACAGATCTCCCAGAAAGACCTGTCAACATCTGTGTATGGCGGGGAGGAGGGGGGGGTGCTGGCAAACAAGCCTGCGGTGTCCTTTGGGTAGCCGGCTCTCATAGGGCTGCACTGCATCTGTGTGCTTAATGTTTGTTTTCCCAGGAGAAGCATGCAGTGCAGTGTGAGCCGGACTAAGGGGGCGGGACTCTGGCTGGGGAGGACAGACACCGGACTGAGCAGCACTGCATGGAGCAGGAGAGGGGGACCCGGAGGAGCGGCAGAGGACACAGGTTGTGTGGGGAATGCACAACTAAAGAGCAGCCAGTGCGGTAGTCGAGCATGGAGCTCTGCTAGTCACCCCCCACCTCCAGCCACCCGTGTGCCCGGTGCCTAACCGCCTATGCTGCCACCGGCCATATGTAGAGGGGGCCATGTGGGCCCCTTGCAGCACAGGGCCCGGTTGCGCTCGCGACTGCTGCACCCCCTATAGTTACGCCCCTGGGTTTCCTCCCACACTCCAAAAGACATGCTGGTAAGTTAATTAGATCCCGTCAATAAAAAAAAAAAAAATTGGCCAAATATGTGTATGTTGTATGTGTATGTGTTTGTAAGCGTGTCAGGACCCCACAGGGCAAGGACCACGCTATACCACAGATGAACACCAGTGGCAAAAAGCACCCTGAGGCGATTCAGTTCGCATAGGTAGTGCTATACAAGTCATTCATTCATTCACATGTTTGCATAAATGCATGTTTGCATAAACACATGTTGCATAGGCGTGTTGCGTAATATTTGTTGCATAAACACGTTTCATAAACGCATCCTTGCTTATTGCAAAAAGCATGTTTCCGTGGGCAGGTATTGCATAAGTGCATGTTTGCATAGACATGAGCTTTCGTGTTTTGCCTAAACGCATATTTGCATAAGCACATGCTTCCATAAACGCATGCTTCCATATATGCATTATGCTTAAATGCATGCTGGCATGTTTTCATTTGAACTGCATACATATGTGCTTAGTTGCATTAAACTGTATACATATGTGCTTATTTGCCTAGGACTACATACTGTACATATGTGCCTGTTTGCCTAGGACTACATATATACTGTATGTGCTTATTTGCCTTGGTATACATACATATGTGCTTATTTGCCTTGGGACACATACATATGTGCTTATTTGCCTTGAACTGCATACATAAATGCATGTTTGCATACCTAGGTACCTACATAATGACATACCTGGGTACCTGCATACTTACATACCTAAGGGGTTGCATAGCAGTAAACCAACATTGTTTTAGGCCTGCATCCTTGGAGGACTGTGCATTAGGTATCTAATATAGTTGCTACGTTATTTACCTGTTATACCAGGTAAATGGTTCCAGAAAAGAGAGGCATCCAGGGGGGGGGCAGGTGCATCGCTCTCAGGTTCAGTGATCTGGCGGTGTCCACATCTCCCGATGGACAGTGGTGTCAGGTGCATCTGAGCCACTGTGGTGTTTGGCATTGCAGTGTTTCCTGACGCATTCATTTTTCATCACCTTGATCATGCCTGATCTTTGTTGATCGAAGCCTAAGCAGGATCAAGCCTGGTTTACTAACCAGGCTTGATCCTGCTTAGGCTTCGATCAACAAAGATCAGGCATGATCAAGGTGATGAAAAATGAATGCGTCAGGATGGGAGACTACTCAGGAATACCAGATGCTGTAATCTTTTCCCCACCTGTGTGAGGGAGGCATCTGAGGCTGCTGTGTTATGAGAGTATCAGAAGATATTAAGGCAGTCTCTGAGGTAGTTTGCACCATCTTTAGCCAGCAAAAGCTTGGTAGGTTGGGTACGCCTATTTGGGCTTTCGGGGTCTGCCACAAACTAGTCAGTCTTTTGCCTTGCATTTGAATCTTGGAGTAAAAGGTATGGACTCAAAAACAAAAAATAAATAAAAATAAAATAACTCAACCGGTAGCAGTCCCAAAACCAAATGGGGACATAAGATCTAGCTTAATTCTTAAATCGCTGGGCATCCTTCTGTTTCAGATATGCTCTGGCCATTTAGTGTTGACCTCTCTGCGAGAGGTAGATTTTGGGGTCCATAGTCATCAATGCATATCTTCATGTTCCGCTTTTTTTCCAGGCTCACCAAGGGTTTTTGCAATTGCAGTGCAAAGTCACCTTTTTTATTTTTGTGACTCTGCTCTTCAGGCTGGCCACAGCTCAGAGGGTTCACAAAGTTTCCAGCCCCAGTGCTGGACTTGCTGAAACTGCAGGGGGTGCCAATCTCAGTATACCTCAATAATCTTGTTCAGGAAGCAGTTGGTTCCAGTTTTCCCTTCAATACATTTCTACGTACGGTCCTACTCAAGGTCTTTTGTAGATAAACATTCTCTCTGTCTGGAGCATAAGGATCCAAGAATTGGATTGCCGGAGGACTCTGTTCCCAGGATAGTGCAGAGCTCAAATTGGTGGTTGATGGTTCGGAATCTGGAGAAGGTGAAATTCTTCCTTTCAGAAGTTTGGAAGATAATAACCACTAATGTTAGTCTCTCCAGTTGGTTTGAAGGTAACTACAGTTCAGTGGACTTGGTCTCCACAAGAGAGAATACTGCCCTGCAATATCTTGTAACTTTTGGCCAGTACACCTGGCTCTGGGTTAGTGAAAGAATCACATTCTGTCTGGGGCAGGACAACAGGTGCTGTCTCTGTCACCAGTACATATTCCAGGTATAGAGAAATGACAGGGGGTTTCCAGTCATTAGCAACTAATGCCATGCGGTCCCTGCTTCCTGAGACATTTTTTGGCAATCTGCCAATGTTGGGGAACTCTGCAGGTGGATTTACTGGATTCCAAGTTCTACAAGTTGGACAGGTTGTGTCTGGGATGAGAGTCCCACTGGCAATAGGGGTAGATGCACTGGTAACACCTTAGGGACCAGTTCTCCCTAAATGACGCCTTCCCTCTGTTTCAACTACTGCATCATCTTTTGAATCCGGGAGGTGGTGATGCTGATTATAGCGTTAGCCAAATTAGCCCAGTAGGGCTTGGTACACTGACATAGCCTTGGGCACTTCCAGTCCAGCTGGACCTAATGGTCTTGGGTCCTGTTATCTCCGCACTGTTAAGTGACTGGAAGGCAGCTTCTGGAAGCTTTAGTTACAGGACTTGGAAATATTTTATGCCTGGGGAGAAGCCAGGTAGAGTTTTTTTTCCTTTCTCCAATCGGTAGGGGAAAGGAGATTGGCCTTAAGTACCATTAGGTGTCAGATTCGCCCCTATCCATTTGTTTCCAGAGGCCGTTGTTTCTCATTCGATTCATACTTCATACAGGGTGTAATGCAGACAGTTCCACCTGTAAAGCCACTCTTGTGTCCTTGGGACTTAAATGTGCTCTTGCAGAGACCACCTTTGGCACCTTTTGAACCAGTTGTTATTCCTTGACTTGGAAGGTGGCTTCTTTGGTTGCTATCACCACAGCAAGTGGAGTGTCAGAGCTGACGGCTCTCTCATGCAAAGAGCCATTCTTGGTCTTACATCATGATAATTTGATGTAGCGTCCTCATCCATCCTTATTGCCTAGAGGGGTTTCTAGTTTTTACTTAAATCAGGACAGTGTCTTGTCTTCTTTTCTAATCCTCAGTTGGCAGGAGTAAGATCGCTGCATACTCTGGAAGTAGTTCAGGCAGTCAGGATTTACTTGAATTGTCAGCGCAGGTCAGGAATCCTGGTTTGTGCTGCCAGCAGAGCCCAGGAAGGACAGGAGGCATCCAAGTTAACTATTTTTTCACTGGATCTGCCAGTTAATTATTTAAGCCTATAGCTTGAAAGGGCAAGGTCCCCACCCCTTTTTGGTGAGAGCTCTTGCTACCAGGTGTGTGGGGGCATCTTAGGCCATACACTATCAGGTGTTAGTGGCTCAGTTTTTTTAAGGCCACTACATGGTCTTTGATTCATACGTTCACATGACTTTACCAGATGGATATCAAAGCCACAGAGGATACAGCTTTGGCCACAGTATGTTACAGGAGGCAGAATAAGTCCTTCTCAGGTGGCAGTTTCTGTGATTGTGTCTCCCTCCCCTCAGGGGCAGTGCTTTAGGACATCCCATATAGTAATTATTATGGCTGCTCTGTGTCCCGTGATGTATGATAAAGAAAATTGGATTTTTCCTGCAGCTTACCTGTAAAATCCTTTTCTCTGAATATATCACGGGGCACAGAGGTCCCTCCCCTCTTTTTTTGGGGTATTCATTGCTTTACTACAAAACTGAGGTTATTCCTGTGTAGGAGGAGTTATATAGGGGAGGACTTCCTGTCTGATTGATCTGCCAATATCCATTCACCTATAGGTGGTGAATAACCCACATAGTAATTATTATGACTGCTCTGTGTCCCGTGATGTACTCCAAGAAAAGGATTTCACAAGTAAACTGTAGGTAAAATCCAACTATTTTGGCTTTATGGCATTATGAGACTTCACAAAGTGACCCACCCAACCAACCCATTTACATTTATAAATTTGACTTCTCTGAAACAAGCGGTACATACCTGATTTAGCTGCACAGACCAGCTTTGGCTGAGTCCCTGATGTAATAGTGCATGGATTATTCCTGTTCAGCTTCGGCCTGACAATTGTTTTATAGTTAAAGGCAGTCTTTACTTTAGTTGTGCTGCGAGATGATTTCCCATGACATGTAGTATGTGCCGATTTGGGATGCAGAAGTTTATCAAGGTTTATTCTATGAGAGTTGCACTGCTCTGATTTACAAAGCTGAAAGAAAGTTTAACACTTTAAAAATTGAAATTTTACCAGTACATTGCCTAATCAAGCAGTACAACACGTACATGAACTTCCCGTTTTCTGAGTATCCGGTATTGCTAGATTCTATCCAGTGGTTGAAAATAACACAACGGCCATCAAGGCATTATTGAGCCACAACATATTGTTCCACTCTCTCCAATACCCCCAATTCATTCCATTCCTCCCACCTGAAGAGGCTGCACTTTGCATCATGTACATTGCATTATTCTAATATCCAGGAATTTCTAGCATAGTCTTTGCAGTTACCAGCAAAACTTACATGCCACAGCCTATAGGACATTACCTGTCACTGTTCCATATACTTAATTCACATTGCCACAGATGGAGAAACACTCTCTTGTCTGGCATAAAAACTTACTGTGACATGGAGGCAGAGATAAGAACTCCAACTGGCAAAGCCATTAGCTGATTTTTATGCAGTGGTGTTTTATGAGTACTTATAAACAAATATTGAAATTGTGGTGCAAACAAATTCTAATGCACCATCCACATAAATTAGCCTCTTCCCTTCTAGATAAATGTGAAGATATGCTTGTATAGCATAGGTAGTTCATAACATTTTCATTAGGAGTTTATAAAAATTCCATAGGAAGGGTGTTGTACGTCAGTAGGCAGCTCCACCTGAGACAGGAATGAATCTTTGAAATAACAAAAAAGGAACACAAGGGGGCGCCAGCTAAGTGCAGCATCAATGGGTCCAAATGCAAACTCAGAGAAATATAAAGTCAAAGAGCTTATCTGCAGCCATGCCACATTGGATGGAAGCCATCCACTGGAAGAGCCACTTGTGACAGCTAACAGTGTGTTTCTATGTCAACCAGTCTACCCCCAGATGTGATGTCACATCCTGCCTTGTGAGCCACAGTGGCTCTCCTCACTTCCTGAAACATTGGACTTGGTTTCCTCATTGACCACACGCTGTTACAAGCGGCTCTTCCAGTGGATGGTTTCCATACAATGTGGCATGGCTGCAGATAAGCTCTTTGATTTTATATTTCTGTGAGTTTTCGTTTGGCTTTTTAATTGGAATAAACCTATTGATGCTCCACTTAGCTGGTGCCTTCTTGTGTTCTTTTTTATGACTACTTTTATCTATGCATTTTTTCATTTATCAAGTTGCATAGGGCACTGGGACATAGGAACACTGGAAATGTAGGCATTTAACAGGATAGTGCACTTCCAGTATGAACGAAAACCTTCATCACCTTCATCACTTCATCAGGAAATAATTCAGGTCATACACCAAATCCATGGTGCCAAACTTGTGGCCCTAGGGCCGGGCCACATGCAGCCCTTTTGTACTTGTGTGGCCTTTGGAGCCCCAGCAGGCCTTAGTGGAAGTGGGAGCATAAAACTGTAAAGGGGCTGTAATGTTAGAGATTGCTATCAGTCTTTTTTAACACGTTTCCAGGAATACCTGTAGCATATTAACAGGCTCTGACCATCTCCTGTAATATGTCTTCAGTCTGACAGTCTTCTGTAGCATCACAAACTGTGTAGTAAATATTATGTGCATCCCCTTGATGGTGTCAGGTTCCACAACTGAAGCCCCTTACACATTGTAAGTTAACCACCACTGCACAAAACAATACATTGGCAACTTCCTGATCCAATCTAATCTCCCCTCTCCAGCAGCACATACTCACCTTACTTCAGTTCCTTATCAATCTGTTCAGCTACCGGGGGTTGATAAAAATATAGGAAGAAATCATAGCCCCTTGCAAGCTAAGACTTTACGAGAGCAATGAAAAAAGGTGAGTTTGTGCTGGTTAGAAGGGCAATAAAGTAACCCCATTGCTTTGCTCTACTTAGGACTAACAGTTAAGGGATGAGTTTAGGGGTTTACGTGAAGGATATAGTAAATTGATTTGTTTTAGTCTTTCAAGTATAATTACTGCCAGTCTGCCACTATAAAACATTGTAGACACTACAAATGTCAATGCCAGATCCACTGTCTTAAAATCTCATGTGCCAAAAATATCCTATACCAATTTTCAGAAGCTAAATATTAGTAACCTACCTTATAAAGAGGCTAAGGCAGTAGTTCTCAACTCCTGTCCTCAGGGCCACTAACAGGCCAGGTTTGCAAGATAACTGAAATACATCACAGGTGATATCATTTGCTGCTCAGTGATTGCAGTATTCTAGTCTGCATCTCTCCAAGGTACTACTTAAAATCTGGCCTGTTAGTGGGTCCTGAGGAAAGGAGTTGAGAACCACTGGGCTAAGGGGTGGGGGAATCTGCAGGACACAATTAGCTGAGGACAATCCACGCAGACTGGAAATCCCTTTTGAACATCAAAGTAGTTACCTGAGAGGCAGGAACTTCAAATGAGTGTGACTTTCTGTTCCAATAAGACTTTTTCTGGAGCTTGTCCGTTAAACTGGCTGATGTTGTCCCACTGGTGGCTTCATCTTTCCTGAGAACTAAGCTTGGCAGGTTTTCAGTGCTCACTGCCTTCCTTACAGGTGTAATGTGACCACGGGAATGAGTAACGGGAAGTTCCAAAGTATTGCCCTCTAACACTGGAAGTGAAGAAAGGGCACTTCTTTCTTTAATGATATATGGGGATTCAGTTTCGTTAACCCTTGAACGCCTTCTGGCAGCAACTAAAGAAATGCCCCTTGTCCCAGCCACTACCTCTTCCAAAACATCTGGGCTCAGCTGAAAGAATAATAGTGAATGTCTTTGACTATCATCCAGAGGGTGGGAGTGAAGTCTGGTTGGCGTTTCTTCTTTTGGAGGATCAATAATAATCTATAAAAAAAAATTGAATTATTCAACTAGGCATGTATGCAAATATGCACATCTCTCTAGGACTGTTTAAAGAAAGAAATAAAAAGTGCATTATTGCCTCTGTGCCCTCTAGAACTAGGAACAAACCAACTGACTTATCAGCTGATTTTCTAAAACAGCCCATATCTACCCTTTTTCTTCACCATGCTTGTCCTGGAAATATAGTCATATAAGAAAGAATGCACCTAAATCCAATATTGAGAATAAAAATGTTAGGAAGCAATGTTTCTGGACTCTCAAAAAGACCACTGCACAAGTCCCAAAACATTGGTTCTTTTTCACTGTAAATCACAAGTCTTTGAGCCTTTAAAGTATTGTCAGTCTTTTTTATACACGTATACAGGCCGATACGGGGTAGAGCTGGCCCTCCAGTACCAGGCCCAGACCTCATCATATCAGTACTGAGCCCAGGGGCAGCAAGAGGACTCTTTAAATACTACTGGGTGCATGCACATTGCAGAAAGCAATTGCAGAAAAGTTTCTGGGGCCTCATCAGTTCAGCAGCAGGGGCCAGGTGCAAAGAGGGGACTATTTACTCACTTTCCGGAGCAGACGGAGTAATCCTCTGCACCAAGGTTCCTGACAATTCATTTAAGCTCTGGCCTTTTTATTCAGTATCAATCTACTGGAGCCACAGCATGAAGGATTACTCTGCCTACTCCATAAAATAAGTAATAGTCTCCTATCTGTTTCTGACCTCTGTGAATACCACACAAAATAGAAAAAAAAAGTCCCTTATTGTAAATCCATTGTCAGACACACTGCCCACCACCCACTGACTCCCCAAGCTGTCATCACTTATATAGGGAAAGGGCAGGGATAGTGGCAACACCAAAGTCATTGCAAAAAATGTGGCGAGTAAGCATACTTGGGCAAGAATGCCACTGATATCCCCACCCCTTTGTTTACATGGCAGGGGATTCCCGGCTATGTAATTCAAAGTAGATATGTGCACTGCCAGGGTCATTCGTTATGATCGAAATTCGTGCTAAGGGTTGAGGAGCAACATCGCCGAGACTTCCAGCAGCTATGCTCAGAGGCCCACGGCCTGGACGACAGATTGACCAGGGGAGAATCGGTGGTGAGTGCCCTGCACCAAGATGGAGAAGGCTCACTCTCTCCACTAAGACCAGCTGGCAGAGGTGCAGCTACAGGCAGAAGATATGGAGAACCGGAGCCGCCGTAATAATCAGTTGCTCCAGGGGCTTCTGGCCCAGAGAACTTGGTGGAAACCGTCCGTGCGATCCTACACAAAATCTTAGGCTCCGACCCGGCTGCCAGCATGGAGTTTTACAGGGTGTACAGGTGCTGGGTCCAAAGCCGGTGGACCAGGACCGGCCCCAGGATGTGATCTGCCACCTGCATCGCTATAGCCAGAAGGAGCTGATCATGAGAGCTGCATGGTTCAAGGGCCCAATCGATTTCGATGGAGCGCCTGTTGCCATCTTCCCAGATGTGTCTCGAGCAACCTTGCAAAGGAGAGCATTGTTGAAGCCTCTGCTGGAGACACTGCGCCAAGCTGAGCTGCCGTACCGCTGGAGGTTCCCTCTCCAGTTGATCGTCCGAAAGTGAGGCACTTCTTTTACCCTGAGACGCCATGCTGATCTCCCTGAGCTGTTTGTCTTTTTAGAGATGGAGGCAATTCCACTAGAGGACCGGCTGTGTCCTCTGCAGTTCCTCGGGTCAGTCGATCGGGACTGCCACGCAGCTCTTCAAGAAGCCAACTCGGGGGTCCAACGCCGATTAAGGCAAACGATCCAGAACTGTGATCCCTCTGGGAACTACATGTGAGTGGCCTACTTACTGTCCTTGTTTTGGCTTGAGTGACAGTTGGTTTGCCTTCCCGGTGGAACTTGAGATCCTGCAGGACTCTCCTCTATCCTCTCCCATCTCATTTTTGATCACTAATCTTTCTGGTGGTCCCCTCGCCCCCCTGCCTGGATGTCATATCGGCACTTCTGGGTCCTATCCAGCACCGTGCCCTGGACTGTTCGTAGTGGGTATGCTCCTGTGAGTGCTCAGAGCGATTAAGCAACTTTTGACTGCAGCTATCACTATACCTACTCGGCGTGCTCTGCTCGCTGGCACGTGTTTTGACAGGCCCTCTGTGATACAGATATCCTGGGACGTTTAGCCCCCAGGTGGGGGTTCATTGCTATATCTGTACAGGGTGGGTGGGGGAGGGGTTGGGGATTTCTATGTGATTTTGTGGTATAGATTTTTGCTTATACAGCTGGGTATGTTTTGTTTTATTTTGTATAGCTTTCATTAACAGACCAGCCCGGCTCCTTTTTTGTTTATCATGTCTCACCCTTTGGGGTAGCAGAGGTAACACAGGTAGACCTCAGTGCACCAGAGATATGGCTTCCATATACTTCTAGGTCCTACCCCCCACCTAGTTTCTCCCGGGTTGCCACGCCCTTTCTCCCTTCCCCCCATCCCCCCTCTTCCTCCCCCCAGGGATTGGCTTGGTCCGCCCCCCCCCCCCCCCCCCCCACTCTAGTGGTATTTGAGTGGGGCTGGTCGGTTCCACATCCTCTATGCTACAACCAGGAGGGCTCCATTCCTAATTACAGGCATCTGGTTTCATTGATATGTTCTCTCAAACTATATAACTTGTACTGTTGTATCCTGTGGGTTCTCACAAGGGGGCCACCCCCCCCAATGATACACTCCATATGATTTGTTGTAGAGTGTCGCATTGGATGTTCCCCCTGCTGTTTGTTGCATTATGAGCGGTGAGGTTTTGCTCGCAGGCCATGCAACACTGAGCACCTGACCATTCGTTTAGGGGATGCAGTGCTTGGCCGGGCATGTCAGCCAATTGTTTATCTCTTTTTGATGTAGATAATATCGTGGCTTGAGTCAGGGTAGGGAGCTTTTGATCCCAGCTGTTTACAACCACTTTCTCCATGTAAGGCAGCCGAAGGCACCCCGTCGGTGGTTAATTTTGTGAGCTATCAGGGTGCTCTGAGATTAGGTCTCCTCCAAGCCTTTGGTGTATTAGTATTCTGTGATTTCTTCTCTCTTCTGTCCTTTCCTTCTACCTTCCTACTCCAAGTGGGGTCAGAGACATTCTCAACTTTCCGCATCTGTTGACAGTCATTAAAAAAGACCTTCAGTCCTGGTAGCATGGGCTGTTTTCCTGGTTTGGATGCTGTAGCATAGTAAAAATGAACATTATGCCACGGTTGTCATATCATCTGCAGGCCCTCCCCATCCAGATCCCAGATTCCTTCCATAGGGCGGTGAACTGTGCTCTTGTTATGTTTCTCTGGGCCCAAAAACCCCCACGGCTGGCTCAGTCTATTCTGTGATTGCCTAAAGTGTTGGGTGGCATTGCTCTGCCGGATGTCAACCTCTCTCATATGGCGTGCCATCTGACATGAGTTCTCTTGGACTGGTGTCGCCATGGCCCTCTGAAACAGTGAATAGAAGTGGAACAGAGCCTGGCGGGGGCCCGGCTGGATTTGGTGCCTTGGTGTCAGATGTCATTACCACACGGGTTACGGGATCACCCCATGGTTTTTGAGATGTGCCGGATTTCTCAGAAAGCATTTTGCGATTTTTTTTTTTCCTTGGCGCCCACTCCTTCGCTGCTCCCCCCTGTCACTGGGAATACGGCTTTCAGCCCTGGACTCAGTGAGCCAAGAGGGGTCTTTCTTTCAATTTCGATTTGCGCTAATCACCAGGAGGTGGGATATAAAGTGCTGACATGGTACTATACATCAGAGAGGATCCACAAGATGTTCCCCCAGAGCTCAGATTTGTGCTGGAGGTGTGGGGAGGAACCGGGTTCTCTCTTCCACATTTTCTGGTCATGTCGTCTTTTGATTCACTTTTGGACCGAGGTTCGTCGCATTGTCCAGAAGTTCACGGACCGTGAGTTGCCATGTCCCCCTCATTCTTCCACTTGCACCACCACGAGATCCCAAGCAAGATCTACAGGCGATCCATTCTACCCCTCCTACTTACAGCAGCGAAGAGCTGCCTCCCACTGTTCTGAAAGCAGACGCAGTCGCCGTCAGTGGCCTTTTGGTTGAAAAGAGTAGCCGAAATCAATGCAATGGAGGACTTGGTGGCCACGGAAAGAGGCCTTAGTGAGAAGTTCCTCAAGAAATGGTTTTATTGGTACAAGTTTGTTTATTCTGAGGAGCATGTGGAGCTGGTGACTCCTCTGGGAAAGGAGATACCTGGGAAGGCTCCCCGGTCAGAGATGTAGGGATTGGTTGGTGCCCCCCTCCCCCTTTCATTTATTTTCTGCAGTTTTTCTTTACCCTCCTTTGTCGCTTGGCCCCCTGGGGCGTGCTTATTCTTTCTACACTTTGAATTAAATGGTGTATACCGTCAAAATACTATATGGGATGCAGAGACTTCCTAGACTCTGAGGTCCACTACCTGGACTTCAATTATATGTTTACAATGACATTGTGGTATTTGTGCATGTAGCCGTGTTCGTGGATGTGCTCCACTGTATGTATACCATTGTTGAGGTTTCTGTGTTACCATTTTCTAAATTCAAAAAAAAAAAAAAGAAAAATGAGTTTGGAACAAAAGAATTGCACATGTCTAATTCAAAGTGCCAGTGATTTCAGGTGTTGCTAGGGATGAGGCAATACACATATAGCGATATCCTCTATAAAAAAATATTAAAAATTAAAAAAAAAAAGGCTAACACACGAGCGGAATGTTCGTCAGAAAAAGTCTGATGGGAGATTTTCATCGTATATTGCGACCATTTGTATGCCCCATCGGACTTTTTCCATCAAAAATTCAGACGGACTTAGATAGAGAACATGTTCTATATTTCTCAGACGGAAGTAATTACTATCGGAAAAAACTCTCGTCTGTATGCTGTTCCAACGCACCAAAAACTATGCATTCTCTGAAGCAAGTCGTACGTGTTGTCACCACATTCTAGACGGTCGGACTTTGGTTTGACCTTGTGTATGCAAGACAGCTTGAGAGGAATTCCATCGGAGAAACCTTCAGAGTTTATTCCGACGGCAAAACCGCTCATGTGTACACGGCATAAGGATCAACAATCTACAAAGAAATTTACCCCTTCTTTAAAAAGTACAGTGTCTTTCACATTAAATATGGAGGGCATAAAAATAGACAAATCATTTTCAAACCCTAAAAAAAATAATGATCTTGCCTGCAGAAATTCTAAACATTTAAAACTCCAAATTTAAACTTGATACTTCTCTCAAAATTCCTTGAATGTATAAACACTGGCAGATTATCTGTACCATTGCTCTTACAGGACTTCAGATAGCAAGGAAAGGTTTTCATTGCAGTACATTAATCGACTCATATAAAATGTCATCTGAATCCCGTGACATTTCAGAACTGTACAATAGCAGAGCCTCTATGTCGATTGCAAATTTGCTACCCTAGGCACACATTAATCATTCCGTTTTCACTAATTTTCTAGAGAACTATCGTATGTATTTTTAACTTTAAAAAGGACATTCACAATGGATTATTTTAAGCTGCATTGCTTATATATAGCATTCACAAAGAGTACAGTTTTCCAGCCTGCAGAGAAAAAATTGATGAGTTGGTCTTAAAGTAGTATGATCATGGCTCGAGGATGTAAAGCTATGGCACAGATATTGAAGTGGGACTGTGACGATACTTTACTTGTTTTTTTTTTTCAAGGTCCTTTCACTCAAGGGTTCCAGTGTTTGTACACAACTCACCTCATTACTGTCATCCTGTGTTGGTGCCCTGAGATGATGAAATGGTGTCAGAAGGCTTAAAGAAGAATTCTGTCTTGTTGGTATTAATCCTGGAGTGGATTTGCAAGTTCTGTAGCCACTGTAAAAAATAAATGTACATAATATGTACACTGTAGATCTACTGTTACATAATCTACTGTATAATGCTAGAATATGCACCCTTACATGTAAATGTGGTTGGGTGTTGCTTGTGATTTCACTTAGGGCTGCACCGATACTGTTTTTTACCAGCGAGTACAAGTACTGATACTTTTGCGGTGCGATTTGAACTCATACAAAATGAATGGGCTCAAATTGCACTGCAAAGAATTGCATGCAATATGAACAGGAATGTGGTGCGATTCTTGTCCATTTCCCCCCACCGCTCCTGTGTGGTCCCAGTATAGAAAGACAGGGAGGCGCCATCTAAGAAAAGTGCAGCAATGGGCAAACAAACAGTTTATTGAAAACTGTTATCACAACTCACATGTTAAAAGTACGAAATATATCTTGCATGTCAAATCCAAAACCACGGCCACTTATGGTGCTTACAGGGCTGGAGAAGATATAGGAAGTTCCGGGACATCTGTGGGTATAGGGTGGAAGTGATGTCAGCTTGGGGGAGGACCGCCTAATCATCGTCTCCAGCCATTTAAGCACAGCAAGCGGCCGTGGTTTTGGATTTGACATGCAAGATATATTTTGTACTTTTAACATGAGTTGTGATTAAAAAAAAAACTGTTTATTTGCCCATTGGTCCACTTCTTAGATGGTGCTTTCCTGTCTTTCTATACTGGGATCACAAAGGAGAGGTGGGGGAAACTACCACATTGCACTGCATTCCTGTTCAAAACCCATGCGATTCTTTGCAGTGCGATTTGAGCCCATTAATTTTGTATGGGTTCATATTGCACCGCAAAGGTATCGGTTTCAGGTATTGGGAGCATTTGCACAAATACAAGCAACCCTAATTTCACCCCTTGGTAAAATACTAAAATAGCAGTATGAACAGAGTTTCAAGGTGATACCAAAATGACTGCAGTGTCAACGATCAACATATATTCAGATAGCATATAACAGTTTAAAGTATAACTAAAGGGAGCACTTTTTACATTTTGGATAGAGTGGAGAGAGATTAGAACGCTTGTCAGTTTTTATTGCTGTCTGTGCCCCCGCTAATGAGATTCACGCTCTCTATTTGTCCTGTTAACCATTATCATTGAAAGTGAAAGTAATAGAAAATCACAAATTTTGGGTTGTCCCCAGAAAAGTAATAGAGGGGAAATCTTCCAATGTGGACACTAGTTCTGGTGACTTGGGGGTCCCCAAAGAATTTCCCTAATTTGCAGGGATTTCCTCTCACTTCTTGTTTGGATATGGGACAGGAAGTGAAGGGAAATCTCTGCAGTGGACATGGGTTTTAATCAGTGGCAGCTAGTGGACCCCCCCCCCCCCGAGCCCACCCTTTTTTGAAACCTATTAGAACCTCTGGCTCTAATCACATGCTTCAAACCCCCCCCCCCCATTGGAATCCATAGTCCGGCGCCCCTGTATATAGATCAAGGGGCCGGATGCCTGTATAGGGGGGCCACTGGTTATAATCCTTCCTTATTCTAACCAAAATGTAAAAAAAAAAAAAAAAAACTTTGCCTATAGTGCTACTTTAAAGATGGCTGTTGTTTCTTCCTATATAGAAGGTTTTGTGGATTTGTCACTAGCCTAGCTCATTATAATATAAGGGTTTCACTCAATAAATGGGAGAAATATTTTTCTGCCCAAATAAACACTATCTTTGGGCCCTTAGATTATATTATTGCACACAGCTGAAATGTATTTATGGTATGTTTATAATAGAAATATAGGCTTATTTTGCAAAGATGTAGAAGGTACAAATCTACAGGTGAATGGATACAGTGAAAACGAGCAGGGACTGGGAGCAATCAGTACATTTCCTATCAAACTAATCAGGCAACTTTTGAAGATTTAAAAAAAACAGCCAGAGGGATGGTTCAATCATATTTTCCTACGCGAATGTCCTCCAATGCCCTGGGTCATAAAAAGCGATACAGTTACAACCATGCTTTGACATCACTATACTCATAATTAAAGTTCAAGCCAGTGGAGGGCCTTAAAGCAAAATACTGTATGAATAAACCTGCCCTGATGTCTGCCCCCAAATGTGAATAGACTGTGACAAGCTTGGGTGGGAATAGTAGTCAAAGGTGCCAGTCCTGCCCTAAAGGCCCTAATACAGAACTTAAAGCCAGACCCATCCCTCATGACCCTCAGCAACTTCCAGTTCTTTATATAGACTCAAAGGGACTAAGGGGTCAATTCACTAATGGTTACCCCATGTGATATGAAGGGCACGTGACCCATTTCTCTGAGATAATAAAAGTCAGTCAATGCATCAAAGTAAAATATCAAATGTGCGGTAAATGCCACACATTTGTTAAAATAGTGAGATAAATACCGCAAAAAAACAGGAGATAAATCATTAAAGTGTTTGTTAACCCAAAAAAAAAAAAAGATCCTGCTCCTTTAAAGCATGTTATACAGCACAGTGGTTGTGCTGTGTAATCTGGCCCCTTCTATCACCTGAAAGACCTGGCTGATCCTGCCTGGCTATGCCCCCCCTGTAAACTGACCACGGTTTATCATGGCTGCTGAGCCCTGACACCTTGGTCAGTTTTACGTGCCTCCATCATCTGCTCTCTCTCCTCTGTCCTCTCCCCCCTCCCTTCCTGCTTGTCTGCTCCTGTGTCAGTGCCCACCCCCTCCCGCTGCTAAAATAACTTTTATTGTCCTCTATAATCCCCTCTGTCTCCTAATGACAAGTGCTCCTGTCTGTGTGATTTATTAAAAAAACTCCTCCTCCTCCTCCTCCTCCTCCTCCTCCTCCTCCTCCTCCTCTCGGACTGTTTCGGAGGAGGAGGAGGAGGAGGAGTCCGAAACAGTCCGAAACAGTCCGAAACAGTCCGAAACATGGTAAAGAAGGCTTTTTTTTTTTTTTTATATAAGTCACACAGACAGGAGCACCTTTTATTAGGACACAGAGTATTATAAGAAATAGTCAAAGTAGGCTAACAACCACTTTAAAGTCAATTCAGTAAAAAAACACACATATTAGTAATTTTTTCACCTGGTGTTTGCGGGAAGTATTTTAGAAATGTACAAAATAACAATTAGAGGAACTCTAATGATAAGAATGTATCAGTGTGAAAATGTTCCCTGAGCTCAGGAATGAAAATAAAATTTTAACATTTCATCAGAGGGAGATCGTTTTGTGATGGAAAGCCCCCTTTAATGTTTTCATAGTTTCACAATATTGCTGTAAGCCTTCAGTGTTAAAAAAATAAAAAATTGGGAAAAAACAACGCCAAAAATAACACAAGATTTAAGTGCTAAATATTGCAAAAAATAAATATTTAATGCATTCGGTAAATAACGCATGTTTTTTTAGTGAATTTACTACTATTTTTAATATAAATACCACATGAGTTATTTTAACTTAAAACATTAATGCAGTATTTATCTCTTAGTAAATTGACCCCTAAAACTTCTCCAGGTCCCTTGTCATTAGCTTACCACACAAACACTATTATCACTGTCTTTATGGCAGCTGCAGGAAGAGGAAACATTGTAGCGCTGAGCCATGTACTGGGAAAGGCTGATAGTGAACACATTGTGGGGATTTACTAAAACTGCAGAGTGCAAAATCTGGCGCAGCACCAATCAGCTTCCAGATTTTATTGTCAAAGTTTAAATAAACAAGCTGAAGTTAAAAGCTGATTGGCTACTATGCACAGCTGCCCCAGTTTCTGAGTGCACCAGTTTTAGTAAATCTCCCCCATTGTGTAGTACCCAATTAAGTATTTAAAGAAAAAGTTTCTGTATTGCTTAACAGCAATCCTTTCATCTTCCATTTTTGCAACTACAAAAAGCTGACTGGTGGTTCTGAGACAACACTGACATTCTTTCCTCCAAAAACATTCTACGTTCTATGGGCCACACAGCCTAAACTTACCACAAATGGGCAGATATTGTCAAAGACGGAGAAACTCAGACAATGCTGAGAACAACTGAAATATGCAGCATGTCTGAGAAAAATGTATTATTTTACAACACAGCTCTGAGTTACATTTAAGAAAAGTAAGAAATGTTCACCATTGCACTACCTGTCTAAATTAGGACTAGAAAGGGTTAACCTTGTGTGGGTTGCATTGTTCTTCCTATTGTCAGTGATTGCTCTATCAATCTGTTCAATGTCCAGATGCAGACGAACACCCCCAAATGTGTCCGGTTCCACTCCATTTTCTAAGATATCATACTGCAAAAGATGAAACATTTCTGTCATTTTTCAGAATACAATAAGGCATGCTAATTTTGCAAATTCACTAAAGTCATTCAGACATAAACATTTGCAATTTAAATTTCAAATAAAATTATATGTAACCCCCCCCCCCCCAATTCCTTTATATCATAAGTGAATATCACACCTCAGATCAGAGCTTACCCTTCTATCAGTTGGCTGTGTTCTGTTACGTGGGATCCTAGTTGCAGCACCATACAGGTACTGGTTGCTTGTCTTTACTTTAATGGACTGTCCATTGAATAGTATAATCAATTGATTTACAGCAAATCTGTATAATTAATAAAATCAATGACCGCAAGGGGGTAAGAACTCATCTAGGGTCTAGTATTTGTTGTTCACATGTCGTGAGAAAGTAAAGGGGTAAACTCCCTTTTCTGTAACTATTCAAGCCACCCAGAAGAGGATCATGGACTTTCCGCAGGGGACAATGAAGGCAAGTACCACATAAAAAAATATAATTATTTTCTTATTATACATTTTTGACTTTATAACCTGCAGGTTTTTATGATTCCTAAACTAATAAATCCAGATGTAGACAAGCAATATTCTTAAATGAGTATAATTTGGAGTACAGTTCTATAATCACACCCTATTCAGTAATATTTTCAGCATGCCTAAGCAATTCTCATCCTATTTTCACTGTAACCGCATTGTTTAAGAGGCCAGCTAAGTATATTAACATGTTACATATTTCTCTACAGGGAAAAATACTGGATAATTGTAATGGGCCTTGTAAGCAATATAAACATAATATATATCATTGCGAAATTGAACCACACTTAGCTTTATACACTGCTAGGTCTTAAAACTTTTTAAAAGTTTGCTAAATGTTTGGTGAAAATATACATTTGTGAACAATCAGTAGGTTTGGTTTAGATTTGGGCTAGGGTTCTGATGATCAAAAGTATACCTGAAGCCCACATTTAGTTTTTGGTTTCTGGATATACGTTGTAGGGAAGGGGAAAAAATAATTGATGTTCTTTTTCCCCACAAATAGAGCTTTCTTTTGGTGGTATTTGATAACCTCTGCGGTTTTTATCTTTTGCGCTATAAACACAAAAAAGACCAACATATTTGAATAAAAAACAATATTTTTTACATTCTGCTATAATACATGTCCAAAAAAACAAATAAAAAAAAAAAACAAATTTCTTCATCAATTTAGGCTAATTTAGGTCTTCTATATATTTCTGGTAAAAAAAAAAAAATCTCAATAAGCGTATATTGATTGGTTTGCGCAAAAGTTATAGCATCTACAAACTACGGAATAGATTTTTGGACATTTTTAATTTTTTAATAGTAATGGCGGCAATCAGTGATTTTTTAGAGGGACTGCTACATTGCGGCTGACAAATCTGACCCTAAGTGACAATTTTTGGGGACCAGTGGTCAGTGCTACAGTGATCAGCGCTCAAAAATACAGTGATCAGTGCTAAAAAAAAATGCCGATTACTGTATACAGTATCTCACAAAAGTGAGTACACCCCTCACATTTTTGTAAATATTATATTATATATTATATATATTATATATTTATTATATCTTTTCGTGTGACAACACTGAAGAAATTACACTTTGCTACAATGCAAAGTAGTGAGTGTACAGCTTGTATAACAGTGTAAATTTGCTGTCCCCTCAAAATAACTCAACACACAGCCATTAATGTCTAAACCGCTGGCAAAAAAAGTGAGTACACCCCTAAGTGAAAATGTCCAAATTGGGCCCAGTTAGATTTTTCCCTCCTTCTTCAAGTTCCTGCAGCTCCGTTAAGCCTTTCACTCGCAATATAAATCGGTTCAGCTCTGGATGGAGCATGACGATCTTGAAACTCTGCTAAATGATGCTAAACTCTCTAAGTCACTATCTCAAATATACCGGGCACTGCTGCCATCCATTCAGGTTGGATTGGGTGGGTTGCGAGACCTGTGGCGGGCGGAGGTGCAGGAGCTGGACAGTGAAGACTGGGAAGACATGTGGGATTACCTGCTTCAACCACTAGTTGCAACTAGGGATAAGTTAATCCAATTCAAAATCCTGCACATCATATACTATACGCCCCAACGCCTTCATTGCATATACCCAACCTCATATTCTGGGACTGCCCACAGGTTCAAGAATATTGGAGGGAGGTAACTCAATTTATCCATGTATTGACTACCATACCTATTCCTCTAACAATCAGTGTCTGTCTCCTCTGCCTTATGGAACAGCTGGCGTTAGCTAAAGCAACCCGCACCCTAATAGGTATCCTATTATTTTACGCAAGGAAAGCCATAGTACTAAAATGGAAGTCAGCCAAGCCCCCTACCTTGTCATCGTGGAAAATATTAATTAATACAATGATACCCCTCTACAAAGCAACATATTTATCCTGAGGATGCCCCAAAAAATATGAAAAAGTCGGGCACTTGTGGACAGACTCAGAGTTCACCACAGATGATCAGCCTGTTGGGGACTGCCCTGGTTAGATACCCTTAATAACTACCTGGCCCTGTTGCGTGTTGGGGTCCAGGCCCCAGACAAGTGAGTGGTGGTATTAGTCCAGAGGTCGAGTGACCACACTCGACCCTAGCTGTCCTCATAATGTCAGGCTCAGACAGATAAGAGGGATGAGAGGTCCTACAGGAATAGATATCTCCTACCATTATCCTATCATGTGAAAACTGGGTACTAGGTATGTGGTTATTTAGTTTTAACTATAGGTAGATATGTTTATTTTTGAGATACACAGTGAGTTGTATGCTGTTGTGCACCAATTGGCCAGGGGAGGTTTTGTACCTCCACAGTGAAATGTTTCAATAAAAAAAAAAGAAAAAGATAAATAGTAAATACAATATTCTATAGGGTGTATTTACACTGCTATGCTGTCTTCGGCTGAGGACAATTGAAACTTGCTTAATTACATATGTATATACTGCACCATGTTACTTTAGGATAGGATGCATTTGCATTGCTGTTGATTCTCTCTTTCAGGTGTTGCTGTGTTGGTGTGTCTTCCTTGGCTAAGGAGAGACAGGGATCTAACCTGCTGTCAACACTAACCCATTTTTATATTATCATTGTACATATAACTTTCTTTTGCATCCAAGAAGTGTCTGGCGCCCAATAACTTTAACAAGTATACACCCACCATGCCTCACAACCCACTACATACAGAAGGATGTCAGCTATCCCTGGCCCTGAAGGTTCTTATTAGATCAAAGGAGGCCTGGGACCTTGTTACATACACGGCCTACCATGCGGTTTACAACATTCCTGCCTGACCGAGAAGGGGGTCCAGCCCTGCCTGCTCTTCATCAGACATCTGACCAGCACCAACTTGACCATACAGCAACCCACACTTCGTGCTCAGCATTCGAGTGACCATCACAAGAGGGTCCGCAACCAGGACGTCCATTCAGGAGTCGCTATATGGAAGGCGTTTGTTCGGCCTGGTTGTTGCTGAGAGGGCAATTGCCCGCTTTTGCAAGTCTTTCCTTGGTTGTTTTACTGGAACACTGTGTACAGACAGCTTTACTTTGGGAACACTTCACTGCCCTTGTATTCGAACACTGTACATAGGCATCTTTAGCTGCAGTCAGCACAAGATATACCACCACTCTGTTACTACATATAGTTAATGAGCTCCGACTGCCGGTGAAGATCATCAGATCTTCAACAGGGACATTCTGTCATTGCTGCTTAAAGGGCCCTCATACCATCCTTGTTTAACTTCAGCTCTCATTAGGATAAAAGTGTTGAACAGGCCAGCCTGGCCGGCCTGGGTTTCTCTTTCTAGTAGAATTGTCAGAATTGATGCTTAACTTGGCTTATTCTTTCAGGTTATGTCCAAGCTGTATTCTATTGTATATATGTGTATATAGCATCCTGTTGTCTGCCAACTGTCTTAACTGGCATACCAGAGGAATCACTCTGCTGAGTTTGTGCTGTTACTCAAATCTCAGTGGAACCATTATCCCCTTTGTACAACGATATCTTATCTGAAGTATTCCAGTAAACTTTAATAGAATATAAAGGTATTGAGAGTTGTCTTATTACTTAAAGGTGCTGCAGTGATGTCTGAACCCAGAGTGTCAGGTGGGTTGAAATGTTTACAGGGTCACAGCGATGCAGATGAGCAGGTAAATCCAAGCAGTCCCCAAGGCAGGGTGCTACAAAAAGTTTACTAAGGCTGGCCATATATTATACAATTTTTCTTTGGATTTACCAAAACCATATAATATGAGGTCAAACCTAAACACTTTGAGGGTGATTTACTAAAGGCAACTACACTTTGCACTGAAAGTGCACTTGGAAGTGCAGATGCTGTAGATCTGAGGGGGACATGCAAGGAAAATAAAAAACAGCATTTTTTGCTTGCACATGATTGGATGATAAAATCAGCAAAGCTTCCCCTCATTTCAGAGCTTCCCCTCAGATCTACATCGATCTACAGCGACTGCACTTCAGGCAGGCCCTTGCACTACATAGTTGAAGGTAAATCTAAAGGAAAGGAAATTAAATAAGAAATGTGTATAATGTATGGCCAGCTTTAATCCTTTTAAGTAACAGTAGATGGGGAAGGGATGTTTTTGAGTTTCATTTTAAACTAGTACACTTTTTATTCTTCTTCAATTGCACTTTACCTTAAATCTACTTAGAAGCAGAGACTTTTGCTCCTCCATCTGCTTTATTTTCACATGATCCATTTCATGCAGATGTAGAAGCTCTGGATCATGGACCTTCTCATCTGAAATAAACAAATTAACAAAGACAGATGAGACAAGAAACAAATGTAAACAGTGATAAACATATCTTAAGAGCTGATCCACATCCTGAATTAATATTTCCATGTGTAGATATGAATTTTAAAGGAGGGAACCTCTTGAACTTCTATGAACACTACAGTTGTTTTTCAGAAATTCGAATAAATTAGACTGAGGTATTTTTCACTTGGTTCAGCTTGAACCATAGAGAGAGAGGAAATCTGCCCAACAGGATCCCATACAGCAATAAAAACCTAACCAAGGTCCTAACTCTTCCCACTTCTTTCAAAGCTAAAAGCAAAGCTTCTGGTTAAGGTTACACTAGGGTAAAGCAAAGCATAACTATATAAATGTGATTTCCCAGAAGATAAAACTCAGTCTCCTCATTAAACAGGCCTTTGCCCTTGTGCACCAAAATGTTACTCTGTGGACTATGAAAGACCCTCTGTAAACAACATATGGGCCCAATATGATTTATATTGCTTGGCCGATTAAAATCGCACGGCCATTATAACTTGGTGGATTTATTGCAATACCAGATTTCACAAGAAGGTGGCAGTACAGGTGACATATATAACTCTGTGTGACAACAGCAGTGACAGTTCCCACTGTGCTGCCACCAATATGTGATGAAAACACCCTCAGTCTCACCCTGCACAAAGATTTACCCCTCCTTGGCAACCACAAAAGTTGAGTGCATCAGAAATCTAAAGCTCTCCTCTACCATCAATTGAAGAACATCAGCCAAGAGTCTTTTTATTAGAGCCAACACTATGATCCATTTTATGACCATTAACTAAACTTTGCTGCAACTCAAAAACCTGGAACTTTGTTAAGTATTTTCATTCTTGATCCATTCATGTTTTTCTGCTGCATTGTTGTATCTTTTCTTCTTTTCGGTAAATAATTTGTATACACTGTTTTACTATTTTACTTATTAAATAATGTTTTTAAAAAATATCTCTACTGCACTAAGGCAGAACTTTAAAATCCCTGTTTTTTTTTGAAGAGTGATATTAAATCATAAATCTCTGAAATATTCCTTCTGTCTTGACAGTATGTATTACAGACATTTATTCAAATTCATAGTTGCTAAAGCAGATATTGTGAATGGTTGGTGTTTCCCATAAAACACCTGGTGGCAGCTGTATGGTGTGTAACAGGTTAATTGTGTAGTTAACAAAACCCGGTGTTAGGCTTGGTTCACACCTATGCGTTTTTTGGTGCTTTTTGCTGAAATGCACCACAGTTCATTTAACATGGTTTCCTACGGGACACGTTCACATTTAGGCTTTTTTCAGCCGCTGCATTTTTGAAAAGGGTCAGGGGCTTTTTTAAATGTAAACCGGTACTTTTTTGGTTCAATAGACTTCAATGGAGAAGCTGCAGAAAAGCATGTAGTGCGTTTTTGCCGTGATTTTACCACTATCTTGCCTCAAATTAAATTTTTTAATCTGCCCAACAACAAATTGGCCAAAAAAAAGCATCAAAAATGCAAAATGCAAATCGTGTTAAAATCGCATGTATAAAAATGCAAAACGCACTGGAAAAAGCACTGCAGAAACGGATCAAAAGCAAACTGCATATATATGAACCAAGCCTTAATCATTCTGTCTGCTGGCACCTAGATTGTGGTCCTGCGAGCTAGAAACTTTTTGTGCAGGGTAAGGCTGAGAGGGGTTTGTCACATATTGGTGGCAGCACAGTGTGATCTGACACTGCTGTTACACTTCTGATCCATGAAAATCAATGAGATGAATCATGTGATATGTAAGGGATCAGGATCTGTATCAGGTAGTACACAAAGTAGTTCAAACTATTCAGAAGGAGATTTTTGTTTTTTGGGGAATCTCCTTTTTAAACACACAACATCTTAAATAAAAGAGAAATAAATAGAATAGTGCACACCCACCTTCTTTAAAGAATTATGTCTCCTGCAAAATGACATGGCCACTTGGGAAAATCTGAAACCATTACCTATTAATGTTTGCTGCAGATGGATGATTTTCTCACAGAGGGATCTGTAATGTTGGTAGCCCAGAATTACGAAGTCTTTCTGGTAGAGCAGGCTGTCCTTACACATGGACCTGGTTAGTAGTTCACTGTTAGAGACCTGCAGCTCATGTATTTTGTGGAGCAACCTAAACAACTCTCCCTGATCGCTGCTGAACTTGTCAGGAATCTGCTTCTCCAGCTGAGATGCCTTAAATTTGGAATTTGCCCATTGTTCTTTCAGTGTTGTCTATGAGAGAGAAACATAAGAACTTCAGACAGTCCCAGATACATTCAACATACAGGTTACAGTATAATATGAGCTGCTCTGCTATATTTTAAAAAGCAAGGTCTACTGACTAGAACAAGAACCACTTGTAATGTTACTACAGTCCTAATACATAGACAATTAGATATACAGAGGACAAAGCTTATTCACTCATATTTACATCCCCTGTTCTCTTGGAGTTTAAAAAAAATAAGTCAAATAATATTTTGCAATGCACAAGCTATTGGGGTTGATTTACTAAATGAGTAGAGCATGGTTCTCTTTACATAGTGAATTTTTACTTTGCAAGGCAAATTTCACTTAGCTTAGTGAATGTGGTAAGATTCACTTTGCAAAGAATACTCAATTACATGCAAGGAAAAATAAATAAATAAGATTCTCTTTGTATATGTTTGGATGATTGAAGTCAGCAGAGCTTGGCCTCGATTCCTAAGCTACGTGATAAATTCCTGTTACAGTGCAATTTCACTTTGCTAAGTAAACAGCCTTAACTTCTTTAGTAAACCAAAGACATTGCTTTATGAATTGGGCTCAATTAATACAAAGTGAATGTTCACTTGAAAAGTTATGCTCACTTCAACCATCAAATCATGTGCAAGTAAAAATAATTTTTAGTAAATTAATCCCGCTGGATCAAGGACAGTGGAACCTCGGATTACGAGCATAATCCGTTCCAGGAGTATGCTCGTAATCCAAAGTACTCGCATATCAAAACGAGTTTTCTCATTGAAGTCAATGGAAACTAAAATAATTTGTTCCGCATTGACTTCAATGGGATGTAATACCGCATGCGGCCAGAGGCGGGGGGCGCCAGAGAGCCTCGGAAACAGCCAAAAAGGCCCAGAGACACTTCGGCTGACCTCGGCAAACCTTGTAAAGACTTCCTACCAGAGATTTGCTGAGGTCAGCCATGCTGTACTAGGGCCTTTCCGTGCATTTCGAAATGTGACGTTCGGCTCTGCTCAGCTCCGGCACCCACCCACCACAGGCCAAAAGCGGTACTGCACACTGCTTTGGCCTGACTTGTGCTTGTTTTGCGAGACACTCGCAAACCGAGTTACGATTTTTAAAAATACAGTGCTCGTATTGCGAAACGTTTGTTAACCGCGTTACTCGCAATCCGAGTTTCCACTGTACTAAAATATTTGTGGGTTATAAAACTGTGGAAATGTCCTTCCTCCAAATATAATAAAAATTCACAAAGTATCAGTGTACAATTTTTCAAGTTCTGGTTAGAGTGGGGAAGGACTGGAACATTGTCAGGTTTTTATTTCTCTCTATATCCTTGCTCAGGACCACTCAATACGTGAGGAGCATCAAGACATGGAGTACACACAGCAATAGCAACCTGACAATGTTCTAAGCCTTCCTCAACAAAACACGATTATGCTTTTTCCCAACTAAAGCAATATGAACTGATTTCCTGTCCCATTTTCAGAGAAAAAGAGCAGAAATCACCCCAATAATAACACAAGAACCATTACCAATATGTCTAAACCCCCCCCCCCCCCAAAAAAAAATTTCCTTAGTGTCTATTCTACTTAGAGCTTTTTCAGGTGTCAGTAAAGCCAGCCATAGATGGTTCAAATCTCAGCCGGTTCAGCAGAGATTCGAACCCTGTTTGAGCAGGCTGAATGTACCCAAGATGATCGCTTGCTCAAGTTGGGTACAACCAGCCTCTCGGATTTTACATGAGATTATTTATAAAGGGGGGGGGGGGGCGGGAGAGGGGGAGGGGGCAAGGGAAAGAAAATGGCTCTTTCTATGGCAGGCTTAACTCAGAAAAGCCTGTTTAAGGTGACAAGAAACCAGATGCTCTATAATTTCTGCATACAGATAACTATACTAGATGACATGTCACTAACTTAGCATCCTTAGGCTCCTTTCAAACAGGAGCCTCCGTCTTGCAGATTCCGCTTGCTCAGCAGGAGATCGCTCCGCTTATCCTTGTTGAGCAGGTGGATGACAGGTCCTGTCCACTCCTCTGTGCAGAGCGGACACGGACACAGTCCCACTCATTTCTATGGGGAAATCAGGTGGAAACGGACCTATTGTCCTTTTTCATCTGATCCTATCCAATCCGATAAACCAGATGGGTGGAAAATACATCTGGATTTTGAGGGCAGTATCGGATCAGATGGTGGCAGGTGTCAGTGGCTCCATAGGGGAGACTGGAGGGTCTGATCATACTCATCAATAAAACTCAACGTTCAAGTAAATAAATAGAACAAAGGGTTGCAGTACCAAAGTGAGAGCCTATTTGAATCTTCAAATATATTCTATGCACAAGACTTCTATAAATATTAAGACGGTTTCAGCGTGTACAGCTCTTGGTCAAGCCAAAAACATCTCTCTATATACAGTACATGATATAATGTATGGCATTTTATTTTGTTATCTGTTGGATGATGGACCATTTTATTCTAGTTCAGTTGAACTAGACCTCACTTCAAATATCCAGTTAGTTTTTTTGGAAACTCTACAAAAAAAAAGAGAGAGAGAGAGAACTAGTGTTTTTTGATAAAACTATATTTTTCTGAAGACTTAGGAAGAAGGGCTTTACAAAGTCACTGCCAGTCCTGCAATGATGTCTTTAAACACAATAGATGTAGGTGAAGTTTAGACTGGATAATATTACAGATAACATGAGAGACAGAGACAAACCAGTAGCACATAGGAAGCATGGTAAAGCTTTCTTAGATTAGAAGTTTTTAGCCATTCTAAGTTTGCCATTTCGTATCTGTAGATCATTGCAATGCAAAAAAATTTAAACAAAAGTTTGTAGAAAAAAAATGGAGGTCCTTTTGAGGATCAAATCAAATGGTGCTGAAGAGTCAGTGGGGGTTATTTACTAAAGGCAAATCAACTTTGCACTACAAGTGCATTTGGAAGTGTAGTCGCTGTAGATCTTTAAGGGGAAGATCTGATCTGATCATGTGCAAGCAAAAATGCAGTTTTTTTATTTTCCTTGCATGTCCCCCCTCAGATCTACAGCAACTGCACTGTAGTGCAAAGTGGATTTTTCTTTAGTAAATAAACCCCAATGTGTTGACCTGTCAAGGACAGAAGTGAATGTTTAACTTAGCATACATATATACAGCCTAGTGTGGTTAAATACACATTTTGAGTATTAGCATCAGGGGAGCATATGTGTGCGCAAAGAGCCCAATGTCAGCAGTGAATACCAAGCCTAACATCCATTGTCAGATAATAGCACAAATAAAAACTTTATAACTATTCCATACTGATTGTATATTTGATATTAACACAGATTTGTTTAGCTTATGTAAACTTAAAGCTAGCCATACATGTCTTGATTTTCTCTCATTCAGCCATTGGGCTTATTCAGTCGATTCCCCCATTTGTGCCAAACAGCAGAGATGGTGGAATTTCCACTGCCGTCCATTATACAGTTGTGCTCATAAGGTTAAAATACCCTGGCAGAATTTATAATTTCTTGGCCATTTTTCAGAGAATATGAATGATAACACAAACTCTTTTCTTTTACTCATGGTTAGTGTTTGGCTGAAGCCATTTATTATGAATCAACTGTGTTTACTCTTTTTAAATCATAATGGCAACAGAAATGACCCAAATTACCCTGATAAAAAGTTTACATACCCCAGTTCTTAATACTGTGTATTGCCGCTTTACCATCAATGCAGCTTGAAGTGTTTTGTGGTATTTGTGGATGAGGCTCTTTATCTTTTCAGGTGGTAAAGCTGCCCATTCCTCTTGGCAAAAAGAATCCAGTTCCTGTAAATTCTTGGGCTGTATTGCATGAACTGCACGCTTGAGATCTCCCCAAAGTGGTTCAATGATATTGAGGTCAGGAGACTGAGATGGCCACTCCAGAGCCTTCACTTTATTCTGCTGTAGCCAATGACAGGTCGACTTGGCCTTGTGTTTTGGATCATTGTCATGTTGGAATGTCCAAGTACCTCCCATGCACAGCTTCCTGGCTGATGAATACAAATGTTCCTCCAGTATTTTTTGATAACATACTGCATTCATCTTGCCATCAATTTTGACCAAATTTCCTGTGTCTTTGTAGCTCACACATCCCCAAAACATCAGCAATCCACCTCCATGTTTCACAGTAGGAATGGTGTACCTTTCATCATAGGCCTCGTTGTCTCCTCTCCAAATGTAGTGTTTATGGTTGTGACCAAAAAGCTAAATTTTGGTCTCATCACTCCAAATGACTGTGCCAGAAGGTTTGAGGATTGTCTCTGTGTTGTTTGGCGTATTGTCAGCGGGATACTTTGTGGCATTTGCGTAGTAATGGCTTTCTTCTGGCGACTCGACCATGCAGCCCATCTTTCTTCAAGTGCCTCCTTATTGTGCATGTTGAAACAGCCACACCACATGTTTTCAGAGAGTCCTGCATTTCACCTGAAGTTATTTGTCGGTTTTTCTTTGCATCCTGAACAATTTTCCTGGCAGTTGTAGCTGACATTTTAGTTTGTCTACCTGACCGTGGTTTGGTTTCAACAGAACAAGAAAGATGCAAGGGTCTGTCAGGGGTCCAGAAACTCATTGATCTTTTATACACACACATTAATTACAAGCAAACAGATCACAGGTGAGAATGGTTACACCTTTAATAGCCATTCAACTTGTGTGCATGTTATCAGGCCAAAGTCACTAGGGTATGTAAACTTTTGATCAGGGTCATTTGGGTAGTTTCCGTTTTCATTATGATTTAAAAAGAGTAAACACAGTTGATTGATAGTGTTTGGCTGAAGCCATTCATTAACATGAGTGAAAGAAAAGTTTTTGTGTTATCATTCATATTCTCAGAAAAATGGCCAAGAAATCGTAAATTCTGCCAGGGTATGTAAACTTATGTGTACAACTGTATTTGGTAGCTACAGAACCTCTGGCTGACTAAATATCCAAACAGTGAAGCAAATGATAGGATGCAATCCCTGTTCGCCCAATCATTTTAGAGTGGATTCAGTCAATTTTTAAGGATAAGTTCACTTTTAGTATTTAGGGTGTAAAATGTAACACGTTACTAAACCTGTCTGCACCCAAACCCCCATCCCCGTGACTGAGGACAGGGGTTCTTCTCCCCGCACCCACCCAGTGCCCACACAGCTGTGTCATTCAATCACAGCGATCTGTGACTGAATGCACTACAAGTCCCGCCTTCCACCACAGCAGACGGCTTGTAGTTTTCAATGAACTGCTAGGGCACTTATGAGCACTCTCATAGTTCATTGATTCTTTCTGCTCTTTAGTAACTGTCTGCCCATACAGGAAGTATGCAGGAGTCTGACATTGCTGATCACAGGTTCAATGCTCTGTGGGCTCCTGAAAAGAAAATTATAAATGCAAATTTTTTTACCTGCAAAAATATGTGTATTTATTTTTTTTTTAACCACTTCACGTCCGCAGCGGCGGAGGCGATCGGGTCCGTTCCCTGATTGTGTATAGAGATGAGTGACGCTACGATGGCCGCCACTCATCTCTATACCATAGGACGGCGGAAGCGACGTCAAAAACGTCACTACCGCCCATACGTCTTAAAGGGGAATTTACAAATGTCATTTTTTTTTTTTTTTTTTTATCTTTGAAGTCCAAATATGAGATCTGAGGCCTTTTTGACCCCAGATCTAATATTTACATTCCTTGTAATAGGAATAAAAGTGATCAATTTTTAATTTTTTTTTTAAACAGTGTAAAAAATAATACAATTAAGTAAAATAAATAAGAAAAAAACAAAAAAAAATTTTTTAAAACACCCCTTCCCGACAAGCTCGCGCGCAGAAGCGAACGCATACGGGAGCAGCGCCCGCATATGTAAACGGTAGTCAAACCACACATGTGATGTATCGCCGCTATCGGTAGAGCGAGAGCAATAATTCGAGCCATAGACCTCCTCTGTAACTCAAAAAATGCAACCTGTAGAATTTTTTAAATGTCGCTTATGGAGATTTTTGAGGGTAAAAGTTTGACGCCATTCCACGAGTGGCCGCAATTTTGAAGCGTGACATGTTGGGTATCAATTTACTCGGCGTAACATTATATCTCACAATCCCAAAAAAAATTGGGCTAATTTTACTGTTGTCTTATTTTTTTATTCAAAAAAGTGACTTTTTTCCCAAAAAAGTGCGCTTGTAAGACCGCTGCGAAAATACGGTGTGAAAAAAATTATTTAAACGACTGCCATTTTATTCTCTAGGGCGTTAGAAAAAAAACAATATATAATGTTTGGGGGTTCTAAGTTTTTTTCTAGCAAAAAAAACGGTTTTAAACATGTACACACCTAAAATCCAAAACGAGGCTGGTCTGGAAGTGGTTAAAGATGAACTTATACTTTGAATTGACTTTTGTCAAGCAAAGTGCTGCTGACGGGGCCACACATTTAGCTCGAGATTCAGCCAAATTAGCAGGAATAGGATGAGATTTGAGACACCTATGACCAGCCTTAATGACAATTCAACATTTCACTAGCTTATCAGAGTCTTTTTAAATACAATGTACATACGTTGTGCAGGGTAATGTACTATAGACTATAAGGCTTGCCATGATTCAAAAGTTGTCCAAATCTTGCTGAATCATCTGAAATTTGAGCCATGGGTGGCCCTGTAAGAACGACCTAGCTCAACAAAAGTCTATGTAAAAATTGACGGGGCTGGGTGGAAAATTGGACAAACAGTGACTGCATCCTATCTGATGTAGTTACAGTATGGCTATTCAGACAGCTGCAGATACAGTTCAATAGCCAGCAGTGGAGATTCCTCCATCCATGCCATTTAGCATAAATGGAGTCTCTCCTTTAGCCTTCGGGTTGAACGAGGGAAAATCAAGCCGTATGTAGCTAGCTTTCGAATTAGGTGGTCAAAATAGGTAATTTGGAGGTTGTCTTGTTCTAACAGACCAGAACAACTGAAGAAAGATTTTACCATCTTTGCAGATGTTTTCTGTTGTTCAGCAAGAAGTATGTTAATTTCTTCTCTGGCCATCATAACTTCATGAGGTTCAGTAATATCTGAATCTCCATCTTCTTCCTCTTCTCCCACATCAATTGTATCCACAGCAGTCTTCCTTGACCTCTGCTGGGTATAGCACTGTCTGTCCTGCTCCCAGCTGCATCACAAAGAACAGAATAAACAGGTATAAGACTGTAGAGAAAAGTAGTCCAAAGGATAATTTTAAAAGCCCCCAAAAGGACCCCAACGGGTATGAAGGCAGAAATAAAAACATTTTGTAGGTGTGGGAAGATTTAGATCCTCTTGTCGTACCTCTGGATTTTTTTGCTATCTGTGCCCGCACCAGCCAGTGCAATGGACCGCACACTTGAAAACTTCACTACACAGCCCTAGAGGCCATGTACTGTAGCATCATAATGTTCACAAAGACTAGCAGTCATCGGTCAGTGGGGCCATGTGATTGCGCTGACTAATAAGAATCCCTTTTGAGTCTCCTGGCATACCAGAAGAAAGAGGATATTCTCCTTGTCATCAGTGTTTAGTAGGATTTTCCAAGGCAAAAAGAAAATACAAATAACATTGAGTGGTAGCAAAGAACAATGCCACTAATCCTCTACTATACAGAATACATCAACAGTAAAACAAAGCGGAGAACAGGAGGTTTTCCCTGTTAAGCTTCTTAACACAAAGAAAGGAGAATAAGATAACCTCTCAGCTACATGTGAGTACTGCAATTATCTATATCCAATTTTGCAATATAAAATGTACTAAAACTACTCTAAATTAAGCCATTATATAACCAGAGTTAAATAAAAACATCTTACGTTAAAGAGGAAAAATTCAACATCAGCAGCCACAAATACTGTAGCTGCTGACTGTCCAGGGAGCCCGTGATGTTGGCACCCCAGCCGATCTTCCGATCGGCTATCGGGGTGCAGCCGCCACCATTCCTGGTAAGGAAACTCGGCACTGAAGCCTTTCGGCTTCACAGCCGATTGTGTGAAGCGTGCTGTGCTTTCTAATTAGTCCGGTGGTGGAGGAAGGAGGAGGGGGCCGAACTTCCGAGAGACCAGGCCGCGGCCCATCTCCGGGAAGTGGGGGAACGGTACCTGTCAAAAACATGTACCCGTTCCCCCCTGAAAGGTGCTTTTGAGTGGAACTCTGCTTTAACCTTTAAGAGAAGGCGACTGTGCCAGAAATGAGATACAAGCCAAACACACTATGCACAACATTATATGTAACCTCCTAACAAAGGGAGGATAGCCACGCAATCCAAGTAAAACAAGCGGACGCCCCCCTGAAACTAATAGGGTCGTTCTGCAGCAATAGACAGGAGGAAATTGGAAAAAAGGAGAAAAGTAAAACACATTACATACTGTACTCACCAACCCTCCAATCTAAGGATTCATTTGGGGTGACCTTTGTGTTGGGGTACCTTAGTAGACATCTGGAAAATGCCTCTCATGCAGGCAGCTAACTGCATCTGGATTTGGGCTGTTGGACCACAGCGCCTTCTGGATACAAAAGGGCTGTTATGACCACTTCCTGAAATTTTAGGAAGGATCCAGTCCTTCCTTTTATTTTGTAAGTTACAAAAGCATTGTATACTGTATAGCCAATTGAAATAAATATATAGAAACTTTTTTGTACCAGTGTCTAGCTCTGCGGGCAGCTAAATACGGCTTCATCATTTGGTCGGTGAAGTCTACTCCTCCCATATAAAGATTATGGAAAAGGATAGTGCCTCAAAATCTGCCGCCCTCTGGGACTATCACTCCGCGCTCCTGGATTAAGCGTACTTAGGTAAAATAAATTAACACACGTTTCAATACCTAATGTCGCTATTAAATATCAATAAAGCAGCTGGTATAAAATACAGTAAAATCGGTGATAAGGCAATATTAATAGTCCAAGTAAAACCCAAATCATAAAAGACAAGTAATTGTCCCTTTAAAATATTGCAGCAGCGCTAAAATACAGTCCTTTTATGTTAAAAAAGTTCATAAAAAATCATGGTGACCCAGAATAAAGTCCATAATGGTGCAGTGAGCCCAATTTCATAAAGATAGAGTGATACACCTTCCACCGGATATTCAATTTTCACCGCGTGTAGTACACACTCCCCTTTGGGGATGCACTCACCAGAAATATGATCAATATAAGCATTTCAATCACAAGCCATAGGTAATTGCTATCTCCTCAGCACGGCCACCTCTTCACCTTCTGCAAGCACTAGAGAGGATCCACTCCAACCCAGCATACACATATGAAGAGAATAATGGTGCAGATAGCGTAGTACAGTTTGGCATAAAACTTTATTTATTTAAATATCCAATACCCCCCTTTTTAAAATATGCGTACCAAAATGCACATAATAAACAGCTTTGTAATAAGTATTAGAGTGCACTCTGCCTGATTGCCACGTAAAGATTATAGTCGTGGACACAGAGGTTTTTCAACGACACCAGAAGCCGTGCAAATTTGTTGTGTCTGGGTGAATGGAAGACAGGATGAATACAACCCGTTTGTCCTTCCACATCAATGCAAGTAGTTCGTCATTCCGCAAGCAGGCTTTCTCCCCCTTTCTAAGTGCGTTATCGAGCCGTTGGGGGATGCCCCTGAGACTGTGTTGTATGATGCCACAGCAGCCAATTGTTTTAACCAGTTAACGAACATCCTATTGTAGCTTTACTGCTACAGTGTGGCTGCTCTGTGGAGAATCACATGTAGCACCCTCTACCTAGTGTAGGTAATAGAGTAAGATTTTTGGTAGTGCAGGTCAATTTAAGTAGGCCTAGCCAGAAGCTAGGCCTGTTTGTTTTTGATCTGTGGGGCTGGGAGTGGCTTAGAGTAGGCTGGTGACCCACAGCTAGTTTCATCTTTTGGTTACCTCCCTTCTGCTTCTAGAGGATTCTAGAAGGAAGGTGGGGAAGAAGGGTGGAGCTGCCTATGGTGTCCTAAGGAGCCCTGAACAATCTGGATTGGCAGGGGGCAGGCTTCCTTAAATACCTAGAGTGAGCCCAGCTGGGGAGGAGTTGTTCGGGTGGAAGAACTGGAGATGGAGTGTTAGGCTGTTGGGGCCTTTGAGGGAGCCCCCTACTCTGGGGGGGGGGAGTAACCCTGGGCCAGCAGGCTCAGAGCTGAACAGGAACCCCACACAACCTAAGGGGTGTCCTGAACAGGAGCAGGAGAGGACATTGGGGAATACTGCCGGGCAAGTTTCCAAGAGGGATCCATCAGGTGATGGTGAGTGACAGGCACAGTCAGGAGAGCTTTGATTTGGAACAAAGTCCCTTTTTCCTTTATTCCTCCTCATTTGTCCCTCATTTTGGCTAATCTATATAGTTGTATATAAAATGCACTATTTATCTTTCAAAAAGTGTTTCCCAGTGCCAAACCTTTCATACAATTTCTAAATTGCTGCATTTGTAAATTTCAAAAGCCAGCCTAAAGGAATAGTAGTGGTAAAAAAAAAACACTTGTCGGTTTAACCAATCATTTTTTTTGTCCCCTTTAGGGGGCGTGGCAGGGGGTGTGTCCTATGCCTACATACTTTTGCTAATAGGTGTCCCTCCCTCCCATTTCAAAAAGTTGGGAGGTATGATAATGGGTATCTCTGAATATGGGGGTAGCCAATTAGGGTTGCAAGCACCTCTGGAAGGCTACTATGGGCCTGTGATTAAATTCCGCTATGAGTGCTAGCCACCTCATCAGCTTGTAATGCACTTCTGACGCTCACCATTTCACCATGAGATACTGTAGTGCTGGTGTCTAAAAGACCAGGATGTACTAGGCCACTCATGCTTGCCAGAGCATCAAAACGTAGTGCTGTGCTAGTACTGGCATGCTGCTGCATATTGAGCATAATTATGCGTTTCTAGCAGCTCTTCCCCTTTGCTCTCATCTGACATGCTCAGAATCCTGTAGGCCTCCTTACTAGAGTACCTTTTTTGGGACATTTTGAGTGCTAAATTTACAGGTACCTAGTGCGACTGGGAAAAAGAGCTCCTGGCTTGCACGTTAAAAATAAAACGAACCACTAGTGTTGGGGGAAATCAGGCCTGACCTTGCTAACGGGTGGGGGTTTTGTGTACAATGTTTCAGAGGTGGCAGTGGTCAGAAAAATAACACTGACACTGTTTTTTTTTTTTTTTTGGAGGGGGACTAAATGCAAGTGCTGGCAGTGATCAGAGCTGATCCTGTTAATGCTGCATTTTTGGGGATGCTATACTAATGGGGGCACTAGTATAGTTCTGATTGTGATTAAAGTACTGATCCATTCAGACACTATACTAGTAATGGCGGTGATCAGCAACTTAAAGTGTGACTGCAATAGTGTGCAAACAATCTAGCGCTAAGTGACCCTGGCTGGGAGGGACGCTACCCTGACGCTATCTGATGTCGCTAGTGACACTAATACAGTGATCAGTGATAAATGCTGTACACCAACACTGTACTATTGGCACTGGCTGTGTGGCAGGAGTGACCAAAGGGTTAATTGGGGTCAACCAAGAGGTTAAATGTGCCTAAAAAATGTAAGTGTAAAAACTTGAAACGGCGTCTGGAGTGTGAAATACGTTGTCATGGTAACCAATACGCTTGCTGTCCATGCCTCGTAATTCCGATTGGCATTGGCTTTCTCCCAGCAGTCCTGCTCTTTTCTCAGCAGTCTGATTACAGCAACAACACTGTTACACCTCCAGAAACCTAACGCTAATATGAGAATTGGCTGGTATTTGTATAGCAAAAAATGTTCCATTTATTCCAAGCACAGTTCTAAAGGATAAAGAAGGAAGATATGTTATGGTAGTGGGATATATAAATGACCGTATGATTACCCTAGTCTCATATTATGCCCCTAATACTGGTCAAATTAATTTTTTGAAGACATGTTTAAAATATTGATTCCACACATGCAGGGTTATATATTATTAGGTGGAGATAGTAATGTTTCTCTTGACCAGACCTTGGATAGAACCAATTCCCTTAAACCTATTTTGAAACATACCCCCAAGCAAGGGTGTAAATTAGCTCGGATGTTACGTCATTATGATTTCATTGACATACAGTGGTGTGAAAAAGTGTTTGCCCCCTTCCTCATTTCCTGTTCCTTTGCATGTTTGTCACACTTAAGTGTTTCGGAACATCAAACCAATTTAAACAATAGTCAAGGACAACACAAGTAAACACAAAATGCAATTTGTAAATGAAGGTGTTTATTATTAAAGGTGAAAAAAAATCCAAACCATCATGGCCCTGTGTGAAAAAGTGATTGCCCCCTAAACCTAATAACTGGTTGGGCCACCCTTAGCAGCAACAACTGCAACCAAGCGTTTGCGATAACGTGCAATGAGGCTTTTACAGCATCCTGGAGGAATTTTGGCCCACTCATCTTTGCAGAATTGTCCTAATTCAGTTACATTAGAGGGTTTCCGAGCATGAACGGCCTTTTTAAGGTCATACCACAACATCTCAATAGGATTCAGGTCAGGACTTTGGCTAGGCCACTCCAAAGTCTTCATTTTGTTTTTCTTCAGCCATTCGGTGGTGGACTTGCTGGTGTGTTTAGGATCATTGTCCTGCTGCAGAACCCAAGTTCGTTTCAGCTTGAGTACACGAACAGATGGTCGGACATTCTCCTTCAGGATCTCTTGGTAGACAGCAGAATTCATAGTTCCTTTTATAACGGCAAGTCTTCCAGGTCCTGAAGCAGCAAAACAGCCCCAGACCATCACACTACCACCACCATATTTTACTGTTGGTATAATGATCTCTTTCTGAAATGCAGTGTTCCTTCTACGCCAGATATACTTGGACACGCACCTTCCAAAGAGTTCCACTTTTGTCTCATCGGTCCACAGAATGTTGTCCCAAAAGTCTTGGGGATCATCAAGATGTGTTGTGGAGAAATTGAGACGAGCTTTGATGTTCTTTTTGCTCAGCAGTGGTTTTCTCCCTGGAACTCTGCCATGCAGGCCATTTTTGCCCAGTCTTTTCCTGATGGTGGAGGCATGAACGCTGACCTTAACTGAGGCAAGTGAGGCCTGCAGTTCCTTGGATGTTGTTGTGGGGTCTTTTGTGACCTCTTGGATGAGTCGTCGCTGCGCTCTTGGGGTAATTTTGGGCGGCCGGCCACTCCTGGGAAGGTTCACCACTGTTCCATGTCTTCGCCATTTGTGGATAATGGCTCTCACTGTGGTTCGCTGGATTCCCAAAGCTTTGGAAATGGCTTTATAACCCTTTCCAGACTGATAGATCTCAATTACTTTCTTTCTCAATTGTTCCTGAATTTCTTTGGGTCTCGGCATGATGTGTAGCTTTTAAGGATCTTCTGGTGGACCTTACTGTGTCAAGCAGCTCCTATTTAAGTGATGCCTTGATTGTGAACAGGTGTGGCAATAATCAGGCCTGGGTGTGGCTAGAGAAATTGAACTCAGGTGTGGACAACCACAGTTATAGTATGTTTTAACAAGGGGGCAATCACTTTTTCACACAGGGCCATGATGGTTTGGATTTTTTTTCACCTTTAATAATAAACACCTTCATTTACAAATTGCATTTTGTGTTTACTTGTGTTGTCCTTGACTATTGTTTAAATTGGTTTGATGTTCCAAAACACTTAAGTGTGACAAACATGCAAAGGAACAGGAAATGAGGAAGGGGGCAAACACTTTTTCACACCACTGTATGGAGGGACCTTAATCCTTCCACTAAAGATTACACTCACTACTCCCATGTCCACAAAACATATTCACGTATTAACCATTTATTTACGCTCTCCTCCCTTCTTCCCTCAGTGGTCACGGCCAATATATTGCCCTCCTCATGGTCGGACCACTCTCCAGTGAAAGTCTCGCTTACTGACATGTGGACAAGACCTAAACCCTCATTGTGGCGCTTAAATGTTTCACTACTAAATGACCCTATCTTATTTTCTGAAATTGAGACTGCTCTGAGACATTTTTTTACTGATAATAGATCTATTGATACCTCCCCCGCTATTAATTGGACAGCTCATAAAGCCGTGATTCGTGGCCTATTGATTCAAATAGCTTCCAGAACTAAACAAAATTACACCAACCTTATACAACAACAGGAGAATGAGCTACAAAACATTCTCCAGGAACAAAAATCTAATCCTAAACTAGACTTACGGCACAAGATTGATAAAGCTCGCACTACGTTGAACATTAGTCTCACTACTAGAGCAGAAAAATATTTGCGTTGGTCTAGGCATCGCTTCTATACATTGGGGGGTAGGCCCTCTATGTTACTAACCAGGAAACTGACGCCTAGACCTTATAACCCTGCTATGCCTAAGATAAGGACACAAGAAGGGAAGTTGACCCAAAATCCAGAATAAATTTTAACAGAATTTAAAAAAAAAAATTCTAATCTATATAAAAGGCCAGGTCCGTTTCCAAAATTTCAGGCTGACAAATTCTTTCAGGACATCCCCCTCCCACAGTTGTCACAGGAACATGTAAATTTAATGGAGGAAGATTTCAGTGAGCAAGAAATAGTATTAGCGATAAAAAGTTTGAACCCTTCCAAAGCTCCTGGTCCTGATGGTTTTTCTGGCCACAGGAAATTTGCTCATATTTTGTCACCCCATTTATGCTCCTATTTTAATACCATTAAAAAGGGAAACACAAATAAATTACCTGAGAATAAGGCCTTCATACATGTAATTCCTAAACCTGGGAAGGATCATGGGGATCCTGCTAATTACCGCCCGATATCACTTATTAATGTTGACCTTAAATTAATGACCAAAATTTTAGCAACTAGAATAAACACTTTTCTATCTAAATATATACATCAAGATCAGGTAGGTTTTGTACCTGGTCGTCAAGCCCCAGACCAAACTAGAAGGGTAATAGATATTATTTCAGCGATCAAATCAAATTGGGACAATCAAGGCGAACGCAAGGGAATGCTGCTCGCTTTAGATCTATGTAAAGCGTTCGATTCCGTAATTTGGAATTACATTACTTATGCCTTGAAAGGATATGGATTTGGACAAGGTTTTTTAAATATAATACGAACATTATATACCTTACCAACTGCTAAGCTCCTAATAAAAGGTTTTAGATCACACGCCATAGATATCCACAGAGGGATGAGGCAAGGTTGCCCTCTATCCCCTATTTTGTTTATTTTAGCTCTGGAACCCTTAGCGATTAAATTAAGAAATCATCCGGATATAAAGGGCATTTATTGTGGAGATAGGGTACACAAATGTGCCCTTTTTGCGGACGATATTTTAATGTTTCTTTCATCCCCAATCATATCGCTACCGAACTTATACAAAACCATCCATCAGTTCACAACCATATCAGGTCTCCAAATAAATCAAAATAAATCTGAGGCTCTCAACCTTTCCTTAGACCCTCATGTAATACATCTCATTCAGAATTCTTTTCAGTTTAAATGGCAGGAAGAAGCCCTTTCGTACCTGGGAATTTTTCTAACACCATCGATTGAAACATTATATCAAGCCAATTACCCTCCTATGTATAAGAAAATATCAGACGATCTTTTAAAATGGGCCCACAATCCAACATCATGGTTCGGCAGACTGTACACGGTAAAGATGAATCTTTTACCTCGCTTATTGTACTTGTTCAGGACACTCCCTATTGCTATTCACAAACCTGATCTTAATGTTATGCAGAATAAGATTTTGAAGTTTATTTGGGGGAACAAAAGACCCAGAGTGAATAAACTCACCCTTTTTGCTCCCAAAACAGGGGGAGGTTTAGGGGTTCCGGATCTGATTACATATTTCGAAGCTGCACAGATGGCTCAATTGATCCGCTCCCATTCCTCAAATGTTCAACCATCCTGGTTGCTAATTGAATCGTCCCTCAATCCATCTATTCCAATTAGTCACATGATGTGGCTCAATATGAAAGACAGACCGGTTATAATGTGCCCTACTCTATCTTATGCTTTGAGCCTATGGGACAGATTGTCTAAACGTTTTACATTCCGTTCTGTCCATAGTCCCCTTGCTCCATTATTTGGCAACCCTGACTTCACTCCAGGTCTTGACCCTCAGGAATTTTCTTGGTGGACTAATAAGGGTTTGTTGCGTATTGCCGACCTATGTGATCATAAGAATGTATTATCAAAAAGTACTATGAAGGAAAGGTATAAACTCCCCGACACGGAATTGTACCACTATCTACAGATTGTGAATTTTATCAAATCAAAGTTGGGTTCTAATAACTTCTCACTTATTACCTCAATGGAATGTTTATGCAAATCCGTTGATAAGTCTACAAGTCACATCTCAGAAATATATCGTATCTTGTCCTCTAAATCTGAAAAACTGTTTTACATGGTTAAGTGGGAACAAGATTTAGAGATATCTTTAGACTTCAATGAGTGGATTAAGTTGACACAAATCGCCTCTAAGTCACTTATCAATACTTCTCTAATAGAAGCAAATTACAAAGTTTTGCTAAGATGGTACATGGTACCGGTTAGAATGGCTGCATTTGTTGATAACTTATCTTCTTTTTGTTTTAGAGGATGTGGTAGTGTAGGAACCGTTTATCATACATGGTGGTTATGTCCCAAGATCCGCCGTTTTTGGAAAAGAGTCTATAACCTTATTCACTCACTAACCCAGATAAATCTTATTAAATCTCCATTACAGGCACTATTAGGTGGTGGATTAGAAAATATTTCTCGGCACAAGAAAAAACTCATCTTTTTTATATTTACGGCTTCCAGGATTGCTGTGGCTAAGTCTTGGAGATCATCAGTGATCCCTTTTGACTTAGTTAAAAATAAATTATCTTGGATTATGGTCAATGAACGTCTATCAGCACTCTTAAATGACCGATTATCAGTCTTCAATATGATTTGGGAACCATGGACATCTTACTTGTCTAGAAGTTCCTGATTTACTATTATGCATGTATAATAGTTACCAGGGGTGCACTCCTCCCTCCCACCTCCCCCTTATTTTACTTTTATCTTTCCCTCTACTCTTCTTTTTTCTTTCTTTTTATTGTTTATTTTTTGGTAGGTTGTGTTTAATTGAACTAAGCGCTGGTATAAATATATATTAATGTCAGGTATCACAAATATTGTGTTCATACTTTGCTTAGTCTATTCTTACAACTTTATATGACATTTATCTTCATGTAACTTTTATTATTCATTTTGTTTGTTGAAACCAATAAAAACTATTGTAAACAGAATTGGCTGGTATGATCATTCCTTCCAGCTTTGCCGCCATAGATTATTTAGCCTGTGCCTGTCTACATGTTTGCCTTAAGTTGATGTTCATGTATATTGTACAAGCAGCGTTTCTCCAACTGTGGATCTTAACCGCTTCCCGACCGGCCACTGCATATATACGTCAGCAGAATGGCACGGGCAGGCAGAATCACGTACCTGTACGTGATCGTGCATGTGCCTGCCCGGGGTCGCGCGCGCGCCGCTAGCGGCGCGCTCGCGACCCGGTCGGGAGCTCCGTGACCCCGGCCGCGGGACCAGCGGACCCGATCGCCGCTGGTATCCCGCGATCGGGTTACGGAGCGGAAGAACGGGGAGAGGTCTATGTAAACAAACCTCTCCCCGCGCTTCCTACACTGACTGTCAGTGATCGGCGGTTCCCTGTCATCGGGAACGCCGATCAATGACGTCAGACGTACAGCCACGCCCCCCTACAGTAAACACAACACATCACGTCACACTGACTCCTCCCCGCCCCCTTGTGGTTAACCCCCTAACTACAACTGTCATTTACATAGGAATCAGTGCTATTTATATAGCACTGATTTCTGTATAAATGACAAATGTCCCAAAAATGTGTCAAAAATGTCCGATGTGTCCGCCAAAATGTCACAGTCACAATAAAAATCGCTGATCGCCGCCATTACTAATAAAAAAAAAAATATTAATAAAAATGCTATAAAAACTATCCCCTATTTTGTAAACGCTATAACTTTTGCGCAAACTAATCAATAATCGCTAATTCCGATTTTTTTTACCAAAAATATGTAGAAGAATACGTATGGCCTAAACTGAGGAAAAAAAATGTTTTTTTATATATTTTTTGGGGGATATTTATTATAGCAAAAAGTAAAAAATATTGCATTTTTTTCAAAATTGTCGCTCTATTTTTGTTTATAGCGTAAAAAATAAAAACCGCAGGGGCGATCAAATACCACCAAAAGAAAGCTCTATTTGTGAAAAAAAGGACGCCAATTTTGTTTTGGAGCCACGTCGCATGACCGCGCAATTGTTAGTTAAAGCGACGCAGTGCCGAATTGCAAAAAGGGGCCTGGTCCTTTGGCTGCCAATTGGTCCGGGCTGAAGTGGTTAACTGTGCTTTTTAATAAACTCTTCTTTAATGTTTTTTGTGCCTTTGGATATGTGCTCCTTGGATATATACCCCCAAGTTATGGTTGCCCTGGTGCATTAGGCTACTGGTGATATATGAGCACCACCCTGTGGTCAAAAATCGCAAGCGCTTTTTTAACGCTTGTAAATGTATATGTGCTGCTTCAACTCACTGTGACCCTGCTTTCTTCTCTTCCTGAACTGAAAAGGATTCAGGAAGAGAACACCCTAGAACATCATTTGTCTATGTTTACAAACAAGACACAGGAACATTCTGTGATTGGCTACAGCCAATCAGAAAGTCCCAGCCATAAATAATTGGGCAGGACCTGCTGACAAACTTGTGCTGTAGCCAATGACAACATGGGGGTGCAAACCCGGAGACAGGTGGCGAAATAACAGGATGTTGGCCAGCCTGCCTTTCATCTCCTCTCTGGTAAGGTTGTGAATGCTGCAAAGCTGGTGTTGATCTAACTCCTAATGCCATGTACACACGACCAGACTTTTCGACGGACTAGGTCCGACGGTCTTCCCAACGGACTTTCGGCGGAGTTCCGACGGACTTTATGAATGAACGGCCACACACAATCACACCAAAGTCCAACGGATTCGAACGTGATGACATATGACCAGACTAGAATAAGGAAGTTCATAGCCAGTAACCAATATCTGCTCTAGGGTCGGTTTTTGTCCGTCGGACTAGCATACACACAAACAGATTTTTCGACCGGACTCGAGTGCGTTGGAAAAATTTGAAACATGTTCTATTTCTAAAGTCCGTCAGATTTTTGGACAGCAAAGGTCCGATGGAGCCCACACACAATCAAATTGTCCGACGGATTCGTTCGTTCCAAGTCCGGTCGTGTTTACGCAGCATAAGTGTGATTTCTCTGTGTTATGGGTCAGTATCATGGCACTTTAAATACAGTATGAGAAACATTATTCAGACTCTTCCACCTACCCACCATTGAGGGGTATCCATTTTGGAGAAAATGATGTGCAAACTTCCAGCTTACCAGGAACCTGTTACTGGATGTTGCTAATGTTTTGTATGTCATCTAGTCACATTATACTGGCTATTAGTGAATTGTTACAGTACATCAGACTATTAAGTTACTTTGTTAACATATGCATATGACAGCTGTGCCTTACAAGCATAATAACATGAGCTATTTGTGTACTGAATATACCCAAGGTGGCAGTTGACTACTGCTCTAAGGTCATTAGCATCATGCTCTCCATGGTATACACCTTGACAGGAAGTATCAATTGTCACTGTCATACCTCCTACCTGGTTTTGGGAGCAGGTCACAAACTGTAAATTATCATGTCTTATATACTATCTATTGTGATTATAAGCATATAGTATCTTCATGGCATAAGCAGAAAGAAAAAAAAACACAAGTATACATACTATATCCTTTTACTGAAGTTTGCAAGGCACTGTTGTAACATGTAATATCCATTCAGTGTACTTACTCAGCTATTGTAGCAAGATGGTGGACAGTGTCAATGTGTTGTTCTAGATGGGAATTATCCAGCTGTAAAAGGCAGCATTTCACCTTCATATGTTCCTCAAGAACACACTGAAATTGTTCCACCAAATTGATTAGCTTTTGTTCTTTGTGTGAGTCTTCAGTCTGTTCTGTATCCTCTGTGGAAAAAAGAAGGTAACTACAACTATGCATTAGTATGAGTTTCAAGTATGTTTTCAAGCTTTAATGGTTTGCCCACCACCATCATAACCTTTGTCTATTCAAGTAAGGAACAACCGGCTCCACTTTTACTCTCAACAGCCAACAATAATTACATCTTCCTTCCACATCTAAATATTCCAACAGCCTTCTCTATTTCCGGGGTCACTCCTATTAACAGATTTCTGCACCCGAATTCCTAGCTACACCTACCTGCAACTATTAAAAAAGTGTCTTTCTCTCCCAGGATTTTCTACTTATTATACATAAAGGAAAATGAAGGAGTCAGCACTTAGGAGAATTTATTCGCATAGGACTTAAACACCAGAGTCGGCCACTGCTGTGATATTGTTTAGCTTAGGTCAGTTAAGCTCAGGAGGTCTGGGGGTAGCCTTAATTCTGATAAATGTAAATCTGTCCTTTGGGAATACTAAAAAGGTATGACGTACCGACACCCAAAAGTGCCTGAAATCAAATGATGAGGATATTTTTGCACAAATGACATGCTGGTTTGATTCAGCGAAGCTCTGACACTTCCTCGTTGTATAAATGCTTACCCACTTCTCTCCATTCTTCTACACATATCAATTGGCTAATGGGGTAGCTCATTATAATGATGTGCCAATGGGAATGTGTGAGGTGGGACTTACTGGGAAGTTCCAACATGGAAGTGTCAAAGCTTTGCTTGATCAAAACAACCTGCAGTTCCTTTTGACTGTCTGACCTTCATATCTGTCAGCAACTTTCAGTATTCTTATGCCGCATGCACACGATCGGACATTTCGACAACAAAATCCCATGTTTTTTTTCCGACGGATGTTGGCTCAAACTTGTCATGCATACACACGTTCCCACAAAGTTGGTCAGAAATTCCGAACGTCAATAATGCAGTGGTGTACAACACGCATGATGAACCAAGAAAAATTAAGTTCAATAACCAGTGCTGCTCTTCTGCTTGATTCTGAGCATGCGTGGCACTTTGTGCGTCGGAATTGTCTACACACGATCGGAAATTATGAGAATGGATTTTGTTGTTGGAAAATTTGAGAACCAGACCTCAAATTTTGTGCGACGGAAATTCCGATGGAAACTGCCGATGGAGCATACACATGGTGGGAATTTCCGACAACAAGCTCCGATCGCACATTTGCCATCAGAAAGTCTGACTATGTGTATGCGGCATTAGTGTGACAATCTTTTTAACTGCTGCCCTCTACCGCTTCATACGCTAACTTTCCAATTTGTATAACTGACTTCAACACTACTAAACATCATTGGGATGACCTTCAAAAGCTCTTTTGACTGAAATGGCTCATATTCCCACATACACACTCTAAAGTCTTGTAAAAAGGCTTCTCATAAGAAATTAGCCTATTAAATCCAAAGAGGCAGACCAACTCTGTGGTAATGCCCATGGTTTCGGAACCTGATGTCCAACAAAATCATATTTAATGGTCAGGAGTCTACAAAATTGTTACCATATAGTGTACATTTTGGTCTTGTTTTTGATGCTAAGGATGAGAGGACACGGTGAGAACGATTACAAGTATTGGAGATTGAGATTTTCAAATTACTACAAGTTATCACAATACCTTGTGCACTTCTGATTTTTACTTCTGTTTTCATCAGTCTTTTTATCTCCCGTCCATGTTCATTGATTCTTTGATGTAGTTTTTCTAGTTCATTGTGAAGATTGTAGAGAACCCTGCCATATTTGGTAGCACGTTGGGCAGCATTCTCATAATTCTGTCTCACCTAGAAAAAACATTAGATGAAGAGATGCACAAAAAAGCAATGAGACAAGTAAATAAGAAGCTGAACTGAGATCAAGTCCTTGTCAACCATACCAGTCCATCAAATCCTGCAACATTCTCTAATCTGCTCTGGTCAATGAGAGATGGGCTGTGATTGGTTGGTATGGTTGTCAATGAACACCCTTCTTTTTTAAGTGGAAACGCTCCTAAAATGTTTAAAGACTTAAAATAAATATGTCATCCCCATAAAATGTTGAGATAATGCATTATATTTATATTATAGTTTAAATTTAAAACAACTGTACATATTATCATTAAAAGCAGGTATTGGGTTCCAGTCATGTGACTGTGCCTTAGCACAGTCTCTCAAGGTACCTGCCTGAAAATAGGAAAGTTATGTCATCCAAGTCTACTGCTGGCAATTTTCTTCCTTACCCCAGTGATCACTCACTCATTCTGTTTTTTATAAATTTCTGGCATGACACATTATAATCCCCCATTCACATGAGCGTTTTTCTGCTCATTTCCCTACACCTGACTACACAGAATCCCATTCTTTCTAATTGTGCCTGTTCACACTTGCATGCTCAGTCAACCTTGCTCAAAAAAGTAATGAGCTTTTTTTTTTTTTTAGCATATTCAGGCAGTTTTGATCCCATTGAATTAAAAGGGAATGCCTGTAAATACATAATACACACATTTTTTGGCCTTTTTTTTATGCCTGAAGAACTCCATGCCCAGCCCAGAAAACAAACTACTGATACTTGAGACGCAAGCAAAAAAACCTGAAAAACATCTGAGCAGACTCACTCAGGTGGATTCGGACTTACAAAACATACCCGAGATTGGCTCTAATTAGGAGTTGGCCCTGGAAAAAATGCTGTCCTTTTGCAATTTTTTTTATTCTTTTTGCAAAATCTTTATTTTTAGTTTCAATATCCACCAAAAACAGAAAGGTAAAAAGAGATAAGCATATATGACAAAAATAGTAAAGAGTGCAAGCTCAGCCCCTCCCGGGGAGGTGGTACTTGAGCCACCTCCCCAACACCTTCTATCCTCGACCCCCCCCTCCTCCCCCCCCAAACTCAGTTCTCCCTTCCTTCTTCTCCACGACCTTCTGAACCCCCGCCTTTACCGGTTTTATCCCCTCCTTTCTCTTCTCTTCCTTATCTTCCCCCGGGCACCCTGTGTCCTCACCCCCCCACACCCTGTTAGTTTACCCATCGATCGCTCACATCTAAAAGATCGAAACAAGGCCCTGCCCCATATCCTTCAGGATAGCGCACATACAATGTTGGAACCGGAACCAACTGCCCCGATACCTTCTCTTCTGGGTCAGACCCTACTGCCTGGGAGGGAGGGGGGGAGGGGAACATGGACAAGGAACCTCCACCCCAACGATACTACATAATGTATACTAGGTTGGACTTCCGGATCCCAAATTAATACACTGTTAATAAGATGTATCCTATATTCCTTATGTTTGTAAACCTGGATTGTTGAATACCTTATCGTGTCTGTTTATGTGAAATGTTTCCTGTTTTCTATATGCTTAATAAACATTTTTGTGGGTAAAAAAAAAAAAAGAGTGCGAGCTCAACCCCGCAAGCACTCTTTGTAACGGATATACAAATCCAGAACAAGTACAATAGACATAACCAAAGAAGTCCACAACAACAACATCAAACACCGTAGAAAGAATACTACACCTATTCATAAACCCCACAAGGGTGCACAGGAGGGCTCAGGTCCTTTCTGACCCCCCAAAGAGACCAGGTGCCTCAAATCAGCTATTTGGAAGCATGGTTACAGAAGGAATGTAAGTGTTTATCAAAAAAGACCAGGTAAATAAGTAGCTATGAAAAAAACAAGGTATTTAGGCCCAGCTCGAAAGCCGTGGAAGGAGTCAGAAGAACAAAATAAGTCATCTGTTATGCCACATCAACTAGACCCCGCCCACCAGATTACAAAGAATAAGGTGCATTTAACTTAGCGTTGACGTATAATACCAGAAGTTAATTGCAGCAACTGTGTGTATAAGTCAGAGGTAAAAAAAAAATCAATCCACAAAGCCCAAGTGTTCTTTGGCAATGATTTTGAGGCTAATGAAGGCATTATCATAGGAAGTTTTACAATCTTTCGAAAAGGTAATAATCACTTTTAGAAAATATGGTACGTCTGATTTTAGGTCCACCTTATATGTTTGTATCTAGTGAAAAAAGTTAGGTTGACTTAAAGTCATGCAAATCAGTCTCTACAAATCACCAATAAATAAACATTTTACATCAGAACAAAACCCAAAATTTGAAAGACGTTAAAAACTGAGAACAGCATTAGTGAGGGTAGTGCAGCAAAGGGATTAAACCAACTGTAATAAGCAGGTGTCACGGTACTCTGATTTTGGCTCATGTGACCTAAAGTTGTAAATAATGAAGGCTTTGCTGACAATGGTGGCAAAATACAGACCTGTTATATATCTTGAGATCTAATGCTGGATTTAGATCACATGACCCAAGATGGGCCAAACCATTAGTTACGGCTGACAAATAAGTGTATTTACTTTTCTACATCTCTTTCCAACATCAAAAGACGTATCCCTTATTTTTAGGGATCTTGACATAAAAATTTTAAAACTTTAAAAATGCAACTCCAGCCCAATCGTTACATGCACGGGAATGGCTTTAGTTGCTAAAGTTTTTTTAAATATAGCCCATTAATTTATGCCTGAAAATAACTGTTTATGTCCTACAAATTATCTTCTACATCTTTAGCTTTCATGGCAGTGGCTCACCCTGGTCCTGATGTTTTTAGTTCTGCTTGCATAGAGCAGAGTCGTGCGAGATTCATCATAGGCAGCGATGGAGGGGCTCACATGTGCTATCATTACTGTTCTGCTGTTCCCACTCAGAGCATCCTATGATAGAAAATAGCTTGGTTATATGAAACCATTTTATTTGTATTTTTTGTTCTATTGTACTTACCATCTGTTACTAACATTTTACCAGAGATTATATAATAGGGTAATGGAAGAAGAAAATATGTATAGACCTTTCACTTTCAATTATTTTTCTTCTATTTAGGGCCTCGTGCACACTGGACATTTTTACAGCTGCTCCTAGGGGCATCTGCCATTTTTTTTCCTGCTTGTAAACTCCCCTGCATGTTTCCCCAATGTGTCCATGCACACATAGGCTTTTAGCAGCATTTAGTGGCAGGAGAGTTTTTTTTTAACAAAAGTGTGGCAGGAGAGTTTTTTTTTAACAAAAGTGTGGCAGGAGAGTTTAGAGTCGGTAAAAAAAAAAAACCTCTGCCAGTGCGTCCAGGAGCAGCAGAATTTGGGCAGAAATAAAAAGTTTGACGTTTGAAAAACTTGTATAAACGTGCGTGAACCCTAGGCACATTTAGTGCTTGAGCGCTAATTAATTTCAATGGCCATTTATTCTGGCCAATAAAATGAATTAATGCCCAAACCTTTGATGCAGGTAAACACATTACACACTTTTACAACCATCAGGGTTTTTGTTTTTGCCAAAACACTGCTGCCCGGAGAAAGGCATCTAGTAGAGTTTAGAAAACATCCAGTGTGTATGAGGCCTAATAAAAACAGTAACAGCTGAAATGCCCATGTAGGGGCCATAGAAATGTAAGCATATTTAGGTCCAGAGATGGGTAACAGAACACAAGCACAAGACTCAGTGTGAGGACATGGAAAGACATTCATTCATAGGCTGGTGTCCAATGATCATAAATTGTAAGCATTAGAAGGGGTGCTTTAAGAGATAAAATATTTGAGGGTGAAAGAAAGTGGGAGGACGTAGAGAGAAGGGCAGAGAGACTCATACTCTACAGACTTGGGTCAGGGGTAAACGGGTAACATTAACAGGCACCAAAACCGGGTCCAAGGATGGCAAACCATAGCTGAATCAAGGTTCTCAAACTTTAAGAAATTCCAGCTGTGAGTCTTTGACGATACTGGATATTTTCTCATTCACAATCATCAGGTTGTTACCTTCCTGAAAGGGAAGTGAGGACTTCTTCCAAACCCTGGCAATAGTTTGCTTTGCTGCTAAAAACAAGCACTTTGCCAATTTTTGTTGGTATGAAAAAAGGCCCAGGATTAGCTGGTGAAAGAGAGCCAGCTGAACTATTAAACGAAAGAGGAATTGACAAAGTCTGAAAATTCTGGACCAGGCCAGAAAGCTATAAGTTTAGGGCAGGACCACCATACATGGACCGCATCTCCCAAATAGCATACATGAAATAACTGTCAACTGCTCTGTTTTCTCTCTGATGGTCCCTACATCACTACAGTGTCCTGGGGCCAGTGGAAGAGCCACATTCCTGGGTAGGAAACCAGGAACCCAACACTCCTAAAACTGTGTCGGGTAAATAGGCACCATAGCTCCTAAAGAGTGTGAAAATAAGTACCGCAGGAGGAAAGATTGATACGTTTATTATCCCTTCTCTACAGGGAATATTCTTTTCTACTTCCTAATTTTGCTACAAAGTTTAATTTTTTATTTTTTTTTGTTACAGCTGCTGTAACATATCTTACATAACATGAATTATGTCCTATGTCCTGCAGGCTGACGGTTCCTGTAGAAATCTTCTCTCAAGTGATAATCAGTCATCTTCACAGCAATGAGCTTTCAAAGCTGTATGGGATAATAACTTCTGGTCTAACATTGCATCACAGCTTTTCCCTCACTCCTCCGTTGAATGGAATGTAAATCCTTGCATTTTATTCACAGAATATAACATGTTCTTTGAAAGAGGAAGAGCACTATGACATTCATCTGCCCCTCCCTTATTTACAGAACATGTTAGGGCTCGTTTACACAGAGCGTACTGTAGCGTACACCCATGCAGGACCGTGTTTACTCGCATGGGGATGCAGAGGTGTTCTGTGCTTCCCTATGGAGGCAGTCCCATTGATGTCAATTGGGAGAGCAGGGCATGTCCCTGAACTCTGTGTTCAGGAATACGCACCCACACCGATGTCATATTGGGACACTGTATCCCAATCGACATCAATGGGACTGCCTACACAGGGATGCACAGATCACTGCTGCATCCTCGTAAACACAGCCCTGCATGGGTGTACAGTATAGTACGCCCTGTGTGAAAAAAGCCTTACATCAGTGAAAACAGTGCAAGGATTTTTGTCAGTGGAGGAGGGGGGAGAAAGGGGCAATTTTTCAATGTACTGCAATGTTAGACCCAAAGCTTCTAACCCATGGAGTGCCAGACGTTCAGTGCTATGAAGAGGACCGGGCATCACTGGAGAGCAGATTACTACAAGAACCATTACCCTGTAAGAACATGAGACATACGTAATTACAATTAAGTTATGTAAGGGCAGTTTTAGCAAAATAAATTTATATATAATGAAACTTCAGCTTTCAATCATATTTGAAGCAAAAAAGAAAAATCCAATATATTGCACCTTCCCAGTCCTTAGATGTAATAGCTGCATTCGTTTTCTATTTTTCAGGTTTTTTCCCTTCATTTTGTAATCCTGGGAATAACACTCCCACAAGCTCACTCACTCCACTGTATCTATGGAGGAAGCCATGCTTGTCATGCAGTGGAGTTATATTGTATCCAGTGCACTCCTTACAGGCTTGCCCACAGTTCATGTAGTGTGCTTTAGTGTGCTGTACCTTGAGAATAGGATTCTGCAAGGTTCTAAAACATTGACCTGTGATGCCTGTTTCTTTATGTGAACTGGACTTCAGACAGGTCTTTAGCTCTTTATGAAAATTACTTGGAGGTGGGTGGATTAGTAGTTTAAACCAGAAAGAACTGTGTTGTGTGTTTAGTTCAGCTCGCAAGAAGTGACAGGGAAACTGCATTTCTGGCACGACCAACAGGTATTTTCTGTACTTGCCGAAAATGTCCTTTGCCTGAAAAGTGAAAACAAATGCAGTCACCGCATCCAAGGACTAATAAGCTGCAATATAGAGTTATACATTTTTGGTTCTTAGGTTTATATATCATTTAAATTCTCTTATATTGTAAAGATGCTTACTTTTAAAAGTCGTGTCAGTTTACTGTCTCTGTAATTAACATGAGCATGGCTGCCACGCTCACTTAATGCAGTGATGCAGTTTCCAAGAGCTAAAAGAGAACGATTTATGTGAGCGCCTTCTTTCATCCGTTTTCCTTGATTTTGAGTCTACAAAACAGAAAGCAGATTCATTAATGCTCTCATGCCATTATGACCAACACCGAATGTGCCGTTTATAGAAAGAGATTCACACATTGCTAAGGAAAGACTTTCACAACAATATTTTAGGCCAAGTGTAATGTGACTCTAAGGAGACCATCACATTCCTTGGGGATGATTCATTAAAACTGAGGAAAAACAAAATCGGTCTGTACCTCACAAAAACAAATCAGATTTTGTCTGGTAAATGCTTATTGAAATTAAAAAGATGAAGACAAGCACATCTCTTTGGTCCTCTGTACTTCTATTCCTTTCGATCTACTATCAACCACGTTGTGCCTGCCTGATTTGATACAAATTTAATGGATTTTTTATGTCTGTCCTCCTATTACATACAGTAGTTTTGGTAAATGTAAAGGAGGTTGTAATTCAGATTGTTTAATGCAAACTACAGCCTGGGGGCCAGATGTGGACCTTTCCTTTAGGGAAATATTTAATCCTCTGACACCAATGAAGGGGCACAATTCCTTCCAATGACACCAACAATGGGGCACAGTTCCTCCCAATGACACCAGCAATGGGGCACAGTTCCTCCCAATGACACCAACAATGGGGCACAGTTCCTCCCAATGACACAGATGGGGCACAGTTCCCCCCAATGACACAGATGGGGCACAGTTCCCCCCAATGACACAGATGGGGCACAGTTCCCCCCAATGACACAGATGGGGCACAGTTCCTCCCAGTGACACAGATCCTCCCAATTACACCAAAAGATGGGGCATTGTTTACTCCCACAGATGCCAGTAAATTTTCTACTTCCAATGGCCACAGTCTGGACCCCCTAAACTCTGAAAGACAGTAAACTGGCTCTTTTTTTTTTTTGAAAGTTTGGAGACCCCTGGTTTAGTGTATGGCCAGATTTCCTAAATGTACTAACATGTATAGATGTAGCAATATGGACTATAATTGCCACAAACAGCTATTCCCTGCCCTATATTATACCATGTTATCCCTGCCCTATAGTGCCCAGCGTTATCAGACTGACATCATATTTGTGAGCCCAACCAAAGGGATTGGTAGTTCCAACAGACATGACTATGCATCCGGACTACATATCCCAGGGATCTTTTCTACCACCAGGGAGATTGCTGGGAAGAACTATAAAATAAACCAGAGAGCTTCCTCAGGGGCCTTGTGTGTGAAGGACCTCTCCAAGCATGGAGAGTGAGGTTGCGGCCTACCATGCAGGCCACAGCATTCCTACCTGACCAAGAAGGGATCCAGCGCTGCCTGCAGTTTATCGGACTTCTGATCAGCACGTCTCTACAGTGCAGCTACCCATGATTCGTGCTCCGTAACGGGGGATCATCACAAGGGGATCTGCAGCAAGAACGTCCATTTGGGAGTCGCTAGCTGGAAGGTGTTGAATCGGCCTGGTCGTTGGTGAGAGGGCCATTGCCCATCTTTGCAAACCTTTCCTTTGTTTCATTGGGACACTGTGCACAGACAGCTTTACCTTGGGAACACTTCACTGCACCTTCATTTGAACACTGTACAGAATTCTCTTTAGTTACAGTCATCACAAGATATACTACCACTCTGTTACTATACCCTATTGGATATAATTAATGAGCTCCGAATGCCGATGAAGACCATCGGATCTGCAACGGCAACATTCTGTCATTGCTACTTAAAGGGCCCTTACACCATCCATGTTTAGCTGCATCTTTCATTAGGATCAGAGGTTAAACAGGCCAGCCTGGGTTTCTCTTTCTAGAAGCAGAAGATTGCTGCTTAACTTGTTTATCCTTTCAGGTTATGTCAAAGTTATATTTTACTGTACATAGGTGTATATTATATTCTGTTGTTGCCTTCTGTCTCAACTGACATTTCTTAGGCCCCTTTCACATGTGCGGACCGTTCAGATCCGCCAGTCAGGTTTTTTAGGCGGATCTGAACGAGCGCTCCATACATGTCCATACAGGTGAATGAATGAATGAATGAATAACTTGTATAGCGCTACAATGCGAACTGAATCGCCTCAAGGCGCTGTATTGGCGTTTGGTTATCAAGCTTCTAGAAGAGGTAGGTCTTGAGTTTCTTCCTGAAAGCCTGATGGTTTTCTTCCATGCGAATGTCGGTTGGTAGAGCGTTCCATAGCCGTGGTCCCTGGACAGCGAATCTCCGTTCCCCCTTTGATTTGTAGCGGGATTTAGGAATGAGGAGAAGATTTTGATTAGCCGATCGAAGACTGCGATTCGGTGTGTAGTGTTTTATTTTCTCGCGAAGGTATTGCTGAGCGTTTCCATGTGTGCATTTGTGGGTGAGGCAGAGGGTCTTGAATGCGACCCGATTCCTTACGTTTAGCCAATGTAGGTTCCTCAGGGAAGGGGAGATGGATTCCCAGGGTTTTTTCCCTGTTATCAGTCTTGCCGCCGTGTTTTGGATAAGTTGTAAGCGCGCAAGTTGATATTGAGGTAATCCTATGTAGAGGGAGTTAGCGTAGTCCAGTCGAGAATTGATGACTGTTCCAACTACCACTGCTTTGTCCTCCTTTGGAATGAAGGGGATGAGTCTGCGTAGCAGGCGGAGCAGATGGTGTGATCCACTGACTACTGCTCCTATTTGGGCATCCATTGACATTTCTGAGTCAAAAATGACTCCGAGACTCTTGGCCTTGGTCCTAGTGGTAATGGTCCGTCCAAAGATGGTAGGAGGTGTCCAAGGGATCTTGGTTCGGGGGTTATGCTTTGCATGTAGAATAAGAAGTTCTGTCTTTGATTCATTAAGTTTGAGGGAGCTAGTAGTCATCCAGTCGTCTATCATAGTGAGGCATTTTCCTAATTGCTGATGATGGTCTTTTTGTCCGGTGATGCGAAAATATAATTGAGTGTCATCAGCGTATGAGTGGAAGCAGAGGTCTGATCTTCTGATGATGTTGAGGAGTGGGCGAATGTAGATGTTGAAGAGCACTGGCGACAAGGGTGATCCTTGAGGGACTCCACAGGAGATTGCCCGGGTTTCAGAGGTGAAAGCTCCTAGTTTCACCGTCTGAGAGCGATTTCCTAAGAAGGATCTGAACCATTGTAGATCTGAGCCTGTGACTCCTGCTACTTCTGTAAGGCGGATGAGTAGAGTATTGTGGTCCACAGTATCAAACGCTGCACTGAGGTCCAACAGTACCAGGAGACATGATTCTCCGTCATCCGCTGCTTCGAGGGCATCATCCCAAATCTTCAGTAGTGCGGTTTCTGTCCCATGGCCTGGGCGGAATCCTGATTGTAACGGATCCAGGAGTGTGTGTGTGTCCAGGTGGTGTTGTATCTGTTGTACTACCGCTTTCTCCATAATCTTGGAAATGTTGTTCAAGCTTGTTATCGGTCTTCGGTGGTTGGGGTCCCGGTTGGGTTTCTTTAGCAGGGGTTTGATGATGCCTTGTTTGAGGGCGCCTGGAACAATCCCTTCTTTGAACGATTGATTTATGAGGTGCGTTATGGTGGGAGCCAGGATGTCGGAGCATTCTTTCAGGAGTTTTGTGGGGATGATGTCAATAGAAGATGTACTGTCTCTGAGATTTTTGATGATGTTTTTAGTGGTCTCCGTGGTGATTGGGATCAGAGAAAACCTTGGTGGTTGTGGGATATTAGTGTCGATATCGACTTTTTGCTCTGACTGCCTGCCGTCGGATGTCTTTTTCTGATCAATTGTTTTCCTAATGTTGACGATTTTATTGATGAAAAAATCTGATAATTCATTGCAGAAATCTTGGGTTTGACATGTCCGCTTACATCCAGTCCGCCCCGATCCGATCTGCTCCGCAAAATCCAGACGGATGCAAACCCTAATTTTTCATCCATCTATAGGATCGGAACGGATGAAAACGGAAAGGCGGTCCTTAATCATCCGATCCCCCCCATAGGGGAGAGCGGACTCTCTGACAGGTCCATCCCTGCACAGAGTACAGAGACGGACTTGTCATCCGCCGGTTCAGCGGGGATCAACGGAGCGACCCCTGCTGAGCAAGCGAAGGAGGGAAAACGGACAGCCCCGTGTGAAAGGGGCCTTAAGTGGTCATTCGACTGAGTTTGAGCTGCTATCCCAAACTCAGTTGAACCATTACTTCTTTGTACAACCACACCTTAACTGAAGTATTCCAGTAAACGTTGATAGAATATAAACGCATTGAGTGTTGTCTTATTACTTAAAGGTATTGCAATAATGTCTGAACCCAGAGTGTCAGGTGGGTTGGAAGGTTCACAGGGTCATAGCGATGCAGATGAGCAGGTAAATCCAAGCACCCTAGGGGGCTGTGCTACATAGGTAAAGTTGATCCAGGGAATATCCGATTGCCTCTTGGGGCATCAGGAAGGAATTATATCCCCTGTTGGATTATGCTTTGCTGGGTTTTTTTTTCGCCTTCCTCTGGATCAACTGTGGGTGAAGGATTGTGTATATGGGATTGTATGATCAGCCCCCCCCCTCCCCTTTTTTTGGTTGAACTGGGTGGACTTGTGTCCTTTTTCAATCAGACTATGTAACTATATGTAAGATTTAAAGTGATATTAAACCTTGGTTATTTTAAGCACTTTCAGAAGCGGATTTATTCACTTACTGATTATGTAGATACTTTAGCTCTTAATCTTTGCCTATGTAACTGTTTAAGTCAATGCCATGATCACTGCCCCAGGTTTCCTGTTTCAGGGTGGCTATTTTCTCTTGCGGCATCCTATGAAGCCACCCTTGCATGCAAGGACTAGAGTTGTGTCTCCCTACGCTGTGTTCATCAATAGATACACACAACCTAGGTAGCCTGGGTTAGCAAGGCACTTCTCTACTCCTCCCTCCTCACTTCTCTAAGTTAAACACACTAATTCAAGACTACACTGTCTACTGTTAACTCCTTCCTGTGAAGACTGGAAGTTCGGGAAAGCAGCACTGCGAGAGCAGGAGCCAGCAGCATTGAAAGTTGTAAACTGCAAACGCAAAAGTTTACTAAAGAATGTTTATTTTATTGTGCTCAGTGTTAAGCTAAAACTGCTCAGGGTTTAAATGATACTTTAACCTGGCCATATAATGTCTGCGGGCTGAACAAAAGAAACGTATCAGATTCCTCCATCCACGCTAAACAACTTGAAAGAACAAACTTCCTTGCTGGCCTTTGAGGTCGCCAGCAGCTGTCAGAATACCCAAACAGCAGCTGCAACTGATTTAAAGCAGCTGCTGTTTGGCTGAAATTTAGTTTGAAAGGTTTCTTCAACAAAAGTCAGTCGAATTGTCAACTTATGAGAAACAACACAAGATAGGTAGGGCCCCTCATTGAATGAATTTCGACCAGTTGATCAGAAACCAACTTTGCTCTGCCACTTCCTTCCAATTTCAGCAGCTGGTGTGAGCAAGGTTATGGTTATTTAACACAAAGAAAAACTGCACCCCAATATGCTGATTGGAAAATGGAGGAGCATGTGATCATCCCTCTGCTCACTCTGCTCTCTTAACCTGTCAGCCTATTCCCTGTGAGCATACAATCACTGAAGAAGGTTAAAAGGGGTTGCTACAGTAGTTCCTCCTTCTCCCGGTCAGAGTGCAGCTGTATAGGGGTTACAGGAGATTAATATCAAGAGAAATTATGAACTTGCACTAGCTGCATTGAAAAATGTAAGCCTGTATGTGCACCTTTGTCTATTTAGGTCCCTATCACACTTGTGCAACCTGAAAATCGTGCGATTTTGCAGCAACTTGAAGCAATGCATGTATAATCTTGAGGTCTATGGACCTCAAGTAGCATTAAAGTCAGACCAAAGTAGTGCAGGGACTACTTTGAAGTCGCTCTGACTTGAAGTCGCACAGATATGAACAGTACTCATTGAAAATCATGGGGGACGACTTGTCATGCGGTTTGCAGTCCCAAGTCGCAGGACAAGTCGCACAAGTGTGAAAAGGGGCATTAACCACTTGCCGACCGCCGCATGTAGATTTACGTCGGCAGAATGGCACGGCTGGGCGTACAGGTACGTCTTTTTGAATTTGCCGCCGCGTGGTCACGTGCGCGCCCCTTCCCGGGAGCTCCGTGAGTCGGAATGTGGGTCCCGCGGACTCGATCGCCGTGGGGATACCCATGTTCGTCTCACGAAGCTGAAGAATGGGGAGATGCTAATGTAAACAAGCATCTCCCCGTTCTGCCTAGTGACACTGTCACTGATCATAGCTCCCTGTGATCAGGAGCTATGATCAGTGAAGTGTCGCTCGTAGCCCACCCCCCCTAACAGTTAGAAACACTCCCCAGGACACACTTAACCCCTCCCTAGCCCCCTAGTGGTTAACCCCTTCACTGCCATTTTTACAGTAATCAATGCAATTTTATAGCACCGATCGCTGTAAAAATGTGTCAAAATTGTCCGATGTGTCCGCCATAATGTTGCAGTCGCCACCATTACTAGTAAAAAAAGAAATTATTAATAAAAATGCCATAAAACGAATCCCTATTTTGTAGACGCTAGACGCTATAACTTTTGCACAAACCAATCAATAAACGCTTATTGCAATTTTTTTTAACCAAAAGTATGTAGAAGAATATGTATCGGCCTAAACCGAGGAAAAAAAAAAATTTTTTTTATATATTTTTGGGGGATATTTATTATAGCAAAAAGTAAAAAAGAATGTGTTTTTTTCAAAATTGTCGCTCTATTTTTGTTTATAGCGCAAAAAATAAAAACTGCAGAGGTGATCAAATACCACCAAAAGCAAGCTCTATTTGTGGGGAAAAAAAGGACGTAAATTTTGTTTAGGAGCAACGTCGCACGACCGCGCAATTGTCAGTTAAAGCGACACAGTGCCAAATCGCAAAAAGTGCTCTGGTCTTTGGCCAGCAAAATGGTCCGGGCGTAAGTGGTTAAAGAGATTTACAATATTAGCAGTACCTGTGATGCCCTCTCTGACCCTGCCAGGTCTATCAGCAATAGCTTGCCTATCCGTGCTTCGTCTGGAGTACCTAACTTGCTGTTCTTTTTCACAACAACTTGGAGTATTGCATGGGACCTGGAAGATGTTTTGTTGGCTGCAGTTGGTTCCTGAGTGCGGTGTTTATTTCCTCTCTGCACCAAAGACATGGCCTGTAACAAAATACAATTCATTATAGATTTAAATTTAGCAGCAATCCCCCACAACACTTCTCATCTGACAAGCCATCCATACATAAATAAAATGGCCCAGGCTTTGGTCAGTGTACAGACCACATGCAGCTGCTTCAACTAACCAATGATACAAATGATCTTGCTTTAGCTGAATCTGTAAGAGGCATTCTTCCTCCCACTAACCACCAATGTGAGGGTGCATTTTTCCTGCCAATGACCACCAATGTAAGGGGGCATTCTTCCGATCACTAACCTGTAATGGGGGGGGGGGGGCATTTTTCCTGCCAATGACTACCAATGTGAGGGGGCATTCTTCCTGCCGATAACCACCAATGTATGGGGGCATTCTTCCTGTCAATGACCAACAATGTAAGGGGGCATTCTTCTGGCCACCAACCTGTAATAGGAGGGGGAATTCTTCCTGCCACTAACCTCCAATGGGAGGGAGCATTTTTTCTGCCACTGAATGCCAATGTGAAGGAGCATTCTTCCTTCCAATAGCCAAAAATTTAGGGAAGCATTCGTCCTGTCACTGACTACCAATGTGAGGGCGTATTCTTCCTGCCAATGACATCCAATATAAGGGCATCTTGTTCCTCCCACTATTCTCTCTGTCACTAACTTCTAACGGGAGGGGCATTCTTCCTGCAACTAGCTACCAATGTAAAGGGCCATTTTTCCTACCACTGAACACCAATTTATGGGGCCATTCTTCCTCCCAGTAGCTACCAATATTAAGGGGTATGCTTCCTGTCACTAACCTCTGACTGGAGAGAGCATTCTCTTTGCCATTGCCTGCTAAATGTAAGAGGTCAGCTTTCCTGCCACTAACCAATGTATGGGGTCAGTATTCATGTCACTAACTTCAAAAGTAAGGGGGCATTCTCCTGCCACTGACCATTAATGGGAGAGAGAGCATTCTTCTTGCCACTAAAAAAATAATGTAAAGGGATACGTTTCCACTGACCACCAATGTAAAGGGACACAACACTTACTACCGAAAAAAAGGGGAACTCTTCACTGACAATGCTAGGGGCACATCATTGCCCACCAATGTAAGGGGGCACCACTCTGACCACCAATGTAAGGGGCATTTATAATAACCACCAAAGTAAAGAGTGATTCTTTAAAGACCACCAATATGACAAAGGCATTTACAGTTTATCACTTATATGTCAGACATTTAAAATTAACCCCTTGTTCTTTAACCTCAGATCCAATGTGAAAGGGATGACAATAAGAGTGGTGCCTAGGCTACCAGAGAGCACCAGGAAATAGGAGGTATAAATAGCTGAAAATATAGGCTGCTGGTTATTACTTGGAGTGCAAAGATTTCAATGGAATGTGGTGGGGCCCATCAAAATTTTACTTTGATTTGCAATTACTCCCTTGAGCCATATGTACAGTCATTTTCCCAAGAGCAGCATAGGCTGATGTTTAGTTGGCTGTAATACACATGATCTGTCCATAATTACCTCCTCAGCACTTGAAGGACAAAATTCAGTAATCCCAGAAATTTGGATGATGCCTTTAGAGTCATCTCTCAGATCCAAAACCCCAGAAGGATTTAAAAGGTCACGGATTGTTTCATTGTAAATCTGCGAGTAAACAAAAGAAGAAACTGTCACTGGTCATGCTATGTGGTTACATGATAACTCCAGAAATATGTCCTGCTTATGTTTGGAGAAATTTACCTTGTTTCATTATCCAATTGCTTGATACTATAAACTAAGTGGATATACCCTTTATTTACCCCATGACTTAGGCTGGCCATAGACAGTTTGAATCAGTTTGAACCATGTATGGGCAGACTAAATGTACCCAAGTTGCTCGATAGATCAACTTGGGTACAACCAGCCTGCAAGAGTTTTACATGCGAATATCGCTAGTGGCTGGTATAGCTGCTAGCAATAATCACTGTCTTCTGGTGGGGAAGGCTTCTGTGGTTGCAGGAAAGTAATTTGATCTGTCTATGGCCGGCCTTATACTGAACAGTTAAAAATACTAAGGTGCTCCAGGCACTCAAAATATCTCTAAACCCCAAGTGGACAAATATATTTTGTCAGGTATTGAATATGTTCAATTTTCAGAGTAAACAATACATGCCCATCATGTACACATTGTGAGATAGGCTATTTTGTAGTGAGAGTACAAATACTATTCTCCTATATTGGTCCCATCAAAACATCTAAAAAACTGAATCTGAAACTGAATTGCTGTTGAATAATAAAAGGTGATAGTATGGTTTCTATGGACTACACAGAAGGAACTAATTCATGCAAACATAAAGATTGCCCAGACATGTTCCTCCTGACGTAGGCAAAACCCCCTGGAGACCTCTTCTTACATACTGTACATTGTGTGTGCAGGCCCTAGGGAGAAAGGGCATCAGCATTGTATTTCTAGAAAAGAAAATACTGTTATATCTGTAAAAGGGCAGGGAGAAGCAGGGATAGGTGAAGTTCTATAGGTGAGAACAGAATGTTAAACGCAACTTCTGAACGCATAAAGATATGCATTTGACCAGCTTTGCCTGCAATGCAAATGCACCTAAAAAGGACCTGCTGCATCTAATATCACTCGACATAGGTCAAAAGCAGACCATCTACATGAACCCCAAAGGTGGGGCTGTCAGTGTTTTTTAAGCAGATCGGATTGCAGATAGGCGTCTGTTTACATCTGCCGCTCTATAGAGGTGAATGGATGGTCTGATCGGTTCTGCCTGTCTGTTTTTCAGGCGGACCCAATCGGACCGATCGTGTGAAAGGGGACTAAGGCTGCTTTCACACTGATGCACAGCGGTTTACCTGCTCCTCAACTGACCTCAATCTTCACTTCTTCCTCAGGATTCCTGCAGCTGGTTGCTGCTGTTCCCCAGGTGGTTATAACTGGTGGCTGCTGCTGGCTGTCCTTCAGGGCTGGTACTGCTGGCTGGTACTGCTGTTGGGTACTGCCTGCTGGTACTGCTGACTGGTACTGCTGACTGGTACTGCTGGCGGGTACTGGTGGCTGAAACTGCTTGCAGCTACTGGTACTGCTGGCGGGTGCTGGTGGGTACTGGTGCTGCTGGTGGGTACTGGTACTGCTGGCTGGTACTGCTGACTGGTACTGGTACTGCTGACTGGTACTGCTGACTGGTACTGGTACTGCTGACTAGTACTGGTACTGCTGACTGGTACTGGTGACTGGGACTGGTGGTTGGTACTGCTCGTGGGTACTGGTACTGCTGGCTGGTACTGGTACTGCTGGATGAAACTGCTTGCTGCTACTTGTACTGCTGGTGGGTGCTGGTAGGTACTGGTACTGCTGGTGGGTACTGGTGCTGCTGGTGGGTACTGCTGGCGGGTACTGGTACTGCTGGCTGGTACTGGTGACTGGAACTGGTGGTTGGTGCTGCTGGTGGGTACTGGTACTGCTGGCTGGTACTGGTACTGGTGGCTGGAACTGGTGGCTACTGGTACTGCTGGCTGGTACTTGTACTGGTATTGCTGGTGGGTACTGCTGGCTGGTACTGCTGGTGGGTACTGGTGGCTGGTACTGCTGGTGGGTACTGGTACTGGTGGCGGGTACTGCTGGTGGGTACTGGTACTGCTGGTGGGTACTGGTACTGCTGGTGGGTACTGATACTGGTGACTGGTACTGGTGGCGGGTACTGATACTGCTGGCGGGTACTGGTGACTGGTACTGCTGGCTGGTACTGGTACTGCTGGCGGGGTACTGGTGACTGGTACTGGTGGCTGGTACTGGTACTGCTGGCGGGTACTGGTACTGCTGGTGGGTACTGATACTGCTGGCGGGTACTGATACTGGTGACTGGTACTGGTGACTGGTACTGCTGGCTGGTACTGGTACTGCTGGCGGGTACTGGTGACTGGTACTGCTGGCTGGTACTGATACTGCTGGCGGGTACTGGTACTGCTGGCGGGTACTGGTGGCTGGTACTGCTGGCTGGTACTGGTACTGCTGGCGGGTACTGGTGACTGGTACTGCTGGCTGGTACTGATACTGCTGGCGGGTACTGGTACTGCTGGCGGGTACTGGTGGCTAGTACTTGTGGTGGGCACTGGTACTGCTGGCTGGTACTGGTGGTGGGTACTGGTACTGCTGGCAGGTACTGGTACTGCTGGCAGGTAATTCTGGCTGGTACTGCTGGTGGGTACTGGTACTGGTGACTGGTACTGGTGGCTAGTACTGCTGGTGGGTACCGGTACTGCTGGCTGGTACTGCTGGCGGGTACTGGTACTGCTGGCGGGTACTGCTGGCTGGTACTGGTGGTGGGTACTGCTGGTGGGTACTGGTGACTGGTACTGCTGGTGGGTACTGGTACTGGTGACTGGTACTGGTGGCTAGTACTGCTGGTGGGTACCGGTACTGCTGGCGGGTACTGCTGGCGGGTACTGCTGGCTGGTACTGCTGGTGGGTACTGCTGGTGGGTACTGGTACTGCTGGCGGGTACTGGTACTGCTGGTGGGTACTGGTACTTCTGGCTGGTACTGCTGGTGGGTACTGGTGACTGGTACTGCTGGTGGGTACTGATACTGCTGGCTGGTACTGGTGGCTGGTACTGGTAGTGGGTACTGGTACTTCTGGCTGGTACTGCTGATGGGTACTGGTACTGGCACTGCTGTCTCTGGCACTGCTGGCTGCTGTGAGATCGCAGGAAGCATGCAGCTGCAGTACACATTCCTGTCACAGGCGGAGTACATTTGATATCACTCCGCCTGTGAAGGAGCCGGCGCTATACAGGAAGCATCGGCTCTGCTTCCTTTAGCGGCGGCTCCGTTCTAGCTGATGCTCGGAGATGGCGGGTCGGGTACCCGCGATCAGGGCTTCCCGACCCGCCATCTCAGGGCAAGACGTGGCGGGCCACCTCGGATGGCGCCGCGGGCCACATGTGGCCCGCGGGCCACGGGTTGGGCACCCCTGATCTACATGAACCCCAAAGGTGGGGCTGTCAGTGTACTGAAGATTGCTGCTGGAGCCATTAAAGGTTAAACTCCACAGACAATTGACTGACTGCACGAGCCTATAAATATTTGGAACCACTTATCTTCTTGTTCAAATTTTTATTGATTTTAAATGTAGCTCCATTCACTGAAGCATGCTATAACAAATAATACAATGCAAAAGAAGGCTTGTCAACCTTGTTAACATTAGTATAAAAAGCAAAAACAAACAAGTACAAAAAAAGTGGTTTTAGACCATGTTGGTAATGCTATCACAAAGATCCTGAGTTGGGACCTGATCCCAGTGAGTGGAAGGCCAATGAGTACTGTGTATTGGGGAGATAGAGAGAGGAAAGGAATGAGAGAAGGAGAAGGAAAGAAGAAAAGTAGGGGCAGAGGGGAAAGGAGGAGAAACTGGCAAGGGTAGGAAAGGAGATGGTCGGGGGGTGACCCATGTCCACTTCAGAGACCCTGGCCTAGGCCATTCCAAAAGTTAGAGTTCAAGAAGGTGTCAGCTGAATTCCCCTGAAAGAAAGTGCGAGACCCAAGGGTCCAAAACTCTGAAAGGAACTGCTTATTAGTGTCAATGATATGAAGGGAGATGTTTGTATGCGTTTGGAAGAATAAACATAGGCAAGAAACTATGTGATATTTTACTGTGGCCTTACCTGTTTGTTAATTACATTGACTCTACACTGTTAACTGCAGCACTGATGCAGCCCCAGACTCAATAGGGTTTAGGTCTAGAGACATGTATGCCCAGTCCATCACCTTTACCCTCAGCTTCTTTAGCAAGGCAGTGATTGTCTTGGAGGTGCGTTTGGGATCGTTATGTTGGAATACTGCCCTGCGGCCCAGTCTCTGAAGGGAGGGGATCATGCTCAGCTTCAGTATGTCACAGTACATGTTGGCGTTCATGGTTCCATCAATGAACTGTAGCTCCCCAGTGCTGGCAGCACTCATGCAGTCCCAGACCATGACACTCCCACCACCATGCTTGACTGTAGGCAGGACACACTTGTCTTTGTACTCCTCACCTGGTTGCCGCCACACATGCTTGACACCATCTGAACCAAATAAGTTTATCTTGGTCTCATCAGACCACAGAACATGGTTCCAGTAATCCATGTCCTTAGTCTGTTTGCCTTCAGCAAACTGTGGGGTTTCTTGTGCATCATCTTTATAAGAGGCTTCCTTCTGGGAACGACAGCCATGCAGACCAATTTGATGCAGTGCGCAACGTATAGTCTCAGCACTGACAGGCTGACACCGACCCCTTCAACCTCTGCAACAATGCTGGAAGCACTTCCCAAAGACAACCTCTGAATATGACGCTGAGCATGTGCACTCATCTTCTTTGGTCGACCATGGCGAGGCCTGTTCTGAGTGGAACCGGTCCTGTTAAACTGCTATATGGTCTTGGCCACTGTGTTGCAGCTCAGTTTCAGGGTCTTGGCAATATTCTTATAGCCAATGCCATCTTTGTGTAGTGCAACTGTTCTTTTGTTCAGATCCTCAGAGAGTTCTTTGCCATGAGGTGCCATGTTGAACTTCCAGTGACCCGTATCAGAAAGTGAGAGCGATAACACCAAATTTAACACACCTGCTCCCCAGTCACACCCTTGTAACACTAACAAGTCACATGACACCAGGGAGGGAAAATAGCTAATTGGGCCCAATTTGGACATTTTCACTTAGGGGTGTACTCACTTTTGTTGCCAGCGGTTTAGACATTTAATGGCTGTGTGTTGAGTTATTTTCAGGGGACAGCAAATTTACACTGTTATACAAGCTGTACACTCACTACTTTACATTGTAGCAAAGTGTAATTTCTTCGGTGTTGTCACATGCAAAGATATAATAAAATATTTACATAAATGTGAGGGGTGTACTCACTTTTGTGAGATACTGTAAAAAAAAAAAAAAAATATATATATATATATATATATATATATATATTAAACTACATAATTAACATATTTACCTCCAGATATGATAGGGATACAGAACATTCCATACTTTCTCTATTGTCCTCAATAGCTTTGAAGAGGTCATTAAGAGCTTGAATGTATATTCCTGATTCACTGTCCATCCCCAGCATTGTATATGTTTTGCCTGTACCTGAGATAAGTGGAAGGTTAAAATCATACAGACTTATACGCTTAAGCAAATGCAACTATTTATTAGGTATATAAATATATTATCTACTCTATGTGCATACCACCCATCTGTACCTCATTTAGAGGAACTGTCCCTCTGTCCCTCTTTCTTCCTTAGATGTCCCACTTTTGGCCTGATGTAAAGATTTCTATAAGAATATATTACTTAACTATCAAAAGTATTTTATGCACTAAACCTTTTATCCAACCTCAAATTCTTTTTGTAATTTAAAAAAAAAAAAGGTGTGGCGATTTGAAAATTGGTTAAATCAATCATTTTTTGCACATTAATCCTTATGGTCAGTGTTACTGGACACAAGGTAGGGTAGGGGCTTGTCATTTGCCTACAAACTTCATGTCATAATTTGTCCCTCATTCCAATCTTACAAAGTTGGGAGTTATGTATTATGTGTGTGTAGCACCCCCCTAGCAAAGGATGTTGACTAAATTTAGTTTGGCTTCTTCTGTAATCAAGGGAGCAGTTATTGATCGACCTGGACTGTTTGGGAATTCACAGGAATTTGAGTGCCACCCCCTGCCTCTAGAAGAAGCTTCCACAGCTTAGGGTGGGAGCTTCAGAACAACCAGCCTGTATATTTATCAGGTTCCAGCCAATCCCTGGAGAGGAGTGTCCAGAAAAGGGCTGGAATGGTGACAAATAGTCTTGAGATACTGGAAAACATGGTTCCTTCCCTCTAGGAGGGTTCTAGAGCCAGAGGGGCTGCTTCCCTCAGGCTGCCCATGGACTGTACAGTTGCTCTTGAGGCCTCAGTGGTGCAGTGTAGTTGAAGTTGCACTGGGTCCTGGCAGATGCCTAAAAAGACTTGCCTCGCGGTCTTCAGCTGTGAGACCTTAGACTGTTCAGCACACACTATTACTCTAATGCCTCATACACACGAAGGGACTTTCCCGCGGGATTGTCCGCTGGACTCGAGTCCGCCGGACAATCCCCCCGTGTGTGGGCGCCGGCGGACTAGGTTTTAAGTTTTGTTTTAAAATTTCCGCTGGACTTGGCAGTCCGGCGGACAATCCCGCCGTTAGTATGCTAGTCCGCCGGACTTTTGGAAATGAACGGACTTGCCGATCATCGGAAAGTCCGTTCATTTAGCACGTGAATTTAGGTAGACGGAGCTAGCGAAGGCAGTGAATGCCGCCGCGCTAGCCCCGTCACCTGGCATGGATTTAAAGGGAATCCCCACGCCGAAAAAACCCTTATCCGAGCACACAGCCCGGCAGGCCAGGAAAGGGGTGGGGACGAGTCTCCGAAGGGAGGGGATCATGCTCAGCTTCAGTATGTCACAGTACATGTTGGCATTCATGGTTCCATCAATGAACTGTAGCTCCCCAGTGCTGGCAGCCAGTGCCGGGACAAGGTCATCCAGTGCCCAGGGCAAAGATGCCAAACTGCGCCCCCCTTTCCCTTGGGGTTAGGTTCAGGGTGCCCCCTACCCCTGCAATATACCATTGCACCAGGGGCAGCCGCCCCTACTGCCCACCTCTTGTCCCGGCCCTGCTGGCAGCACTCATGCAGTCCCAGACCATGACACTCCCACCACCATGCTTGACTGTAGGCAAGACACACTTGTGTTTGTACTCCTCACCTGGTTGCTGCTACACACGCTTGACACCATCTGAACCAAATAAGTTTATCTTGGTCTCATCAGACCGCAGGACATGGTTCCAGTAATCCATGTCCTTTGTCTGCTTGTCTTTAGCAAACTGTTTGTGGGCTTTCTTGTGCATCATCTTTAGAAGAGGCTTCCTTATGGGACGACAGCCATGCAGACCAATTTGATGCAGTGTGCGGCGTATGGTCCGAGCACTGACAGGCTGATCCCCAACCCCTTCAACCTCTGCAGCAATGCTGGCAGCACTCATAGGTCTATTTCCAAAAGACAATCTCTGGATATGATGCTGAACATGGGCACTCAACTTCTTTGGTCAACCATGGCGAGGCCTGTTCTGAGTGGAACCGGTCCAGTTAAACCGCTGTATGCTCTTGACCACCATGCTGCAGCTCAGTTTCAGGGTCTTGGCAATCTTCTTATAGCCTAGGCCATCTTCATGTAGAGCAACAATTCTTTTTTTCAGATACTCAGAGAGTTTTTTGCCATGAGGTACCATGTTGAACTTCCAGTGACCAGTATGAGAAACAGAGCGATAACACCAAATTTAACCCACCTGCTCCCCACTCACACCTGAGACCTTGTAACACTAACGAATCACATGACACTGGGGAGAGAAAATGGCTAATTGGGCCCAATTTGGACATTTTCACTTAGGGGTGTACTCACTTTTGTTGCCAGAGGTTTAGACATGTTGAGTTATTTTGAGGGGACAGCAAATTTACACTGCTATACAAGCTGTACACTGACTACTTTATATTGTAGCAAAGTGTAATTTCTTCAGTGTTGTATACGCACTACATTCTTCAGTGTTGTCACATGAAAAGATATAATAAAATATTTACAAAAATGTGTGGGGTGTACTCACTTTTGTGAGATACTGTATATATGTGGATGTATTGAGATCTGCATTACTAGTATCATATAGGTTACCTTATCCTCTAGGGAAGCCACATGAAGTCCACAAACTATTTTAGGCTTTTTTTTTCTATTCTTTTTTGTATTGTGTAAATTTTTTTTTAATGAAAGCTCCAAGCTCCACTGCAGCTCCATCTTTCTGTCGCAGGCCATGGGTCTAAACTCAGGTAAGCTGTTAAATTAGACATTGCTGTAGCTTAAACAGAGTTAATGACCTTCTCTTCTCCATCACATGTTCAGGGCTAACAGTGGCGGTGCGTCTATAAGGGCGCATGGGCGCCGCCCCCACTCTCCAGCCACCCCTCTATCACCAATAGATAGACTGGTAGATCATGGTCTGGGCTTGCTGACCCACCATTCCGGAGCATCAGAGTGCAATACAGAGGGACTACTTGTAAAGTTGGAGCTGTAGTAGGGAACAAGAGCCCCATAAGCCAAAGTCTCCTCTGTAGTGCTGGCTCCTGTCCCATTCGGAGTGATACCAACTGCACTCCACCTCTAATCCTGGCTAGCGGACTCCAGATCGGTGCCAGCAGCAGAAAAGAAGAAATCTTCAGGTCTTGTGAAGCAATACACTGGGCATAATAGTATAGGGCTGCTTTCACACTGCTGCGGTTTACCCACACCGTAGGTGCAGTGAAGTGTTCCTTCAGCTTTACTGAATAGGTCATAGGTCATAGTCATAGGCTTCTATTTTATCTTGCGGATTTGGTGCCTTTTCTGAAAGCGCACCAAAACTCCAACCAAAACTGCGACTCAACTGCAGGGTTTTACCCCCCCCCCCCCCAACTTGACGTGTGAGTGAGCCCTAAGGGTCCTGCTACCGAATTCAACTAAGGGCTCATTCACAAGTGAAGCAGACACTGCTGCTCCTCTAAAAAAGCGATCCAAGTGCATTTGACAGGTGGTTTGGAGGCGATATGTTGCCTCCTCACCACCTAATTTAACCCATTATTGCTGTGCAATGCATGCGATTGCGACAGGGTAGTATGACAATTAGAGGTTTAAATCAGGTGTGACACTGTGCACGGTGATCTTTGACTTCTCCCATGTTGTTCAGGTAAATCTCCACCTCTTTAAGGTTGCCTACCCCTGCCGTAGTATGTTTTTTGTAGCCAAAATTAATATAAGCCCTGATCTTATTTTCGGGGAAACGCAGTATGTAGATATTATAATGCATGTTGTAGCGCTCTCTAGTGGAGGCCTGAGATGTAGTGCATTTCCCAGTGTTCATATACTATAATGTTAAGAACACAATTTTCTTGCTTTATTGTATACATCCAGATGCATTACTACCTGTTGGGCCATAAGCAAACACTGTAGCATTATATCCTCTAACAATGCCATCAACCAGGTTTTTCGTAGTTGATTCATAGACGTGTTCCTGAAAAAAAAAAAAATTCTTGAGTGAAGGAATTCAAAATAAATGCATTTTCTACATAAAGGATCAAACCTGCCTGACATCATGTGCACTCTGCTCATGCTTCACAGAAATTTTAAGCACTGTTAGGCCCCTTTCACACCTGGGCGTTTTTCATGCGGTACAGCACTAAAAATAGCGCCTGTTCACCGCATGAAAAAATCCGGCCCCTTAACTCCAGTGTGAAAGCCGGCGGGCTTTCACACTGGAGCGGTGCGCCAGCAGGACGGCAAAAAAAGTCCTGCTAGCAGCATCTTTGGAGCGGTATGTTCACCGCTCCTATACCGCTCCTTCCCATTGATTAGAATGGGACACCGGCGGTGAAACCACGGCAATACCGCCGCAAAGCGCCGCTACGGCGGCGCTCTGCGGGGGGTCTTTAACCCTTTTTCGGCGGCTCGCGGGGGGTAAAACCGCACCGCGAGCGGCCGAAAACCGCGGTTAAAACGACGGTAAAGCAGCGCTAAATATAGCGCTGCTTTACCGTCACCGCGGCTCCCCGCCCCAGTGTGAAAGGGTTCTTATTAGCCCTGCTCATTGCACCTCTGTGAACTTCGGCACATACCCTCATATAATTGAGATAAGGAGATGGGGAGGAGTTCTGTGGTCCTAACACACTTCCTGTCCTAGGGCAGCATTGGGTGAGACAGACACACTACAGACACAGTAGGGTGAGTGAGCGTTGTCACCCTAGGAAAGGAAGTGTGTTACTGGCAGGATCACTAGCTGAAAATAAAAGAAAACCAGTCTGACAAATCCTAAAAACATTGCAGGTTAGTATATGTTTATGTAGCTTCCCTCTGACACTCCAAAGGCATGAAGAAATCTCCAGATGCAGGGGCAGGATAGCATTTCACCCCCAGGGCTAAGTCCATGGCTAAAATGAGGGATTGAGTAAGAATATTGGGCACCAGTCACCTTTGTAAGTGTAGATATCCCTATAAATGGGTTATCTCAACCCCGCGCTTGGAAAGGAGAAAAAAATGTGTATCAAAAGAAATTTATGAAATATATGATGTTACTATGCGGTGGTGACAGAGTAATGTAAAAACTCTACGAATTGTCACCCGCCTTACATAAATGTTAAAAAACAGCTGCTCCCTTTGAAATCCGTAGATTTGATGAGTTGGTGGGGTTTTGGTATTGGGGCGCTTTAAATCTATAGCAATCACGTAAAATAAAGACTATTAAACGATATAAATAAATACTTTCAAGATTAATCACTATCTAATGATATAACAGGAGGTCCACACCATCCTGTTTATGAGCTTTGCACCAGGGACTCGTACATCATAATTGGAGGCACCTACACCACCTTTGAAAGTATTTATTTATATCGTTTAATAGTCTTTATTTTACGTGATTGCTATAGATTTAAAGCGCCCCAATACCAAAACCCCACCAGTCACCTTTGTCCTTTTTAAGTTTTATTCCAAAAAGGTAAAGGAGGTGAGGGTTAGTGGTCCCAGATATTGTGGCAGATGACCTATATTTTCTCCAGATCAGTGTCCAGCTTCATTATGTTAGAACCCTTAAGCCAACCCGGCAACACTATAAGCTAATTCCCACATTTCAAGTGAATCACTAGGCCATTCTGAGAGACTGTTTGCATATCAGCACGATATACACCAATTTTTCTATTTATATCTCCCTTCTGAGAGACCAGCCTTCTTCCTGGCTCTCTCCAGCGAGCAGGAATGTAAGTTCCCGCTACACGAAAAATGAATGTGGCCTAAGGCTTGGTTCACATCATTGGCCTCAAATGTCTATAACTATATTTATAGTGCCATCTGCAGGTCAGAACAATAAACATCATATACAATTTTAGTAATAAGGACACAGGTCACCAATTTTATCACTCATTTATAAATAGGTTAGTTCACCTTTGCTTAAAAACTGCTTATGCAGTTAAGGGATGTCTGTAGATAAAAACAAACTGGGCAACTTTGACCAAAGTTGAACAATATTCATTTATGTACTGTACCTTATGAAGCCCGACTGGAAAACTCCCAGGACTTTGGTAAGGATGTTGCTAAGAGGTGCCTAGCTGTCGCTGTTCACCTTCACAGGAGTGAGCTCTCAAACGCTCAGAGAAAGAGCTCACTCCTCTGTTGGTGGAGGTCAGTGTTGCCAACCGCCTGTAGATTTACGGGCAGCCCATAAATTTCACTCCATTTTCGGGCTGCCCGTAAAAAATACGGCTGCGGGCCGACCATGCAACTGCGCATGCCCTGTTCCGAAGCCTCGGGAAAGCTCGTACACTCTCGGACGGGCAGCGCATGCACAGTATCGTAATGGTGCCGCCTGGCGCTATTTTTGAATGGAAGTCAAGCCACTCGTTCTTGGCGGTGCGGCCTCGCCCAATCCCCAGATCAGGAGAGGAGCCAAGGAGGGGTGAGGACAGTGACGTTGTGTGTGTCTGTGAGAGGATAATAAAAAGGCAGAGGGAGACATTACTGGCAGGGGGAGGGTTAAGCCGTGATGTGGACAGAGGAGGATACTGATGTGATGCCCTGTGGAGAGGTGAAAGGGGCAAAGGAGGAGGACACTGAATTAATATGAAGGAGAAAGGAGTGTGGGGGGGGGGGACACTACCTTGTCTGCGCAGCTTCTGACCGCCTCCTGTGTTATGTCCGCAGCCTCTGTCCACCTCCAGTGTTATGTCCGAAGCCTCTGTCCACCTCCTGTGTTATGTCCGAAGCCTCTGTCCACCTACTGTGTTATGTCCGAAGCCTCTGTCCACCTCCTGTGTTATGTCCGAAGCCTCTGTCCACCTACTGTGTTATGTCCGAAGCCTCTGTCCACCTCCTGTGTTATGTCCGCAGCAGCAAAACAAATACTCTTGTGCACAAATGTGTTGACCAGGCGATCCAAAGTTCAGAGTGGATAATATCTTAGGGTTGGTGAAAGGAACAATATCGCGCTAAACTTTGGTGAATGACTAAAACAACAGGTGTGACCCCTAAGCAGCTACATAAAATGTGACGAAAATTCTATCAATAGTGGAAATGGAAATGTAGCGCTAAACCTAAAACAATGCACTGAGAAGTGCCAAACAATTTATGCCTCAAACAGACAAAGATAAATGACAGAGTGGCTGTCTGTTGTGAAAAACAAAAACACATCTAACATAAGTGCATATAAACAATGAACCATACATGCATATGATTAGTGCCTGTAAAGAATATAGTGAAATGAATGGGAATGTCCACCATGCAAGAACACACTTCAAATGAATAAATGTCCCAATGTGATGAACAGGTGTAGATCTCAGTAACGAGTGAGCACCAACAAGGAATAACTTGGACTGGATCCTCTTTCAGTATTCAGATAAATAAGGAAAAATAGATGTATGCTTACCAAAGCAAGTGGACTCCCTGTCAGCGACAGGAAAGTCAAACAAGCCTGTAGTATCCAGACACCGATCGATGGAACATCACTGGCACGAACCGATGTAATCCATGGACTTCTCACTGGGAGATGGTAGAGCCGGTCTTCCAGGGCCCAGGATGGAAACGGGTGCACAGCTACAAACACAGGACCACGAACTCCAATCGGTCAGACCAAACAGCAGGCAGGGTATGAGAACTGATGGCCAAAGACCACTAGGATGAGGTCAAGGCTCTCATATGATGTTTATCAAAAGGCATGTGGAGAGAGAAAAAAGGACGGGAGCTCCAATAGTGCAGATCAGTATGGAAGGTTTTATTGAAAGAAAACCACCAATACAAACAATGAAATAAAATGATAAAAGTGATCACGATTAGGTTAAAAGCAGTATGGGGAATAGGTGAAACCTCGCCCTACGCGTTTCGTCTTAGACAGACTTCAACTGGGGCATCTACCTGTTCCCCCACACTGCAGACATATATATAGATGTTCATAAAATAATAACCAATCATCAAATGCCCATAGTTGGTGTTCTGGAAGTGTTGATTGGCTCTGAAAGCATCATGTGACAGGAAGTGAGGATGAGAGCAGATTGTGTGGCCAATCCACTATCAGACCGGACCAGAAGAACCAAGTGTGTGGTGGAAAACACCCACATGTTCCATCTGCTCTCATGAGGCTCCTCCCAGACACATGGTGAAATTGGCGCCAAATTCTCCCACCCAATCGGCAGGGCGACAAACCAGCGTCTAACAAAGTGGGCCAATCCAATTTCACCACAACAACCAAGGCCCAAGGAACGCCAAATCCGATCGGTCAAAAAAGACCAATCAGTGACAGCGAGGGCCAGGCATCCAATCCCGGGCTAAGAAAAGTCCGGAATTAGTTTGGCGCCAAAAAGTGGTAACGACGTGATGACGCTCGCTGCGTCTCTCCGTCGGAAGTGACGTAACGGGGACAGAGCGAACGTGAGACGCCACGGCACATGGGAAAAGACGCCAGCAGCGTCTAACTCCATCTAGGCGTGATGACGTCACCCATCTCCGAGCGTGATGGCGTCAGACTGTGCGTGATGGCGTCAGACGTCCATAGTCAGCCACATCACGTGGCCGGCACGGAACTGTACATGAATGCCAAGGGCCAAAAAAGAGTATCTAAAAAAAACAAAAATAAAACCTATTATAGGTTACCATGGGATAAAGGAATAATATATTGGAATTATATGCAAAAAAGAAAAAAAAAAACTCATCCCTTTGGAGGGCCTCATGGTAACACCTAGGGTACAGGTACGACGCCCTGACCCCTGGTGTTAGGAGGTGTAAACAACAAGTCAGGAATACCCAAAATGTGCACAGAAAGACTGAGATGGACAATACATAGTGTGGATAGCGGGCCAACGCCATCATGTGGTTGAAACCCATATTACATTTCGCAGTAAATAGTCTTTCTATACAAATTGTGCCCAACAAACAAACAAGGGACTCTCTACAAAGCATGAAGGTGTGAATGAAACCTTTCTCAGTTTGCACAATTTATGATACATAGCAGATATCAAGTGTGTATACATACATAAACGGGACTGTGACAACTCTAGCAAAAGGCAAAGAATATGACAGGAGGTCAATTGTAAGGTATGGACTCGAGATGAATTAATAAAAGAATTGATATCCCACTCGACGTTTAACCCAAACGGCGAGTAGGTACGAAGCTCATAGATCCAATAGGTTTCAAGACGGGATACCCCGCGTAGGCGGGATTCGCCTCTCCAATGAGGAATGAATTGGTCTATGATTAGAAATTGTGTTCCAATGGGATTACGGTCATGGGTCTCTAAATAGTGACGAGGGACACTATGGTTTGTTTTCCCCTTTTTTATGTTATTTATATGCTCGTTGGCGCGAACAGAAAAGGTCCTGATTGTGCGTCCAATATATTGTTTCTTGCAAGGGCAAGTGAGGAGATACACAACATATTGGGTCGCACAAGTCACAAAACGCTGAATGGGATAGATGCGCGAAGTGATGGACGATTGAAAAGTATCGCTCTTTCGCCTCCCGCAAGTGTTATGCAAACAAACGTTGCACTTGCGGCAGGGAAAGTAACCCTTACATTGAAAAAAGAAAGAAGGCCTTTTTGGGGGATCAATGACATTAGGGGCAACTTGACCTTGGATAGATCTAGCGCCCCTAAAGATGACACCAGCCGTCTCTGGGAGTGCTGGACCCAAAACTTTGTCGTTTTGGAGTACTCCCCAATGCTTCTTAACAATCTCCTTGATTTGTTTTGACTGTGTAGAGAAGGTGGTGAAAAGGGACCACTTAAACTTATCATCAATAGGCTTTTTGGGTTTAACCTCGAGTAGGGTTTTGCGATCAATTTGTTGAATACGGTCAATCTCCACATCAAGATCCTCAGATTTGTAACCTTTTTCTAGGAAACGTTGTTTCAGAACCACCGCTTGTGTGGAAAAATCGTCCACCTTCGTACAGTTCCTCCGTAAACGGAGGAACTGACTGCGTGGTACCGATCGGAGCCATTGGGGATGGTGACAGCTATCGACCGGAATATAACCATTCCGGTCGGTAGGTTTGAAATATGTAACGAATTCCAAACTATGGTCAGTCACCTTAATCTCGAGGTCCAGAAAGCTAACACGAGAGGTGCTGGCCTCATGGCTCAGACGAATGCCCCTGTCGTTGGAATTAAGATGGACAATGAAGGCATCCAAGGATTCGCGGCTGCCCCTCCAGAGGAGGAGGATGTCGTCTATGTACCTCGCCCAGAAAACTAATTCTGGTCTCTTGAGGGCATAGACGACATCCTCCTCCCACTTGGCCATGAACAAATTTGCAAGACTGGGGGCAAACTTGGCCCCCATGGCCACCCCACGTGTCTGCAAATAAAACTTGTCCTGGAACCAAAAGTAGTTGTGCTGTGCCGCGAACCTCAGAAGATCCATAATGAAATTCCGCTGTAAGGGGGATATACGGGTGTCCCTAGACAGATAGTATTCAACTGCCTCGAATCCCAAAGAGTGTGGAATGCATGTATAAAGAGCGGCCACATCCGCTGTGGCCAATATCATATCGTCTTGATACACAATGGATTCCAACTTTCTGATAGTATCTCCAGTGTCTTTCAAAAAGGAGGGGGCCAATCTCACTAGGGGCTGTAGGTAGAAATCCACATACTTCCCTATTCTAGCTGTAACAGAATCTATCCCGCTAACTATCGGCCGTCCTGGAGGATGGACGGGATTTTTATGGATCTTAGGAAGATAGTACATGGCGGGAATACGTGGGACCAGTGGTATCAAAAAACATTTTTCTTTTTTATTTAGAATCCCTAGGGAAAAACCTTCCTCTATTAGTGAGGTAAGGGCTCTCTTGAAACGTGAAGTTGGATCCGTTTGGATAGGGATATACGTGTTGGTATCACTCAGGATGTTGTGCATTTCTTTAATATAGTCCTCCTTATTAAGGACGACAATACCTCCACCTTTGTCTGCAGGTCGAACTATCAGATCTTTGCGTTCGCATAGTTGTCTCAATCCCGTTTTTACATTTGAATCAGTGTACACTTTCTTAGTGGGTAGATTATCTAAATCCTGTAGGACCAAGCTCCGAAAAACCTGAAGTGAGGGAGCCAAGGCACCTGGGGGGTTGAACAATGAGGGATTGGCCAGTCCCGAATGAACATGGCCATCTAATGTCGAAGACACATTATGGGGTGTGGTCAAAAAGTGTCTCTGAATATTAAGTTTTCGAGTGAATTTATGGACATCAATAAATGTTGAAAATTTATTGAGAGATCTTGGCGGAACATATTTTAAGCCCCTATCAAGAACTAGTTTCTCTGCTTCTGTTAAATCAACTGTGCTTAAATTGAATATCCCTGAACAGGTCAAGTTCTTTTTCTTTTGGCTTTGGATCCGCCACCCACCTCGTGTCCCTCGTTTCCTTTTGGATTTCCCGGGTATTCTTGTGTAGACCTGGGAAAATCCGAAGGGTGGGGGCGTCCATTGCCATTTTGGTTGTAGCCATATGGAGAGCGGGGATGGAAATCTTCATCTCTCTCCGTATGTCTATATGTGTCCTGGTATCCCTCCTCTCTCCTATTGTCTTGGACTGGGAAGGTTCGTGTGAAGTTACGTGTGGGGGTTCTATAATTATTCTCTTGATAGCCATGGTGATACTCATCACGCTGACCATGCCAACCAGAAGCGTGAGCTTTTGGACTATTGTAATAATAGGAGTCCTCATATTGGCCGTGATAGGTACCTCTACCTTTTTTGGTGGAACCCCTACCTCTGGGATTTGGAGGTTGGTATCTGTTTTGGATTTGTGGTTTCCCACGAACATCAGGGACCCTTGGGGGTCCACCTTTAGGCGGTTGAGGAGGATAGGATGGTCGCGAAGGACCCTCTTTGAAATTGGGATCATATGTCAATCTCCGATCAGGATTGGAAGTCTCAGGTTGTGTGACCTCCATCTCTGAACCATTAACATCGGAACCCAATTTCTTCTGCCAATTAAAGACTGTTTTAGTTTTAGTGACATCTCTATTATATTTCTTCTGTTTTTTCGTCCTTTGGTCTCTCTCTTCCTTTTCTAAATGGCTTTTCAGACTAGTAGAGAGAGAGGTATATTCTGATGACGTTTTGTAAGGAGTTAATTTCTCTCTGAGATCTTTAATCTCTTTGTCTATACCAGCTAGTTTAAGCTGTTTCCTCTCTACCAGGAACCCAAGGAGCTGGATACCGACTTCGTTGAAATATCTAAACCAAGTATCGGTATCCGTATCCCCTTGTTGGGGGGATACATCCCATCTTAACCCTCTGGGGACCATTTGTTCCTTAACATATTGTTCCAGGAACGCTGTATCCCACTGGAGGTGTATTTCTGTGGTCATGAGATTTTTAAGTCTCATGAACATACCACTGGTTTCAGTGTCGGATCTGATGGAGGTAAATACTACATCAGTGTCTAATACTCTAGAGGTTCTATAGTCAAAGACATCCATGTCGATGAACCAATATAAAGTAGCAGCAATATAAAAGGTGGTCAAAATAAAAGTGTTGGTGAAAGGAACAATATCGCGCTAAACTTCTTTCTTTTTTCAATGTAAGGGTTACTTTCCCTGCCGCAAGTGCAACGTTTGTTTGCATAACACTTGCGGGAGGCGAAAGAGCGATACTTTTCAATCGTCCATCACTTCGCGCATCTATCCCATTCAGCGTTTTGTGACTTGTGCGACCCAATATGTTGTGTATCTCCTCACTTGCCCTTGCAAGAAACAATATATTGGACGCACAATCAGGACCTTTTCTGTTCGCGCCAACGAGCATATAAATAACATAAAAAAGGGGAAAACAAACCATAGTGTCCCTCGTCACTATTTAGAGACCCATGACCGTAATCCCATTGGAACACAATTTCTAATCATAGACCAATTCATTCCTCATTGGAGAGGCGAATCCCGCCTACGCGGGGTATCCCGTCTTGAAACCTATTGGATCTATGAGCTTCGTACCTACTCGCCGTTTGGGTTAAACGTCGAGTGGGATATCAATTCTTTTATTAATTCATCTTGAGTCCATACCTTACAATTGACCTCCTGTCATATTCTTTGCCTTTTGCTAGAGTTGTCACAGTCCCGTTTATGTATGTATACACACTTGATATCTGCTATGTATCATAAATTGTGCAAACTGAGAAAGGTTTCATTCACACCTTCATGCTTTGTAGAGAGTCCCTTGTTTGTTTGTTGGGCACAATTTGTATAGAAAGACTATTTACTGCGAAATGTAATATGGGTTTCAACCACATGATGGCGTTGGCCCGCTATCCACACTATGTATTGTCCATCTCAGTCTTTCTGTGCACATTTTGGGTATTCCTGACTTGTTGTTTACACCTCCTAACACCAGGGGTCAGGGCGTCGTACCTGTACCCTAGGTGTTACCATGAGGCCCTCCAAAAGGGATGAGTTTTTTCTTTTTCTTTTTTGCATATAATTCCAATATATTATTCCTTTATCCCATGGTAACCTATAATAGGTTTTATTTTTGTTTTTTTAGATACTCTTTTTTGGCCCTTGGCATTCATGTACAGTTCCGTGCCGGCCACGTGATGTGGCTGACACTGGACGTGTATGGACGTCTGACGCCATCACGCACAGTCTGACGCCATCACGCTCGGAGATGGGTGACGTCATCACGCCTAGATGGAGTTAGACGCTGCTGGCGTCTTTTCCCATGTGCCGTGGCGTCTCACGTTCGCTCTGTCCCCGTTACGTCACTTCCGACGGAGAGACGCAGCGAGCGTCATCACGTCGTTACCACTTTTTGGCGCCAAACTAATTCCGGACTTTTCTTAGCCCGGGATTGGATGCCTGGCCCTCGCTGTCACTGATTGGTCTTTTTTGACCGATCGGATTTGGCGTTCCTTGGGCCTTGGTTGTTGTGGTGAAATTGGATTGGCCCACTTTGTTAGACGCTGGTTTGTCGCCCTGCCAATTGGGTGGGAGAATTTGGCGCCAATTTCACCATGTGTCTGGGAGGAGCCTCATGAGAGCAGATGGAACATGTGGGTGTTTTCCACCACACACTTGGTTCTTCTGGTCCGGTCTGATAGTGGATTGGCCACACAATCTGCTCTCATCCTCACTTCCTGTCACATGATGCTTTTAGAGCCAATCAACACTTCCAGAACACCAACTATGGGCATTTGATGATTGGTTATTATTTTATGAACATCTATATATATGTCTGCAGTGTGGGGGAACAGGTAGATGCCCCAGTTGAAGTCTGTCTAAGACGAAACGCGTAGGGCGAGGTTTCACCTATCCCCATACTGCTTTTAACCTAATCGTGATCACTTTTATCATTTTATTTCATTGTTTGTATTGGTGGTTTTCTTTCAATAAAACCTTCCATACTGATCTGCACTATTGGAGCTCCCGTCCTTTTTTCTCTCTCCACATGCCTTTTGATAAACATCATATGAGAGCCTTGACCTCATCCTAGTGGTCTTTGGCCATCAGTTCTCATACCCTGCCTGCTGTTTGGTCTGACCGATTGGAGTTCGTGGTCCTGTGTTTGTAGCTGTGCACCCGTTTCCATCCTGGGCCCTGGAAGACCGGCTCTACCATCTCCCAGTGAGAAGTCCATGGATTACATCGGTTCGTGCCAGTGATGTTCCATCGATCGGTGTCTGGATACTACAGGCTTGTTTGACTTTCCTGTCGCTGACAGGGAGTCCACTTGCTTTGGTAAGCATACATCTATTTTTCCTTATTTATCTGAATACTGAAAGAGGATCCAGTCCAAGTTATTCCTTGTTGGTGCTCACTCGTTACTGAGATCTACACCTGTTCATCACATTGGGACATTTATTCATTTGAAGTGTGTTCTTGCATGGTGGACATTCCCATTCATTTCACTATATTCTTTACAGGCACTAATCATATGCATGTATGGTTCATTGTTTATATGCACTTATGTTAGATGTGTTTTTGTTTTTCACACCAGACAGCCACTCTGTCATTTATCTTTGTCTGTTTGAGGCATAAATTGTTTGGCACTTCTCAGTGCATTGTTTTAGGTTTAGCGCTACATTTCCATTTCCACCACTGATAATATCTTAGGAACTGCTGCCCTCTAGGATAGGGGTATCCTTAGATTACCCTGACCTTCATGTAAATGGAGAAATATGTTTTTTGACTTTTGTTTAACTTAAACACATTGCTAATAGCACTAGCTATATGTTTATGGTTTAAATATTGATATTTGCCCTGTTTAGCACTGAAAATTTTAATTTTAGGCCCTTTTTTCAGGGCCAGTAAATTTCACGATTTTTGCCAGCAAAAAATTGGTGCCATTTGTAAATTTTGGCTTTCTGACAGTAAATTTCACTTCGGGGGGGTTGGCAACACTGGTGGAGGTAAACAGAAACAGCTAGTCATCTCTTAATACCATTCCAGGTGTTTTCCAGTCAGGCTTTGAGAGGTATGTAAATTGCTTGCACCCATAGCAAAGACATTATTTAACTTTGGTCAGAGCTGCACAGTTTGTTTCTATCTACATACGTCCCTTATCTGCATAGGCATTTTTTTGGTAAAGGTGAACTATGCCTTTAACCACCTCCCACCTGCCACATTGTCAAATGACATGCGGACGGTGGCTCTCTCATTCTTGGCCAATGTTATATGATGCTGTCCCACTCTTGCCGCACTTGCGCGTCTGCGGGGGAGCATGGTGATTGGTGGTGTGCTCTGTCCCTGGGACACGGTGCATCACCGATCTCGGTAAAGAGTCAAACACAATTCACGGGGGTTGAGAGTGAACTGGTACAAGTCTCAGCTGTTTCCGGTGGATGAGGGGGCCAGGTCCTCTTCACCCTTCTCTCTCCCACTCCAGTGGGTTAATCAGTTTACCCATTTAGGTATTATCATCTCAAGAGAGAGTGGGGACTTTGTCCAGCTCAATATTGACCCTGTCTTGGTAGTAGGGATGAACCCGGTGTTCGATTCGAACCAATGTTCAGTCAGTCAGTCGCAGTGCATTGCTGGCTGATGATTAGCCAAGCATGCACTGTGACCCCGCATGCTTGGCCAATCACAGCGCCGGAAGCGAGGAGAGCCATAATTGGCCACAGGCAGCATGCCTGTGGCCAATTATAGCTCAGGGGGGTTTAGTACATGGCCCACACTATATAAGGCCACCAGTGCGGCGGCCTTGTGTAGTGTTGTGCGGCGTTCACAGAGAGCAGGATAGGCAGGGACATTGTCAGCTGTGCTTTATACTTCTTTAGATAGCGCTGTTACAGTGAGTGTAGTGTTCAGGGAGAGAGCAGGATAGGCAGGGACAGTGTCAGCTTTGCTTCCTAACCTAGCGCTGTTACAGTGGGTGTAGTGTGCCTACTGCACAGCATACACCTGAATCTACCCCCTCATTGCTGGTGTTGTGTAGTTGATTTGTGCAACACAGGCATCTGGCTAAAATTCAGTCAGTGTAGTGTGCCTCCTGCACACTGCACAGCATACACCTGAATCTACCCCCTCATTGCTAGTGTTGTGTAGTTCACCGCTTCAGTTTTAACCGCTTAAGGACCGCCTCCTGCACATATACGTCGGCAGAATGGCACGGCTGGGTACATCAACGTACAGGTACATTGTCCTTTAAGAACCCAGCCGTGGGACCGCTCGCGACCCGGTCCTGAGCTCCGATCAGCGGAATTTCCTCACAGGGGAGATCTGCACAGATAATCAGGGTACAGTGCCCATCAGTGATGCCAGTCAGTGCTGCTTTTCATTGCCCATCAGTGCCTGCTTATCAGTGCCGCCCATCAGTGCCCATTAGTGTCACCTATCAGTGCCACCTATCAGTGCTGCATATTATAGTTATTATCGGTGCTCATCAGTGCAGCCTATCGGTGCCCATCAGTGCCACCTCATAAGCGCACATCAGTGAAGGAGAAAAATTACTTATTTACAAAATGTTATAATAGAAACTAAGAAAAACTTTTATTTTATATTAATAAAATATATAATATACAATTATTATTCTGTCTTTTTTTTTTGCAAAAAATAAAAACCCAGTGGTGATTAAATACCCCCAAAATAAAGCTCTATCTGTCTCAAAAAAAATGATAAAACTTTGGGTACAGCATTGCATGACGGTGCAAGTAGGAAAAGTATCTAAGAAATAAGACTTGTCTGTGTGATCTATAGACAACCAGGTTTCAACTGTCTTTTTATTAGTGATGCACCGCTATATCGGCAGCCCAAAATTATCGGCCGAAAATAAGGTTATTGGCATTTTGCTGATAGAAATAAAAGGTGCCAATAATACTGAAAAATGTGTGCAATTTTGCCTCAATTTTTATAGGTCATGTGACTCAAAAACTGCATTAACCACTTCCCGACCGTAGGCCGTCATATGACGGCCTCCAGTTTGCGGGGGTATATCTGAATGATGCCTGTAGCTACAGACATTATTCAGATATTGCCGGTTTCAGCCGGCGATTCCCTGCACCATAAGAACGATCATAGCGGCTGTTCCGCCGCTTGATCGTTCTTATGGGCGGCGGGAGGGGACGCCCCCCCCCTCCCGCCGCCCTCCGGTGCTTCTGCCGACTCACCGCTTCCATCGGTAAGTCGGACACAGGAACCGCCGGCCCCGGATGATCACTATAGAGATTTCCGGTGGACCAGATGGTCGCCGGAGACTCTATGATCGTTCGGAGGCCAGGCGCGATGTGATGACGTCACGCCCGGCCTCTGCATTCGAATAACGCTGGGAAGCGGTGATCGTTTTTTTTTTTATTTTAGGCTTTCCAGCCTAGAGGTGAGATGTGGGGTCTTATTGACCCCATATCTCACTGTTAATAGGTCCGATCAGGTAATATTCCTATTACAAGGGATGTTTACATTCCTTGTAATAGGAATAAAAGTAATCAATTTATTTATTTATTTTTTTAAACTGTCAAATTTAAAAAATAAAAGTCAAATTAACAATAATAAAAAAAAATAAAAATTTTAAAGCGCCCCTGTCCCCGTGAGCTCGTACGCAGAAGTGAACGCATACGTAAGCCCCGCCCACATATGAAAACGGTGTTCAAACCACACATGTGAGGTATCGCCGCGAACGTTAGAGCGAGAGCAATAATTCTAGCCCTAGACCTCCTCTGTAACTCAAAACATGTAACCAGTAAAAAATGTTAAAGCGTCGCCTATGGGGATTTTTAAATACCAAAGTTTGGCGCCATTCCACGAGCGCGTGCAATTTTGAAGCATGACATGTTGGGTATCTATTTACTCGGCGTATCTTCATCTTTCACATTATGCAAAAAAATTGGGCTAACTTTACTGTTTTTTTTTTTTAAGCATGAAATTGTTTTTTGTCTGAAAAAAACGTGTTCGAAAAATTGCTGCGCAAATACCGTGCGAGATAAAAAGTTGCAATGAGCGTCATTGTATTCTCTAGGGTCTTTGCTAAAAAAACATATATAATGTTTGGGGGTTCTATGTAATTTTCGAGCAAAAAAATTATGAATTTTACATGTAGGAGAGAAATGTCAGAATTGGCCTGGTTGCGAAGTGGTTAAAAACACAACACGGTTTGTTTTTGATGCATTTTTGCAGCGTTTTCAATATATTTCAGTGGGAAGGTGCGTTAAAAGCAATGGAAGCACAAGGGACCAGTCTGAAGACATAAATAGAATTTAAAAGGTATGCATTCTTCTTGAGCGTTTCTTGCTTTTTATTTATTTATTTATTTTTAACACAAAATTGCTTCAAAAACTATTAATTAAAAAGTCGAATATAATACAATTATAGATAAAAACTGTCTATTTCGGTTTCCGGCCAAGTGCATCCAGAATTTTCGGTTTCGGTCCAGAATTTTCATTTCGGTGCACCCCTACTTTTTGTTTATTTATTTATTTATTTTTTTAAGAAATATAATCCAATTGGTGGATCAGACAAAATGCTACTATTGGTAGATAAGTTTAAATTTACACTGTGTTCATGCAAAATTACAGTTGATTTTTGCTAAATACTCTGCCTACTATAATAACATAACTTCCCGATTCTGTATGCATTCAAATATCATTAAAATGTAAAGCTATATAGAGAGCAATTTCAGGCATTTTAAATAATTATCTGCAATATCTGAGCCAAGAAAAACATCAAGAACTTCCATTTCCAATCAATTTTTGGCATACATTTAGAGATGTAAACAGAATATAGCAAAACTGATGATTGTCTCTTGTTTATAATTCAGCAATAACTACATGCAAAAAAAAATATCAAATATATTTTTAAACTGTTCCAAAATGCTGCAATTTAGTGCCTATGTTTAAAGTGTTTGTTAACCCAAAAAAACAAAAAATAAAGATCCTGTTCCTTTAAGCATTATATACAGCACAGTGCTTTTGCTGTGTCATTTGGCCCTCTGTATCACCTGTAAAACCTGGCTGATCCTGACAGTTTCTACCCTCCCCTCTCTGTGCTGACTCCTATATATCAGGGCTGCTGAGCTCTGATACTGGACACAGTGTACCATACATGTCTCCGTCATCTGCAGCCATGCTCTGTGTCTCCTGTATCCTCTCCTCCATCCTCTCCCCCGTCCCCTCTCTGACTGTCAGCTCCGTGTCCGTGCTGCTCCCTCCCGTCCTGCTGCTCAAATTAGGGTTAACTTTACATTATCCTCTTTGTTGATTAATCTAATGTCCCCCTGTGACTGCTTTAGTAAAAATGCAGCTATATACCTTGTTTACTGAGGGCAGATCGGCGATCACATGACATGCCGCCTCTCTCCTCTCGCATTACAGCTTCAGTGGGCGGGGCTGCCTCTCTCCTCCTCCCCTCCTGAATAACATCAGCGGGGGATCCTCAGCCCTGTCTGCTGCATCTGTTGGGCTGAGAGAAGAGAGAGGTGGCATGTCACGTGATCGCCAATCTGCAATCAGTAACAAGGTATATAGCTGCATTTTTAAAGCACAGTCATAGGGGGATATTAGATAAATCAACAAAGAGGATAATGTAAATTTAACCCTGTGGATTAATAAACACTTTAAATTAGAGAAAACTGATATATGATTATTTGCAAACCAAGATTCACCTAGAATGTATAAGATTCAATCAATCTGCCTAATATGCAGTGGGTCTCCTATCAGTTTGCTCACTATTATTCTGATATCACAGAAAAGTTGCACCTACACCAATCAGAGGGAAATTTACCTGGGTAGCATCTTGATCAAACACAGCATCAAATACAAAGGTCCTGTCTCTAGAACGCTTTGCACGCAGGAAGTCCTCAGACCCTCCAGATGGATCCTTCAGCAGCAGTATCTGAAAGAAGAGATCACAGGGAGACTATTTATGGACCAGCAGTATCCGAAGGGGCTAAAGGGTCTACTACTAAAACTGGCCATGAATTAGTAGGTCTTGTATGATCTAATGGGCCATGTTCAAATCTCAGTTTTTTTGTTAGAGCTGCAAATGTTTTCGTTTCAATCCATGGAAAAGTAATGTTTTGGTTTTAGGCCTGATTCACACCTATGCAGGTTGTAGTTTGCATATTCCGGGTGCATTTTCTGTTTTTCAACACACACTTTTGATCCATTGAAGTCTATGGAACCCAAAACCAGAAAAAAGTCCCTAAACCTTTCCATAAAATGCACAGATGTGAACTACATCCATAGGAAATCATGTTAAGTGGACTGTAGTGTGTTTCTGCAAAACTGAAAACGCACTAAAAAAATGCATAGGTGTGAACCAGGCCTTAGGTGTAGTCTTGAGGGCTGAGGCAAAACATACAACAGTAGGAGGCCCTCATAATGGCCACGGCAGAAGTGCATACTCAATAACTCAAGCACAGAGCAATGGAGTCTCTAAAGGATAGAAGAAAATGTAATTTTTGGGTGGTCTAAGGCCAGCAGGAACCATCCGAGACTCAAACAATGTAAGGACGGGCTAAATGTACCAAGTTGATTGCATGCAATTATCGCTAACAGCTAGTATAGCCGTTAACAATAATCACTGTTTTCTCCTGATGGACAGCTTATCCCACCGGAAGAATACAATGACCCGGCTGGAGGAATTCTCCTCTTAATACTGTCCCATGGTTGCAGAAAATAAATTTAATCCGTATATGGGCTGCTTAAGACTTCCACCAATATCTACTATTCAGTTATCAAAGCTGAACGTTCTACATCTATAGAAACTGTAATTTACAATGACTGTAGCGGTCTCACTTAATCCTTTTACTGCCATGGACGTTAGGCTTAGGTTGAAATAGAAACATTTCCAGCTGGCCAGCTCAGTAAGTATTACGTCCTTGATCAAATGAATTGTTTTGATCAGTGGATAAGAAGCCGCCGATGGTAGTCAAAATGTGACAACCCCCCCACCGTCTGGAACCAAAGCTACTATTGCCAAGCCACCTGCAATGTACTTCACCTGTTAGTGATCCTCACTGCTATGTGCCCTCAAACTGCTCCTCTTTGTGTCCCCTAGGGGTCCTCTGATCCCTGCTACTCCTTCTTGGGAATATTGAGTGGCAAGCAGGCAGCACTTAGCAAGAGGGAGAATTACATGTTCAGGATGAAGAGTGGTAGGGTTGGTAAACATGTCTCTTATTTTACTGATCCCTCCCTTGTTCATTCATAACTAAAGTAAAGTCACCTGTTTACTATCACTTCCATTTGTGAATGAAAACAGTAAAAACTCTGTGCAGAGCACATCCATGTTTGGTGTAGTAAGTCGGAGGTCTGAAGTTTGGAGAAAGAAATTACAGGATGGTTAGGACATAGATATAACGTATGGTTACATTTGTAGAAGATTCAGCAGCACAAATGATGTTGAAGTAAAATTGGCTTGCCTGGTTTGAGGTCAACAAAGCATCCATGGACATGAGTGGAAAGTTTCCCAATCTGATTTTTCTAGTTATTTAGATTTAAAGTGTTTTTAAACTTTTTCTATGAATCAACATAAAAATGTACATGGAAGTTTAATTTAAAATCACTTTAGCAATATTTTAAGTTCTGGGATAAAGTGTGCCATAATTAAGGCTTTAGGGCCATCGAAGTCTTAGGCCCTTTTCACATTGCTCCGATGCAGTTCCCTGCAGCATGGGTGTAGCGCAGTGTATCTGCGGTTTTCGTGTAGATTACCCACGCTTAGATTGGGTGTTTTAGGTGCATTTTCTGAAAATGCGGGGAAACCACAGTTGAGCAGTGTGAAAATGGCCTTATATTTGATGGACAAAAACTGAGAACTGAACCGCTACAGAGCATGGATGTGACATACAGGAACTGCCTAACACTTAGCCTGGCCATTCTGCTGTTGGCTAAGAAGGCCTAATAATGACAAAGCAGCAGAAAATCGGGATACACAAGCTCTCTTCACAATGTTTCTGCATGTTCAGCTGAGCCCCCATCCCAGAAATAAATTTCCTCTACACATGTCACTTCTCTGTCACTTGTAGATATCAAAAACAATGATGTAGCCAGTAGGCACTCAGAGGCATTAGTAGAAGAGAAATACAACACAACACAAGAGTTCTTAACAAGTAGCTTTCAGCAAAAGGAAAACCTAGTGTAGCGCTAACCCCAGAGGAGCCGCTGAACTGTTTTGTACTTTCTCTGCACACCTGAAGATGATGCACCTTGCTCACCCAGCAATTACCGACACACCTTGAGTAATTTCAAAGAATTTATTATTCCAAGCATAGCCTAAAAGCATAAAGGATGAGCAAGTGTACTTATATGAACAATCAGTAAGACAATAACATTACTCTGATGCCCTGTACACACGAGCGGATTTTCCGTCTAAAAAATCCTGGATGGTTTTTCCGACGGAATTCCGCTCTAGCTTGGCTTGCATACACGCGGTCACACAAAAATTTGCTGAACTTTCGACCGTCAAGAACGCGGTGATGTACAACACTACGACGAGCCGAGAAAAAATAAGTTCAATGCTTCCGAGCATGCGTTGAATTGTTTCCGAGCATGCGTAGGAATTTTGCGTGTCGGAATTGCTACAGACGATCGGAATTTCCGATCAGAACTTTTTCCGACCGAAAAATAGAGAACCTGCTCTCAATCTTTTGCTGGCGGGAATTCCGCCAGCAAAAGTCTGATGGAGCATACACACGGTCGCATTTTCCGACCAAAAGCACCCATAGGTCTTTTGTGGCCGAATTTCCAATCGTGTGTACGCACCATCAGAGGTATGGTTAAATATCTCCAGTATTCTGACTAACAGTAATTAACAGTACTAAACAGCATTTACCTAGCAACAGGATATAAAGACAGTCGTAACTTGCACTGGCTCCCACTGGCCAGTGATTGATGAAAAAAAAAATGTTGGCCAGCAAAGTTGGGGCCCATGAAGAAAGCACAACAGTTCCCAGCAGACAACTGATGAACTTGTATAATGTTAGTCTCTTGCCAGACCCAGGGTGCCCTCATCTGGGTCTTCGGAAACCTCAGACAGGGATAGGAATTGCTCTGCAGTCTGATCCCACCAGGTGTCCTAAATACACCTCACATCCTCCCAGGGTGAAGGTCCTTGGTCTCTTTGCTTCTCTGAGTTCTCACCCAATTGTGGTCAGCTATGGCAGGGATACGTTCTGTCAGCAGCAGCTGCTCAGTCTTTTCCCCACACCCTTGCTTCAAGACAGTCCTTTGCCCTTTCCTCACCTACCTTTACACCACTTCTCTTTGCTCTGTTGCATTAGTCAATCACCTCCAGAATTGAATAAGACCCAGCCAAAATGGTTGCCCTTGCACTAGACACGCCATAGATGAGCATTGCAAAGTGGTCTCCTTAAAGGTGGCTGCTGCATTTCTGTATTAATGAATATTCAGTTTAAAGCAGAGAACTGCCGAAAAAAAAAAATATTATAAGCCAGCAGCTACAAATACTGTAGCTGCTGATTTTTAATATATGGACACTTACCTGTCCAGGGAGCCCGCGATGTTGGCAGCTGAAGCCGATCTGTCCGTCGGCTGTCGGCTGCTGCCGCTGCCATCCTCGGTAAGGGAATCAGGAAGTGAAGCCATGCGGCTTCACTTCCTGGTTCCCTACTGCGAATGCGCGATTCGCGCTGCGTGTCCTTACTGGTCCCTGGTGACTTCTGGGACCTGTGTGTCTCTCAGAAGATAGCTGAGGAGGACAGAGTAGGCGCCAAAAGTGGCGTAGGTCACCGCGATCACAGTGGTGATCTATGCCAGGAAGTGGAAGCAAACACCTGTCTTAGACAGGTATCTGCTCCCTCCTCTCCCCTGAAAGGTGCCAAATGTAACACTGGAGGGGGGGGATTTCAAAAAGTGGAAGTTCCATTTTTGGGGGGAACTCCACTTTAACCCTCCCCACACTGCAAAAGGATAATACAGAAGTAACAAAGGAAGAAGTTCCGTAGCATTTATCAGCTACAGTCCAGGTTATTCAATAACACTGGACCCTTTGGTAGGGTGACAATGCTTCTTCTGCAGTAAAATCAGTGCAGCGCTTTCACCCTCTCTGTTGCTTTAGCTGCTTAGATGCTGGCTCTTTTGATGGCACTCTCAGTGACTAGCCATGTCTATCTCCAATGACAACTCTTTAAGTCAAATCATTTTTATTGACTTTTGGTTTGCAAGTTAACAACTGATTACACAGAAAACTAAAGACAACAAAGAGTAACATTAAAATTGAGGGAATACAATTCCAGAGTCACATTCCATTCCGGCATATACCATTCAATTTATTGTTATGGTATAGAAAAAACCATGAGCACTCGAGTTACAAGAAAACACTGGAGATTCTCTCCTCTATCAAGTATTTAGGAGAATGGACCTGTAAATCAAATTGGCATATACAGCTGTAAATGTTATCATGGAGCAACAGCACTGTCAAACAGATCTAATGGGGATGTGGCAGTAGAGACAGGCAAACCTGAGGTGGAGGGCCGAGGGGTCCAGATTTTATTAAACTTTTTTGGACAGCCCCTGTGTTGGTAAGTACATTTTTCCCTATCTAGAATCACATTCACCGCATTGCACCATTATGTGAAGGTAGGTGGGTGAGTGAGAGCCAGCTTTGAGAGATTAGCTTACAAGCTAAGAACATATTTGTTGTGTGGATGACGGCCAATCATCTGGCAGTATGCCCAAAAGGGCAAGTATAGGATACAGAGCTATTTCTATTGAGCATAGATTTTCTGGAATATGGCTGTCCAATACCAGAACAATTTGGGGCATCGCCACAACATGTGTATTCATTTGCCTACTTGACCAGCACAATAAGGAGAGTCAGAAGAGAGATGCGGTTCGGCCCCTAGGAGAATAACCTTCGAGGGGTGTAGTATACCCTATGTAGGATAAATAAGTTATCTTTTGAGAGGATGAAAAAGATACATTGGGAATTATTTTCAATGCTGCTGTCCATTGGTATTTTCCTAGAATAGATTAACAATATCTTGACTCCACTTTTCCCTACAATTTAATTGTACATGGCAACCCTTTAGCCCAGGTTCACACTGCTCCGACATAAAAGTCGTGTGACTTCCAATCTGACTTTGCCCTGCAACTTCACTCTCACTTTGAACCGACTTAATTTAACTGTTTACATTGAAGTCGTATCAAAGTCAGACCAAAAGTAGTGCAGGAACCTTTTCCAAAGTCAGAGCGACTTGTGTCGGATCAGTTAAGATGGCTCTCATAGGGAAACATTAAATTTGACATATCATGCAACTTGTGCTGTCACAAGTCCGATCCCATGTTGCACCAGTGTGAACCGGGCCTTAGATTGACAGCACATTGCTCTAACTGCATGAGTTTGGGGAGATTATGTAAAGGCCCTGGTCAGTCCCTTTCATCCCCTCCAGCATGGTCTACCAAATTGCTGGAGAAATCTATCTTCCGAGCCACATTTACCATTAAAAAAAGAAGTAGGGCTGTGGAAATTAAAATAAAATTCTTCCATTAATCGTAAATTTTTTTGATCAATCAAAATTTTTTTGATTGATCAAAATTCTTTTGATTGGTACTCACCTCTCTGCTGGCTTCTGGCCTTCAGGGAGTTCCGTCAGAGATCCGGTGACGTCACGGACATTAACGTCACCAGACTCCTCCCCCCTTCCCCAAGTGCCTCCGTCTGCTAACAAAGGGAAAGGGGAAGGAGTCCAGTGACGTTGAAGTTCTAATTGAACGTAATGCGTACGGGGGAGGAGCTACGCATGATGTCACCCGCTACGGAACTAACACGATTGTCGGCTTTACATGCTGTGTTTTTATCATCTTTATGTGAGTAGTTTGTGTGTTTGAACACAAAAATGTTATTTTATACTTAAGCGGTGAGCACTTAGATCTTTTCTTTCTAGCCATGACCTGACGTCCTTGCTGAGATCTAAGGAGACGTGAGAGAAGGTTATGGTCCGTGTTAACCCTTTTGATACCAGCTTGCATGACCACCTGTTTGCACAGGGGTCCATGTCAAAAGGTGAGAGTGATTAGTTAGACCGTAGGTGGAGGGATTGTCACGCTACTGTGGAAAAAAAAATTACTTAGGTCAGTGCTACAGTTGGAAATTTAAAACTTATTTGTGTGAACTGTGAAGTTAAGTCATGGATTGTGGAAACTAACTAGTGTCGGGTGATTGTATATAGTGTATACCACATTTACCACTGACTAATGCAGAGTTGCAATGCAAGGAGATCAGCTAAAAGTAGTTGGATCTGTATGTTCGTTATAAATAATCGAAATTAGTTGATTAATCGATTTTTTAAAAAAAAATTGATTCATCGAACACGAAAATTTTAATCAGTAACAGCCCTAAAAAGAAGTAAATAGTTTTTCTTTGAAAACATTTAAAACATGCCGACTTATCTTGAAATACATGTTTAGCACTCTGATCCATTTAAATGAATTCATAAATGTGAACATAGACCTCAGGTTCTGGATTGTGCCCAGTGATAGGCAATATTTTGGTCCTACTGGAAGCTGGTGCCCTCTACATAACTGCATAGACACAGTTTAAAATGCAAGCTGTATTTCTCAATGGGTATTGCTCATGCATGCACATTTGCTGGGTTACCATCTCCCATAAGGAATAAAATGTTGCCTATTTTTGCACATTTCAAGAGAAGGATGCAGGAGTCATACAGTATTTAGTGATACAAAGCTGCACTTCAAACCACCATCTCTATTATTCATTACAACAAATATTTATTAATTTAGTTATTGATTTATATATTAATCTGTATGTATTGATCACCTGTTTAAATCTTCAGTGCCATTATAATAATAGTCCACGCAAATAAATTGTCCATAATGCTTACAACCAAATTATACAGCAATAACATTAATTCCAGAGGTTCTATCTTATAATACATTAAAAAAATCTATTCACTAAAATATTTTATCATCATAGCAGCATAAGAGCCTATCTTTAACGATAGCAATTAAATCAGATCCCCATTCCAGTACTTGTGTCTGCCAAAGCATGCATTACTAGCTAAATTATGTCTTCCAATAATCATCATAGTGATTGAAGAGCTCTTTTCCAATCATGTAACAGTATATCTTTATGTCAAATTAAATGACAAAGTAACGCATAACCGAATCAACAGTCTCTGAACAAACCCATTGTTTGGCAATAACATCAACTATTCAAGCCCTAGTGCATGCTCAAGGGGGGGGGGGGGGGGCAGATACTGCCTTTACACTCCTGCATAAACCTGGGTAATAACACAACTATATATAAATATACATGGATGTACACAGACAATGGAAATAGGGAAGATTCTCTGTGCCCATTGCAATCTTTATCAATGTCAATCAATGGAATGGTATAGGAATGGGATAGGAAGCGGTGACTCATTCTGCCTTATCCATCTCTAAATAATTAAATTAAAAGTGACCTTTCCATTTTAAACTTTAAAAATCATATGTCTTGCTTGTGGTATAGTCTCACTGCTTTTCTCAAAAGTCTACATTAAGATAGAAACAAAACTTTAGACATAGTCTGCAACAGGAGTTTTATAATGGTAAAATACTCTGTAAGGCCCACTTAGTTTTAGGCTGGGTTCACACTAGTGCGAATTGGATACTGGTTTCACCGCATCTAATTTGCATGATAGGCGATTGTGACTGGCTCTCAATGTAGTCAGTTCATACATCTCCGGAGCGACTGCGCTTAATGGACGGTCCTCCACCGACCAGACCCCTGCTATCAGATGCATCCATCTGCAGTGTAAACCAAGCCTAAAAGGAATAATGCAGACTGCAAATTTTCACTTTTACAACTCTGACAATGCTCAGGTAATTGCAATAAAGACTAACCATTATGCCGCGTACGCACGATCGGAAATTCGGCCAGCAAAAGACCGATGAGAGCTTTTGGTCGGAAAATGCGACCGTGTGTATTGCTCTATTGGACTTTTGCTGGCCGAATTCCAGCCAGCAAAAGATTGAGAGCAGGTTCTCTATTTTTCGGTCGGAAAAAGTTCCGATCGTCTGTAGCAATTCCGACGCGCAAAGTTCCTACGCATCCCCGGAAACAATTTGACGCATGCTCGGAAGCCTTGAACTTAATTTTCTCGGCTCATCATAGTGTTGTACGTCACCGCGTTCTTGACGGTCGAAAGTTTAGCAAACTTTTGTGTGACCATGTGTATGCAAGCCAAGCTTGAGCGGAGTTCCGTCTGGAAAATCTTGGATGTTTTTTCCGACGGAATTTCCGCTCGTGTGTACTGGGCATGATACTCAGAAATCAGTTCAAGAAAGGACATTGTGGAGTTGATTTACTAAAACTGGATAGTGCAAAATCTAGTGAAACTCTGCATAGAAACCAATCAGCTTCCATTTTTTTTCAAAACTTAACTAAAGTGGATGTGAACCCAAACATTTTTTTTTTTTTTTTTTTATGTCATATCATGGACTAGCCTGAGATAGGTTATTATCAGATCACTGGATGTTCTACTCTGCCCAGCTCTACACATACATGTCCCCTAAATCACTTGTCTGTTTATAGTATGCTGACTGTTCACTGCATTCCATGATGAGAAACATCCAGTCAAAACACAGTAAAGCTGGGAGAGCTGGAGGGGAGGGGAGGGGGATGTGAATTGTGAACTTTTTACACAGGATGTGCCTGTCTCAGGCTAGTGCATGATATGTAAATCACCTGTCACTCACAGCAAGGGGGTGTTTTTGACAAAGTTTTCAAGATTGAACAATAAAAAAAGGATTGCTCAGGCCTCAAGTAAATCTGTGTGGCAAGACTGGGCTCAAATGAAAGGAAATCTTATTCTCTACATTATGACATAAAACAAAAAAATTCAAAAAAAAACTTTTAGCAAGCTGAATAAGAAGCCGATTTGGCTACCATGCACCTGATTTTGCACTTTCAAGTTTTAGTAATTCAACCCCTGTGTGACAAATAGCAGAGGGTGCAAGATGGTATGAATCTGCCCAAAAAATATTAGCTAAAATGTAACTATATACAGTACTATTACTATATACAATGTAAACAGGTAAACTACAGGCAATGTTTTCTTCTTAACATAGCTGAAGTTACACTTTAACTAATCCCAAATACATTTGTTCACTTCGGCGTGAGATGCAAGGTGATGTCATAAGTTGCAAGAAATGAAGTAGACAAGGTAGAGCTTGCATTCACCATCCTGCATGCCAGATCTCACTGCTAGCGACTTTCCAGTCCTACTGCCGTATGACGCTGCCACCAAAGGCACAGGCCAGGAGGTTCCCCTGTAGTAAACAAAACCCTAAATGCCTCCTATTTTGCATATATGAAAAAGCAGCCCTGAAGCTACTGGAGAAAGCAAACCTACTCAACCTCTCTTTGCTGGTGGAGCTCTGTCTCAATTCTACCTTACTGATATTTCTAGGTTTGTTACTGGCCCAGGGGTGGAAGGGTTTTACACTTAGATGCTGTAAGTGGAAACCTCTTTAAACATATACATACATATTTTATAAAAATTTTAAATGTTACGTGTATTAAATAAAATACTGTTACTTACTTGTTCACCAAGTTTGTATGTAATACACTCAACACCTCTCTCTATTTCCACCTGGTTAAATGGGCGGATACGCAAGGCAACCTGTAAGATAAACAATGAAAATAGTACTGTTCGAATGTGAAAAGACAGGTGCAAGACAGACAGAATCAGCTTGTCAGGTTCAGGTAGACTTCAACAAAATGGTGGCCGTTTGCACACAGACACTGACTCCCTGTTGCATAAATGTAATGAGATGGGTAAGAGATGGCTTCAGCTTCTCTTATCCACCTGTAGAGAACTCCTCAGACCCATTTGGCCCTTTTTCGGCCTCTACAATTAAGCCCCGAAAAGAGCGAAAAATGTCTCAGGTCTCACTTTACAGCTGGAGAACAGGAGCTGAAGCTTTCTTTTACTCATCTCATTCCATTTATGCAACAGTGTTTGTGTGTAGACAGGCCACCATTTTGTTGAAGAAACCTGTAGGATGTTTAAGCGATTGCCGACCAGTTTTACTGCGGCAGAATGGTACGGCTGGGTGAAACTACATTACCTTACGTCGCTTCGCCTTTTGGCCACTAGGGGCGCGTGCCTGCAGTGTGCGCCCGACCCTAATGCGAGTGCCCGGCGGGAGCAATGACCTCCGGGCTCCCACGTACGCTCGTGACAGAGCGAGAACCGTGATCGGTGTGTGTGTAAACACACCGATCCCGGTTCTTTCAGGGGAGAGGAGACAGATCGTGTGTTCATACTATGTATGGGTCCCATCCCCCCACAGTTAGAAACACACACAGGGAACACAGTTAACCCCTTGATCGCCCCCTAGTGTTAACCCCTTCCCTGCCAGTGACATTTACACAGTAATCAGTGCATTTTTATAGCACTGATCGCTGTATAATCGTCAATGGTTTCAAAAATGTGTCAAAAGTGTCTGATGTGTCCGCCAAAATGGCGCAGTCCCGATAAAAATGGCAGATCACCGCTATTACTAATAAAAAAAAAAAATAATAATAACAATGCCATAAATCTATCCCCTATTTTGTAGACGCTATAACTTTTGCGAAAACCAATGAATATACACTTATTGCAATTTTTTTACCAAAAATATGTAGAAGAATACATATCGGCCTAAACTGAGGAAAAAATTTTTTTTTTTGATAAAAAATTTGGGATATTTATTATAGCAAAAAGTAAAAGATAGTGCGTTTTTTTCAAAATTGTCGCTCTTCTTTTGTTTATAGTGCAAAAAATAAAAAAAATACAATTTTACTCAGAAAAGGAAATGTCTGAAGGCCTGAATGGTAATTTCACAGAAAGCCAGCCATATGACATTGAGAACATGCACTGAGCTTTTGTAAACTCATTTGGGAGCCAGAAAAAATGGCAGGCACCAAAGACATCTGATTAGTTTAGTTCCAGTTCCTTTCTCTATCAATTTAAAACTAGCATCTTGGAAAGACGTATATATGATCCTGGTTTCCAAAAGGTGTATAACAAAAGTGGTTCTAATGCAGCGTACACACGGTCGGAATTTCCGATGGAAACAGTCCGATGGGAGCTTTTCAATGGATTTTCTGACCGTGTGTATGCCCATCGGTCTTTTTCTGTCGGAATTTCCAAAAGATGTATAACAAAAGTGGTTCTAAGGGCAAACGTTTTTTTTTTATTTTTGTTTTATGCTTAAAGTCGGAATTTGGTGTGACCGTGTGTAGGCAAGACAGTTTGAGCGAAATTCCGTCGGAGTTTCACCCTAAAGTGGAACTTCCGCTCATCGCAGTAGGGAACCGGGCAGTGAAGCCGCAACGCTTCACTTCCTGATTCCCTGACAGAGGATGGCAGCGGGGGCAGCCGAGAGACGAGCGATTGCTCGTCATCTGCTGCCGACATCACTGGACCCTGGAACAGGTAAGTGTCCATTTATTAGAAGTCAGCAGCTGCAGTATTTGTAGCTGCTGACTTTTAATATTTTTTTTTAAGGTGGCACTCCTCTTTAATGTATTTTCTGCACTAAGGTAAAAAACCTTTCCTGACAGGCTCCATGGCAGCATACGTGTGGGTTGGCCCCGCCTCCATAACTACCCAATAGGACCCCTCTCCCATAAATCTTTGCTCCTGGCTGCTATCCGTGTTCCTTTTTTGTCCTCCTCCGTAGGACCATGTGGTTCTCCTACCTGAAGATGACTTCACAGCGATCGATCGGCCGAATGACTGAATTGTTTCCTCCGATAGGCCTTGACTGTTAAGCAGGGTATGGAGAGTAATTGCAGAGTAGCGCTGAAGAAAGGTTATCTTACCTTAAAAGTGCGCCGGCCTGTTTACCTGTTGCTACAGGTGGCCCTTATCTGCTGGGAGGTCCGGTGTGTGCGTGCCTTGGATCGTTCGGCCAGGTGATCGTTGGTGGAGTGGTGAGTCTGTATCTGTCCATGGCAGCAGTGTTTATGTGTGTGCCCATTGATTATATCCTTTTCCTCTGTCTATTGCTATTTGTATGCTGTTTGCTGGACGCTTCTGCGTTCCAGCAAACTACTCTCTTTTACTGCAGTGTCAGGCTTGGTGTTTTTGGACATTATGGATGCTTCACTGCCCCCTAGTGGCCAGCCCGCTCATGTTAGGTAGGTCCTAAAGTACATTTGTTATATTTCTAATATTGAAGAGAGTAAGCATAGGCAGCAAATATGACCTGTCCCTTCTGTCTGTCTCTCTGTGTTCACAGCCCTTCCAAATCTGATCCACAACCTAGTGCCTATAGACGCAGTGGATCGTCAAAATCGCACCACCGCAAATCCTCCTCAAAATCCAGCCACCATAGGTCCGCCAGGTCGGAACAGCGTGACAGGGATTATTCCCGCCCCCCTGTGGCTCACTCCAGCAAGAGGCCAGAGAAAGCATGTTGGGGGTGCAAAATGCCTGTACCAGCAGACAAATCCTTATGTGACCATTGTTTCACTAAGGCAGCGGATGAGAGAGACGGCGCTGACCAGCGCCTAGAATCAATGGTGAGACGAGTGGTAAAAGAATCCCTGCAGGAAAGGGAAGCTCAACAGCCCTGTGAATCCCCGGCAGACCCGCTAGATCCTATAGTAGGAGAGGGGGTACTACAAGAAACATGGGATTCATCCCAACCTAGCCGCCATTCTGCCCTTGTCTCAGACAGTGAATCGGATCCGGAAGATCCAGGTTTGGGGTTTGACTATGGTTTGGTTCCCTCCCTGGTTAAAGCTGTGAGAAAGGCTCTGAAGTGGGAGGATCCTGTCACCTCCCCCCCGAAGCAGAGGAAATTTTTTAAACAGCTCAATAAGGAGCGTCAATTTTTTTCCGTTTCTGTCTGAATTGGGTGATATTATTTCAGAAGAGTGGAGCAAGATGGATAAAAAGAGTTCCATGCAATCCAAAGTCCTTAAACTTTACCCCTTTAAGGAAGAAGATGTGAAACACCTGGAGTCAGCTCCAATGGTAGATGCAGCACTTATGCGTCTGGTGAGATATGTGACTCTCCCCTTAGAAGACACTGTGTCATTCAAGGATCCTTTAGAGAGACGGATCGATTCAGATCTAAAGAAAATCTATTTGACCTCCGGGATGGCGTGCAAGCCAGTGCTTGCGATCGCAGCAGTGTCAAAGGCCATAGAATTCTGGGCTGACAGCATTGAAGAATACCTGAGAGGCATTTCGATAGACACAGCTAAAGACTCACCTATTCAAGAGATTAGGATGGCTTCAGCCTTCTTGGGGGAGGCATCCATTGATGTCATTCGCCTGATGTCTCGGGATATGCTGGCAGCCGTTTCGGCGCGACGTGCATTGTGGCTCCGTCCGTGGCTCGCAGACCCTGCTTCTAAGCAGGCTTGGTGCCGCATCCCCTTTGAAGGGTCCTCATTATTCGGCAATAAGCTTGATTCTGCCATATCCCGGGCCACAGGTGGGAAATCTGGGTTTCTCCCTCAGGATAGGCGTCCTCAAAATCAGAGACGCTCTTTTCCAAGAAGACAGAATGCGGATCGTGCCAGGGATGCACGCAGCTATAAACCCGGCCGAGAATTCTCCAGGACATGGAGGTCCAGGCAGTCTTCTTTCAAGAAGGCCTCTAAAGGTGGTTCCTCTGGGAACCAGGAGGCTGGGAAGTCCTTTTGAAATTGGGCCCGCTCAGACATGTCGGGTGGGGGCCTGTCTTCTCCACTTCAAACATGTTTGGGCGGCCTCAATTCGGGACTATTGGACCGTAAAGACAGTATCGTCCGGTCACAAGTGGGTCTTCTGCAACACTCCAAAACTCAGATTCATCCCTACTACTCTTCCAAGCTCAGAAGAGAAAAGACAGGTCCTGTTGACCTACGTAAGCTGTTTATTGGAACAAGGAGCAGTCGTACCCGTCCCAGAAGAAGAGAGGGGCGAAGGCATGTATTCACCCCTGTTTTTGGTGCAGAAGAAGAACGGCACATGGAGGCCAGTAATAGACCTGACTCACCTCAACTCATTCATCCGCAAGGAGAAATTCAAGATGGAGTCCCTACTTACCATACAACAGTCAGTACACTTGGGAGACTGGTTAATATCAATCGACCTGAAAGACGCATATTTTCATGTGCCTGTGACAAGGGACTTCCACAAATTCCTCCGCTTCGCGGTAGGCAACCAACACCTTCAGTTCATTTGTCTACCCTTCGGGTTAACCACGTCACCCCGGGTTTTTTCCAAGGTGCTATTGGCGGTAGTGGCTCTTCTCAGGGTCAAGGGTGTGCGTCTCCACCATTACTTGGACGACCTGCTTCTACTATCTCAGAGCAAGGATCAGCTATTAGTTCACAAAGAGGTTGTCATCTCTACCCTGCAAGAGTTCGGGTGGCTCCTGAACTTAGAAAAGAGCCAGCTAGAGCCATCTCAGTCCCTCGTGTTTCTGGGCGCTCTTTTCAACACCGTGGAGGGTTCCATCTCCCTCCCAGAGGAGAAAATCATGGTAATCCGAGACAGGATTCAGGAGGCACGTGGATCAACTCACCTTTCTGCTCTCCAGTGCCTGAAAATAATTGGTACGATGACAGCAACCATTCCCATGGTGAAGTGGGCCCAGTGGCATACCCGTCCCTTTCAGAAGGGATTTCTGCATCAGTGGAACTCTGTCGACCAGAATCAGCGCATCTTCCTTACCCCATCTATGAGGACATCTCTCCTCTGGTGGCTCCAGGGGAAGAATCTGCGCAACCATCATTCGATTGTCCCCATCTCATGGATCACGGTGACCTCAGATGCCAGCAACCAGGGTTGGGGCGCTCATTGCCTTTCGGAGGTAGCTCAGGGCAGGTGGACATGCCAGTCTCAAGGAGTCGTTTCCAACATCCTGGAACTGAGGGCAGCCTTTCAGGCACTCCTATCCTTTCGCCATCTAGTGTCGAACTCTTCCGTCATGCTAAGGTTGGACAACACAACAGCAGTGGCATACATAAGGAAACAAGGCGGGACTCACAGCTGGTCCCTGTTACAAGAAGTGGAGCCTTTAATGAGTTGGGCGCAAAAGAACTTAGCCAACATCTCGGCAGTATACATTCCGGGGGTCCAGAATGTGCAAGCAGACTTCTTGTCCCGGGTCGAGTTGGACAACAACGAATGGTCCCTCCACAGAGAAGTTTTCGAGTGGCTCCTAACACTGGGTGTGTCTCCGGAAGTCGACATGTTCGCTTCCCCGTGCAACTTCAAGATACCGAAGTACTTTGCGAGGTTCAGGGACCCTCAGGCGTTCGGGATAGATGCTCTCACGACCAGTTGGGAGTTCCAGAGGGCCTATGCCTTCCCTCCAGTACCGGTAATTCTGCAGTTTCTGCGGAGGCTCAGAACAGAAAAAGTGGAGATTATTGCGGTTATTCCATTCTGGCCCAACAGGCCGTGGTTTCCTCTGCTGCTGCTCCTCAGCTATCAAGACCCAATTCCCCTACCTCTCAGGCCGGATCTATTGTCTCAAGGCAAGACGTTACACCCGTTTCCAGCATGTCTGCATCTCAAGGTGTGGTTCTTGAGAGGGGAAGGCTAGAGGCGCTTGGTTGCCCGAAAGAAGCGATTCCAACTCTTCTTAATGCCAGGCGAAGAAGCACTAATAGGGTGTATGAGCGCATTTGGTCCAGGTTTGCTGAACACATGTCGTCAAGAGAAAACTCGTGTAACTCTCCAGAGGTTCATGATATCCTGAGCTTTCTTCAGTCTGTAGCTGCTGATCTTTTAATATTTTTTTTGGGTGCCAGGTGGCACTCCTCAATAACGTCAACCTTTGCCTGTTAAGGATCTTACTCTAAAGACTATCTTCCTAGTGGCAATCTGCACTAAGGTAAAAAACCTTTCTATAGCAGCTCTCCCAAACACTTACCTGAGTCCATTCTCCATCCAGCACTGACTTGTCTACAGCAGCCTTCTTCTTGGTCTCACAGGCTTTACTGATAAAAGGAGCCTTTGGCTTCTGCTGCTGTCAATCAAATCCTTTGAGGAGGGAGTGGGATCCAGCCATGCTGTGTGTGCCAATATGTGAGAGGGGTCCTATTGGGTAGTTATGGAGGCGGGGCCAACCCACACGTATGCTGCCATGGAGCCAATAGATGCACACAGTCCGGCTCAGCATTGACCCCACACGTCAAAGTTTGAGGCCACTCCATGCAAAACCCTTGCACAAAGCAGGTAAGTATAACAGGTTTTTCATTTTAGAAATAAAAATTTGGTTTAGAACTGCTTTAAGCCCTGTTTTCATGAAGATGGACTGTGCTGCAGTGAACATTAAGACACGCTGGATTAGGTAGCCCCTTCAAAATAGGTGGGCTGTAAGGAACCTTACCACACAACATTTTAGATGCATGCTGCATTTTTTGTCTAGGTGTATTGGGCAATAAAATGAACGGCACTGCAATGTACCAATGTGCACTACTGCAATGCCCATGAGTGAACAAACACTTAAAGTGGTGTTGCCACCAAAAAAAAAAAAAAAAATTTGCTTAAAAATCTTTAAAAAAAAAGAAATAAAAATAATTGGAAATTTTTTTTTTTTTACTCAATTCTAAATGGCTGTTGCTAGGGGGTCCCTCATAGTCTGCCACCTTCAGTGCCCGGGTGCTGACATCACTTCCCCTCGGCGCCGCACAGTCACCTGGGACCTGTCACAGATGACTGAGTGTTGTATCACGGTGCACGGCGCCGCTCGCGCATGCGCAGTGGGTGACCGGCTGTGAAGCCACAGCCGGGTGCCCACAGTAAGGATGCCGGCGCCGCGAGCGAAGAACGAAGGGGGGCTTCGTTCCCCCACATCGCTGGACCCTGGGGCAGGTAAGTGTCCGATTATTAAAAGTCAGCAACTGCAGTATTTGTAGCTGCTGACTTTTAAAAAAAAATGTTTTAGTGAGCACAAGTCTTTAAGCTGACCATAGATGGATAGACTTTTAAACAAAAATTCTAAGCCGGAAAAAAAAAATCGAAAAGTTCTCATAGCATTTTAATGTCGTTCAAAAGATTTTGTTGTTGTTAACATTTAATTTTGGAATGAATTGACTTTACTGAATGAAAACCACAGATACTGTTAGTGCTGTTCACGATACATCAATTTAAACTTGTGCAAGTGTTTGGCCCTTTTCTCAGAAGGTGATCAGCAATGGTAACTTTAGTACTGTTCTCAAAGGTTTCCTTTAAGATGATCAAATAATCATCAAACCGAGGGGGTCTTATGAGTTGAAAATATCTTGGGGCCCATGGTACAATTATTCCATTGCTGGTGTACAGGATTCCGTTTAACAAGTTGCATGGAACAGAATTCTAGTCCAGTTAAATACCAAATTTGTAATTCATATCTACTGAAGCTGAAAAAAGATGCAACCTGGGCTGGGAAATTCCCTTATAACTCCATATTCCTGTCCTACAACTGTTACTGAAAACCTTTCCCCCCAGATACATTATAACTGTCCGAGGACAGAATAACTTACTGTTATTTGGTGGTACTGAAAGTCCTCTTTGATGTTCATTGTCTTCTCAGAATGTCCCTCTGCATCTGTCTCCCAGACACCTTGTGTTGCGTGTGTGTGGGATCGGCATTACGTAATTTCAGTACTGAGAGGTATGATACAGCAGTATTGATTTATCTTCTACACTGCACACCTGTGCTGAGACACAAAGGAAAAGTATATTCCCATGGTACCATTGCATCAACCTCATATGCTAGTACCTGTGTGTATGGAGACACCTAACATCTGTTAGAGGAACATAAAGTGCACTCTGTAAACTAGATAAACTGGCTTCCTGACAGAAAAACATCCACATCAACAAGTAGGTGCTCTTACTTTTAATCAGTACTGGACCTGCCCTACTTGTATTAGAAGAAACAATTCTACTACTTGACACTATCAAAAACTTGTGTTTGTACTTATCCCTCCTCTTCCCAATTTCGATTTTTTTGTCGAAATTATTATTATTTTTTTTTTTTTATTTCAATGGTTTTTATTGAAAGTTGCAAAATATTTTTGACATTTTAGCATACATTTTTGCCATACCTCAAAGTATGTATACAACATATTCTTCACAGAAAAGCAACTTACTAACTTACTAATTGCCGACCACATTTTTTATTCTATTATTGCATTTCCAGAAAAGACTAAACACTAAAACTAACAATTAACGATTCCGTGGTCTGGGAAGTAGTTATAATTATCGTCCGGCCCCCCCATTCCCCAACACCCCACTTGGGGGGGGGGGGGGGAATTGCCATGACCACGAACGTCTCCATAGGGAGAAAAAGAAAAGGGTAGAAGTAAGAAAAGGGAAATTTCAGCGAGAAAAGAGGTAAGAGAGATGTGCACTCCATAAAGTCGATTTGGTGGGTTCCCAGTATCTTATCGAGAGTCTGACAAATTTCTTATCCAGGGTTATAATGGAGAATTAACATTCGTGACGTGGCAAATTATGAAATCTCGAAATGCAGCGCACATTCTCTTCTTCTTTAATGGGATAATAATGAAGCTTCTTTGCTGGTGATACTGATTTTCAAAGGCTTTGTTTTTTAGTGATAGAAAGAATATTATTATGCTTTTTTTTGGGGGGGGGGGGGGGGCAAGTTACCACAACACCATTATCCCGTAGTTTTTAACCACTTGACTACTGGGCACTTAAACCCCCCTCCTGCCCGGACTAATTTTTAGCTTTCGGTGCTCTCACACTTTGAATGACAATTACTCAGTCATGTAACACTGTACCCAAATTAATTTTTGTCCTTTTCTTTCACACAAATAGAGCTTTCTTTTGGTGGTATTTGATTACCTCTGGGTTTTTTATTTTTTGCGCTGTAAAAAGACCAAAAATTTTGAAAAAAAAACAAATTTTTCTTTGTTTCTGTGATAACATTTTGCAAATTATTATTATTTTTTCATGAATTTTGGCCACAATTTATACTGCTACATATCTTTGGTACAAATAACCCAAATTAGTGGATATTATTTGGTCTTTGTGAAAGTTAGAGAGTCTAAAAGCTGTGGTGCAAATCATAAAAAATTGATCACACCTTTTGTACTGGTGGCCTATCTCATTTCTTGCGACCCGAACAAGCCAGGAAAGTACAAATACCCCCCAAATGACCCCTTTTTGGAAAGTAGACATTCCAAGGTATTTAGTAAGAGGCATGGTGAGCTTTTGGTGTTGTAATTTTTTCCCACAATTCTTTGCAAAATGAAGATTTTTTTCCACAAAATTGTCATTGTAATAGGTTATTTCTCTCACATGAAATGTGTATACAACAAATAACACCCCAAAATACATTCTGCTACTCCGATACCACATGTGTGGGACTTTTTCACAGCCTGGCCACTTAGAGAGGCCCAACATGCAGGGAGCGCCATCAGGTGTTCTAGGAGCATAAATTGCACATCTAACTTGTTAACTACCTATTACACTTTTGAAGGCCCTGGAGCACCAGGACAATGACACGTGGCACTGGTGGCACGTGACACTGATGTGATACTGATGACAGATGGCACTAATACGTGGCACTGATGACACGTGACACTGATGACAGATGGAACTAATATGTGGCACTGATGACACGTGACACTGATGGGGCACTGATGACAGAGGGCACTAATACATGGCACTGATGACAGAGGGCACTAATAAGGGGCACTGATGACCGATGGCACTAATACGTGGCACTGATGACACCTGACACTGATGACAGATGGCACTGATGACACCTGACACTGATGACAGATGGCACTGATGACACCTGACACTGATACGTGGCACTGGGGACAGGTTGTACTGGGGACAGATGACACTGATAGGTGGCACTGGGGACAGATGGCACTAACACGTGGCACAGGGGACAGGTGTGTGTGTGTGTGAACTTACTTTTCAGTGACGCTGCAGCTGCAGCACAGAAGCTCTCCCTCCTCACACGCTGTCTCTGTGTGAGGAGGGAGAGCCAGCGATGAGAGATGATCTCATACGTTTACATATGAGATCACCTCCCATTGGACACGCCGATCGAGTGCTAAATGGCCGCTGTGATTGGCCATTTAGCACGATCTGTGATTGGCTGTGTCCAAGGGACACGGCCACCACAGAACTTCCCTGATGCCTGCCAGCGGGGGCGCGCAGAGGCGAAGTAAACAGGAGGACTTCCAGGGACGCCCTCCCGGCAGTTTGCGTCCGCGCTGTAGCCGTCTTTCGGCTATAGCGCGAAGTGGTTAAAATCTAAGATACAACTATGTTGGTGTCCCTTGTTAATTTTGCATTGTATTTTTTTAAATGTAACTGCCTACTCCCAAAATGTCATTTGAAGTAAAACATATAACCAAGTATTATTCTACACAATCTTTTTTATTGTGCATTAAAAAAAAGATAAAAAAATAAAATTAGACATGCTTATCTGCCAATAGAACTTAACCAAAAAGTGCATTCTATGCATCCAAAAATATACCAAATCATTATTCCACCAAAAAAATAATGTCAAAGCAATAACTCCAAGGCCAATAATACACGTTATCTCCTCCTATTCTGCAACGTCTGGCTGACGAACGGCCGTTCAGAAACAAACTGAAAAGTGCGAATCAACACTCACCAAACTTCTACAAACACGAAATTAGCAGGAGGAGTCCAAAGGGTGGCGCTAAAGAGCTAAAAAAAACAACGCAGTACGTCACTATGTATGTCTTGCGACAGTTTCACTTTTCAGTTTCATCACACTGTATCGGTCAGGGAACAGTGTCTTAAACACATAAATAGGGACCTTGATTGACAAAATGGCAGCAACAACACCAACTGCAGCATGTCCAGTGGTAGGACATTGTAGGGGAGTTTTATGTACACCATTTCCTACTTAAAATACTGTTGACAGTTTGCCACCACCAGGAGCCCACCCTTTTTGAAGCTCCGGCTCTAATCACGTGCTTCAAAAAACAAAAAAAACCCACATTGAAATCCATGCATCCGGTACCCTGCATGGCTTATGGAGGGGCAGCATACCTGTGCCCCTAATGAGCCGGCCACCACTGGCGTGCACCCAGGGCAAATTGAAGAATCGGCTCAGATAATGACATCGCTGGATCCAGGGGCAGGTAATTGTCCTTGTACTAAAATGCAGCAGCTACAATATTTGTCGCTGCTGACTTAAAATATTTTGGGGGGGGGGGGGGCGTGGAGCTCTGTTAACACAGCAAGGCTTCTAATCCTTCCTCACACTATAAAACTAGAAAAAAAAAAAGATATTTGTTTGGCATACTGTACAGGGATGAGGGTATTCCCTTGTGGGGCACTCAAGGATCAAGGATGTACAACGTGTAATTATGCAATTGGAGTGCGTAAATATTGTAAGCGTGCCCATAAGGGAATAAATTCAAACACATTCCTAGTTTCCTGATAGTTCTGCACAAAGTGAATACTATTCAGGGGACATTTAAAGGTTAAAGAGGAGCTACAGTCACTTCTAAAATATATATATATTTTTTTTTTTTAGAGTCAGCAACTACAAAAACTGTCCCTAGTGCGGCCATCTTGCTTGTGCAAAGCGGGCTGTGTAGCCCACTGCATAGTGCTAGTGCGTCCATAAGGGCGCACAGGCGCTGCCCCCTCTCTCAAGCCACCCACTTCTATGACCAATGGATAGATTCATGCATAGCATGAATCTATCCATAGCCGCCACTGCCACTCCCTATTCAGATGCCCGTCCCCTTTTCGGGCGCTGGGCGCCTGAATTACAGCGGCGGGGGAGGTGTTTTTGAAGCACCTGATTAGAGCCATAGGCGTCAAAAAAGGTGACCTTCGAGCGCCATTCTTGGCGCTCACAGTTCACCCAGGTGTGTTAGAACAGCAAATAAATTTTCGCTTTCCTAACACTGAACCGCCTCTCCGCCAATCAGGTGCTTGGGTCTGTTATTCCTCACCCGATTGGCTGAAACAACAGGCACTGTGATTGGATGCCTATCAGGAGGAGAGGATGGGAGGAGACGCATGTTGGACAACACTTGCCGTCGTCGCCCGCTGCCCCACCGAGACAGGGTAAGTGCCAGGCAGATGGCGAGCGGGCGGGGGTCACAGTGACGGCATTCGATGGCACAGTGGAAGCATTTGATGGGCACAGTGGCTGCGTTTGGGCCAGACTTCTGGTTGGAAGCTAAACAGTGGGGACATTGAGTGGAGAGTGAACAGGTCTTGCTTTTTGACTGCTGGTGATTGCTGGATTGCATTTGTTAGGTTCTTTTTGGGCTTTTTCCTTGTAGCTTTTGAATACCCTTTTCTGACACTTTTTAACCACTAGACATCCACGCTATGGCCGAATGACGGCCTCAGCGCATATGTCAATTCCCGGGAGGGCGTCATATGACGTCCTCCCCTGTGCACGGTCCCTGCGCGCGCCGGGCGCGCTGTGATCACTGAGTCACTGCGACTCGGGTGATCAGCGATCCAAGTAAGGGGCAGGTCCCGGCCCCTTACCATGTGATCAGCTGTCAGCCAATGACAGCTGATCACATGATAAAAACAAAAGCTCAGTGATCGTTTTGTTTTTTCTCCTCACACTGACAGCGGAGGAGAAAAAAAAAAGCCGATCACCAGCTTATCTTAAAGGGACATCGGTCCCACTTGCAATGCCCACAAGTGCCACCTGTCCATGCCCACCAGTGCTGCCAATCAGTGCCACCTAAAAGTGCTGCCTATCAGTGTAACCCATAAGTGCCCATCACTGCCACCTATCGGTGCCCGTCACTGCCGCCTCATCAGCGTACATCAATGACGGACAAAAATTACCCATTTTTTTATTTTTATAACAAAATTAGAAAAATTCGGTCTTTTTAACATTTAAAAAAAAAAAAAAAAAAAAAAAAAATCGCAGAGGTGATCAAATACCACCAAAAGAAAGCTCTATTTGTGGGGGAAAAATGATAAAAATGTAATTTGGGTAGTGTTGTATGACCGCGTAATTGTCATTCAAAGTGCAACAGTGCTGAAAGCTGAAAATTGGTCTGGAAAGGAGGGGGGTTTAAGTGCCCAGTAAGCAAGTGGTTAAACAGTTTTTTTTCTTTGCTTCCTTCAGCCTACTAATTAAGGGGAGTGGTTAATTGGTCACAGGTGCTTGAGGCCTATATAACCTTGTGTAGGGCTCATTGTGAGCCTGCTCATCTTTGAGTCTACTGGAATTCTGTCCAAGTGGAACTGGTCGAAGTGGTTTGCTGGAATGTGTGGGGGTTTCAAAATCCTGTGTGCCCTATCAATCATTAGATCTGGTTCTGAGGATGGTACAAGGGCTTTGAATAGGAGTTGCAAGTATTGCGACAGCTCTTGAGGGGCCACTGATTGAGAGATCCCACGTATTTTTAAGTTGTTTCTGGGGAGCGATCTTCAAGGTTGGCAAGTTTAATCTGAATGCGTTGAAGCTCAGTTGACTGTTCCTTGTGTGTATCCACAAATTCATATGCCTCTGTGAGATCACTGAGCTGCCTCTCCACCTTATCAGTGCAGTCCCCCAGATCACCTACCTGCGTTTGGATTTGGGAAATTTACCTATTTTGATCTTTTTGTATACCTTTTTGCAGGGTCATGAGCATCTTTGCTTCAACGTGTTCCGAGTCTGCATTGTGAGAAGCAGGCAGATCTGCTAAGGAATCAGTAATTTCCCCTCCATCATCTCTCTCCTCCTCAGCTGCGTGATAGTGTAAGGATTTCTTGCTTACCAGTGCTGTGTGGGTTGGTGAGCTGAAGGGGATGAGGCTGCTCTTTTGGTTCCCCTTGCCTTTAGGGCTGGTACAATCCATGTGACAGGCAACCTCCCGGGCAGAGCGCGTCAGGGAAGCATGTGAGCCTGCACTGCCTCCGTGTCCAGCACTATTTTGGGAGCTGTGCGACCATGAGCCTCTGAAGAACTCTGTGAGGCGACGGGCTTCGGTAGCTTATTATTCCTCTTGCATGACATCCTCACTTGTTCCCAGGTCAGTCGGTTGGCACTGTGTGCCACGGCCGATGCTGGACACTGCTTAGCCACATCCGTTAGTGGCCAAGCTCCGCTCAAAAATGACATTTTTGTTGCAGGGGATGCCAAAAATCTAATTTGTATCTTAATGCAGACTTGTGGGAAAATCAGTAAGTCAAATCACACGAGGAAATTCTATACCTGGGGGTGTTCTGTACACCATCTGTGTCCAGGACACCTCCAGGCAGCCATTCTTGCATTTTACAGAGAACTAGAGCTGCAGATTTAAAAGGAAAGGTCATTTTTATTAACATTCACTTACTATATGACTTGTGTTACAATTGTATACGCTATATTCCTCCTCCACCCCCAAAAGTGGAGTTACCCTTTAAATGCAAATATCTTATTGGGATGATTGTGGTGGAAATTAAAGCTCTGGTGAGACCTTTCAAGTAACACAAGTCTTATCCCTTCCCCAGTCTGTGGCATGAGGAGCAGCAGACTAAAGAGCTTATCTATAATGCCTCCTTGTAACAGCATGCTTCTTGTAGCGCATGCACTGCAGAACATCTGGCTTGCTCCCCATGTGCCGCTTCTCTCGCCTAGTCTGACCTCTGCTGTACAGAGGCTGCAAGATGGTGATACCAAGTGAAATACAGGAACTTGCACTTAAATGTAATGAGTTTTTGACAACATAGAACTGCCTTAATTTGTGTCTTTTCGATCTGTCTGACGTTCCTCTAGCCTTTTCGCAAATCAGTCTCCATTTTCCCAAGGGAATAATTTTCGTTATTCAGAAATAAAATTAGAATTATTGAGATAACCCACATTCCTATTTAGATTTTTAACCACTAGAATACCAGACCCTTTCTCCTCCTTCCTGCCCCGGCCAATTTTCAGATTTTAGTGCCATCACACCGACAAATACTCAGCTATGCAACACTTTACCCAAATTAAAATTTATATAATTTTTTTTTTTTCACACTAATAGACCTTTGTTTTAGTGGTATTTAAGCACCAAAAAATTTTGAAACACCACTTTTCTCTTATAATAAAAACTTTTGCAAATCAATCGTTCTTCATAGATTCAGGTCAAAAATGTATTCTGCTCCATTTCTTTGGTGACAATAACTCATATTAGTGTATCATTTCCTTTATGTGACAGATTCTACAAACTATGGTATATATTTGAAATTGATCAATTCCCATGTACTGAGGACCTCTCATTTCTTGCCCTAAAATGCCAGCATAGTACAAATACCCACCAGATTACCCCTTTTTCGGAAAGTAGACATTCCAAGGTATTTAGTAAGAGGCATGGTGAGTTTTCTGAAGTTGCAATTCTTTGTTACAATTTTTAATTGCTCATTTGCAAAAAAAAAACATTTTTTTCCACTTTTTTTTTTTATTTCCTTCTAACATACGTCACCTGAGCAGGACAGAATCACCATGACTGGGGTGGCGGGCACACTGACATACACACACCTCAAAAATTCTGCTCGCATTTTGCGAGTGGATTTTGAGGGCTGGCAAGCTATGGCTGCCTGGGAGTCCTTCTCCCAGCGATGAGAGACCCAGATGATCAGAGCGCAACGCAGTAAACACAGCGATAACAGCTTTTTATTTCAATAGAGGAGTTCCCCGCCATTTGCTATCAAATACAGCCCCTCCTCCTGGTTTCTGGAACTTTGATAGTCAGATCACCTGTCCAATCCCGGGATGGGCAATTTGTCAATCAAAGTTCCCCAGCCAGGGCTGTATATGCCATTAAGTGGCGGGAACACAATAATTCAAATGAATGCTGTTATTGCTGTGTTCCCTGCATTGCGCTCTGATCATCCAGGCAGCTCTCCTGTTCCTCTCAACCCCTGCACAAGTAGGCTGAATAGTGGGCACAGGCAGCATGCATCGGTGGGCACGGATAAAGAAGTTGTTTTAAATGTTTTATGCAGTTAGAAAAATACATTTATGAGTAATTTCAAATAATTTATGAGGGCATATTTAGGGGCTGGGCAACTGGTGGCAAGTAAACCACAAAGCCTAAGCTAGTAGCTCGGGATTTGAAATTGAGAACTTTTTTTTTTTACATTTTCTTTAACAATTTGATTTTACATACTGTGACCAGAACAGTGTAATGTATTTTTATAATGGGCCAGGCAGGAGGTGGTTTATCTGGAGCTAAAGGCACATGAGGCTCTCCACACACCGGATCACATGCAGTTTTTTGGCCTTATCCTCCTTTCACCTTTTCCCACTGCATTTTTATTCCCAACAGGAGTGCCTCTTGGTTTTCCATGCCTACCCTGGCTGCGGCCCTCTGAGCTGCCCGCCATGGCTCCCGGGTGGGAGGTGCCTACCATACCACCAATACACTTACCTGAATTTATCACGTGCATTGCTCCAGACGAGTGGTATTAAGGCCACGAAACACGTAGAACTATCAAATGCCGTGCTTCTATCAAATATACCCAGATCTTCAAGCCATTATGTATTATCTTAACAGGCGCAAGAGGCCATGGTCCTGCAGGCATTATTTTGCTTATGTTTTTATCCAATCATGCTTTGGTGAACTCTGGGACTTTTATTGTGATGCGATATGTTATTACCATGTTTTGCCATTACTATGCCTCGCTATAACCTTGCTTATTATTGCTACCAACAGCTTATGTAATTATAACTGCAACAAGCAATAAAATTCCTATCTGTTCACCATTTTATTATTTTGCCACATCTGCCGACATCTTGCGAGATTTCGGAAAATGTGTCCGAAATCTCGCGAGATTTTGGAAGATGTGGCCGAAATCTTGCGAGATTTCGGAAGATGCCCGCACTGACTCCTGGGATCAATGACACCAGATCCCAGGAGACAGTGCGGCGTGACGAGGATCCCCGCACAGACCCCGCCCACCCCCGAAGAGACAAGACAGGAAGTCATCGATTACAAGGTAAGTAAAAAAAAAAAAAAAACATTTAGTACTCTTTGCCTGATTTGAAAGGCAAAGAGATTTACTAAATGAAATGTGTGCCGAACCGCTTTAAAACAAGGTTATCAAGAAGAAAAAAAAAGGCAACAATTTTTTTTTTTAAACCAGGATAGTTTTCATTAAAGCAAGTGTGTTGGAATCTTAAGGCTAGAAAGTGATTTCGTCCACCCACAGCTGAAGTATGACGACTGGATAGCCCTCTTTCCTGCCAGCACGTAAAGGGGTGCTTAGCACCAAATGAGTTACCTGGGCTTCTCAATCATGTGTACACTGTTATTTAGCAGTCATAGAAATCACAAGATCGAGAACCCATCCTACAGGCTCCCAACTACAAGCCATGGCTGGGAGTTGTCGCTGACATCAGGGTAACAGTGCAGGGGGTACAAAATGAGCGCATTTCCAGCTCAAAACAGTAGAACCAGCTGCATGAATACATGTGGCAGCACAGCAATAAATGCCATTACAATGCTGCCACATATATTGCCAACGGCTGATGAAAACAGATTAATGCAAGACAAAACCACACATATTTTAAATATATGTTTACTTTAAATTCCATCTTTCATCCTGCAAGGTCGCAATCTGAATGGAGGAGGGTACAGTCCACTGTGGTGCTGGTTCAGCACACCAAAAGATGTAGTAAGTAGAATTATATTGTTGTGACGCTTTCGCCAGTAAGAACAGTTGACTGTCCTCTCAGTAGGGAAGTAGAAAAGGCTCTTGGCAAGCTGAAATGTGCATCGAGCATCAGGAAGCAGAGTCATGGCGAGACAAAGTGACTCGGAATACCAGCAGAAGTTTCGTTCGCTAGATGGATTCAGTGGTGGTACAGAGTATTCAATTTAAAAGTAGCGCTCTTTAAAAAAATCTTCTGGAGAAGATTAAAAGGCACAACTTTGGAAAGGAATGATGTAATGTCCCATTCACGGTCAGGGGAGGACTAAGATAGAATCTTGGGAGTCGTGTATTTTTGTAGAGAACAATTGCCGATGCCAGGGGGGACAATCCTGCATAAAGAGAAGCAAAAAAATAAATAATAAATTCAAGCTAAAAACTGGTCTAGAAACTGTTTGCTACACAGATATTAGACTGTACACTGGCAACATTCTTTGAAGTATCTAAACCCCCTGGTGCCCAACATGCATCCATTACTGATCAAAATGCAGGAAAAACAGGATTAAAGCAGTAGTAAACTCTTTTATAACAATAATAAAAAAAAAAAAATTAAAAAAAAAACACCCCCACCTGCAAGGCAATATCAAAATGTGCTAGTATGCACCGCATACTAGCACATTATGAAAGACTTACCTTAGAATGAAGCCCTCCAGCAGCGCGCTGTCAATGCTGCAGAGGCTTCCATCTTCACGTGGTTTTCCTTCCAGGTTTTGGGACCCTGGCCGCCTAACTGGACTAGCCACTATGATGTTACTCCTGTGCATGCACACGGGTATGCCGTTTCTTCAAAAGGGCATGCGCCAGTGGCGTCACCCCCTGCTGCTCTCTAGAAAAGCTCTTAAACAGTACACATTTAGGAGATATTTTACCTACAGGTAAGCTTTATTATACGCTTACCTGCAAGTAAAAAAATTTTAATAAACTAAAAAAAAAAAAGGTTTACTACCATTTTAACCTTCTCTGCCATTAACACAAACTCAGAACTGGAGGGGGTTAAATTTCACCGCCACTCACCACCAATGTGGGACGGTGTTAATAGTACTGACACCACTGCTGGGGGTTATTATGGTATATAGACTACTGATCCAAACCAAAGAAACAAAGGAAAAAAAAAAAACCAAAAAGAACCTACTGTAATGTTAATGAATTACTCTTCCAAATAAATAATTTCTTCAGTGACAAAGAATTCAATGGTCTCCTCCTCCCAGTCATCAATATTGCTGTCCAACTCATCTGTATCCACACCTAACAGATGCAAGAAATAGAAAGAACCAGATTAAGACACACATCTGGTAGCCCATTATTAGGAGACAATTGCACTGTACACAAACCTCCTCTGAGTTCCAGACGGGCATCTTTCTGATCGAAGTATAACTTTTGTGCCTGCTCACGGTATTGCTTGTATTCTTCCATCATGGTTCTTCTGCGTTCGACCAGTTCCTTTGAAATGCAAAAGTAAAGTTTCAAAACAGTGTCTAAAAAACTATTTTCAGATGGGTAACAAAACCAACAACATGTACCCAAATGTTCACCTGCAAAGTTTATTTTTTTTTTTTTGATCAGTTACTAAAATTTCTAGGTATCTGCAATCTGTACAGTAACGTTCCTACACATTGATAACTGTGCAGAGAAAATGTAAATCTACCTTTATCATCTGGTAGCTGAGATACCACACAGGTCCACTATACTAGTTAGTGGTCAGACTGCTCTGTCGCTTCGGTTTGAACTAATGAGATCAGGAACCGATCAGTGCAATAAGAAAAAAAGCCGTTCCCTGCTGGGAGACGATCATTGCTAGCCGATGTAGCAGTAAAAGTAAATCCGGCAGGCTGGTTGTATACAAGTTGATCGATAATTGGTACATTCAGCCCGCCCATACACTGTTCGAATCTCAGCCGGTTTAGTAGGAATTCAAACAGTCTATGGCCAGGCTTACTGCATTGTTCCAACAAGACATTTTGGTATAAAACCCAATAGTGGTTTGGGACTGAGCGTTAACATGTTGTGATTTTAACATTTTACTGAAATTTGACTGTACTCTCACATTCTCAGGTTTTCTGCACTGCTTGCTATTTGAAAGCATTTTAAAAAGAAGATTTTAGCACTTAATACTCAATGCTAAAACTGGTTCTAATAATGAATTTATGACATTTCAGTGCCAAAGGGATATATGGGAAGGGGTGCCTATTAGAGCCAATATGCAGTACATGGTCTTTCTATGCCCTACCTTCTATAGGTAAGGCCTACATCGAGGTACACATTTGAAATTAGGAAAAGCTGCACCTTCACTGTCCAGTAGGAATTTAGAGCTCAGGATCATTTAGCAATATTTTTTTACCTTTGAAGCCTTAGATTGACTCAATCGATCTTTCTGTTCAAATATTTTTGAGTACTTCTTCAAATCTTTCTTGATGGTCTATGGAAAAAAATAAAAAAAATAGTCACATTAAAAGTCAAGTACACTCTACATCAATCATTTCATAAAAAGTGAAGGAATACTTCTCCAACTTTAGTTCCTCAGGTATTTCAACCATTTCCATGCCTGTCACTGGTATTCCATTAATAATTTATAATGGTGTATTTGTGGCTCAAGTATAAATCATATCCATAGTAGGACAGCTATAAGGTCAGAGTGCCTTACCCGTTTCTTGTATTTCTCATATGACATCTAAATGCTTTGGTCTACCATATCAGTTACCTCTTTATCCCTCAACAGTAGATAGTAGTAGGTTTCAGTTTATGCATGAAGAATTGATGTTGCTGTGGTCTGGCAAAATCTACAAACTAGAAATCTACAAGTACAGCTTTTAGCCCCCTTAGCGGTCAAAGTCCGCAAGCAGCTAACACTAGGTATCCTATAAAGAAACCAGCGGTGTTCTCGAAGGACAAAGCTTTCTTTTAAAAGCCAAGCCCTACCCACATACACTGCTCAATGCATACATAAAATAAAAAACAAACACACACACTAGTGGTACACGCCACACTATGTACCTTGATCTCATCTGCAGGCAGCAAAGTTGGGGGTCTTGGTCTCCACAAAAGCTGACAGAATCTATCTTTAGTGTGCTTCTGAAGAAGACGACCTTGGAATGTCCACAACCAATATGCATTATCCACCTACAATAGAAGAGAACCTCTTAATTAAACATGCGGGTTACAAATGACTGTTGTAAAACTGTGACAAGGACTAGTGGCTTATACAGCATGTTTCGCTTTAAAGCAAACAATATTAAAAAGGGGTTGTAAACCCTTAGGGTTTTTCACCTTAAAGCGGTTCTGCACTCATTTCATTTAGTAAATCTCTTTGCCTTCCAAATCAGGCAAAGAGTACTAAATGAAATGTTTTTTTTTAACTTACCTTGTAATTGAAGACTTCCGGTCTTCTCCCTCTGCGGCGGCGGGCGGGGTCTTGCGTCGATCGTCGTCACGCCGCACTGTCTCCTGGGATCTGGTGTCATTGATCCCAGGAGACAGTGCGGGCATCTTCCGAAATCTCGCGAGATTTCGGCCACATCTTCCGAAATCTCCCGAGATTTCGGCCGCATCTGCCGAAATCTCGTGAGATCTCGGCAGATGAGCCGTTACTGCGCACGCGCGAGTAACGGCAGTGCATGCTGGGCCATCTAAAGTCCCTGTGGGTGTTTCACATGCCCACAGGCAAGATGGCCCCCAGCACTAAAGAAGAAGACGAGCAACTTCATCGGACGAAAACCGGCGGCGATCGAGATGGAAGATGGAACAGGTGAGTCCCCTAATAAAGGTAAGCACACTTTATATTACATCCTAAAAAAAAAAATTTTTTTTTTCAGAGTGCAGAACCGCTTTAAAGAATTCTATGCATTAGGGTAAAAAAAACCTTGTGCTGCAGCAGCGCCCACTTACCTGAGCCGATCGTTCCAGCAACGGGGACGAGCACAGCAGCTCCAGCCACTGTCTCTGGCCCTAATTGGATAGATTGATAGCAGCAGGAGCCATTGGCTCCCGCTGCTGTCAATTAAATCCAGTAGCACGGGAGCCAGGGGTGAGTCCTACTGTGTGTCCCCTTGGAAAGTGGCTCCCTGAGGGGGCACCCGAGAAGAGGAGGAGCCAGGAGCGCTGCGGGGGTGCAGAAAAGGCGGATCAGGGCCAATCGGAGCAAAACCCATGCAGAGGAGGAATGTATAAAACTTTTATTTTTTTTTTTAAATAAACACTAAACCTTTACAATCACCTTTAACATTTAATTAGGAAACATTAGCATTTTAGATGGTTGATGAGCTCATTCAGTAAACTGTAAGACTTGCATATCTTTCGCTTTCTTGCTTTGGCCATCTCCCAAGAACATTTGTGCACGTCTCATCTATTTCACTTAAAAACCCATCCACCCAACTTGACCATGGCAACATATGAAAAACATGGAGAAGTCCAGGACTAAGGCCTCATTTAAACAGGTGCATCTTTCTGTACTTCCGTGCAGCTGTAGTGCAGAGAAACAGACATTACATGTAGCGCTACAGGTGAACTTTGGTCTGTTGTGTGAAAATGCATACAGCATGCTTTGTCACTGTTCAGGACTTATGGGCTCTGTTGCAATGTGAACAAGGCACAAAGAAAACAAAAATGGTGCTGTTGATCTAATGCAGGAAAAACACCATTAACAACAGCTAGTGTGAAACAGCCCTGAACTTGTGTTTAGAAGACCTTCATATAGGCAAGAGCAAATTACGTCACTGTGCATTCAGTACACACTGTGTGCCATCAAGGCAGAAAGTGCTGTGCCACGATCGTGACTCCTGCTTGCATGCAAGGGAGTGACGTCATCGTGGCCAGGTCAAACATAGCTGGACATCGTAAACCCGTAAGGAAGATCGGGTGAAGGAAGCAACTGCAGCAGCGACAGTGCACTGCTGGAGGGCTCCACTTGACAGGCAAGTCTGCCATAATGTGCTAGTATGCAAAGATTACTAGCACAATAACACTGCAGGGGGACCATTAAATCAAATTTTGTTAGTAGAGTTGACTGCCACTTTAAAACAAAAATTAGTTCTTACTTTATGGCTCCACCAGGACACAGATGTGACAACGTAACGGCCTGTTGGATCCCATTCGACATCAGAGGCTGTATAATGCTCTGCAATATTCATGATGGTGCAGTCTGAGGTGTCAACAAAGGCCAGAGCACCATTCATGCTGAAAGTTGAGTTATAGGATTAGATATACGCATAAAACTGCCATTTTGGTACTATAATTCCAAGATGAACCAATAAAAAATAGCTGCACTAGATTACTGGAGAGGAAGGAGTACAGCAAAGTTAAGAGATCTTGTACATACCTTCTCAATCCTGCCAAGACCAAGAACTGTCCCTGCGGACTCCAGAAGATTGTGTTAGCTTGTTGTTTATCATATGTCTCTAAAAAAAAAAAAAAAAAAAAAAAAAAACATATAAAAAACCATGTCAAAAATATATCACAAAAAGCGTTGGTATGTATAGCTGCCTATTTAGTAAAACCTAAAGATTTAGGGAAGAACAAATCCAGACTTACTTATAAGCTCAATCTTGCCATTGTTCTTGACATGGTAGAAAGTTACTGATATCCGAGGGACTTCTCCATGGAGCACGGCAAACTTGCTTCCATTGGGTTCCCAGGCAAAAGCAATGATGCCATCTACAGGAAAACAAGAAAAAGAAAAATACATTTTTACTTTTCCCAGCAATACATCTTGGTTTAAGAGCTCTGCCTTTAGTCTGGACATTACAAAATAAAAAGGAAAGCTGCCATCTAGTTGTTAGGGGTTATTTCTACCGAGATCAATATATGTGTAGTTGTCCATTCACAATAAAAGGTGCACCGAATGTATATTCTAGTGCCAGAATCAAAAATTCAGGATGCACTTGGCCGAAACCGAAAAATTACAGTTTAAAAATATATATATTTTTATATACAACTGTATTATATTCAACTTTTTCATTAATATCATGAACTTAAATGAATATGAATTTGATTCAAAATGCATCCCTTTAAATTCTATGCATGTCTTTACACTGGTCCCCTGCGCTTCTATTGCGATTTTTGCAGCATTTTTGGTCAATATAAAAACTGCACCAGAAAAAACACCTCGTTGAAATGCATTGAAAATGCAGCAAGAACGCATCAAAACGCACCTGTGTTACTTTTTGATGCAGTGTTAGAGTCACATGACCTATGAAACACACACACCATAAGCACAATAAATCCTGGAAAAAGCGTTTTTGGCACCATTTTCTCGATCTGTAGAAATGCCGAAAAACAAGATTTTTGGCTGCCAAAATTCCGGTGCATCTCTAATTCATAAGGCATGTAACCTATAAATTACAATGTACTTATATACCCTCTCTAAACAAGAGCACATAATGGGGAAGTGGCTAAGCATATGAGCGCTAGAAGTGCTCACTCATTTGGGTCTCTGCATACACTTAAGCCCCCCACCTCCATTTTTGGGAGCACAGCTGAGAGGATGAATTCCAGAGAGAAAAAAACAAAAATGTGGGAGTTCTCCTGTAGCACTCCACCATTCGCTGTCAGTCAGGCAACTTTGGCAGAATTTCAGTGTTCATTTCTCTCCAACTGCTGTGTGCATGGGCTGGCTAGGCCCTCCAGCTGATACGATGGGCCCTGTCATAGAAATGATGGTGAAGTCTTCCTCCCAGCCACAAGGAAATGCATTCAGTGATCTTTCCTCTGCTCAGCAACATATGGGCACACCCTGGCCCATGAAATCAGCAGTCAAGCAGCGCTAGCAGAATTTCAGCATTTGGTTCACCATGTGTACAGTGTGTGTTGACCAGCCTTGGCACACGAGTAATTGGTATAACCTTGTACAGGCGGCTTTGCCCCAGCTATAGAGTTTTCCTTCCCTTTTGCAATACAGATGAAAAAAACAAACAAAAAAAAAAAAACATACAATTTACCTTTCATTTCAACCACATCTACTGGAACTTGTTTCTCTCTCATTCTGAATATCTCAAAATTGGTCACCACACCCTGCAGACAGCAAGACAAAAACACCAAATGTAACTACATTAACTTCAGACCACTTATCTAAAAATTTAAAAACATGTAACTAACCCCAAGAACAAAAATGTAATATTGCAGCTTACTAGTCCCCATATGTGTCTGCATTGGTTTTCATTTTCCCCTTCATGTTCACTGAGTGATCCTGCCAGTAAAAAAACCCTTGTATAAGGGTGACAAACACTCAACACGCATATTGTACCTATGGAAAAAGTGCTGTCACCCTACAGCATGACTAAAGAACACCTCCACCCTTTTTCTCTAAAGCATATGGAGAAGGGTGTTTTGTAGACCAAAGTGATTGGACCAATACAAACTGATAACAGGTAGCACAGGAAGTTATAAGCTGCAAAGATTTATATCATGATCCACAAATAATTTTTGGCCTTAACAGAAAAACCTTATGTATATTAAAAACAGAAATTCTGGTCCTGCTGGAAAACCAGCAATCACTGGCTGCAGTGCATTCTGACAGGGGAGAGGTCCCCACTGTCAGAATACAATAACACAGTGGGGGAGTTTCCTGCATCTACATTGCTTGTGTGGATGCATTTTTTTTTTTTTTTGATTCAGCCTGCTGGTCAGTACAGAGCTTTAATTTTAATACATGTGCTACTAAACATAACACAAGCCCGACTCCATAGAAGCCAAGGCTTCCATTTCCTCAATTTAGACCAACAATCCATAAAACAGGTGTATACAGTTTTGAAGAAATTGCCACTATACTGTATACAGTGTAAACCAGCATTTCTGGATTCCAGTTGGCCTTGGGGCAAAAGGGAACAATGAGGAAGAGGGAGAGACACAGGAAGCGCCAACCTCAGTGTAGTATATTAGATACGATTTATTAGCAAAGTAATGAACTTTACGGTGGCCCGGACCAACTACCTGGTGGCCACAGGACAGATTGAGGCTCCTCCAGTCATCTGCCAGGTCCGTGGATCATCTGATCTATTTACAGATGAGCCTGTTTTTATGTTATGTCACTTCCTGTAAGTGCATTACTTACTTTGCTAATAAATGGTATCCAATATACTACACTCAGGTTGGCGCTTCCTGCTTACAGAGCTGGCTTTTCTCTGAGTACAGCTGTCTCCTGCCACCTCACCCTAAGAACTGTTGCTGTATGGACTATTGAGCTGTTATTGCTCTCATATTGCCTGCCATATTACATCATGTACACTAATATTTGCGCTTACAGTTTTTTATTTTTATCAAAAATCAGAATAAACCCCTTTTTAGATTTTGGGATGGAAGTGAAATATGCATTTTACTTGAGGGAGACTCTACTGTGCTTTAAACATGCTCTAGAGCAGGGGTCTCAAACTGGTGGCCCTCCAGCTGTTGCGGAACTACAATTCCCATGAGGCATTGCAAGGCTGACAGTTACAAGCATGACTCGCATAGGCAGAGGCATGATGGGACTTGTAGTTCCGCAACATCTGGAGGGCCGCTAGTTTGAGATCCCTGCTCTAGAGATAAAGAAAGGAATCAGTCTTTTCCTGACTAGATCATAAAAGATTTGACCACGCATACACCATATAAGAAATAGCTTGGGCCAAGACTGGCACAGACATGAAGATCCGCCCTGAGTTGATGGCCGAGCCACACCACCCCCCCCCCCTCCCCTCCCCCATCTTTTCTCTCCATTTCTCCTTCTTACATTCTCAGTTACTAGAGCAATTTGTAATATATTCTATTTGATGCATAATAGTTTATGTATATGGCTAAAACGGACTACTTGCTTGCGACTTAAATGGTTTTATACTAACAGACATGTACTGGTACGACTATGGTAATGCCGAAACAAATGTAACACGGTACTTACGTTATGTTACTTTATTTGCCTTTATAATTCATAAACGGTTAATTGAAAAAAAAAAAAAAAAAAAAAGAAATAGCTTGGGCCAGATAAAATTACCTGGTACCTACCTGAGTTCCCTTTGGTGTCCTATCCACCTTCACACAGAGGTAATCCCCATTCTTCTGCCAGTGAAGCTTGCAGTCAACCACATTAAAAAGGTTTCTGACTCTGATCTCTTGCCTTGATGGAAGCTGCATTAAGGTCACTCTAGCAGGAATATCTTTGTCTTCTGGAACCCAGAACGCTATGATATTACCCCCAGGGGACCAGGAGAAATCTCTGTTGAAAGACAATGTGCCATTAGGATTCACACAAAGTAAAGGCTAGCTGATAAACCATGTCACCAATAATAAGCAAGCTTACTTTATTCCAGTAATCTTCAAACTCTTCTTATCCAGCAAACCCATGGACTGCATGAGAACACAAATGTAAAAATTGTAAATCATGTCACGCTACTACCAATAAACCTACTATAAAAGAGCATTACAAAGCTTTTGCAAGTCCAAAAATAGGGACCTCCATGACTAATCATTGCTAAAAGAACTCCTTAGCTGCTCCCTTTTAAACAAATGCCGACTTAATTGAACATACACTGCTTGTATTCTTGAATTACATTCTTTACCTGCGTTTTATTTTTACCATTATTTCCCAATACAGCATGGCTCGTTTTAATATAAACCCTCTGTGTAATGATTTGGCACTAAGCACTTTAACAAATTTGCAGCCAATAGTAAAAAAAAATTAAAGTTGGAATCTTTCCCAGGATCAAAGAGAAGGTTCATTAAAATACTGTAAAAACTACCTACCATTATATAGTACATTTAATAGAGCCACATTTAAACAAAAAAGGTAATAAATGCCTTTTTCTATTCACAGATAAACATCAATTTACGTAATGTATGCAAAGAATTAATGAGAACCTGCCTGTGTGTAGTAGTTTTTTTTTAAAGATATTTTTATTGGGTTTAAAGTCAAACCAACACGAGAAAAATAAAAAAAAATTTTGGTTGTTCAATGGTATACATAAACAGACAGTACACTTAGTCAATAAACAAATGGCAATGCACCCATCACGTGAGATTAAGTGCATAAGTACAGGAATCAATCATATTATCATAGATCAACAGTAGAGATCAGCACATGGAATTACGTGGCACTACCAAGATTTAGCATTAAGATGTATTCACCCTGGGGTAAGTATCAGAGGACTAGCTACCCGACTACCCCAGATTTTGTGAAATGACTTATTCCGTTTTCGGAGTTCAAATGTAACCTTATATAGTGGTATAGAATCTTTAATTAACTTTAACCAGAGGGATTTCAGGGGGGTCTGTGTTCCATGACAACAGGATAGGTTTTTTTTAACATAAAAATACAGAATGCAGAGTAATCTTTTAGCATGTGATGATATGTGCAAGTCACCAAAGATGCCTAGTCGGGAGACCCATCGCTGAGGAAATGAAAGAGCCCACCTCTGCCCAGAAGTCTAGAACTTGGCCACAGCCTCGGAAGCATTCAGCTGAAGGTGTTAGCCCCGTTTTATGTAACCTAGCTGGAGTAAGGTGGGAGTGATGAAAGATTTTGATGTGAATAAGTCGGTCCCTAGATGAGATAACTGAGGTTTTGCACATATCACTAAATTCGGACCAGTCATCATCCGTAAGGGAAATGTCCATTTCATCTGAGCCCTACAGAATCTAGGATTAAAATAAGTCATGAGGGAAGCCTAGTAAGTGGAGACAAGTTTAGTGGGGTTAGGGTGTCTTAGCAGTTTCTCCAATGGGGGTATGGTTGTAGGGTCGTCTAAGGAACCAAACTGGGCACAAACAGCATGCCATAAGAATGCCTTGCAGATCGTGTCCATACGCTTAAAAATGGATTCAGGAATTTTGCACAGGGAGTTAACCAAAACTTACAGTAATTTAGGTAGATCATTTTAAGGGCGTTGGCCCTGCCCATAAGATCCAAAGGCAAGTCCATCCATTGTTTGCTCTTGTAGCTGAGTTAATAAGGGGTCTAGGTTATTAGCAATGTAGGCAGATAGGGGTATCTGTACCATGACTCTAAGATACCTAAAGGAGGATACTACCTGGAGTCCGGGTGAATATAGGGAATCACAGCGGTATCCAAAAACGGAAAAGATTAGATTTAGATTTATACCAATTCACCCAGAAGCCAGAGTAAATCGCCAAAGGTGTTAATTTCAGAAAACAATGTATGGAGTGACTCATGAGTATCAGCCAGGTATAACAGGGTATCATCTGCATATAGCGAGAGTCGTTCCTCTATGGTAGCAATGGGGAGACAATTAAGGGGGAGGAGTCATCCAATTGGGATTCGGTGTAGTCTGGATGTATATAGGTCTTTGTAAAAGTCTAAGAAAGTGTGTGTAGTAGATTTAACACGAAAATGGACACTGGGCATTTATAAACCTGTGGCACTTAAAAAAACAGAACTTACTCCTAGTTAGTACATCTTTAGCAGGTCCCGGCTGACTCAGAACTGCATAGCAAGAAGCAGCAATAAAACAATATTTTTTTCCCCAATACAACACAATATTAAAGTGGTTGTAAACCTTTTACAACCACTTTTTGCTACAGGTAAGCCTATAATTAGGCTTACCTGTAGCTACACTGGATGCAATGGCATGTACGTACCGTTGCTTTAGTTAGCCTGCGCCTTTACCAGCATCATGTGCGCAGGAGGGACGTCATTGCGGCTCCGGCAAATCACAGCGCCGGAGCCCGCAATACCCAGAAGTAACTCCGGGAGCAATGTCGGCTGCCAGAGCTGTGAACGAGGACCGATGCGGGGGCTTTGATCTCATTATGCCTTTGTCTTGCAGGTTTTAATTTTTTTTTTTTTTGTGCTTACAACCACTTTAAACAAGCTATTTTTAATACACGTACAAAAACAAAATCCTGTACATTTAAATTGAAGAAAGTAGTATGTTTTTGTTTTTTTTGTAGATTCATACATACCTAGGTCGATGCAGCATCAGACCAATGATGCATCTGTCTCCCGCCGCCTCTTCAATGAGAACCCGAGCCACCGAACATCGCCAATGGCTCGGTTCTCTCACCTTCCCGAGCAGAGAGCAACTGACTGTCAATCAGCATCTCTCCTGCTCGTCCACTCCACGCTCACTGGAGTGCTGAGCTGTGGAGGGGCGGGGAGCAGCCACCTCAGCGGCTCACTGAGAGGCCCATCAGTCCAGGCAGCTGGCCGATCCAGACTTCCTAAGTCAGGATGACGCACTGCCTGGACTGATTCCAGTGACTTCAGTGGCGAGTGGACTTCAGACCGCTCGCCGTTGTAAAAAGGGTCACAGGAGTGTATAACGAATTGCACTCCTGTGGCCCATAGGAGAAGCCCAGCCTAAAAAGCTCAGGCTGGACTGCTCCTTTAATGTCAATTTAGACTGCAGCTGTAATTTCACAGTAAAGAGGAGCATGAAAAAAAAAAAAAAAAAAAAGGAAACAAAAAGCTAAAATACTTACAGGCGTTTCATAAATACTGAGCGTATCCAGTGTCATTCGGGCAAAGAATTTGCCATCGTGACTCCACCTGAGAAGAGAATGGAAGATGCTTATTGCTGAGCCAAAAAAAAAAAAAAAAAAAAACAGCAACAAGGAATAACAAAAAACACATACTTAAAGATAGGCCAGTGAGCTGAACTTTCGCAATGGAATCCTCTCTTTTTCTGTCCAGTTAGAGTGTCCCAGATAATGATTGCCTGTGGGTCATCCTTAGTGTCCATAAGAGGGCTAAAAGTAACAAGATACCTGCAAGAAGAGGTTTAGAAGTTATATTACCAAGCAAAACATTTTAAAAGTTAAATTCAAATTAAATGTCCATGAACCACCACCAAAATCTATCAACGCGAGTGATGAGTCCATACGAACTGGGCGAGATAACATCTTCCACCATCACCAGGCAAAATCTACTCACCAGAAGAAATTGACACCCATTACAGGTAGTCAGACCAAGCACGGATAACAATAGGAGTGTGCCTTCTGAAGGGAGACAGGTCCATGACTCCTGATGACGTCAGACGTTACACGTCAGGTCGTAGGGCACGTGATACGTCACTTCCGCTAGTTGGAACGCAGGTGGAACGCAAACGGCGTACCCGCATGCTTTTTGAATTGGGCGAATTGTTTTTACTGTGTTATATACCGATACCTCGTATGGAATAAATGGATTTTTTTTAATACTATACAATTCGTTATCTCTTAATATATGATCAATTGGTGTATATCGGGCCGTGGCCCAGTCTCCCTTCAGAAGGCACACTCCTATTGGAATCCGCGCTGCTTGGTCTGACTACCTGTAATGGGTTTATGTGTTCGGTGCAGCCATGCCGGTAAAGTCAGCAACTGAGAAGCAGACTAGAATAAGTAGGTCTTGGGCCAGTAGGTCTGGTCCCTTTGGAAATGGCCAACGCTCAGCCCACCAAAACACTGGAGTATTATCTATGTCTACCATGTTCTTCTGGACCATTTTAGTGCAATGCGAATCACAGGGACTCTACCAACAAGCCCCATTTTCTTCCCCCTTTTTTCTCCCATCAGCTACCCTCCCCATCAGCTCTCAAAAAACCCCAAAGTAAAACTTTACACAAGTAAAAAGATCAGGCCACCCAACACTGGCATTTCTTATCTAAAAGTACAGAAACCACACTGTTGAGACTTCATACCCTGTTCCAGATTTCTTAACTCAAAGTAACTGCACTAGGAGCAAGACTCAAGCAGGAAACAAAAATATAAAACAAAAAACATTTGCACTGCCCACAAGAAATTTAAAATTAGTTCAGTGCAGAAATTGGAATCTGTTCCGATTTCCTGAATCTGCATGTTTACATATTTTCAATGTATGAGTGGTGCAAGCCACTTTGCTCCAATTCATCTGTAAGTAGGAGACAAATAGACAGAATACCATAAAGAACCTACCTCTCACAAGGAGAAAAGTCAATGAGTTGTACCCCTTGATGGCTGAACCTCTGAATCTGCTTAAATTTCTCTCCTCCCCACAAAGCAATACCTCTCTGATGGAAGGTAGCCAAGTAGGTTCCTCTTGGAGACCAGCGAACATATGTTTCAGTCCATCGCTACAAGAAAAAAAAAAAAAAAAAAAATGTAAATGGTGAGTGTGTGAGGATAAATGCAATAAACATACAGAAAGAGAACCATCATGTATCACTTACAGGTCTCTCCTCAGCAGGAACTGGTTCCTTCACATCAGTCCAGAATATGGTCGTTCTGTCACCTGCCTCATATATAACACTAAACTGATCACGGCAGTCTTGATCTTCAAGCCAAGACCGAAGGTTACCCTAGAAGAGAAAAAAGCAGCAAATTAGGCTCCTGCTCTCAAAAGTGGTGGGGCTGAAGTCTAAATGCCCACAAACATTCAGTAGCAAAATGCAAAAAAATATAAATCAAAAGTTAACCGGTTAACTGCGAATATAAAATCAGTCAGCATCGCAACTTACATCATCCATCAGTATGCCAAAAAACATGGGAATTTAGTTATTTTAGGTAGAACAATCTGTAAACTTACAAAGTCTTTAAATGGCTGCTTCTCAGGAACCTCCCACTCATCACCTATGCCCATATATCTGTCAAGACAAACAAATTGTTAGAGAACATACGACCCAATAAAGGTGCCCCAATATGAAAAGGAAAACTTCAAAGACTTACTTATCAAAGTCTGTGAAAATGTTTACTCTAAAGGTGTGCTGCTTATCCAACTTGTAGCCATCTGCATTCTTTACTGCATCCTGAGCCTGAGCTGGTAATGCATACTCCAAGAAAATATATCTAAGTGTGGAAAAATTTGAACAACTGATTAGAATAACAGGAGGGGAATAAAAAATAAAACACAAAAAAAACTAAAAACTAAAAAACAACACACCTATCTGTACGTGACATTCTTCAGGCGGTTGGGGGGTCCGATCGGGATGGCTTCAGAAGCGATGCGGGACGAGGTAACGGCCAGTCGTTTCTGGCCACCCCCTCCCGATCGCTCTGGCCAATGAGATTCTTCCGCTTCCTTCCCCTTCCTGTGTAATTGTAAACACAGGCAAGGGGAAGTGATGTCACGCTCCTCGTGTCGGTCTTTCTGACCGGGACGCCGAGCGGAGAAGACATCAGGTTAGTGCACCAACACTACACTGACACCAGGCACACATAGGCACATATTTCACCCCCCTGATCACCCCCCAGATCACCCCCTGCCCCCCCAGTCACAGTGTCACTGATTGCAGTGATCATTTATTTTACTGATCACTGCATTTAGTGTCAGTGTGACTGCAATAACTGTCAGGGCAGTTAGTTTTAGGCCCCTTTAGGTCCAAGGTAGCCCCTACCCCCCCCAATAAAGGTTTAACCCCTTGATTGCCCCCTAGATAACCCTTTCACCCCCTTTTGCCAGTGTCACTAAGCGATCGTTTTTTTGATCGCTCTATTAGTGTCACTGGTGCCGCTAGGTAGCCAGTTTTTTTTTTTTAGGTAACCGCCAGGTTTTATATAGGTTCATAAATAGGTTTATAGGTCAGGTACCCCCATATTACAACCTAAATAAAGGTTTTAACCCCTTGATTGCCCCTAGAGTTAACTCTTTCACCAGTGATCACAGTATAAGTGTCACTGGTTAGCCAGTTAGTTATTTAGTTATTTAGGTCCCCCGTCAGGTTTTTATATAGTGTCAGGTACCCCCATATATTACCTAATAAAGGTTTTAACCCCCTGATTGCCCCTAGTTAACCCTTTCACCAGTGATCACCGTATAACTGTTACGGGTGACGCTGGTTAGTTAGCTTGTTTTTTTTATACTGTCAGGGCACCCGCCATTTATTACCCAACTATCGGTTTAACCCCCTGATCGCCCGGCGGGTGATATCAATTAGGTGTTAGGGTCAAATAAGGTCTGCGTCGCCCCAGGTTAGTGCCAGTACCGCAAACACCCACGCGCAAAGCATACACCTCCCTTAGTGGTATAGTATCTGAACAGATCAATATCTGATCTGATCAGATCTATACTAGCGTCCCAGCAGTTTAGGGTTCCAAAAAAACGCATTGTTAGCGGGATCAGCCCAGATACCTGCTAGCACCTGCGTTTTCCCCCTCCGCCCAGCCCAGCCCAGCCCAGCCCACCCAAGTGCAGTATCGATCGATCACTGTCACTTCCAAAACACTAAGCACACATAACTGCAGCGTTCGCAGAGTCAGGCCTGATCCCTGCGATCGCTAACAGTTTTTTTTTGGTAGCGTTTTGATTCAGTTGCCAGCAGCCTAGGAGCTTTTTTTCCTGTGAATCTCACTAGTGTACTACTAAATTTAGAGCCCAAAATGGCAAATCGCAAGTACACTAGTGAACAGGCCTACTTGTTTCTGAGTATGTCAGATAGTGAAGAGGAGGTCACTCATCTGTCAGAATCAGGCTCAGAATACGATCCAGTAGACGACAGCGGCTCCATGACAGATAGCTCTGGCGACGAAGGTGTGGTCCCTGCTAAGGTCAGGCGTACCCGATCCCGATCTTCTGATGTTGTTGAGGTGCAGGAACCGCAGGTCTCTCGTATGGAGCAGAGAAGTACTAGCGCCGCTATTCCTTCTGGTGAACTGGCAAGCACCAGCGGCCTAGTACACCCTGGACGTAGTCAAACCAGCACTGCAGTAACACTTGGTGACGTGGCGAGTCCCATAAGTGCAGTTGAAGCTGGCGAGGTGGCAAGCACAAGTAGTGTCCCGCTGCCACCAAGAAGAAGACAAAGGCAGGTCCGTCGATCCCATAGTGTCCTTCCTGCAGAATTCGCCAATCCTGATTGGGTGCCCACCACTTCTGCAGGACCCGTACTTCCCCCATTCACTGGCCAACCCGGTATTCAGGTGGAAACAGCTGATTTTAAGCCATCCGATTTTTATTCGCTGTTTTTCACGGAAGATCTCTATAGATCTAGTGTGGACCAAAGTAATATATACGCTGGTCAATACATCGCGCTAATCCCCAAGTGCCTTCCCTTGCCAGAGATTGGAAACCAATTACGGTTTCCGAATTTAAGACCTTTCTGGGCCTTTCCCTCAACATGGGCATACACAAATTCCCGACGCTGAGGTCTTATTGGTCCACCTCACCGCACCACCAAATGCCCGTGTTCTCTTGCTCCATGTCCAGGGCACGATACGAGATGATTTTGCGGTTCATGCACTTCAGTGACAATGAACTTTGTCGTCCTCGTGGAGACCCTGAATTTGATCGGCTCTACAAAATTCGGCCCCTCATAAACCACTTCAACCAACGTTTTGCAGCCTTGTTTACGCCCAATCAAGTTGTCTGCGTTGACGAGTCCCTGATTAAGTTTTCTGGCCGCTTGTCTTTCAAACAGTTCCTTCCCAGCAAGCGTGCCAGATACGGGGTCAAGCTCTACAAGCTCTGTGACAGGGCAACAGGCTATACGTGGAGCTTTTCGGTTTATGAGGGAAAAGATAGTTACGTAGAGCCAGAGAACTGTCCAGATTACATAGGGAGCGCTGGCAAGATAGTGTGGAACTTGGCGTCACCCTTATTCGGAAAGGGGTACCACTTGTACGTGGACAATTATTACACGAGCGTGCCACTGTTTAGTCACTTGTTTGATCAGCAGATTGGAGCATGTGGCACCGTGCGACCTAATCGCCGGGGCTTTCCCCAGCGGCTTGTAGATTCCCGTCTTAGGCTGGGGGAGAGAGCCTGCTTGAAGTGTAATAACTTGCTCGCTGTGAAGTGGAGGGATAATAAGAATGTTTTCCTTCTTACCTCCCTTCATGCAGACACGACAGTCCAAATTCGTACGGCGGCTGGTGTTGTGACGAAACCCCTCTGTGTCCACGAATACAACCTTAATATGGGGGGGGTGGACCTCAACGACCAGTTGTTGGCGCCGTACCTAGTTGCCCGTAAGGCTAGACGCTGGTACAAAAAAGTGTCTATTTATTTATTCCAATTGGCTTTGCTGAATGCTCATGTGCTATACGGAGCTTCAGGCGGGACGTTACCCTTCCTTGAATTCCAGGGAGCGGTTGTCATGGAACTCCTGTATCCAGGCGATTCCACACCTCACCATCCCCTACCAAATGCAGTAAGCCGGCTGCATGAGAGGCATTACCCTTATGTCCTCCCGAGTACCCCTACCCAACGAGCCCCCCAAAAAAGATGTCGTGTCTGCAGCAAGCACGGATGTAGGCGTGACAGCCGTTATTATTGTCCACGCTGTCCTGACAATCCTGGTCTCTGCGTTGGTGAATGTTTTGAACGCTACCACGAACTAGTGAGGTTTTAGCGTAGGGTACAGCATTTCACAGGCTAGGATACACTTTCACAGGGTCTCAAGAATGCCATCGCATTTTGAGACCCGACCGTTGCAGTTAAAATTATAGTTGCAGGGTCTCAAGAATGCCATCGCATTTTGAGACCCGACCGTTACAGTTAAAATTATAGTTATAGTTAAAAAAAAAAAAAAAAAAAAAAAACCCCCAAAAAAATATAAAATAAAAAACCAAAAATAGTTGTCGTTTTATTGTTCTCTCTCTCTCTCTCTATTGTTGCTCTTTTTTACTCTATTCTGCAATGTTTTATTATGTTTTATCATGCTTGCTTTTCAGGTATGTTTTATTGTTAACCATTTTTTTGTTTTCAGGTACGCCATTCAGTTGCAGCGTGGATTTATTTATCTTGACAGCAACAGCGTTTGCTCCCACGATACATAAAGCCGCGACTCCAACGCTGTAGGAGGTGATTTCACCACCACAGTTAAAAAAAAGAGCATATATGCCGAAGCATGGGGGCAGCAGAGGGCGGAGGAGCGATTTTGCTCCTAATGCCACGTACATACGGTCGAAAAAAGTGCGACCATGTGTACGTGGCATAACTTTTTGCGGGAGGATGCCCCCATGCTTCGGCATATATATATTTTAGGCACCGGTTGCGTTAACAAAATGTTTTATTTTTTACTATGTTTTTTTTTTGGTATTTGCTTTGCAGGTATGGTATGGTAAGGTCTTACTGTTATACTGTAATGTTACTTAGTTTTAATGTTAACCATTATTTGCTTAGCAGGTACGCCATTCAGTTGCTGCGTGGATTTATTTATCTTGACAGCAACAGCGTTTGCTCCCACGATACATAAAGCCGCGACTCCAACGCTGTAGGAGGTGATTTCACCACCACAGTTAAAAAAAAAGAGCATATATGCCGAAGCATGGGGGCAGCAGAGGGCGGAGGAGCGATTTTGCTCCTAATGCCACGTACATACGGTCGAAAAAAGTGCGACCATGTGTACGTGGCATAACTTTTTTTGCGGGAGGATGCCCCCATGCTTCGGCATATATAAATGGTGCATGTATGCCCATCATTAGAAGTGGGTGGATGAAGGGAGGTATTCTAATGGTGGGCATACCCACCGCGCCATTGGGAAATTGGGAAAGCATTTTATCACACCGATCTTGGTGTGGTCAGATGCTTTGAGGGCAGAGGAAAGATCTAGGGTCTAATAGACCCCAATTTTTTCAAAAAAAGAGTACCTGTCACTGCCTATTGCTATCATAGGGGAATTTTACATTCCCTGCGATAACAATAAAAATAACTAAGAAAAAAAAATGGAAGGAACAGTTTAAAAATAAAATAAAAAAGCTAAATAAAAAGAAAAACTAAAAAAAAAAAAAAAAAAAAGCACCCCTGCCCCCCCCTTTTCTTGCGCAAAGGCGAACACAAGCGTCGGTCTGGCGTCATATGTAAACAGCAATTGCACCATGCATGTGAGGTATCACCGCGAAGGTCAGATCGAGGGCAGTAATTTTAGCAGTAGACCTCCTCCGTGAATCTAATGTGGTAACCTGTAAAGGCTTTTAAAAATGTATGTAGTTTGTCGCCACTGTGTGTTTGTGCGCAATTTTAAAGCATGTCGTGTTTGGTATCCATGTACTCGGCCTAAGATCATATATTTTTTATTTCATCAAAAATTTGAGCAATATAGTGTGTTTAAGTGCATTAAAATAAAAAAAAGTGTATTTTTTCCACAAAAAAATGCGTTTGAAAAATCGCTGCGCAAATACTGTGTGGAAAAAAAAAAATGCAAACACCCACCATTTTAATCTGTAGGGCCTTTGCTTTAACAATATATATAGTGTTTGGGGGTTCAACGTAATTTTCTTGCAAAAAAAAAATATGTTTTCATGTAAACAAAAAGTGTCAGAAAGGGCTTTATCTTCAAGTGGTTAGAAGAGTGGGTGACGTGTGACATAGGCTTCTAAATGTTGTGCATAAAATGCCAGGACAGTTCAAACCCCCCCCCCAAATGACCCCATTTTGGAAAGTAGACACCCCAAGCTATTTGCTGAGAGCAATGTTGAGCCCATTAAATATTTTTTTTTTTGGTCCCAAGAGATTGAATAATGAAAAAAAAAAAAATAATATTTTTTTTTACAAAAAGTTGTCACTAAATGATATATTGCTCAAACATGCCATGGGCATATGTGGAGATACACCCCAAAATACATTCTGTTGCTTCTCCTGAGTACGGGGATACCACATGTGTGGGACTTTTTGGGAGCCTAGCCGCGTACGGGACCCCAAAATCCAAGCACCGCCTTCAGGCTTTCTAAGGGTGTAATTTTTTTATTTCACTCCTCACTGCCAATCACAGAAAAAAAAAACGCCAATACTGTGATAGGTAGTGAGGAGTGAAATCAAAGATTTGCACCCTTAGAAACCCTGAAGGCGTTGATTGGGTTTCGAGGCTCCATGTTTTGTTGGGTTCACCCAGCATTTGTCAACAAAGTGCTGCCTACAGCAAGGATTAAAAGATCCTTTCATTACCTTACTTGGGCAGAAAAAGCTCTTTACCTGTCTGAGACAGTGTTCAGTTAGAAAAGCCTTAAGGGCCCTTCCACACGAGGCCGATTATGTTCTGTTCTGCTCCACACAAACACACACAGATCCCCTGCTGATCGTAACAAAATCTGCCCCATGTTGAAGGGCACTTAAGGCTTTGCTAGCAGAGCAGGAAGATGGCTGCTCAGTTAATGCAGATCAGACACGGAATATGCCAAGCTCTATGATCAGTTGGGAGTAAACGGACTCTGGTCTGCCTAAGTTTTTTTGTAGCAGACACGATAGGACCCCAGAGGTGGGCAGGTGTAAACCGGACACAAGTCCGTTTAAACCCATCTGTTCACAAAAATGCATGGATGCAACGGACGTTTTTACCCAGACTCCCCATAAAGGAGAGTGAAACTGGGTCCATCTCCGCTCAGTAAGCGGAGACAGACCAGTCAGCCACCTGCCCAGCGAGGATCAGCGGAGTGATCCCCCGCAGCAAGCATAGTCTGCCAAATGGTGGCGCCGGTGTGAAAGGGGTCTTACAGAGCGATTTCCAGCCTTGGCCTCATCAACAGCGACACCTTTAAGGAGAGGATCACTGACATTGTCAGCTAGTCCTTTTGTGGCAGGGCTGAAATGCAGTGGAAATGTTTTTTTTCTTGGCAAAGAGGGACTTTGCAATTCATTAGGATCACTCTTCATAACATTCATTAATAAAATTGTTGGGACTTTATATGAGACAACAACGACTGCTGCAGAATTCATACGTCTCCATCCCTGAATCATATAGCAAAAAAACAACAAAAACAAAAAAATTAAAAATATAAAAAGGGGGGGGGATGTTATAAAGCACAACACCAGAACCAAAAAATAGTATAGATACTAAAAACTATTTAATGGTGCACATGGATGCATGTGGGACAGTATATAACATAATACATAAAAATGTATACACACACACACTAATATACATATACATATACACACATATAAATATATATATATATATATATATATATATATATATATATATATAAAAAAAATGTAGCCCAAACTTGCATTTAGACATGATTGCACAAATGATAATGTAACATTTATTTTAAATTTACCTTTACCAATCAATTTTACATGTGTGCAATCAATCATGCCTATATGCAAGTTTGGGCTACATTTAATACATTTTAATATATATTATATAATATATATTATTTACTATGCAAGAACACTTACGTGTGTGTATACATTTATATTTATTATGTTATGTGCACCATTAAATAGTATCTACTTGATTCATTTGGTTCTGATGTTGTTCTTCATATAAAGTCCCACCATTCCCCTTGCCCCTCTTTCTACACTCTTCATAACATTCTGGAGTATATGCAAATTTCCCTAATAAAAACGCAGCAGACTTTGTGAAAATTAGTCAGTCATTCTCAAACTTCTTCTCACAGCTGTATAAAGTTAAATTACTTTATCCACCTCACAGATTCTGTACACCATGCTATATATTTATTTTTCCAAATGCCTTGTCTTGTCATCTATCAAGTCTCCACACTCTGCTGTAAGCAGTAATAGTGCCCTACAGGTAGCAGGGCTGAATAACTGTCCAAGTCAGATGGGAAAGCAGAGCTCATGGCATTGTGTACAGGAAATTGGCCAATTTCCTGAGCAAATGTGTTCTGTAAACCAGCAAAGCTCTTAGTGGAATTGCCCTTTTAAATCTAAATTCTGAAAACTGAAGCCTGCACAAATATGAAATGGTAGATAACATTAACACAGTAAATGATTCAAGGATAATAAAACATTACACAATACCATCAAGCAAAACTGCATACACACCCTTTAGTCGTTCCTTCTGTGTCTGGGTAGTACTCATTCGTGATCTTTCCAAACTTGGAGAAAATCTTGTTGATCACATTTTTCAGCTTCTCTAAACGGTCAGGTCCAACCTGAGGGACGTTATCCACTACAACAACTGAGTCTATGCCATCGGCTTCATGTGGCTGTTCTTGCAAGATATCGCCAAGCAACTCTACAGAAAGAAAAGCAAAATATAAATTTGAAAAACTTTCTTCTTAGGACCAGTCAGCATTGGTTCTATCAGACGTGCATTTTTTCAGCATCCTGCAACAAACCCTAGAGATCAAGCATCTTACGTGTGTGTGTGTGTGTGTGTGTGTGTGTGTGTGTGTGTGTGTGTGTGTGTATATAAATATATACCTTGTGAAATGGCAACTCAAGAGAATATTTCTGTAACTTGCAAGCCGCTGAGAGGCTAAGGCTCCTGTCACACTTGTGCAAATTGGGACTACAAAGTCACATGGCAAGTCGTACCCCATGATATGCAACGAGTACCATTCATATCTGTGCGACTTCAAAGTAGTCCCTGTACTACTTTGGTCCGACTGATGCGAGTTGAGGTCCATAGACCTCAAGTTTACACAGGCGTTCCCTAAAATTGCGGCAAAAATTTAAAAACGCATGGCTTCCAAGTCGCAGCAGTGTGAAAGTGGCTTAAAGCGGTGTTGTACCCAAATTTTTAAGTCAATCTTAGACCATTCTGTTACTGTCATTGATGCTCAAAATGTCCCTTTAAAAAAATTATTTTGCCGTAATTACCTTTTTATTTAAATTATTAGTTGTACTTCCGGTCTCCCCTCCCGTGGGAGTAGGCGTGTTTTTCGCCTTTCCCCGGCTCCGTAAAGTCCCCTGGGAGCTTAGTCTCAGTCTTCCGAAGATTCTGTTTGGATCGCGGTCCTGCTGAAATCTCGTGAGATCTCGAAACTCTGAATTTTACAGTGCTGCTCGCTATTACCAATGAGCATGCGCGGGATCGAGCGGTGAATGCTGGGAACACAGCATTCACTGCGTCCCGGAAATAAATGCTTGTGGGCTTCAATTGCCCACAAGCAAAAATGAATACCGCCAGGATGAATTTTTATAACTATTTCTTACTGGCGAAATCGGAAAGCGGCGGAAGTTTTAAACACAAAAAGCGAGCACTATAATACCATTACTAAAGTTTATCAAAGACCCGGGACAAAAAAAAAAAAACCAACTGATAGGTCAATGGAATCCCGCTTTAAGTCAGCTGCCGGTCTAGGTATCTGGGTGGATCCCAAATGTAAAGTCAGAATTTTTCCCCAGCCTGCCCCAGCTGAGTAACAAGAGCTGACAGCGGACTTTAGCCTGCCATCAGCTGAAAACGGATCACATTAGTGCAGAACAAACTGATCTTTCAGAGAAGTACAGCCAAAAAGCTTTGGCTATACTTCTCCTACAAAGTTTTCTGTTTGTTTTGAATGGAGTAGGGAATGGTTTGATCTGTTGGTGGCCACAGCTATACATTGCTGTTCCCATAGCTAGTGATTACCTGTGGTGATGGACTATGCAAGTTCTTATATGTATATAACTTGAATTTAGCCATCAGCTTAACTTTGTGCCTGAGGGCAAGGTCACCTAATTGAACGGTTGTACGGCGTGCATTTAAACAGAATATGCAGTAATGCGTGAAAAAACGCTTTGGCATTCCTTGGCGCACAGAACCCCCCAAAAAAATAAATAAAATGCAGGTGTGTATTTAGGTCAAAATATGCTTTTTGCTATAAGAAATATCCCCAAAAAATATATTAAAAAAACATTTTTTTTTTCTCAGTTTAGGCCGATACGTATTCTTCTACATATTTTTGGTAAAAAAAAATAAAAATAAATAAATAAATCGCAATTAGCGATTATTGATTGGTTTGCGCAAAAGTTATAGCGTTTACAAAATAGGGGATAGTTTTATAGCATTTTTATTAATATTTTTTTTTTTTACTAGTAATGGCGGCGATCAGCGATTTTTATTGTGACTGCGACATTATGGCGGACACATCGGACATTTTTGACAAATTTTTGGGACCATTGTCATTTATACAGCAATCAATGCTATTTAAATGCATTGATTCCTGTATAAATGACAGTTGTAGTGAAGGGGTTAACCACTAGGGGGAGGGGAGGGGTTATGAGCTGTGACATGTGTGTGTTTTTTTACATTAGGGGGCGGGACTGACGTCTGACGTCATTGATCGGCTTTCCCGATGACCGGGAACAGCCAATCAATGACAGGCAGAGTAGGAAGCGCGGGAGAGGTTTGTTTACACATACCTCTCCCCGTTCTTCAGCTCCGTGACCCGATCGCGGGACACCAGCGGCGATCGGGTCCGCTGGTCCCGGTGCGCGCGACCCACGGGCAGGCATTTAAAGGGGACGTACAGGTACGTGCTTTTGCCTGCCCCTGCCATTCTGCTGACATATATATGCAGAGGGCGGTCGGGAAGTGGTTAAAAAAAATAAAAATAAAATTAAAGACGTTTAGCCGCACACCTATTTACATTAACACTAACGTTAATGTGGTAATTTTCAGTTAAAGCTCAAACTGATAGATTTGAAGCACACCATGTACTGCCTCATAACATTTCCTCCAACTTATGACTGCAGTAGTTCTCTTGTATTATACATAGAGAATGTGCTCTTTACACAAAGCACCTCTGCTAAGATTATCTCTTGTAAGGGCTGGGAACATATACAGATGGGCTGTGCTGACATGACAAGTTTATCAAAAATAGCCAAACCAACTGACTACGTGTCAGCTAAAAATGCCTTACTTCTAACAGCAGAAACAAAAAAAAAAAATCATATATGTTCATACACACAATAAAATAATCCTCCCAGGAGATGAAGTGTGGTAACAGCTTCATGTACAAAAAGGGAAAGTGTTTTTGCAGCCAATATCATCCAGCAGGGATTCAGTTGTCAATTTATCCAGTACAGATTTGAAATTGAGAGGCAGATCTGACAATCCTCAATGAAAGGACGTTTCATACTATTTTTTTTTTTTTTTTTACTTATCCGTTTTGTATTGCTGATTACTATTCCCATCCAACTCTGCCATTTGCATTTAAAGATAAGATTAGGGCTGCAACTAACGATTTTTTGCATAAATCGATTAGTCGGCCGATTATTGTTTGAAATAATCGATCACCTAAAAAAATAAAAAATACATAAAAAAAGCGTGGTGTATAATTTAGTTAAAATGTAAAGTTTTAAAAAAAAAGGCAATTTATTATTAAATATCTATATGCAGTGGTAAATATAAATAACCAACTATATGGTTAGGGAGCAAAATATTGAATCCACTCTGAGAATGATAGACAGAAGAGATATACTTTTTTTGGCCAATTAGTTGTTGGGCAGATAAAAAAAAAAAAACACAAATTGCTGCAAAAATACATTACATGCGTTTCTGCAGCTTCTCCATTGAAGTATATTGAACCAAAAAAGCACAGTTTTGCGTTAAAAAATAAATAAAAATCCCTGACCCTTTCTAAACAGCAGTGGTTGAAAAAAGCATAGATGTGAACGTGTAAATGAGCTGTAGAGCATTTCTGCCAAGAAACACAGATGTGAACCAGGCCTGAGACGTTTAGTAACATAATGGGGTTTAAAAAAACGAAAATTAGCCCTTTATAGTACAAAAAAAATAAAAAGCAGATAATCACTACTGTAGGGTTAAATTTTTACTGTAGAACTGTAAAAAGTAATATTTACAGTAGCGATTATTTGCTCTTTTTGTACTATAAAGGGCTAATTTTAGTTTTTTTTTAACCCCACTATGTTAATGGCCGATTAATCGATTATGAAAATAGTAATCAATAAATTTCATAATTGATTAGTTGTTTCAGCCCTAGATAAGATATTCTATTTTGACAAGAATGACTTCTTGATAGAAAGGGCAGGCTGGATGTGGCTTTTGTTACCATGGATTGAAGCGGCTTTTTGCTGACCCTTTGAGCTGCAAATGCCAATACCCGGCTTCAATACTTTGAGTCACTGACTAAACAAGTATGCAGATAAGGACTGGCTTCTCTGATAGCATACTCACACTTCAATGCTGCAGTGCAGTAATGCGCACAATACAGCAATATACATTACATGCACTCAATTATTATGATGCAAAAACCTTTTCCTATGAGGCCAGTTTACACCATCCTTCTGCACTGGAAGAAAAAAAAAGCACCAAATGCAGTACTTTTTTCAGGCATCTGTACTTTTAACAGAAGATCTGTGAATTAATAAACTATAAGCTCTGTCCACCACTTCGGCAGACAGAATTGAAGTTTGCATAAACTGTGGGGATTAGCACACCCGTAGTTTATTCACACTGCCAACAGCTCAGGGACTGTCTGCCTATACAGAGGTATGGGCAGAGAGCTGTAAGCAGTGTGTGCCATTGCACCCACAATCTGCTGATAATGGGTTCCATGCTCTGCAGGCAGTTAAAATACTAAAAATAAAAAAAAATTAACCTTTTTTTAAACCTTCAAAAATATATGTATTTTTTTTTTCTCCAAAAGATGAATTTAGTCTTTAACTAAATATCACTTGTGACAAGTTCTAACAAAATAAAGAGAAAGTAAACAGTGCGCATTGGAAAAGTTTCATCCCAGTGCACAGCAGCAGCCGTGTGATACGAGCCCCAGGGCCACCTTCATACAACCACTGATCTGCAGCGAGTTAAAGCACACAAGTTTTTTTGAATATTGAAAAACGAAGAATGGTTGCGCTAGGTGTCAGAAAATAATCAAAAATAAAATATAGTAACTAGAAAGTGATAGCAGCACTCACTAAGTACCCACATACATATAATTCATAAAAACGCAAATGTGCGGTGCTTTTAAATACTTAAATGCTAGGGGTGTCAAACTAGTGGCCCTCCAGCTGTTGCGGAACTACAAGTCCCATCATGCCTCTGCCTGTGGGAGTCATGCTGGTAACTGCCAGTCTTGAAATGCCTTATGGGACTTGCAACAGCTGGAGAGCCGCCAGTTTGACACCTGTGTAGCTAGTGCAAAAATACAAAGATACAAGTCAAAATACATAAAACCAGTGCATAAATAAATATAATAAACACCAACATGTGAAGATGGAGCAATTCATAAATATCCAGATGCAATACATTAGCAAAGTGCTCAGTGCAAAAATAGTCCAACGCCAAGTGCAAACAGTTCATGAAATTGATGCGTTTATTGACCAAATCCGATAATCCTGTGTAAACATACACCACTTCACACCCAACTCACAAGCCGCTTACCAACAGGTAAGACTTCAAGTTTGGAAAATCAGGAAGAACTCCGGACAGCCGCACACCGAGAAAATAAAATTCAAAATGGTTTATTTAAAAGCAAAAAATCACTTCAATCCAGACACAGCAAAAGGGGGGCACAGAGCTGACGCATTTCGCACTACAGCTAGCGCTTACTCATAGCTCAGGTAAGACTTCAAGGGTGGAGGTCTGGATGCCCTTTGGGAGAAATCCTCACTGGGATGGATGGCAACACTCCATGGCTCAGGAACATGGCTACCAAAGCAATACACAGATAGGCTCAAGAAGATGATGTAAAGGCAAAGGAGGGATTTATAGTGTAGTAGTGGTTACGTCACAACCGTAGCTGGGTGGAGCTACAGCGGTGACATAATCACACCCCTGAATGTACATATCTGACTTGATGAAATCTTTTTACCTGCCATATGCGAGCAGTTTTTTAACTTAATAAATTGGTGAAATTTTACATTAATACACTGCTAGTCCCCTCGTTTGCCTTTACATCTTCTTAAGCTTTTCAGTGGATTGCTTTGGAAACCCTGTTCCTGATCCTCGGAGTGCGCCATCAATCCATGCCAGTGGAGATTTTTCCCAAAGTGCAGCCAGACCTCCACCTTTGAGGTCTTACCTGTGGGTAAGCAGCTTGTGAGTGGGGTGTGAAGTGATGTACGTTCACACAGGATTATGGGATTTGGGCAACAAATACATTGATTTCATGAACGGTTTGCACTAAGCATTCTTTGTTGGACTGTTTTTGCACTGAGCACTTTGACAATGTATTGTGTCTGGATATTCACAAATGAATCCATCTTCACATGTTGGTGTTCATTTACGCACTGGTTTTATGTATTTTCACTGATATCTTTGTATTATTGATACACTAGCACTTTAACCAGTTCCCGACTGGCTCAATGGCTCTCCTGGGCAAAACTCCGTACGGGTTCGGCTTTCCCTTTAGAAGCTGCCAGAAAGCGCTTGCATGCCTGCTGCATGGCGGGGGATCCGATGTGCGTGGCCAGCGGGCTCAATCACGTGCACGAAAGCCAGCACAGGCATTTATGTGTGTAAACACACAAATCCCTGTTCGCCAGGGGAGGGGAGACATATTGTTTGTTCCTACTAAGTAGGAACAACGATATGTCTTCCTCCCCCAGTCAGTCCAATGCCCCCTACAGTTAGAACACACATTTAACCCCTTGATCGCCACCTAGTGTTAACCCCTTCCCTACCAGTGACATTTACACATTAATCAGTGCATATTTATAGCACTGATCGCTGTATGAATGTCAATGGTCCCAAAAATGTGTCAAAAGTGTCCGATCCTTCCTCCGCAATACCGCTAAAAAAAAAATGCAGATCACCTCCATTGCTAGTAAAAAATAAATAAAAATGCCATAAATCTTTCCCATAGTTTATAGACACTATAACTTTTGCGCAAACCAATCAATTTACGCTAAATGTGATTGAACACCTGCAGTGACCGGCCCCCCCTTTTTACTTACCTGAGCCCTAGAACTTGACCCATGGGGACGCGCTGTCTCTCCCCGGGGTTCTTGGCTCTTGATTGGACAGATTGATAGAAGCGCAGCCATTAGCTTCCGCTGCTGTCAATCAAATCCAATGATGTGAGCGTCGGGGCCGAGTCCTGCATTCGGCCTCTGTGGACGCCGGATGCTGGACTCAGTAGCGCGCCCGCAATGTAACCCCCCGGGAGAGCGCTTCTCCCAGGGAGTTATCTGATGTAGGGAGGAGCTGCGAGAGCCGCCGGGGGACCCCAGGAGACGAGGTTCAGGGCCACTCTGTGCAAAACGAGCTGCACAGTGGAGTAAGATATGTTTGTTATTTATAAAAATAAAAAAAAACGAACCCTTACAATCACTTTAACACCTATTCTGACTAACGTGAAAGATGTATGTTTGAGATTAGATTTATCCTGGAATTCTACTTTAGGCTAGGTCCACAGAAGTGGAAAAATGGATAGTTGAGCTGCATTTATGCCACCCGGCTTATCTGTAGGTACCGTGAATATCTCCTAAACTTGCACAAGTTAGGAGATATTCACTGTATTCCGCATGTGCCAACATCATCGGTACATGCACACTGAAGAAACTGAAGTAGCCGTGCCCGGTGGCTCCGGCCAATCACATCGCCGGAGCCCGCAAACCCGGCAATAACTCCATGAGACATGTCGCCGGTCACATCAGTGTATAGGGACCTCTGCAACAGCTTTGTTCTAAAGTATTTCATAATGACCTAATATGCAATGCATACTAGCTCATTATCCCTTTGTCTTGCTGGGTTTTTTTCTTAGGAGTTTACAGCCACTTTAACCACCTCAGTACAGTGCATTTTCACCCCCTTCCTGACCAAGCCATTTTTCAGCTTTCAGCGCTGACGCACTTTGAATGACAATTGCGCGGTCATACGACACTGTACCCAAATGAAATTGTTATTTTTTTCCCCACAAATAGAGCTTTCTTTTGGTGGTATTTGATCACCTCTGCGTTTTTTTTTTTTTTTTTTTTTTGCGCAATAAACAAAAGAAGAGCGACAAATTAAAAAAAAAAAACAATATTTTTTTTACTTTTTGCTATACTAAATATCCCCAAAAAATATATAAAAAAAAAAATTTTTTTCCTCAGTTTAGGCCGATACGTATTCTTCTACATATTTTTGGTTAAAAAAAAAAAAAAAAAATCGCAATTAGCGATTATTGATTAGTTTGCGCAAAAGTTATAGCGTTTACAAAATAGGGGATAGTTTTATAGCATTTTTATTAATATTTTTTTTTTTTTTACTAGTAATGGCGGTGATCAGCGATTTTTATTGTGACTGCGACATTATGGCGGACACATCGGACATTTTTGACACATTTTTGGCACCATTGTTATTTATACAGCAATCAGTGCTATTTAAATGCATTGATTCCTGTATAAATGACACTGGCAGTGAATGGGTTAACCACTAGGGGCCGGGGAGGGGTTAATTATGTTCCCTAAGAGTTATTCTTACTGTGGGGGGAGGGGACTCACAAGGGGAGGAGACCGATCTGTGTTTCTCTGTACAGAGAACACACCATCGGCTCCTCTCCTCTGACAGGACCGTTGATCTGTGTTTACACACACAGATCCACGGTCCTGCTGTGTTACCGGGCAATCGCGGGTGCCCAGCGGACATCGCGGCCGCTGGGCACGCGCATCGGGTGCCCAGTGACACGGCGAGAGCGCGCGCCCGCTCCCGGCGGCGTGCGCTCCCTTGAGTGCACAGAAGGGGAGGACGTCATATGACGCCCTCCCACTGTGAGAGCTGCGCCGCCTGGCCGTCATTTGACAGCCGGCGGTCGCAAGGAGGTTAAAATGTGTTCGGTTTTAAAGGGATGAGGTGGCAACCCTAGCCGCATTGCTTCCTCGCTGCCTGTCTGTAGCCTCTGGAGCGCATTACAAATGCAGATCAGGCTTCAGAGGCAAGGGAGATTTGGACATGTCTAGATCTACCCTACAAAAAAAAAAAAAAAAAAAGGGGGGGTCTGTGACATCTTTTTTGCGCGTACAGGAGCCCATTCACACGAATAAATCGATGCATGTACATACGTGAACCTCGGCTTAAAGGGATTGTAAAGGCTTAGTTTTTTCACCTTAATGCAACACCTTGCAGTCACCCCCCCCCCCCCCCCGTTTTACTTACCCGAGCCCTGAATTGCCATCGGCGGGTCCCCACGGTCCCTCTCCCCCCTGGTTCCCGGCTCTAGATTGGATAAATTGATAGCAGCGCAGCCATTGGCTCCCACTGCTATTGATCAAATTCAATTGCGCGGGCGCTGGGGGCCTCTATGGATGCCAAATGCTGGACTCGGGAGTGCGCCCGCAAGGTTACCCCCCCTCCCGGGAGAGCGCTTCTCCAAGGGGGGTTATCTAATGCAGGGAGGAGCCTCCGAGGGACCCCAGAAATGGTTTGGGGCCACTCTGTGCAAAACGAGCTGCACAGTGGAGGGAAGTATGATATGTTTGATATTTAAAAAAAAAAAAAAAAAAAAACGATCCTTTAGTATCACTTTAAACTGCGGCGCCACATAGCAACTCACAAGTTTCATGAAAGTACATTACAGGGGGTCCCCAAGTTACGAACTCGTTACGGACATTTCCGAAGTTTGCCGTCATTTTCCGAGGCTCCGTCCGGCCGTTCTGCGCATGCGTGGCCAGAGGACGGCAGAAAATGGCGGAGGGTCCCTGCAGCGCCCGGTTCGTAAGTAGGGGATGTTCGTAGGTCATGCGTTCGTAAGTCGGGGACCCCCTGTACATGTGTTTTGGGGGGAGGGAGCGTTATCCAATGTTGGTGGCTGTGCACATCACACACACGTTCTCGCAGCCCAATAATGTGAATACGGCACAAATGGTACCCCAATCCATCTCCGATACACATGTGCACTGCGAAAATGGGTGCAGATCTGCTTTGTGGCAGTTTTGTTGTGTCACCGGCCCATTCATACAACCCCATGGTACAATGTGATTCTAGGACAATGCTGGGAGATACACTGATATACAACACTACAGTATAGGTGGGCGCTGATCCCCGTGTTATAATGGGAAGTCTCCTCCCAGATGTTGGGGCCTGCAGGTATGATCAGACCAGGCCATGGTGGAGAGCTCCACACACAATGAAGTCCCATAGAAGAGGCCTGCTCTCCCTTCCCTCGGTCCGCTGCTCCCTGTAGTTCCCCAACAGCAACGTGTGTCCGCCCCGAGGCCTCCATTCTCCCCCCACACCCGCCTCACCCTCCTCCGTGATGTCGTCCTCAAAGTCCTCCGGGTCACTAAACGACATCTCCTCCTCGGTGCCCTCCTCGTCCTCCATAGCGAGCTCTTCCGGCCCGTGCATCCCCTCCTCTGTCACCTCCGCTCCGCCGTGATGCTATCCACTTCTCTGGGCTCGGTCCACACGACAATCCGGGGGCTTGGCGCTACTAGCAGGCCATGTGCACCGGAGCCGGCGTCGGGCGGAAAAGGAGCGAACCAGCGCCGGACAAAGGGGAGGTCAACTTCCACCCTCCTCGGGCTCCTCCTCTCACAGGCTCACCCACCGGTGCCCACACACCTACCGCTCTTCTCTGTCACCGAGAACGGACTAGAATGTCACTAAATTATATTTATTTCTAAATGCTGCACCAAGCCAGCTTATAGTCCAGTGATGACTCCCCACTTCTGAAAGTGGAATGGACTAATCCAACATGGCGGCGGCAGAGGCTGGCCTGTAATCATGCTGCTGAGGTAGCAGGATCATGGTGTCTGCTTAGTAATGTGCCTCAGGAAAACTTCAACAGATCACACTCAATAAAAGTTTATGTGAAAACACGATTTTTTTTTTTATTGTTTTATATAGAATTCATGGGAGGTAATAAATGTCATCTGTGCTGGAGACCATTGTCACCAAAAAAATACAAAAACTGAAAATTGTCGCTGTGTCAGAAATCTTCAGACTGGAATTTATTCCAGTGAGGACGGTGGAAAAACACATTTACACGAGTGGCTTCACACTGATCTGCCGCGCTTTGGCCACAGCACAGGTGCAGCACTGTGTACACTACCCTAGGGTTGCCACCTGTACGGGAATGACCTGGACAGCCCAGGTTTTGACAGCTGTGCCCGGGTTTGTCCTCCCGACGCCCGGACACAGCAGCATAGGATTCAGACCCGTCCCAGGCTCCAGCCCCAGCGTCATGAGCACACAGCACCATGCCTTCCTCCTTCCCAATCCCAACATCCCCCCCCAAGTCCCGCCAGCAGCACTCCACAACCACCGCTTCAGTGATGAGTGCCTCATCCTGGCACCCGCACTTTCCCATAGACTTTTGTTATGTTTTGCGGGTTTGGTGCGCTTTCAGAAAGAGCACCTAAACCACATGATGTAATAGAAGTCTATAGGAAACGCGCAGCTAACACGCAATAAAACCGTGGGTACATGGCAGTGAACCCACACTGTGACCAAATTGCAGTGGGGCAGTCTGAAGCCACCCTCCCTATGTGGTTGGGCTGGGGTTTCACCACCCAGCCCAGAGTATCTCAACCAGGGTTTTTCCAGAGGTTGTTAGGGGTTCCTTGAGCAATTTCTGCCTTTCAGATACACTATATTGTGAAAAGTATTGGGATGCCTGCCTTTACATGCACATGAACATCCCAGCCTTAAGCCTCATACACACAGTTCGATTGTTGGCAGGGGATTGTCTGTTGTCCTAAAATCTTACCGTTAGTACGCTCCTTTTGACAATTGTTGTCCGGCTTGACGTTAGATTTTCTGATGGTCAGTACACAAATCCATCACACAAAAGTCGAAAGTACAAACACGCATGCTCAGAATCAATGCTCACCAAACACGAAATTAGCAGAAGAGGCCCAAAGGGTAGTGCTCAAGAGCTGAAATTCCTCGTAGTATGTCACTACGTTTGTGTTTGTGGCACGACAATTGTGTAACCTTAGTATCCAAGACAAGATCCTGGCACACGTCCTTTTGACAAAAATCAGACAATTGGTTAGCCAACGATCGTACCATGTGTATGAGGCTTTAGTCTGTAGAGTTCAATATTGAGTTGGCCCACCCTTTGCAGCTATAACAGCTTCAACTGTTCTGGGAAGGCTGTCGCATTTTTGAGGTCAGACATTGATGTTGGACGAGAAGGCCTGGATCACAGTCTCCGCTCTAAATCATCCCAAATGTGTACTATGGGGTTGAGGTCAGGACTTTGTGCAGGCCAGTCAAGTTCCTCCATCCCCAAACTTGCTCATCCGTTCTTTGCTTCTGGAAGAATGGTCAAACATTCCCATAAACACACTCCTAAACCTTGTGGACAGCCTTCCCAGAAGAGCTGAAGCTGTTATAGCTGCAAAAGGGTGGGCCAACTCAATATTGAACCCTACGAATTAAGACTGGGATAGCATTAAAGTTCATAGTGTAAGCTTCCATTGACACATTGATCTTTTTAGCTATTTGTAAGGATCTAAATCTTTCCAATGACCACAAGTGTAATAAGCATTCTTCCCACTGACCATTACACATACTGTATGTATCACGAGGTTGTAGATATAGTCAATGTAGCAGGGGTTCCCTGAGACCGGAAGATTATGTCAAGGGTTCCTCTTTGTTGAAAAGGTTAAGAAAGCCTGGTGTAGTACCCTGATGTTTAGGCAGGATTGCTAGTAAATTTACCTGCCAGGTATAGTTGCCTTGGTCAATTGATAAGGGACCTTCTGTCACTAGATGGCCGGGTATCTGGTGGCATTAGATAAGACAAGGGCATTGCAAGGACAGATTAGGAATAGATGGGTTATCTCAACCAATGGGCAGGGATCTTCTTTGGTCCATTGGCCTGCTGGGAGAGCCTATTTATTTGGATGAGGTCAGGTGATCGGGTTCTGTGCCACCTGGACAGCTGTCTGGGTGGATGTGTGTTGTACTGTCCCGGGCTGCTAGACCATAGCCTGAGGCCTATCCCAGGGACTTCCGGCTGCTAGGCTGTCTGAGGCCCTATCCAGGAGCAAGAGGGAGCAGCATAGGGATGGGACTGCGGCTTGCAGTCCAACCAGAAGTGATGGTTCTGCCGGCCAGAGAACCTGTCATGGTCAGAGGGGAAGCTGTTGCCACTAAGGACCATCCACCTTGTTACCAGGGACCACTGTGAGTAGCTGAAGCAAGTAGCGGAGCAGTATTCTCACCAACCAGGGACAAATTGGGAAACTTCAGCAGGTGTCAAGCCAGGGACCCAACCAGCGGAGGGGACGCTTGCAGAGCAGCCTTGTGTTTCAAGCCAGGGACGGAGCAGGCCAGTGGGGTGACGCTTGAGAGGTATCTTAGATGCAGATCTAGGGACCCTGCAGGGAAGCGGGGGTGACGCTTGAGAAAGATACTGAGAAAGAAGATTGGAAGAGCTCAGGAGATCCAGTGGCAGTGGATCCGCAAGTCTAGTGAGAGAGACTGGGAGCTCAGTTGAGCGAAGATCAACAATAGGAGATTGTGGAGGAAGTTCATTGTAACCTTTGTTAGGAACTGTTCAAGATTGTTGCCATGGGAGAGAGCATGTCTACACATGCGGCTGTGGTGTCCGGCTGGGTGCCTTTCCCTGTATGGCTGTCTACCTATACTGTAGAAGTCTCAGAGTCTGCCAATTAACATTGCAACTTCTAAAGGCCTGGCCTTAAAGAGGAAGTAAACCCTGATGGGTTTTACTTCCCCTTTGTTTCCCTGCAAAGGTAAAGCATAATGGGCTACTATGCAATGCATATTCCTTCCGGGAATGCGAACTCCGGCTCTGTGACTGGCCGAATTCACGTGACGTCACTCCCACTCGCGCAGGAGCCGACAGTCACGGCATGACCCCCAGCTAGAAACGGCACAGCTGTGTTCTGTCAAAAAAAAGTCCACCTATCCTATAGTGTCCGGCCTGTACTGCGCAGGCGCATCGCTTGCGCAGTACGGAGGATAAGGACAATCGGAAAATCTTGGAAGATGAACGGCGCCTGCGCCGTGAGTCCAGGTGCAAGCCCCACCATCCAAGTGGACAAAGGGCTGCACAAAGTTAGAGGGCCCCTCGCGGGCTCACTTCGGGCACAGCCTCGCTGCGCTCACCACACTTCAGGCACGGCCTCGCTGCGCTCGCCTCTTTTTTATTCTAACTCTATGTCCACTTGGATGGTGGGGCTTGAACCTGGACTCACGGCACAGGCGCCGCTCATCTTCGGCTATTTTAGGAATCTGCTCGTCATGCGTACTGCACATGCACAGTACACAGCGGACAGTATCCGATGGGGGACACTATATGACAGGACACCGGCGTTAACGCCTCATCCACACGTGTATCGGACTGTACACCAGAGCAAAGGGTCATTTAGGTGTTCCATGCAGCCAGCCTGTGCAAATCAGACAGGCAGCTGGCTGCACAGATCTCCAAGCACATTCCCAGATGTACATCTGTGTGGGTCTGATGCGTGGTTCAGAATGCAGTCTAATCCCTGCATTGGACCCGTACAGATGTACAGTAGGGGATGCACTTAGAGATTCCTACCTGCCTAGGGTTCTTAATATCCCCACAAGCTCCAAGCTTCGTGGTTCCTATATAAGCTCCAAGCTCAAGTACGTGCACAAACTCCAAGCTCCAGTGCTTTTCCACCCACTTGACACTAGCGAATCAATATTATCTATCGGTTCCCGGCCAATCAGGACAGGAGGCAGATCTAAAGAAGACCGGGTTAGCCGGGAGGAGAAGCCAGGGTAGCCGCTGTGCCGTAACCTGAGTCGGTAGTCCCTTCTCGGGTGCCCGTGTGTTGTAGTGTAGCGTGGAGCTCGGAAACGCTCTCAGCCATGCACAAGGGATGGAAGAAATACTTTGACCAGGAGTCTCTCAATGAAGTCACCATGGGCGAGTATCTGGGCAGCCTGGGACTGTACAGGAAACTCACTGCCTAGAACACGTCCTGCCTCTTCAGAATCCTGAAGGGGCGAGTGCGGACCGGTGGGGGGAGTTGTTTTCCGTCCCCCCAAAAAAGTTTAGCACTAGCCGCCACTGCTGCCTGCATGTACACCTGTGCAGGTCAAGATGGCCGTGGGGGGGGGGGATTGGCATCTGCTGCTGCCCAGAAGGTTTTTTACCTTCTCCCTTTAGAACCCCTTTAAATAGAGTCTGAGTCTATACATAGTGTACACTGTACACGTGCCACAGGCCTTGTACTTCTACCAGTCTACTTAGTAAACAACCACTGTTTAGAAAATAAATATTTTGGTCAAGAGTATGTAACAGACAGCACAGTATTCAGAAAGCAAAGGTACATTTTTTTCAGCAATAGTGCCCCTTACATGTCTGCTCAATGGAAGAAAAAAAAAATGCCCAGATGTCGGTGGTCAGTAGGAGAAAGAAATGTCCCAATGTCAATGATGGGTAGGATAAAGAAACTCCTTGAGAGACCGCCGCACTCATAGTGGTGGGGCCTTTCCACGCATGCGCAGCGCCCTTTCACCCCGCACGTCACGCAGTAGCGTCAGAGGCGACGGAAGAGTCCGGGACACTATGTGTCTTCCGGAACACAGAGGGGGTCACAGAAGAGCCTCGTAAGTAGGCTCAGGAGGCCACCCTCTTTTGGGGTGCTAGGGTGGAGCAATAGATCACCTGGGGCCAATTCTTCTTAACAAGTAAGTAATATAAAACAGACTGCATGCCAGGATCCACAGCTGATCCCTGGCGAGTGTACTGTCATTCATACACAAAGATGAATGGGTAAGGATCGCCATAGGAGTCTAGCACTAATGATTGGATTTTAATGGAATTTTTTGTTACTATCTAGACGCAGCTATCGCTCTGGTTATCACTAACCATAGAGGAACTGCATACTCTTCCTAGGTCCATATTGTCTATATACCACGATTAATCATCAGGTAACTATCTATGGTTTACTGGTATAATGATTCATTGTAGGGTCCCCTTAATACTCTCCTTAATGTTCAACACATTTGATTTCATTTTCTTTACTTTATTGATTATTTGGTTCTTTTCTCATCTCACTTATTTATTTTTATAAATTTCTTGTCACTTTCATACTTTAATTGCACATTCACTGGACCGCTGAAAAACAGCGACATATCACAATATATTCATTCACCTCACCGTACTGATTATCTGGGAGGTATAAAATACCCAGATGACCATTGTATATTCAGCAATATATATCCTTCTAACTGTTTGCATAAATTATATAATAAGATGCCCTTAAAGGTCTAAAAAACATGGGATCATACATACATTCTAAACCCTTTATAGCAAAATAATTTATAAATATATAAACAAATACCTAATAGATATTAAAAGATTTTTTCCACCTTGGAGGCATTCTTCCATTAGGCAGCATGCATCCGTTCCCTCCTGTTTTTCCTTTTCTTTTTGATAGGTCCTTTTTGACATAATAATAATAGTTTATAATTGTCCTTTCCAGGTGCCGCCACCCACATGCTCATTTGTGGGGGCCCAATCATTCTGTGACCACTTGCAAGCCTGTGTCCACATGGACAGTTGCCCCCCTCTCCCCCGTTCTCCTTTCTGGGGGGGACCAAGTGGGGATAGCATTGTGGCAGGGTCCGGGACCACCTCCAAGGAAAAGGTTTGGCTTTTAAGGGAAGTCTCTGGTTCAAAGTGAATTCACTTGGTGGAAAGGGTAAATATAGCTTATGTTTGATACCGCAATGTATCAGCATTGAAATGTATTTAGTGAAATATTGAAATCTGTTTCCTTGATGTACCCACAGAAATGTAATAAACCCCCTGAAACTGACCGGAATCTCCCATGGTCGAAATGCATTGGGGCATTTTTATACATCAAATGGATATTTAGATAAAGATGATAGGGAACCATATATAAAACCATTGTTTTGTAAAAAGAAATCTTATAAATAATGCTGTTTCCTAAACCACGGTTGTTCGATTAGATGTACACCAGAGCTCATATTTTAAACTCTTGTACCTTTGATCACTTGGTTGATAATAAAATCATCAATTAATTTGTACTACTGCATCTGTTTCTTATTGCTGCTAAAAAGCCCCATGGGGAATCGTCCGAATCTCTCCAAAGAAACTCATTGATGTCAGTGGTCAGTAAGAGAAAGAAATGCCCTGATGTCAGTGGTCGGTAAGAGAAAGAAATGCCCCCATGTCAGTGGTCAGTAGGAGAAAGAAATGCCCCAAAGTCAGTGGTCAGTAGGAGAAAGAAATGCCCCAAAGTCAGTGGTCAGTAGGAGAAAGAAATGCTACTTTGTCATCGGTCAGAGAAAGAAATACCCCGATGTCAGTGGTCAGTAGGAGAAAGAAATGGCCTAATATAAATGTTTAGTAGGAGAAAGAAATGCCCCAATGTCAGTGGTCAGTAGGAGAAAGAAAGGCCCTGATGTCAATGATGGGTAGGATAAATAAATTCCCCAATGTCAGTAGTCAGTAGAATAAAGAAATGCCCCAATGTCAGTGGTCAGTAGGAGAAATAAATACCCAAATGTCAATGGTCAGTATAATGGTTGTCCATCCTTCCCCCTTGCCTTTCTACCCCCCTTCGACCTCTTTTATTCTGTTCTTCCTTATTTCTAGTTACATAACTACTCTATCCTCTAAACTCCCTTGGCCTGTTAAGGGCTGGAAGCACCACAATTACAATAACACATACTTAGTTGACACATATCAATGGTAATCCAAATTTTTAAACTAGGTTCACATTATTGCATTCCTGACAGGTAAGAGAAATGCGTTACTCTTTAGCAGATGCGCAGGGTGCTATTAAATTTGAATGGCACCCCCATCCATGGGCAAAATGCCTGCGTTTTTGCACACTCAAAATCGCATGGTGCTGAAAAAAGGGTCAGGAACTTAATTTTCCACGTTTCTGCAGGTAGGGCAGCCCATTGAAATTAATGGACTGCCCTACCTGCAGAACACAGCCACACAGCTGTGAACCAAGCCTGATATAGTAAAGATATTTTTGTGTCTCATATATACCGTATATACTCGAGTATAGGTCGACCCAAATATAAGCCGAGGCCCCTAATTTACCACAAAAAAACTGGGAAAACGTATTGACCTGTGTATAAGCCGAGGGTGAGAAATGCAGCAGCTACTGTAAGTGGAAAAGAGGGTCAACAATGCCCATCTGCATCTGCATACCTCCCTGTGTCCTGTGCATGCCTACCTGTGCAGATCTGCCTACCTCCCTGTGTCCTGTGTACCTCCCTGTGTCCATTGCAGCCTATCTGTGTCCTGTGCATGCCTCCGTGTGCCGTTCTGCAGCCTCTGTGTCCTTCTGCAGCCTCTGTGCCCTTCTGTAGCCTCTGTGCCCATCTTCAGTCTCTGTGCCCATCTTCAGCCTCTGTGCCCATCTGCAGTCTTGGTGCCCATCGCATTTGCACCGATCAGCGTGCAATAATTACATACGGCGGCCATAACAGTATTCAAAAGCCGCGCCTCCTCCTTGTCTGTGATAGGCGGAACACTCAATTTCCCAGCAGTCAATGTTCCACCTATCACGGACATCCGCTCATCCTAATATCACGAACGAGGATGAGAGGATGTCCGTGATAGGCGGAACACTGACTGCTGGGAAATTGATTGTTCTGCCTATCACAGACGAGGAGGCGCGGCTTTTGAACACTGGAATGGCCGCCGTCTGTCTGCATGACACACTGATCAGGTAGGCAGATGGTGGCAACTCGAGTATAAGCCGAGGGGGGTACTTTCAGCCCCCAAAAAAAGGCTGAAAATCTTGGCTAATACTCGAGTATATACGGTAGGTGCAACTCAAAAAATTAGAAAATCATCAAAAAGTAAATTTATTTCAGTATTTCAATTTTAAAAGTGAAACTCATATAATTTATATAGATGCGTTACACACAGAGTGATATATTTCAAGCATTTTATTCTTTTAATTTTGATAATTATGGCTTACAGCTAGTAAAAACCCCAAATTCAGTATCTCAGATTAGAAATGTACAAATTAGAATATTACATAAGACCAATAAAAAAAGGAATTTTTAATACAGAAATGTCGGCTTACTGAAAAGTATATCCATGTACAGTATAGTATGCACTCAATACTTGGTCGGGGCTCCTTTTGCATGAATTACTGCATCCATGCTGCGTGGTATGGAGGCGATCAGCCTGTGGCACTGCTGAGGTGTTATGGAAGTCCAGGTTGCTTTGATAGTGGCCTTGTTGGGTCTGGTGTCTCTCATCTTCCACTTGACAATACCCCACAGATTCTCTATGGGGTTTAGGTCAGGAGAGTTTGCTGATCAATCAAGCACAATAATACCATGATCATTAAACCAGGTATTGGTACTTTTGACAGTGTGGGCAGGTGCCAAGTCCTGCTGGAAAATAAAATCAGCATTTCTAAAGCTGGTCAGCAGATTGAAGCATGCAGTGCTCTAGAATTTCCTAGACTTTAGACTTGATAAAACCCAGTGGACCAACACCAGCAGATGACATGATCATCAAGGACTGTGTAACATTTTGCATTTCATTTGGAAATCAAGGTCCCAGAGTCTGGAGGAAAAGTGGAAAGGCACAGATTCCAAGTTGCATGAGGTGAAGTTTCCACAGTCAGTGATGATTTGGGGAGCCATGTCATCTGCTGGTGTGGGTCCACTGTGGTTTTAACCACTTCCAGGGACGTAGATAGGGGGGGGGTGGGGGTTGAACCCCCCCCCCCCAGAGTGTCAGTGCAGATTGCAGAAGAAGTAGCTATGTGTGCTCCAACTAGTGGCACCGGTCGCGTCGCCATAGCCGCACCCGGCACTGACTCACACACACTGTGTTGTGTGCTGCCTGAGCCTGGCATGCTATTACACTGCCCGACCACCGGGGCACACTGGCCCGGGCTATTAGGCTCTAGTTTTCTCCTGCAATCTATCCGCAGTCTCTGGTTATCTCCTGTAATCTATCCGCAGTCTCTGAATATCTCCTGTAATCCATCCGCAGTCTCTGGTTATTGCCTGTAATCTATCCGCAGTCTCTGGTTATCTCCTGTAATCCATCCGCATTCTCTGATTATCTGTGCATTTGGCTTGTGGCTGCGGCAACTGTGACATCAATGGGAAAGTTTAACGGGGACGCCGCCTGTTAAACCTGACACGTCAGGTTGCGGCACCGTGAAGCCAAACATCGATGTCACGACAATGTGTAGTCAATGATGCAGCTGCTATATGCATTTAGAGGTAGGTGGTAAAGGGGTGGCTCTGTATAATCATCCTCTTTGAGTCTCCGTTCACATAGACTACGGCTTTGAAATCGTGCAACTTCATCAGAAATCGCACAATTAAAATTTCAGGTGTGGCTTGGAAGACATCAGTGCGGCATCATGTACAGATGTCTATGCAAGTCGCATCTGAAATCAGAACTACTTTTTCAGATCGGTCCAGCATTTGAACATGGCCATTGCCAGCAATAGGGTGCGACTTGTCATGCGATTTGACAGGTCAACAAGTTGCTCCAATGTGAATGGGGGTTTATGTCATTCTTATAGGCAATCTGGTCATGCCCACTACTCTCCTGGCATGCTTAATAGAACTTTGTCACACTGCTGTAATCTCTAGCTGCTAATCAGTGAACAGTAATAATGTGCAGTAACCTCTAGTAACCAATCAGTGAGCAGTAATGATGTGTAGTAACCCCTAGCAACCACTCATCAAGCAGAAATGATGAGCAGTAACCACTAGCAACCAACCAGTGAGCAGTAATAATGTGCAGTAACCTCTAGCAACCAATCAGTAAGCAGTAATGATGTGTAGTATCCTCTAGCAACCACTCAGCAAGCAGAAATTAGGAGCTGTAACCTCTAGCAACTAATCAGTGAGCTGTAACATGTGCTGTAGCCTCTGGCAACCAATCAACAAGCAGAAATTATTTTATGTAATCGCTAGCAAATAATCAGTGAGCCCTAATGTGTGCTGTAACCTCTGACAACCATTTACAAACAATGACATTTCATTTTAAAGAGGGCCCTGGCTCTCACTGCTCCACCTCCACACCTCGGTGCCTCCAGGATCCTTTATATAAGATCATGTCTTCTTGACTGGCTGCAGCCACCAGGACAGAAGGCAGCACCAAGCAGAGTGGGAGTGGCCGGCACCTACCCGCCCACCAATCCTCTCTATTTCCATTGGTTCCACCTCCTTGCAGTGCCCCTTCCCACCTTTGACGGCCACTTGGGCGATGAGCTGGATCCTCAAGGGTGCTGTTAGCCACCAGCCTGCCACGTGGACATGGATGTGGATGATCTTCTGAAGTGCTGCTGGCTGCTGCTCTCCATTGACCCACCCAGTCCATCCTGGGTCACTAGGTGTGTCTCTCTTTCCCTTGTGTCCTCCTTAGCCAGGCTAGCTTAGAACTGCAGTGCAGCAGAACTTATTCCTGTCATTCTACTGGTATCTGAGATTGAGGCGCTGAACTGAGTCTTCCATAATTGCCGTTAATCATAATTATAATTAGCCTGTTAGGCGCATATTGAGATTGTGGGCAGAATATTGCTGTGATTTTGCCCACCACAGCGCCCGATTCCAAATCACACTGCAATGCTGGCAAAACGCAGCCCATGTGTTTGTGGTCCATTAATTTTTACTGGCACCACAATGTGGTGTCTTTTTGCTGGGATTGTTGAGCGATTTATCGCACAACAAACCTACCTCTCCAATTCTTTTCAATTACCCTCTCAATATGTAAATAAAGTTCTGAAATAACTGTTTAGGCACTTGGAGTATCTTGGCGCATGGTGGGAGTGGCGGTGGTAGTTTGGGGAGGGCCCATGTCAACTTTTGCATCAGGTCCCACAAGCTTCAAGCTACGCCTCTGGGTACAGCTCAATATTGGGGGGCAGCATTGGTCTCTTTGATGTATTTGAAAGGCTTGAGCCCTTCAAAGGTGTGTAGGGAGTAAATTATTATTATTATACAGTATTTATATAGCGCCAACGGTTTGCGCAGTGCTTTACACAAAATATGGCTGAACCCCTTCTGAAGCCACAACTGAAATCCATTAACAAATATAAAGGTGCCTGCTTCCCTGTGATAAACAATGAAGCTGCCTTCCTTATAGTAAAATACTATTAAACAGTGAAACCAAAAAGGAATCGGCGTTATTTCAACCTCAACATAAATCAGCTACAAAAAAGTCCATTAATAAAAGTCCATAGATTAACCGCGGTAATCCCAGACCATGAAAATGAGTGGTAAATTCTCACATTGGTGGTGGCAATTGGTGTTTTGTTGGAAGTTCACCTTTCAGACATAAGATGATCACATTTTCATGGTGTGCGATTACCAGTTCATCTATGGACTTTGTTTATGGACTTTTTTGTTGACTTTGGTTGAAATAGCACCAATTCCTTTTGGTTTCACTGCTGAAATCCAGGCGGTGAAAAGAGTAAAATTCCCAGAATATGACCAGAATATACAAGGAAATACAAGGTGTGCCATATTAGAAAATGGCAAAAAAAAAAAAAAAAGTTTCTGCTTTACAGACCACTGGTTGCAGCAGAGGAAACAGGGGAGTCAGTTTCTCAAAATTAGGCAACAGGAACAGCGGAAGAGCTGAGTGTTTACTCTCTTCGGTATCTTTTATTGATAAATTTTCAGTTATCACTTCGCCTACTTCTGTGATGCCCCCAGCTACCACTTCACTTTAGAATGAGTGTGTTAAAGTTTGTTTTTTTTTATTTTTTTTTCTTCCAGATCCAGCTCTCCAAGCCCTAGATGCCATTGTTGCTGCTATGCAGTGATTGGGAATGGGCTGACACTGCTGAATCCAATCTTAGGTGACTCAAATAAAGCCGCGTACACACGCTTAGATTTTCGGATGACCGAACGTACATTTTTTTTGTAGCATGCTAGTCTCATGTCGAAAGTGAAGAGGTTACTCACAATACAAAAACTTTCGTATGACAGAATACAAAGTCAGAAGTGACATAATGTGTTGAATAGTTTTGTATGTATTCTTTCATTTCTGAGAATGCGTAGTCTTACTCACAATTTTTTTCGTAAGAAAACCATACTAATGAAACAAAAATCATTTGTTGCGTTCACATCCGACAAAAATGTTATTGTCTGCACGTCTAGCTTTTGTCTGCCAAAAAAGCTATATCGGCCGTCGAAAGCACCGTACTAACGATCCGAAAATCGGCAGACAGCTCTTTGTACAAATTTTTCCATCTGATTTTCGTATCGTGTGTACGGGCCTTTAGGTATAGGGGATTAATTTATTGGTCCATTGTGAAGCACGTCATGAACAGCCAACACCATCAGCTAGTTCTCCCACATACAGTACGGTGTAGGTGTGAAGAAATGGTGTAAAGTAAAAATGCTTTCAAAAATATATATTTTAATTTTATCAATTTACGATATACAAAGTGAATGAAGAGAAAAGTCTAAATCAATATTTGGTGTGACTACCCTTTGGCTTCAAACCAGCATCAATTCTTACACTTACACAAAGTCAGGGATTTGTAGGATTAGAATCAGGTGTATGATTAACCAATTATACCAAGCAGGTGCTAATGTCCATCAATTTTAAATGTAGGTTGAAACACAGCCATTAACTGAAATAGGAACAGCTGGGCAGGAGGCTTAAAACTAGGTGAGTAACAGCCAAACTCTGCTACTAAGGCTCGGTTCACACTACTGCGACTTGGGATCCGACTTGTCAGACCTCAAGTCGCCCCAAGTCGCTTGACATTAGGAATTACATTATAATCAATGAGAGCCATCTTAATGTATACTACTGAAGTCGCTCCGACTTCAGAAAAGGTTCCTGTACTACTTCAAGGTGACTTGTACCCATAGAATTCAATGGAAGTCGCCTCCAAGTCGGATCTCCATCTATATTGAAGCGACTTTACAAGAAAATAAATTTGTTTACTCAGGCAAACCCCACCCTCCCAGAGAGCTGATTATTCTGTGATTGGCCACAGCCAAAGTCGCTTGGCCTGGGGGCGACTTGAAGTTGTGTTGTAAATAACTCAAAGTCACGTTGAAGTTGCGTTGAAGTTGCTTCCAAGTTGCCTTGCTAAGTCGCGCTGTAAGTCGTGTTGCCCCAGTGTGAACCGGCACTTAGGGGAGGTTGTGGAAGACAATGTCACAGGTCATACACCATGGCATGACTGAACACACAAGGTAGTTTTATACTGCATCAGCAAGGTTTCTTCCAGGCAAAGATTTAAAAGCAGGCTAAGGTTTCAAGATGTGCTGTTCAAGCTCTTTAAAGAAGTACAACAAAACGGGCCAGGTTGAGGACTGTAGAAGCAGTGGTCGGCCAAGAAGAATTAATACAGCAGATATAAGACATATCATGCTTACTTCCCTTCGACATCTAAAGATGTCCATCAGTGGGACCCAGAAACATGTGAGACCCAGGTAAACCCATCTTTTTGGCCAGAGGAGTCTGACAAGAAATGGTCTTTATGGAAGAATTGCGGCCAAAATGCAATACCTCCAACATGGAAGCATAGCTAAGTAACTCAACTATGCATGAAAACATAGGTACTGGATGCATAAAAATGGCAGCAGGTGCTCTGGACTGAGGAGTCAAAATTTGAAATATTTGGTTGTAGCAGGAGGCAGTTTGTTCGCCAGAGGGCAGGACAGTGGTACAATAATGAATCTCTGCAGGCAACAGTGAAGCATGTGGAGGTTCCTTGCAAGTTTTGGGCTGCATTTCTGAAAACGGAGTGGGAGATTTGGTCAGGATTAATGGTGTTGTCAATGCTGAGAAATATAGGCAGATACTTATCTACCATGCCATACCATCATGGGGGAGTGTGATTGGCCCCAAATATATTCTGCGGCAGGACAACGACCCCAAACATACAGCCTATGTCATTAAGAACTATCTTCAGCGTAAAGAAGAATGAGTAGTCCTGGAAGTAATGGTTTGGCTGGGATTACATGAAGAAACAGAAGAATCTGAGGTAGCCTACATCCACAGGAGATCTGTGGTTAATCCTCCAAGATGTTTGGAACAACCTACCTGCCGAAAAAATACAAAAACTATGTGTATCTAAAAAAATTGCTGTTTTTTACGGCAAAGGCTGGTCACACAAAATAATGATTTGATTTGGATATCTTAGCTTCTGTTCATTTACTTTCCATTTTTTCCAGGCTCTGCGCTGATTGATTACAGGAGAGAGGCCGATTGTCTCTGCTGTACTTTCATCTGTCAATGCGAGTAGAGAAAAGCCGATACACGGCTTTTCCTGTTTACACTGATCAGCTGTGATTGGCTGATCATGGCTGACACAGCTGATCATGTGGTAAAGAGGCTACATCATGGGCTCTTTACCTCGATGAGAAATGCGGTGTGTCAGACTGACACACCACTGGTCGCGGCGATGCGTGCCCCCGCGGGCATGGGATCGTGGCTTATCCTGCTGGACATCATATGACACCCAGTCATGATACCAGAACCACTTTCCCTCCGTCATTTTGCTATATGGCAGGCAGAGTTAATGATGGATAAGAAGTTTATTGCTTAAACTAACAACTGAAGCTGTTTGATGCAAATCTTTACAGCAGAAGAGTATTAGTTTAGATTAGTGGTCTCCAAACTGCTTGCCCTTATCCGGCCCTTGGGACACTTTTTCTCAAGCTGACACCAATGACGGGCATTATTTCTTCCACTGACACCAATGATGGGGCACTATTTCTTTCACTAATACCAATGATGGGGCACTATTCCTCCCACTGACACCAATGATGGGGCACTATTCCTGCCATTATTAACCAATGATGGGGCACTATTCCTCCCACTGACACCAATGACGGGGCATTATTCCTTCCACTGACACCAATGATGGGGCACTATTTCTTCTACTAATACCAATGATGGGGCACTATTCCTCCCACTGACAACAATGATAGGTCATTATTCCTTCCACTGACACCAATGATGGGGCACTATTTCTTCTACTAATACCAATGATGGGGCACTATTCCTCCCACTGACAACAATGATAGGTCATTATTCCTTCCACTGACACCAATGATGGGGCACTATTTCTTCTACTAATACCAATGATTGGGCACTATTCCTTCCACTGACATCATTAATAGGACACTATTCCTTTTTTTTTTTTTATTACATTTCCTAACAGACAAACAAAACAAAAAACACAAGACATCATACACACTGAACCAAAAATATAATAATACAATTTCAAAATCCAATACATCAATCATTAATCCAAAAGGAAAAAAAAAAAGAAAGAAGAAGAGCAAAAGATTTTTAAAGTAAACATTAGTTCCTTCTTTTCTCAATGACCCCAAACATTTCTCATATGGGAGCACACCTATTATAAACAATGGCCCCCATGGGCATTCAATGCTGTATATGGTTTGTCCAGCCACTTTGCCCACACTCGCTCAGACAATGTGGGAAGAATAGTCTCTACCAGGCCCAGTAGACACACAGACATCGAAATGGGTAAGGGAACAGAAGTGATGGCGTTCAATAGGACACTATTCCACAGTGCGGCCCCCCCCTCCTGAAGTCTGAAGGACTGTAAACTAGCCCTTTGTTTGGAAAGTTTGGAGACCCCTGGTTTCGATTTTTACATTTAGATTAGATTCTTTATTATCAATAACAATTCAATTCATTTTATTTAAAAAAAAAATTGTTATTGGTCAGATGTAAATACAGCTCCGCAGACAGTCCAATGTAGCATTATACAGAATGATATGCACCAGTTGCAATTACATCAGAGAGTCCAACTTTACATCACGAGGTAGCTCACAGACAGTTAAACCTTTTGAAGAAATATTAGAGTTGTCGATAGAACTGTAAGGAAGAGGTTAAGATACTGCATAACATCATCAGTTTCAAATTCCTAGGCCCCAATTGCCCTGCAACCAACACGCTTTATAAAACTCAAGCTGGCCATACATGGATCGAAATTCAGCTGGTTCAGTGGGGACCAGATGAATTCCGACCCACTTGAGGCCACTGCAGTTAAACAGAGGTCAATCTACTGAAAAAAGCTGCTCAATCAGCACTGCAGGCAAAAGGGCTGCAGCACTGATCTGTGTATTCTGATGATGTGGGGGGGGGGGGGTGTCCCTTCGCTGTTAGGCTGCAACAGCACAGGTGGGAGGATTCCCCCATCTACCTTGAATGTGGGGATGTGGGAATCGGCTGCAGAGAGGTCCGACCCAAGTGGGGACAGGGTACCTGTCAAAAACAGATACCCGCTCCCCCCGAAAGTTGTCAAATATACCACCGGAGGGGGGGGGGGGGGGAATCGGAAGTTACATTTTTGGGTAGAACTCTGTTTTAACTCCTCAATAACACATTGGGGTTTACTTACAAAAGGCAAATCCACTTTGCACTACAAGTGCACTTGGAAGTTCAGTCACTGTAGATCTGAGGGGGACATGCAAGGGAAATAAAAAAACAGCATTTTTGCTTGTACATGATTGGATGATAAAATCAGCAGAGCTTCCCCTCATTTCACATCTTCCCCTCAGATCTACAACAGCTGCACTTCCAAGTGCACTTGCAGTGCAAAGTGGATTTGCCTTTAGTAAATCAACCCCATTGCATACCTAGTACTATACCTCACTGGAAGGTGAGGTCAGAGCCCAGAGTTGAACTGAAATAAATAGCAATTATATATGATACACAGTATCATTGGCACATGAATTAGCATTTTTTTAGGTTCCAGGGCTCAACCAGAAGTTTCTGCACACACCCCGGGCGCGCCCCTCCTGTTATGTATCCCAGGCTCCGCTTGTCTGTCTGCAGGCCTGGGACTGGCACAGCGGGTGCCGATGGGTAAAGAAGCGATAAGGGGAGGGGTTTGCATAAGGGAGGAGAGCTTCCGCTCTCTTCCCCTTCTAGTTGTTGTCCTGGAAGTAATTTCCGGGTCCACATTGACAGTTTCCCCTGCATGTCTCATTAATCACTTGCCGACCGCTGACGGCATATATACGGCGGCAGAATGGCATGGCTGGGCAAAGTAAAGTATCCTTACGTTACTTTGAATTTCCCGCCACGGGTGCGCGCCTGCCGCGAGTGCACGCCTGCTGCGAGCTCCGTGACCGTGCCCGCGGGACACGCAGACTCGATCGCCGCGGGGATACCCGCGATCGTGTCACAAAGCTCAAGAACGGGGAGATGCCGATGTAAACAGCATCTCCCCGTTCTCCCTAATGACATTACATTGATAGTCTGCTCCCTGTCATCGGGAGCAGCGATCAGTGTAACGTCATACACAGCCCATCCCCCAAACAGTTAGAAACACGCCCCTAGGACACACTTAACCCCTCCCCGCCCACTAGTGGTTAACCCCTTCAGTGCCAGTGACATTTTTACAGTAATCAATGCAACTTATATAGCATTGATTGCTGTATTAATGCCAATGGTCCCAAAATGTGTCAAAAATGTCTGATGTGTCCGCCATAATGTCGCAGTCACGATAAAAATCACTGATCGCTGCCATTACTAGTAAAAAAAAAAAAATTATTAATAAAAATGCCATAAAAACTATCCCCTATTTTGTAAACGCTATAACTTTTGCGCAAACCAATAAACGCTTATTGTGATTTTTCTTTACCAAAAATATGGCGAAGAGTACTGAGGAAAAAAAATGTTTTTTTATATATTTTTGGGGATATTTATTATAGCAAAATGTTAAAAATAATGTGTTTTTTTCAAAATTGTCGCTATGCTTTTGTTTATAGCACCAAATTGAAAACCGCAGAGGTGATCAAATACCACCAAAAGAAAGCTCTATTTGTGGGGAAAAAGAAAGGACATCAATTTTGTTTGGAAACCACGTTGCAGGACCGCGCAATTGTCAGTTAAAGCGGCGCAGTGCCGAATCGCAAAAAGTGCTCTGGTCAGGAAGGGGGTAAATCCTTCTGGGGCTGAAGTGGTTAATAAGAGAATCTGTCACCAAGAAAAAAAAAAAACATTACATAGGGGATTTTTTGCCCCCAATGTGATGGTAAAAAAAAAGTTAATAAAAATGAAAAAAAAAAAGAAGTACACCAAGCACATAAATCCCCCCACCACCCCAAACAAACATAAATGCACATGGCGGGGCGCCTACACCTGAAAACGTTGATTGCGATACACATCACATATCACCGTGCACGAGAACTGGAATGAGAACCGGAATGAGAACAATAATTCTAGCACCAGACCTCCTACATAACGCTAAACTGATGACCTATAGGGGGCTGTTAAAGCGTCACCTATGGAAAATATAAATATAGGGTACTGACATGTTTAAAGTTTGACATGTTGGGTACCCATTTACTTGGCTTTAATATTTTACCCCAAAAAATTTGTAATATTTTGTGCCCCCTAAAATGAACTTTTAATGTGTCTTTCTTTACTGAAATTTTGCGTTTCCTAAACCCCTGCAGTAATATCGTGTGACATAAAAAATTGCAACTATCGCAATTTTTTTCTGAAGGGTATCCGCTTTCAGAAAATACATGTTTTATGTAATCTTCAGGCCTAAAATTATTTTTTTAACCACTTTAACCACTTCAGCCCCGGAAGATTTGGATGCTCAATGACCAGGTAATTTTTTTGCGATACGGTACTGCGTTGCTTTAACTGCCAATTGCGCGGTTGTGCAAACAAAATTGACGTCCTTTTTTCCTCACAAATAGAGCTTTCTTTTGGTGGTATTTGATCATCTCTGTGGTCGATATGTAGTCTTCTACATATTTTGGTAATAAAAATGGCAATAAGCGGGGGCGTGTCCAAGATGGCGATGGTGTAGGACGCTTAGTTGAGGAGCTCTGCTGCTATCGGGGCGATTTATCCTGTTTATAACACCCTGGGACCTGCTAAGACCCTGCCAACATCCCCCGACTCTGCCGAGGCGAGGCATGAGACGTACCGGCAACAAACAGAAGGCTCAGAAGCAGGGAACCGCGCTTAAGGCTCTCAGCCCTCCCGGAGGTGCGTCGCAGCGCGTGTTAGCCTCTCACAACATGGCGTCTCAGACAGACGCATCGGAGCCGGCTCTCCTCGAGCAAAGCAACTTTGCGGCCCTGATGCAAGCTACCACGGGATGTCAAGCCTCCCTTTCAACCCTCACCACCAAGATAGACACAGTGCAAGCTGAGGTGGGCTTAATCCGCCAGGATTTTGAGAAGATCCGGCAGAGGGTGTCTGGGACTGAGCACAGGATCAGCGGCGTGGAAGATGTGACCCGAGACCATTCAGCAACGCTCCACACTCTGCAGGTGAGAGTACGCTCCCTGGAATCGAGAGCCGAGGACGCGGAGAACCGCAACCGCAGGAACAATTTGCGGGTCATAGGCCTTCCGGAGGGCCTGGAGGGAGCTGACCCAGTTACATTCACGGAGCGGCTGCTCCGCACACTGTTCCCACAGGCTGCCTTCTCATCCTTTTTCGCGGTCGAGAGGGCCCATAGGATGCCAGCAACGCGGGGCCCCCCCGGCTCTCCACCACGCACGTTTATATTTAAAGTGCTTAACTTCAGGGACCGCGACTTGATCTTAAGAGAGGCGAGGAAGATGCAGGAGGTGAGACACGAGGCTGCAAAGTTGATGTTCTTTCCGGATTTCTCGGTCGACACTCAGAGGCTTCGGAAGTCGTTCGATGAAGTGAAGAGGGCCCTCCGGGCGAAGGCCATTAAATATAGCATGATGTTCCCGGCGCGCCTACGGGTGCAAGATGGTGAATCTACTAGATTCTTTACTTCCCCAAAGGAGGCCTCCCAATGGCTGAACACCCTGCAACCTCGCTAACCACTTGCTTCCCACATCAAGAGTTCGGCTGTGGTTTCCCCTGGGGCCGTAAGTACTGCTCCCTATCCATACTTACTGACTGATTTGCCTAAGGCATGTCTGTTACATTCCTGGATGTGACTGGGAACTGTCGCCGGCTAAACTTCTGCAGGCAATGGCGGTGCACCCCCGGGGTATGACGTGCCCTGTAATGGATACTGTTCCCGGTCTCCCCATGAACGCGGATCGTGATCCTGTCGCTGACCGTAGAACCTACCCACTGTGTTTCCTGCTGTGCACTGCAGGCCCCAGTGACTCAATCAGCCAGTATCCCTGCTTCTGTATACCTCCTTTTTTTTTTTCCTTTTTTTTTTTGGTGTTTTTCATTTTTTGAGTTGACAAGTTCTAGAATTTGTTTGAAGGAATGTATTGTACTAGTAAGTATATATGGCATTACAGTAGACATGTGCCTTAATCTGAGTGGGGGGGTGGGGCGGGAGACCCTTGGAGGGGAGGTGGCTCCGGGAGAGGAAGCTCTGCTTTGGGACCAGTCTCCTTGCTGTATAAATAACTTGTGCTTCCACTTATGGCCCCTTTAAGAATTATTTCATGGAACGTCCGGGGACTTAATTCCCGGATTAAAAGATCCTTGGTATTCAGATTCCTTAAAGACCATAGACCTGATGTATGCATACTACAAGAGACCCACTTAATGGGGGGCAGGATCCTGAGTCTTAAAAAAGCATGGGTGGGTCACCATTACCATGCCACTTACTCCTCCTATGCTAGGGGAGTGAGCGTCCTGGTCCACAAATCCCTTTCATTCAAACTTTTAGACCTGTGTCTAGATCCGGGGGGGGGGCGTTTTGTCGTTGTACATGCTGTAATTGCGAATGTGCCCATGGCTGTGGTGGGAATCTACATCCCCCCGCCGGCATCCCTGGCTATTCTGCAAACAATAAACAAGTGCTTGGCTGGTATGTCAGTGGTCGACGTGCTTCTGGCGGGCGACTTTAATATGCCTCCTTCCCCTGCTATAGATAGGATGAAGCCCGGGGGAGCCGCGGATTCCCCGCTCTCCCGATGGGCCTCTAACTTCAGCCTCACAGATGTGTGGCGCTGGAAGTATCCACACCAAAGGCAATATACCTGTCAATCGGCATCTTATCCGACCATGTCCAGAATAGATTTGGTTTATGCCAGTGGCTCACTCCTTACCAAGGTACAGGAGGTGTCCATCTTGGCTCGGGGTATCTCAGACCACTCACCTGTCATGGTAACTCTCAATGTTTGTCCTGCTCCCACCGACTGTCTGTGGCACCTGTCACGTTACTGGATCTCTGTCGATAGGATAGCTCTCCCTGCTGAGGAAGAAGTCGCTAGATATTGGGCCCTGAACCCCCCGGCCACGGACCGAGCTTCCAGCTGGGACGCCTTTAAAGCCCATGCCCGGGGTTATTACCAACAAAAAATAGGCCAGGTTAGGAGGCAGTCCGGGATGGAATTGACTCAGGCGGAACAGAGGGCCACTGATTGTGAGCAACAGTTTGTTCGCAATGGGGACGAGACTTCACGCAGAGATCTGCAATGCGCTCTGCGGGAGGTCCTGCTGCTTAGGACAACCTCAGCCAAAAAATCTCTACTCTATCAGTCACAGAGGATTTTTGAACAGGGCGAGCGGACGGGCCGACTCCTGGCTTGGCTTTCCAAAGAACAATCTGCCCAGACGGGTATAGCCAATATTAGGAACGCGGAGGGGGATTTGGTCTCCCGCCCTGGAGATATTAATGCTTGTTTTGCCTCCTTCTATGAGAAGTTATATTCCTCCAGGGTGGAATACACCGCAGCCGAACTTCATACCTATTTGGAGGGAGTTCATCTCCCGGTTCTGTCTAATGAGGCGCGTGGGAGTCTGGAGGCTCCGCTCACCCTTAAAGAAATCCAACTGGCAATAAAATCTATGCAGGCAGGGAAGGCCCCTGGGGATGATGGGTTCCCAGTAGAATTCTACCAGGCACATGGCGAGGCTCTCGCTTGCAGACTATTGGAGGTGTTGTCGGCATCGATGGAGTCCTCCTCTCTTCCTCCCTCGATGTCAGCGGCAGTGATAGTGGTGATTCCCAAGCCTGGTAAGGACCCTGAGCTATGCTCCTCATATAGGCCTATTTCTCTACTGAATGTAGATGCAAAGATTCTAGCCAAACTTTTAGCCATCCGCCTTGGAAAGGTCATCCTCTCATTGGTCCATGGGGACCAGACTGGGTTTATGCCAGGGAAGGGCACAGACATCAACTTGAAGAGGCTATATACAGTAATAACGGGGCTGCCTGTCGGGGGGGGGAGCCGAGGTGCTTGCCTCGCTGGACGCGGAGAAGGCCTTTGACTCGGTGGAGTGGGAATACCTGTGGCTGGTCCTTCAAAAATTTGGATTTGGTCCTAATTTTATTTCCTGGATACGGATGCTTTATGCTGCGCCTACTGCCAGGGTTAGAACTAATGGTTCATTGTCGGCCCCCTTCCCACTCCACCGAGGCACCAGGCAGGGATGCCCTCTCTCCCCGGCTCTCTTTGCGCTGGCAGTCGAGCCGCTGGCGGAGCTTCTCAGAACCTCGAAGGAGGTTCGTGGTATTTCGTTTCCCCCCCTGGTAGAGAAGGTCTCCTTTTATGCGGATGATATGCTGCTGTACCTGCACGACGCGCATGATTCCCTCCAGGCAGCTTTAGCCACTATTGATCGGTTTGGGTTCTTCTCAGGGGTACGGGTAAATTGGGAGAAGTCGCTACTGTTTGCGTTATCTGAAGGGAGCCAGCTGCGGGAGATGCACACTCCGTTGCAGCTGGTATCCCGCTTCAAGTATCTGGGTATACAGGTCCGAAGAGACCCTAAATACTATTTGGAGGACAATGTCTACCCAGTGCTTAACCAATTTAAGGAAAAAAGTATGATATGGAAGAATCTCCCCCTTACCCCGGTTGGAAGAGTAAATCTTATAAAAATGAGCTTCCTCACAAAATTTTTATACGTCTTTCGCCATGCCCCGGTCCCCATCCCGGCATATTTCTTTAACAAACTAGACCAGATTATCACCTCGTTCCTATGGGCGGGTTTGGTTCCTCGGGTGGCTAAATCCAAATTACAACTCTCATTGACCGAGGGAGGTCTGTCTTTGCCTAACTTCCGGAAATATTATTGGGCCGCGCAGCTGGTCACGGTGCGGTGGTGGCTCACCGAGGACATGTCCAACCCGGCAGTGAATTTGGAGGCAGCTATTCTGGGCTCCCATTCTGAACTCAGCGCTCTGGTGTACCGTGGGACCTAGGTGCAGACCCCAGGTGACCACTCCCATGAAAACGACACTTCTAGCCTGGCAACAGGTGTCTCGATTGGTGGGCGAGCCGGGGGCCGTATCCCCACATACTCCACTATGGGGCAACCCATCCTTACCTCATGTCCATTCCATACCCGACCCTCAGGTATGGGCCAGGTTTCATGTCACTATTCTGAAACATATAGTAACAGGGGGAAGTATTCTCCCCCTGACGGAGTTGAGGCGAGACTTTGGTCTCCCACCCTGGATGTACTTTAGGTACTTGCAGCTTAGGCATGCTATGAAGGCCCAGTTTCCGGAGGGTGTGGTCCTTGCTGTACACTCGGTCGAGTCCCTCCTGAGGGCTGAGGAGATTGATCGTACCCTGTTGTCTATCTATCTCAGACTCACGTGTAAAACGGTGGATAGTACCACTCGGTTATTTGAGAAGTGGCAGGGGGATATACCCGCCCTCACGGAGGAGGACTGGAGTGAGGGCTTGCAGCAATGTATTCCACTCATGGTGTCTGCTAGGGACCGATTCACTCAGCTAAAGTTCTTGCACAGAGTGTACTACACTCCTGATAGATTAGCTAAAATATATCCGGGAGTATCGGACACTTGCCCCAGGTGCGGACAGTCGGTAGGAACATTCATGCATATGGTGTGGGATAGTCCCCTGGTTCAGACCTTTTGGAGGGAGGTGGTGGCTGACGTGAACGCGGTGGCGGGTCTCTCTTTAGACAGGGATCCCCTGGTATTTCTTCTGGGCATTACTGACAACCTGACTACCACCAAGCACAAGGGCCTGTTCGTCTTCTATGCAGCCTTTTATGCCAGAAAGACGATACTAGCAAAATGGAAGCTTTCGGACCCTCCTCAGAGCTCGGCATGGAAGGCAATGGTTAATGCAGTTCTGCCCCTGTACAAACTTACATACATGGGTCGTAACTGCCCACAGAAATTTAACAAGATATGGGATGCGTGGGTGCAGGCCAGGAGCCTCACAGTATGAACTACTCAGCTGTGTAGTGGCTGAATGACCCAGAAATAGGGGTGGATGGGATGGGCAGAGCTCCTCCGGTGGTGTACCTGTTGGAGGCCCCGTCATGCCGGGTCCCACTGACATGATGTTTTCCCAGAAATGCTCCCCTATTGGTTAATACACCTCCTAATGATTCCAGGTAGTAGCTGGTAGAACGGGCGACTGGGATGGTCTCTTCCTGTTTCCTTATGGCGGGGGGTCTGAAGGGGTGGAGGGATAGTGGAAGTATCAAGACATATTCACAACATATGTGGATTAACTGTTATGTTTAATGGATGCTCTCAACTATTTGGTCATATTTATAATGTTGCCAAGTTTACCCTTGTAACATGTGTGTGCTATTTTCAAGTGTAATGTCTCTGTAAATTTCAATAAACATTCCTTCTGTTAAAAAAAAAAAATAAAAAAATAAAAAAAATCGCAATAAGCGTATATTATTATTATTATACAGGATTTATATAACGCCAGCAGTTTGCGCAGCGCTTTACAACATCAGGGGAGACAGTACAATTACAATACAATACAGGAGGGATCAGAGGGCCCTGCTCGTTAAAGCTTACAATCTAGAAGGGGAGGTCAAGTGGAAACAAAAAGGTAATAACTGTGGGGGATGATCAGATGGAAAAAATGAAAATACAGTTGTTAGGTGTGGGTAGGATAGGCTTCCCTGAAGAGGAGAGTTTTCAGGGATCGTCTAAAAGCTAATAGAGTAGGAGCTAGACGGACCGATTGGGGTAAGGAGTTCCATAGGCTTGGAGAGGCTCTGGAAAAGTCCTGGAGACGAGCCTGGGAGGAAGCGATGAGAGAGCTAGAGAGCAGGAGGTCTTGAGAAGAACGAAGAGAATGATTAGGTTGGTATTTTGAGACTAGGTCAGTGATGTAGCTGAGGGCAGACTTGTGGATTGCTTTGTAGGTGGTGGTTAGTATTTTAAATTTAATTTGTTGGGTGAGCGGAAGCCAGTGGAGGGATTGACAGAGAGGAGTAGCAGAGACAGAGCGGTTGGTAAGGTGGACGAGTCTGACAGCAGCATTGATGATGGACTGAAGGGGGGTTAGAGTATGCAGAGGTATGCCAATGAGGAGGGAGTTGCAGTAATCAAGGCGGGAGATGACCAGGGAGTGAATCAAGAGCTTTGTTGCGTCATTGGTTAGAAAGGAGCATATTTTGGAGATGTTTCGAAAGGTTGAGGCGGCAAGATTTGGACAGTGATTGGACATGGAGCTTAAAGGAGAGTTCAGAGTCCAGGACTACTCCTAGTACCTTGGCATGTGGGGATGGGCTGATAGTTGTGCCATCAATTTTGACCGAGAGATCAGGGGAAGAGGCAAGTGAGGGAGGAAAAATTATAAGCTCGGTTTTGGATAGATTAAGTTTGAGGAAGTGGTGTGACATCCAGACTGATATACTGGTATATTGATTGGTTTGCGCCAAAGTTATAGCATCTACAAAATAGGGAAAGATTTAAATGGCATTTTTTATTATTATTCTTTTTTTTTTTTTTACTAGTGGCGATCAACGATTTTTAAATCGGACTGCGACATTATGGCGGACAGATCGGACACTTTTGACACATTTTTGGGACCACTGACAAATTATACAGCGATCAGTGCTATAAAAACTGTGTAAATGTCACTGGTAGGTAAGGGGTTAACAATAGGGGGTGTTCAAGGGGGTTAACCATGTTCCCTAGTGTGTGTTCTAACTGTAGGGGGATGGGAGTGACTGGAGGAAATGACAGATCGTGGTTCCTAGCTAGTGGAACTTACGATTTGCCTCTCCTCACAGAACAGGGATTTGGGTGTTTACACACACACACACACACACACGTCCCTGTTCTGCTTCTCGTGCCCATGATCATGCCTCCGCAGTGCAGCAAGTGCGCACCCGCTATCCCCCTTAAAGGGACCAACGTAAAGCCACGACAGTTCCCGGGATCGTGCCGACCTGCCACAGTATAATGACGGCGGCTGGTCGGCAAATGGTTAAGCATTTGCAAAAAAAAAAAAAAAATGCCTCTGGCTGCGAAAGGGCTAAAATATAAAGTTCACCTTCGGGGACATGTTCAATCCGTGAAAGAAAACTGGCTCCTAACTTTAGCTGGCTCCTAAATTCAAGGCAAATTTGTCAAGCCCTGTTAGGGTCCTACTTCATGGTTACTGAGGATTGTTCTGGAAATTGTATAGATCGGCAACTCCAATCCTCATATTAATTATTGACTCAGTATCTTATCTATAACTGTTCTGTTTATTCAGCGCAATTGAACGTTTTTTTTTTTTTTATACACATGATTACGTAGGTATCACATTATGACTGCATTTTTCTGTTAACAAGGGGTGATACATAGGCTGGCTAATTTCTAATCAGGACTTAAAATAATGCAACACTTAATTAAAACATTTTTAGTACCATGTGCACAATGAGAGCAGTGTTCAATACAAAATAGAATTCAGTTATAAACAGAATGTACAATTTATTTTACAGGATCATTAAATAGTTTATCCAAAAACATTTCAGAAGTGTTAAGGGAACAGAGCTAGCTCTTCTCATGGCCATGGCAAAAGACTGCTTCTAAAGGATTCTATGTTATTTACTACCACAACCTCTTTATTATACTGAAAATCACTGTTCCACTCCGTTTGGCTTGTGTATGCGGTGCAGCCCCATTTACTTGAATGGGAGTTTGACAGGAGGTGTCGCCTGTCAACTCGACATGACGATTTAAATATCCCGCGACTGCAACTAAAAGCAGCATGGTCGTGGCATGTGAACAGCCCCATTAGGCTGTGGGTGGGCAGTCAGGGGGTGGTACAACAGTGGCTCTTGTTTTTACCTCCCCTGGCCACCTGCGTGAAAGAGGCCTTACTCTGTGTGCTCACCTTGTTGGTGTGAAGTAGCATCCCCAAAGGATGATATTAAAAAGGAGTTAATACTGCACTACTAAGCTGCCTAACTTGAGAAGAAGTTACGCAGGCATTAAGACTAAACCGCCTATAGCGTAGTTTGCATTTCCTTCATGTTTTAGTAGCATTTTGAAGGGAATTTTTCTCTGAATATCGCTTTTGGGAGGAGGGGGAGTAAAACAAAGAAAAGAGCCTTCCCATAGCACTGTGCAAAATGTTTGCAAAACTCCTTAAAGCCCCATACACACGCTCGGATTATCCGAGGACCAGGTCCGTCGGATCATGTCCGTCATACTTTGTCCGATGTTGGTTTTGCATACACACGGTCGGACAAAGTTGTCGGAAAATCCGATCATTCTGAACGTGGTGACGTTTGTTGCCTACGACGGGACTACGTAGAGGCTAGTAGCCAATAGCTTTGGTCTTGTAATGTGATCTGAGCATGCGTAGCACTTTGTCCATCGGAATTCGCTACACACGATCGGATTTGGTGTGATCGGACTTTGTTGTCAAAATCTATCCAGCAGGAGATAGGACTTTGTCCGTCGGACAATCCGATGGAAACTGTCCGATGGTGCCTACACACGGTCAGAATTTCCGACAACATTGTCTGATAGGACAGAATCCATCGGAAAATCCAACCGTGTGTATGGGGCTTAAGAGTGTTTGGCACGTGTTTACGGTGGACTTCTTTTCAATAGATTTTTATTGGGTTCTGAGAATACTTATACAAAATAGTACAAGTTTCTAAACACACATAAAATTGGTGAACGTGCACTACATCCCCAGTAACAGGCATGCAAGCTTTAACCCTTTTGCTGCCAAACCTGTATGTAGCACGGACCTGACAGCTGTGGGTTTCACATACAATCCGATGGCTGCAGCCACAGGGATTGTGTGTATAACCAACAAGCAGGCTGTCAGGTGGAAGCATTCCGGTGGCTGTGCTGCCGCCCAATTGCTTCCCCACCCCCCCCCCCCAACCACCATGTATTCTGGGCTCTGCTTGCCCATCTGTGGGCCTGGGACTAACATGGTGGGTGGCAGCGGGAGAAGGGAAGGGAGAAGAGTGGACACATGCCGTTTTGCTTCCCTTCTTGTTGGTGACCCGGAAAGTGACTTGTATGACGTCACTTCTGGGTCACCCTGTCACTTTTCCCCCGGCTAGCATAGCCTGGAAGGAACGTATTGCAATGCGATCTGCATTGCAATACATTCGATGGAGTCCACAGGAGACATGCAGGGTCTTTTAGACCTTGTAAGTCTTATTAAAGAGAACCCATTACCAAAAAAATCATCACATAGGGGACTCTGTCCGGAAATTGTTTTTTTTTAAATTGCAAATTGCAAAGCATATAACATCCTAGCATGCGTCGGAGGCACCTATGCATGAAAACGTCAATTGCAATACATGTTATATATTGCCGCGCACACGATTCTTGCACAAGACCTCACCCGTAACACAAAACTGATGACCTATAGGGGGGGGGGGATTTGAAGCATCACCTATAGAAAATATAGAGTACTGAAGTGTGTTGCCATTTCATGGGTCCACAAAAAAACTTAAGGTTTGCCATATTTTTTACTAAAATGTTGCCTTTCATAGACCTTTGCGGTAATATCGTGTGACATAAAAAAAATGGAACCATCACCATTTTATTCTCTAGGGTATCTGCTTTCAGAACCTGCTGAACCGGCTGAGATTTGAACCATGTGTGGCTGGCCTTAGAAGCAGCAAAAATGACTAGTAAAAAAAAAAAAAAAAAGGAGTAGCAGAATGAGGGAGGGGATAGGTAGGGGCCAAGAGCACATAGGGGTAAGGAAGGCAGGAAGGGTACCCATGACCTGCTTTGGGCGACCAGATCCATATAAAAATCCTTACAATTTAAATTTGTAGGAGATATTTGCGGTGGGCTACTATTGACTAGAATGGAGACATTTGACAAGCTTTGCAAGTTGTAACACCAGCCAAATCTTGCAGGAAAGATCAAAATTACTGAAAAACAATGCAAAGCAATGCAGCTGCGCTGTGTACAGTGGGCTATTCATGTAAAGAAAAGGCATTTCATTTGGAAAGCTTTATCACAAAGCAAATGAACTGTTCTGCATACTCTTGTGAGTGAGGCCTTACAGTAAGAAAAAAACACTAACATACAATGGTATGAATGTTTCACTATTTACTCATTGGGCACTTTTTAAACTGCTTATGCAATACTCAGTAAATGCATGTCCCTTCAAATGGCCTGTGCCCTATATAATTATGTGATATTGCTAACTCAGCTGGATATTCGGCTAAGAATGAATAAGCAAATCTGTCTTATATAATCTCTGCTTTCTAAGATAATAGAAATAACAAACAAATGCTTCTTTAATTCATTTTCCTATTCTAGTACATTTTTCTTACTATTTTTTGATACCCTGTACTTTGGTAGTTTGACCAATAGAGGTCAGGCTTACACTATTAAAGATAGTGAATGACTATTTAGAAAACAAAGACTATGGTGCACCTAAAAGAATGAAACTTGTGTTTTTAAACATTTTATCGTAAATTGCATCGTGCAATTTAGCAAGGTGAAAAAATAGTAATTTTGATATGGAAAATGTCATTAAGTCTGAATTTCAGAATGTTTTCACTTTTCTGTCCATTGAAAAATACAATCTATGGTATTTATAGAGCCATTCCTGAAGAAATGTACCAATCTGAACTATGAAAGTGCGGATCCTACAGAGCATATAAAATAGCTTTCCCCCCAAAATTAAATGGCAGCTGAAAAAGTTGAGAACCTAGAAAAAAAAAAAAAAAAAAAAAAAGGAAGAAAATTCCCCATGGGGTTTTTAGGCAGCAGAAAACACACTTAGTTGGTGAAAAACCAAATAGTTTTTATTTTTTTTATCAAAAAAGAGGTAATGAGTACAAATAGTTATTTCGTTGTTTAAAATTTGAGCTCTGGTTTACAAATTGTGAACAGTACAGTTGACTCCTTGCTCTCTGTTATCAGACCATGGAGTACTAGAAATGACTGTAGAAAGAAGCTTGGTGTATAGTAATAAATGGCTCCACAGTCAACTGTCCCCATGATGTCAATTACATTTTTTCTAATAATGTTTTTTTCCCCATCATATTAATTGCTTGCGTTCCTGTACCTGCATATTATTTTTCAGGTATAGGAGGTGGTGGTGGGGGGGTCAAACAATTCTTTTGTCAGGGAACATTTTTTTCCAAAAATTCTTTGTGCTATTCAATAAAACATATTGCAACAATTTTGTTGGCAATTATTAATAATCTAAAACTGAATTTCAGGTATCCATATTTTTTGCATTGCTAAATTGGTTTAGTTTGGACCGATGTACGTATGTATGTGACATACTTGGCCAATCCCTATGGAAGTTTGAAATCACTGACTACACTACTGTGTCCTGTACGGACTAGAGGTCAGCCGAACAACCAAAACGGGCACTAGGGGGAACCACCTTTTCAACCAGCTTGAGGTGTTCTATTGAAGCTTAATAAAAATAGTGACATTTTACCAAAAAGGGCATACATACTGGAATGTAGGAACCCGTTTTCTTCTCAAGGTGATGTTTTTCTAATTTTGCTGACCCTATGATAGTCATCTGAAGGGCATTTATAAGGTTTACATTTACTCAAGGACTGTTAATAATTGGATATCCAGATAGATCAAGCCTTCAACTTTGATACCATCATGGGGCTTTTACCAGTTTATTGATGAATATTCTAAAATACCTGTCATTCAAAGTAACATTTCACATTTATTTTCCAGCTGTGGTACATATTTTCTCTTTTTGTATATTCGTACAGCTTGAACAAGATGTTCTACAAAGAAATGGTGTAACTTGGAAAACCAACAGCATTATTGCAGGAATCCAAGGAAGAAGCAATCATGGGACAACAGCCAGCCACACATTTCCCAAAAGAAGGTAGAAAAAAACAAAACACCTAACCCCACTGCAGTCTGGATCCTAGAATTGGGACTTAGCATGCAGAACAAGGCTGACATTGAAAATGGAAATGGCCTGTTCATCATTATGTTACTTAATATTTAGTAAAGGGCTGTTAATGTATACTCTTCAGCTTGAATAAGATGTTCTACAGAAAACCCCTGTACTTTGGAACGACAGCAGCATTGTGACAGAAAGGCAAAAAAGGAGACCATCATACGACGAAAGCCTGCTGCACAAGTTGCAGAAAAAAGTAATAAAAAATTAAAAAAACCTGACTCTGCTGCAGCCTGGATCCCAGGGACCTTCAGAACAAGTCTGACATAGACAGGTTTTACATTTTCAATCATCAACATATGCAAATATGTTTGAGCGGTTGACCCCTGGAGGTAATCCAGAGCATATGTACTGTACACCAAAAAGCCCCCAATGCCACATTTCATCCAGTGCCTGAAAAAATTAAAATGTACTGGATTTCCCAAGAGCACAAGCTTCCATCTCCACCACTATCCAGTACTATGCAACCATGATTTGGGACCAGATCATCCACAAGGCAATTACATATGAGCCTAAAACCTGCCCCACAGCAGCCTGGATCCCAGAATCGGGACTTAGAATGCAGGGCGAGGCTGACATTGAAAATGGAAACCTGTCCATCATCACGTTGCTTCATATTTACTGTAGGACTGTTAATGTATACTCTTAAGCTTGGACAAGATGCTCTACAGAGGACCCACGTCAGCACCATTGTAGAAGGAAGCGGCCATCATGTGACGACAGCCAGCCGCAAATGTCGAGGAAGGAGACCAAAATGGACCCTACTGCATCCTGGATCCCAGAATTGGGACTTAACATGCAAGACAAGGCTGACATTCAAATTGGTTGGCCTATCAGCTATGCTGTTGTCTGGGCTGCAGTCACCATACTGAGCAATCACTTCACAAATATGCAGATAAGAATGGTTGGCAAATGTGTAACACCCGTTTTAAGACCAACTATTCAGTTGCACTTTAATTTTCAGGAAGAACACGCTTTTGTAACAGCTCGTGAAGGTAAACAGGTGGTGATGTCAGACAGTGAAATGGATTATACATCAGCTGCCTTTAAACAGATTAAGAAAAGCTATGAAGTTCTTCAGGACCCTCTAAAACACATTTCATTTTTAAAAGACCAGCAGGAACGATTACAGTTGTGTGATGTACTCGGCTTCACATTTTGTTGAGCTTTTGACTCCTGGAGGTAATCCAGAGTGTAAGTATGTCAAAAAGCTCCTAAGGCCACATTTTATTCAGTGCATATAAAATAAAATAAAATAAAATAAAATAAAATAAAATAAATGTACCCTACTTTCCATGAGACACAAGCATCCATTACCAAGACCACCCAAACCCACAAAAGCATAATTTTGGTTTGACCCTCGTATTGATATTTTTCTTCTCATATTCAGTATGCAACAAACCATCTTCTGGATATGAAAAGGTAAGAGTAGAGTAAAGGAGTACTAGAGTAGCGTAGAATAGAGAGAAAAGTAGAGGATCAGCAAAGTAGAAATGAGTATGTGTGTAGAATAGAGTAGCAGCAAAGTAGAGTAATGCAGAGTAGCAGTAAAGTAGAAGTAGAGAAGAATTAGCGTACTAGTAGTAGTAGTAGTACAGTAGGAGTAGAGTAGGAAGAGGAGTAGAGTAGACTAGAGTAGGAAAACTGTAATACTTTATTTTTTTTTAATTATTACATAAATAAAAAAGGAATGCGGTGGTACCTTGGATTACAAGCATAATCCGTTCCAGAAGAATGCTTATAATCCAAAGCACCTCGGATTGCGAATAACGCGGTTTACGAGCGTTTCGCAATGCAATCTATTATTATTTTTTTTTTTAATCCTGACTCTGTTTACGAGGAACATGCTTTTGTAACTGCTTGTAAAAGGTAAACGGGTGGTGATGGTGGACAGTGAAATTGATTATACATCAGCCGCCTTTAAACAGATTGAGGAAAGCTATGAAGTTCTACTTCAGGACCCTCTAAAACACATTACATTTTCAAAAGACCAGCAGGAAGCAACCGATTACAGATGTGTGATTTACTCAGCTGCAAATTTGGTTGAGCTTTTGACTCCTGAGAGGTAATCCAGAGTGTAAGTACGTCAAAAAAGGCCTAAGGCCACATTTTATTCAGTGCATACAAAATACAAAAATGTAACCTATTTTCCACGAGACACAAGCATTCATCACCATGACCCACCCAAGCCCACAAAAGCATAATTTCGATTGGACCATCCAATCGATATTTTTTTCTCATATTTTGTCTGCAACAAACCATCTTTCGGATATGAGAAGGTATGAGCAGGTAGTAGAAGTAAATTAGGAATAGAGTAGCGTAGAATAGAGTAGAAGTAGCGGAACAGTAAAGTAGAAATGAGTATGAGCAGTTTAGAATAGAGTAGCAGCAAAGTAGAGTATGGCAGAGTAGAAGTAAAGTATAAGTAGAGAAGAATTAGCGTAGGAGTAGAGTAGGGGTATGGGTTGTAGTAGAAGTAGTAGTATGAATAGGAGTAGAAGTACAGTAGAGTAGAGTTGGAGTAGACTAAACTAGGAATAGAGAAGACTACAGTGAAATTGCGCAGACTAGAGTAGGAATATAGTAATTTATTATTATTATTATTTTTTTTAAACATTTAAAAAAAAACTAAAATTAGAAGAATAGAATAAACTAAAGTAGAAATCGAGTACACTAGAGTAGGGCCTGGCCACAGAGGGATTATTTTCATGCAGGTGGCCAGCCTAAACAAGTATTGCAATGTAAACTAAATATTTTTGTTTTTTTTGCAATTTTTGCTAGAAAGGGTGCACAGCACTGCGCAGAAGGTTCAGTGGAGTTCAGAATATAGATGGAGTAGAGTAGACTAGATGAGAGAGAGAAGAATAGACTAGGTGTAGGAGCCAAAGTAGAGCAGAGTAGGATAGAAGTAGAGTACGAGTACGGTAGAGTAGAGTAGAGTAGCAGCAGAGTAAAGTAGAGTAGAGTAGACTAAAGTAGGAACAGAGTAGAGTAGCAGTAAAGAAGAAGTAGAGTAGGAGTATACTAGAAAACAGTAGGAATAGAGTAGACTACAGTAGAGTAGAAAACGATCAGGTGCCAAAGGAATTGTGTGCGTCTTGTCATAAATATTGCTGAAGCCGCCTGCCCATAGCTGCTACAGAATGTCATTGGGTGAAAGGAAAAACAGCAATATACATTGAAAGTTCTCTTAAGAGCTTAAGGTATATAGATGCTTCTAGTGGCACAGTTGATAAAATTGTAGAACAACCAGCTTGCATGAAAACAAAAAACGTTTATTTGACCACAAGTTAAAAGATAAACAACCTCACAGGTGTAATGGATAGAAACTCCTTCAGGATTGCAATATACGTGTGGCTGCGAGATCCTCTCATGGAAAAAAATTTTCTCACAGAAAATTGCCAGGGGCAGTCCTGAAGGAATTGTTTGGAGTTTCTATCCATCCCACCTGTGAGGTGGTTTATCTTGTGTTTTTTAGGTTTTCATGCAAGCTGGTTGTTCTACAATTAAATGTTATTAACTGTGCCACTAGAAGCATCTATATACAGTAGAGTAGGAGTACAATACAGTAGAAGTAAAGTAGGGTTAAATAAAGTAGGAGTAGAGTAGGGCCTGGCCACAAAGGAATTACTTTGATGCCGATGGCCAGCTTAAACATGCATTGCAATGCATGTGAACTAAAAATCCCTGTTTTATGCAACGTTTGCTAGAAAGGGTATATAGCAATATGCAGGGGTTTGGTTCAGTAGAGTACAGTTGGAGTACTGTAATGTATATATTGTTAGACCCCACCGGCGTCAGTGGTAAAGAGGCTCCATTTTTAGCGGCGCTATTTGGCCGCTAGCGGGTGGTTTTAACCCCCCCGCCAGCGGCCAAAAAGGGGTTAAATCAGCCAGCAAAAACGCAGCCAGAGCAGCGTTTTGCCAGCGGTATCGCAGCGCTGCCCCATTGATATCAATGGGGAGGAGCAGTGAGTTCACTGCTCCAAAGAAGCTGCTGGCAGGACTTTTTCTGACGCCCTGCCAGCGCAACGCTCCAGTGTGAAAGCCCTCGAGTGAATGGAGCCGCTTTATTCAAGCGCTATGCAGGCGCTATTTTTAGCGCTATAGCGCCTGAAAAACGCCTGCAGTGTGAAAGGGGTCTTAATGCATATTCTTCAGCTTGGACAAGACACTCTACAGAGGACCCCACAGAGGACCCCTGTACCATAGAACGACAGAAGCATTGTGACAGGAAAGCAAAAAAGAGGCCATCATATGACGATAGACAGCTGCACAAGTTGCAGAATTTGAAAAAAAAATAAAAAAAAACCCTGACACTACTGCCTGGATCCCAGAATTGAGACTTCGCATTATGGGCGTGGCTGACACTGAAAATGGAAAACCTGTGTATCATCATCAACATATGCAAATGTGTTTGAGCTGGAGACCCCTGTAGATAATCCAGAGTGTATGTACTTTAGTGCCTAAAAATGTTTAAACGTACTGAATTTCCCCAAGAGCACAAGCCTCCATCCCCACCAACATCCAGCGCAATGCAACCATGATTTGGGACCAGATCACGTACAAGGCAATTACATGTCAGCCTAAAACCTGACCCCACTTCAGCTTGGATCCCAGAATTGGGACTTAGAATGCAGGGCATGGCTGACATTGAAAATGGTCATCCTGTCAGCTATGCTGATGCCTGAGCTGTAGTCACCATACTGAGCAATCAGTTTACAAATATGAGCATAAGAATGGTTGGCAAATGTATAACACCCGTGTTAGGAACAACTATTGAGTTGCACCTTCACTTTCAGGCTTTTGTAACTGCTTGTGAAGGTAAACGGATGGTGATGGCAGACAGTGAAATTGATTATACATCAGCTGCCTTTAAACAGATTGAGGAAAGCTATGAAGTTCTTCTTCAGGACCCTGTAAAACACATCACATTTTTAAAAGACCAGCAGGAAACAAACGATTACAGTTGGTTGGCATTTTCCACGAGACACAAACATCCATAAACATAGCCACCCAAGTCCACAAAAGCATAATTTCGGCTGGGCCATCAAATCGATACTTTTTCTCATATTCGGTCTGCAACAAACCATCTTACGGATATGAGAAGGTAGGAGTAGAGTAAAGCAAGAGTAGAGTAGTGCAGAATAGAGTATAAGTGGAGGAAACGTAAAGCAGAAATGAGTATGAGTAGTATAGCATAGAGTAGCAGCAAAGTAGAGCAATGCAGAGTAGCAGTAGAGTAGGAGTAAAGTAGAAGTAGAGAAGAATTAGCGTAGGAGTAGTAGTAGGAATAAGAGTAAAGTAGGACTAGAAGTACAGTAGGAGTAGAGTTGGAGTACAGTAGACTAAACTGGGAATAGAGTAGATTACAGTATCACAGACTAAAGTAGTAATATAGTAATTAAAATTATAAAAAATAAATAATAGAATAGACTAAAGTAGTTATCGAGGAGACTAGAGCTGGGCCTGGCCACAGAGGGGATTTTTATTTTGCAGCAGGCCAGCCTGAACAAGTATTGCAATGTAAATGAAAAATTTGTTTTAATGCAAAACTTTCTAAAAAGGGTCTAAAGCTCTCTGCAGAGGGTTCAGTTGAGTTCAGAATAGAGATGGATTAGGTTAGACCAGACTAGATGAGATGGGAGAGAAGACTAGAGTAGGAGTAGGAGCAGAAGTAGTGCAGACTAGAGTAGAGTAGGATAGGAGTAGAGTAGCGTTTAAGTGGAGTAGAGTTAGAGTAGGAGTAAAAGTAAATTACAGTAGGAGTAACATAGGAATAGTGTAGACTAAAGTAGGATCAGAGTAGACTAGAGTAGGAGTAAAGTTGCCTAAAAGAATACTAGAATATGATAGGCCTAGAGTAGACTACAGTAGAGTAAGAGTAGAGTAGGCGTAGAATATGGTAGAAGTAGAGTAAAGTAGGGTTAAATAGAGTAAGAGTAGAAAAAAGCAGAGTAGGGTCTGGCCACAGAGGGATGGATTACTTTGACGCTGTTGGCCAGTTTAACATGCATTGCAATACATGTGAACAAAAAAGCCCTGTTTTATGCAAAATTTGCTAGAAAGGGTGTATAGCACTATGCAGGGGGTTTGGTTCAGTAGCAGTATAGTACAGTAGAGCAGTGAAGCGTAGCGTAGGAGTAGAGAACAGTAGGAGTATAGTAGAGTTAGAATAAACTAGAGTAGGAGAAGAGTAGAGTAAAGTAGGTTAGAATAGTACAGGAGGGTCTGGCCAGAGAGGGATTACTTTGACGCAGTTGGTCAACTTAAACACCAATTGCAATATATGTGAACTAAAAATGTATTTTTATGCAAAGTTTGCTAGAAAGGATTTATAGCACCCTGTTACGTCCATTTAACACCTGATGCATTATATATAAGGTAAGATTCACAAAAAAAAAACAGCTTTCCACTGCAATTACAGAAATCTCTGCAAACAAACCGCCACACGAAGATGTCCGTTTACAGATGATTATGGACACCGAAATCTACCTCTTGCAGAGAGGTCATCACTGAACAGTCTAGCCTATCTGAAACAGAAGGATGTTCAGCGGCTTGAGATCTTAAGACAGATCTCATGTCCCTATTTGTCTTTGGAACTGCTACCATTTAATTGTCTCACAATAAATAGCCCATAACTTCTGCTCCAAGAGCAAATGCAAGGCAAAAGACTGATGACTCTGTGACAGACCCAGACAGTCCTAAGAGGTACACCCTCGTGTTTTTTCACCTTAATGTATCCTAAACCCAGCACCGTAAGGCTGCATTACAGGCAAACCTCGAGGAATCTTCTCTCCATCCAATGAGGATCAGGTACCATCCATTTTGACATCGTCCAGACCGCCAAGTATGCTCCAAGAGCACATGTATCACAGTGACCACCACCTTACAGACACTGGCAAAAAAACGGGAGGTACTTCCTGTATAGGAGGGGTTATATAGAGGGGGGACTTCCTGTCTTTTGGGTGTGCCAGTGTCCATTCACCTATAGGTGGAGTATAACCCAGACAGTATTTACTATAGCTGCTCTGTGTCCCGTGATGTACGATAAAGAAATCGATAAATACGATAAAGAAAAAGTTTGCTGGTGTCCCTTCCCATGCAGAGACACCTGCTGTGTCCTGGGCCCATAGGTGGGACATGGATCCCAGGATACAGTAACAGTAAAATGATTAATCAGTTTGTTTCAAATGCATAAAAAAACTAAAAAAAAAAAAAAAAAAAATTTATAAAAATACATGGATTTTTTTTTATTTTATTGGTTTTTCTGTCCAGCCCTCACTGATGTAACCATTGCCATATGTACCCAGCTCGTCACCACTAAAAATCTCTACTATGGCTAAGACACATCCCAAGTGCAGGCAATTTTCCCCTGAAAGCATGCTAACACTGACTTGCTTGTCCAGAGTCGGATCGCATTCAGGGTAAACGTGGGTCTACAGATAGAAATAACTTTGTGGCTTTACAGTCACCAGAATCCCTTTTGCTAAACATAAAAACTGCAGATGGTTTTTATATGTGTTAGCAGAAGTGACTTTGGCAGATGTAAAGCTATCACTTTTAACTACAAGTAGGACTACATGTAGTACCCCATCCTAAGCCTCAGCAGTCACTAAGCTCTTTTGTGTGGCCAGGATCTATGCAGGCAAGTTCAAGATGGAAACATCAGTGGGTAAACCTGGAAGCGCTTAGCTTTCAGCACTTCTGGGTTGAGGGCAGTGATGTAAGTAACTGAGTTAAAATAAACTGAGTTACCTAACGCAGTTACTTTAGAGGGTAACGAGTAATCTAACTGATTACTTTTCCCCTCATGGTAACTCAGTTCCCATTACTTTGGCTAAGTTACCCCAATTACATCTACCGCCACTAGATGGCAGTAGTGTAATTCCCGTGTTCTGCCGAAAAAGTTCCCCCGCCGGATAAGGACCCCCTGTACTGCGCAGGTGCAGGGCTTGTGCAGTACGAAGGACTACGGAGCTTATGAAAATTGCCAAACCTAAACAGCTCTGATTGTAATTGTACGAGGCGATGCCGCACGCTCCCGATGCTCGTGCTACTCTGCAAGGGGCGTCTATCATGTAACTAAGGGGCAGGTCTAGTATTACTGTAACCAAGGGGCGCATTTATTATTATTGTTATACATCGAGCTCTGCCCATTCATTTAACATTCGCCCTCTTCTGTAGCCATCCGCCCCTTACATGATATATTAATAGACCCGCCACTTGCTTACACGCTATAACAGATCTGCCCCTTGGTTAGAGTAATAATAAAGCAGCCTCTTGGTTACATGATATATAACAATAATAATAAATGCGTCCCTTGCTTACAGTAATACTAGACCCGCCCCTTAGTTACACGTATAGAATATTTAAAAAAAAAAAGTCAGTTACTTTGCTGCGTAACTAATTACTTTTCAAATGTAGTAACTGAGTTACTAACGCAAATTACTTTTTGGGAGAAGTAATTTGTAACTTGACTAATTACTTTTTTAAAGTAAGATGACCTGAACACTGGTTGAGGGCCTCAGAATCCTGGAGACAGCAGCTTAGTAAACTTCAGACCGGGTAATTTGTGTCCTGCAGGCACAGAAGGCATGAGGGGTCTAATGGATACTGATGTCTCCATAAAGATCACCTGTCCTTATCTATGTATTTAAAAGTATAGTTTAAATACCATACGAAGGGTAGAGGGTCTTTTAATGCAGCTTTGAGAGCAAAACTGAAAACACACAAATTCTTTAAATAACATGTTTGGAGGATACCCTAATGCCCCTTTCACATGAAGGATCCTATCAGGTTCGCCTGTCACTTTTTCAGGTGGACCTAATTGAACAGTCCATTCCCCCTAAGGACTGACGAGTGTAAACAAACTTGTGTTCATTTACACCAGCCTACCTCTGGTCCAATCAGGTCCTGTAAAATAAAATGGAAGGGGGTCCATCCCCTTCCATCTAGGCTGATTGGATCAGAGGGTAGTCGGGTGTAAATGGACAGCTGACTTTTCATGCTGCACGATAGTGTATGTTGTATTAGAATTGGTACAATTAAAGAAGTTGGCTCTTATCACTTGAGTTTCAATGTACAGAGGTCATACCACAACTGCAAGCCAAACACTTGGCTCGCAGTCAAAGAAGCTGAGGGTAAAGGTGATGGACTGCCCAAACATGTCTCCAGACCTAAACCCTATTGAGCTTATGTGGGGCATCCTCAAACGGAAGGTGGAGGAGCGCAAGGTCTCTAACATCCACCAGCTCCGTGATGTCATCATGGAGGAGTGGAAGAGGACTCCAGTGGCAACCTGTGAAGCTCTGGTGAAGACCATGCCCAAGAGGGTTAAGACAGTGCTGGACAATAATGGTGGCCACACAAAATATCAAAATATTGACACTTTGGGCCCAAATTGGACATTTTCACTTAGGGGTGTACTCACTTTTGTTGCCAGCAGTTTAGACATTAATTTTGAGGGGACAGCTAATTTAGACTGTTATACAAGCTGTACACTCAGTACTTTTTTTTTTTTAACAAGAAAGTACACTCAGTACTTTACATTGCAGCAAAGTGTAATTTCTTCAGTGTTGTCACATGAAAAGATATAATAAAATAGTTACAAAAATGTGAGCTCTCTCACACACAAACTTTTTTTAGCCTAGATTCCATTTAAAAGGGGTATTCCGTTTTATACAAATTTTCGCAATCAAGACTAATCAATGATGTAAAATTGAAGAGAACAGAAGGTCCTCAAAAAGTGACAACCCCATTCAACCGTTTTTGACTGCTAAGATTAAAAATCTCCAACATCAAGACCACCAAAAACTGACAGAAAAGCTGATATCTAGAGCTCGGACATAATGCCACCATTTCATTGGGATGAATAAGATCTGTCCAGGATTCAGGGTGCACTCTTGATAGATAGCTTGCTTAAACATAGGAAACTTCTCCAGGTCTGGATTTTCTATATCAACCTTTTAAAAGGAAAAAAGCAATGGTCAGCAATAGTCAGTCACACACTGAATATCACATCAGACATATAGAGAATGATAGGAGTCACCTCACTTTATAGAGAAGAGAGAGAACTCACCTGGCTGGTGTTGTGAAGGAGGGTACTATCAAATGGGTAAAGGTGTTCCGTCTCACTCACAGAGTACAAGCGGATAAACTTCCTTCCTACAATCTAAAAGACACAACAAGATTCAGGTCAAATACATAATCATTTAAAAAGCAGCCCATAAGTGTGCATTTTTGAAGCATAAGTAAATCTTCATTCAAAATGTTGGACTGAAAAGTGTATTGCTCCAAATAGCTAAATACACACAGGTAATAAAAAATACCTCATGTCATGCTGTACCATTTGAAATTATTACAGGATACATTGTTTATGTATGTTCATATTTCAGAACTTCATTTAATGTGTATGTAGGCCAAAAGAAAAAACAAAAAACCAACAACTTATGCAGTACACCTAATTTCACCTGACTGAAATGAAAAAGACTGGTGTCAGCCCTGCCAAGTTCTCCTCCTCCTTTCCCGATACCCACCACATAGAAAGGAATTAGGTTTGTCCAATATAAGTGGATAAGAACTGTGAGGGCTGGCAGAGTGAACTGTAGAGCTCTAAATTTCTGGCAAGATTAACAGTTCTTTCTTTATCGTACATCACAGGACACAGAGCCATAGTAATAACTATATGGGTATATAGGCACCTTCAGGTGATGGACACCGGCACACCCAACACAGGAAGGTAACTCCCAATATAACCCCTCCCCTTACCAGGAGTACCTCAGTTTTTCGCCAGTGTCTAAGGTATTGGTCAAAGTTAAAGAACCCTTGGGACTTCAACTTAGTTTTGTCAGTATTGCAAAAACAGCCCTTTGAACCGATACAGCATACTCCCTTAGTACTTCTGACAAGGAAATTAGTGTTCTTGGTTGCTATATCCTCAGCAAGGAGGGTTTCGGAATTGGCTGCTCTTTCTTGTAAAGAGCCATATGCGATTGCTCACAAGGACAGGGTCGTGTTGCGTCCTCGTCCAAGTTTTCTGCCTAAGGTGGTCTCAGGTTTTCATCACCTGAACCAAGATATTGTCCTACCATCGTTTTTTCCAAAACCTTGTTCTAGGGCAGAGAAGTCACTACAATGTCTGGATGTGGCCAGAGCGGTCAAGCTCTATTTGAAGACGACTGCTCAGATCCGGAAGACTGATGTCTTATTTGTGCTGCCAGAAGGTCCTAGGAAAGGACAGGCAGCATTGAAATCCACCATTTCTAAATGGATTAGGCAAGTTATTATTCAGGCCTATGGTTTAAAAGGTAAGGTTCCACCTTTTCAAGACAAGGCGCACTCTACCAGAGCAGTTAGTGCTTCTTGGGCAGTGCATCACCAGGCCTCCATGGCTCAGATCTGTAAGGCTGCAACTTGATCTTCAGTCCATACATTCACCAGATTTTATCAGGAAGGAGGATATCGTATTTGGGCGCAGTGTTTAGATTTGCACTTATCAAACAGATAAAAAAAATATTTGAAAGTGTTTTGTTATAAGTCTGAAAGGAAGAAAAATAAGCATCTTTAATTGTTATGCTTTATATACACTTTAACTTGCCAAGAATCCTGAAGAATATTGACACACATGGGGCTGAAGGCATTTCTGCTTTCAGCTCCGGGGCTGTATGAGTCCTAAGGTGTATGTGAAGAGTAAAGATGAGCTCGGGCGTGTTCTGAAACGGCACATGCAGAGCCCGCCAGGAAGTTGGCACTGCGGAGTGCCAATCACAAGTAGTGAGACATTGTCCGGATGCGCAGCAGCAGAGATCGGGAAAGGTCTCACTGCCTGTGATTAGCGATGTGCCGACTTCCTGGCGGGCTCTGCACATGCCATTTGTGAACACGCCTGAGCTCATCCTTAGTGAAGAGCCATAAACACCATAACAGGAAGAAGTTCTCCAATATCTACAAATGCTGGTTTACACAAAAATGAATGTATTCTCATCTAGAATAGATCATATAGTGTATAAAACTGTTAAACACAATATATGTGAATATGGTTTATTGTACCCCTGTGATCTAATATACATTGCCGAATTATCCCATAAAGTAAAATAATGTGTTTTGGGGAAAATAAAATTTAACATTCTCACAAAAGGTATCCGATCGTTCAATCCCTCATCATGTTTTAAAATATTAAACAAACACTGAAGGAATAATTAGTGATAGATGGTACTGAGGTCAGGCGCTACCTGTATTGTGAGTAAGAAAAAATGAAAATAACACCTAGTAGAGCGTAGTGGTAGTGGGGATCCTAGTCGGTATTATATGTGCCGGTACAGTGAAGACAAAGACTCTCTCTAAGTATATATTAAAGTGCCTGTCAGAAATGCCAAATGTGGTTGAGCTCAGTAGCTGATCTCTTGGGTTAAACGTATAAAACGACAGATATGTGTCAATTCCCTCACCCAAAGTATGAGATAAATAAAAATAAAAATAACGGAAAGTGACAGTGTGAAAATATAAATAAATTATATAATTGTTAGTGCCTGCGTCCAAATGCACAGCGTATGGCAATATAGTGACACAGTGCTAAGTGACGTGCACAATTAATGAAAACTGTATATCATATTTAACAATGATATTATATGAGTGAAACACCATAGGCAAGGAGGGTGACCCACTCAATTGACCATGGTAGGCAATAGACACTTTTTTATATTTTGTGTGACTAAAGTGGAACTATATTCCTTAGTGACCAGAGTGCCAATCCTTGTATATACACTAATCAGTGTCTATAAAAATCAAAACCAAAAATTGCATAAACAAATATGTCATAAAGCCAGCATGGAGATATTATATAAAATATAAACCCTGAAGTGTGGGTGCTAGGGGTGTAGAAATATTATATATCTCTACACTCCACATGTGATAGATAATTTTAACCACATAAGGGATAACATATAAACCAAATCACAGGTAACACAGTATACAAGCTAGGGGGTACAGCGCCATCCAGCCACTATACAAACCTTCTGTTTGGGGACCCCTAACCTTGAACTTTTTAAATCATATTAGTGCATGCGCTGTACCCCCTAGCTTGTATACTGTGTTACCTGTGATTTGGTTTATATGTTATCCCTTATGTGGTTAAAATTATCTATCACATGTGGAGTGTAGAGATATATAATATTTCTACACCCCTAGCACCCACACTTCAGGGTTTATATTTTATATAATATCTCCATGCTGGCTTTATGACATATTTGTTTATGCAATTTTTGGTTTTGATCTTTATAGACACTGATTAGTGTATATACAAGGATTGGCACTCTGGTCACTAAGGAATATAGTTCCACTTTAGTCACACAAAATATAAAAAAGTGTCTATTGCCTACCATGGTCAATTGAGTGGGTCACCCTCCTTGCCTATGGTGTTTCACTCATATAATATCATTGTTAAATATGATATACAGTTTTCATTAATTGTGCACGTCACTTAGCACTGTGTCACTATATTGCCATACGCTGTGCATTTGGACGCAGGCACTAACAATTATATAATTTATTTATATTTTCACACTGTCACTTTCCGTTATTTTTATTTTTATTTATCTCATACTTTGGGTGAGGGAATTGACACATATCTGTCGTTTTATACGTTTAACCCAAGAGATCAGCTACTGAGCTCAACCACATTTGGCATTTCTGACAGGCACTTTAATATATACTTAGAGAGAGTCTTTGTCTTCACTGTACCGGCACATATAATACCGACTAGGATCCCCACTACCACTACGCTCTACTAGGTGTTATTTTCATTTTTTCTTACTCACAATACAGGTAGCGCCTGACCTCAGTACCATCTATCACTAACTTTTAAGTACTAGGGGCTCACTCCAAGGATAGCCCCTACTCTTTCCCCTGAGGTGGCTGCAACCCAGATATATTGTACCTAAGCGCAGCGTACCTCACATATACTTTTGGTTTTACTGAAGGAATAAATAGTGTTTGGGATACCGGTGATGCTAAAGAGAACTAGCTGTTATACTTAAAGCAGAACTAAACGCCTCGATACTTACCTACTTGCAATGGTCAGAAGTCACTCGCCAACATCTTCTACCCTGCTTCTTCTGGGTGCCAGGCTGCAGTTGTTCCTTTTTGGCTGGCACAGGATGAGGTCACACCTGCACAAGCACAGGATTGCAGTCATCCGGGAACACAGGGACTGTGCTGAAACGTAAACTTTTTATTGCAGAAGAGATGTTGCATGTATTTTCTGCAATAAGGAGCATGTCTGCTCTCAGTTTTCAAAAATGGGACTTTAATTAACCTGAAAGCAGAACTAAACGTACCTCCTTTCTTACAGTCCAGGTCCCTTGCCAGCATCTTCTCCCTGGGTGTCAGTCTTTGAGAATATCCATTGGCTGGTACAGGATGTGCATGCGCAGGAGTCAGTCCTTCTGGCACACAGTAACCATGCCAGTGATGTAAGCCGAGTTGAGTAAGCGCAGCTCAGTTTACATTCCGCAGAAGACTGAAAATAGGCAGGTAGATGTATTTAATGCAGTAGAGATATTGCATATCTCTGTGAGAAGAGCCTGTCTGCTTGGAGTCTGGTATAAAATGCGCACAGTTCTGCTTTAAAAGGCTGTGCAAGTGGAAAACATATTTGATGTATGCTTTCTAGTGGTGCACCGAAATTAAAATTATAGCGCCAAAACCAAACATTCAGGATGCACTTGGCCCGAAAACCAAAACTCGACAGTTATAATAAAAATAAGTAATGAGGTTTTTTTCATTGAAGTCAGTAGGGAGCTTTTTTGCATTGAAGCCAATGGGACGTGATTTTGCATTGAAGTCAACAGAACGAAGCATGCCATTATCAGCACGCAAGCGCCATTAACCCTATTTTAAGCCGCCGATAAATCGGTGCATCTCTAATGTTTTTAACTGTCTGTCCCCAACTGGACTATATAAAGCGTTGGCAGATTCATACTGTTATTTTAAGCTCTGGTGCACATATACTTTTTGTAAGATGTAGAAATAAGAGTTTTATATGGTAAAATGTTAGACAAACAGGGTCATAAAAATAGCCATATGTATGCATAGTCATATGACTGTACTGTATAAATGCTGGAAGGTATACCTGGTTAGATTTACAGTAGAGGATTTACAGTAGGGAAGATCAAACAGAATGAAATGAGCAGCTGGTATGCTGCAAGGATAAAAATTAGCCTTAAGCTGGCCAAAATCACATTCCAGCCGATTCAGCAGGTTCCAGCAATTGATGGATAGGTTGGCACTGACCTGAGCAAGGAAATTCTGCTGAGGGTCTTGATGAAGAGGTGACACTGTTCCAGCTGGTCCAAACCAAGCATTAATAGTGATGTCATCTTCATCTCCTTCACCGAGGCAACAATATTCAGGAACACCAATATCCTCCTTCAGTTCATGTATCTGCCAACAACGGAAACAAGAGATCAGTGTAAATGTTTGCTGTGACAACACAAATACCAACACCTTGCACACTACACTATTTATTTTCCTAATTTCTATTCCAGAATCCAAACCACATATATCTATATGTGTGCATTTTTCAAAAGTGTGCTACATTGATAGTGGTACATATTGGCCGGTCAGGGCTCTTGGAGAATTCTGGATGTTTACTCACAGCTTTATTCTTCCGATGGACATTTAAAGAGGCCCTGTCACAACCTCTGGTCTGACAGCAGCCCCTTAACACAGCCTTGAGATATGTAACCTGTTAGCAATGGGCCTGTGTACAGAAGCACAATTGTGCAGGGATAGGATCGCTAGCAAAGCTGGGTATACACTATTAAAAATTCATATTGCAATGTATGTGAACAAAACATCCCTGTTTTTATGCAATATTTGCTAGAAAAAGGTGTATAGCAGTGTACAAAGGTTTATTCAGAAAATTTAAAAGTTACACACGATGTAATGTCCCCTGTCATGTGGCCTGTCCCATGTAATGTGCCCTGTCCCATGTAATGAAACACTGCCCTAGGGAATAAAATGGCAATTGCTGCAATATTTTATGTCGCACTGTATTTGCCCAGCGGTCTTTCAAAAAAAAAAAAAAAAACGTAAAGTTAGCCCAATTTTTTTTGTTTTAATGTGAAAGATGAAGTTACGCTTCGAGAATCATGATCTATCTTCTAAGCAAAAAAAAATAAAAAAAATCGGGATTCTCATTTTAGTCAGAATCGTGCAGCTCTACCTGAGGGTTAGATCTACAGTGCCTTGAACAAGTATTCATAACCTTTGAAATTTTCCACATTTTGTCAGGTTACAACCAAAAACGTAAATGTATTTTTTTGGGATTTTTTGTGATAGACCAACACAAAGTGGCACATAATTGTGAAGTGAAAGGAAAATGTTTTTCAAATTTTTTTTTTACAAATGAATATGTAAAAAGTGTGGCGTGCATTTGTATTCAGCCCCCCTGAGTCAATACTTTGTAGAACCGCCCTTTCACTGCTATAACAGCTGCAAGTCTTTTTGGGGATGTCTCTACCAGCTTTGCACATCTAGAGAATGACATTTTTGCCCATTTTTCTTTGCAAAATAGCTCAAGCTCTGTCAGATTGGACAGAGAGCGTCTGTGGACAGCAATTTCAAGTCTTGCCACAGATTCTCAATTGGATTTAGGTCTGGACTTTGACTGGTACCTGGTTTTGACAGGTACCCGCTTCCCACTTCCTGCTCAGTTCGCTACAGGGATCTACAACGATGTCCGACCCCTCCTCCTTCCCCCCATAGCCTTCTGGGACACACACAGGTCCCAGACGACTTCAGGACCATTCAGGAAGTGCAGCTCAACTCGCACATGCACAGTAGAAAACCAGCTGTGAAGCCGGTTTCCCTCACCAAAGATGCCCGGAGCCTGTACCCAAAGACCATATAGCTACAGTATTTGTACCTGCTGACAGTTAATTTTTTGGGGGAAAGACTGGACTGCCTCTTTAAGCATGTATTGTAATGTATGTGAACTAAAAATCCCTGTTTTTGTGCAAAGTTTATCCATTTAGAAATGAAATCACAATTTTTAATTTTAAGAATGTCTGTTCAATTTTCTAATTGTTAGTGGAGTCAAATTGATGTCACAGTGACGAGAAAATTTGAAGGAGCAATATAGCAAATTTAACAAACATCTAACAGTGTATACAGTTCTCATTTGGGAAAGTCGATAAGTTCCGAATTCAAATGTTAAAGACAAACATCATTTAGAAATATTTTTGAGTGACATTTGTCAAGCCGTTTTAATGTACTGAGAATTTCCGTACAAATTTTTTTTAGGAATTTTTCTTTGCATATTATATTAATGTATACCCAGTTTTAGTGATATACACTTGCAAAGAAGCTGGTTAAGACTCATATAGCCATATGGTTATAGAGTCTCTGGTGAGTGAGGATCAATTAAAGGGATGGCACAAAGCACGTATGAAGCTTTTATGAAAAAGGAGCAAGGGAGCTTCAATATTCACTGTGAAGGCAGAGCACTAAGCATGATTTGTTAAATACTGCACGGGCCATGAAATAGGAGCTAAGCGGAAGATGTAGACCTGCGGAGGAAACTATATTAAGCACAATTTATGTTGTTTTTTTGTATAGATATTGGATTTGTTACATTTCTTTCATATTGTTTTGATCTCACATGGTTTACTTTGGTGTAATCGCATGTATTTGGAATAAGGATAGTATACTATAAGGGCTTACTGGCATCTGTCATGCCAACTTATGACAACCATAGACTTCTCTATAGCAAAGAATGATATTTTTTTTTCCGTGTACGTGGAGAAGTATTTGGCCAGCCAGGAGAGTTTCCAGGGGCAGCTGTTGGTAACTTGTGGGCCACACAGTTTGGATGTGGTAGGAGCATAGAGAGGGGTGTATAAGAGCTCATTCACACACAGTAGCCTGTCACTGCTTGGGCACATAGAAAACAAACATTTTCCATGTGTCCTGTTCACACTGCAATGCAGCCTGGAGATGGGGTGAATTGCAATAAAATGCAGACAGTCTATTAGAACCCAGATCTATCCTCTGCCCTCCAAAGCACCCAATCAAACCGAGATCAGTTGGCTTTACTAGCCAGTAACAGCAAGAAAACCAACCAACCGAGACCAGAAGTGACAAAATCCACATCACTTTGGCTTTCTCACATCACAGAAGAGATCGGAGAATGGAAGTTCCTCCCACTCTTAATGCTTCTGATGTGACAGGTCGCATTGGTCCCAAGCTCCCTGCTACCCAAGGCACATGCATTGGGGCATAAAAGAAAGCATGGTAATGCATTACCATGCACTTTTTGTGTGACTTTCGTGTGGCAGGCAGCCAATTGAAGCCTTACTGCAGCACAAAGATATGAACCTAGATGTTTTGAAGACACACAATGTATGTGTGAAATGTCGTCCCCCCCTTGGTCTGTTTTAGTCCTGGTGGCAGCCTTTCAATAAACCTGTTGGATGGATGTTGGTGTGCAGCAAATTTTTCTCACTTGGTGTAAATATGAACCTAGCCTTGGGAAACCAGCCTCTGTGAGTCATTGACCTGGAACAAGTATAGAGATAAAGAGTTCTGACACTCATTTACAACATGCTAATTTTGGGCCAGTGACTGAAAATGTACTGATGCTAGGCACAGCCAGGCAAGAAGCATTTTATGAAGGAGACAAGGGATTGCCCTAATCGCCTCCCATGGCAGGATTGCCTTAAAATGGCCTTCACAAGCTGAATTCAAAGTGGTAGTAAAGCTTGTTTTTTTTGTTTGTTTTGTGTTTGTTATATTAAACATGTTATACTTACCCTGCTCTGTGCAGTGGTTATCACAGAGAACTCTGATCCTCTTGTTTTTGGATCCCCCACTGGCGCTTCCGGCTCCTGCCCCTCGAACAGTGCCCCCAGAGATAGCCACTTGCTCTGTGGGCACCCCTGCATGCTTGCTCCTGAGCCGCTGCTCTATGCATCCATAAGACACATTGAGTCGTTGCTAGGCCACAACCCCACTCTCTTACTGGTTGTGATAGACAGCGGCGGGAACCAAATAAGCTTCCGCTGCTGTCTCAGCCAATGAGGAGGGAGAGTCCCGGGACAGCCGAGGCTATTGTGAATATTGCTGGATCAAAAAGGGAGCTCCGGTAAGGATTGGTGGGGCTGGGAGGGCCACTGCACACAGAAGGTTTGTAACCTTCATGCATAAAATGCATGGCTACAAACCTTCAGCCTTTAGAACCACTTTAAACCCTGTGCCTCCTGATGCTAAACCATATCCCCAACATTAAAAAAAAAATAAAATAAAAAAATAATTTCATCAGTTTAGGCCAATATGTATTCTTACAATTATCGTATATTGATTGGTTTGCGCAACAGTTATAGTGTCTACAAACTATGGGAAATATTTATGGTATTTTTATTATTATTTATTTTTTATTTTTTTTTTTTTACTAGTAATGGCTGTGATCTGATCTGTGATCTACGATTTTCAGCGGTATTGCGACATTGAGATGGACAGAACGGACACATTTTTTGGACCAGTGACATTTATACAGCAATCAGTGCTATAAATATGCACCGATTACTGTGTAAAATGTGGCAAAAAAAAAAAAAAAAAGACTGCACTATTTAGTGAACAACTAAAGCTGCAACTCAAAGTGATATACAACACAAAGAAATCAATAAAACATAGGAAGCTGCGCTGTGATAAATTATATAAATAAAACATGTGCAAAAAATGAGAAGAAATAATGATTGCCAACATGAACACAAAAATTCAAGTGGCTGTATCACACCACAATGTACCGTGATGCATACACTCTCCAAAATCAAAATCTAAATATTAAGAGTTCAATGTGCAAAAACAAAAAATCCACGACAGTTGAAGTCAGCCCGATATGTTGATAATGATATGACACCCAGTGATGGCTCCTCATATGATGTGCAACAATGTGTGTCCACCACCTTAATAGATGTAGGTTTAACAGATAGCCAGTTAAAAAGGCTTGCCCCCAATCTCGGCTGGTGAAGATCTCCAGCTGATGTAGCCCACCTGTAGGAACGCTGCCAGATCCAACGTTCTCCTGTTTAGGGAGATCCCTCTACCTGGTAATCCTGTAGTGATGGAATTCTTCTGCTGTGTCCTGCATATCACTATCCCACCAGCAGCTCTTCTGTGATCAGCAGCAACAGCAGGTGTTTTATTTATATATTTAATTTATCACAGTGCAGCTCCCTATGTTTTATTACTGTGTAAATGTCACTGGCAGGAAAGGGGTTAACACTAGGAAGCGATCAAGGGGTTAAATGTGTGTTTCCTCTGCGTGTTCCAACTGAATAGGACTGACTAGGGGAGGAGACATATCATTGTGCCTACATAGTAGGAACACACACTACGTCTCCTCTCCCCTGACAGCACAGGGATTTGTGCAGGCGACACAAATCCTCGTGCACGCGATTGCATGTGGCCGGCTGCGATCGTGCTTGCCGGCCACACGCATCGTGTCTCCTGTTGTGCAGCGGGCAAGCGCGCCTCTGGCGGCTCTCCATTCTGCAGCAGCAAAAGTACGTGAGCCGGTCGGGAACCGGTTAAAGACTAACACAGATACTTACTGCCACCATAAGTGGTCTTTAGTTTACAACTTCTGGTACCTTAAAAATGTTTAGCCAAGTTAAAGGACCAAGTTCACCTTTGGGAGTGACAACATATTCCCAGTGCTGCAGCCATTGCCCGCTGGGAGTAGTTCCCGGTACTAGCTGTCACTGTTTGAAAATAGTGTGGCCGTTCCGCTAGGTGTGTCTGAATGAACTACAAGCCCCGACACCCTTAGCAGCTGTCGGCTTTTAGTTCTCAATGAATTACCACGGCGCTGTGGAGCGCGGTGATAGTTCATGGAGTCTTCCGGTCAGGGAGTATTGGCTTATCTGTACAGGATGTACTGGAAAAGACACACCGACCGTGCGCAGGAAGCCAGCATGGCATCAGCGATCTGCTGATCGCTGGTGCAATGCTTAACAGGCTCCTAGTACAAAAAAATAATAAATTCACTTTTTTTTTTTTAACCTGTAAAAAAAAAAAACTGTGCATTTATTAATTTTTTATAAAAAAAAAGTGAACTTATCCTTTAAGTTCACTTCAAAATTCCTGACAGTTTACATCATTTTGTCTCTGCTCATTGTGTAATGCTTGTTAACCGCTTGCCGACCAGCTCACGGCGATATACGTTGGCAGAAGGGCACGTACAGGCATATTAACGTACCTGTACATTGCCCTTTAAGACGCGGCATTGTGGGCGTGCTCGCGCCCACCGCAAACTCCGTGACAAATCGCGGGTCCCGCGGACTCGATATCCGCAGGGATAACCGCGATCGTCTCACGGAGAGGAAGAACAGGGAGATGTTGATGTAAACAAGCATTTCCACGTTCTGCCTAGTGACACTGATCACAGCTCTCTGTGATCAGGAGCGGTGATCAATGTCGTGTCACACGTAGCCCAGCCCCCCCACAGTTAGAATCACTCCCTAGGACACACTTAACCCCTGCAGCGCCCCCTAGTGGTTAACCCCTTCACTGCCAGTCACATTTACACAGAAATCTGTGCATTTTTAAATCACACTGATCGCTGTATAAATGTGAATGGTCCCAAAATAGCGCCAAAAGTGTCCGATCTCTCCGCCATAATATTGCAGTCATGATGAAAAACGCAGATCGCCGCCAGTACTAGTAAAAAAAAATTAAAAAATAATTCATAAAAATGCCATAAAACCATCCCTTATTTTGTAGATGCTATAAAGTTTGCACAAACAAACGCTTATTGCAATTTGTTTTACCAAAAATATGTAGAAGAAAATCGGCCTAAACTGAGGACAAAAAATATTTTTGGGGGATATTTACTATAGCAAAAAGTAAAAAATATTGTGTTTTTTTTTTTTTCAAAATTGTCACTTTTTTTGTTTATAGCACAAAAAAAAAACTGCAGAGGTGATCAAATACCACCAAAGGAAAGCTCCATTTGTGGGAAAAAAGGACGTCAATTTTGTTTGGGAGCCACGTCGCACGACCGCCCAATTGTCAGTTAAAGCGACGAAGTGCCGAATCGCAAAAAACGCTCTGGTCTTTGGGCAGCCAAATATTCCGGGGCTGAAGTGGTTAAAATATTTACCCCATTACATATTAATAAATTAAATGTTCCAAATCAGACTAAACGCCAAAATCTCTTGTTACCTGATCAAACAGCTGATGTTGGGCCAGATATCCGATACGAGCTGGCTATAAAAATCAAACATAAAATATTAATAAAAATTGAGTTACAGTATAAATCAAGATGAAAGCAAACCACATTGCTGAGTTTATTCCTGGACCTGTTAATATGATTGAAGAGTATCTTCAGGCTACTAGTCAGGTACTGGTCTTCTAATTTCATCCAACAAACTTTGAAGTTATGCTCAAATCATAAGACTCATCCACTGCAACTTAATCTAAGCTTAAAGTGATACTAAAAAGGTTATACATTTTTTTCTAAAAAACGACAAAATGTTAAACGTACCTGCTCTGTGCAATTATATTGCACAGAGGTCACTTACTGTACCTCCTCTATTGCCAGTGCCCCACTGGTGTCCGTCTGCTCCTTCTTCCTCCAGGTGCCTCCTTAGCAACCCGGGTGGCTATGGAGGCACCTGTGCGCATGCACTCTTGAGTTGGGCTATGTGTAGCTGTAGACACACACAGCATCAGTAGGCTATGCCCCTGCTCCCTCCTCACCGGAGTTTGACTGACAGCAGAAAGAGCCCATGGCTCCCACTGTCCTTAGTGTCTACTGTGAGATCAGGAAGTGAGAGAAGCAATGGTGCAGCCAAGACAGTATTGGAGAGAATGCGATAAAGGTAAAAAAACCTTTTAAATCGCACCCAACTCGCACGGCAGTTCACACTGCCATATGCAAACTTTTGGAAGCAGTGCCAGTGCGGTGCAAATCACATTTGATCTCGCACCACACACTGGTGTGAACCTGAACTAATGCAACATATTGCACCGAAAGGCAGGGACAGTCTTAAATGTGTTTCTTGGCAAGGCTGCCATAGCTAGCTATAGGATTTTATGTCGGTTCCTTTCTATCTCAGGCTAACCCACCACTGTTTCTCAGGCAACACACCTGACAGAGTTAAAGTGGAACTCCAGCCAATGCAGTTTTTCCAGTAGTTATACAAAGTGGGTAAAGAGAAGGTGTATTTTTTTTTTTTTTTCACTGTCTCTGGCCCTACTGGAGAGATTTTTACCACACTTAATATTCTAGAGATACACCAGGATCTGAGAGAAAATATCCCTATGGTGAGGTTAAAATCTATGTTACCCAAACAAGTGTTCTATCGGGTAGATTAGCCTGTGGTTGCAAAAACCTTGCCTGCACATTCAGAGATTACAGGCAACAAGGGCATTTTATACAGTTGGGGGTCTGATGCACAACCTACATTGCCTGAATGGAGAAGAGAAGCCAATGGTAGGTAAGCTGAAACACAAATGCAGTAAAAGCTGAAGTCCTATCTGATTATATTTTTTTTAAAATAAAAAAAAACAATTTCCATTGCATACCTTCTTTTAGTTCTAGAGATGTCATCAATATCTCTCTGTGCTTCTCTCTCTCTATGCAATGCAGGGAGATCATGCTTCATGTGAGGGGCCAGCAGGGTGCTGTACAAATTTTCTGAAAGCATTAAATCATCCAACCCTAATACTCCTCTCATGCATCCTCAGCCCTGAAGAAAGCAGTTTGGCTGTCGCATGGTAAGAATTATTCAAACTAAATGCTATTGTGGGCAGGTGTCAGTCTGGAGTAGTGGGTGTCTGCATGCAGGCTACCCTAGGCAACTGAAATACCCATGTGTGATGCCGACCCTCCATTATAGAAAGAACTGAAAACCATTGAGCACAATTGCCCACCAGGGACAGAAAGGCTGAGGTGGAAAAGCTTATGATATGATAAAGGACCTCCTCAAGTCAAGCAATGAGGTGGGTTTTATCTAACCTGCTGCAGCTTCTAATGCACACTGGAGAAGCTCCCAGTGTGCAATGAAATCAGACTAAGTCATTTCAGAATAGTAGAGAAGCCTGTACAACTGTGCAAGACCAAAAAGGTAAGGCTGGAGTTCAGCTTTAAGGCAAAAAATGTTTGCTGCAAGGAAGGTTCAGTTAAAGTACATCTATACTGCCACAAAGGTTTCAAAATGAACAGCGCTGCTATATCTAATCCTATAGAGCAGGGATATGCAATTAGCGACCTCCAGCTGTTGCAAAACTACAAGTTGCATCATGCCTCTGGGTGTCATGCTTGTGGCTGTCAGAGTTTTGCTATGCTTCATGGGATTTGTAGTTCTGCAACAGCTGGAGGTCTGCTAACTGCATATCCCTGCTATAGAGAGATAGTACAGGTACAGAGTGTGAGCAGTCTACAGGAAGGAATTTAGAGTGCAGAGCTCATGCTTGGGCCTGCCCAGCAAGATTTTGACAAGCGGATGTCAACAAGCTATACAGGCAATACCTTGCGGCATATGGGACAGGTGGGGCTGGGGGTGGTCAATACTACCGCAAAGGCCCAGTTACATTTAAAGGATGAAAAAAATGAACTAACATTCGAATTGAGTATAAAAGGGCTTTTCAGCTAGGGATACCCATACTTTAAAAGTCATCAAAAATGATTAATGCTTGCTAGAAATAACTCCCTGACAGATGGAAGTTGATAGGCGGAATCACCCCCTGGATTCTTCCTGGTGGAGCTCCTTGCTCTCCATCCCCACCTCAATTCCCAACTGAGTCTCCTTTAAACAAAAATCATTAAACACATATTTGAATGGAAAAAGGTACGCTGCTGATGAAATGTCGCCAACCAAGTCTCCAGAAGATGACAAATCTACCAGCAAGTACATATGTATAACAGAAATATAGGTTTGGGGCACACAAACTTTGATTATCTCCATGCAGACATTAAACTGTAGCAACCAATGGTGATCGAGTACTATTACATACCTGATCCAGTATGTATCTATTAATAAACTCATTCACAGTCATCAGCTTTTGAGACCATTCTGCATCAGTGTATCTAGATCCCAGCTCCACAGGTACAGTACGGCATCCAGCAACTTCTTGTATGTACTCCACGCTGTTTTAAAACAAATGCGATGTTGGAAATCTGCAATTAGGACTGGTTGATAAACACACTGCTTTACAGACAAATCCAGCTAAATCTTTATTGGGAACAATCAGGCCTATATATATATATCAATTAAGACAAAAGAAAAGCATTCAGATTGATAAACACCCATCTTTGGGTAAAAAAAATAAAATAGGGGGCGTTTAACCACTTGAGCTCTGGAACATTTTACCCCCTTCATGACCAGGCCAATTATTTGCTATTCAGCAATGCAATACTTTTAATTGTGCGGTCATGCAGCGTTGTACCCAAACAAAATTATATTTTTTTTTCACACAAAATAGAGCTTTCTTTTGGTGGTATTAACATTTTGAAAAAAAAAAAAAAAACAAAAACACCTTTTCTACTTTTTGCTATAAAACATATTCAATAAAATATTTTTAAAAACTTTCAAATTTCTTCATAAATTTAGGCCAAAATGTATTCTACAACGTCTTTGGTAAAAAGTGTACATTGATTGTAGATGCTAGAACTTTCATGAAAACCAAACTATGTTTCTTTATTTATACTAGTAATGATGGCGCTAAGCGACTTCTAGTGGGACTGTGATAGTGCGGCGGACAATCTGGCACTAAGCCCCCATACACACGGTCGGAGATTCCGACCACAAAATACGTCTGTCCGACGGGTTTTGTCCAAAACTGGTGTTGCATACACACGGTTGGACAAAGTTGTTGGAAAATCTGATCGTTCCGAACGTGGTGACGTTCGTTGCGTACTACGGAACTACATAGAGGCTAGTAGCCAATAGCTTTGGTCTCGTAATTTGATCTGAGCATGCGTGGCACTTTGTCCGTTGGAATTCCCTACACACGATCGGAAAAAGTCAGATCAGATTTTGTTGTCGGAAAATTTGAGATCCTGTTCTCAAATTTTTTCCGTCGGAAATTCCGACTAAAAAAGTCCGCTAGAGCCCACACACGATCGGATTTTCCGACAACATAGTCCGATCAGACTTTCTCCATCGGAGTATCCGACCGTGTGTACGGGGCATAACTGTAACTTAGTGGCAACTGACTAACGGACATCTCCAGTGACACCAATACAGTGGTCAATAGTAAGAATATACATTATAACTGTACTACAGGGCAGAACCCCAATGACTCATCTGTTAAAGCGGAGTTCCAGTCGTTTTTGTGTTTATTAAAAGTCAGTAGCTACAAAAAAATTTAGCTGCTGTTTTTTTTGTAAGGATTTTATTAAAGATTTTAACAGACAATACAGAAATATCAATATAAAAAAGGACACATGGCTCCAAATGGAGTACAGACCATAGTTACATACCAACGACGGAGCCAATAAGGGGCTCCCTGTGTAAAATACAATTAACATTCATGACATGAAAATACATAAAGTGCTCATCGAGATATCGGTGCATTGCCATGTTTGTGTAAGGTATTTCAGATGCCTATAGACATGTCAGAGTTATCAAAAATTCAGGATTAGGGAGAGAGAGGATCAAAAGGCTAATGCGAGGAGAGGGGGTGGGATGACCACCAGCTACCCTCTCCATCTACTTCTGATGGCGATATATGTAGTATAAAAACCCATAATGCCTTCAAATTGTATCTACAAAGAGAATAAGAACCGTGGAACACCAGTTAGACAATGGGGGTTATTTTTACGAAAGGCAAATCCACTTTGCACTGCAAGTGCACTTGGAAGTGCAGTCGCTGTAAATCTGAGGAGTAGATCTGAAAGGAGGGGAAGCTCTGCTGATTTAATCATCCAATCATGTGCAAGCTAAAATGCTGTTTTTTATTTTCCTTGCATGTCCCCCTCAGATTTACAGTGACTCCACTTCAAAGTGCACTTGTAGTGCAAAGTGGATTTTCCTTTAGTAAATAACCCCCATTGTCTTGTATCAGCTCTTGATACCTTGGAGTTTCGATATTTAAACCATATATTTGAGAAACTGGAGATCCTGGGTGGTATAGATCAGCTCCTCCATTGCTGCAATACGATTGATGCGTGATGCCCATTCCTTCATTAAAGGGGTCGATTTGGACCTCCAATGGACCGGTAAGCAAAGCCTAGCAGCGTTAATCATATGCATAGCCAGCGACTTATAGTATCTTTTCCGGGGTATTTTGGAAAGATGAAGGAAGTACTGTGCTGGTGAGACCTCCAGTGGGAGCAAGGAAATTACAGTTGTCGTGTCATGCACCTTACGCTATATTTGGCTGAATCAGTGGGCACGTCCACGATATGTGGAGAAAAGTGCCCAAGTCGTGTCCTCATCTCCAGCACCAATCAGACTGTCTGGACAAATTTATGAAGCAATTCCGGTGTCTTGTACCACCGCGTTTTAATTTTAAATCCATTTTCCTCACATTCATTGAACCTTGTGTCCAGCTCGGTCTCCCAAAACGCATGCTCTGAGCGCAAAGAAGTGTAAGGTTCCCCAAACATTGAGGCATAAAGTACTGAAATCACTTAATTCTGGGGAGACGAGCTAGAACACAGCGATTCAAAGGCAGTAGGGGCTTTCGTGAAGCTTTCTCTGTTCGCTGGGTTATCGAGATAATGTTTTAATTGTAGATAGGTCCAAAAAAGGAAGGACTTGGTCATAGATAGTGCTGCGAGCTCTCCCTGGTGAAGGAACCTGCCCCTGGAAAAAAATTGTTTAGCTTGCATCTCTGCGTAGGGCCATTCAGCTGATAAGTGGGCCTTATGCCGCGTACACACGAAGGGACAATCCCGCGGGATTATCCTCTGGACTCAAGTCCAGCGGATAATCCCCTCGTGTGTGGGCGCCGGCGTACTTTTTTTGGCCAAAGTACGGCGGACCAAAGTTTCAGGTTTTGTTCTCAAATTATCCGCTGGACTTGGCAGTCCAGCGGATAATCCGGTCGTGTGTAGTATGGTCCGGCGTACCAAAAAGGACGCATGCTCAGTAGCTATTATGTCACGGACTCGCTCGGTCTGGTAAAACTAGCCTTCGTTTTGAAGCTCGCACAATCGTCACGCTGTTGTTTTTTTTTTTTTTTTTTTTGTTTCTGACAGCGGGATTTGTATGTTATCGTACTTGAAGAATGATTTTGCCTTGCTGCTTGTATATTCACGCAGAGTACTCCCGAACGTTTTTTCTTCAGCATTCTTTAGTGAAGTTATATATTTGTCTATATATATATATATATATATATATATATAATATATATATATATATATATATATATATATATATATATATATATATATATATATATATATATATATATATATATATATATATATATATATATATATATATATATATATATATATATATAGATATAGATATAGATATCCAAATCACCAAATGAAAAATATATCTATATTTCTCAATAAGGCCAAAAAAATATATATCGATATCTACATAGATATATATATAGATAAATATATATAGATATATAGATCTATACGTGTCTAAAAATAAAAAAATATATATATATATATATATATATATATATATCTATTATATATGTACATATATCTCTATATAGATATTTTTTAGGATTTGTTGGTTATCAAAAGGATTAGTTATTACACATGATACAATTGTGGAGTCAGCAGAGCTTGCCCTTAATTCAGATCTTAAACCTCACCTTTCCAGCGACAGCACTTGCAGTTCCCTTGAAGTTGCACTTTACACTTGTATTGTCAAATGAATGTTTAGACATGTACCTGCCTACTCCTAAAGAAACTATGTTTTTGAATATCAAGCACGTATATCATTATTTGATGAAAATAAAATGACCATTTATTCTGGTTAAAACAAACAAGGCAAAACAAAATAGGAAGGCAACACTGGAGCCACTTGTAGATTTTGTGAAGACTTTTTGCCCCAACGGCAGACACCAAGTTTGTGAAGCCAAAAATGAAGCTTGGGCACATTTCATACAATATAGGGAGCACAAGAAGATTGACCAGGAATCAGACAGACCAGGAACAGCAGCAGATGACATCTATGTCCCCAAGCTGTGGCACTACAACAGCCTGTGTCTTATGGGAGACCAGATTGAAGCCAGGCAATCACTTCCGACTCTTCGCACCACGCTTCCCTGCACTCTTCCCTGCAGTCTTCCCTGCACGCTTCCTTGGAGGCTGACTTGTGGTAGGAGGAGGAGTAGGAGGAGGAGGAGGAGGAGGAGGAGAAGGAAGACGAGGAGGAGGAGGAGGAGAAGTTGGTGTCGGGCCTTCATGGGTCAGGCGGGTGGATTCTCGTAATTCACCCCTCAAACCCCCCTAATTGCCTCAGAAATTAGGCCCTCACACAGGTGCCGTTGGCCCCTCTCCATTTCCAGCAACCTGCTGGACACGTAGCTGGCATAGCCCTCTTCTGGAAGGGGGGGTTTGTCGAGAATCGCACTCGCCTTCCGAATCAGTTCCAGTGATTCCTCCTCCACAATGGTCATCCTCCTGGGCCTTCTTGGGGGTAAGGGCAGGGGTCGAGGTAGACTTCTTAATTGGGTCTGGCTGTCACTCTGGCTCGTGCTGGGCCCAGCCACCTCCTGGCTCTCGCTGGGCATGTCCTCCTCCTCCTCCATACCACTTGTCCCGGCATCATCCTGGGTCAGCTCATCCTGTGTGCAAATAAAAACAAAAATCAAACACCTGTTTTGTGGTTTCTGGCCTACTCAATCATCCAATTGTAAACTTAGGAACGAGCATCTAAATTTTCCAAAAGATCCAAAAGGCTATCATTTGGACCCCTGCATTTTCCAAGCAGATCACCAATGTTGTCTAACGCTTTTTTTGCCACTACTGGATGTATGTATACACTATATATGTATCGATATGTTGCACCAACACTTTTTAGAAGTGTGCATAATTTTTGTCAGTTGTTTTCACAATTCTGAGTTCAGGGTGTTAATTGTTTCACATTTTAACGTTGACAGCATTAATATTCACACAATCACAATTTAGGCTACTAAATATATACCTGGCTCCAGCTGGGCGCATCAGCCTGCTCCAAGGTGGAGGGGTCTTCTCCTTCCGTGGAAGCCTCAGCTGGGGTGGAGGGAAGAGTGGAGGGAAGAGTGGAGGGAAGGGTGGAGGGAAGAGTCGACAGTGATTCCCTGGGTTCCATCTGGTCACCTATAAAAGTCAGTTGGTTGTAGTACCACAGCTTGGGTACATAAACATTCTCTGCTGCTGCTCCTGATCTGACTGATTCCTCAATCTTCTTGCGCTCCCGCTTGTACATGTGCCTTAAACTTGCAATTCTGGCTTCCACAAACTTGGTGTTTGCGTTGGGGACTTTAGTCTTCACAAAAGCCACAAGTGGCCCCAGTGTTGCCTTCCGGACATCCCTATTGCCATACAAAGGGTTCTTGAGCTGCCACAGGTTGGTATTTTTTCTGTACAGGGCAATGAATTCGGACATGAACTCCTGGTCCTTGAATGGATTCAACTGGGGTGCAGCCATGTTTGTTTCTGTTTTGTTAGTAATGGCAATACAAAAGACCAAAAACACAAATGTTACTTAAAAGGCACAACCAGTTTTTCTTAACAAACATTACACAACACACCCACACACAGGCAGCAACACATCCACACAGGCAGCAACCCCTACACACAGGCAGCAACCCCTACACACAGGCAGCAACACATCCACACAGGCAGCAACCCCTACACACAGGCAGCAACCCCTACACACAGGCAGCAACCCCTACACACAGGCAGCAAGCCCTACACACAGGCAGCAACCCCTACACACAGGCAGCAAGCCCTACACACAGGCAGCAACCCCTACACACAGGCAGCAACCCCTACACACAGGCAGCAACACATCCACACAGGCAGCAACCCCTACACACAGGCAGCAACCCCTACACACAGGCAGCAACACACACATATCCTTAAAAAATGCTGGCCCAAAACCCAAAAAAAAACACAGTAATGCATCCTAGAAAACACTTACCTTCGTACAGAGCGCTCGCTACTTCCGTTCGGGAACACGTGGGCCCCTCAAACAGCCTTATATACACTGCGCACGCGTCGAAGTCCGCCTGCGTCCTCCGCGTCGCCCGCCCATGACGTTCCTCATGACGAGTATTCCCCGCCCCGCTTCCCCTCGTTGCATTGTTGGTGAATTAATTGATGAATATGGCGGACACATTCTCAGCCAGTAGCGCGGAGGAAAGCCAAGAAGCCAACACATCTGCATCCAGCAGCAGATATAAGGCCACCAATATGGCCTTTGAAGAGATGGTGGAGATGGTGGACATCCTCCAAAGGGAAGATTACGACGGGGAAAATGGCCCGTACCCTCGTCCCAACTTGCGCAAGGACAAGATTCTCACTACAATCGTCAGCACCCTGGAGCAGAAATTCGGCGTACGAAGGGGCAAGGATCAACTGCGCAAACGATGGTCCGACATCAAATCCAGGGAGCACGATCAATACAGGAGAATTCGAAAAGCCATCAAAAAAAGTAAGTCAAGCACGTGCGCTACTATGGTTATACTTGATATGTCTAATCTTGCGCAGATGTTATTACCATTCGTCCGTGAAACTTGCGCAGATGTTATTACCATTCGTCCGTGAAACTTGCGCAGATGTAATTACCATTCGTCCGTGAAACTTGCGCAGATGTAATTACCATTCGTCCGTGAAACTTGCGCAGATGTTATTACCATTCGTACCTGAAACTTGCGCAGATGTAATTACCATTCGTACGTGAAACTTGCGCAGATGTTATTACCATTCGTCCGTGAAACTTGCGCAGATGTAATTACCATTCGTCCGTGAAACTTGCGCAGATGTTATTACCATTCGTACCTGAAACTTGCGCAGATGTAATTACCATTCGTACGTGAAACTTGCGCAGATGTTATTACCATTCGTCCGTGAAACTTGCGCAGATGTAATTACCATTCGTACGTGAAACTTGCGCAGATGTTATTACCATTCGTCCGTGAAACTTGCGCAGATGTAATTACCATTCGTCCGTGAAACTTGCGCAGATGTAATTACCATTCGTCCGTGAAACTTGCGCAGATGTTATTACCATTCGTACCTGAAACTTGCGCATATTTGATGAAAGTTCCGTTTGTCTTCATAACGTTTATTGAGTTTACCGGGCTTTGGGTTGTTGGAGTTGTAAGGTTGTTTATTATTGTCACTATCTATACAATTACTGCTGTAGTAAGGGTTTTAGGGGTAACTTACACAGGGACTCCAGAGGCTGTTTTGGGGGGGGGGGGGATAAATATGTTAAGCAGGGTCTCATGCTCACAATTCCCAAAAAATGCTCATCATCTCTAAATACTGTAGGTGGTGACTTTTCAAAGAAGTACACTCACCTGTCCCTTGGATGGTGCAGCTACAATCTCTGATCTTGCAATCATGAAATTAATGTTTGCGGCTTCACTTCCCGGGTCACTATTGGGCATGCGCCAGTTGCGCAATGCAATAGGACTGGTCCGCGCAAGCTCGGGGACCCCTGTGTGTCCCAGCAGACAGCACGGTGGGACGGGATGTGGCGTATACTTCTGTGGGAGTCTAGGGCCGGATGTGTGTGCAAATACCTGCCTTACACAGGTATCTGCAACCCATCCCCCCTAAAACGTTAAAAATAAGACACCACAGGGGTGCAGGGATCCAATGAGCGGAAGTTCAAATTTAGGGTTGAAGGGCGCTTTAAGTATTGGAGTTTCATTAGATAGACATTTCAATTCTGTCTTCAAGTAGGATCTTCTAACAAACTGCTAATAATTGGCAAGACTTTTAAACAATGTTTACTAATCCTATTTTGGCACTCAAATATCAGTGTGATTCAAAAGTGTACCTTTTTGTGTTCCATTACCATAGGGGGCAAAAGACTCAGACGTCAGTCCGAACCTACGAGGACCTCCCGGCATCACCAGACTAATTGGGCAGTTAGCCCAAGCCCACGCGTGGATGTGGCGGAACAGGTCGTTGAAGTCGATCAAATCTGCACCCCACCAAGTGAGTGTCTCAGAACACAGATTGAGCTAATAAATTAAGGTCTGCATGTTTTTTACACTTTTTTTCTTGTGTTTTATCTACCCAACTTTTAGGTGATGCTGATCTGTTTGTGGAACGACAAGCTGCGGAGCCATTTACCACTGACAGTGCCCACAGGCTTATTGGCCAGATCATGGCCTGGAATCTGCAGCTGGAAAACATGCAGAAGGAGATGGCCACCATGCAGCAGGGAATGAAGGACATGATTGATGTTTTGGGGAGAATCTAAAGACCCCTTTTACATTTCTTAACATCAATCATGTCCTTCATTCCCCTTTTGAAGCGCTGTTTAACTAATTTTAGAGGCCAAATTTTAAATATGCACACGGTATGTCAACATGTGCTATGTGCCATCAGGGGATCTCAATGGACGCATTTTGTGTTTGCAACCCCTAATGCTAGTAGGTGAGAGGGAAGGGGTTTCACACACAAAACACGTCCATTGATTCCCCATGATGGAACATAGCACATGTTGACATTACCCATTTTCCTGTTAAATTTGTGTGCATATTCAAAATTTGGCTTCTTCTGTTCATGGGTTACCTGTTGAACTTTGTAAGTTCTGGACTTTTACATTGTGTAAATAATTTTAAATGCTAAGCCAAAATGTAAAAAAAATTTTAAACATGTTTTTATGTTTGTTTTAAAAAAGCAATCCCAAAAAAAACAACAATATGTTGTGAGAAAAAAACCAAAAAAATGTCAAAAAGATAACATAAAAAAAAAAAATAAAAAAATCATGTTCAAAAAAAAAACAAAAAAAAAAAAAAAACCAAAAAAAAAAAAAAAAAAAAAAAAAAAAAAAAAAAAGGTTTTGGATGTGCACTATAATAAAAAAAAAAATGTTTGCACAAATTCAAAAATGTGTGGCTTCTTCTTTTTAAATACTACCAGTTTGACAAAAACATGTTGTGGTTCATTGACAAAGGGGCTTATTTACTAAACGCTAAACAAGTTTCCCACTATTAAGATGTGCACTAGGACAACATATAAAACAGGCCAAATTAAAAGCAAAACAATACGAAACGACCAATATTTCAAACATAAATAACTGTATTTATTCATTGTAAATGAAAAAGATGGTTTAAGGGTCTGCTGCCATTTCAATGGCCCCCTACCATTAAAATACTGTAAATAAAGGTCCCGCACTTGCTGGGCTGATTGTGGTGCGGAACCAAGAGGGCGGTTATCCAGCCCTGTCATGTTGCCTTCCACTCCGGCCTCAGGGCCAATTGGTAAGGAGTATGTTCCTGAATGTTTCCGCAAATAATTGTGCATGACACAGCATGCTAGAATAATAGTATTGAGTTTGTACTCTGCCAGATGTAGCGATGTAAGGAGCAATCTGAAACGGTTGGCCATAATACCAAAGGCATTTTCCACCACCCTTCTTGCTCTGGCCAACCGATAGTTAAAAATCCTCCTCTCAGGGGTGAGGGATCGTTGGGGAAATGGCCTCATCAGATGGTCACCCAGACCGAACGCCTCGTCGGCAATGAAGACGAACGGGAGTCCCTCCACATTATCTTCATCTGGTGGCAGCTCCAGCCCACCAGTTTGGAGACGATGACCGAACTCCGTGTGGTTGAAGACTCCTCCGTCCGACATCCGGCCGTTTTTCCCCACATCCACATACAGAAATTCATAGTGTGCCGACACCACCGCCATCAACACGATACTATGGAACCCCTTATAATTCCAATAGTATGACCCCGAATGGGGTGGGGGCACAATTCGCACGTGTTTGCCGTCAATCGCCCCTCCGCAGTTGGGAAAGTCCCAACGGGCAGCAAACTGGGAAGCCACAGTCTGCCATTCCTGTGGCGTGGAGGGACACTGTGAAGTCAAACAGAAAGATACAATTTAAATTATAAACCAGGCAAAACACCAAACTAAATGCAACAAATTAAAAAACAATTTGGAAGAACATATGTATTTATTTTGTAAATCCTTGAAATAAAGCCAAAAGATTAAGGATAAAAGGGACAAATCTCTGATTGATGACCCCTCTGATGGACCAGAGAAGATAATAATGGGGATGTGGGTGGGGAGTATATAATGGTAAGGTCACACAATACACATGCAATTAATTAAAGGTGTGTGTGGGGGGGTGGGGCTAATTACAAGCTGACCAAAAACACATGATATTAATTATCAGGGGGTGTGGGGGGGGGGGGGTGTGGGGGGGGAGGGGCTAATTACAAGCTGACCAAAAACACATGATATTAATTATCAGGGGGTGTGGGGGGGGAGGGGCTAATTACAAGCTGACCAAAAACACATGATATTAATTATCAGGGGGTGTGGGGGGGGAGGGGCTAATTACAAGCTGACCAAAAACACATGATATTAATTATCAGGGGGTGTGGGGGGGGAGGGGCTAATTACAAGCTGACCAAAAACACATGATATTAATTATCAGGGGGTGTGGGGGGGGAGGGGCTAATTACAAGCTGACCAAAAACACATGATATTAATTATCAGGGGGTGTGGGGGGGGAGGGGCTAATTACAAGCTGACCAAAAACACATGATATTAATTATCAGGGGGTGTGGGGGGGGAGGGGCTAATTACAAGCTGACCAAAAACACATGATATTAATTATCAGGGGGTGGGGGGGGAGGGGCTAATTACAAGCTGACCAAAAACACATGATATTAATTATCAGGGGGTGTGGGGGGGGAGGGGCTAATTACAAGCTGACCAAAAACACATGATATTAATTATCAGGGGGTGTGGGGGGGGAGGGGCTAATTACAAGCTGACCAAAAACACATGATATTAATTATCAGGGGGTGTGGGGGGGGGAGGGGCTAATTACAAGCTGACCAAAAACACATGATATTAATTATCAGGGGGTGTGGGGGGGGAGGGGCTAATTACAAGCTGACCAAAAACACATGATATTAATTATCAGGGGGTGTGGGGGGGGAGGGGCTAATTACAAGCTGACCAAAAACACATGATATTAATTATCAGGGGGTGTGGGGGGGGAGGGGATAATTACAAGCTGACCAAAAACACATGATATTAATTATCAGGGGGTGTGGGGGGGGAGGGGGATAATTACAAGCTGACCAAAAACACATGCAATCAATTTAAAAATGAGGGTCAAGGGGGGTGAAAGGGGGGGTGAGTAAAGCTGTACAATGGAGCTGGTAATATACATTTTTAACCAAAGAAAGTGACTAGGCTAGGGGTGTTTAGGGGGCCAAGCTTCCATGCTGGGGAGGTTGGTGCAAGCAAATATGCATGTGACCCACTAAATAATACATTCTTAAAAATATTTCGATAACTCAAACATAAAATACTAGACAAAAAAAAAAAACACCAAAAAAAAAGGAATAGGCGACAATCATAGAATAGTCCTATCATGGTAATTAGCTAATGATGACATTGATGCACTACATTAACAAACATACAAGACATAGGTAATTTTAAAAGAGAAGACTTACCTTAATGTATTCCTCCTGCAGGACGTGGATAATGGCAGAACAGGTCTCTGGAATAATGAGCCCCAGAGCCTGGGGGGAGATGCCTGTCGTGAACTTGAGGTCCTGCAAGCTTCTCCCCGTCGCCAAGTAACGCAACGTGGCGACTAGCCTCTGCTCCGCACTGATGGCTTGCCGCATGCAGGTATTCTGCCTGGTAATATAAGGGGACAGCGAAGCCAACAGACGGTGAAAAATGGGGTCCGTCATCCGGAGATAATTCCTGAAATCATCAGGATTATTCTCACGGATCTCACGGAGCAAAGGCATATGCGAGAATTGGTCACGCTGGCGCAACCAATTCTTGGTCCATGAACTCCTCCTCACCCTGTTCATGGACCGGGCTCGTGCCAAGGTGTTAACCGCAACACCGAGCCCCTGCACAGCACGAACTCGTTCCCGAGTACGTCCACACTCCATGGCTTCAAAACGGTCGGCTGATCAAACAAACAACTTAACAGAACGCACTGAAGAACAGCAAGGCCTATGAAGAACGACCTGAAAAACAGGAACGAGCGGACCAGAACGGCCTGAGAACAGGTAGGAACTGATCCACACGCACTGAAAGCCAGATACAAACCTCACAAGCACAAACTGAACGGCAGAAGCGAACGAATTAAGCAGAAGTCTGAGAAGCGCGAATCGTCTCTAACCAAACGTCAACTAACACGCGATACACACGAGATTAGCTGACGGGGCCCAAAGGGTGTCGTTTGGGATCTCGAGCTTCCTTTTTCTAGTCCCGTCGTACGTGCGTACGTCATCGCGTGAACCGCCGGACTTTTTGCGTGATCGTGTGTGGTCAAGTCCGTTCGCTTTTTAGTCCGGCGTACCTAGCGGGAAAGTCCAGCGGATTGTTCGCTGGACTTAGGTCCGCCGGCAAAAGTCCGTACGTGTGTACGCGGCATTAGTCATACCTGCAAGAAAGTCTGGGTTACCCTTGATAGGAGTGATCGCACAGTCTTTGGCTGAGAGCACGTGGGCTTTTCAGGCCCTTTCAAATGCGTGAAGAGTTGCCCCCAATAAGAGTGTGTGACTGGATATTGGGCGTTATGTAGCTGCTGACTTTTAATAAACACACACTGACCTGTCCCAGGACCCAGCCGTGCGGCTATCCAAACCCTCGCTTCTCTCCCTTGCCTCTCCCTGGAGCCGGCATTACAAGTGTGCGCACCCTGCTGCGACAGCTTGCAGCTTCACAGCCAGGTGCGAACTGAGAATGCGCGAGTCGCGCTGCGCCTCCTCAATGGACAGGCAATCTTCTGGGACCTGCGACATGTCTCAGAAGATTGCTGGGAGGCAGAGGGAAGTGGGAACAGGTACCTGTCAAAACTAGGTACCCCCCCCCCCAAAAAAAATGACATGCCAAATGTGGCATAGGAGGGGGGAAGAATGCTTAAAGCAGAACTTCCCCTTTTGGGTAGAGCTCTGCTTTAAGGACACGGAGGCCGGCTTCCCGGACCGCTCCTTAACAATCAGCTATTCACTGGTTAAAGACACCGGCGGCCCTGCTCCTTAATGCTGAAACTACTAAACATAGCTTACACTAGGGCTAAACACGTTAGTGTTTTTTGTCTAGCGTTCCCAAAGCGGTTTTTAGCCTTCTAGTGTGCATGAAGCCTGATGCCGCGTACACACGAGCGGATTTTCCGTCGGAAAAATATTGGATGGTTTTTCCAACGTAATTCTGCTCAAGCTTGGCTTGCATACACACGGTCACACAAAAGTTTGCTGAACTTTCAACCGTCAAAAACGCGTTGACGTACAACACTACGACGAGCCGAGAAAATGAAGTTCAATGCTTCCGAGCATGCGTCGAATTGTTTCTGAGCATGCGTAGGAATTTTGCGCGTCGGAATTGGTACAGGCGATCGGAATTTCCGATCAAAACTTTTTCCGACTGAAAAATTGAAAACCTGCTTTCAATTTTTTGCTGGCGGGAATTCGGCCAGCAAATGTCTGATGAAGCATACATACGGTCGCATTTTCCGACCAAAAAACTCTCATTGTCATTTGCTGTCCGAATTTCCGATCGCGTGTACGCGGCATAAGATTTAAGACCGCACTTTACAGTAGAGTCCTGGCGCGGCAGTGCGGCTCCAACATATATTTTGCAAATGTGTGCGACTAAAACCTCTTTTTAACATAAAATTGTTAGACAGGGCCAATTTGTTAGCACACTTGCCAGCTAGCAAAAAACTAAGAAATCCTTTGTTAGTATAGGGGGTCCCCGAGTTACGAACTCGTTAGGGACTGCCCGCCTGTACGGAAGTCGGAAATGTTCTTAAGTCGGGCGCGCATGCGCAGACCGACAAATACGGACATTTCCGATGTTCCGTCTAATGCCGTTCTGCGCATGCGCGCCAAAAACGGACATTTCCGAAGTTTGCCGGCATTTTCCGAGGCTCCGTATGGCCGCGCATGCGCAGAACGGCCGGAAGACGGCGAAAAATGGCGGAGGGTCCCCGCAGCGCCCCGTTCGTAAGTAGGGGATGTTCGTAGGTCGGGCGTTCGTAAGTCGGGGACCCCCTGTACTATTCATATAATATAACCCATTATTTAAGGGGGACGTGAGCTGTGCATATTTTACTGATGTAAACGTGGAACTAGTTTACAGATTTTTATCCACCTGTGTATACAAGCCCATTGAAAGCGATGCCTAAAGTGCCTTTTGCCACCCGTGTGGAAGAACCATAATATGTAGGATAAAACATACAGAGGTACTGAGAAGTATGATGATGTTCAGTGACCAAAGAACCTGCTAAATGTTATAGTGAATATTGGTGATGACATCCTGTCAATACAGTTTGAGGGGGATATTTAAAAAAAAAAAAAAAAAAGAAGAATGATCAAGTGGCTGAACAACTGCTATGATCATTCTTATGGTGAAGGGAATCGCAGACTCTAAAAGAAGATATATAAATGATGCCTGTAGCTGCAGGCATCATTCAGATATCACCGCTCAAATTCCACAACGTCATGACGTTACGCGGGCGGCAACAGTTTTTTTTTTTTTTAAAGTAAGCAAATCCAGTGGCAGGTACTAATGCCTGGTACACACAATCGGAAATTCGGACATACCGCTTTCAAATCGATTGTATGATAATCTGATGGTTAGTACACAGCTTTTGAGAGCTGATCACAACAGTTCATGCCATATTATCCGAAAGGACAAACACAACATTTTTTTCTCAATGGATACTAGACCAAAGACCATGCATGCTCAGAGATTACAGAATACTCTACAACACATTACATCTTGTTCAAAGTTGTATTCTGTTGTACGAGATTTTCGTAACCTCTTAATTTTCAATGAGACTAGCATGGAATAAACAAACAAAAAAAAACGTATGATCATTCATCCGCTATTCTCATCGTGTGTACGAGGCTTTAGGAACTTACCTCCACTTTTTCATGCATGGCCAGTGATCAATGACCCCTTCTAAGATTACAGGCTTCTGTGTAATAAGAAAGTTCTTCCTGAAATACTCAAGGGAGGGGCAGTTGAGAGTTGGAACAGTGTTACCAACATCCAGAACGTGGTTGAGTGGGCGAGGAACTTTCTGCATGTAAAGAATAATATTTATAGGTTACCAAAACTTCAGTGTAAATCTCACATAACCTGTACACATACATGTTTTTTTTTTTTTGTAATTATAAATTAAAAGATATGAACCACAACAGCGAAACAAGAATCTCTGAATGGAACCAAAGTATGAAATAGAGGAGGTGTTGAATATACTGTACCTCTGGGATTTTGCCATTTTCTGGTTCGACTTCCATTTCTTTCCCTTCATTATCTAATGGTCTCTTCTGGCTCCTAGGCAAGTGACCTAAATGACAGCAAAACAAAAGAAAATTCATTTTATTGTGGACATTTGGAGCATGTTACAAAATACTGGATGGCATACAGCAAACCTAACAAGTAGGGGAAAAAAAAAAATCCCCAAGCCACTATAGAGTCCCTTTAAATCCGCTGCAACCCAGAACAGCCAAACCTTTTTTATGTGCGGCAGCGAGGCGGAGAATGCCTCTCCATCTAAAGCCGGGTACACACAGGCCAAATGTTGGAAGACATTTGCCGGTTCAAAAAAAAAAACGTCTGACATTCGGCCCGTGTGCATGTTGGCTTCTGTTGGATGAGCATGCTGATCGGAGTGTTCTGGTGGGGAGTCGTCAGAACACAACAGCTCAGCGAGACAGAGGAGATCGCTATAATAATGTCAAGTGGTTGATACAGCGGCTCCGACCGTCAGGGTTTTTTTTTTTTTTTTGTTAAGAAAAAAAAATTATAATATAATATAATATAATATAATATAATATAATATATATATATATATATATATATATATATATCATACATATACACTGATCAGTAGAGCTGCAGGATTGTGGCTAAAATGAGAATCACAATTTCTTTGCTTAGAATAAAGATCGCAATGCTCTCACGATTCTCGCGGCGTAACATCATCTTTCACATTACACAAAAAAATTGGGCCAACTTTACTGCTTAGTTCTTTTTTAATTCATGGAAGTTTGAAAGACCACTGCACAAATACTGTGTGGCATAAAATATTGCAACGATCGCCATGTTATTCTCTAGGGTCTCTGATAAAAAAAAAAAAAATATGTATAATTATATATATATATGTATACACACACACACACATACCCCACTTTTAAGTACACAATCGGGCTTATTTACTAAATCTGGAAAGTGCAAAATCAGGCTCACTTCTGCATAGAAACCAATGAGCTTCTAACCCCAGCTTGTTCAATTAAGCCGACTTCTGTAGCAAAACTATAATAAATAATACTAAAGCAATAAACCTATATAGGATTTCTTTATATATTGCACCATAAAAATGTGGCTCACTGAACACACTATGAGGATATCATAATATATCAGGAACATAGCAGTAATAAAAAGGTATCACTGGAGAGCAGGACTTACATAAGAGGTAGTACAAGAATACTGACCTCAGGTGTGCATTTCCTTTGTAATATATATTTAAAAAATAAAAAATAAAAAAAAAAAAAACTCTATCCAAGATGCAAGTACCGTATATACTCGAGTATAAGCCGAGTTTTTCAGCACATATTTTTGTGCTGAAAGTGCCCCCCCTCGGCTTATACGTGAGTCAAGCATTTTTCTGCAGCAGAGAATGACATTTTCCGAATCGACTTTGGAGCCCCGTATCTCAGGGGCCACTTGGTGCTAGGAACCCCATCTTTGGCTATGTTGTAGTGATAGTTCCACTGGGTTTGCACACCAAATTTGGTGCACTAAGTGGCCCCGAGATACAGGGCCCCAAATTCGGTCAACTGTGTCCATCTGCAGCAATATCATTTCGGGACCCTTTGGGTCCAGAGCCCCCAAATCTTTGGCTGCAGCTAGGGGGCATCTAGGAACCCTTAACTACCGAGTGTGAAGTTTGGGGGACCTATGGCTGCAAATGGGCATTGTTGACCCTCTTTTCCACTTACAGTAGCTGCGCATTTCTCACCCTAGGCTTATACTCGAGTTATTAAGTTTTCCCAGTTTTTTGTGGTAAAATTAGGTGCCTCGGCTTATATTCGCGTCGGCTTATACTCGAGTATATACGGTATACATTTTCTAGTAGTAATAAGCTTTTCATGCAGTTTTGCTTTAAATAACGTTGTTCTACATTTCAAGAAAGGATCTATTGACAATCGCTGGAACATGCATTTTCTACATCCAGAGGTTTTAACCACTTCAATACCAGATATATTCACCCCCTTCCTGCCCAGGGCAATTTTCAGCTTTCAGCGTTTGTACAATTACTCGCTCATGCAACACTGTACACAAATAAAATTTGTATTATTTTTTTCACGTACGTAAAGCTTTCTTTTGGTGGTATTTAACCACCACTGGGTTTTTCATTTTTTGCTAAACCAAAGACCAAACATTTTTGAAAAAAAGACCTAAGAGCTTTTTTTTTTATCTTTTTTTGGGTTTTTCATTTTTTGCTAAACCAAAGACCAAACATTTTTGAAAAAAAGACCTAAGAGCTTTTTTTTTTTATCTTTGGCGACTCCTGCAGTAAACACTGGTCCAGGGCCTTGGCCCTGCACTGCCTCTTACACACACACACACACAGTTATCTCACTTGTCCTGCAGTATTCTCTATAACTTAAAGTGTTTGTTACCCCAGGTTTTTATTTTCCTGATCTGTACCATGGATCCGTCCCAGTGAAATCGACATCCGCAGCAGGGAGCAGTGCAAACTGCCTGTGATTCAGATGTGATACAGGAACCAACAGAGGAATCATTGTGTTTCCCACATCGCACCAGTGTGAACCTAGCCTTAAACCAAATGGATTGTTTTACAAGGTGATCGTTTATGGCAGGGATATGCAATTAGCAGACCTCCAGCTGTTGCAGAACTACAAGTCCCACCATGCCTCTGGGTGTTATGATTGTGGCTGTCAGAGTCTTGCTATGCTTCATGGGACTTGTAGTTCTGCAACAGCTGGAGGTCTGCTAATTGCATACCCCTGGTTTACGGTCTGATACCTCTCCTGTAATGGATTGTAGCAGGTGAATGGAGCTGAGAAAACTGTGCTTTTCCAAAATCAATACTGCCATCAGATGGGATACCTGTTCTTCCCTGTGATTCTTCAGAGCGGTGTGCTATTCTCAGCTCAGTGATAATTCTGTTGATCACATTGTTGATGATCTCAGCTCCCAGAAGCAGCGCCATGTCACATACCAGCAGGGCCTCCTCCTCGGGCCTCTCTGTTAGCTCTGCACAGCCACATATGCCCACTACCTTAAACAGGCAGCCGTAGGAATAGGCAGTCCTCCAGTCCCGGGAAACATCCCTCCAGTTACATCCATTCAGTTTCTCCCAGCTGAAATCCATAATAAGTTCCCCCAGCTGCCTGCATTGTGCCAGGTCACCATTATAAACACAAGCAGCGGCCTCCTTCACACAGTGGGCTATAGGCGAATCCACCTCTGGGCCCACATCTGCGGGGAATTCCTCTAGGCATTTGGGAAGCACTGCCTTTACCCGAGGCCACAGTAAGCTCTGCATCACCAGGCTGCTGGGTTCTCTACTCACTACTTCACTGCATCCAATAGGAACAGATAGATGGTGCTATACTTGTCTACATGGAAACTGGGGCCTTCCATTGCAGATTGCCTATAAAATAAAAAAGAAAGAAAATATAAAAAGCTGTTCAAACGATCAAATCAGCTGCTATTACCATATATACTCGAGTATAAGCCGAGTTTTTCAGCACATTTTTTTGTGCTGAAAGTGCCCCCCTCGGCTTATACTCCAGTCAAGCACTTTTCTGCAGCAGAGAATGAAATTTTCCGACCTGAATTTCGGGCCCCATATCTTGGGGTTCCTAGCACCAATGGGGGGGGGGGGCCCCAATTCCATTTTTGCAATGCTCTTGTGGCTTTAAAGTGGTGGTAAAGTCTTATTTTATTTTTTTACTTGTACCTACAGGTTGGCCTATAAGGTAAAATTAACATCTCCTACATTTGCACTGTTTAGGAGATATTCACACTGCATGCAGCTGGTGACATCAGAAGCTCATAGGATCTGAAGGGGCGGCATAACCTGCATGCATGCGGGGGAAGTGATGTCAATGCGGCTTAGCCAATCAGACATCCGCAGCACTCAAACCCGGAAGGGAGACCGGGTGAAAATGGAAGCCCTGTTAGCAGTGCCAGCACACCACTGGAAGACTTTATTCTAAGGCAAGTATTTCAGAATGTGCTAGTATGCAATGCATACTAGCACATTATGCCATTGTCTTGCAGGGGTTTATTTATTTATTTTAAAGGTGCGCTTTACTACTGCTTTAATTACTTAGAGGTATGGGCAGAGGTCAGCTCCAAATAGAAGAAAAGTAATTATGGTACCAACATCCCTAAAATTCATGAAAAAAATAGATTGGGGATATGGGACTTTAGAGGTACCCTATATAAACAATAATTCAAGATTAATATAAATAAGTATAAATTGTTTATTTTAAGAAAACATACAAAAGTAAGGAATACAGTTTGATCACAGTCATAGGTATACACACGCTTCCTATTTTCGACAATGAAGGTACTGTAATCACATACAACGTAATACGTCCAAGTATTTCAACATGTTTCGCCAGGCGAAACATGTTGAAATACTTGGACGTACTACATTGTAATACCTTCAGTATAGTACCTTCATTGTCTAAAATAGGAAGTGTGTGTGTGTATACCTATGACTGTGATCAAACTGTATTCCTTACTTTTGTATGTTTTCTTAAGAAAAAAAATTTATACTTATATATATTAATCTTGAATTATTGTTTATATAGGGTACCTCTAAAGTCCCATATCCCCAATCATTTTTTTTCTTTAATTGCTTATTTTACCTTCACCAAAAAAATGCCTTTGCAGATAAGGGGTGTCTGTAGATGTAAACTGTGCAGCTCTGATCAAAGTTGAATAATGCCCTTGCTATAGGTTAGTGGTCTCTAAATTGTGACTCAGGAGCTGGGTGCAGCCCTTTGCTTGCTTTTATCTGGCCCTCGGGACACTATTTCATTCACTAAAACCAATGAAGGGGCACAGTTCCTCCCAATGACACCAACGATGGAAAACAAATCCTACAAATTACATCAATCATAGGGCACAGTTCTTTCTAATAACACCAACTATGGGGCCCAATTCTTTGCAATGACACCAGTGATGGGGCACAATTCCTCCCAATAATAAAGGAATTGTTTGCTCCTACTGATGCTGGGACATTTTGTACTACTAATGGCCACAGTCCGGCCACCCTTAAGTCTGAAGCACAGTAAACTGGCCCTTTGCTTAGAAAGTTTGGAGACCCCCCGCTATAGGTGTAGGCCATTTATGTACCTCATGAGGGCTGACAGAAAAACTCCCAGGATGTTGCCGTGAGGCCCAGTTGTTTCTGTTCACCATCGCAGGAGTGAGCTCTTCCTCTGATCCAAACCCACTCACATGAGCTCTCTCTCTCCCGGGATACAGTATCTCTGAGCTCAGCATTTCAGAGCTTGCAGCTGTGAAAGTGAACAATAGCAGCTGGGCCTCACTTAGCAATGTCCTGGGAGTTTTCCACTCAGGCTTTAAGAAGTACGTACATGGCCTACACCTATAGCAAGGGTATAATTCATCTTTAGTCAGAGCTGCAGTTTCCATCTACAGGCACCCCTTACCTGCATAGGAAGATTTTTGGTACAGGGGAAGTAACCCTTTAAATATTAGTGTAGAATAGGTACTGTCACAGAACTACCTCCTCTAACTAAACACTCGTCTTCATTGTAGTAAAAGGTCCTTCTTAGTCATTTCCCCCTCCATCATATACCACCACACAGCACACCTCCACACCATCCTACACCTCCATACTCCATCATATACCTCCACCCCCATCATATACCTTCATACTCCATTCTACACACCCATCCTACACCTCCACCCCCATCATATACCTCCATACTAAACCTCCACCCCCATCATATACCTTCATACTCCATCCTACACCCCCATCATATACCTTCATACTCCATCCTACACCCCCATCATATACCTTCATACTCCATCCTACACCCCCATCATATACCTTCATACTCCATCCTACACCCCCATCATATACCTTCATACTCCTCCATACCCCATCATATACCTTCATACTCCTCCATACCCCATCATATAACTTCATACTCCTCCATACCCCATCATATAACTTCATACTCCTCCATACCCCATCATATACCTTCATACTCCTCCATACCCCATCATATACCTTCATACTCCTCCATACCCCATCATATACCTTCATACTCCTCCATACCCCATCATATACCTTCATACTCCTCCATACCCCATCATATACCTTCATACCCCTCCATACCCCATCATATACCTTCATACTCCATCCTATACTTCCCCGTATATTTCCACACTCCATCCTACACCTCCCTTCATATACATTCATACTCCTCCATCCTACACTCCATCATATAACTTTATACTCCTCCATACTTCATCCTACACCTCCATCAAATACCTTCATGCCCCTCCACACTCCATCCTATACTTCCCCCATATACTTACACCTCATCTTACACCTCAACCTACACCTCCACATTTCATCCTCCACACTCCATCCTACAGCTCCAACCTATACCTCCATACTCCACCATATACCTCCACACAGCACACCTCTTCTTCCCACAGCGCGCTAGTCCCAAAATGTGACCACACCCCTCACTTCTATTGGCTGCTGAGCTCAGCGTGTGCCTTACTGGAGATATGTGTGGTATAACATGCGGCTTTGTTTGACAATATCATGAAACAAGTATCTTAATTGTATTAAACTCCCGATACCACCGTTCATTAAACTTTATTGTAGAAAATATATCCTGACCCCTGTACAGCTATCTTTCTCAAACACAGCCCCGCTGTCACATGTTACCGAGCTGCAGGAAATTTACTTCCGCCAGTAGACTGGGACTTCTGGAAGGGAAGGAAGTCACGTGGGGCGCAGGGGGCGTGGTGAGAGAGACTCAGTCACATGACGGGGGCCTTCAGCGCGATACTGGAGATGCTGGAGTGAGCGGAGAGAGATTACAGGTGAGTCTAGGGGGGAGGATCACGTGAGCATCTTTCGGGGTAGCCGCGCTGGGCGTGACGTCGCCGCCTGGTAACCAGTGAATGGCTGGATGGAGGTGTGCACTGTGATGTGTAGGAGATGTACATTATATGTTTATTATTATTATATAGAGTAGAAGAAGTGGAAGCTGCAAGATTACAGCACAGTGTCAGAGGTACTTGTTGTCTGTCATAGAGTTATTCCAGGTTGCAGTTACAAAATGCAGATCATGCCATATGGATGAAGTAGAACTAGAGGCAAAACTTTTAGTCTTTCCATTTTGGATAGAGTAAGGGAGAGTTATAACCCTTGTCAGGTTTATGTTTGCCATCTGTCCCATTAAGGAGATTTACCTTCACTTCCTGTCTCACAGGCAAAACAGGAAGTGAAAGATAATCCCTCTAAAGTGTCCACTGAACTAGTGTCCCATTGGAAGGTTTTCCCTCTATTCCTGTTGCCGTGACAACCCAAAAAAATCAGATTTTCTTTAAAGTTGGTGATAATGGTAAACAGGAGAAATAGAGAGGGTGAATCTCCCTAACAGGGACACAGACAGCAATAAAATCTGACAGGGGTCTAATCCCTCTCCCCTCCATCCAAACTAAATAGGAAGTTTTGCCTTTAGTTACACTTCAGAAAGGGACCCCAACCAGCGATGAGCTCAGGCATGCTTGGACTAGGATCTGAACCCACGTGTAGGAAGTAGTCACCTGTGTGGACCAATCATCTACAACCTGGGACATTCGTCGCAGATATGTGCCCTTTGTATAGATTTGGCTGCAGGGAATACCCCAGCTGCAGAGGATTGGCTGATACAGGTGACCACTTCCTACACATGGGTTCAGATCCTAGTCCGAGCTCATCAATAACCCTAGTGCAGAAAATTCCAAGTATTTGGGGCTCATCCACACCAGAACGCGATGCTGAAAGGGCATATTTCCCACACCACACGGGAACACGCTGCCCCCGTTAGACACGCATATGTGCCATTAACTGTTAACCACTTAAGGACTGAGCCTCTTTCTGAGATTTGGTGTTTACAAGTTAAAAATATTATTTTTTCGCTAGAAAATTACTTTGAACCCCCAAATAATAAAAAAAGTATATGTATATATATATATATATATATATATATATATAATATATATATATATGTATGTATGTGTGTGTGTGTGTGTGTGTGTGTGTGTGTGTGTGTGTGTGTACACACACACACGGAGAATAAAATGGCGGTCATTGCAATACTTTCTGTCACACCGTATTTGCACAGCGGTCTTACAAGCGCACTTTTTTTGGAAAAAATACACTTTTTTGAATTAAAAAAATAAGACAACAGTAAAGTTAGTCCAATTTTTATTTTTTTTTTTATATTGTGAAAGATAATGTTACGCAGAGTAAATTGATACCCAACATGTCACACTTAAAAATTGCGCTCGCTCGTGGAATGGCGACAAACTTTTACCCTTTAAAAATCTCCATAGGCGACGTTTGAAAAATCCTACAGGTTGCATGTTTTGAGTTACAGAGAAGGTCTAGAGCTAGAATTATTGGTCTCGCTCTAACGATCGTGGCGATACCTCACATGTGTGGTTTGAATACCATTTTCATATGCAGGCGCTACTAACGTATGTGTTTGCTTCTGCACGCAACCTTTTTATTTATTTTTTTTCTTATTTATTTTACCTTTTTTATTTTTATACTGTGTCAAAAATACTGTGTCAAAAATTGTGTCAATTTTATTCCTATTACAAGGAATGTAAACATCCCTTGTTATAGAAAAAAAGTATGACAGGACCTCTTAAATATGATATCTGGGGTCAAAAAGAACTCGGATCTCATATTTACACTAAAACGCAATAAACGAAATAAATAAATGTCATTTGAAAAAAAAAAGTCATTTTAAGATCTATGGACGGAAGTGACGTTTTGACGTCGCTTCCACCCTGCAATGATATGGAGACGGGTCGGGGCCATCTTCCCCTCATTTCCTCCATACGTAGCAACAGGGAGAAGAACCTGATCACCTCCGCCGCTACCGATACCGATGGCTCTGGTGAACGGCAGAGGGCACTGGAGCGCAGTGGGGGGGGGGGTCCTCTCTTCTGTCGCTGATAAGTGATCTTCTGGCAAATCCGCCGCAGAGACCACTTTTATCTGAAAGCGGACCGCCTGCTAGGGAAAAAATAGATTTAAATCTTGAATCGAGTTGAGAGGTCAAATCGATTTTATTTTATTTTTTTTCACCAGGACCGGCGCTGACACCGCGCCGGATCTGAGGTGCTGCGGGCAGGAGTTTTTTTCTTAAAGCGCCCGCCATGCAGCTACGGCGATTCGCGCAGGTGAGCCAACCTGCCACCTTATAACAGCGGCGGCTGGTCAGCAAGTAGTTACAGTGGAAGTAAACTCTGTCCCTCAAATGCTGCTTCTTAATAATGCCAGTGTAATAAATAATTCCAACTCATTCTAAATTGTTGATAACCCCCTTCGGATGTTTCTTAATTATTTTCCAGTTGTTTTAAAATTCTTGCTAACCGGGAGAAGCCGGCGCCATGCTGAGTAATGCCTTCCGAGTCCACAGTGCCCTATACTTCCGCTCTTTCTGTGTTTCCTTGCTGTAATCTCTCGCATGCGCAGTCTGCTGTGTGATACAGCTGATCTCCGCTCCTGTGTGCCGTGCTATGTGACATTGCAAGTCCCACAAATCTCGCGGGATGTCGGTGCAGTGCGGCACAGAGGGAATGACGGAGCCACTGCTTAGTAATGAATGGATTAACGGCACAATGAGCGGGCTGTGAATCCGGGGAATTATGCGCATGCGCCATTGCCGTCACAAAAATAAACTGGACAAATTACAAGAAAACCGTGCAGGTTAGGAGACATCTGCACACAGCAACTTGTACAGTGTTTACTAATGATTTAAATAAGGAACATTTGTGGTGGGGAGTTTACTTCCACTCTTACATTAGCGTGTCTCCAAAGTCACATGATTTCCAGTGCGACTTTTGGTGCTCTACTTTAATCTGACTTTACATTCTCTGGACCAAAGTAGTGCAGGAACCTTTTCTAAAGTTGAATCAACTTCTATAGTGTCAGTGGGAACAGCTCTCATAGAAATACATTGAATTTCACATGCCCTGGGGTCTCACAAGTCAGATCCCAATGGCCCGTACACACGATCCAAAAATCAGATTAAAAATACCGCTTTTGAGGCAATGCTACGATAATCGGTTTGTTAGTACAGAGCTTTCGAGAGCCGATCACGACAGTTTATCCGATTGGACAAACACGGACATTTTTCTCATATGATACCAGATCGTACGATTTTCGTTTAATCAGTACAGTTGACATCCGAAAATACAAATACACTACAACACATGACATCACTTCCAATTTTAATTATTATTTTTTTATTCTGTCGTACGAGAGTTTTCATAACTTTAGTAACCTCCCCATTTTTGATATGCAACTAGCAAGCAAAAAAAAAGAAAATGGACGTTGTCCGATTTTTGGATTGTGTGTACGGGCCATAAGTCTCACAAGTGAATGAATGATTTGTATATTGCTGCAAATGCGAACTGAGTCGCCTCAAGGCGCTTGGTCCGTCCTGTGTTGTCCTACTTCTTAGAAGAGGTGGGTCTTGAGTTTTTTTCTGAAGGCCCGATGGTTTTCTTCCATGCGGATGTTCGTGGGTAGGGCGTTCCATAGCCGTGGTCCTTCGACTGCGAATCTTCTTTCTCCCTTAGATTTGTAGCGGGACTTGATGAGGAGGCGGTTTTGGTTTGTTGACGGATGCTACGATTCGGTATGTAGTGTTTTATTTTCTCACATAGGTATTGAGGAGCGTTTCCTTGTGTGCATTTGTGGGGGAGGCAGAGGATCTTGAATGTGATCCTATCCTTTACGGTTAGCCAATGGAGGGTCCTTAGGGATGGGGAGACGGATTCCCAGCATTTTAGTCAAAAGACTAAAATGGGACTAAACTAAAAATGCCATTTTAGTCAAGAGACTAAAACTAAATTGAAATTGGACTTCAAAATTAACACTTGTCTGTAGTGCATGTTTAAACCTCAATACCATAAATAACATTCGATTTTTCACTCCAGCAGTATATAATGAGTTTGGAAATTGTAGAGAAATGTTAATGAATGAATTGCAATTTAACTAGACCCATTTCATTTTAGACGACTAAAATTAGTTTTAGTCAACTAAAATGTACTGGAGGTTTTAGTCGACTAAAACGTAGGACATTTTAGTCGACTAAAATGAACTGGAGATTCAGTCGACTAAATATGAATAAAACTAAAGCAATTGCAGAAGACTAAAACTAAAATGCTATTTTAGTCCTAAGACTAAAAGTAAATCGAAATTTCCTGCCGAAATTAACACTGCGTTGTACATATAAAGGTTTAGAAATTTTCAGCCATCTTCTGGTTTTCCCCACACACGGTGTATAATGTCGTTTGAATAAGAAGCTATTAGAAGTTCTATTCCCTTGCTGGTTGGTGGAAGGTATTTTTAGAGTTCTCTGCATTAGAGATTTATATGCACATTTCCTCCCCTCCTGTATGAAAAGAGGCCTTGTTAAAGGAAAGCTTTAAAGTCCCTATAAATATGTAGGAGTTTGCGTCGGGGCCTCCACCCTAGGTGGGAATGCTGACTAACCTGGAGCTTTAGCTAAGTTACAGGTGTGCATACAGATGAATTACCCTGAGGAGTTGTCATCTGGATTTAACATTTTGTAGTTGCAGCTGATTTTATTAAGAATTTCATAGTTAATGGGTACAAAAGTGAGGTAGGAATATGCAATAGTTACAGTGCCTTAAAAAAGTATTCATAACCCCTAAAAGTTTCCACATTTTGTCATATTACAACCAAAAACATAAATTTATTTTATGTGATAGACCAGGGGTAGGCAACCTTTTGAGCACAGTGTGCCAAAAAATATTTTCAATGAAATTTGAGAGTGCTGATTTTATAACCAAAAAAAAAAAAAAACTCAACTTCACACTCTCAATCACCAAAAGGATTTTTTATAAAGTAAATTCTGTAGACTACTACTCTTCTGTCCCACCACTGTAACCCTCCCTGCACATCTGTCCCACCACTGTAACCCAATGCACATCTGTCCCACCTCTGTTCCATCTGCTCATCTGTTCCACCAATTTACCTCCTTTCTCATCTGCCCCATCTCTGTACCCCCTGCTCTTCTGCCCAACCACTGTAACCCCCTGCTCATCTGTCCCACCAATGCACCTCCTTTCACATCTGCCCCACCGCTGTACCCCACTGCTCTTCTGTCCCACCACTGAACCCCCCCCCCCCCCCTCTGCTCATCTTTCCCACCATGGTAACCCCCTTCTCATCTAGCCCAACACTGAACCCCCCCTCCCTGCTTATCTGCCCCATCACTGTACCTCCCTGCTTTTCTGTCCCACAACTGAACCCCCTTCTGATCCCTCCCACTACTGCACATCTGCCCCACCACTGATGATGGGTAGAACAGTGCTCTGTGAGATGTTTAAAGCTTGGGATATTTTTTTATAACCTAACCCTGCTTTAAACTTCTCCACAACTTTATCCCTGACCTGCCTGGTGTGTTGTTTGGCCTTCATGATGCTGTTTGTTCACTAAGGTTCTCCAACAAACCTCTGAGGGCATCACAAAACAGCTGTATTTATACTGAGAATAAATTACACACAGGTGAACTCTATTTACTAATTAGGTGACTTCTGAAGGCAATTGGTTCCATTAGATTTTAATTATGGGTATCAGAATAAAGGGGGCTGAATACAAATGCACGCCACACTTTTCACATTTTGTAAATAACTTGGAAAACCATTTCTCATTTTCCTTCCACTTTTATGTGCCACTTTATGTTGGTCTATCACATGAAATCCCAATAAAATACATGTATGTTTTTGGTTGTAACATGACAAATGTGGAAAATTTAATTTGGTATGAATACTTTTTTTAAGGCACTGTATATTCTTCAAACTTTGTCAAATCACATTAGTGAGGCAATGCAACAGATTGTAACATGATAAAGTTTAAGCAGAACTAAACCCATCAATTTAACGGCTTCAAAAACCATTAACTGTCACATTTGTTTATACTGAAAACCATCAAAAGGCTGGTGTCCTAACTGATCATGTGCAGAACTGTAGCAGATCAAACAGAGGTTAAAGTATAACTAAAGGCAAAACCTTTTTTTTTAGTTTTGTATAAAGTGCAGAGGGATTAGAATACCTGCCCAGGGTTTATTGCTGTCTGTGCCCCCTCTCTATTTGTCCTGTTTTACCATTTTGTGCCCGCAAAAGTAATGGAGGGTAATTTTTCTAATGGTGACACTAGTTCTGGTGACCTGGGGGTGCCCAAGGGATTTCTCTAATTTGCAGGGATTTCCTCTCACTTCCTGTTTTGGTTATGGGACAGGAAGTGAAGGGAAATCCCTGAAATGGGGCACGGATGGTGAAAAAAATTACAGGAGTTCTATCCCTGTCTTACTTTATCCAGAATTTTTTTTTTTTTTAAGTTTTGCCTATAGTTTTACTTTAGGATGGATGCTTCCCTGCCTGAAAAGGATGCAGGGATTTAGTTCCACTTTATTATTCATAGAGCAATCCAATAGAGGTGACCACGCTGTTCTCGAATCATCCCAATCCAGACTTTTCAAACTGGAGCAGTTTGAAATTGCTTCTGATAAATGGTTAGAAGTTGTATTTTACTCATTTAGAAGGTGAACATTAAACATCTATGAGTATGAAAAGAGGAATAGTGGACAAATGAAATGCTAAGGCCTCAATGCACACTCTGTTTTTAATTCTGCTGTTAGGGGCGTCTGGCTTTTTGTTTTCTGCCTCTAAACGCCCTTGCATGTTAAAAAGAAAAAAGGTTGCACTATAAATAATATCAAAAAATCTTAAGAATGCTGAAAGTCATAAATACAATGAATAGCTGTAAATCATATGTGCCAGTGATGATCCAAAAATATGTCAAATTATAAAGTTCATAAACTACATAACAAAGTCCACATTAGTGCTGTAAAGGATCGCTGATCAAATTGAATTGACATCTGTGCAAAAGTGACTTGTTGTGAGTAATCCTACCACCATCCAGATTTTGAGCTTACCAGCTGTTGGAAAAAAATGCACCTGTGGCTATAGCCCAGCCAAGGCCTTTTCCTCCTTGGTTCTTTCCCGTCTGGCAGATTGTTCTGTCTGTATCGGTTCCAACACTAATCGATCGTTCAACGCCACCAAGAACTTTTACCTCACCAGGTAGTATGTATCCCAAAAAACAAAAAAGGGAAAAGGCAGACCATGGGTAGGATCCAAAAATGTATTTTTTTTAAAAGACGCCAGCGGCGTATATATGCAAATACAGAAAAAGATTTAAAAAGTTTGCGTCGGCCAGCTGCAGTAACACAGGCCCGTGCTTGTCGGCGGGGCGTAGCGCGTGGTGACGTCAGCACGTCGCTCCTCCCTACGCGTTTCGTCACAGAAATGGCGTAATCATGGGGCACATGATGATGTACCTGAAAAGGCCTTGGCTGGGCTATAGCCACAGGTGCATTCTTTTCCAACAGCTGGTAAGCTCAAAATCTGGATGGTGGTGGGATTACTCACAACAAGTCACTTTTGCACAGATGTCAATTCAATTTGATCAGCGATCCTTCACAGCACTAATGTGGACTTTGTTATGTAGTTTATGAACTTTATAATTTGACATATTTTTGGATTATCACTGGCACATATGATTTACAGCTATTCACTGTATTTATGACTTTCAGCATTCTTAAGATTATTTGATATTTATAGCGTAACCTTTTTTCCTTTTATTCTTGATTTATGTATATCACATGTGGTGTTGCTGCTTATATTCACAAGTTTTTATGTCCAGCGCAGTTTTTCGTTTTTTATAGCCCTTGCATGTTAGCCCATGTGTCCATGCACACATGGGTGTTTTGAAGCAGAAACGCATGTTAAGCCCCATACACACGGTCGGAAATTCCGACCACAAAATCCGTCGATTTTTTTTTTTTTTTTTTTTTTTTTTATTATTTTTTCCAACGGATTTTGTCCGACACTGGTGTTGCATACACACGGTCGGACAAAGTTGTCGGAAAATCCGATCATTCTGAACGTGATGACGTTCGTTGTGTACGACGGTACTACGTAGAGGCTAGTAGCCAATAGCTTTGGTCTCGTAATTTGATCTGAGCATGCGTGGCACTTTGTTCGTCGGAATTCTCTACACACAATCGGAAAAAGTCTGATCGGATTTTGTTGTCGGGAAATTTTGAGAGCAGGATCTCAAATTTTTTCCGTCGGAAATTCCGATAGAAAAAGTCAGATAAAGCCCACACACGGACGGATTTTCCGACGACAACATGGTCCGATCGGACATTTTCCGTCAGAATTTCCGACCGTGTGTAAAACAATGTAGCCAGGAAGAAAGGCGTCTAGGAGAGATGACCAAATGTTCAGTGTTCATGAGGCCTTAATGAGGCAGGGGTAGGTGGAAAAGTAAGAGATAGGGAAGCGGAGAAGGAGGTGGATAAGATCACTCAATCACGGCTAAGGTGGCCTGGAAGAGTCGTCCTCCAAACTCCAATCTGTAAATGCTGATAATAATATAAACATAGACCAAGAAGCCCAGGTAATTCTAAACTGCTCTTCCCTATCATTTTCCCTGAGACAATGGGCATTCTAGGTCCCTAATAGTCTAGTTCAATCTCTCACTCTCCCAGGGAAAGATTTGGTTTTAGATTTCCAAGAATGGGGTATGACTGCCCTGGTTGCAGCAAGGACGTTTCTTGACTGATTTAACCAGGCTTGGGATCAGCGAGAGAAGAGTTGTCTTTGATGATTTAGGGATGCGAGTCTCCATAATTCTTCAGTAAAGATTTTTGAAAAAAAAATTATTTATTTAGCAACTTTTTCATTAATAATCATGAATTTTATGAATTTATTGTCGGCCATTATTGCCACCTTTTTAGTGCAAGAAAAGCTCAAGGAAAAATACATCCCTTTTAAATTCTATGTATGTCTTAACACTGGTTCGTTGCGCTTCCATTGTGTTAAAAATCCTGCTTGCTGCATTTTTTGTCAGTTAAAAGGCACCAAAAGCACACCTCCCCATTGAAATGCATTGAAAACACAGCAAGAATGCATCAATAACGCACCTGTGTTACATTTTTGAGTCGCATTACCTATGAACACCATAAACGCAGTAAAATCGTGGCGATATTGTGGCAAAATCTTGTGCGCTTTTGGTGCCATTATTGGCAAATTTTTCTCTTATTGGCAAATTGCTGATAATACCATTTTTGGCTGATATGTTTAGGTGCATCTCTAGTTTGGATTTATTTATTTTTCCTTTCTTTTATAGCGTTAGGTAGGTGCATTGACATGAGTTTTGACACACATTGATGCAGTTTCCATGCACTTTTGAATAAAAAATTAGGAGTGGATGAGGTTAAAGTGCGGTTAAAAAAAAAAAAAAAAAAGGTTAAAGTAGGGCAAAATGCCTGAACACATCAAAGTGCATAAAAACGCACCAGAAGGCTAAAAAAAAAAGTGCCTGCTGACAGCGGCCCTTTAGCATTGTTTAACCGCTTCCCGACCGCCTCACGCAGATATACTGTGGCAGAATGGCACGGGCAGGCAAAATCACGTACCTGTACGTGGCCCTTTAATTGCCTGCCCGTGGGTCGGGAGCTCTGTGACCCCGGCCGCGGGACCAGCAGACCGCGATCAGGTCACAGAGCTGAAGAACGGGGAGAGGTCTGTGTAAACAAACCTCTCCCCGCGCTTCCTACTCTGCCTGTCATTGATCGGCTGTTCCCTGTCATCGGGAAAGCCGATCAATGACGTCGGACGTCAGCCCCGCACCCTAATGTAAAAAAACACACACACGTCACAGCCCATAACCCCTCCCCCTAGTGGTTAACTCTTTCACTACCACTGTCATTTATACAGGAATCAATGCATTTAAATAGCATTGATTGCTGTATAAATGACAATGGTCCAAAAAATGTGTCAAAAATGTCCGATGTGTCCGCCATAATGTCGCAGTCACAATAAAAATCGCTGATCACCGCTATTACTAGTAAAAAAAAAATATTAATAAAAATCCTATAAAACTATCCCCTATTTTGTAAACGCTATAGCTTTTGCGCAAACCAATCAATAATCACTAATTGCGATTTTTTTTTTTTTTTTTTTTTTTTTTTTTTTTTTTTTTTTACCAAAAATATGTAGAAGAATACGTATCGGCCTAAACTGAGGAAAAAAAATGTTTTTTTTATATATTTTTTGGGGATATTTATTATAGCAAAAAGCTAAAAATATTGCATTGTTTTCAAAATTGTCGCTCTATTTTTGTTTATAGCGCAAAAAATAAAAAACACAGGGGTAATCAAATACCACCAAAAGAAAGCTCTATTTGTGGGAAAAAAAGGACGCCAATTTTGTTTGGAAGCCACGTCGCACGACCGCGCAATTGTCAGTTAAAGCGACGCAGTCCCGAATCGCAAAAAGGGGCCTGGTCCTTTGGCTGCCAATTGGTCCGGGGCTGAAGTGGTTAAGCGGCGCTTTTTGGCTGCTAGCAGGGTGCTTTTTAACTCCAAAGAAGGGGTTAAAAGCGCCCATGTTGCTGCACTTCATTTCAATGAGCTGTGCATTTTGGAAGTGCTAAATACAGCTCTCCTACACCACCCCAAAGATGCTGCTTGCAGGCGTTTTCCAAGTGTACTGCAAGCGCACCGCCCCAGTGTGAAAAGTCACACTGAAATGAATGGGCAGCGGTTTTCAGGTGCTTTACAGGCGCTGTTACTAGCGCTAAACCGCCTCAGTGTGAAAGGGGTCTAAGGCCCCTTTCACACTGCCGCGACTTGTAAGTCGCATGATTTTGATGCAATTTTTATTTTACTTTTTTTTTAATTTATTTTTTGTTGCTGTGATTTCAGGGAATCCTGTGTAAACTTGAGGTCTATGGACCTCAACTCGCACCAAGTCGCACAGATATGAATGGTATTCAGTGGAAATCATGGGGTATGACTTGTCATGCAACTTTGTCAAGTCCCACAAGTGTGAAAGGGGCCTAAACGTGTAAATCGGCCCTGGATAAAAGTACACTCAAGTTTCTCCTTTTAAATTAAGTCCAGATTCACATTTACATTAAAGCAGCACGTTGCCTATTGCAGGGATGGAATTTCTATGGAAAGTACAGTAATTGTACCTTTTAGCAGTTGGTTTCCTACAGAGTTTGTGGTTGTGACCAGAGAAGTTCGTGAAATCAAAAACAGGAAACAAATGTTTCTGTGTTATCTGACACCGAGTACAACTGTTTATTCAGGGACAGTTTAATCACAAATATAACAGCTAAAAATCCCCGATTCAGCATTCCAGCTAATTTGCTGACAGTATGCATCTTGTTGATGAATATAAGTAATATAGTTCAATGTCTGTGAAATACTTTGCTACATTATATTATCAAAAGTATTGGTACACCTGCCTTTACACGCACATGAACTTTATTGACCTCGCAGTCTAATGCCCCATACACACCATTAGATTTTCTGCAGAATTTTGTCTTCAGATTCACCAAAACCATGTAGTGCAAAGGCCTGCCTGATTGCATACAAATTGAAACTCTTAAGGTTTGACCTCATAATATTTGTTTTTGGTAAATCTGAAGACTAAAATCTGCAAAAAAAAATCGAATTGTGTGTATGGGACACACAATTCGATTTTTTTTTTTTTTTTGCAGATTTTAGTCTTCAGATTTACCAAAAACAAATATTATGAGGTCAAACCTTAAGAGTTTCAATTTGTATGCAATCAGGCAGGCCTTTGCACTACATGGTTTTGGTGAATCTGAAGACAAAATTCTGCAGAAAATCTAATGGTGTGTATGGGGCATTAGTCTGTAGGGTTCAATATTGAGTTGGCCCACCCTTTGCAGCTATAACAGCTTCAAATCTTCTGTGAAGGCTGTCCATAAGGTTTAGGAGTGTGTCTATATTGAATATTTGACCATTCTTCCAGAAGCGTATTTGTGAGGTCAGGCACTGATGTTGGACGAGAAGGCCTGGATCAGTCTCAGCTCTAGTTCATCCCAAAGGTATTTTTAAATTTCCGAATGAAGACAAATTAGCTGCAGTTAAGGCTCCATGTACTCAGGACGCTGCTAAACATACGTTCAGAGGCAGTTGCCCCTGAACTCATTCAATGTTATCCTATGTGACCATGTACACAGTCTTGTTTATTGCAGTTTTTAGGCAGTTGCGTTTAACAGCGTTTCTTTTAAAGCAAAAAAATGGGTTCAAACGCTGAATATTTCCACGTTTCAGACACCACGTTTCGTTTATAGGTGTTTTTTTATTTATTTTTATTTTTATTTTTTTAGAAACTATTCTAAACACAAACGTGGCAAAACGGACGTTTTTAAACGTGGGTTACTATTTGTTAAGTTAAATCGTTCAGGAGAGGTTGTAAAAACGTCCAGTGTACATGAAGCCACACACTTCAATTTTATTATGTCATCAATGTGCAATTTGATCAAAATGATTGCATCTGCAAACAATTGAAAAAGCATAACTTTTCCTCTGAAAAAGATTTAGACTCAGTTTAGAATGGAATGCAATCAAAAAGATCGCTGGGGTGAAAAATTATCTATCATTTTGCTTTCATCAGCAGCACTGAAATACTTTGTTTATAAATACAATTAAGTGTAGTGCTAGTGGATGTAAGTCACTGTAACAGTGAACTGTAATTCAATGAATATAAACTAATATATAGGAACCGTGACGGTGACAAATAAAGTACAAATCCTATGAAACTAAAACAAAAAGAAAATAAGTTCATAGATGGAAATCCCACTCAAATGACTGAGTTGATGTCCTCCTGTGATTCAAAGTAGTGAAAATGTGGTGATGACTGTATAACATGGCTGGTATCAGGCAACAGATGTACTTTCATCAAATGTAGAATAATGGACGGATACTTCTTACCGGACTCCGTGGGCACATCTGTCATACGACAGTGGGTCAATCGGGTATGTATTTATGACCCAAGGTCCAACGCTCATCACTGCTCCCGACTGGAGGAAGGACAGAATTGGTGTAGAAATCCATTCAAAGGTGGGCGTTGTATCAATTGGCCAAGCCGGATCAGAGTGTAGTAACCAGGTATCCAAAACTGGAGCGAATCTTCCAAAGGGAGGTAAGCCAGACCTCAGAAGGAGGTCAAATGAACAATGGTGACACAATGGAACAGTGCCACATGCAAACCGAAAAAGAAAAGATGGAGGGCTTCATATGGTGCAGGTCAAAAAAATATAAGAATTTAATATAAAAATTGCTTACAAAACATCAATAACAGATATTTGGTATAAAAAGTGATCACTGAAAGGTTAAAAGCAATATGGGAAGCATGTGTAGCAAGCCCTACTTGTTTCGACCACACGATCTTCAACTCCCCCTATAAGAAGATTGCCAAGACCTGAGCTGCAGCACGGTGGCCAAAACCATACAGCGGTTTAACAGGACAGGTTCGACTCAGAACAGGCCTCGCCATGGTCGACCAAATAAGTTTAGTGCACATGCTCAGTGTCATATCCAGAGGTTGTCTTTGGGAAATAGACGTATGAGTGCTGCCAGCATTGCTGCAGAGGTTGAAGGGGTGGGGGGTCAGTCTGTCAGTGCTCAGACCATACGGCGCACACTGTATCAAACCGGTCTGCATGGCTGTCATCCCAGAAGGAAGCCTCTTCTAAAGATGATGCACAAGAAAGCCCGAAAACAAGCTACTAAGGACATGGATTACTGGAACCATGTCCTGTGGTCTGATGAGACCAAGATAAACATATTTGGTTCAGATGGTGTCAAGTGTGTGCTGCGGCAACCAGGTAAGGAGTACAAAGCCAAGTGTGTCTTGTCTACAAGCAAGCATGGTGGTGGGAGTGTCATGGTCTGGGGTCTTGCATGAGTGCTGCCAGAACTGGGGAGCTACAGTTCATTTAGGGAACCATGAATGCCAGCATGTACTGTGACATACTGAAGCCGAGCTTGATCCCCTCCCTTCGGAGACTGGGCTGCAGGGCAGTATTCCAACAAAACGCCCCCAAACACACCTCCAAGGCCATTCACAACATCACCCCCATCCACATTACCAACCTCATCTGCAGATATCTCCCAAATCGTCCCCTCCGCTCCTCCCATGACCTCCTGCTCTCTAGCTCCCTTGTTACCTCCTCCCATGCTCGCGCTCAGGACAACTATCCCCGAGCTACCCCCATCAAATCATTCTCTGCAGCTATTACCTTTTGTACCACCACCCCGTCCCTTTAGAATGTAAGCTCCATGAGCAGGGCCCTCCTGTACTTTTTGTGTTGTTCCCCCCCCCCCCCCCCCCCCCCCCCCCCTATAAATTGTAAAGCGCTGCGTAAACTGTTGGCACTATATAAATCGTGTAGAATAATAATAATAATAATAATAATAAAGAAGCAGAGGGTAAAAGTGATGGACTGGCCAAGCATAGACTCAAACTCTATTGAGCATCTGTGGGGCATCCTCAAACAGAAGGTGGAGGAGCGCAAGGTCTCTAACATCTACCAGCTCTGTGATGTCGTCATGGAGGAGTGGAAGAGGACTCCAGTGGCAACCTGTAAAGCTCTGGTGAACGCCATGCCCAAGAGGGTTAAGGCAGTCCTGGAAAATGGTGGCCACAAAATATTGACACTTTGGGCCCAATTGGACATTTTCACTTAGGGGTGTACTCACTTTTGTTTCCAGTGGTTTAGACATTAATGGCTGTGTGTTGAGTTATTTTGAGAGGACAGAAATTTTACACCGTATGGGGACAGCGAATTTACACTGTTATACAAGCTGTACACTCACTACTTTACATTGTAACAAAGTGTCATTTCTTCAGTCTTGTCACATGAAAAGATATAATAACACAGTGCTCGACGAATACCAGGCGCCAGGTCGCATTGGCGACTAGAATTAGCGACCTGGCGCCTGGGGCAGCACAGCTGGGGGGGTATCCTGTCTCCATAGTGCACCCCCCCCGCCGCGCGCGCGATCGCGAAGGGCCGCGCCGGCCGGTAATTGAGGCCCCGGCTTTGCGGCCTTGTGCAGTCCTATGGTACCTTGTAGAATCTGGCGCCCTCTTGTGGTGGCCGTTGGTATGACACCCAGCAATGCTAATGGAGATTTTTGTTTCGTTTTCACTGCACTGCATCTCCTTCACTTAGAACCCCCAAACATTATATATATTTATTTTTCTAACACCCTAGAGAATAAAATGGCGGTCATTGCAATACTTTCTGTCATACCGTATTTGCGCAGCGGACTTACAAGCGCACTTTTTTGGGAAAAATACTTTTTTTTATTAAAAAATAACACAACAGTAAAGTTTGCCCAATTTTTTTTATATTGTGAAATATAATGTTACGGCGAGTAAATTGATACCAAACATGTCTCGCTTCAAAATTTTGCCCGCTCGTGGAATGGCGACAAACTTTTACCCTTTAAAATCGCCATAGGGGACGTTTAAAAAATTCTACAGGTTGCATGTTTTGAGTTACAGAGGATGTTTAGGGCTAGAATTATTGCTCTCGCTCTACCGATCACGGCAATACCTCACATGTGTGGTTTGAACACCGCTTTCATATGCGGGCGCTACTCTTCTGCAAACAAGCTCGGCGGGACGGGCACGTTTAAAAAAAAAATTATTTTTTTTCTTATTTATTTTAACTTTTAATTTTTTCACTGTTCTTTTGAAAAAAAAAAATTGTGTAACTTTTATTCCTATTACAAGGAATGTAAACATCCCTTGTAATAGAAAAAAGCATGACAGGACCTCTTAAATATGAGATCTGGGGTCAAAAAGACCTTGGATCTCATATTTACACTAAAATGCAAAAAAAAAAGAGCCATGGGCAGAAGTGATGATTTGAAGTCGCTTCTGCCCTGCAATGACTTGGAGACAGGCGGGGGCCATCTTCCCCTCAGTCGTCTCCATGTTTGTAAAAAAAAAAAGAGAACCTGGCTCCTAACTTTTTTAGCTGGCTCCTAGATTCCAAGCAAATTTGTCAAGCCCTGTAATAACATATTTACAAAAATGTGAGGGGTGTACTCGCTTTGTGAAATACTGTATGTACACATACTAGGGCCTATCTGGTTCCAGTTAACCTACCAGCATGTCTTTGGAGTGTGGGAGGAAATCCACGTATACAAACTGCATGTTGATAGTGTCCTAACCTTCGTATCTGCTAACCACTAAGCAGCTGTTAATGTGTTGTAATGTGTATAGAATAGGGCCACTTTAGGTACACTTGCTGTAGCTTACTTTTATACCCTTCATATGTAACCTAGTTAACGGGTACAAGGGCAGACTTTCACCTTTGTGTGACAAATACCTTTTGTATAGGAGGCCCTAGGTTATTATTGCTGTTAAAACACAACTTCTGCAGTTGGCTCCAAGTTTACTATAAGTGAAGCTTTGTTTGGCTGCAATAAGGAGCTACAGTATGTAATGAGATATTGCTTGAAGCTATATGTGATAGTTCATTTGTGCGGACAACTAAACTGAAAAGAGAAATCTTCTTGCAGGTTGGGCTCTAACACCTCGAATGCTGCACGATGGAGGGGACCCGGGGGAGTCCTCTGATGCTGATATATACATTGCAGGAATTACTGGGTCATGATACAGTGCAGGTGGAGCTCATCCCAGAGAAGAAAGGACTGTTTCTCAAACATGTGGAGTACGAGGTGTCCAGTCAGGTGAGATCATAGGGGATTTTAATGTGATACAAATAGTGTTAAAAAGATTTACACTTGAAATGAAATTTAGTATCTGCTTAGAACTGTTTGGCAACAAGATGGTTCCCTACATCCTGCAGCACTTTGTAAGCAGCAGTAATATCAATCTACTGTTTTCCTGACAATCTGACCATTGAAATGCAATGTAGAGTTGGGCAGAACACCCCTCTGTTCGCTTTGCAGAAGAACTCCCAAACAGGGGAAAAGTTCTGCCCCGAACCGCAAACTCCATTGAAGTATATGGGAGCCTAACATGAGAAATCAAAAGTCCCCATTTTGAAGGCTTATATGCAAGTAATTTTGCAAAAAAGGGTATGGGGGTCTGGGTACTGCCCAGGGGGACATGTAAAAAAATGTATTGTTTTTATAGTAGCAGTGATTTTGATGATGCTTAAAGCGGTTGTATACCCGTTATGTTTTTTTTTTTTTTTTTGCAAACTACCTGCAAGACAAAGTCATAATGAGCTAGTATGACTAGCATACTAGCTCATTATGCATCACTTACCTTAGATCGGGGCCCTCGACGCCATCCTCTTCTCCCTCTCCGGCCGCAGCCATCGCTCTTCCGGGTATCGCCGCTCCGGCCAATCACAGCGGCGCTGTGATTGGCCAGAGCAGCGAAGACGTCGCTCCGCGCATGCGCGCGGGACAATTCAACTGCGGTGAGCCGCAGTTCTGAATGGGGATTTACCCTGTAAATGCACCGTTGTAAAACGTTCTGTGCAAATATCTCCTAAACCGTGCAGGTTTAGGAGATATTTCTTGTACCTACAGGTAAGCCTTAATCTAGGCTTACCTGTAGGTACAAGTTGTAATTGAGGGTATACAACCGCTTTAAGCCCCGGGCCATTTTGCTGGTCAAAGACCAGAGCACTTTTTGCGATTCGCACTGCGTCGTTTTAACTGACAATTGCGCGGTCGTGCGGCATAGCTTCCAAACAAAATTTACATCCTTTTTTTTTCCCCACAAATAGAGCTTTCTTTTGGTGGTATTTAATCACCTCTGCAGTTTTAATTTTTTGCGCTATAAACAAAAAAAGAGAGACAATTTTGAAAAAAATGCATTCTTTTTTACTTTTTGCTATAATAAATCTCCCCCAAAAATATATTAAAAAAATTTTTTTTTCCTCAGTTTAGGCCGATACGTTTTCTTTTTCATATTTTTGTTAAAAAAAATAGCAATAAGCGATTATTGATTGGTTTGCGCAAAAGTTATAGCGTTTACAAAATAGGAGATAGTTTTTATAGCATTTTTTTTAATAATTTTTTTTTTTTTTTACTAGTAATGGCGGCGATCAGCAATTTTTATTGTGACTGCGACATTATGGCGGACACATCGGACATTTTTGGGACCATTGTCATTTATACAGCAATCAGTGCTATTTAAATGCACTGATTCCTGTATAAATGACAGTGAAGGGGTTAACCAGGGGGTGGCAGTGTAGGGGTTAAGTGTTTCTAGGGGCTAAGTGTTCCTAGGGGCATGTTACCAACTGTGGGGGGGCGTGGCTGTGTTTTACTGAACACTGATCTCTGCTCCAATCACAGGGAGCAGAAATCAGTGTCACTAGTTGCTAGGCAGAATGGGGAGATGCTGTTTACTTCCGCATCTTCCCGTTCAGCCTTCCCATGAGACGATCGAGTCTGCGGGACCCGCAACCAGACTCACGGGGGTCCCGACTGGCGCGCACACACACGATTGCATGGCGGCAATCTTAAAAGGCCATACCTGTACGCCCTTTTGCCTGTCCGTGCCATTCTGCGGCCGTACATCGCCGGTCGGGAAGTTAAAACATTTTTATTCCTCAGTTTAGGCCGATACGTATTCGTCTACATATTTTTGGTAAATAAAATCGCAATAAGCCATTATAGATTGGTTTTTAGTTTTATGGCATTTTTATAAAAAAATAAATTTTTTTTTTTTTTTATTTTTTAACTAGTAATGGCGGCAATCAGCAAATTCAACATCATACAATTTTGACACATTTTTGGGACCATTGGCATTAATACAGCGATCAATGCTATAAAATTGCATTGATTACTGTAAAAATGTCACTGGCAGTGAAGGGGTTAACCACTAGAGGGGGGGGGGTTAAGTGTGTCCTGGGGAGTGATTCTAACTGTGGGGGGGTGGGCTAGCAGTGACACGACACTGATCGCTGCTCCCGATGACAGGGCCAAGATGATCAGTGACCTGTCATTAGGCAGAACTGGGAGATGCCGATGTAAACACAGCATCTCCTTTCTACAGTCTGCGGGTCCCGTGGGCAGGGTCACAGGGTCACAGAGCTCGCGGCAGGCACGCGCACAGTGGGAAATTCAAAGTAACATACGGGTACGTTACTTTGCCCAGCCGTGCCATTCTGCCGTTTAAAAATTCCTTTAACTATAGTGCCTGGGGGGTGGGCCCCTTTAGTCTGCCTATAAAGTGGCATATCTGTAGCATGTAAAGAACCTGCTGCAGCAAAAATTACATTTCGAAAGAAAAAAAAAGAGTCAAATCACATTTAAATTGACTCACGGTTGCACTTGCCATTACCCGGCGATTTAAAAAAAAAAAGAGAGAAAAAAAGCAGCGTGGGGTCATTTCAAACAATTTCACCTTTTGAAGGAGAAGGGTTGTACAGCAGGTAAGTGTACATTGTAGTGATGCTGTTGCTGGTGGGTTGCGTTTGAGTGACACGATCACTAGACTGACAGAGTTAATGCTGTGTGTAACTTATTGATTGAGAATGACCTCCAAATCCCACTTTTAAAATTATAACCTCTTGGGGTAGGAAGCGGGCAGCTGCTTACATGTAATGTACTTAAATCTTAGTTTCAACTTCACAATTGGTATATTTTCCGCTACCTGCAACTGCGCCATGCTTTCCTTTTTCTCAGTTTGGAAGCACCGCTTTACAGATCCAATCCCCAGACCTAGAACAGTTGCCGGCATCAGAAGAACAACTCCCTAAGATGCTGTCCGAAGTCTATAAAGAATTGTTTACTTTTAGACTAAACTACCGCCTGCCAGAAAACATGTGTTAATGGGCATTGCCCATTAATACATTTTCTATTGAAAAGTGCAGGGAGTGGTGGATGTCTGTGATACCCAATTTTTAAAACGATGATTAGGATGATATGTGGGATGGCCCCTTTAAATATTTGGTGTCTCCCAGGGACCACCTCATTCAATATAAAATTCTCCATCTGATTTATTACACTCTGGCCAGACTTGCCAAGATCTATGCTTCTGACACGGCAAACTGTTGGCATTCTCCAGCAGACTTTGAACATGTATTTTGGCAATGCCCATTAATACAGCTTTTCTGGCAGGCGGTGGTTCGGCCCATGAGGATATTACAGCTCTTCGTATACCCTTCACTACTGCTGTGTGTTTCCTTGGTCTGGTGGAAGAACTAGCACCCCTCAGGGCGTAGAGGACCTTACTATTTACTACTATAGATTCTTCTATATTGGAAGAAAGCTGAGGCACCCCACTGACTTATTGGAAGACCCTAATTGGGCATTTCCATTCTATAAATCCACATACCAAACTAGAGGTTGTGCCATCAAATTTTTAGAAGGTATGGCAAGGTTGGACTCCTGACTCATCCACACTATTGAGGCTGTCCTAGTAAAACATGAGTCGGGTCGATTACTTATATTGAGGGACAGAGATGACATCTGACTGTGTTTATAGTCATGTTGGGTACTTGGATATCAATCAGTATGTTAACATTGCTGTGGGGCTCCTGTAAACGTGGTATTGTCATGCTGAAATTTTCTTAGGCTGTATCTTAAATGTAAATGTCTATATTCTTGCACAGGTATAGCACTAGGGGAAGGTGAGGGGGTTAAGGGATGTGTGTTTTTTTTTTGTTTAATTTTTATTTATTTATTTTTTGCCCTACTGTTTTTCTTTAGCATCTGGCTGTTCCAATAATTGTTACTGTTTTTTTTTTTTCTCTGGTATTTTTGGTATCTTTGGAATACCCTGTTTTGTATGCTTTAAAGTGTAAAAATCTAAATAATTTTCCAAAAAAAAAAAAAATTCCATGACCTCCCTTGATGTCTCTCTCCCCTTTTTTTTTTTATTTATTTTTTACAGTTTTTTAAGTCTTCCGTGTATAGAAGATACAATGACTTTGTCATGTTCCAGGAAATGTTGTTGCAGAAATATCCATACCGCATGGTACCTGCTCTCCCACCAAAGAGAATGCTTGGAGGTATATGTCTTTTGCATCCGTATTCATTTGATTTATCCATATATAACAGTTATGGCGAACCTTGGCACCCCAAATGGGAAATGTAGTTCCAAAACATCTGGAGTGCCAGGGTTCACCATCACTGATGTATACCCTCATTATTGGTTGTCACGGTCTTTCTCTTCATATTGGTGCCAATCACCTTTTTTTGTAATGAGTGGCTAAGCAAATTGGAAGTTTTGCTGCGAGCAGTTGCTTATTTCTTATGGTACAGCTTAGCTTTGGCAACTCCTTGAAAGCAAATTGCTTCTCACAGCTGGTCTTTCATTTTTGAAGGAACTGATATCTTCTAAGAAGTAGTCACTTTGGAGGTGCTTAGTTGCTCATATCAAAAAGCCGATCAGAAGAGAGTCCCCTAATCACGCCCACATGTTTTCCCCTATTTGTAGTTAAAATTGGAAAGCCTTATTTATATTACATTTTATTTGGCTGTTTAAGCTCGCCATACATTAATTGAAATCGGCATGTGGCATCCCCTGCTCAGAATAAATCAATTATTTAATCGACTTCTGTTGAATAGACACATTAGAACATTTTCCAACAAGCAGTCATGGCAGGGGGGATTCTTCTATCTCAGTTGTGTGGATAGAGAAACTTGTTCACCTAACCGTGTCAACCAGCTAACTGTGTTTGTCTCCATCCAGATTTGAGTGTGTTGTTCCCAATAGAACAGTCACACTTCCAGTTTGCTGTAAGGACAATATAATAGGGTCAGCCTGCAGTACATTTTTGACATTAGAATAGTCATAAAGGCGAAGTATTTAATGAAATGTACACCTCTTTCATATGTAAAAAGCACAGTTGGACAGATTTGAATGGGCCTACAAATGAGAGCTGATTTCGGACGTAATTAGTTCACCTTTACAGAAACTCTGTAAAGGTAACCTAACACCATTGACCCCCCCCCCCCCCCCACTCACCGTACATGCTTCCCACGATCCTGAGCTGTCAAGGCTCCCTTAATCCGCTCCAACGGTTCAGGAATTTAAAATCTCCGCTGCTTTCTCTCTTCTCTGTCCATCGGGTCCCTCTCTGCTGCCCCAATCCTACACATACACCCCCCCCCCCTTGCTGTCTCTGAGCCAATGAGAAGGGAGAGAGCCATATCGCTGGATCGAGATTAGGCTCAGGTAAGTGTAAGGGAGGGGGCTGGTGAATGTGCTACATACAGAAGGTTTTTTTTTAACCTTAATGCAGAGAATGCATTAAGGTAAAAAAAAAAAAACTCCCTTTTGAGACGCTCTCTCATTTGTTCACTCTTGGCATAAAGACTTTTACTACCAGTGTGGATGCAGTGGACAGATTCATAAACCGGTATATGAATCAGTCTCATGGAGGGGGGCAGCACTAAGGCTTGAGTGCCTATATTGCAGACGCTCTGTCTTTAATGCATGCTTAGCTGCTTGCCAGGACACTGTTGGCTTTGCAGCTGACAGTGTTCCAATAACCAAAGACTCACCACTGACCCCATTCAGATGCCACCAGCAGATTCCCTGGTTGACATCTGAAAGTATACAAGGCCTGATATCCTTACCAAAATATGGCCATAGCCATATTTGGACAAAATAGCAGTTGGCATCCCTGTCCTTTTACTTTTAACTGTCAGTTGCAGAATCTCTTGGCTGGCAGCTAAATGGGGCAAGGGATGTGTCATGGGTTGCTAAGATGCTATCTGCCGCCAGTGTCCCAGCAACCCATGAGCCCTGTGCAGGAAGCTGTCTTGTTAATGACCAGCTGCTTGCACATACAGTATGCCCATTTCTGAACACTGACATTTATCTGTATGCCAACTCAGAGTTGGTCTTATTTATCTGCAAACTGATGGTAATTCTTTAAAAATTTGTTGCCATAACCATAGATTCTAAAAGTAGCAGTAGCAAGAATGTGTCTATACTGTTACCAGAATGGCACAAAGCTTACAGAAATTAGGCACTGGCCATATAAAAGAGGCCATGCCTAGCTTTACAGAATTCTCTCTATTGTATATTGTAGTTGAGCAAGAATATCATATTTTCCACCCAGTGCCAGCAGGTGGCACTGGGAGTCAACTCTGGAAATTGCAGCTTCATGGGAGAGGGGCTTTGTTAATACACAAATATCAGAAGGGGAGTTTTTCTAAATTTATAGCAAATGCCCTTTGAGGTTTTAGAGATTTTGAATTTTTTACAAGTACAAAAAGTTTGCAAAAGTATTCTAGTGTTCTGGCAGCAGACATCTCTGCATTATTATGGCTGTAGTGCATTGCGGATTTTAGAATGGGGAGCAAAAAAAAAAAAAAAAGTAACAGTCAAAAAATGAAATTGTCAGACGCAGTCTTAATATACTTTTTTTCAAAGCGGTGCCTGAAGTGACATGGCTTCAAACTGGTGAAGATCTATGTTCCTTTCACTGAGATGAAACCCTTTGAGAAGTGTGCAAGCTATTTTTGTCCTTCATGAAACGGCATAGATTTGTTAGGGAGGATATGAAGACGGCACGGGCAGAGTGAGCGGTGACGGCACTGTCACAATCTGTGTGCTGCCCGCTTTGATCAGCGCTGATGTGAAAGGAGATAGTTGTAAAGAGCTCATTTACAGAAAGAGAGAAGCGCCCTCAAAAGCGATAACTGTTTATTTTTCAGCACTTCAAGGGAAGATGTCAAATTCTAAGATAACTCTTTTTCTGAGGATCACAGAGCCTTAATTATCTGAAATGGGATTTAACTCATTCGCTTTACTGTTCTGTGTTTTTTAAGTATAATTTCCACAAGCTGTAAAAATAAGAAAGAATACACCAAATGATTAAAGGGGACCTAAGCTTAAAATTTAAAGCGGTATTAAACCCAAAAGCAAACATTTTATTATATTGCAGCTTACCAATCATTCGATGTAGTGGCTCTAATAGTTCTATTTTTTTTTTTTACTCCCCCCCCCCCCCCACTGTTTTACTGTATTGGAGTGCCTCCACTCTGGATAAAGAAGCACAGGGGGCACCTTTTAGACAGTGGCATTTGGTCTGGGGAGAGGAGTGTTAGAAGTGCTAACAAATGTAATAAAATAAAGATAATTGAACCACTTCACGGTCATTGACTCTCAGCTCCCTGACCAGGCCATTGTTTGCGATACGGCACTGTGTGCTTTAAATGACTATTGTACAGGCATGCAACATTGTACCCTAATAAAATTTATGTCCTTAACCCTCCCCCCCCCCTCACACACCCCACACACACACACACACACACACACACACACACGCACACGCACACGCACACGCACACGCACACAGAGCTTTCTTTTGGTGGTATTTGATCACCTTATGAAATGGCAGGCTTTGGAATGCTGCACACCTTTATGGAGGACACATAATTGTAACTGTGCTGTCTAAAGCCAGTCCATACTTACTACTCCATGTGAGGTCTGCCATTCCATAATGTGTCTATAGGTGCAGGACCCTGTTTTGCAGGCCTCGGTGCCTCCTGTTTCCAGGTTGAGTTCAGCACCTTTTGGATGCTCCTCTTTACAATTGGCTCGTCTATACACTACAGCATATATTACCTCCAAGGTTGGATGGAAAGGCAGAAAGTTCTGAGACTGTTTTTAAACCAAACATGGAATGTTTTTTGATACACCAATGAATGACTACAAGGTTGCCTCTTATACCCCTGATGAAGGAGATGCATAGTTTCTGAAACGTGTTGGATGGAGGATACCAGATTGTATCATCATCTTGCTGTTTCAATTGGTGTATTTTCAGTTGTTGATATCATGTATGTTTCACGTTTCTTGTCTTTTACTGATGATTCACAATAAATACATTGATAAAAACAGATATCTGTTATGTGTTTGAAGTGCCTATAAAGTCCCACAGCTGGACAACCTCCTATGTCTATGTTGGTCAAGTTAAATAGCTGGTTGTGTAAGCTTAGGATCTCCAAAAACCACAAAACAGTTTAAAAAAATGTTTTCCCTGTAATTGGAGAATAATATGATTTGTGTAGAGACCCTCTTCACAGGCTGTGCCCATCCCCTTCACTACATCCTAATGGCTGACCCCACCAATCATGCAGGATCAGATCTGTATTATGGGAACTTGTTTTTACCTGGCTTAGATCTGAGACTGTATGACATAATAAACACATTTTGTGTGTGTGCTTTTTAAAACTACAATTTTTAAAAACAATTATGACATTATTTGTGCCTATATTGCACAACAACAGTACAACACTATCTTTTTTTTTTTAACAAGAAAGTACAACACTATATCTTTACATTTATTTTTGTATTTTGATATTTTACTAGTGGATCGAGAGTTTATAGAATCCCGAAGGCGAGGGCTAAAGAGATTCGTTAATTTAGTAGCCAGGCACCCGTCTTTCTGGGATGACATGCTTGTGACTATTTTTCTTTCATATAATGGTCAGGTAAGTACACCTTGCTTTGTGTAGAACCTCTTTTGTGAGTAAATTGCCTTTGTTTTCAGGGCTCTGTCACAGGTGCAGTAAACATTAATCGCTAAAGCTGCTCTTTCTAACATGGGGTCGGGTCAGAAAATGGCAAGTCTTCCCACAATGCAATCTTGCAAATTACAGATTACTTGCTCGGATGTCCATCTAGAGTCTAAAGAGAATGGTGGACATTGTTATATCGAATTGGTTTGCTCAGATATTTTATCTGCCATCAGTGTGTTTGACTGACCTGAAAATCCAGACAGTCTGTACGGAACTGCAGTCTGCTCACATAATTTGCATATTATTTTCTATATAAACGAACTCGTTAGGGACTGTGTACGGAAGTCGGAAATGTTCTGAAGCTTCGCGGCAAATTACGGACATTTCCGTCATTTTTCGACGCTCCGTATGGCCGCGCATGCGCAGAACGGCCGAAAACCAGCGAAAAATGGCGGAGGGTCCCCGCAGCACCCCGTTCGTAAGTAGGGGTTGTTCGTAGGTCGGGTGTTCGTAAGTCGGGGACCCCCTGTACTGTGATCCTGTACTTGCCAAATATGCTGCAGAAATCTCCCTCCACCAAGTCTGGCTGCAGCCATTTTAACTGTTGCCTGTTCACTTGCTGGATTTACACAGATACACGCCTCCAGCTCTGCAGCTCTCATTGGCCCTCTTATGACTCATCCCCCTTCCCTTCCTGGCAAACTCTCATGAGAGAGAGAGCTGTGCATGATGTTTAAGCCTAGGCTTTTTACCAGACAAGAAAGAAGAAGAATGTATAAGGTATTTACTGTCAGAAAAAAAATGTTTTACTATCCAAAGTTAAAACAACAAGGGCAGAAGATTTAATAGATGGAAAGAGGAAAAAATTACTCATGTTCAGCTTTAAACTGAACCCATGTTCAATATGATCATTAAGAGGCTGGCATACTTGTAGACTTATTTTTTATTTATTTTTTGTGCTATTACGTTTTTTTCTTTCCTTTTTTTTTTATTTATTTATTTTTATCAGTCGTAGAGAGTTTGGGGATTCTGACTGCCATTTTTTTTATTGCTAGGAACATCCTGGATTACTGACAAACATGTCGATTTTGGAAGCCCTTTTAATAACCTCAAAGGGGAACATCTCATTGACCTGAGATGGGCATCATTCTGGGTGGTTGGATCTGGGCAAGGTAGTGCCTGGTATGCCCCAAGCATAGTGGCCAAAGTGCACAATTCCACTGATCTTTGTAGATGTAAAACACAAACTGCATTGGAGTCAAAAGGAAAGGCAAAATAAAGGAGTTTTTGAAGTGTACCCATTTGCTGCCTACGCATTGCAACAACTGCACGGGTATTGTAATGACTGCCTATTTGCTGCTCAAGTATTGTGTAACGATTGCCTGTGTGCTGCTCGCTTATTGTCACGATTGCCTTTTTCATGGCCGCATAATGTCAGGATTGCCTGTTGGCTGCCCATGTATTGTCAGGACTGATATTTATTTTTCCCAAATATATAGTCAAGTCAGCACAGTGGAGCTGATTTAATAAACAGTTCTGCACAGTAGCCAATCAGCTTCTAACTTCAGCTTGGTCAATTAAGCTTTGACAAAAATAAACTGAAAGCTGATATGCAGAGCTGTACCAGATTTTGCACTATCCAGTTTTAGTAAATCAGCCCCACTTTTTTTTTTTTTTTTTTTTTTAGAGAACCATAGCACTATTTTATTTCCCCTACAGACCTGTCACTTTAAAACGATGCCACTGTTCTCTCCATGTTTTTTCTGTGGTGCATTACACACACCACTATTATACCCTTGAATTTCCTGCAGCACGCTTTTTACTAAGTGGTTAATATGGAGTAGTTTGGGAGGCATCACAAGGCTTGCAGGCATAAAAAAAAATAAAAAAAATTCTCAAGCAGATTTTATCTAAACAATCCGCATAATTTCAATATTTTTTTTTTTTTTTTGAATTGCCTGTATTGGGTTTAGCTTTATATTAGAGTTTGCTTTGCAAACTCTATAGGCACTTAAATCAAGATAGGCCGTAGTAGGTAACATATACAACACATAATATATGATTTGTAACTATGCTGTGACTTCTCTAAGAAAAATAGTGAAAAGTCCTGGGTTGGCATGCATAGTGCAGAAACACACGGTGACCAATTGGGATTTTCTTTACAGAAGTAGCTACAATAAAATGTGAATTCTGTTTTTTTATTTTCACTTCAATAATTTTTATTGAATTTTATCAAGAGTAATTGTTCTTGTATAGGATTTTATATAGCGCCAACAGTTTGTGCAGCGCTTAGAAAAATGAAGGCAGACATTACAGTTGCATTACAATTTGGTACAAGAGGAATCGGAGGGCCCTGCTTGTTAGAGCTTACATTCTAGGAATGACCATTATAAACCATAAGCATAAATTGACATGAAGTACAGCAAAATATATTTAGAACTTCAGAGGAACATGGGATGGAGAAAATCACCCGGAGAAATAAGTGATGGTAAATCCCAGTGCCTTAATCCACAGCCTGGGAAATGGGATGTATATGGTGAGGGCTCCCGAAAGCCATGCTCGGGGCTACCGTAGCAACACTTACGGCTCTCAGGTGTCGCGCCTCCCACCCGGAAGGAAATCTGTAGATCCCAGGATGATGGTGAGCCAGGGCACCCCTAGGTAATCAAATTGTTATTTTATGTGGCACTGGGATCTAGTTGTAGAATGAGGCATTTCAGTGATCCAGTTCCTAGCAAGGACAGGGGGGTCTGAGATAAGAATTCCCAGCACTCCCGAAATAGTCCTTTTTTATTTAGCCACCATTGGAACGCTTTGATATTGAGACCCAGGGGGAATTGTGGCTTGTGGAATATGTGTGCTAATGGCCGGAGTTCCAAGGCTATTGCAGGGATTTATGTATTTATGGATTGCAGGGATTTATGTACCAGGTCACATAAGGTGAGCGAATGCGACAGCGTGGGTGCTAGAATTGGGGGGGCCTAAGCTTGGTAGGGCACCAAGCAAGATAATCCAGCGTGTGGTGAGAGACTGCCTGCTGTTTTTTATAGATCCAGTCTGACTCAGTACCCCGTGAGTAGACCATAGAAATTTGCGCTAGTTGAGCTGCCTGGAAGTACTGCCAGAGATTAGGGAGGATTAGCCCCCCTTGGGTTCGGATTCTGAAGAGTATAGATTTAGGGCACCAGAAATCCTCCCCCCCCCCCCCCCCCAACGAATCGTATGATTTTGGTCTGGAAGCTCTTCAGATGCTCTTTTAATAGGGATGGGTAGTGATCTGAATAAGTAGAGAAGACGAGGGAGGAGGGTCATTTGAATTGAATTAATCCTACCTGTCCAGAATAGATCAAGTCTGGCCGAGGAATCAAGGTCCTCTCCGAGTTTTTTTGTAGAGGGGAGGATAATTCGCCCTATACAACTGATCGCTGTTGGGGGTCAGGTGTACACCCAAGTATGGGATCTGTTTTTATTTTTATGGATTGAGTTTCTTCCTTTTCTCTTCCGTAAACCTGAAAGTTTTCAGAAGCAAGTAAGACTAAATGTTTTTATTTTTCTGTGTGTTTTAGGATATACAGAATAAAATGCGTGAATCTTCCCATGGGGTGGGAGATGAGTATCTGCTGTGCAATTTTGCAACACAAGCCAAGGTATTTATGATGGTGATGTCTTTTTATAATATTACATAGACAATTACATAGACAATTGATGATACCGTATATAAAGGTTGATCAATCCATCTAGACGCTGCTATTAGACCAGAAGACAGATTCTTTATCGTGAAGCAGGCTTCTATTTTGTGCGCAACCTGTTTTATATTGAGTCCTGGCTCTCAGAGTTGGCATTGTATGTCTGCTGATTTCCTGTCTTCTTGCTGCTATCTTCGCAGGATTTCCTCCCGGCTGATATCCAGGTCCAATTTGCAGCCAGCAGAGAGCTGATCAGGAACATCTTCAACAGCTTTTACAAGCTGCGGGATCGAGCAGAGAGAATGGCTGGACGAGCCATTGACAATGCCACCGATCTTCTGGGCTTTGGCAAAGAACTAAGGTAATTCAATTATCAAAGGTTCAGCTCATCCAAAAGGGATATTCTAGTTTAAATGGTATGTTCGCCTTTTTAAAATATTAAATGCACATGGTTTTGCAGGTATTGTTTTTTTATTAGGCGCCTGTAAAGCATTGCATACACGATCAGCAGATTGCAGGTGCCATGCAAGGCTGCTTCAAACCAGTGTTGCCAACCGTCAGTATTTTTACTGGCAGCCAGTAAAAAACAGGCACTTTTCTCCTGCCAGTAAATGCCAGTAAGAGGAAAAGGTTGCCAGTAAAAAATATGGCCGTGATGCTTGACTCGGAACTGGGCAAGCGCAGCTCGGGTCCGGAGCCGGCCAGGACCATCCAAGTACCTACTACAGTGTGTTTGGGAGGTACCAGTGGGGGGCGGGTGTGGCGGAGATGGTGCCTGAGCATGTCGTGTGATGTCATGGTGCAAGGGAGCCAAGCCGGGTGGCCAGAGCCTCGTGTGCGGGTCTGTGGGACGGGAGAAAAGGCAAGCCGGGAGCAGGACTGTCAATGCTATTTGGACTGGAGACTCCTCCACGCGTCCCATATACCAGAGAAGATTTATAAAGAATCTATTATCTGTCATCTACTAGATGCCGCCAAGGCATGCATTCCACTGATGTGGAAATCGGAGGTGCCCCCGATGATACAGATGTGGTTGCATAAAGCGAGGGAGATTGGCAAGCTGGAAGACCTGGTTCTTTCCGCACGACACCAAAGAGAAAAGTACATCAGGACCTGGGAATCCTGGAATACTTTTATGACTTCGGAAGAGGGACTTGGCCTCCTTGCTGGGGAAAGTTAAAATACCCTCTCTTATACCGGGACCTTCTTGCGAGTGGTGAACACAATGGGGGGTCAGACCATGGATTGGCTCTGGGATTAATTTTTCTCCCTTTTTTTTTTTTTTTTTTTTTGCCTTGTTTTGCTCTTTTTTGTTTGGTTCTGTTTTTTCTTGGGTTATTAGATAAGGTTATAAAATTGGGATAGGCAAGTCCGAGAACATACGGAAAAAGTAGATAGGAAACCGAGTTGACAGGCAGAAGATATTTTTATTCAGTACATGAAGGATATAAATAATGTCTGTGAACTAATTGTAAATTAATGATTAAGTTGAATAGTATGTTTTCTTTTGTGTATTTTCGGATATGTTTTTCCTAAAAATAAATAAAATAATTGAAAAAAAATGCTATTTGGACTGGAGGGGACTGAGAGGACCACCTGGCATGGAGAGAGACTGTCACTGTCACTCAGGATGGGACGTGTCAGCGATCTGTGCTGCTGCACACTGCTGCCAGTGTCACTGTGAGAGCCTGCCCCTGAGTCCTGCCCCTGAGCCACTTACTTACTATATTTAACATAGAATAAGAAATATGCTTTTTGCCATATCTACCTTGAATCATATTGCTAATTGCATATTGTACTTATTTGTAGCCTAAATACTGAAATTTGCACTTACAACTGTAATGTAGTAACTTTTGGAAATGCCAGTAAAAACGTGGCTGTGCCAGTAAATATTTTGTGTCATGTCAGTAAATTTTAATCTGGTAGGTTGGCAACACTGCTTCAAACTCAAAACCTCCTATGGGCAGGCAGGTTACTGAATGACAGGAATATTCAGTGAACTACCAAGAATGCACATCAGCGTCCTGGTAGTTCACTGAGAACCACAAGCCTTTAGCCACAATGTCTGATGGTAGTTGTAGTTCTCCCATTTACAGAACCCCCCCCCCCCCCCTTTGTTTTTTTCTTTTAATTGTAACAGCTGTTGTGGGGACTGTCAGGACGGGTATTTTAGTGGGTGCGTGGGCTGCTCAGGTGGTGTACCCTAAATATGGTATTAAAGGTGAACTTATCCTATAAGGATGGAACTTGGTGGGTCAGCACCTGGCTTGTTGCAGAGGCGAAAATAATTGTTTGATCCCCTGCAGATTTTGTGAGTTTTCCAACTTGCAAAGAAATGAAGGGTCTATAATTGTCATCATAGGTGTATTTTTTAAATGATCGAGACAGAATATTAACCAAAAATCCAGAAAAAAAACATGATATGAATTGAGTTGCAGTTCAGTGAGTAAAATAAGTATTTGATCCCCTACCAACCAGCAATAATTCTGACTCCCACAGATTGGCTACAGTATGTGCTCATGTGGTACCCAGATTAGTCCTGTCCGTTTTAAGAAGGTGCTCCAAACGACAACTCATGTGTACAAAAGACACCTGTCCACAGAATCTTTCTTCCATTCAAACCTCACTATCATGGGCAAGACCAAAGAGCTGTCAAAGGACGTCTGAGACAAGATTGTAGACATGCACAAGGCTTGTATGGGCTACAAGACCATCAGCAAGAAGCTTGGTGAGAAGGAGACAACTGTTGGAGCGATTATTCACAAATGTAAGAAATACAAAATAACCATCAATTGCCCTCAGTCTGGAGCTCCATGCAAGATTTCGCCTTATGGGGGTAAGGATGATCATGAGAAAAGTTGAGGGATCAGCCCAGAGCTACACAGGAGGAGCTTGTGAATGATCTCAAGGCAGTTGGGACCACAGTCACCAAACAAACTGGTACCACAATGCGTCACCATGAATTGTAATCCTGTAGCGCCCGCAAGGTCTCCCTCAAGAAGGCACATGTACAGGCCCGTCTGAAGTTTGCCAATGAACATCTAAATGATTCAGAGAAGAATTAGGAGAAAGTGCTGTAGTCAGATAAGACCAAAATTGAGCTCCTTGGCATTAACTCGACTTGTCATGTTTGCAGAAAGAAAAATGCTGACTATGACCCTAAGAACGCCATCCCTACAGTCAAGCACGGAGGTGGAAACATTGTGCTTTGGGCATTTTTCTCTGCTAAAGGTACAGGCCGACTTTTCCGCATTGAGGGGCCAATACGGCAAAGCTCTCTGCTTATCTATCTCTAAGCTCCCTCCCTGACACAAATTTACAGCTGCCTTTATCTCGTGTGTCAGAGCTTGTCAGAAGTTATCAAGCTGAAAACGGAGGAACAGAGCAGAAGAAAGACACGAGACTTAGGACAGATATATGTGCCCAGGTCGGATTTCATGAATGGGGTTTACATTACCTTTAAGCACTGTTAATTTGTTTAACACTATAGCATCTACTGCAAAACCAGAATAGTTTTAGGTGGACTGACCCCTTTTAACTGATATTATGCTATTTAAGCCAAGCATTGTGTTTTGTTATTCATGATGTACTGTGCCTCTTTTCTACCTCTAGTGCCTTGGGCTCTGATACAACCCCACTACCCTCCTGGGTTGCCCCAACACACAGCTCCTGGGGGGCACTAAAACAAGCACTGAAAGGACTATCTGTTGAATTTTCTTTGCTTGCTGATAAAGCAGCACAGCAGGTATGTGGCTATAGATTTATGATAAATGCATTTTATTATTCAGGGTGTTCTGCAGTTCAGTCATCAATGCTGCGCTGCTGTGCAAAGCTTCCAAAATTGAACAGTTTGGGTAACTGACAAATAGTTTTAAGCTGTCCATACCCTGATCAAACAGAAAATCAATGGAGACCGGCAGGTAATTCTTGGCTGTATGATGACTGCAGCCAATCATGGTGTAGTCACTGTTTGACATCGCCCATTGTATTCTGCCAACTACAGGCGATAGCTGTCAGAATACAGCAGCCTCAGGGGACGATTCATTAAACAATCATCTTACGGTCTGTAGCCTGAATTAAAATAAATGCACTGAGCAGGTAAGTGTAACAGTTGTTATTTAAAAAAAAGAAATAATTATGCCTTTTTTAATCATTTTCAAGGTATTGTCAAGAAAATCTTAAAGGTTGCAAAAGACAATTAAGTTTTTGGTGCTATTCTGTTTTTGAACAGCTTAGATCACCAACTGATGTTGACATTGAAAGGCAGTCATGTTGCCAAGTCCCTGCTGCCAGAGGAAGCAATGATTGAGCTTCAATTTCCGTAGTACTTAGGTAAACTTTGAGGATTAATTACACTGCAGTACCATCAGGTGTTATGTTAAAACTCATTTGTTGTCTAACAATAAGTAAATACTTGAATGTCCATCCTTCTACAATAATTAAGAAGCACAGTTAACATTGCCCTGTGCTTTCATCTAGCAAGGAGAAAAGTAAGACGCAAAAAAGTAAGACGCCGCACAGAGCCCCTCATCAAATCTCACATTAAAGCTTGTGAGAATAGCAGTCAGAAGCACCATTGCCTCTCACACAGAAGATGTACAGCTATAAAACTGTAGGTTAAAGCTGGCCATAGATTGAATCTTGGCCAGTTCAGCAGGGACCTCCCGAGATTCAAACCATGTATGGGTAAGGCTGATTGTACCCAAGATGATCGGTCGATCAACTTGGATACAACCAGCCTGTTTGATTTTTCATGTAATTATTGCTGGTGGTTAAAGCCGCTAGCAATAATCACAGTGTGTTCTTCTGGCAGGGACGGCTCCCCCTGCCGGGAGAACACAATCGCTCCTGGGGAGGGATTCCCCCAGTGACTGCGTTGATGGAGAAATTGAGCAACACGTGGTTGCAGGAAAGAAAATTGTACCATCTTTGGCCAGCTTAAAGTGTGCATGGGCACACTTCCTGTACGTGCCAGGAGTTTAGTAGGCATTTAGGCTTGTATATTGCCCTGGATCTAGTGCATAGCATCCCTAAAGTTAATTTTATACTGCAAACATCTAGCTAACCAAATTTCATAATTGGTGGCTATAATCCGGCCCTTAGAGATCTGGCAGTTGGCCTCTCAGACTTGGCAAAGAATCCAGGGAGGCAAGGTTGCTTGCTTGCTCTCCAATACCCACAACTACCTACATTTAGGAGGAACAGATCTGTGGAGTAGCACAGCAAAGTTTATTATTGTGCGTAGGCAATGTGACAGATCCTCTTTTAAGGTGCATCTTGTAGGCAGAAGTGGGCACTGGTGCGTGCATGCATGCTCATTAGTGGAACTCCTTTTTTTTTTTTTTTTTTTTTATTTAATTTTTTTAATCAGAGGTTCATTTTTAAATCCATTAATGGAATAACAGTTCAAAGTGACAGCTATTTGTATGTCCATTATAAAAAGAAGGTCCCAAGCACACTTTCAAGTTATCCATCAGAAAAACAAAAAACGAATCTGTTTCAACTTTTCAGGTTAAAAACATGGGCTGTAGTTGCATACATTTGCAATACATTTGGAAGTCATATTACCACATCAAGGCACCACTGAGAAGTGTGATCGCTAATGCTGGGTACACACAAAGTTTTTTCTTGTTCACCCCAGCAGGCTGAATGAAAAGAGAAACTTACAGATCGCTGTACTAACACATCCAGTTAGTAGGGCGGGCTGTCCGCTGAGCTATTGTGTTCTGATAGAGGGATTGGACCCCCCCCCCCCCCCCCGTCAGAACACAGTGATCAGTGCTCACAGCCATTGGCTGCAAGTGCTGATTGGATGCTGGTTTACCAGCATCCTCATTCAACAGGTACTGGTTGTGAGACGAGGAGCTGTACACACAGGCTGAAAGTCAGCCGGTTCCTGCGAAAATGGTCTGCAAATTCAGATCAGTTCGACATCCGTGATGGGGCAAGAGGGGAGGTGGAGTCCATATGGGTAGAACTCCAAAGGGTGAAAGTGAGCAGGAAATTACTTGTGGGGGTATGTTACAGGCCCCCTAACCTGAGGTAAGAGGTGGTGTTGGATCTCCTCTCACAATTAGAAATGGCAGCAAGACAGGGAAATGTCATCATAATGGGGGACTTCAACTATCCTGACATTGACTGGGCAGAAGGGACAGCCCACTCAGTAAAGGCCCACCATTTCTTAAATGTTCTACAGGACAGCTTCATGTCCCAATTTGGTAGATTCCCCGACTAGGAGCAACGCATTGCTAGATCTTTTAATTACAAATGACACAGATCTGATTGCAGATGTGGAAATATGGGACAACTTGGGAACTAGCGACCACAGGATTATTACATTCCATATAAATCATAGAAAAGGGAGACAAGAGACAGCTTTTTTTCTAAACTCCGCTCAATATTGCAGGCTATTAAGTGGGACTAAATCCTTGAAACATTGAACACAGAGGAAAAATGGGAATGCTTTAGGAATATATTAAAGTATCACAGATTTCATTCCAAGGGGTAATAAATATAGAACAAAGGTTAAATCGGGGTGGCTGAAACAAAAAGTAAAATGTCTTACGAAGAACAAAAGAAAATGGCCTTTAAAAAGTACAAAGCGGTGGGGTCAGTGTCAGCATTCAAACAATACAAGGAATGCAATATGAGGTGCAAGTACGCAATCAGGGCAGCTAAAAAAGTCTATGAGAGACCCATAGCTGAGGAGAGTAAAAATAATCCCAAGAAGTTTTTTTTTAAATTTATTAACGGTAAAAAAGGTGAAGACAAAACACACAGGCCCCATAAAGGACGAGGAAGGGAAGGTGGTTACAGATGACAAGGAGAAGGCAGCTGTGCTAAATGCTTTCTCCTCCTCAGGCTTCACACAGGAAAAAGATGGGTATACTGACCATAGGGTATGTACCTGGATAGAAAACTGGCTATTGGGGCGTGTCCAAAGAGTTGTGATCAACATGGACTATGGCAGGGCTCAAAATTTCAAATCCTGAGCTACTAGCCAGGACCTAAGCGTTACTGGCCACCAGTTGCCCCAACCGATCCCTACCCTGCACCGCCCCTAATTCCCCCCCCCTGAAACGCCCTCGTAAATTATCTCATGAAATGACACTTAAATGTTTTATGCAGAATTAAAGTTACAAAAATAAATATTAACAACAACTTTATCAGTGCAGCCTCCCCTGTGCCCGCAATTGCAGCCTCAGCTCACCTGTGCCCGCCATTGCAGCCTCACCTGTGCCCGCCATTGCAGCCTCAGCTGTGCCCGCCATTGCAGCTTCAGCTCATCTGTGCCCGCCATTGCAGCTTCAGCTCACCTGTGCCCCCATTGCAGCTTCAGCTCACCTGTGCCCTCATCATTGCAGCTTCAGCTCACCTGTGCCCTCATCATTGCAGCCTCAGCTCACCTGTGCCCTCATCATTGCAGCCTCAGCTCACCTGTGCCCTCATCATTGCAGCCTCAGCTCACCTGTGCCCTCATCATTGCAGCCTCAGCTCACCTGTGCCCTCATCATTGCAGCCTCAGCTCACCTGTGCCCTCATCATTGCAGCCTCAGCTCACCTGTGCCCTCATCATTGCAGCCTCAGCTCACCTGTGCCCTCATCATTGCAGCCTCAGCTCACCTGTGCCCTCAGCATTGCAGCTTCAGCTCACCTGTGCCCCCATTGCAGCTTCAGCTCACCTGTGCCCGCCATTGCAGCTTCAGCTCACCTGTGCCTGCCATTGCAGCTTCAGCTCACCTGTGCCTGCCATTGCAGCTTCAGCTCACCTGTGCCCGCCATTGCAGCTTCAGCTCACCTGTGCCCGCCATTGCAGCTTCAGCTCACCTGTGCCTGCCATTGCAGCTTCAGCTCACCTGTGCCTGCCATTGCAGCTTCAGCTCACCTGTGCCTGCCATTGCAGCTTCAGCTCACCTGTGCCTGCCATTGCAGCTTCAGCTCACCTGTGCCTGCCATTGCAGCTTCAGCTCACCTGTGCCCCCATTGCGGCCTCAGCTCACCTGTGCCAGAGAGTCATCACAAGGAAGAGAGCATGTAGCAAGAGAAAAGCCGCGGGATTACAGAGCGGATAGCCCGCTGTTACAGCTGAGTTTACATCACAAGTGTCTCTCCTCCACTCGTGGTACACACAGCCCCGCCCCCTGACCCCGCGCCTGTGATAGACAGAACACGTCCCAGCATTGGACTGGCATTCTGTCTATCTCAGACACGGGGTCGGGGGCGGGGCTGTGTGTACCACGAGCGGAGGGGAGACACTTGTGATGTAAACTCAGCTGTAACATCGGGCTATCCGCTCTGTAATCCCGCGGCTTTTCTCTTGCTGCATGCTCTCTTCCCCTGGGGCGATCGATGGGAGAACGGCTCCCGATCAACCCTGCATGCCTGCTGTACTCGACCCCCCCCACGCCCCCAGGCAGCCCTGCTCCTCGCCAGAAACAATTTCCCACTAGTGAGTGGAAAATTTGAGGGTTGGACTATGGAATATGGAGTGGTTAGTGGGGTACCACAGGGCTCTGTCCTGGGACCAATTCTGTTTAATTCTGTTTAATTTATTTATAAATGATATAGAGGATGGGATAAATGGCGACCATTTGGTGGGTCCCAAAAATATGCAATAACGACACAGCAGGATATAGAAACTTTACAAAAGGACCTGAATAAATTAATGGAGTGGCCTACAGCATTACAAATTAAGTTTAACATTGAAAAATTTAAAAATTTTAAACGCAAGTTACTCTTTAGGGGGATAATCTCTAGGGGCTTCCAGGATGGAGAAGGATCTAGGGGTCCTAGTAGAAGACAGACTGAGCAATAGCATGCCTTGTCAAGCTGCGGCTACCAAAGCCCGCAGAATATTAGCATGCATTAAAAAGGGAATTTACACCAGATATAAGACGATTATTCTACTTAAAACTCTGGTTTGGCCACATCATTCCATCCAGTTCTGGTCACCAATCCTCCGAAAGGATGTGATGGAGCTGAAGAGAGTACAGAGAAGGGCAACTAAATTGGAAGGCCTCAATTATGAGGAATGATTACAAGCATTCATTTTATTCTTGAAAAAGGGACGCTTGAGAGGAGATATGATTTGCGATTTACAAATATCTCAACGGTGATTCCAGCGTAAGTAGGAAACTTTTCAGTCCCAGGGAGTGTAAGAGGACACGGGGGGCCACACGACAAGACTTCAAGTGAAGCGGTTTAACCTTAAGCTGTGTAGGGTTTGGAACTCTCGGTGGTGTCGGCAGGAAGTGGATAGTTTTAAGAGACTCTTGGACATGCATCTTGACAAAAACTTGACAAAAACTAATTTGGGGGTATGGGAAATAATTTTTGTACACACCCACACAGGTTGAATTGGATGGACTGTTGTCTTTATTCAACATTACCAACTGTGTAACTATCAAAAAAAGGGGAAACGTTTTTGCAAAGATATGTAACAAAAAACTCTCTTTAAAGTTGTAGTAGTTGAAACTGATTACCGTAGTTAATATTTTTTTTTTTTTTTTGCTGACTAGCTGGAAAGTCTGCTGGGGGGACCCCTTTGTGTTTTGTATATTGCCCTCCCATGTGTACATTTCCCTTTCTGCAAACTTTAAACAGATCACAACAATTTTTGCTATTTAAATACATGCCACATGTCGCGCACAGCACTGGACAGTCTTGAAATGTTGAATTTTATGGACTTAAAGGCCAGATGTCGTAAAGGAGTTTGGAATGCTTAGGAAAATATTATTCTACTTGGATTTCTGTGTAGGAATTCTTAAAATGAACTATCTGCCAAATAAGTTGTTGGCGTTGTAGAAAAGATGGTCAAAGTGCAGCCGAGACTGAAGGAGCATTCTTCCTGACGCTAGAACACTGGGCAGGCCTGCGGTTAAGTTCTTAGCCCTGTTAATAATCAATTTATTTTAGGACCACTGGGAGAAATAATTATGGACTTGCAGTGAACTACACAGCCAGTGCACCAACTCCGCTCATCAACTCCCATATATCAGTAGAGCTTGGGCGAGTCTTTTCCTCCACTGGGAGAAAAAGACCAAAACTATAGCTTATAATACTGTTGAATTTAAACAACCATTAACAATAATCAGTCTCCCTAATCAGAATGCCTCTGCTGGCTTCACATTTGTATGTGTGTGTGTGTGTGTGTGTGTGTATGTGTATGTGTATATATATATATATATATATATATATATATATATATATATATATATATATATATATATATATATATATATATAATATATATATATATATATATATATATATATGTATATGTGTATATATGTGTGTGTAATAAATATATATATATATATATATATTCTATGGTCAGTGTTCACCCTGCTTTAGACCCCTTTCACATCGATCCGCCCCGTAGTGGCGTTTTGCCGGCGGTATCGCAGTGCTGCCCCATTGATTGGGGTGCAGCGGTGGAGGAGAGCTTCTTCACCGCTCCAAAGAAGCTGCTGGCAGGACTTTTTCTGATGCCTTGCCAGCGCACCGCTCCAGTGTAAAAGCCCTCAGGCTTTCATACTGGAGTGAATGGAACAGCTGTTTTAGGGCGGTTTGCAGGCGCTCCAATGTGAAAGGGGTCGCAGAGTGTCCCTTTTTGTTTGCCCATGCAAAACAAAATAAAATGGTTACTTGGCTACAGCAGAGAAAATCAGGTCCCCTGCCAGACAGAACTGTGCTGTTTGCCAGAGCCTCGTAAATCCTATAACTAAATGGACAAAAATAAAAATCCTCTTGCAGGTGAAACGACTGCCACATATACAGTATTTTATCGGTGTTATGTAGTTGTTTGCCTGGAGTTCAGTAAAGTTGCAAGCTGCAGAATTGTTTAATTATCTTGTCTTTACTATTTAGTAAGTCACTGACCTGGAAGTAAGTAGTTCAGATCTCCCAACACTTTACTGGCTGTATGCTGCTTCCAGGGAGTATGACTTGCTAAGTGGGAAAGCAAGGATCAGGGTGGCAGCCCTGCAGTTTTGTCTGTTCAAAAACATATCAATAGTGGTAGCTCCCATATTTCTGTACTGATGGGCAGTGTTAATTTTGTTGACGAAAAATATTTTCATCATAATTATCGTCAGTGGCATGTTTTCAGTGATGAAAACTCAACAAAAATCAATTGACGAAAACTATGAAGAAAATCGATTCCAATATTCGTCAACGAAAGAAAATGTAACGAAAATGTGAGGGAGGGACGTTTACCCACGTGAACGTCCGCTTTATATATATATAAAGGCTAAATCTGTGTCTGTAGTTTGTTCAAACCTTAATACCATAAAAAATAACATGCTGGATTTTTATTCCAGGAGTATATGTTCTAAAGAAATGCCTAAAATAATGCATTAAAGTTTAACTAAACCCATTTGATTTTAGTTGACTAAAATGTACTGAAGATGTTAGTCGACTAAAACTAAAATGGCATTTTAGCCAAAAGACTGTGACAAAAACTAAATTGAAATTTGATGTCAAAATGACTACTGCTGACAGGTTCTCATAACTGTCTTTGGTCATATTGCCTGATTTGTTTTTAGGGCAAACTTGAAGAAATTGATGTGGTGGAGAAGCTGAACCTTTTCCTGGATCTCCTGCAGTCATATAAGGTATTTATTATAAGTGGCTTTCTAGTTTACATTCTGTATAGTAACGTGGATGGTTTTAAAATATCTGGTGTCAAAATATTGTGCTAGCTGCAACACTAGGGATTGACCGATGCCGATATTTCGGCATACCTCTCAGGCCGATAGCAGATATTGTCTGCCGATATTCTGTACATTTAAAAAAAATATTTTTTTACACTTCTTCTTTTTTTTTTATTATTATTTTTTTTTTTCATCACTGTGCCGTCATCAGGAATGTAAACATCTCTTGTGACAGTAATAGGCAGTGACGGGTACTCTTTATGGAGGGATCGGGGGTCTATAAGACCCCAAACCCCTCCTCTACACTTGGAAGTATTCAAAACGTCAAGATCAGCGTTTCTGAATACTTTCTTTTTTTAAAACTGGCGCCTTTAAGAGGTCCGTGAATCCGGGAAGTTGCTCGGGCCTCCCGGTGGGACGGGAGAGCCCGGGCCGAGCAGCGCCAGGAGGGGGGGGGGAGATGTCCCCTCCCGCTGCTTGTAAAAACATGCTGAATGGCTGCTGAGCCGCATCGGTTGTCATTACAATAAAGCCGACCGTCCGTTCTAAAGAACGGTACCGGGGGTTATGCCTGCAGGTGATATCGGTCTAGTTTGCGACCGATACCGATTTTTCAGAAAATGCTGATATCGCCCTGCAATATTTGGTTTTAACGATAATTGGTTGATCCCTACTATACACATTGTAAACTAGCGCATATTTTTTCTTTTAAATTGAAAAAAATAAAAATAAAATTTTATTGAAGGGTATGCAACTGATACAATTGGGAGGTATCTTCGTAAGAACATACAATCAGTAGTTAAAATCATTAACACAACCAATACTCTGAGCTATACTGCGGAGGAGTAAGGCAGATACTTATGGTATCAAGAAAGAAATAATGCTTATAATAAATTGCCATGACCCCCCCCCCCAACAAATTTGTGTTTAGAGGCAATCTCTCCTTTCTGAAGAAAAAGAGAGATCAGCCAGGTCACTGTAGGAAGATTATAACGGTGTGTATTACTAGGTTTTGCGCACACCAGAATTTTTTTTAAATGCCTTAAGTCAGGTAGAAATCAGGGATAAATTTAAACCAAAAAGATTTGCGCTAGGTGTAAAACAAACAATAAATTAGTGATAATAAAAATATTATGAATATAAAAAATACTGTGAAAGTAATCCTGCGGCTGAACACTAAATAACCCAGATATAGGGCACAAAATGTATGTAAAAAAAAGGAAGTGCAGCGCTGGATAGTGATTTACAAATGTATAAAATCAAATTTGCATATAATGATAAACCAAATGGTGCAAATAATAAACCAGATGATGAAGGTGAATCAATAAGTGACCAGAAAAATATACATCAAGTGTTCAAATCAAAGTTCATATGTGAAAGTCCAAATAATCAGAATAAAGATAAAAATTTAAAATTAATCATGTGAAAACATCCAAACTCATTCCTGAGTGTGCTTATTGGTAGTTGTGCTGCCAGTCACCACAGATAAGACAAGAGGGGAGGCTTACCAGAAAGCCAGTGACCGCCCTTATTCAGGGGGGGTCAGACTAAGCTTAGAAGAACAGCCTTGGTGCTGTTAGTTGTCATCAGCGTCCCGATAGGTATCCGTCAGCAGCAACGCTTCTCCTATGTGGTAGCTTTTCTCTCCAACTCTCAATTGTCACGGGGTTAATAGGACATCCAGGTGGATAGTTTAAATGGAAACAAAAAAGACTTGGATAGTGTAGACGTTCCAAGAGGATTTTATTGAGTAAAAAATCCACATAACAAAAATAGATAAAAGTAACCTTGCAAGGTATGGGCTCCGTTAGTCTATGGACAAACAAAAACAATAGCGCATGCGCAGTGCGAGCGTACGTGACGAACCCTACGGCGTTTCGTCACAATTGACGTCATCAGGGGCACGCACGCATTCGGTTGTTGCAATAAGGCAGGAGATGCGTCATCTCCCGGGAGCCAATATTTTTTCTTTTTAAGGCATTTATATAGCCCCAACTATATATACAGCACTTTACATACTGTAGATCAGCATTTCTCAACCTCCTTTTTAGTAAAGGCACCCTTTTAAAAAGGGGTACATTTATTCTTCCAAAGCAAATACACATTTGCACACTGGTACCGACTAGTATTATTATTATTATTATACAGGATTTATATAGCGCTGACAGTTTGCGCAGTTCTTTACAACATGGGGGCAGACAGTACAGTTACAATACAAATCAATACAGGAGGGATCAGTATGTTTCTCTTCTCCCTTAGTTTTTCTCCATCTCAGCTAATGTGACCCCCACGCTGATGGAGAGGGGCAGGGGAGGATCCAACAAGGATGCTATGCAGGCAGGTGACATCCTCCATAGCAACTGATGATGCCATTGGTCGTTAGGATGCCAGCAGCTAGAATTTTGTAATGGTGCACAATGAGAACCTTTGGCTTTGTGTAACTAAAAGGCAGGCTTCATCCACCCGCTGGCTTGTATAGAATTTTTGGGCAATTTTTAGGCATTTTGCCAAGGCACCCCTAAAAAAACTTTGAAGGCACCCTGGTTGAAAAGGCTGCTGTAGATTCACATCAGTTCTTGCCCTCAAGGATCTTACAATCTAAGGTCCCTACCTTGCATTCATATTGTACATAGACCTAGTAGGGCAAATTTAGACAGGTTCTATGTATTCTACCAGCATGTATTTATAGTATGGGAGGAAAACTGGAGGAAACCAATGCAAGCATAGGGAGAACATGCACATAATATCCTGGTTCGGGTGATAACCATTAAGCCACTGTGCTGCCCAGTGTTATGAGGTGTGATTATCTCTTGCAGGATCTGTGTGAAAGGCATGAGAAAGGAGTATTACACAAGCATCAGAAAGCTTTGCACAAGTACAGTCTGATGAAGAAGCAGATGATGAGTGCTACTGTACAGAATAAGGAAGCCGAGTCTGTGGAACAACTGGAGTCTCGCATTGTGGAGGCAAGCTCAAATAGAAAGATCATTTTTGTTATTTTCCATATTGGCCTAATAAAAAATAAGTTTCATCCAGCATACTGGAGGGATCCCTAACCCAGTCTTTCTGTTCTCATCCCCAGTGGCGGCCCTTCCATAGTGGGCGCACGGGTGCCGCCTCCCCTATCCATGTGTCCGGCCCCCTGATCTACATATCAGTGACGCCAGGCCATGTATTCCAATTCAGGGTGGGTGTTTTTTTTTTTTTTTTTTTTTTTTCTTGAAGCACCTGATTAGAGCCAGATGCTCTAATAGGCTTCAAAAAAGGGTGGCCTTGGAGTGCAGAGCATTGCGCTCTGAGGCCATTCAGTTGTGTGATCATAGCAAATTAAATTTTTGTTATCACTAAAATTCCTCCCCGCCAATCAAGAGACAGTTCTGTGAGACCTGTTTCCCGATTGGCCAAAGTGTCAGGCGATCCTATTGGATGCCTAGCGCTTTGGCGGAAGAGGAGACACGACGGAGGAACGGACACTGGAGCCGATGCCTGCACTCCAGGAGAGGACACCACAGGCCTGCCACGCGAGTCGGTAAGTTACGAACCGTCCACGGGCAGGGGGGGCTGTTTCAGTGCCACGCCGCTGGAGGGGGGGTGGTGTTTTATCCCCCCCCCCCCAAAGAGGAACCCACCAGCCGCCACTGCTAATTCCTATAATTTCCATAACCATATCTACATGTCACTGGGATAGGAAGGGAGGAAAATTCTGACTAGTGGAACCATAGACCGCAGAAGAAAATAAACTGACAGAGGTTCTAATCTTTTCCTACTCTATATGTGGGAGACAAATTGGAAGTCCTTATCTAATAAGTTTGGTTTGGGTCATTGATTCAGAGCATTTGAGTTCTTATTTTCAAAATTCTGTTTATGCATGTGCAACAAGTTCAACTTTCTGTTATTACATGCATTGTCCTGTCTATGCATCATTATGTTCAAAGCATATGTGTTTTTCATTTTTATAGTTGTTCTACATCTTTCTTTCATTTTCTACACGTGTCCTGTTACATTTTCAGTGGAATTCATAGGACTCTGTTTCTTATTCCAGCAAGAGAATGCCATTATGGTCATGGAACTGAGGAATTACTTTTCCCTCTTCTGTCTGCATCAGGAAACCCAGCTCATCCACATCTATCTGCCCCTCACCTCCCACATACTCGGGGCATTCGTCAATTCACAAATCCAGGGACACAAAGAGGTTTGTTGGCTAGTTTTTGGTTACATCATCTTGGGGCGTATAGGACATGTAGGAAAGTTGTTATTTTTCTAGTGCAGTCGACCTTATGTGCAATTGGTTTTCACTTCTAGCATTAGGTTATTTTAAACTCGCTGTGCTTATTAATCTGATTCTGAGAAGTATTAGGTTATTTAAACTCGCTGTCAGGCATGTAGAAACAATCTTGCTCAAAATGTAAATGCCCCTCTGCAGGAGGATGGTAAAGTTGAACTCCAATTTCTCTCTCCTTTTCTTTATTAAGTACTGGTTCCACCCCCAATGGGAATTTCACCTTATGTCACACAGATATTTCAATGTGTTTATGTATGTACTACTGTTTTGGCCATGCTGGCTTATACCGATTTATGTACCACGCATATACTTTTCAATAAAGTTTTCCAATTAAAATATAAATAAATAAAAAGTTGAACTCCAGGCATATCCAAATGCACCATTTTTAATCCATTTTTTTTTTCATGTTAAAACCATTAAAATATATTTGTAGGGATTTGTTTTTTCTTGATAGAGTAAAAGCCTGTACACACAATACGATTTTCAGATCATTAGTATGGTGCTTTCGACATCCGATTCATACGAGAATGTTCGTATTGATGAGTAGCCTCTTCACTTTCAGCATGAGAATAGCATGCAACAAAAAACGGACGAGCGTATGTCCGAAAATCTGATCATGTGTATGAGGCTTTAGGCTACATTCACACAGAAGGCCAGGGGCACATAGTTTTCTATGTTCAGAGATGTCTAAATGGCTGCAAATTTAGTTGCAGCGAGTATGTGTGCAGCCAAAACTCTGCAGAAGCACCGACCTTGGACACTCACTATCTGTGTCCGAAGTTAGTCAGAGGCTACATATACATGCAAACAGTGGCAGCCATTGATCAGAGTACATATCTGACAGCTGCCACTGTCCACACACAGTGCCTACAGGTAGCATTTAGAGTCACCAGCCAGAATCTAATGATTTTTACCAGTGCTCATGTAGCCTACGTTTTTCTGTCCGCATTTTGCTAGGTGCAATGATAAGCAAGAGGAAATCTCTATAATGTGAGATAAATTCCCCTGGTAGAGAGTTGTCAATGGAACAGATGTCCCCATTAGAAGACTTACCCTCACCTCTTTTCCTGGAGACGGCTATAACATTGCAGTTGTGACAGTGGTCACAAGGACCTAGAGCGAAAATCAATTCACTTAGCAGGAACAAACTCTTGTGAAATTCTGAAGTACTTCTCCCTACTGTTATCTTTGGCTGAGCAAGAAAGGTGTTGGATGGTTTTCTTATTCACATTTTGTGGGAATATTTCCAGTGTCCTTGCTGCTCAGTCAGAGGAGACCATTAGTGGGAATACTTGGCTTGAGACTTTGTATGTTTGCATGACTTTTCTGCTGGGGTATGATAAAGAGAAGTTTTGTTTTTCACATGCCTTCCCTCAAAAAGTGGCCACACACCTAGCAATTTGTGATTTAAAGTGGGGAGCCTCTTAAAAAAAAATAAAAAAAAAATTAAATTAAAGTACTGCAGCTGCTGACTTTTAATAATCTGACACTTACCTGTCCCAGGGTCCAGCGATGCGGGGGAATGAAGCTCCGCTCGTTCCCCGCTCCGCTCAGCGGCGCTGGCATTCTTACTGTGGGCACCCGGCTGTGGCTTCAACTGTGTGAGCGGCGCCGCGCGCCGTGATTGGCCGCGCAGTCATCTGGGACCTGTCACGTGTCCCAGATGACTGACTGCACCGAGGGGAAGTGATGTCACTTAGCCCGGGCACAGAAGGAGGCAGACTACGAGGGACCCCCTAGCAACAGGCATTTAGAGGTGAGTTAAAAAAAAAATTTCCAAATGTTTTTTTTTTGTTTATTTAGGAATTTTAATCCATATTTTTTTTTGGGGGGGCACCACTTTAAGTATGAGCGATTCATCATCAATTAAAATATCTAACGATGCAGCATTAATCAAAACTACAATATATTAGAAACAATCTGTAAAAAATGTAATCACTCTATATTGTGATCACTTCCCTGACATAGCCAATCGACTTTCCAGTGTCTAATTCAATCGTAAGCTCCCTAAATCAGTTGGGTCTATGGCTTATGATTTTTATTCAACTTGATCATTTTAGTCGCATCCAAAGATCATGTAGAAGCACAATGATTTCTCTTTCTTGGCAAGGAAACCGCTGTAACTTTGAGTGTTTAATTTAATGTACATTCAGACTATAAATCCTGCTTAATATTTGTCTGTTTCATTTTAGATGACTCAAGTGTGGAATGAATTAAAGCCAAAGCTGAATTGTCTGTTTGTGGGTTCTTCTGGCCTTGCCACTCCACCCCTGTCTCCAGATGAACGTCATTTCTTTACTCACTAGACCCATATCCAGAGAAAGGCTAACAGATGAGACCGATGCAGTACTCAAGTTCTAGAATGCCACGTTGGTCAGTTTTTTTGTGAGATTTTGTCCTAGTCAGGCTGTTTATGGGATGATTTACTTTTTTTGGTGTGTGATCAAACTATGCATAAATACATTGACCCCCAAATATGTTGCCAGCAAACTCTTGAAGGCAGCTTGTTTGTCCATTGAGGCAATACTCACTAATAGACATGCTAACAATGGACAATATTGATGTACTTTTCTCTAGTTTAAAGTATATTCAAAGCCAAAACATGTTTTTGTTTTTCGGATACAGTTTGAAAGTTCTAATGACAGATATGTTGGGCTACGGATTAACCTGTGCACCCCCCCCCCCCCCCCCAACAAACCATATTATTGCCTAAAAATTACATTTGTATGAATGGAGCTTCTTGGGTGCCTTTTTGACAAATTAACATTATAGACTACAATATATCAAAACATTTTTTATTAACTGATATCAAAATCACATAAAATGTATTTATTTCTACTGTACATACATCAAATATTCTAACATTTCTTCCTCCATAAATACTTTCAACTACTCACTGAATCGGCAAGCTAAGGTGTCTTCTAATCAAGACAACTGTTCCTGTTCAGTTGAAGCCAATTGTTATAGTGGTTTGAGGATAATTCTCAATACGGTTCCCCAGATCATAGATCTGCTTCATCAGGAGGTACAGGAGGTGTGCATATATTGGAGAATTTCTGGTTTATGGCATAAATGGTTGGAACTTTGGCTGGATATATATATATATATATATATATATATATATATATATATATATATATATATATATATATATATATATATATATATATATATAATCTCTAATCTATATCTCCAAACACTTACTACCTATGAAACAAAACTATGGTCTGAGGAAGGCATTGCAAGCTATTTTCATCCCACTGTAACCTTTTTTTATGTGATATAGTATCTGTTAATATAGAATTTTTTTGGTATATTTTAGTCTATGATATTTAAAAGTCCAGTGTAATGTAATTTTTAGAGTTTGGAAAGCCCCTATCAAGTTTGCACTCCTGCTTGTGCCTCTTCTGGGGGAATTTACTCTCTCTATTTGTCACTATGACAGAAAGTGATAGGAAATTGAAAGTTGTTTTAGTAAAGAATAGTAGTAAAAGAATGCAGTGCAAGTCTTCCAAGTCTTCAAAGGGGATGACGTGTACTCCATTTCCTGTTGTGTCTCGATGAGAGAAAGGTAATGGAAAATCTCCCAGTAGGATATAGACAGCAGAAAATAAAACTGACATGGGTTTTACCCATTCCCTACTTTTATCCAAAAAAATAAACGTCTTGGCTTTAGATATACTTTAATTGGTCACCATGAGTGGAGTTACAGCTCTTATGTATTTTTTTTTTCAAAATGTCTGCCAATGGTAACTGTTTTTGCCGAGAACCTGCAACATGTTGAATTTGGGATTTCTACATTGTGTTCAGTACTAAAAAAACTATAGCAAAACATAATATGCGCAGATTTTTAAAGGGAATTTTGCTCTAACTGCAGACACTGGGGTTTATTTACTAAAGGCAGATCCACTTTGCACTACAAGTGCCATTGGAAGTGCAGTCGCTTTATATCGGAGGGGTAGATCTGAAATGAGTGGAAGCTCTGCTGATTTTATAATCAAATCTTGTACAAGCAAGAATGCTGTTTTTTTTTTTTTTTTTTTCTTGCATTTCCCCCTCAGATTTACAGCAACTGCACTTCCAAGGGCACTTCCAAGTGCAACTGCAGTGCAAAGTGGATTTGCCTTTAGTAAACCCTTCTGTGTCAATTTTTTACTTCTCTGCAGTAGCATGGAGTAGCACCTGCTACACCCCTGCACACACACTAAATAATAAGAGGTGGTGGCAACAAAGACTAGCAGGGGGATAACAATAAGCGATGTTCCACTTTAAATACTTAGTGATTGTGAAGTCAGAAGGTTTTTTATCTTAATGCATTCTATGCATTAAGATAAAAAGCCTTCTGTGTGCAGCAGCCCCCCGAATACTTACCGGAGCCCCCTCTAGATCCATTGATGTTGCACAAGACACTCGGATGGCTGGGATTTCGGTCCTCATTGGCTGTGACAGCAGCACGGCGACGTTGACTCCCACTGCTGTCAGTCAAAGTCATTCAGCCAATGAGGAGAGAAAGGGGACGAGGCCAGGCCATGAATCCGTGTCTGAATGGACACATGGAGCTGTGGCTCGGCTTGGGTGCCCTCATAGCACTCAACAGGAGGGAGGGGCCAAGACCACAGAAGAGGGACCAGAGAAGAGGAGGATCTGGGCTGCTCTGTGCAAAACCATTACACAGAGCAGGTAAAAAACATATTTGTTATTTTTAGCAAAAAAAAAAAGGACTTTACAATCACTTTAATGATATATACAAAAAATTGTGATTAGGGCATCCAGAGGAAGCTACCATTTTGCAGGTCAATCTAATTTTTTTTACAGAATATAGCCTGGCAATACATTAGGAACTAGAAGCGTTGCTAAGCCAAGAGGCATGTTCTTTTTTTGTGCAAAGTTGCCATTTCCTTATAAACTGATGGGCAAGATGTTTGTTTTGTTGATGAAATGGTGATTTTCTCCTGGGTGATGGGTGCACTCTTATGGATTGCCTACTGGTCAACTAGATTTTGCCTTCCCTAGTGGACCAGCATGCTATTCACTATGGGCTTCCTTTTAAAAGGGCTGATCTATAAAGCAACAGTATGGCCTTATCACAGCCATGCCACTGCTTAAAAAAAAAATACTGCACATTTAAAAGGCACAGCAATGCACTGTGTTATAGCTGTGCTTAGGTGCTACCTTCGGGACTCTGAAGTTGGCGGAATTCTATTAAATGAATGGAGCATGTGTCAGTCACATTAGGCTGGCTCTGCGCTAATCATGGAAATATCTCTACTGCATAAGCAGAGAAGTTAGTAGGATAAAGCGGGCTGAATACTGCGATCTGCATTATATGAAGGGGCAGGCAACAGTATGCAGAAATACGGCAAAGTATAACAAAGAGTGAATTGTGATATAGGCTCTCTATAATAAATTAACCTCTTTTTTTTATTTTTATTTTTTTATGTAGTTTGATTCTTGGAAATGGGTAACATACGATCCATAGTGATTGAGGGCCAATTGTTTTTTTTACTGCTAATCCTGATGCTGGATATTTGAATAGATGATTTATACATTTTATATGTCACTAACCATGCACCTGACCGCAGGTGAAATTATGTCACTACGTACATTTTTGTGTATAACTTTAGTATTACTGTATAGTGTTACTTTTAGAGTTTATTATTATTATTATACAGGATTTATATAGAGCTGACAGTTTACGCAGTTCTTTACAACATATCATTTCTTTTTAAACTAGGAAAGTACTGGAATTGTGTGAGCAGTCTTGATGCAAAATGAGTAAGGCTATTCATAAATGTGTTGACTTGTTTAGCCCCGTGGGCTGAATGAGAGAGAACTCTGTATCCCTCTTCTCTTTACTGCTGGCTATTGTATGTAGATGGCCGACACCCACAGATACCTGAATACCCCAACAGGAGATGCAATCACTGTTCAGCTGACAATTTTCCCCCCAGCTTGACAAAAGTCCATTTTAAAATCGAAGGAGCTGGGCGAGAAATTGTGCCAACAGGGCCACCCACAGCTTAAATTGCAGATAATTCAAAAGAATTTGGCTGAAATTTCAGCTGTCTATGGCCAGTTTAAGGTAGATGGAGTACAAAGTGTACTAAATTACAGCAATCACAGTTTTAACCAATCTGATTTTAATCAACAATAATTTGATTGGTCGTTTTGGGTTACTATGCTTTGCACATCTATCTTCACTGCTCTTTCTCCTGTTTTTGAACAAGCATGCAAGCCCAAACTTTTGTATTTTTATATTTTTTTTTTTGTAGTTATTTTCAGATTCACTGTATAGTCCTCTAGGAACACAATTATGTAGCTCTTTCTAGTGATGATCTTCGGGAACACAATGGTAACAGGCTAAACAACTTTAAACAATAAGTGTAGTTATAACCTCTTTTTACAGCTAGAGAGTAAACCAGCCTGAATGGGTAAAGTGACAGAGTCTCTTTAAATTTCACCCCCTGCCCATTTATACTCCCCAATATTCACATATGCTCATTGTGCTCCCTTGCTGCTTCGATGATCAATTAGAGCCGCTGCATGATACCTGGTGCTTTTGGGTATTGGGAGCATGATGCAGTGCTCAGGTCTAAGTACCCAGTCGTCTGGTCCGAACACTGTCACATGACACAGGGGTCAACATCATCAACCCTCTGTAACCCCCAACACAGGGTTTACATAGGGCTGGGACAGCAGTGCAGCTGAGGTGAGTGCAACAGGGTCAGTTAGGGGATGATGGGCTTTAAAAAGACCCTGTCACCCTTAATGGGGCAAATCATTTAGAAGGCTTATGTGGCATAAGTCATAATCAGATGACTTATTGCACTTTGGAGCCTTTACTGACTCTAGCAACAAGCCTTAAGTGTCCTTATCTTTTAAAGGGAATAGATCAAGACCGCTATTTCTTGCTATATTTAAAGCTCCCATTCAGTGTTATAGGCTGTCATTTAACACATGCTGGAAGTGGTGGTAGTTTCAGAGCAGACATGACTGTGCACGATACTGCAGAAATATGCTCTTTCCTGGAACCAGAATTGGACTACATTCATGGGTGATTTAACTGATGCGAATTGTAGTGGCAGTTCCTGCTGTGGCTTTCAGCAGCTAGGTGCGGCCACCGGCCTTGTTCACTATGATGCCACGAATAGCTGCGCCCGCTGGCATCCTGTCATAGTAAACAAGGCCGGCGGCCGCACCTAGCTGCTGAGAGCCACATCCGGAACTGCCACTACAGATTGCACCAGCCTTAATCGCTGGATGTAGGTCATGTAGGCAAATGACCTCTATCCTGAGAGGTTCCCCTTTAAAACCATTTCTGTCTGCCACTAGTAAAGGGATAGGTTTAAAGCAGAGTTCCACCCATAAAATCAACTTTACATAAATCCATAGCATTCTCCTTGAGCAACAACATTTTACATTTTTTTTTTTTTTAACTCACTCAGTAACTACTGTTATGTGGTCCCTTCTATTCTGCCACTTCCAGGTCCGTGGTGATTGATATCGTATCCCTGTGCGCCTGTGCTACTGGGATATGTGTGTCCTCTTTCCCAGGAGTCAGTGGGCAGCGCCGAAGGCTAGAATGCGTTGTTTAAAGATCGGAAATGATGCGAGCAAGGGCAAGAGCAGGGCGGGCACTTTCTCCTTTGCCAACCGTTGTTAAGGCAACAACATAATAATCCTTTCGCTGCGGCCTGGGTAAATGGCGCATGCGCGAGAGCAGGATCACCATATCCAAGAAGAGAATGCTAGTGCTAAGTACTATAAAAAATGGGAATTGAGCAGCGATTTCATTATCAACATGGATTAATAGTGTTTAAAATTGTTTTAATAGAAAGGATTACCTTTTTAATAAAAAATTCTGTGTGGAACTCAACTTTAATTAAGCAAACCTTTGCTTTGACTTTTTTTAGGCTAGGTTCACACCTCTGTGCAGAGCGGCTGACAGCAGGGGTCAGGTACATCCCCGTTTTCCGTTTCAGGGACAAATTTGGGGCAAATTTTTGCCTGAATTCGGCCCTAAAACTGAGCCAAAGACACACAGGACACCTGTGCCCCCCCTAGAGATGTGTGAACAGGCTCCATAGAGAGCTGGTTAGAATCTCCTGACTTGCGAATTGGATGCTGAGAAACCCACATCCAGTTTGCACTAGTGTTAACCCAGGCTAAGAGATTATCTCAGCTGAGGATCCTCAATATTCCATTTGCCCTTCTCCAATATCCTAAAAGTCAGTCTCACTATGTGCTGCGTGGGATCATAGGTAAACTGATGAAACTGTGCAGTATGTTAATATTGGGGCAGACAATTTTAGCTGGTAGCATGCCTGTGCATGTACAGTTGTGATCATAAGTCCCAGTGCTTTATACAAAATAAAGTGTTTAAGCAGATTACCTCTTTAAACTACATCACTAAATATAATTTTGAAGGTGGTCATTTGTGTTTAAAAAAAAATAATATTTAGGCCCATTGAATCTTGGGAATTATTTTATTGATTATTGCATCTATCTTTACTTAGCTTTTTATATTCTAGTTTTTAGCTTACCAACTTTTTGTTTTGTACTTTCTAAATATATGAAAGTATTGCTGCTAATTAGTGAAGGCAGATATTTTGTTGGCTAACCAGTGTTCTTGAGATTGTGGTTTGCTCACATGGCATCAGCCTAATTGAAATGTAAACACAACCAACAGCACGGCTGCCTTCATTTTGAAGTTATGTAGCAGTTCTTTTACACTTTCCTCCCGCACCCTTCTGTGCACCAAGCTAGAAAATTTAAAGAATAAGTGCCTTAATTCCTTAAAGTGGTTCTAAAAGCCTTAAGGGTTTTCACCTTTAAACATTAAGGTGAAAAACCTTCTGTTCAGCAGGAATTTAAGAAGACGTGGAGGTATGTTGAAATATTAACTCAAAAAGGTATAGAGGTAATAAGCTATTAAAGAAGAAAAATATATAGAATTTAACACGACGAGAGGTGGGAGGTTATGCAGTTTATGTTCCTTTTTTAAATCGTGAAATATGTAATGGAAGAAATTTAATAAATAAATAAAAAAAAAAAAAAAACTTCTGTGCTGCAGCTGCCTCCCAGCCCCCACCCCCCCCCCCCCTTTTCCTTACCTGGTCCCAATCAGATCCAGCAATGTGCATGAGCACAGTGGCTCTCCTCATTGGACGGACTCATAGCAGCGGGAGCAATTGGCTCCCACTGCTATCAATCAAATCTGGTGTTGTGTCCCACTGTCTGTGCCAATGGACGCAGCAGCCAGACTCAGAAGCGAACATGCACAGGTGCCCCCAGGGAAAGCGTCTTTCTCTGGCGGCACCCAAAGAAGAGGGGCTTTGAGCACCAGCAGGGGAAGCTTGAAGAAGAGGTTTGGGGCTGCTCTGTGTAAAACCATTGTTTTGTTGATTTTATTTAAAAAAATGGAGCTTTAGAACCACTTTAAATTCAGGTATTTATTTATGCAGTCTAACGCTGTACTCCTCCTCCATTTCCAGCAATGGGTGAATTTCAGTGCGACAAAGTATAGGCTATGTGGACACCATTTTATGCAGTATTAGACCAAGTTTATACCTGCAGCTGTTATTGCCACACCCTTGAAATATGATCACGGTGGATTGCTTTTCAGAGGTGTTTGATATGTGTTGAAGAGGTGATATGTTCTCTCCTCACCACCTGTTTTAACCCTGTGAAAGCCACATTGCATGCGGTTGCAGCGCAGCCCTATTTGCATAATTGGGTCACATTCTGCAGCAGTACGGCCTGCAAAACCTGACAAGAGGGATAATTGTTAAAGCAAAGTATTTCAACTGTAGTATCTGTATAACCCTGTTCAGCTGCCTTTGCAGCCTAAGGGTGCAGAAAAAATGCAGCTCAACTGCTTGTTTTTGTGTCCCAGGCCGCAAGTGTAAATGAGCTATGCACTGTCAACCTGCATGATGACCCTTGGCCCATGTGACACTATTTAACCCAGAAGTGGCAGTGCCAAGGGAAAGGTATTGAGAGAGAGCTGCAGCGGTATGTGGAGAAGGCGAGCACTGCATTGACAAAAACATTTCAAACACTAGCAGTCAAAAAAAAATGTAACTATAATTAGTTGGATAACAGTTGGATTTGTTCTTTTGGCATTGTTTAGATATGTGCCTGTGTTTACAACCTCTCTGAACAGTGATCACCAGTGGAACGCTTTTCAGAGGTATTTGATGGGTGACTTGGAGGTGATATGTCACTTATTTTTACCATCAAAAGGCCACAGCATTGCTCCGCCACTGTCAGCATTACACACAGTGACAGAGCAGTCCGATGCATTTAAATGGGTCACATTTGGTGTCCATAATTTGCATTTCGACCATTGGTAAAACTGCAGCGCAATCACCTGAAGACTGACATTGTTCCTGTATATGCCATGAGATGCCCCCTCATAGAGTACAAGGAATCCCCAGGCATTATGCCACCCAAATTTCAACACCTCTGGTAGTGATTAAAAGATTGCTTTTTTCCTCTGACTCATTCCTTTAGACCCCTCGACCCTTGAGCTCTTCCTGCTGCTACTAGAAGTGTGAAAATCTGCATGTATGGTACCCTCGGGGAACCTCAAACAATGAGGACAACATGTACATGCATTACTAGATGACTGCATTGTAGTGTTACATCCTGTTCAGTATCCTTATTGTACTAACAGATTGTATTTAAAGTAAAAGTGTCATAATAGAAAAATGGGGTTTGTTATTGGTGACCAACTTCTGAAAATGCTGGTTGCCTGGCCGATATACTGACTCTACTGGCTTCATCGCTCTTGAGTTAAAGCGGTTCTGCACTCTGAAAAAAAAATTTTTTTTTTTAGGATGTAATATAAAGTGTGCTTACCTTTATTAGGGGACTCACCTGTTCCATCTTCCATCTCGATCGCCGCCGGTTTTCGTCCGATGAAGTTCCTCGTCTTCTTCTTTAGTGCTGGGGGCCATCTTGCCTGTGGGCATGTGAAACACCCACAGGGACTTTAGATGGCCCAGCATGCACTGCCGTTACTCGCGCGTGCGCAGTAACGGCTCATCTGCCGAGATCTCACGAGATTTCGGCAGATGCGGCCGAAATCTCGGGAGATTTCGGAAGATGTGGCCGAAATCTCGCGAGATTTCGGAAGATGCCCGCACTGGCTCCTGGGATCAATGACACCAGATCCCAGGAGACAGTGCGGCGTGACGACGATCGACGCAAGACCCCGCCCGCCGCCGCAGAGGGAGAAGACCGGAAGTCTTCAATTACAAGGTAAGTAAAAAAAAAAAAAAAAAAAAAAACATTTCATTTAGTACTCTTTGCCTGATTTGGAAGGCAAAGAGATTTACTAAATGAAATGAGTGCAGAACCGCTTTAATGACCCAAAAAAAAAGCATGCAGGTCAGAAGTCCTTATCCACAGTTAAGCCAGGCAACTAGATTTTTCAAATGATTTGTCTGCAAAGACGGGTCCACTTTCATTTCAGAAAAGGCACAGCTGACCTGTAGGAAAATATGCCACACATTATATGTAGGGATCTATTTTAAATAAAAACTGGGCAAATCCTGGCAGCGGAGTTGCAGTGTGTTTAGAGTGGCAGATCCTAACGGGCAATTCTCCATAATATATATTGTTAATTATGGAAACAATGACACTAGGACTTTTTTTATTTATTTTTTTGAAGGGCTGGAAATAATGAAAGTTTTGGCTAAAACTCCATAACCATTATAGTAGCCATTGTTTGTTCCATTGCAGTTCAGCAGTGGCTGTTGAAACCGGGACAAACCTTCTATTTCCTAAAAGACTAAGATTCAAAAGCTAACATTTTCCAAAATGATGTATGCAAAATAATCTGAAAAACACTATGCATTTGTTTCTAAGAGCCATGCTAAAGGAGAAGTAGGGCCAATGCTCTTCTGGCCTTACTCCTATAGGGGATAGGAGTGCACTTTGTTCTGCACTCTTGTGACCCGTATTCAGCCGACAGCGGGATAAAGACATCTGACGTAACTCAGCCAGTGCAGGCTCTGGATCATCCTGACTTTAAAGTCGGGATCCACACAGATGCCCGGAGAGGCAGCTGGCTAAGCCTCTCAATGAGCCACTGAGAGCCTGAGCCAGCCACTCCAGTGAGCACTGGGGGGGGGGCAGAGCAGAGAGCCGGTGACTGACAGTTAAGCTCTTTGCTCGCTGAAGACCGAGAACCAAGCGATCAGCGGTCTTTGATTGCTCAGTTCTCGGTCTGAGAGGCAGTGGGGGACAGATGCATCATCGGACCAATGCTGCATCCACCTAGGTGAGTTTTTTTTAATTCCCGCACTTCTCATAACGTTTTTTATATTATAAAGACAATCCCTCTACAGTAGTATAGACTCTTTCATATAGTATGTGAATGTATGTTCTGATTGCCAAACTTGAATATATGCCATTTGTACACTAAATTACAGAAATTGCAATCAACTGCAACAAAAAAAGTGATGTAATGAAGACATACAAATGGCCTTGTTAAATAAAATTGTAGAAAAATCATGATGAGCCTAAAGAAAACCAGTAACATTTGTGCTTGTGCAATAATCTGAAACTTTGAAATAATTATAAGTATGCAGGCTTACCTATGAAAGTTTAATATTTTACCTGCTTGTATAGCTTTACTTATTTAATCAAGCATGAATGTTAAAGCCGGAGGTGAAGTAGCCCAAGGATTGACAATTGAAGCCTAAACTAATGAAGAGTAAAGCTTGGTTCACACCTTATGCATTTTTTGTGCTTTTTGAATTTTGCAGATTTGCACTGCAGTCCATTTACCATGGTTTCCTATGCAACACGTTCTGTAGTGCATGTCTGCAAAAAGCACTAAAAAATGCATAGGTGTGAACCAGGCCTAAACATGCTGTCTTCCAACACTAAAGTACCCATAACATAAATGCATTGCTCTGTAGGTGTGTTTTGTTCCCCTAGGGTGCAGAGCTGTTATGTGATACTGCTATGCACACTAAGCATGTTGTCAGTATTGAGGTCAGACAGTTACCATGGAACTAAAGGGAAACATACTAACCTTAGTTCCAACGGTCTGATGCCGTGAGGTCCCGCCCTGGCTTCTTCGGCTGTTTTGATTCGGCTAGCGTGGGAATTATCATTATAATAATATAAGATTTATATAGCGCCAACAGTTTACGCAGCGCTTTACAATATAAAAGGGAGACAATACAGTTATAATACAATAAAATACCAGAGGGTCCTGCTCAGAAGAGCTTACAATCTAATAGGGTGGGGCAGGTAGCACAAAAGGTTGTAACTGTGTGGGGAATGAGCTATTGGAAGTGGTAAAAGATTAGTTGGAGACGTGATGGGCTTTCCTGAAGAGATGAGTTTTCAGGGATCGCCTGAAGGTAGTAAGAGTAGGGGATAGCCAAAATGCAGTCATCCCGGCAAACTGGCAATGTTCCGGAATATAAACTGATCTGCTCATGTGCGGCCTAGTGTGAATTCCCACAGAGGATTGCAAATAGGCAGGTAAGTGTACTATATTGCAGAAGACATTGCAGGTCTTCTCTGCAATAAAAAGCCTGCCTGTTCCCAATTTGTTTTACTTTTTACATTTTAGTTCCCCTTTAATAGCGCAACATCTGGACATCAGGGGACTTCTCGATTCTGACTCTAGGGCCTAAAATAATCCTCAAAGTTACTCAAAGCCCAACTCTAGGAATTACAAAAATAACTACCCCTGCAGTGGGGAATGTTGTGACCACGGTCACACAAAGATGTCATCAAGTACAATGTAGGGCCTCTAGTCCTGCATTGTACACAAGGACAGCAATGGTTCATCCACAAGCTGGAGTAATAGAAGTATTATTTCTTATCCCCCTCCTCTATACACATAATGAGCATTTAACCCCTGCAGTGTGTGTGTGTGTGGGGGGGGGGGGGGGGGGGTTACTGCAAAGATTTTTGTAGTTGAGCGTTCCAATTGTTTCTAAAGAAAAAGGTCAACCTTTTTATGTATATTTGGATAAAGTATTGAGTGGGACCACTGTCTGTTCCCATTAGGGAGATTTTGTTCTCTGTAATTGCCCTGATCATCAGGACTGAAAGGGAGAGTAAATTCAACATTTTGAGTTGTCCCCAAAACAGAAATAGAGGGGAAGTCTTCCAATAAGGACACTTGTTCCTGTGACAACTGTCTAATATGGGATATCCCATCACTTCCTGTTGAGTCTGACAAGAAATGAAAGGAAATCTCCCTAATTAGACACAGGTGGCAACGATAAAACTTAGTGGTTTTAACCCTCCCCTACTCTATTTAAAGTGGGGAAAATAGGTTTTTGCTTTTAGATATACTTTAAGCCAATTAAGGGAAAAGATAAAGATTTCATAGGCAAGCCTGTAAATTGATGAACTAACTGGTTCTCTTTAAATTAGAACTTCAGGTTACTATACAAAAAGCATAGTCAAATACAGATGTAGGTTTTATATAGAGCAAACATTAGTACCTAATGGCCTGTACACACGATCCGAAAATCATATGAAAAATAACGATTTTGAAGCGATCATACGATAATCTGATCGTTAGTACAGAGATTGATAGCAGATCCTGACCGTCTATCTGATATTATCCGATCGAACAAGCGCGAAAATTTTCCTCGGTACAGTTGTCATCTGAAAATGCAATACAAATACACCACATGACATCACTTCCGAATTTTTTTTTCTGTCGTACGAGAATTATCGTGGCTTTAGTAACCTATTAAATTTCTATTTTTGCGACTAGTAAGCGGAAAAAGTCGGATCATGTGTACAGGGCATAAGTCTGTCTTCTATCAGTCTCTTGTAATCACCTGCTCGTTGGACTGGGAGACTAACCATACATCTTACGATTTCTCTCCTTTAGCCCACAGGGCTGAACAAGATAAATCATTAGATTCCCCTAATGGGAATGGCATGGAGGAATCTCCCCTGCCTACTATTCCATTCTGAAAGCCTCTGCTTCTGTGGCTGTCAGAATACCAGAAAAGTGACTGCATTTGATTGGTTGCCTGTTTGCCTAAGAAAATTCTGCCTGATTCCATTGATTTTCAGATGTCAAGCCGGGTGGTGTCAACAGGGCTACCTACCGCTTGAATATTATCCAATTCAGCAGGATAGACAGCAAAAGGATCAGCTTTCCCATAGAGTTAAAGAGGAGCTCCAGTCAGTAAATAAAAATAAAAAAATTTAGAAGTCAGCAGCTACAAATATTGTAGCTGCTGACTTTAAATTTAAGGACACTTGCCTGTCCAGGGATCCCGCAATGTTGGCCCCCCGAGCTGATTCATCAATCGGCTTTGGGTGCAGACGCTGGCATTGTAAGTAAGGGAAACCGGCAGTGAAGCCTTCAGGCTTTACAGCCTGTTACCTACTGCGCATGCGCGAGACGCGCTGCGCTTTCTGAATGGTCCTGCCGTCTTCTGGGACCTATGTGTGTCCCAGAAGACTGCGAGGGGAAAGAGGAGGTGCCAGAAATGCACAGATTGGCAATCTTACCCAGAAGTGGGAGCGGGTACCTGTTAAAACCAGGTACCCGCTCCCCCTCAAAAAGTGCCAAATGTGGCAGTAAAGGGGGGGGGGGGGGCTGCGAATAAGTGGCGCTTCCCCTTTTGGGTAGAGCTCCACTTTCAGGCTTTTTGCATGGAGACATTACAGGATGCTGTTATCAAGTCTGATTCAGATACTTACACTAGTTGTATTTGTTTAAATATTTTTTTTTAAAGAATACACAACTGGAATAAATGTGCAGGAGGGGGAGAATCGTGCCTGATGGCCACAGTTCTCCGCTGACCGTAAACTGCGTAATCAGCAGTCATGTGATCGATTAGAGCTGGCGTGGAATAGAAGCATCACACTGATGCTGCAGCAGGTGTGTGTGTGTGTGTGTGTGTGTGTGTGTGTTTTCTTTCAATTCCAATGCCTTGAAATCTACCTGTAGCTCGAGAAGAAAAAAATAAATCTCATTATCCTTTTATAATCACTGACCCCAAATATGTTATTTTTGCTTGATGCTTGTAAATATAAAAAAGATGTTCTATTGGAGTAGCAAAAGATAATGCACAATGTAAAGTACTTTATCAGGGACCAAACCATGCAGTTTATAGTAGTTATTCACATTTTATTTTGTAGTTTTATATTTAAAATCCGTATGCTATATGTGTGCCTTAATTTTCTATGCAGTATTGTAAAATTATAGTTTTAGGGAAAATAGTTACAGAACAGCAATTTATTAGCACAGTGCAACAAATAAAAATAAGTAGTAATTCACAGAAACCATATTACAACAGCTTGTAATATTAGGCATCTCTTCACAGGGAGCATATAAACATGCATCCATGGAGGTTCATGTTTACCTACACGGATGTACTCCCTGAGTGAATGAGGATCTAATAATACTTTGTGTAAATGCTGTTCTACGCTAAACAAACCTCGCTTAAAATAAGGGGGTGTCATTGTTTGGCTGTTCTACTGACCACCCAGGCTTTAAAGTGAATCTATATTTTATTTTTATGACAAACCTGTTATACTTACCTGCTCTGTGCAATGGTTTTGCACAGAGCAGCCCCTATCCGAAAACATTTTTGGTCCCCTGCCGGCGCTCCTGGCTTGTTTCCACTGCCGAGTGCCCACCATAGCAAGCTGTTTGCTAGGGGGGCACTCATGCGGGCTCACGCCCAAGCTTTGCTCTTTGGGTCAGTTGGCACAGAATGTGGCTCGGCCCCCACCCCCTGCTCCCTCCTCACACAGATTGACAGCAGCAAGAGCCAATGACTTCTGCTGCTGTCTCTGAGCCTATGAGGAGGGAGAGAGCTGTGAAGTGTACAGTTTTAGACTTAGTTTATGACTGATTCTTTACCTATAGTTTTCACAAAGGGCACTGGAAATTGATTAATGTTACAGCTTCTTTTTGCACGAAAGTATTTTAGTGGCAGCATCCGAACTGCTGACTGCAGCGCTTTTATTTTTGCAAACCAAGATGCCAAGCACTATAGCCAGTTCATGAAAGTATTGTGCTGGTTGTTACATTCCAAAGAGAGATGAAATGCTGCCAGACCTATATAAGCTAATGAAATATTTATGTATATAAAATATATTTGTAAGAAATGCATACAAAAAATATATTGAAATAAAATTATATGAAGTCTGAAGGGGTTGTGTGTGTTTGTTTGTTTTTTCTATACACCACATGTAATTACTTCATCGAATGCCAACGCAAACCTCAAATGTTTTCCTTCTGTGTAGTGCCATTGTTTGCATAAATACATATTTTGTTTTTATTACCTCCTATGTAAAAATTCAAGGCTAGTTTATCTCTTAATGGTAGTCTGTTAAAATCAATATGGAAGCTTTCATCTGTTTATTTTTTTAAAATAAGGTTATTTTGTTAAAGTTTGAAATTCAATACAGTAGCAGGAAAAGAATAAACATTTGAAAAGTCAGCTCTGTGCATTTTAGTAATTCCCAAAAGAAAAACAATAAAATTCGGGCTCGGTTTACACCTATGCAGTTTGCTTTTGGTTGTTTTTGCAATCTTGCCGCAATTTGCATGCTTTTTTATTTTTTATAGCCAATTTGTTGTTGGGCAGATAAAAAATGCAATTTGAAGCAAAATCGCAGTAAAATTGCATGTAAAAAACACATGACATGCTTTTCTGCAGTTTCTCCATTGAAGTCTATTGAATCAAAAAAAGCAGTGTTGGGTTTAAAAAAAAAAAGTCCATGAGTCTTGCCAAAAACTCAGTGGCTGAAAAAAAGCATAGATGTGAATGTGTTTTTAAATGAACTGTAGTGCGTTTCTGCAAAAAGCACCAAAAAACGCAAACGTGTGAACCAAGCCACAAGGTAGATACAGTTTTAATAATCGGTGGGATCTGAGTCTCGAGTTTCAGGGTCCTGCAGTGGCCATCTGTATTATGAGGTCTGTAAACTCCCTGATGATCCGAGGCAGTTGGTTTTGAATGATTGTTTCTAGATCTGGAGCTAAACAAGTATTTGGGCCATTTGTATTTACAGTATGGTAAGTAGACTGCAGGGTTTCCTCATTGAAAGCCGAAGGGAAGGAGCCATTTGTATGCAGAGTGGCGAGTACTGTGCATTTGAATTCAGAGTATCTTAGCGCCCAGCAATGCAACAGATACTATTGGGCAGAGTGAACTGCTTCCAGATGGAACTTGTATAGTCCTGGTTGTGACTTTAGTGCAAGGAGCGGTGCAGGACATAGCTCTACAAGGTAAGTGACCAATGAACACTAAAGATGGGGCTAATTTACATTTATTACTCCCACTTTTCATGGCTGCCTGAGTATCTATTGTACCCATTAATGCAGGGGCATTTTTTTTTATATACCCGAGTATAAGCCGAGGCACCTAATTTTACCACAAACAACTGGGAAAACGTATTGACTCGAGTATAAGCCTAGGGTGAGAAATGCGCAGCTGCTGTAAGTGGAAAAAGAGGGTCAAGAATGCCCATTTGCATGCCTCACTGTGCCCATTTGCAGCCATAGGTCCCCAAACTTGGTAGTTACGGGTTCCTAAATGCCCCCTAGCTGCAGCCAAAATTTGGGGTCTCTAGACCCAAAGGGTCCCGAAATGACATTGCTGCAGATGGACACAGTTAACCGACTTTGGGGCCCTGTATCTCGGGGGCCACTTAGTGCTAGGAATCCCATCTTTTGATATGTTGTAGTGCTAGGTCCATCGGGGGTTCCTAGCACCAAGTGGCCCCAAGATACGGGGCCCCAAAGTCGGGTTGGAATTTTTTTTTTTTTTTTTGCTGCAGAAAAGTGCTTGACTCGAGTATAAACCGAGGGTGGCACTTTCTGACCCAAAAGTTTTCAGACCCCTAATGTAGTGAGTCACTAATCTGGAACATGTTTTATATGGGGGCCTTTTGTATTTTCAGACTTGATGGCTGAATGCGTATTCCAGGATAGCAACTCACTAGACTGCACCTTTAAAATGAATGAATGTGTACTTATGCAGACTACTGAATGTTTCTTCCAGTGAACGTTTATACTGTTCCCTTTTGAATTTTGATTTTGTTAAAAAGCAATAAAATCTGATTATACAAAAAAAAAAAGGAATGTGCAAAAGGTTTCTTATCACATACTAAACATTTCCCCTCTACCCCCATTCAAATGGCACATGTGGATCTCCAGGTTCAACAACAAATTGGACAGGTGTGCCTCAAAGTACAGGAGGTCCCTGAGTTAGGAACTCGTTAGGGACTGCCCGCCTGTACGGAAGTCGGAAATGTTCGTAAGTCAGCCGCGCATGCGCAGACCGACAAATACGGAGATTTCCGATGTTCCGTCTAATGCCGTTCTGCGCATGCGTGGCAAATTACGGACATTTCCGGCATTTTCCGAGGCTCCGTATGGCCGCGCATGCGCAGAACTGCCGAAAGACGGCAAAAAAAAGAGGGTCCCGCAGCGCCCCGTTCGTAAGTAGGGGTTGTTCGTAGGTCGGGCGTTCGTAAGTCAGGGACCCCCTGTACAGGGATTTTCTAGTGGATGCTGTGGCAGTTGGGTTAAGTCAGTGTTTTTAAGGACCTATTTACCACCTTGCCTCACAGTTGCTAGCTTTAATGGCATGGCTGTTTAAAGCCCACATTCTGAGATAGGTGAGTCTCTGAATCAGTGATGTCCATGACGGTAAGAGTCTACTTCAGTCTGTCACCATTTGTGAAACATATTTTTCATGTGCTGAGTGGCTTTCACCCAAGGAGGTTCTCTGTAGAACAAATCCTTTCCTTCTTGCTGGGTGGGGGGGGGGATTAACATTTTGCTCTCAGCCACATCAAGGGTCAGGTCTCTGCACTTCCAATCTTGTCCCATAGACTGCTGGGTTCTCATTTTTGATTATTTGTGCAGGGTGTTCTCCTCTTCTCACTCCCCCGCGACTCGATCTATAGTATCTGAATTTGGTTCTCTCCACACTTCAAAAACTGCCTTTGAACCTATCAGGGATCCCCCCCCCCCCCTCCCCTTCATGGGATTGTATTTCTTATTGCCATCACTTCTGCATGGCGAAGGTCTGAGCTGGGGACCCTATCCTGTAAAGAACCCTCTCCGGTCTTAGACAAGAGCAAGTCAGTTCAAGACACAGGTGGACAACTGACTCCTTTACTCAGTGCTGTAAAGGTAAAAATATCACAACAACCAAGGGAAAGGATAGTTAATGCGTTTCAGGTACAAAGCGCTTAAGAGTTAGCGCTTTGTGCAGGAAAAACATTAACCATCCTTAGTTCCTTGGATGTTTGTAGTGATGTTTTTACCTTCAAAACACTGAATAAAGTATTTGGTTTTCTACTACAGTGGTGTGTGGTTATCCATATTGAAATGTTTGGAGGTCAAATGGCACATCACCCCAAAAACACCTTTCCAACAGTGATGTTTGGAGGTGGGAATATCCTGGCGTGGGGCTGATTTTCAGCATCCGGTACTGGCTAATTTCATTGAAGAATGAATGGAAAAATGTACCTAGAGATTTGTGATAAAAAAATCTGCTGCTATCTACCAAGATGATGAAAAAGAGGGTGGACATTTTCGCAAGACAATGATCCCAAACACAAAGCCAAGGAAACTACCAATCGGTTTCAAAGAAAATAAAGCTGTTAGAATGGCCCAGCCAATCATCTGACTTGAATCCAATAGAAAATCTATGGAAAGAAATAAAGATCAGAGTTCATAGAAGAGGCCCACGGAACCTTGAAGATTTGAAGACTGTGTGGAAGAATGAGCCAAAATTGTTCAATACTTTTTCCCTGTGTCATTCCATTTTGTTACACATAAATCCTGAACGTATTGGTTTCTTTGTATGTAGGGGTTGTTACCGACAAGTGTTGACATAAAAATTTTAATAGCACCTTTTTTTTTTACCTAGGAAAATGGTGACATGTTCAATACTTATTTTACCTGCTGTCCATCCCTGTTTAACCAGTTCAATACCCGCCCATAGTCATATGACGCCCACAAGGTGGATCTACCATCCTGGGTGGGCGTCATATGACGTCCTCGGATTCCCGGCCGCCTGGGGGGCGCGCGCGCCCCCGCGGCATCGCTCGGGACCCGGTGCGAGTGCCCGGCGGCCGCAATGTCCGCCGGGCACCCGCGATTGCCCGTTAAAACAACGGGACCGGGCGGGACCGTGGAGCTGTGTTTTTAAACACACAGCTCCACGTCCTGTCAGCGGGGAGGAGACCGATCATGTGATCCCAGTACAGAGGATCACATGATCGGTCTCCTCCCCTTAAGTCCCCTCCCCCTACAGTTAGAATCACTCCTATTAGGGACACACATTAACCCCTCCAGCGCCCTCTAGTGTTAACCCCTTCCCTGACAGTCACATTTACACAGTAATCATTGCAATTTTATAGCAACGATCGCTGTGTAAATGTGAATGGTTCCAAAAATGTGTCAAAAGTGTCCGAAGTGTCCGCCGCAATGTCGCAGTCACGAAAAAAAAAAATCGCAAATCGCCGCCATTACTAGTAAAAAAAAAAAAAATAAATAAATTCAATAAATCTATCCCCTATTTTGTAGACGCTATAACTTTTGCGCAAACCGATCAATATACGCTTATTGCGATTTTTTTTTACCAAAAATATGTAGAAGAATACGTATCGGCCTAAACTGAGGAAAAAAATTGTTTTTTTTTTTAAAAAATGGGATATTTATTATAGCAAAAAGTAAAAAATATTGTGTTTTTTTTCAAAATTGTCGCTCTTCTTTTGTTTATAGCGCAAAAAATAAAAACCGCAGGGGCGATCAAATACCACCAAAAGAAAGCTCTATTTGTGGGAAAAAAAGGACGTCAATTTTGTTTGGGTGTAACGTCGCACGACCGCGCAATTGTTAGTTAAAGCGACGCAGTGCCGAATCGCAAAAAGTGCTCTGGTAAGGAAGGGTGTTTAAAAGCCCTGTATTGAAGCGGTTAAAGTGCATGGTCATACATTTTTCCCCATCTGACAACACTGCTAGGAATGAGACAGATTTGTGATTGATATAGTGCTGGTCCCTGGCAACATATTGACTACAGATATACTTGGTTGTAAAGGCAGAAGTTTTTTTTTTTTTTATCTTAATGCATTAAGATAAAAAAAAAAGCTGTGTGCAGCAGCAGCCCCCCCTAATACTTACCTGAGCCCCATCTCTGTTCACAAGTCCCTAGGCAATCCAGGACTCTTCCTCCTTATTGGCCAACTGACTTTGATGGCATTGGGAGCCAATGGCATCGCTGCTGTGTCTCAGCCAATCGGGGGGGGGGGGTCCCCAAACGGCAGCTCCATGTCTGAATGGACACGCAGAGCTGCAGCTCAGGTGTCCCCATAGCAAGCTGCTTGCTGTGGGGGGTTCTCCACAGGAAGGAGGGGCCAGGAGCAGCGAAGAGGGACCCGAGAAGAGGAGGATCCAGGCTGCTCTGTGCCAATCCATTGCATCGAGGAGGGAAGTATAACATGTTTGTTATTTATTTTTAAACAAGACTTTACAATCACTTTAAAGTATCAGTATACAAAGAAACTACACTGGCTGTCAACCTGGTCATTTGGTTCTCATGCTGCCTAAGTCATTTAATATGTAGAGTAGATCAGCCATTCCGACTTCTCTTTTTGCCGTATAAAAGCCAAAGAGCTTGGGAAGTAAAAATTTCAAGAGCTGGACAGCACTTGTATCTTACGTAATTCTCTCATGACAGATTTCCTTTAAAAAGGTGCTGGTCATTTAACTTTCAGGGATGGTTAACCTCCAGGTAAGTTTGCGATGCATTTCACAATGTAGGCGCACCTAGAGCAGTGTGCACTATTATAAATATATTTAGAAATTAATGAAAACAGACCTCTTGTTTTACAGAATTATAAAATACAGGTTTTAATTAGGTTTCAGCTTTTGGCAACAAAGGATGAACACTAAAGAACTTTATCACAGATTTCAGTTACCTGCTGTATTGTGGAAGAAATATTTTTTTAACAAGAAAGTGGAAGAATATTTACACCGGGTCTTTTAAAGGATTGGTTACTCTGTCACCTAGTTTATAGTCAGAAATGCCTCCCATGCATACATAAAAAAAAATGCATACAAAGGCAGACACAAGATTAGGTATTTGTTACCAGAACATGTAAATAGTGACAAATAAGAAAAAATATAAACCGTTTTGAGGAGGAAAGAAAGTTGCCTTATAGAAGATTCATGCCACTCCTCAGATTTGGTCAATAGTCAATCCAGCACTGGAAAAACCAATGTAGAACACCTTATTTAAAAAAAAAAAAGTATAAAGACTAAAATATTAAAAAATAAAACGTCTGTACATGACTAAGACTAGAAAAAGGTACCAAACTAATAGTGCAACGAGTAGTCTTAAGAAAAGTTTTGTAATTTTCTTCTTGTCTTCATATATCTTCAACTTGTTGTAGGGTGTAGTTTAGGATTTTGTCATGACCCTCAAACTTGAAGTATCCTTTAAATTTTTTTTTCTGTAGCAAAAGGGGAAACCAAATGATATCATCCGGCCACATACTGTCAAAGGGGATCTTCTCCAGGGGAAACCACTGAGGGCGCATTTCTGGAAATCAACCAAAATAACTAATAATCAGTTCTGTTACATTATCCTGATAGTATCAAAAACAAAGTACTCCAAATTAAAGCAAGTGTATAAAACAAAAAATCTAATTGAAGATACCCTCAGTGTATGTTACAGTTTGTGTATGCATTTACTTATTTTATCACCTTCTACAAGAGTGGTGGTCAACTTACTTGATATAGGGGGGCAGCATGTGGGGCCCTTGACAACAAAGAGTTGCATATAATATTTAATGAATATAACATTACAGAAAGCTGTGATAAACAGAAGACTTGTAACAAGAGATGGTTAGAGACTGCTTAATGCGGAGTTCCAACCAAAAGTGGAACTTTCGCTCGTTGTACTCCTTCTCCCCTCAGGTGCCACATTTGGCGTCTTTCACAGGTATCCTGTTCCCACTTCCAGGAGCCTCAGCATATCCCCCTGAGGAAGACACGTGACAGTTCTGTGTTGCCAGGCATAGGGGAGGGGCCAGGACGGTGGAGACAACAGCATACATGCTTTGTTGAGCAGCTGCTGAAGCATACAAGGTTTAAGCCTGTTGGAGTGGATTTTAACTTTCTCTTTGCTGTAGATTGGTGTGCTGGAAGCACCATGAAATTAGAGTACCCTGACGTTTTTACTTTTAATAAATTTGTGTTTAAAACGATAATACACTATCCAGCCTCTTTTTAATTTGAATCAAGGAAAGCTTCATTGGATTTAACTGGGGATCCCACAGAGACCATTACACTAAGAGCCCAGATGTGATTCAGCTGCTTTTCCAGACCAATCACACAGCCAATCGGGAAAAAGAGACCCGGGAGAGCCTCCGGTCTTGCGCACATCGCCTAATCATTACCCAGTGGACCCATGCCCCAAATGCCATTTTTAAAGCTTAATGACAGCTGTCTCCCATCACAGGCAATGGGTCCGCCTCCTACTGCACTGAGCTGGATTTAGAGAAAAACCAGCTCCAAAATCCTGGTACAATATTAGTTTAAAGGCAAAAAAAAAAAACACACAAAAAAAAACACAAAGACACACAACATACTAAATAATAGACAAACAACAGAGTGCAAAAAAAGCTGTGTGACAGGACAAAAAAAAAAAGTTTAAAGGGGTTGTAAAGCTTCGTGTTTTTTCCCCTTAATGCATCCTATTCATTAAGGTGAAAAAAACAACTTTCCCTCTCTCGCCCCCAGCCCCCGTTTTACTTACATGAGCCCCGAATCTCCATGGGCGCAACTCCGCATTGCTTCCCCCCAGTTCCTGTGGGCTCTTCATTGGATGATTGATAGCAGTGCAGCCATTGGCTCCCGTTGCTGTGAATCAAATCAATGATGCTGCGCGCTGGGGCCGAGTGATTACAGTCGGCCCCGAGTGTATCACACAGGAGTGCGGCCCCAAGCTAACCCCCTTGGGAGATCGCTTCCCAGAGGGGGGTTAGCTCTTGCAGGGAGGAGCCGAGACAGCTGCCAAGAGACCCCAGAAGATGAGGATAGGGGTCATCTAGTCATCCTGCCCGCATATTGTATCCGACAGATTTTACAAGTGATTAGGTATATTAGATGTTTCTTATTACAATTGATAAAGTTTATCATTTTAAAATCTTTACTACTAACTGTAAAAGCAAGTATACGTGCATATGTATTATCACTCAGAAGCACAGGGAGATGCAGTTTAATTATCTTTTTTATTTTCTTCAACTCCAAGCTGAACGCTGTAGAAAACACAAGTCTTCTCTCCAATCTATCCTGAACCTTCTTACCTAATAAGCTATCTCTTTCAGTATTTCTAGCTAAAGCAGGAACAGTGGGTGCCAGACTAAGTGCAGTATTAAAATAAAGGATTAAAAGGACAAGACAATTGGCAACTCATGCTCAATTTTAATACTGCACTTAGTCTGGCACCCCTCTGTTCCTGCTTTATCCACAGAGTTCATAGCTTTGCTCTAAGGGTGGTGCCATCAAGTGCTTCCATACAAACCTTTATGGACTACCTCCACGGACTGAAATAACATTGTTTTATCATGTTTTTATTTCCCATCCTCTTGGATTCTTAATTGTCTGATTCTATTATTAGGTTTACTATGTTGTACATGTTTGCACACATCTCTGTAGCGCCACTATACATCCCCCATTTCTAGCTATATTGATGGCACGCTCAATGGTGGATACAGGGTATCCCCCTTTTAAAATGTGATTCTTTGTGTGAGCAACCTCTCTCTCTCAAAGTCCTCATGTTTATTACATGTCCTGCATAATCGCAGGAATTGGCCCACATGGATCCCCCTGACTGTATGCTTAGGCCAGAATCTGCCCTTAGGAAGCTATTGCTAGATAGGGGCTTTCTGTATAGACTGATGACTATACAGCCATCACCACCGCTCAACATAACATCCAAAAAACTGATGCTATGATTATTCATATGTCCAGTGAAGCCAAGGTTAAGATCATTATCATTCACACCTGGGCGTTTTGTAGCTTGAAGCCTGAAGCTACGAAACGCTGGAGGGGAAAAAAGCAATTATTCTCTATGGAGATGGTTCACATCTCCACTCAAAAACTCTTGAAGCTCAAACAAGTTTTGGAACAATTTTTTTTAGGCAGATTTGGGCGTTTTTCTTCTGTTTACATTGGTGACCTTTTGCCCTGCACAAAATCGCGACAAAACGCTGTAAAAAACGCAGCAAGATCACGGTAAAAAATGCAGCAAAATCAATGTAAATTTGCACACTTTTTTCAGCCTGAAAATGCTACGCTCATGTGTGAATGGGGCCTTGTATATGTCAAAATGGGTTGGAATGGGTTATCAGGCTAAAAAATCCTCATCCTCTCCCTCCAACCTATATACAGGTTGGCAAGGGTGATGGCAAAAACCTGGCACATCAGCACCTGAACCTCTGAAGATAAATGATGCCCATCAAGTGAAAAATGATGAGCCAACAAGTATTCCAGGCACTCCAAAATGAGCTCTCTCTGGATGCTAGAGTACAATCCACACTGGTCCAAGAAAAAAAGAAACTGCTCTAAGGCCCAGAGAATGAGGAATGGAGGAGTACAGACTGGCCACATCACATGTGACCCATCTGTCACCCTCCATCCACTCAAAATCCTGACACAAATTCAACAGATGACTGGTGTCAAGCAAATAACTAGGAAGCCCAATGACTATGGGTTGCAGCTGAAAGTTTAACCACTTCCCGACCGGCGCACACAGATGTACGTCGACAATGTCACGGACAGGCAAATGGGCATACAGGTACGTCCCTTTAAATTTGCCGCCGTGCCATCGCGTGCACACCGGTCGGAACCTCCTTGAGTCAGATCGCGGGTCCCGCAGACTCGATCGCTGCGGGGATACCCGCGATCGTCTCACGGGGGGGGGGGGGGGGGATAGGGAGATGCTAAAGTAAACAAGCATCTACCCGTTCTGCCTAGTAACAGTGTCACTGATATCTGCTCCCTGTGATCGGAGCAGAGATCAGTGATGTGTAATACACAGCCACGCCCCCCACAGTTAGAAACACAACAGAGGGTCTAACCCCTTGCGTGTTTTAGGCAGGTGATAGAACACTGGGATTACAAGCGCTTCAGGAATTAAGAGGTCACTCACCTGGAGCAGCAATACGTCATAATAATATTTGCTGTACTTAATTAGAATGTTATTCAGAAAAGATTAAAAACATTTTTTTTTTTTTTCAATTAAAATAAAAGTAATAGAAACTTTAGTTGCCATACCCTGCATCCTAGCCTATAGTATTAGGCCTATTTTACTTTTTTTTTTTTTTTAAAAAGCAAAGTAGTTAATTGCTGTACCTTCAGTTTCAACTGGTTCTCCTTTGAAAGAATCTGTTCGGAACACATGGACATCCAAAATCTCAGTGCTGCCCACAAATTCAAATTTTATCTCACCGATTTTCTGCAGTGTGTCAACAGTTAGACCACTTTCTTCCCAGAGTTCTCTAAATAAAGAAAAGTATAAGTTCAGATTTTTGAAGTGAGGGTAGGAATACCTGAGCGGATGGCATTTCCCCAACATGTTAAATACCACTGACAGCATAATATACTTTGGGGAGTTCTATTCAAATGTTAATAATTTGCCCATGCTCCCAGTTGGACAGAATATGCCTTTTAAGCAGAGCAAATTAGAAAAAAAATACTTGAAAGACAGTGCCTTGAAAAATGTATTCACACCCCCTTAAAATTTTCCACATTTTATCATGTTACAACCAAAAAAAAAAAAAAAATTATTTTTGGGGGATTTTATGTGATAGACCAACACAAAGTGGCACATAATTGTGACGTGGAAGGAAAATGATAAATGATTTTCAACATTTTTTTATAAATAAATATGTGAAAAGTGTGGTGTGCATTTGTATTTAGCCCCCCCTGGAGTCAATACTTTGTAGTACCACTGCAATTACATCTGCAAGTCTTTTTGTAGATGTCTCTAACCAGCTTGGAACATCTAGAGAGTGACCTTTTTGCCCATTCTTCTTTGTAAAATAGCTCAAGCTCTGCCAGATTGAGCTTTTTCTGGGCTGTACTACGGGTACAAACAACAAATAACACTACACATATGTAGTATATCACTGCCATCGTTGGAAACAGGAGATTTATTATGGGTTGTTCTTTGGTGACAAGTTATGCTAGTAACAAGAAATATACAGCAAAAAAAAAATATATTTTTTTTTTTTTTTTTTTACAGGCCAGGAGATATCCATTACCATTTACCACCAAATTAAAGCTCCTCCTAAAAAAAAACCACAAGGTATAATCCACCTGAATGCACAATGTAGTAGTGACGATATGTACAGTTTTATTAGCACATGTCAAAGTTGCAAAATTGTGCTTAGGCATGAACATTTGTTTTACCCTTAGGCGCAAAGGGGTTAAAATCAAAGCTGAGCAGACGGCTGTTCTCCTGACCACCAGCCCATATCGGACTCAAATTAGTAGCGACCCCAAACTTTACACTACTCATAGCTAGAGAGCTCTGTGATAAGCATGATTTACAAGTATCATTTCAGGTAACTTACAAGACCCCAATTGCAAGTTCTCAATGGGTTTCTTAGCCAACTAAAACTAAGCAATAGTGTGGGTGGCGGTCTAAATTCCCTTAGTGAGTGGCTCTGTCAGACCCCTTCCACCAAACATCCCTCAATTGAAAATTCAAAGGAGCTGGGCAGAAAACTGTCAGCTGAAAAACTGCTACGTCCAATCAGATGCAGCCACCTTTAGGGTATTTAGCAGCCATAATCTGTTGTGCATGCCCACCAACCAGTTTCTATAATTTTAGCCATTTTGTATGGCTCACTTTGCAGCAAAAACGTGCAGGACCCTTTTTTTTGTCCGCACTGGAATCGGATCGCATGGGTGTTCAGACCCATGCAATCCGATACACAGAAGATAATTCATAGAATTTACTGTCACCTTTATCACTGTACTTTATATATTTATATTTTTTTATTTAGTACAAGTACTTTATTATTTCATCTATATGAGTATTTTGTTACTTGTTGGGTTTCATCTAACATTTTTTGCACATTGCATTATATACTTGTTGTATTGGTTTATATGGTCACATCAATAGTCACCCGTGGTATCATATGTTTTACACTTATTTAATTTGTGCGCAGCTTCCATTCTATTATAATCTTCTGTGATTGTGCATATCTCGCAATTTCCAGCTGCAGCCACTTTTTATTTTATTTAATTTTTTGGCACACTTTTTAGGTAGCACGGTATATTATTTTTGCTTTCCACAGTGTGAAGTGCCTGCAATTCTGATGCAGTGCAGGAACTGCACAGGAATCACTGCGGTTCCTGCACCGCATCAGTGTGAACCCAGCCTTAGTGTATGTTTAGTCAGAGCTGCTCGATGCAAGTTTACAATTCTGTTTCACACTTTCACCTTTTTGCAGCTTGTTCAATCGTCTCTCCAGTCTGCACTTTGCCACCAAACCCATTCCACAGGCCAACACCAAAACCGCGTTTCTTCATACCTAACAGAATTCTTGGGGGCTGGACAACGAGGACAAGTGTGAGCAGCTTTGATGTAAACATTGTCTCTAAGGAATTAAACAAAGAGGTTAATTTGGTGATGAGGTCATATTAAAAAAAAAAAAAAAAAAAAAAAAAAAAATTCTGCAGCCAGTTACTTTTGTGTGCCCAGTTCTAGGACTAATTTCTTCAATTATTATATAATACTGTCATCTTACAAGACCTCAGGTAATGGATGGCCTCATCCCACCTTTAATATAGAGAAAAAAATAAAATAAATAACAATCAGCTAAAATGAGCTGGTATCAATGTTTATAATATCAACATTTATTTCTCCAAAGAATCCAATCAGATTCAAGCTTTCAAAGCAGATATGAATGAGATGGATGGCTGAAGGGAAGCAACTTCAGATCTTAAAGCGGGACTGTACTGAAAAAAATTAAAAGCCAGCAGCTACAAATACTGCAGCTGCTGACTTTTAAAAAATGGACACTTACCTGTCCCTGGTTCCAACGGTGTCGGCAGCAGAGGCCGATCGCTCGCTCGGCTCTCTGCTGTAGCCGGCGCCATTCTCGTGAGGGAATCAGGAAGTGGCTTCACTTCCCGATTCCCTACTGCGCATGCGCGAGTCGCGCGGCGCAATGAGAATCTTCAGCGCTGTGTGTCCCAGCAGACAGCGCGCCGGGACAGGAACTTGCATAAACTCCCACGGGAGTTTATGCCGGAAGTGGGTGCAGATACCTGTCTTAGACAGGTATCTGCACCCCCCTCCCCCCTGAAAGGTGCCAAATGTGACACCGGAGGGGGGGAGGGTTCCGAAAAGCGGGAGTTCCACTTTAGGGTGGAATCCCGCTTTAAAGTAGCACATCAGGCATAATGCGTTTTCACTGTCATTATTTAATAATTCTATAGGTGTTGTGGGAGAAGCAGGCTTAGGTCAGTCCAAACTTCTTGCCCATTAAAAAATCTGAAATAGCTGTAAACCCTTACACATACCCAGCAAAGTGACTGCAGTGGTGTCGCTATGGGGGTGCAGGGGGGGGGGGAAGCGGAACCGCACCTGGAAGACACCAGAAAGCAGTTATAGTGGGTACCATCAAGCCCTTCTCTTCCATCAGTAAAGCAGTGACAGTGGGCTGTCAGTGTATCTCCTCCCTTCCCTTTCTCCTGTCAGCAGAATGGGAGAAGAGAGAGCAGCTCTAATCTGGTTCACTGCCCAGTCTGTTACCCTCCCCATTGGCCACAGCTGAGGGCCAATCAAAAGAGACTAGGGGAGCATTATGGGACGTGTAGTCCCAGAAGATTGGCAGCCCCAGCGCTGTTCACAGGAGCAGGCTACAGCCCCCAGCGTGCATGCACTCTGCTGGGGGGAGAGAGAGAGAGAGCCTGGAACCCGCTGCCTTTTGCCGAGATCGGGGTTGCGCCGTGTCCCAGGAACATGGGACTAAACTGGGCACCGTCATATGACGTTGTCCCAGAAACGAGAGCCACACCGCTCTGCCATCATTTGACGGTCAGCGGGAAGTGGTTAAGCTTTCCTTTATTTTCACCTGGTGATCCAACCAGTAAGTCTGTTTTTAAGCAGAACAAGCTATCCTGCGGATGTAGTGGTTAGAGACGAGACAAAACATTTAACACCGACAGGGGTGCTTCCAATGATCCACTTTTATTTATGTAAAATCTTTATCCCAAAAAAGGTACAAACTGTTTGATGTAACCGCTTATAAAGTATTAGCTGAAGTTTGGCTATAATTTGTTAGTGCATCTAAATCTGCTAGTACATACATCACTCCCCCCAGACTGAAAATGCTGCTGTCTTCTGTGCTTAGTCATTCAGAATGGGGGCACTCTAATACAGGAGTGTATTACTGGGCAGATCACAAGGTGAAAACAACCACTGCATTGAATGATTAAGGATGGGCTCAGGCGTGTTCACAAGTCCACGTGCCCATCAGGAAGTTGACACTCTGCATCTCTAATCAGAGGCAGTGAGACCTTTCCCAATCTGTGCAGCCGCGGATCAGGTATTGTCTCACTGCCTGTAATTAACGCTGCAGAGTGTCAGCTTCTGGGCGGGCAAGTGAACTTGCGAACACGCCTGAGCTCATCCTTACTAATGATTAGTAAGTAGAGATTGGCTTGGGTGTGTTCCGGATCCTAGTCCCAACCCACCTGCCCGATTCCGCCAGGAAGCCAATACTGCACAGTAATCACAGGCAGTGAGACATTTCCCGATTTGTGCAGCTGCAAGCCCAGAAATGTCTCCTTGCCTGTGATTAGTGTGCAGTATTGGCTTCCTGGCGGGATCGGGCAGGTGGGTTGGGACTAGGATGCAGAACACGCCCAACCCATCTCTATTGGTAAGCTGCAATACATTACTTTTTAGGTTTAGTACCGCTTTACGGCCTCAATGCACATAGACGTTTGCGCGCTCGGGAGTCTTGTAGCGTAGAATTCTCAGCACTGCCCATACAAGTGAATGGCTGTACACAGCAGACTGCTTGTAAACGCTGATAGTTTCTACATCAGCGCTTACCCACGCATGCATGTATGGCACATTTTCCTGCGAGAACCACCACGTGTTCAGAGAAATGCACAGTTTATGTATATATGGAGAACACCAACACATAAGCCATCGAGGTTTACAAGCAGCTTCACTTACATAGGAGGGACGGACACGGCATCACAGATCCTTGGGCACACAAACGCACCAGAAATGTTACACTACAAGAATCTGCAAATGTTGTGTGCATGAAGACAAAACCATTTCAGGTTCACTTATTTCAATACTAAAACCACTACTAGTAATAATAAATAATGATAGATTTCATGGCAGGCAATGTGGGTGACAATGAACATGGTGATCTGGCACCCAATGCATGCAACCCTGCACTCCCTATGTTGCTGCCTGCCTCTATACAATACTTACCTATTCAGCTCCAGCCTCAGCTCTGATCCCAGTACACACACGTGGATGGCACCCGCGGGAAACAGCAGGGCGCGGTCACGTGATCTGCCAGGTTGTCACCCCCGGTTTCATTTTTAGTATGGGCAGCAACTTTTTTTTTTTTCTTACTCGTGTACCGGAAAAAAACAAATCGTCACTAACTGAGTTTATGAATACAGACTGTACGCAGCACTTTTAGAGAGAAAGAAATATACTTTAACCTGTTTTAAACGCAGTTCCCTTAACAAAGATGGCCGTCGATGTTTCAGGCTGAGCTTCCCCTTACGACTCAGTGATGGCTGCAGTGCGGAATAGGTATGTAGAGTAGACTGTAGTGTATAGCTGGGAATAGAGATGGATGGGGCAGGGGAGATTATTAATAATAGGGGTATTATGATTGGCAGCGGGGGTGTGGAGGAACTTTCCATCCTGTCACAGAAGGACTTGTAAGGTCAGGCAGATCTGTTCCTTCCCAGGTGACATTGGTGATCCTTAGCTGCATGACAAAGTCATAGGATTCAGTAATGATGTATAGAGGTATGATAGAGCCGAGTCACATTATGGAGCATGAAGAGGATCTGATGGAAGAGTTTGTGTTGTCTGGGATACATTGGTGATCTCCCCTGTCAGTGTCCCATTGGCATACCTGATAACTTCTGACAATCAGTATTGCTGAGAGTGGGGGCAGGGCTAATCCCATCAGGCCATGCTGAATGGTGGGTGTGGATGAAAGAATAGGTCCTGGTTAGGAATGAGCTCAGGTGTGTATGATCCTAGTCTGAGCCCACCTGAGCTATCCTGCCATGTCACTATACTGGGCCAATTCTAGGAGGCCAGGGCATTCCCTGCATCTGCACATATACACACCGATTGTATATGTGTGGCTGCAAGGCGGGGACTGCCTCAGTTATCTATGACTGGCTCAGTACAGGGGACGGCTTCCTGGTGAGATAGATCAGGTGGGCTCAGACTAGGATCCAAACACACCTGAGGTCACCCCTAGTCCTAATCACGTCTCCCTGTGTGTCTATGGATGGGGAATAGGGTGGCAGAGAACTGACCCCTAATACATACCATGCATGGAGGAATTAAGTGTGTCCTGATTATTGGTCACCTGTGTCCATGGATGGAGAGCAAGGTGGTAAATCTCTGGTCCCATATGTGTCTATGGATGACGGGTAGAGTGGATGTCAGTGATCTCCTGTACGCTCATGGATGGGGAGTAGGGTGGAGATCAGCGGTCTTCTGTACGTCCATAGATGAGGAGTAGGGTGGAGATCACTGGTCTCCTGTACATCCATAGATGGGGAGTAGAGTGGAGATCACTGGTCTCCTGTGTATCTATGGATGGGGAGTAGGGTGGAGATTACTGGTCTCCTGTGTGTCTATGGATGGGGAGTAGGGTGGAAATCACTGGTCTCTTGTGTGTCTATGGATGGGGAGTAGGGTGGAGATTACTGGTCTCCTGTGTGTCTATGGATGGGGAGTAGGGTGGACATCACTGGTCTCCAGTGTGTCTATGGATGGGGAGTAGGGTGGGCATCACTGGTCTCCTTTGTCCATGGATGGGGAATAGGGTGGAGATCACTGGTCTCTTGTGTTTCCATGGATGGAGAGTAATGTGGAGATCACTGGTCTACTGTGTGTCCATGGATGGAGCTCACTGGTCCCCTGTGTGTCCATGGATGGGGAGTAGAGTGGAGGTCATTGGTCTCCTGTGTGTCCATGGATGGGGAGTAGGGTGAAGGTTACTGGCCTCTTATACATACCCTGCATGGAGGAATGAAGTGTGTCCTGATCACTGGCCCCCTTCATGTCCACAAATGAGGAGTAGGGTGGAAGATCTCTTGCTTCATGTGTGCAGGCATGGGAAGGAGGGTGGTAGGTCTCTGGCCCCCTTTGTGTCCATGGATGGGGAGCAGCATGGAAATCACTGGTCTACTGTGTGTCCATGGATAGAGCTCACTGGCCCCCTGTGTGTCCATGGATATATACAATATACGCTTATTGCGATTTAAAAAAAATATTGCATTTTTTTCAAAATTGTTGCTCTTTTTTTGTTTATAGCGCAAAAAAATAAAAAAGGCGACCAAATACCACCAAAAGAAATCTCTATTTGTGGGGAAAAAAGGACTTTGATTTTGTTTGAGCATGACCGCGCAATTGTCAGTTAAAGCGACGCAGTGCCAAATCGCAAAAAATGGCCCGGTCATTCAGCAGCCAAATCTTCCGGGGCTGAAGTGGTTAAGGATGGGTTTCCATCTTTCCATATGGACGTTATTAGTAAACTTACTCATCAATAGTATCATATAAGCAGAGTAATTCATCAGTCCCCTGTTTCTAGAGCATGGTGCCACAATTGGGAAGAGAAGGATAACCTTTACTGTAGATGATACCCCCAAAAAAGGGAAGGGGGGTCCCTACAGCCACCACTGTAATGATGAGTATACATGGGGTATGACGCAGTGGGGTGACTGTCCCCTCTGACCTTCATTAGCTTTTTGACCAATTTTCGGTGATTTTTATGCGCACAACCTAATTTTTATAAATTGCCTGTGTAGCTTTGCCCTATAAACTGCTGCCGTTGGCTGTTAAAGAATAGACACTTACAATTGTCAGTTATTCACATTTACTGCATAACATGAAACAAGATAAAAACGTTAATATTCATAGGGATGTATAATGCTATAGCAGTCTTATTTAAGGAAGGGTGGCGGTGTTAATCATAGGTTAAAGAACTCTTTTTACTGAGGTTAGCAGCAATTTAAAGCAGCTATAAAGATGCAATGATATTTTTATGAGAAAAGATTACAGTGGGATTATTCTTATTTATTTATATTCAAGATCCAAAGTCAAGGCTACAAATATAATTAAAAGGGTATCCTGCTTTGTGCCTGCTGTGAAGACATTGTAGGAAGATGTTCTTTTTGCCCTATTTAATATGGCGGGGCAAAAAATGCACAATTGGACAACCGCAAAAGGGCTCTAGCTATCTGTGCAGAAAGTCCATTAGATATAATTTAATATACATTTATTATAATCATTCGGACCAGAGAAATTCGGTGTTAGAACTGAAGTTATTAGGGCTTGTTCATACAGGTGGCAGTAAAAACAGTTCAATTGCTGTTTTACCGCCCCCTGACTACTCACCTAAAGAAGAGCATGCAGCAGCTCAGGGCTGTACACAGGCCATGGCAAACATTAAACAGAATGTCACATTGGTATGTTGCAGAGCGCCACCCATTTAAGTGTATGGAGCTGCGCTGCAACCGTGTCAAATGGGCGCAGTTTGCAGCTTGGTGGAATAGTACTTACAGGGTTTGGAGCTCCATTCACACTTTGTGTAGCGGGAACATGCACTCCTGCATGCATTTTTTTTTGCACATTTTCTACACACCACGCAGCACAATACACTTGACTGGGCTGCCCTATGCACAACAAAATATATATGTGCCAAATTTTGGCAGACGCATGTGGCGATGTGCATTTTGCCATGATTTTAGTGTGTTTTGCTGCGAGACAACTGCATCAAAAAATCGCACCACATTTGGAGTGCTATCAAGGAATAATGCCACTGCAAATGGAACTTCCGCTCTTCCGGTCCCCCCCCCCCTCTCCGGTGTCACATTTTGGCACATTTTAGGGGGGAGGGGGGAGCAGATACCTGTCTAATACAGGTATTTTGCTCCCATTTCTGGGCATAGATACCCGAGCCACCCGTGGATATCTACGCCACTTCCTGTCTCCCCGGCTGTCTTCTGGGATACACCTGGGTCCCAGAACGCAGTAGGGAACCAGAAAGTGAAGCCACAAGGATTCACTTCCTGATTCCCTCTCCGAGGATGGCGGCGGCAGCACCCGACAGCCGAGGGATAGATCGGCTTCAGGTGCCAACATCGCGAGTGCCCTGGACAGGCAAGTGTCCTTATTTTAAAAGTCAGCAGCTGCAGTATTTGTAGCTGCTGACTTTAAAAAAAATCGTCAGAACGGAGTACATCAGACCGGTCAGAACAAGTCCAACAACAACATTTTGTACAGTAAGAATAGGCTGATACACAAACCAATAAGAAAGTGGCAGCATCTAATAGGGACACAGCGAATCGGTGGCTGTTGACATAGCACCAACTCACCTATATTGGACTGAGTTAAGATGCAGCAGTATGAAACATTAATATCACCCCCAAGTCAGGTGTACCCAAACAAATTTTCAAATATGACGAAGAAGACATAACATCTCGGAAATTAGAAGATAGGAAGGTAAGGATAAGCAGAAAAAAAAACCTGAGCACTCTCATTTTCCTATGGTTTATAAGAAAATGAGAGTAAAGACTTAGGGGAAGAGGGGGGGGGGGGGGTTTGGTTGTTAAAGTGATTGGTTAGGGACCCATGCACAGTTACAGTTGCTCTACCGAGGGGGTCATAAAGGTGGTAATCTTGAGAGAAACGGAAATCGTGCCAGTAAAACTAGTTTTGTTGAATTGTTCCTCCTTTCGGTGTAATGTGGCCTGCATTGCACATTTTGCCATCTTTCAGAAAATTCTGCCCATGTTTTCATAGCAGCATAGTGTGAATGCAGCCTAAATAGGCAGTGAGGAAGCAAGATATAGCCTCCTCATCGCCTGTCAAAAGCCCCTGAAAAGTGATCAACCACAATTTTCTTTTCAGATTGACAGCAAGGGCTGCCGCACGTATCAATGAGCACTTAGTTACATGATTGTGTGCTGTGTAACCTCCCTTTATGAAGATGTGTTTGCAACAGGTTGCCTTTAATGCCCACTTCCCAATGCAGCACATACTCACCTTTCCTTGGATTCCCTGTCTCTCTGTAAGTTCTAAGGCCCCTTTCACACTGGGGCGGGAGCCGCGGTGGCGGTAAAGCAGCGCTATATTTAGCGCTGCTTTACCGTCGTTTTAGCCGCGGTATTCGGGCGCTCGCGGGGCGGTTTTGCCCCCCGTGAGGGGCCGAAAAAGGGCTAAAATCCCCCGCAAAGCGCCGCCATTGCCGCGGTATTACCGTGGTGTCCCATTGAAATCAATGGGTAGGAGCGGTATAGGAGCGGTGAATACACCGCTCCTATACCGCTCCAAAGATGCTGCTAGCAGGACTTTTTTTACCGTCCTGCTAGCGCACCGCAACCGTGAATGGGGCCGGTTTTTTCAGGCGGTGTACAGGCGCTATTTTTAGCGCTGTACCGCCTGAAAAACGCCCCAGTGTGAAAGGGGCCTAAGTCCCTTTATCAGATTAAAGTGTGCGTTGAAGAAAGTGTTGTTGCAGGGTGACACTAGGACCACACCAATAATAATGCGCCAACGTCCCAAAAGCGATTGCGAAAGAGGCTGACTAAGAGTTAAACGGACTTTAAAGGCACATAAGTACAGGGTCTAAAAGGTAACAACATTTTTTTTTTTTTTAAACGCAATAGAAAAACAGTTGCGTGTGCTAAAGGTCATCATACATAACCAAATAGTAATAATAGCAGGACCTCACATACAGCTAAAGTTAACACCCTCTAGAGCAGAGGTCTCAAACTGGTGGCCCTCCAGCTGTTGCTGAACTACAAGTCCCATCATGCCTCTGCCTGTGGGAGTCATGCTTGTAACTGTCAGCCTTGCAATGCCTCATGGGACTTGTAGTTTCGCAACAGCTGGAGGGCCGTGAGTTTGAGACCCCTGCTCTAGAGAGACTCAATTAGCATTTATAATATAGCAAGGTAATACATAGCAATACAAAGCCAATGACTGGTCAGTTAGCGCATTGAATGATTTTGGAACAGTAGCTGAGTCTTCAATAGCAGGGGTGAGGCAGATGTGTAGGTCCACTTTCATTTAAAGAGTTTGCTTGACATGTTCCGCGCTTTAGAAGATAGCGCTTCTTCAGGAGCAGTGGATTCGTAGGTTTATAGATGGCCAAAATGTAGGATATACAATTTAATGTAAGAAATTCTATGCTGGTAAGCACATATATATGGCAGCGGAAGGTTTGCAAAGTATAATATATAAATGTGCTGTCTACGATAGCAAGTTAGTAACCTCTCTCATATGAATAATATAGTTACAAACAGAAAGCAATCTTCCTGCGTAGTGACAGGTAATCCAGGACCCAATGCTGCAATAAAGTCCAGAGCAATGATAATGGGCAGTGCAATCTGTGTTAAAGGGGAGAGGAAGCAGACAGCAGCCTTCCGGTGTGTAGTGCTGAATAGTACTGAATCCTATGGCCGTAGCATTCAGTGCTATTGAGCACTACACACCGGAAGGCTTCTGTCTGCTTCCTCTCCCCTTTAACACAAAAGTCACAGAGCCGGAGTCCGTGGCCCCGGAAAGAAGAGGGGCGAACATGGATGCGTCCTGCAGCGGGGACGACACGGCTTCGTTTGTAGGTGTTAATAATGTGTTAGTATGTGATGCATACAGTACTAGCACATTATGCTTTTACTTTGCAGGAAAAAAGAAAGGCTTTCACAGGGAAACATTGAATTTGACATATCATGCGACTTGGGGTCTCACAAGTCAGATCCCATGTCGCAGCAGTGTAAACCGAGTCTTAAAGTGATATGAAAGTCTTTTTATTTTATTTTTTTAAATAACAAATATGTCATACTTACGTGCTCTGTGCAGTGGTTTTGCACAGAGCAGCCTGGATACTCCTCTTCTCAGGTCCTGGCTCCTCCCTCTTGCTGCTTGCTCTGGGGGCCCCAAAGGAGGCACGGTCCCGAGCTGCGGCTCTGTAGGTCCATTCACACACGGAGCCGCCTCTCAGCCCTGCCACCTCCATCTCCAGATTGGCTCACTGGCTATAATTGACAGCAGTAGAAGCCAATGGCTCCAGTTGCTGCCAAAAGCCATTCAGGAGTGCGAGTCCTCAGAGAACGTGGACATCTCTGGATCGAGAGGGGGCTCAGATAAGTAATAGCTACACACAGAAGTTTTTTTTTTTTTACCTTCATGCATAGAATGCATAAAGGTAAAAAACCTTGTGCCTTTACAACCACTTTAATTACTTGCTGACCAGCCGCTGTGATTATACGACGGGAGGTTGGCTCCCATGCGCGAATCAGCGTAGCTGTACGACGGTCACTTTAAGTGCTATAGGGGCCGCGCGCCCATGGCGTGATGCCGGAGCCGAGACGCAAGGCTGGCAGCCGTGATGTTCGCCAGCAACCCGCGAACGCTCTTCAGAGAGAGATCAGTGAGTGATTAGGAACAGCAATCTCTCTCTACTCCCAGGCAGTCCCGTCCCCCCACAGTTAGAAACACCTCCCTAGAGAACACTTAACCCCTTGATCATCCCCTAGTGTTAACCCCTTCCCTGCCAGTGACATTTATGCAGTAATCAGTGGCTATTTTTAGCTCTGATGGCTGTATAAATGTCACTGGTCCCAAAAAAGTGTCAAAAGTGTCAAAAGTGTCCGATCTGTCCACTGCAATGTCGTAGTCCTGCTAAAAATCGCAGATCACCGCCTTAACTTGTAAAAAATAATTTATAATAAAAATGCCATAAATATATTCCCTATTTTGTAGACGCTATAACTTTTGCACAAACCAATCAATATACACTTATTGCGATTTTTTTTTTTACCAAAAATGTGTAGAAGAATACATATTGGCCTAAACTGATGAAGAAATTTTTTTTTTGGGATATTTATTATACCAAAAAGTTAAAAATATATTTTTTTTTTTTTCTTCAAAATCGTTGATCATTTTTTGTTTGTAGCGCAAAAAAAAAACAAAAATCGCAGAGGTGATCAAATACCACCAAAAGAAAGCTCTGTTTGTGGGGAAAAAAAGGAGGCAATTGTCAGTTAAAGCAATGCAGTGCCATATCGTAAAAAAATGGCCTGGTCAGTAAGTGGGTAAATCCTTCCGGGGCTGAATTGGTTAAACAGTATTATTCATTGGCTGCATGCTTGCTTCTTGAAGTAACATTGATTTTGTCAAACGTTAGTTTTTCTGTTATAAATGTATTTGATGGAAATTCATTGTTTCTTCTGCTTGCAGATTTTGTCAGAAAGCCTCTTGGCTAGTGCAATGTCGCAATATTCATACCAGCCTGGTTCAAGAAAAGGCCAAGACAGGAGCAGAGCACATATGGGTGGCCAGACAGAAGAAGGATCCCTATGTAAAAGCAGCTCGGGAACAAAACTACCGCTGCCGCAGCGCTTACAAGCTTCTCGAAATTGACATGGAGCAAAAACTCCTGAAGCCAGGACTTTGTGTGATCGACTGCGGGGCTGCTCCTGGAGCCTGGAGCCAGGTGCTCATAGAGAAAGTCAATTCCCTGGGACAAGGTGAGCAAATTGTTAGATCCATGGACATACAACTTCCTAAAGTGTACGTCCCATACCTGTAGGTCCTACCAAAACTGTCATGTACAACAGATTATACTTCCTTCCCCAGTGTAATACACTCTGTGAGATTCTCCCATAACCTTATGTAGTATTATGAGCAGCGCTCAAAATTTCCACTCGCCTACTCGCATTTTGGAAAATTATTGCTAGTGAGTGTAGGGCTGCCTCGGAGGGGGGGGGGGGGGGCGAGCACCACTGACAGGCAGAGTTGAATGGGAGCCATTCTCCCAGCCTTCGCCCAGGGGAAGAGAGAGCCGGCCGGATCATCAAAGAGCGCGGAACATCGCTGTAACAGCTTTCATTTGAATTGCTGAGTGTTACCCGTGCTCGCCATCACATACAGTCCCACTTCCTGGCTAGGGTACTTTGATAGACAGAACACCGGTCCAATTCCGGGACGTGTGACGTATATCAAAGTACCTGGGCCAGAAGGCGGAGCTGTATGTGACGGCAAGCACAGGGAACACTCAGCAATTCAAATGAAAATTGTAACAGTGATGTTCCCCGCTCTTTGATGACCTGGCCGGCAATCCTCTTCCTCTCCTCTCTCTTCCCCTGCACAGGTGAAGGGACATTGTTGGGCACAGGTAAGGCTGCATTGATGGACACAGGTGAGGTTGCATTGTTGGGCACAGGGGAGGCTGCATTGTTGGGCACAAGGGAGGCTGCATTGTTGGGCACAGGGCAGGCTGCATTGTTGGGCACAGGGCAGGCTGCATTGTTGGGCACAGGTGAGGCTGCATTGTTGGGCACAGGTGAGGCTGCATTGTTGGGCACAGGTGAGGCTAGGCTGCATTGATGGGCACATGTGAGGCTGCATTTATGGACACGGGTAAAGTTGCATTGATGAGTAGTGAGGCTGCACTGTTGGGCACAGTTGAGGCTGCACTGTTGGGCACAGGTGAGGCTGCATTGTTGGGCACTGATAAAGTTGTTAATATTTATTTTTGTAACTTAATTCTGCATAAAACATTTAGGTGTCATATCATGAGATAATTTATGAGGGCGTTTTTATGGGCGGGGTTGGGTGGGGCAACTGGTGGCGTGTAACCCTTAAGGGCTGGCTAGTAGCTCAGGACTTGAAATTTTAAGCCCTGTTCTATGACACTAACAGCAGTTTGCAGCTATGATTAGTACAGTTTGATAAGTACAATTTTAGCTGGTTTTCAGTGGTTTACTGAATTTATGTTTTGTTACATGGCATTATATAATCCCAACTCAGGGACAAAAAATAAATAAAACCTTTGCAGTGGGCACTGCAAGGATTAAAGAGGAAGTAAAGCCTCTGTAAAAAAAAAAAAAAAAAAAAAAAAAAAAAAGACACCCTGCAAGGCAAAGGCATAATGAGCTAGTATGCATAGCATACTAGCTCATTATGAAAAACTTACCTGAAAACGAAGCCCCCGAAGCGGTCCTTATCTTCAATCTTCTTCGCCGCCATGCAGGGCCGGAGTGACTTCCGGGTCTCGCCGCTCCAGCGCTATCATTCGCTGGAGCGGCGATGACGTCACTCCCGCGCATGCGCACGAGATCGGCATATTGCCGTGAGAGCGGCATACTCAGTGCGCCCTCAGTGCGCCTACGCGCCGCTGTCTACGGCGCATGCGCCGTAGACAGCGATGCCTTTTCATCGCTAAATATCTCCTAAACCATGTAGGTTTAGGAGATATTTATTGGACCTACAGGTAAGCCTTAATCTAGGCTTACCTGTAGGCCAAAGTCATGTGGAAGGGTTTACTTCCACTTTAAATGCTCATCCTAAAGCTAAGGAAAAATAGTTTGCCTTATTCCATGATTTAGCAGGCTCCCTCCAGTGGTTCAAGCATGTCATTGCAGCCCCGTCTAGGACGCTCTACGTACAAAACAGGGTTAATAGCCTTGCATTGTACTGAAGCCAAGGGACCACCCATAGACCAGAGGCTCAGAAAGAAAAGGAGACTGCTGGAGTAGGGGTTAGGGTATGTAAGACTGCCTCTCATTCTACTCCATAGACATAATGAGCATTTAACCCTTGCAGTGACGGCAGGCCCCACTGCAAGTGTAGATTTTTTTCTTCAGAGTTGCATAATGCATAAAATGGCCATCAGCGCAAAAGGAGGTACAAAACTATACATGCCACAGCTCACCTAAAGCTTAGATCCTCCACAAAGCAAAAAAAAAAAAAAAAATTGCAGCATTAGGTAGTGCTAGCACTTGTCCACAAAGTATCTACAAAAATATATACCGTATAAAAATATGTACACAGCCAGTATAAATTCTACGTGTATGTAACGTTAAGAGAGCTCATCCATCGCATATGCAACAAATCCTCACAATAGATGGAAATCAATGAAAAAAAAAATACCAATAATGTTATATATTCTGTTGCACAAAGCTATACATGTGAATCTCCTTCAATGTAATAATGTTAAAGGAAGTTCACATGTACATCCTTTTGCAGCAAATTGTATACCAATATTGGTAGTCTATTTTCATTGATTTCCATCTATTGTGAGGATTTGTTGCACATGTAGGGGGGTGACGTAAATGTGGATTTAAGCTATGTTTGCAGATTGTATTGTATTGTATTGCAGATTGTATTTTAACCACTTCAGCCCCGGACCAATTGGCAGCCAAAGGACCAGGCCCCTTTTTGCGATTCGGCACTGCGTCGCTTTAACTGACAATTGCGCGGTCGTGCGACGTGGCTCCAAAACAAAATTGGCGTCCTTTTTTTCCCACAAATAGAGCTTTCTTTTGGTGGTATTTGATCGCCCCTGCGGTTTTTATTTTTTGCGCTATAAACAAAAATAGAGCGACAATTTTGAAAAAAAAAATGCATTATTTTTTGCTTTTTGCTATAATAAATATCCCCAAAAAATATATAAAAAAACATTTTTTTTTTTCCTCAGTTTAGGCCGATACGTATTCTTCTACATATTTTTGGTAAAAAAAATCGCAATTAGCGATTATTGATTGGTTTGCGCAAAAGTTATAGCGTTTACAAAATAGGGATAGTTTTATAGCATTTTTATTAATATTTTTTTTTTTACTAGTAATGGCGGCGATCAGCGATTTTTATTGTGACTGCGACATTATGGCGGACATATCGGACATTTTTGACACATTTTTAGGAACATTTGTCATTTATACAGCAATCAATGCTATTTAAATGCATTGATTCCTGTATAAATGACAGTTGTAGTGAAAGAGTTAACCACTAGGGGGAGGGGAGGGGTTATGGGCTCTGACGTGTGTGTGTATTTTTACATTAGGGGGCAGGGCTGACGTCTGACGTCATTGATCGGCTTTCCCGATGACCGGGAACAGCCAATCAATGGCAGGCAGTGTAGGAAGCGCGGGGAGAGGTTTGTTTACACAGACCTCTCCCCGTTCTTAAGCTCCGTGACCCGATCGCGGGACACCAGCGGCGATCGGGTCAGCTGGTCCCGCGGCCGGGGTCACGGAGCTCCCGACCGGGTCGCGAGCGCGCCACTGGCGGCGCGCGCGCAACCCGCGGGCAGGCATTTAAAGGGCCACGTACAGGTACGTGGTTTTGCCTGCCCGTGCCATTCTGCTGACGTATATGTGCAGTGGGCGGTCGGGAAGCGGTTAAACGTTTTTTTATTAATTTTGGGGGTGAGTGCGTTTTGTAAAAAAATATGAATTATTCCTAATATTTGTAAGAAATAGCATAGTAGAAGGCTGATCTAGGGAATTATCCAATTGCCTCTTGAGATCAGGAAGGAATTTTTTTCCAGTTAGGCCCCATTCATATTTTGCGTATAGCATAGTTTTCTTGCTCCCTTTTTTTTTTTTTTGCATGTCACACATTGGGCAGCCCATTCAATTGAATAGCCTTCCGTATACACATTTGTTACGCCAATGAAAGTCATGTACCAAATTTTGACACTGAGCCAGGCGCGTTTTTTTCACTAGAATTTTGTTGTGTGACAATCACAGCAAAATCACACCACATTTGGGGTTCCGTTAAGAAGGAATGGCACCCAAATGCACGTCACATGTTTTGTCATGATTTAAAAGGTTTTGGAAATTCATAATTCTACTCCCGCAATTCCAAATCGCACATTTGTGAATGGGGCCATAGCATAAAATAGACTAGATTTTATTAGAGTATTTTTTTTACCTTCCTCTGGATCAGTTTAGTTTAGGGTTCAGAGGATGTAAGTTCTTGTTGTTTTATTGATGTATTTTTGTGTTTTGGTTTGAAGTTGATGTATATGCCTTTTTTTCAAGCTAACTTTATACCTATGTTTATATTTGCACTGATTCTTATTGTAAAGTATTGTTTCTTTTGTAGATCCAACGGCAAGTGTTGGCTATGTGTTAGGTGTGGATCTTCTTCACATGTCTCCCCTGAATGGAGCCGTGTTCCTCTCTAAATGTGACCTTACAGACCCCGCCACACACCAGAAAATACTCAGCCTTCTCCCGTCTGGCAAAGCAGATGCCATACTGAGCGACATGGCTCCCAATGCCAGCGGGTTCAGAGAACTGGATCACCATAGACTAGCCAGCATGTGTCTGTCTCTTCTAGACTTGGCAGCCATTGTTCTGCAACCTGGAGGGAATTTTCTGTGCAAAGTCTGGGATGGCAGTGAAACCAATCCAATACGAGACAGACTGCGACAAAGATTTCAGCATGTCAAGACTGTAAAGCCTAAAGCTAGCAGAACGGACTCTGCGGAGATATATTTGCTGGCAAAATCATACAAAGAAAATCAATCTGCACACAGATAATTCCTTGTAATCCAACATAAAAACAACTTCTGTGGTTAAAAATACATTATTTAATAAATAGCATTCTTATTATTTGTATATTTGCATTGCTTTTTACTTGCTTATTCTTTTCTTTTATTTGTGATGTCCTGTGGGCCTTAGTATAATAATTCAAATATGAGCATTAAAAAATTAATTAACTTCCAGTTCTTGTGAGCAATAGGAAAAAATGTGTTAAACCCTAAACCAAAAAAGTACTTTATTGCAGTTTACCAATCTTTAGATGTGGCTGCATTAGTTTTCTTTTTTATGCCTTTTTCCCTGTTGTCACCTGCTGATCTGGACACCAATACACCTCCTGTATTAGAGTGCCCCCATTCTGGATGGAGGAGCAACAGAGACACCAGCATTGTCAGTAGGGGGGGGGGGGGTGGTGTATTAGGTGTGCTAACAGATTTAAATACACTTACAAATTGAAGTTTAAACTCTAGCTAATACTTACTTCTTAAGCCGCTATGGCAACAATTTTGTTTTGTTTTCTGATAAAGGTTTTACATAAATAAAAAGCTGATCATATCGGTGTTAAATGTTTGTCTCAACCCTCTAATTGCTATATCTGCAGTACAGCTCGTTCTTTTGAAAAAAAAAAAAAAACAACAACAGACTTACTGGCCATATCACCAGGTTAATATAAAAGAAAGAAAGCCCAAAATAGAAAAGCTGACATCTAGATGGGAGTGGGTGGCTGCTCTGTCTTACACATGGCAGCCCCAGCGGATGAGCGTTGGCCCCTTGGATGTATCCTCATCTGGGTCCGGGGTGGACGTGTGTTGGCAGCCCTATTCTTGCAATGAAACGAGATGTGCCACTCCAGGTGAGATCATTGAGTTGATTGGACTCGACATATGGGTGCTAGCCCCGGCTCGCTTCCGTGTGATACATTTATAAAAAGGAAGTGGCTGCACACCATGACGATATAAGTATAAGTCCGTTTATTGCAACATCCCAACAGAAATCCAACAGTAATCAACACAGGACAGTAGCAGGTAGAAGAGGTTGACACGTTTCACACAATTATGTTGTGCTTATTCATAACCATGAATGAGCACAGCATATTTGGACCCATTTGATCGCGTTGCAACGATTTGAACAGTGCGGTTGCCGGAAATATGATGCGACGTCATGCGATTTGACCTGACAAATCGCATTACAAGTTGCTCCAATGTGAACGAGAGCTTAATTTGATTGTCTTATTTTCCAAGCACAGGTTAAGCACAACGTTGGATGTACAAAATAACAAAACCGTATTTTAAACGACCCAATGTCAGTTTTGTTGTACGTGAAACTATTTTAACCAATTAAGCTCTGGAAGGTTTTACCTCCTTCATGAACAGACCTGACACTGCACTATTTTAACTGGTGATTGCGCAGTCATGCAGTTCTGTATGCAAAAAAAAGTTGATGTAGCACCCTGGTGTTTAGGCAGGGTTGCTAACAAATTTAGTTCGCCAGGTGGTAATTATTCTGGTTAATTGTTAGGCCCCTTTCACACTGGGGCGGTTTGCAGGCGCTATTGCGCTAAAAATAGCGCCTGCAAACCGACCCGAAACAGCTGTTGCTGTGTCTTCAGTGTGAAAGCCCGAGGGCTTTCACACTGAAGCGGTGCGCTTGCAGGACGCGGGAAAATGTCCTGCAAGCCGCATCTTTGGCTCGCTATAGGAGCGGTATATTTACCGCTCCTATAGCGCCCGTTCCCATTGGAAACAATGGGGCAGCGCTCCGAACCCGCCCGCAAAATGCCGCTGCAGCGGCGGTTTGCGGGCGGTATTGACCCTTTTTCGGCCGCTCGTGGGGGGTAAAACCACCCCGCTAGCGGCCGAAATGCGCTGCTAAAACGCCGGTGAAGCGGCGCTAAATATAGCGCCGCTTTACCGCCAGCGCCCCCACCGCTCCAGTGTGAAAGTAGCCTTAGAGATCAATTGATTCCTCTCTAAATTCTGGAATTGATGCACTTTTGTGACACTTCTGTCACTAGGTGGTGCTCTGGCTGGTGACATTTAAGTGACAGGGCTTAGCAAGGTCAGAACGTGAATGGATGGTGTGTCTCAGCCAATTGGCAGGGGTTTCTTTCAGTCCCTTGGCCTGCTAGGAGAGCCTATTTATTTAGGTGGAGTCAGGTGATCAGGGTTCTGTGCCACCTGGATAGCCGTCTGGGTGGACGTGTGTTATGTCGCCCAGGGTTGCTAGGCAGGAAGACTGGGGCCTATCCCGGGGACACCTGGCTACTAGGCTGCCTGAGGCCTATCTAGGAGCAGGAAAAGAAGCGTAGGGTTGGGACTGCAGGATTGGAGTTCAACCGAGTTGCAAAGGTTCAGCCGGATGGGGAACCAGTTGTGGTTGGAGGTAGAGGGTAAGCTGTCGCCACTAAGGGACCATCCACCTTGTTACTGGAGACTACTGTGAGTAAGCTGAAGCAAGTACCCGAGCAGTCTTCTCACCAGCCGGGGACGGTGAAAAAGTGGGAAAGCATCAGCAAGTGCCAAGCCAGGGACCCAGCAGGATAGCGGGGGTGATGCTTGAGGAGTATACAGCGGGATAGCTGTGGAAGAGCTCAGGGGATCCAGTGATGACTGGGATCTGGAAGTCTAGTGAGAGACTTGGAGCTCCCTAAGTGAAGATCTACAGTGGGATACTGTGAGATAAGTAAAGGACTGTTCCGTGTTACCAAGAGTTATGTACAACTACTGTTAGTGACTGTTACAAGATTAGTTACCATAGGAGACAGCAGTCCTACCTATACAGTAGTGTTATCCGGCTGGAGGTCTTCCACTGTATAGCTGTCTACTTATAGAAGTCTTGGAGTCTGCCAATTATCATTGCATCTACATAACCACTTAAGCCCCGGACCAATTTGCAGCCAAAGGACCAGGCCCCTTTTTGCGATTCGGCACTGCGTCGCTTTAACTGACAATTGCGCGGTCATGCAACGTGGCTCCCAAACAAAATTTACTAGTAATGGCGGCGATCAGCGATTTTTATTGTGACTGCGACATTATGGCAGACACATCGGACATTTTTGACACATTTTTGGGACCATTGTCATTTATACAGCAATCATCGCTATTTAAATGCACTGATTCCTGTGTAAATGACACTGGCGGTGAAGGAGTTAACCACTAAGGGGCGGGGAGGGGTTAAGTGAGCCCTGTGTGTGTTTTCTTACTGTAGGGGGCGTGGCTTGGCATGTGACATCACTGATCGTCTTTCCCTATGACAAGGAACAGACGATCAGTGACAGTGTCACTAGGAAGCACAGGGAGAGGTTTGTTTACACATACTTCTCCCCGTTCTTCAGCTCTGTGACCCGATCGCGGGCCACCAGCGGCGATCAGGTCCGCTGGTCCCGCGGCCACGGTTACGGAGCTCAGGACCGGGTCGCGAGCGTGACCCACGGCTGGGCTCTTAAAGGACAACGTACCTGTACGTTGATGTGCCCAGCCGTGCCATTCTGCTGACGTATATGTGCAGGAGGCGGTCCTTAAGTGGTTAAGGGTGTCCTGGCCCTAACCCTCTTTCCCACAGTTTTGTTAAGAGACAATAAATCTCTTGTTTGCATTCAAAAGTGACTGGTGCCCATCATTTCTTTTTGCATCACACCCACCATGCCTGGTAACCCACTTTACAAGGAAGGATACTAATAACACTGACTGGGAAGGGGCTAACATCTGGGACAATGAAAGGGTTAAATGTGTGTGTAACAATGGGGGTTATTTACTAAAGGAAAATCCACTTTGCGCAGCAAGTGCACTTGGAAGTAAAGTCGCTGTAGATCCGAGGGGGACATGCAAGGAAAATAAAAAACAGCATTTTAACTTGGACATGATTGGATGATAAAATCAGCAGAGCTTCCACTAATTTCAGATCTACCCCTTAGATTCAGAGCGGCTGCACTTCCAAGTGCACTTGCAGTGCAAAGTGTATTTGCCTTTCGTAAATAAACCCCAATGTTTACTATGGGGGTTATTTACGAAAGGCAAATTGAAATTGCACTGAGGGACGTGCAAGGAAAATAAAAAAAACAGCACATGATTGGATGATAAAATCAGCAGAGCTTCTCCTCATTTCAGATCTACCCCTCAGATTTACAGCGACTGCACTTCCAAGTGCACTTGCAGTGCAATTTCAAGTGCAATTTGCACTTGTAGTTTGCACTTGTGCAAAATTAATTAGCCTTTCGTAAATAACCCCCACTGTGTGCATCTTCAAAATTTGGCTTTGCAATTACTTTAAAACTTAAAAAAAACATAAAACAATAACGACAATTTTTTTATTTTTTGGGGATTTAGATTTTGGCTAAAACATCAATGATGTTGGTCAGTCTTTTTTAAACATCATTGATATTTTGCTTTACCTTCTCTAAATCCCGATTGCACACCATTATCTCACTGATGAGTACTTGTGCACTTGCACTGTTGAAGTGAGTTTCTTCTTCCACAACATCCACATCACCTACAAATAAAAAAACACACCATGTTTAATAAATATGCAGGCATACATCTATTACCTGAAGCTGTGGTTTCAGACACTAACCTGTTGTGGTCACCATTTCGAACCACTTCCTGAACCTCTGCATCCAAATCATCAGGTTGTGTGCTGAGTTCCCCTTCTTCAGGAGGTGTGGGGTTCCTGGTGTCCTCAGATGTCACGATTCTTTTCTCCCCTATGTGAATACAAAAAAGGTATACTTAGCAGACAGATATTTGAGGCCAGAAATAGTAATATGAAACATTGCTTGGAAGTGTCATCCAATTGTCTGTTTTGGCAGAGTTCCAAGTTCAAGACATGATTTTTTCCCTTTCCAAAGCTGGAATACTTACCCGTTTTGTACAAGTTTCACACATGGAGAGACCCCTAGTATCCACTGGAGCACCTGCGTGGGACACCATAAAAAGGTAGTTCTGTCCCACACTAGTGCTCCTGCGTCCAGATGTGTAAACAGCTGCTGAGTGTCCTCTCCTTACACTGAATCAAGTTGGCATTTCATTATAGTTTCAAACACATCTAGACAACAATGTAATAGACTTCTTTTAATCCAAATAGGCATGAACAAATGTAGTTAACCTGCATCTGCCAAAAACGTTGTATTAGTGGTCGAACGAACAGTGTTTAATATGAACGATTACTGTGCCCTCGAACCTCAAACTTGGCATTTTAAACTGTACAACAGTAAAGAAAAGCACATGTACCAGCACAAAAGTAAATATAGGAACACACGACAAATATTTACTTTTTACAGCACTTTCCTAAACCTTCTATACTGATCCTGCTCCCTCAATTTCAGGTCTGACCAGCGTTTTCTCAATTTCTCCTTGGATCATGGTACCCCAAAAATCCTGTGCAGACTTCTCACAACTTTAGTCATGATCTTGGCCTTTCTCACATTTGGGTTTCTGTACGGTCCATACTTCCCATCATAGTCTACCCTCTTCAAGATGTCCACCATCTCTACAAAGGACATATTTGAGGCCTTATATCTCCTCCTGGATCTGGAACTGCCTTGCTCCGGGCTTTCCTCGTCGTTGCTGATAACAGCACACACCTGCTGTGTCTCCGCCATGTGCTCTCCCACTCCCAAAGAGAAGAAGCAGCGAATATACTAGAAAGAAGGACAGGGGTGTAGTTTGACACATGCACAGTGTAAATAAAGCATAACACACAGGCACCGTACATACGATCTGTGAGTGGAGGACAGAGGATTGTAAGGGCCGATCGTGCAAACGAAGGTACAATTGTAACTTGGGGCATCAGTGGTTTGTGGCCTATACTGCTTATAGATTGAGGCTTATATTGGGACAAGATTAGGAGAGTTTAGCCTGACATTAGGGTTTGTCTTGTGTTGTGTCTTGTAGCTAAAATGGTGGATAAATTCACCGACCCAGACTTCCTGCCCAAATTCCTAGACATGTACAGGGAGCTGCCGTGTCTCTGGCAAGTCCAATGCACGGACTACACCAACAAGCAAAAGAGGAAGGCAGCACTGGATAAACTGTTGGAATTGGTGAAGCCGGTGAATCCCATGGCAGACATCAACTATATGAAGGCCAAAATTGGTAGCCTGAGGAGCACATATAATAGGGAGCGCAAGAAGGTCCAGGATTCCATGAGATCCGGAGCAGCAACAGATGATGTATATGTACACAGGCTGCGGTACTATGACAGACTGCGTTTTTTGTCAGGCCAGATGGAACCCAGGCCATCAGTATCTACACTTCCTTCAACACTTCCTTTCACATCAGCTGGGGCTCCTGAAGTCCAACCTGGTCCTTCCACGGAGGAAGAAGATGTGGAGAAGCCCAGCTTGAGCAAGGTATAGTATTTTTTAATATAGTTTTTGTCAAAAATTGAATGATGTTTACTAGATGTTATTGATCACTAATTTCTGATTTAACAAAGTGGTTTACATATCAATACACAGTAGTAGCCAAAAATGAAAAATTCTGGGGTCAGAATGATAGTCTTTTCTATTTGGTAACATTCAAATTGCAACAGTCATGAGCTCAAAATTGTGTGTGATTGATGACCAAAATACTAAAACTATGTACCATTTTCATACACAGGAAAGTCTCAGCAAGCAGCCTGACAGAATCCCAGGTTCCTTCCCTCCGCCCTCCAACCAAAAGGTCCAGGAATGGCAAGGAACTTGGAGGAGTCAGTGACTGTTTTCCTTCACCAGGCTACTGCGGCACTTAACACGACCCCTGGTGTCCATGAGGCGTTTGGCTGTTTGACAGCAAGCAAGCTCGAACACATGGAGGAGGGCCAACGCACAATCTGTGAGGAAATCATTTTGAAGGTCCTAAACAAGGGGACGAGGGGCTTACTCACGAATAAAACCCACCTTGGTGAGTTGGACCATACTCCTCCACCACCTCCAGCAACAACACCAACACCACAGCCACCCAACCAACCACAGCAGCATGGAAGGAAGCGTGGAAGGAAGTGTTGAGAGTGATGGCCTGGATTCGGTGTGGTCTGGCAAAAAACGCAGGCTGCTGTAAGAGCACATCCTCACATCCTCTGCTGCTGCTCCCGATCTCTCCAGGAGTCTTGGACCCTATTAAATTACCAATTTTGACTGTCAAATAATTGATGTCTGCCCTGGGGTACAAAGGCTTCACCAATTCCAACTGTTTCTCCAGTGTTGCCTTCCTCTTTAGTTTGTTAGGACCCCTATTAAATTTCAAATTTTTGTTTTGACAAATACTTGGCTATGTGTTTTACTTCAAAAAGGACAGTTTGTGTGTGAGTAGGCAGATACATTTCAAAAATACAATGTCAAATTAACAAGGGACACCAACATAGTTGTATCTTTGAGGTTAAAAAAAAAAAAAAAATACAAGATAATAATGGTGTTGTGGTAACTTGATACACAAAATGAAACAAAAAATATGGAGATCACTAAAAAAAAAAAAAAAAAAAATTACTCTGGAGATCACGCGATAAAAAACAGAAAAAAATAAAAGATTATTCTGGAGATCACGATAAAAAAAAAAAAAACAACAAAAACAAATATTCAGGAGATCACGAGAAATAATAAAAGATACGTTTGTCAGAACTGTGAATATCAGCAGCAAAGCAACTTCATTATTATAGCATTATAAAGAAGAAGAGAATGTGCTGCATTGAGAGATTTCAAAATTTGCCATGTGACGAATGTGATATCTCCATTACGAACACTAGTTTTACAAGACCGAGCGCTTCCGGCTCTTACTTGATTCCGAGCATGCGTGAACTTTTGTGCGCGGACTGGTGTACACATGATCGGACTTTCCGACAATAACGTCTTGTTGGCGGAAAATTTGAGACCCTGCTAGCAAACATTTGTTGGCAGAAAATCCGACAGCAAATGTTCGATGGAGCATACACACGGCCGGACTTTCCGACAACAAGCTCACATCCAACATTTCCCACCGGAAAATCCAACCGTGTGTACGCTGCATTAGTGTCAGTGAGTCAGTCTAAGCCCCTCTGGCTGCTGACAGGCTCTGGGTCCCTTGAGTCTGTCAGTGTGTGTGAATCCAAGCCCGCAGGATATATGGGTTGAGCGACACCCGCTACACAAGTAACATCAAAACCTCAACAGAAGCCCTGAGACCGCTGCCGCGTTCAGCAAGCATTGCTGCCACCGAATGAACCACAACCATGAACCAAACGGGAGGCTTGCAAGTGTGGTGCAATATTCTATTGAATAACCCCATTCAGCTATCAAAAAAAACAGACATTCAGATGGCAGTTTTATTGCCTCCTGAGTCCTGAATGTCTGTCAGCCACACCTTTACCATGTTCTAAAAAACATTCTACTGCGGACTGGTTTTCAGAGAGCAATGCATGCAGGTTTATACTCAGCCTATGGGAATGTTTAATGGGCAAGTTTTTATTTTGTATTATGGATTGTTTGTATCAAACTTATTCATAACATTGTATCATTTTTGTTATATTGGAGCTGTGCAACAATTGTGTATGGCAGGGGTAGGCAACCTTTTGACCACAGTGTGCCGAAAAATGTTTTCAAAGAAATTGAGCGTGCTGATTTTATAACAAAAAAATGTCAACGTCACACTCTCAATCACGAAAAGGATTTTTTATAAAGTAAATGCTGTTAACTACTTTAATAGTGAGAAATTAACATCCTGCACTCAGCCCCCATTCCTGCAACTCCACACCTCAGATCACTGTGCCCTCCTGCAAATCTGCCCCACCACTGTACTACCCTGCACATCTGCCCTGCCACTGTACTACCCTGCACATCTGCCCCGCCACTGTACCCCTTTGCTCTTCTATCCCACCACTGTACCCCCTTGCTCATCTGCCCTATCAATGTACCCCCTTTTCTCATCCTGCCCCACCTCTGTACCTCCAAGCACATCTGCTCCACCGCCGTATCCCCATGATCTTCTGTCTCACTACTGAAGGACATTCTCATCTGTCCTAACACTGAATCCATCTGCTCACCTGCCCCACCACTGTAACCTGCTTTCTCATCTGCCCCACCAATGCACCTCCTGCACATCTGTCTCACTTCTGTACCCCTCTGCTCTTCCTGCTCCACCTCTGTTCCCTCTGCTCTCCTGCCCCACCATTGTAACCCCCTGCTCATCTGTCCCACCAATACACCCCCTGCTCATCTGGCCCAACACTGAACCCCCCTGCTCATCTGGCCCAACACTGAACCCCCCTGCTCATCTGGCCCAACACTGAACCCCCCTGCTCATCTGGCCCAACACTGTACCCCCCTGCTCATCTGGCCCAACACTGTACCCCCCCTGCTCCTTCTGTGTTCCACTGCAGAACCCCCTCCTCATCTCTTCCACCACTGTACCTCCCTACACATCTGCCCCACTGCTGTACCCTCCTGCTCATCTGTTCCACCTCTGAACCCCTCCTTCTCATTTTCCTTACCGCTGTACCCTCCTGCTCATCTGCTCCACTGCTGTACCCTCTTCTCATCTATGATATGCGTGATATGCAGAGTGGTGAAAGGAAGCAGGGATGAGACACGTCTACCTGTCCTGGCACACTTATCCTGCTGATCCAACTCTCCCATCCAGCCCACGTGCTTGTATGTGATGTATGTGATGTTTGTGATGTCACATACCAGCATCTGGAATGGATGCGCAATGATGAGCTCAGGTCAGGGGCATTTTCTGAAAGCAGTGGGCCTGTGTGCAGGATGATAAGTTGGGTCCCTGCAGCTGAGAAAAGGTGCAGCGCTCTGCGCCGCAGAAAAGGTTGGGTGTGATTTTAATTGCGCTGAATACTGGCTGTGGATTCAAGGGTCACAGAGTTCAGGGGTTCAGTAGTAAGTGATGCAAAGGTTCAGGAATAATTTCAACAAAGTTTCCAGAAGCTCAACAGTGATTCCACAAACCAGTGGCAACCAAGCGAGTCATCTTTCTCCAGATGGTGGGCAGGGCTAGCAGCAGGACTGTGATTGGCTTTAGCAGTGGCCAATGACAGTCGTCCTCCTCCTGGAAACAGGGACCCCCCCCAGCAGAACTGCACCCTATCTCTTCCCCATCACAAAAGCTGACGATCGCAGCTACAGCAAAGTTAGAGAACCAAACAATGTTTCCATCTTTTACAATGTGTGGGACACAATACCTTCCCCTCAGTGCAGGTGTGGCATGGGGAACTCTGAAATTGGAATGCATTAGTGTCTTACTGATACTTTCCTGTGCTGCTGGGGAGGGAGCCAAGTGCCGGCAAAAGAGGCTTTGTGGGCTTGAATTTTGTTTTTGGATATTTGTGTGTTTTTTGGATATTTTATTATTAACCCTTAAAGCAGAACATTCAACCAAAAGGGAAGTTCTGCTTTTCCTCCTCCTCCCCCTCCTCTGCCATATTTGTAATGTTTTTTTTTTCGTCGTGGGGGGTTGGGGCAGGTACCTGATTTTGACAGATATCCACTCCCAATTCCAGTTGGTTTGACGCAGCAATCTTAGCGGACATTTTCTCCTACCCCCGCAGTCTCTTGGGACACATCACAGGTCCCAGGAGGTTACAGGACGATTCACAGGGTGCAGCTGGCTGTAAAGTTGCAAGGAGTCGCTAAAGGCTGGCCACAGATAAAGCAATAATAAAGTCTTGTTTAAAAAAAGAAAAAAAAAAAATCATGCTATACTTACCTCCTCTGTGCAGTGGTTTTGCACAGAGCAGCCCCGATCCTCTTCTTCTCGGGGTCCCATACTGGTGCTCCTGGCTCCTTCCTCTTACTGGGTGCCCCCATAGCAAGCAGCTTGCTGTGGGGGCACCCAAGCGGGCGCGCTCCTGAGCCCCAGCTCTGTGTGTCCATTCACCCCCTCCAGCTCCTGATTGGCTCACTGGCTGTGATTGACAGCAGCGAGAGCCAACGGCTGCTGCCAAAAGCCAATGATAAGTGCGAATCCCCAGAAAGACAAGTCTCTCATAGACTTTGCTGGATCGAGTGGGGGCTCAGGTAAGTATTATGGGGGGCTGGGGTTGCTGCTGCACACAGAAGGTTTTTTACCTTCATGCATAGAATGCATGAAGGTGAAAAGTCTTGTGTCTTTACAATCACTTTAAGATGCCAACACTAGGACCCAAAGACCAGCAAAAATCTGGGTTGGGTGAGGACATCTCTAGATCCTGGGACAGGTAAGTGTGTGTTTTTTAAAATTTAGAGGGAGAGATTTCTTCTCACTTCCTGTTTTGGCTATTGGACAGAAAGTGAAGGGAAATCTCCCCAATGAGACACAGATGGCAAAAAAAAAAAAAAAAAAACTGACAGGAGTTATAATCCTTCCATACGCTATTCAAAATTAAAAAAAAAGTTTTGCCTTTAGTTCTACTTTAATCGTTTGCCACTGCATCACTTAGCTGTATGAGCTAAGCAGAACCGCTCTTCTGTGGCAGATCATGTACCTAGTACGTGACCCGGCACTTCTGGGTAGGGGGGCGCGTGCACGTCGCCAGCATCCCGGCTATGCTGTGATTAGATCAGTGGGAGTTGGCCAGTGGATGTGCGCTGGCACCTGCTGATCGACGAGCTGGTGACACAGGACAGAGCTCCGCCTATGTAAACAAGACATCTCCGGCCTGTCAGCAGTGAAGTGATGGATATTATTTCCTGCAAAGCAGGAAATAAAATCCATCACTTCCCTTAGTAAAGGCACCACACATGACACGAACACTGGCTAGGCATACATTTAACCCTTTGACCACCCTAGCTGTTTAACAACTTCCCAGCCAGTGTCATTAGTACAGTGACAGTGCATATTTTTAGCACTGATCACTGTATTAGTGTTACTGGTTCCCACTAAGGGTCAAAGGTGTCAGTTAGTGTCAGAATGTCCACCACAATATTGAGGTCCCGCTATAAGTCACTGATTGCCGCCATTACTAGTGTAAAAAAATTTAAATAAATGTAAATTACAGCATACATGCAATAGTTTGTATATGTTTTGTGCAAATCAATCAATATATGCTTATTGTTATTTTTATTTTTTTTTACCAAAAATATGTAGCAGAATACATATTGGCTTAAATTTATGAAGAATTACATTTTTTTTATTGGATATGTTTTATAGCAGAAAGTAAAAAATATTGTGTTTATATTAACATTGGTGGTCTTTTTTTTTTATAGCGCAAAAAATAAAAAACCCAGTGGTGATCAAACACCACCAAATAAAAAAGCTCTATTTGTGGGGAAAAAAAATCACATATATTTTCATTAGGTACAGTGTTGCATGACCGCGCAATTGTCAGTTAAAGTAACGCAGTGCTGTATCGCAAACAATGTCCTGGTCAGCAAGGGGGGTAAATCTTCCAGAGGTCAAGTGGTTAATGGAAGAACAGTGGCTGTACAGACTGGCTGCAGTGCAATGTGCTGTGTGCCTGTCCCTGTGTACCCGTCTCTGTGTACCCCTCCCTGAGTGCCCGTCCCTGAGTGCCCGCCCCTGAGTGCCCATCCCTGTGTGCCCGTCCCTGTGTACCCCTCCCTGAGTGCCTATCCCTGAGTGCGCGTCCCTATGTACCTGTCTCTGTGTACCCCTCCCTGAGTGCCCGTCCCTGAGTGTCCATCCCTGTGTGCCCGTCCCTGTGTACACCTCCCTGAGTGCCCACCTTTGTGTACCCCTCCCTGAGTGCCTGTCTATGTGTACCTGTCACACTCATTTGGTCTGTATACCCACAGAACATCTATTTAATTATATAGGTTGCCTGTACGCTTTGATGGTAGGGGTTTCAAAAGATGTCTTTAGTAGACATGTGCGATTAATTTCGAACGAATCGGAAATTCGTACATTCGTACGAATCCGAATTACGAATTTTTACGAATACGAATTCTGTACGAAATACTAATTTCCACTAATATGAAAGAAATTATAGCGGATATAACGAATGATTCGAATGAATTCGAGATTCAGTATAACGAATAACGACACTCTACGAATAATAACGAATGATCCGAAAATGTATTAACGTTACATAACACAAGTCTATTGTTCACCAATCACTCAGAGGAAGTACGAAATACGAAATTTCGTATTTCGTACTTCCTCTGAGAGATTGGTGAACAATAGACAATAGACTTGTGTTATGTAACATTAATACGTTTTCGGATAATTCGTTATTATTATTCGTAGAGTGTCGTTATTCGTTATACAAATTAACGATTCGTACGAAATTCGTATTTCGCAGGAATCCGAATTAAATTTCGTACACGAATTACGATTTTTTTTTTTTTATACGAAACGGAACGAAACGAAACGAAACAAATGTTTTGACCGCTCCCATGTCTAGTCTTTAGCTCGGTCTTACTTCCCCTATGGGCCAGCTGGAAGATAATCAGAATAATTTTATCATGTGTTTATCTATTTAGACAAAAAATTCAGATCATCAATACAAAACCCAGCTAGGACCAGTTTGATGATGAGAGGCAATACAGATCCATTCCCTGACAGTGTTACTCGTTATGCTAGCTGACACAGTCACTTAGTAATCATGGAAGGGTAATAGCGGCAGGAGATGTACTGTGTGTGATCACAGCGGTCCTGTCACCGCCTCCCCCTCCAGTGACAGCTGCGTGCGCACCACATCCAGGATTTACGGACTGCGCTGTTGTAGTAGGAGAGTTACGGTAAGGCTCTTGTCTCGCGAGATTTGATGAGAGAAGCTGTGAGCGGGACCCTTCAGTTTATATCGGAGAGGAGGTGAGTGTGTGAGGGGACACATGTGTCTGACAATGGGACCACCGACACCCCGACCAACCACCCTGTGTGTGTATATATAATATATAGAGGGTTATACAACATTCCCCTCAGATAGACACAGCACTAAGTCCTCATAGTTCTTTCTTCACTTCAGACTGTCTATTCATCACTTCATATCATATCACCTGTGTGTCGTGTCCTCAGTGTATTCCTCATCTCTCCTCACATTCCTCCTCCTCACTGTCTTCACCCCCATCTCATCATTTCCTTCCTCTGTCCCCCCAATGACTCTCCATACCCATCCCCCCCCCCCCCATCTGTCCCTCCATGCCCCCCCCCCCCCCCCATATGACTCTCCATACCCTGTCTGTCCCTTTGTCCCTCCATACCGGTCCCTCTTCTGTCCCTCCATACCGGTCCCCCGTCTGTCCCTCCATACCGGTCCCCCGTCTGTCCCTCCATACCGGTCCCCCGTCTGTCCCTCCATACCGGTCCCCCGTCTGTCCCTCCATACCGGTCCCCCGTCTGTCCCTCCATACCGGTCCCCCGTCTTTCCCTCCATACCGTTCCCCCGTCTGTCCCTCCATACCCCCCGTCTGTCCCCTCCATACCGGTCCCTCTTCTGACCCTCCATACCCCCCCCCGTCTGTCCCTCCATCCCCTGTCTGCCTGTCTGTCCCTCTATACCAGGGGTTTCAAACTCAAATTTGCCTGAGGGCCACAGGACAAATTTTCACATCCAATGGGGGCTGCATGCAAACTGTCCTTTTCCCCCAGCTTTGTTTTCAGCAGACGCACTATTAACCCCCCCAGCACTGGTGTCAGCGGACGCACTATTAACCCCCAGCACTGGTGTCAGCGGACGCACTATTAACCCCCAGCACTGGTGTCAGCGGACGCACTATTAACCCCCAGCACTGGTGTCAGCGGACGCACTATTAACCCCCCCAGCACTGGTGTCAGCGGACGCACTTTTAACCCCCCCAGCACTGGTGTCAGCTGACGCACTATTAACCCCCCCAGCACTGGTGTCAGCGGACGCACTATTAACCCCCCAGCACTGGTGTCAGCGGACGCACTATTAACCCCCCAGCACTGGTGTCAGCGGACGCACTATTAACCCCCCAGCACTTATTACCCCCCAGCACTGGTGTCAGCGGATGCACTATTAACCACCAGCACTGGTGTCAGCGGACGCACTATTAACCCCCCAGCACTGGTGTCAGCGGACGCACTATTAACCCCCAGCACTGGTGTCAGCGGATGCACTATTAACCCCCAGCACTGGTGTCAGCGGATGCACTATTAACCCCCAGCATTACCCCCCCCTACACTCCACAAATATCCCCCTTACACTCCACAAATACCCCCCCCCCAACACACTCTACCCCCCCCCCCCCACACACTCCACAAATACCCCCTCTTCACAAATTTCAACCCCAGTCACGCAACCAAGGACTTTGCTCAGCCTCTGTGTGATGGCTCACTTACCTCTCCTCCTGGCAGTCAGCTGGTGGCCTGATCTTCTGCCTCCCAAGTCCTCCTCCTGTCAGGTCCTGGCTTCATCACAGGCCTAGTGGCAGGACACCCTGAGAACACCACAATCTTCCGCCCTGAGGTGGCAGCAGGACCCTGGATCCGGGGCCGGTGTTCTGTCGAGAAGTTCCCACTATTGAATAGTGCCTGGGATGAACTGCGCATGCGCCCTACGTAATACATGATCAGCTGTTGTGTCTGCGAGACGGCGCCTGCGCGCCATAGCTGACTGAAGACACTTTTTTAGTTAGATTGTACCTCGCGCTGCCGAGGAGTGTTCATGCATGTACATGCCCATGTAGGTGAGGGGCGGAATTTAACATGAAGGGTGCGGATGTTTTTAATGACGGCCAGTGCGGCAAAGATGGGGGCGGAGTTTTTAACGATGCCCAAACAAATCTGCTAAACAAATCTTTATCTGCTATTCTTCCTGGAGGGCTTCTTTGGCTAGCTAAATGTTGAAAATTCTGCCCCCATTTTTGCAGCAGTGGCCATCAATGAAAACATCCACCCCCTTCATGTTAAATTCCGCCCCTCACCTACATGATCGCGCCTCGGCACAATCTGACTGAAAAATTTCTTCAGTCGGCTATTGTGTGCAGGCGCCGTCTTGCATGGTAAAATCAGCTGTTGTGGTATTGCGTACGGCGCATACGCAGTTTGTTCAGGTGTTCTGTCGAGAAATGCCCCCCATTGAATAGTGCCCGGGCTGAAGGGCGCATGCGCGCCGTACATAACATCACAACAGCTGATTTTACCATCAGCTGTTGAGATAACGCAGGTGCACAATAGCTGGCAGAATTTTTTTCTGTCAGAGTGTGCCCCGCGCTCCTGTGACAAATTTATGTCCACGATGGGTGGATTTCTACACGTTGTGAACAGATTTATGGGCACTTGGGGGCAGAATTACATGTCCAGTGCTGCAAAACAAAACTTTGTGATGGGCGGATTTCTACATTTCTTGTGGGCGGATTTATGGGCACTTTGGGGCGGAATATCACAAAGTTTTTTTATTTTTTTCCAGCACTGCCCCAAAGTGCCCATAAATTCGCCCACAAGAAATGTAGAAATCCGCCCATCACAAAGTTTTGTAGCACTGGACATGTAATTCTGCCCCCAAGTGCCCATAAATTTGCCCACAACATGTAGAAATTCGCCCATCATGGACATGAACTCACCACGGGAGTGCGGGGCACAATCTGGCAGAAAAAAAAATTCTGTCGGTTATTGTGCACCTGCACCGTCTTGCCGTCACAACAGATGATGGTGAAATCAGCTGTTGTGATGTTACGTATAGCGCATGCACCCTTCAGCCCGGACACTATTCTCGACAGAACAGGTAGGCGGCGCTAAGGGCGGATCCTCCCTCCGCTCTGGGCTGCAGCAGCATGCGGGGAGAGAAGACAGAGAGAGAAAGCTCCCAGCCTCTGCCACCAACCTAGGATCGGCCCTGCCTGTGGGTTGTTGGTAACCGGTCTGCGGGCCGGTACTGTGAGACCCCTGCTCTATATCCCAACCTGTGGCCCTTTGGTGTATACTGTGCTGCCCTTGGACCTCAGCAGTCTGTAGTGATTAGGGTAATATTGATCATTTGCTAGCCTCATGTACCATGTTCCCAGGTTTTTATTGTCTTTTGCAGCATATTCCCAGCCATAAATGTATCCTGCCCACTCCCTCTGACCCTCATTTCTTCTATTAGGTCCGCACTCTGACAGTCCTCCTCATTGTCGGGGGCCACCTTTTGAGGCCCTCTATAGCTCATAAGTTGACAACCATTGCACTCCACCCATCCTTCAGTCTGCCCATCCCTCTGTACTCGTCCTCCCATCTGTCTGTGCCCACGCCCCCCGTCCCTCTGTGTGCGTCCGTCTGTCCCTCCCTCTGTGCCCACCGTCTGCCCCTTTACCTCCTTACTGTCAGAATACAATGATCCGTGTTGTCGGCTATAGCCAGCGGCTGGTTCTACACAATTCAGTCAATAAATCCATTTGTGCCCATGCATAGATACTTCACTAACCTATGCTGCCGCAGTGTTCACTTTATAAAATGTATGCAGCTACATGTAGTGTATATATACAGCACTGTGTTCTGGCAGCAGGACGGGAGCTTTGCCTTGCTTTCGGAATAAACTGCGTCATAGAATACAGCAAGCTTTGTAATGTCGTCTGCCTGCCCCTCCACCTCGGAAGAAGCTGTGTATGGAATTATCGAATAGTAAGCTCCCTGTTAATGGCTGAGCAGCTCTCAACCCAACTTTTTGAGATGGGAGGTACCTGTCCCACTGCTGGAACACAGGGCTGAAACAACTAAACTACATAATTGATTATAATCGATAATAAAAAAAAAAAGTCAACAATTTTTATTATCGATTATTTGGATTTCATACAGAATGCATTATTTGTTTACATGTCAGTATGGATGTTGTACTGAGCTGTATGTGTGCTGCACTGGGTAAACATGTCAGTATACACAGTGCAATGCGCATTGTCCATACTTGTCAATAAGTGCCTGAGAACTTGTATGTGAATAGGACCACCACGATGTATAATAAGAAGGTCGGGGCTTTTCAGAACCCAATGACCCAACAGTGACGAGAGGTCAAACAACACTTGTTTTGTAATCCCCAGAACCTCCTTCGAGTGCCTTGCCAGACAGTTATACAGCAATGGGGCTGATTTACTAAAGGCAAATGCACTTGGAAGTGCAGTCGGAGTAGATCTGAGGCGAAGATCTGAAATTTGTGGAAGCTCTACTGATTTTATCATCCAATCATGTGCAAGCAAAAATTTTATTTTTTATTTTCCTTGCATGTCCCCCTCAGATCTACAGCGACTGCACTTCCAAGTGCACTTGTAGTGCAAAGCGGATTTGCCTTTAGTAAATAACCCCTATGTGTCTCACAGGTCAATACGCAATAAAGCGTAGGAATGGTATAAAAAAAATAGTGGAAAAGACACTCTGCATAGTGTAAACCAGTGGGTTTAATTTGTAGGAAGTGAAGTGTACTAACAGTTCACATCACATGTATAGTCCATTTGTCCAAAACCAAGATAGCCACAGCTGGTTTGCGCTGCGGCATGTGTTCTGGTTCCACCCAACGCGTTTCATCATACGTGATGTCGTCAGGGTCAGCTGCCTCCATGTTGGTCATTGGATTCTGGTGGTCTACCGTCTAATTGCTGAAAGGCTTTGAGGCTATCAGGATTCACACCTGTCTTTCTCCTGTTGCGTATAGAAAAGACTGTTCAGACTTTTTTCTGGCTCTTCATTGGAACTTTTTGGTTTGTCATTTACGTGCACTCATGTGTTTATTTTTTACATCATATATGTTGTTTATCATTTACAAGAACCACTAGTGTGAATTTTATAGCGCTGCACTGTTGGTTTCTGTTTTATGCATATCATGTATTAGGGTATTGTTCTAGCTGCTATTAATTGCTATTGCTACACATTGTGAGGTCCTAGCCTGTATGTTTCTTTTGAGATCTATTTTTAGAGCCTGGTCTCGACTGTGCAATCTATTTTTAGAACTTGGATCTATTTTTACATTTCATTGTATACTGTATGACACTTCATACAGTTCGTACAGTGCTTCCAGCCAATGCATCATTTAGTGAGCTAAATTGTTTGTTTGGACCCATTTGGTCCAAACAAACTGTTTAAACTACACTAAAACATGGGGGATCAGCTTTAAAGACTGGAGGATGGCTTACATAATTGTGACTCAAAACTTAAGAGTGAAGACCAAATTCTTCACACTTCTTGAGGGACGGTGACTCAAAAAGCACTGAAGCCATTGGATCAGCCTGAAATTCAGTGAACCTACAATTCTGATACATGTTTTCTTTTAAATAGCTGAAGCAAGATTTACTTGGAATAAAAAAGGTATTGCAGAATACACGGTCCACCAGTAAAACATGCCCTCTAGTTAAAAATCATAGGCTTTGAAAAGTCAGCGACCAGTTTATTGTTCTCTGTAGTAATATGACAGTTTATTTTATTTATTTCTTTTTTGTGCAGAGCAAGAAGCAGTCAAGATGGATGAAATTGAGAACACGACAGTTCTGTCCACTCTACAATCGTTTCATACATTTATCTCTCAGCCATTTGAAAGCACCCCACCAGATGCTAATGCTTCCAATACATCTGGGGCTTCCTTGCAGATGCAGTTCAATCAGAGATTCATGGTAGGGAACTAAAAGATTACACTGCCTGTTTATTACTAGTTCAGTCCATGCTTCTTTAAGCTTTTGGGTTGTAAACCCTCAAGGTTTTTCACCTTAATGCATTACTGTAACTCCAGGCTCTGCGATTGGTCTTCTACAGCCCCCTCTCTAAGGCCCCTTTCACACCGATATTTAGCGCTGCTTTACCGTCGTTTTAACTGCGGTATTCGGCCGCTCGCGGTGCGGTTTTAACCCCCGCGAGCGGCCGAAAAGGGGTTAAACACCCCCCGCAGAGCGCCGCCGTAGCGGCGCTTTGCGGCGGTATTGCCGCGGTTTCACCGCGGTGTCCCATTCTATTCAATGGGAAGGAGTGGTATAGGAGCGGTGAACACACCGCTCCTATCCCGCTCCAAAGATGCTGCTAGCAGGACTTTTTTTGTCATCCTGCTAGCGCACCGCTCCAGTGTGAAAGCCCGCCGGCTTTCACACTGGAGTTAAAGGGGCAGGATTTTTTCATGCGGTGAACAGGCGCTATTTTTAGCGCTGCACCGCATGAAAAACGCCCCGGTGTGAAAGGGGCCTAAAGCTCTTCATGCTGCGGTCTCATGCTTGCACCATCATTTACAACGCAGTGTTAATGGTCCTGCCTACACACCAGAGCTTTGGAGAAAGTAGTCGGTTAAGTAATAATGCCTGTCCAGCTCCGCCTAGAGTAATAGAGTATTTAACCCTTGCAGTGCTGGGGAGCCTCAGTGCAAAGGTTGTTTTTTTTTCCCCGCACATTCATGAGTTGAGCTTTAAGGGGTTTTCTTTATCTACTAATAAAATACCATCCTATCTGCAAATAGCAGTTAAGAAAAAAAAAAAAAGTGAAATAATTTTGGGCCTGATCCACATTGGAATAGTTCTCATTTGGATGCCTGCAAGCAGCTGTTCTTCTATCTCCAGAAAGGCATCTAGGCTGTACCACAGAAAAAGGTTTAAGCGTTTTTCTTTTGAATAAGATCAGAGTGCATGAAATAGAATTTTTCAATTGGTCAGTACCCTCTGCTGCATTATACATTTATTTTTTATTTTTTTTTATTTCTTGTATAAGACTAACATTAAATTATTCTTTTTGTTTTCATCCCATAGTTAGAAGACCAAGCTGCCCAGATCTGCTCCAGGTCACACCTTATTCAAGTGGAGAGAGAAAAGCTTCAAATGGAGCTAAGCCATAAACGGGCTCGAATTGAGTTTGAGAAGGAAGCCAGCACAAACACTAGGAACTTTGAGGTTTGACAGATGACTGAAATACTTTTGACACATTTGCAATACCCTAGTGTATTGATGTACAGTATTGTTCTCAAAGTCTAAATATACACTTATTGGTGAGGATCTGTATTAGTTAGCCACTCTGCAATTCCTTATTACATTTCTAAGTTTAAATTTAGGGACTATATTTCATATGTTTTTGGATTACAAAGATCAGCTTGGTTTAACCTCTTCAGCCTTGAAAGGTTTACCTCCCTTCATGACCAGGCCATTTTTTGAGATACTGCACTGGTATTTTTTATTTTTTTAAATATAATCTTTATTTCAGTTTTCAAAAGGAAAGGTTTGACATACAATAGATTAAAAGGAGGGGGACCATATAACGAAGAGTAGTGAACCATGCATGACCGGTCTGCAATATTTCGATTCAGAAAAGCCTTTGGTACATATAGACATAAGCAGCAGATGATTTAAACTTTTGGAAACCATATAACATTGAGGGTGTGTGTGTGATAAAACCATAGTACCATATCGGGGTTACATACCCATGAGCCACTCTGTATGTCGTATGACGGTTATGACATGGGGAAAGGAGTAAAGCGGGAGATGGGATATAGAAGATGTAAGGAGAAGGCAAGAAAAGGGAATAGAGGTGAGAAAAGAGTAGAGGGCAAGGCCCCTATTAACACTGAAAACGGGAAGAAACCTCTAGCACTTTATCTAGATTTATGAATAGTGCTAAAACAAATATTTTGGGGGTCCGTAACATGCAGGGCTCTGCCTCTAACTGAATTACATGAGAACGTTACCGTTTAGATCTCCGGTACTACTTGCACTGTTATTTTGTCAGTTGCGCGGGCGTGCGACTGAAAGAGTTGGCGGACTCTTTTCAGTTCGATCTTATCTGGATAAGCGTCCGGTTGCACAGCCTAGCAGTAGAGGTAGTTCACCATCCTGTCCTTTCCCAACTGCTTATGCTCCCAGAGGTCAGCGATTCGGAGGAAGTGGGGGACAACCTGTTTATAGCGCAAAATCACTCCTGTTTTATTCTGACCTGTTGAAGACCATCAATACCACTCTGAACATTAGGGAGAAAAGACCGTTATCCCTGCATGATAAAATGTATCGGGGTATGGGGGAAGTTGAGCACTGGGTTTTTCCTCAAACCGGCAATGGCGTCAACTGTAGTAGCCAGGAATCTGGAGCAGTTAAAAGGCCATATTGAGGCGGGGACCTCTTGCAGGATCTGCTAGACGCTCTGCCAGTCTTACAAAAAGCGGTTGGGTACATGGTAGACGCCTCTGCAGAATCTGTGAGAATGTCGGCCCTAGTAAGCTCTGCACGTAGGACGTTGTGGGTTAAGACATGGTCGGGGGATTCTGCCTCCAAGGTGAAGCTGTGTGGTCTTCCGTTTTGAGGGATGGTCATGTGTTTGGCCCTGATCTTGATGCCGTTTTAGACAGAACAAAGCCTTTCCAGCCAAAAAGAAGGTAACCCTTCAGGTTAGGAAGTATTTTCGTTCTTTTCACCAAACCCAGGATACTAAGGAGACAGAATGCAAGAGACCCTGGAGATCTCAGAGATTGAGGCAGAACAGGGGTATTGTTCCGATCTTCTAACCAGCCTGCCAAAAATCAGTGACTGTTTTCTCGACTATGGGAGGAAGACTACAGTTCTTTTTCCCAAAGTGGAAGATGGCAATGTCCAGTCCATTTGTCCTCAGGGCGATGTCAGAGGGGTACAGGTGGAATTTTTCAGAGACGCGGGGTCTGTTTTATCTAACCCATATTCCCCAAGGTCAGGAGAAATCTCTGACAATGACGGCTCTTCTTTTGGTTTTTCTTCTTTCTGCTTCTACAGCAGGAACTGATCGTCCCAGTTCCCCGGGAAGAGGAAGGACTAGGGTTTATTCACACGTTTTCTTGGTCAAAAAAAACATCGAAGTTTTGATTAATCCTGAATTTAAAGCTATTAAATATATTCAGTACAAGAAAATCTGAATGGAGGAAACTTCTTACAGCAGGATGCTTCCTAGCATCCATAGACCTCAAGGATGTGTATCTACATGGCCCCATAGCACCAGCATCACAAAAATATTTGCGTTTGGCAGTCAAAATGGGGGGGGGGGGGCGGGTGTTGTGTGTAGCGTTGCACCTGCAGTTCAGAACCCTTCCTATTGGATTTTCAAAAAAATTATGGCTGTGGCCCTAGGCGCCATTCAGGACGAAGGGAATTGTGATTGTACCTTACCTGGACGATCTCGTGTTTGGCAACTCGAAGGACCTTTTCTGAAAGGATCTAAAGAAGACCTAGTAGTATAATAATAAAAATGCAAGAAGCATTCTGTATTTGCCAATGTTGCACGAAATTTGGGACTTTTTCAGGCATTAAAAAATATATACATCTGTACTTCCCTTCCCAGGAATATTCCTTAAAGGAAAATCTGTAAGGTGAATTTACACTGGACCCTCTCCCCATAGCACCCGGTCCCACTGTACCTGAGGCCGCCCACCTCCCACACTGACACATCGTATAACCGCTTTACTCGTCTGGGGATTTGAAATGCCAGTGGCTTTCTCTGCTCTTCTTCAGTGCTGACAGGACGGGGTACATTTAGGAGATTAAGCTGCGGTGGATTTCAGACCACCCCCCTAGATAGGTAAAGCGGCGACCCGATGTGTCAGTGTGTGGGAGATCGCTGGCCTCAGGTACAGCGGGACATAGGGAGGGATCCAGGTGAGAGAGGGATCTAGTGCAAGTTCGCCTTACAGATTTTTCTGTAAACATGTACTTACCCTTTGACATCCTAAACTTAAGCATTTTCCCGTTGAATAATTTTGCAGCATTAGAAAATGTTTATGGAATTTTTTTTTTTCAGAGGGAGGCAGACAGGAATCAAGAGCTTCAGAATCGGATCAGAGCACTGGAGGAAAAGGAAGAAGAGTTGCAAAACAAACTTGCGGAACAGAATGAAATGAACAAGGCTTGTAAGAAGACGATTGAATCCCAGAGCAAGAAGTTGCTAGAAAAGGATAATAAATTAGCAGAGGTTAATGAGGTAGTGTTTACATCAATCTGATAATTTAATGTATTTAACATATTCACATGCAGGCAGATCATTGTGATATATGCATCTTTCTGTGACTCTGGGAAGATTACATTTGCTAATTTGCACTGAACACATTTCTTAAGGGCAACGTACTGCTGGTTTGTTCTGTACATTTGTATTATGGCCAGGACTAAAGACTCACATTTAAATACATATTTCTTTTTAAGATAAATATGAAATATTGCAAATAAATGTTTAGTCTTTTTTTCTCTAACAGGTGCAGCTTTATCCTGTGTGATTTGCTGTAAAAAAAGATCTCAATAGCTCAAGTGATTTGAATAAGAGTAGTAAATACTCTGCCTCCCCTTTCTACTTTGTACAGACTGCTTTATCCAAAATTTAAAGGCTTCAAGCATCCATCTATTCAAAACCATTAAAGATTCTTACTTTTACTGCACTGATAATATTAAAGTGTATGTAAATTCTTCTTTCTTCTCCTTCATGATATTTCAGTGAGTTTATATTCAGCCCAAGTCAATTAGTGCCTATGCTTTGGAGAATAAAGGGGTGAGGGAATAGAATCTCTGCATTACCCTGAAGCCACAATAGTGGCAGCAAATCTGGGAAACCACCAAATTGTGCTCCCAGAAAGTACTTGCACTCAAAAGTAATTATGAATTATTGTACTGTTGGTGCCCAATACAGACTCGAGTAACACGTTACACTCCAGCACATGCAGGGAATTGTTTCTGTGGCTGCCTAGAATTGGGCACTTATGTCCACGTATGGTGGACATGTCTAATTTTGTTTATGCTTCATTAATATGCTAAAATACTCTTTAAAGTTGATATTCCAATGCTACTTGGAGAGGCTCCGCTCAAATTGAAACCAGATGGACTTTCCAAACGCACTATAGACTGAAAAACCTATATTTTCACAGGTACCAGGCAAATCATAGCTGGAGCCTGGCTGTCTGATTACCTTTTCACTGGCTTCAGTAAAATCCAAGGTACACTGGATACTTACTAATGACAAGCTGACCGCTAGTGTCTTACTGGCACTATGCACAATTTCCACAAAACCTGGGATATGTAGGTCTCAAGCTTTATTCCATCAGCCTTTGACCGCAGATTTCTTGATTAATGAGAAGCAGCCCCCCTCATTGATATTGAGGGGCGGTCTTCATGACTTTTGCGATGCTCGACTTAACTCTCCTTCTCTTTTTCTACTCCTTCTTTTCCTCCCCTTTTCTCTCTTTACAATTATTTTTCTGTACATCCATGTTGACAGTGCAAAAGAGCCATGTGGTCACATACTGGTCTCTTAACATATATTGTACGAAATTTTGAATTGTTGGTAGATGACCACTCTGAAATTTGTTGGCTCACATACTTTATTACTGCAAACATTTACTATATACAGTTGTGCTCATAAGTTTACATACATTGGCAGAATTTATGATTTCTTGGTCATTTTTCAGAGAATATGAATAACACAAAAACGTTTTTCACTCAGTGTTTGGCTGAAGCCATTTATTATCAATCAACTGTGTTTTTTACTCCTTTTTTTTAATTTTTAAATCCTAATCGCAACAAAAACTACCCAAATGACCCTGATCAAAAGTTTACGTAAGCCAGTTCTTAATACCGTGTATTGCCCCCTTTAACCTCAATGACAGCTTGAAGTTTTTTGTGGTATTTGTGGATGAGGCTCTTAATCTTCTCTGCCCATTCCTCTTGGCAAAAAGCCTCCAGTTCCTGTAAATTCTTGGGCAGTCTTGCATGAACTGCATGTTTGAGATCTCCCCAGAGTGGCTCAATGATATTTAAGTCATGAGACTGAGATGGCCACTCCAGAACCTTCACTTTATTCTGCTGTAGCCAATGACAGGTCGACTTGGCCTTGTGTTTTGGATCATTGTCATGTTGGAATGTCCAAGTACGCCCCATGTGCAGCTTCCTGGCTGATGAATGCAAATGTTCCTCCGGTATTTTTTGATAACATACTGCATTCATCTTGCCATCAATTTAGACCAATTTTCCTCTGGCATTGTAGCTCACACCCGCCCCCCCCCCAAAACATCAGTGATCCACCTCCATGCTTCACAGTAGGAATGGTGTACCCTTCACCGTAGGCCTTGTTGACTCCTCTCCAAATGTAGTGTTTATGGTTGTGGCCAAAAAGCAAAATTTGTCTCATCACTCCAAATGACTTTGTGCAGAAGGTTTGAGGCTTGTCTCTGTGCTGTTTGGCGTATTGTAAGCGGGATACTTTGTGGCATTTGCTTGGTAATGGCTTTCTTCTTGCGACTCGACCATGAATCCCATCTTTCTTCAAGTGCCTCCATATTGTGCATCTTGAAACAGCCACACCACATGTTTTCAGAGAATACAGTATTTCACCTGAAGTTATTTGTTGGTTTTTCTTTGCATCCCAAACAATTTTCCTGGTAGTTGTGGCTGAAATTTTAGTTGGTCTACCTGGCCGTGGTTTTGGTTTCAACAGAACCCCTCATTTTCCACTTCTTGATTAGAGTTTGACATTCTCAATTCCTTGGATATTTTTGAGATCCCTTTTTACACACACACACACACACACACACACACACACACACACACACACACACACACACACACACACACACACACACACACACACACACACACACACACACACACACACACACACACACACACACACACACACACACCCACACACACACCTTTAATAGCCATGCAAACCCCTTTGTGTCAACTTGTGTGCATGTTATCAGGCCAAAATCACCAGGGTATGTAAACTTTTGATCAGGGTCATTTGGGTAGTTTCTGTTGACATTATGATTTAAAAAGATTAAATATTTTATATTATCTTTTCATGTGACAACACTGAAGAAATTACAATTTGCTACAAAAGAATTAAACTCAGCCATTAAAGTGGATGTAAACCCGATTCTTGAAATTTGAGCTGGGCACATATATCTGTAATGTGGGTTATCTTTTATTTATCGCGCTTCAAAGCTGTGTATCGTAGCTTTGTCCTGCTCCATTTGTCTGTTGTCAGCCTGAGAACTTTTGACAATCTCTCGGAGGCCCGAAGATGGATTGAAGTGTGTGTGTCGGAGGAGGATGCTATAAATAGATTAGCAGCCAGCTAAACTATACACAGGCAACCTATGCATGTGTGGGGAGGTGAGGTGTGTGCCTTTCCTCCAATCAGCTTTCTCTGTCTGTGTCTAGGAAAGCTCTCCTACAGAGGAATCGGAAAGTGAAAATTCTAACAGAACGTGCACTTTCTAAACAGTATATCGAGGTGAAGACAGCAGATATACATGTAAAACTTATATAGAGATATTTGTTTGATCACTGTGTATCATCTGAGGCTGTTCACTTCCCTGGATATATGGAGGGTTTACATCCGCTTTAATGTCTAAATCGCTGGCAACAAAAGTAAGTACACACCTAAGTGAAAATGTCTAAATTGGGCCCAAAGTATCAATATTTTGTGTGGCCACCATTATTTTCCAGCAGTGCCTTAGCCCTCTTGGGCATGGAGTTCACCAGAGCTTCACAGGTTGCCACTGGAGTCCTCTTCCACTCCTCCATGACATCACAGAGCTGGTGGATGTTAGAGACCTTGCGCTGTTCCACCATTCCGTTTGAGGATGCCCCACAGATACGAGGGTTTAGGTCTAGAGACATGCTTGGCCAGTCCAGTAGCAAGGCAGTGGTCGTCTTGGAGGTGTGTTTGGGGTTATTATCATGTTGGAATACTGCCCTGCGGCCCAGTCTCCGAAGCGATGGGATCATGCTCTGCTTCAGTATGTCACTGTACATGTTGGCCTTCATGGTTCCCTCAATAAACTGTAGCTCCCCTGTGATGGCAGCACTCATGCAGCCCCAGGCTGTGACTCTCCCACCATCATGCTTGACTGTAGGCAAGACACACTTGTCTTTGTACTCCTCACCTGGTTGCCCCCACACACACGCTTGACACCATCTGAACCAAATACATTTATTTTGGACTCATTAGACCACAGGACATGGTTCCAGTAATCCATGTCCTTAGTTTGCTGAAGACAAGCAGACTGTTTACAGGCTTTCTTGTGCATCATCTTTAGAAGAGGCTTCCTTCTGGGATGACAGCCATGCAGGCCAATTTGATGCAGTGTGCTGCGTATGGTCTGAGCACTGACAGGGTGACCCCCACCCCTTCAACCTCTGCAGCAATGCCTGTTCTGAGTAGAACCTGTCCTGTTAAACTGCTGTATGGTGTAGGCCACCGTGCTGCAGCTCAGTTTCAGGGTTTTGGCAATATAGCTTAAACCATCTTTATGTAGAGCAACAATTCTTTTTATTTATTTATTTTTTTCAGATCCAAAGATTTTTGTTCTTTGCCATGTTGCACTTCCAGTGACCAGTATGATAGAGTAAGAGCGATAACACCAAATTTAACACACCTGCTCCCTATTCCCACTTGAGACCTTGTAACACTAAGGAGTCGCATGACACTGGGGAAGAAATTGGCTAATTGGGCCTAATTTGGACATTTTTACTTAGGGGTGAACTCACTTTTGTTGGCAGTGGTTTAGACATTAATGGCTGTGTGTTGAGTTATTTTGAGGGGACAGCAAATGTACACTGTTATACAAGCTGTACACTCACTACTTTACATTGTAGCAAAGTGTAATTTTTTCAGTGTTGTCACATGAAAAGACATAATACAAAATGTGAGGGGTGTACTCGCTTTCGTGAGATACTGTGTGTGTATGTGTGTATGTGTGTATGTGTGTATATGTGTGTATGTGTGTATGTGTGTATGTGTGTATGTGTATATGTATGTGTTTATATGTATGTGTATATAATATATATATATATATATATAGCGTTTTTAGGCTTGATCAATTGTTGCTCGAAATGCTAGTACAGTGAACTTACTAGTGATGTTAACCTTCAGTTTATCTGACTTACATTTCATCTTCGTGTCGACAGCCCGTCAACATAGGCCCTAATTAGGCTTTTATGTATGCTTTTACTTAAGTCTTAAACTTACTGCCTTGTATTATAACAACGTGAACTTAAGACATTCAGCCTCATTTGCATCTACTTTAGTTTGATTGATCCCTTATAAATTGCTCTCCATAATTTTACGCTTCTGTTGCAGGGGATGCATATAATTTGTCTTCAGGCTCCATGCTGATTTCTGGAAAACCAGTTAGCCAATCATGCAAGCAGGACATTTTTTTAATTTCTTTGGATGTTTTTTCACGCCATGTGAAGACTGCCCCCACTGCTGCTAAAATTAAAGAACTGACATTTGAATTTGCTGGTAGTTTTAGTGGCCGCAGAGAGAAATGGAAAAGTCATTTTATATTATCATGAAATTGTCTCTGTAGCAACTGCATATAATATGTGGTAAAAAGGAAAAAAAAATAGTTCCTCTTTAAGCAGTCTTTAAATATACTTTTTGTATAATTATCCTTTAAGTTACTTCCATCCCCCAGCAATCCCCCCTCACCTCCTTCTTTTCTACACTCCTATCCGCACTTTGGCAAGACCCATACTGTGTGGCCAACAGGGTACCACGCAGCCACCACTGCAAACATCTGCAGCCAGTCCTCCACTTTGCACATTGTAGTCGACCCAGGCATAGAAGGAGCAAGGTTGTACTATACAGGCTGTCCTGCTCCCTATGGGCCATACAGGGTGGATCTCTGAGAAGCAGATGCTTTGTAGAGTTTCTGGGGAGGGTTTTTTAATGGCCAACTATACAAAAGTATAATTGTCCTTTTTTTTTAATGCTGGACAAACTCTGACATAAACCTTTTAACACTTCAAATAGTTCTGGTGCAGTTGGGCAGCAAACTAATGCCTAGTACTCACAATGAGAAAATGGGATGAAAAATACTGCTTTCGCAGCAATTTATTCGATAATCTGATCATTAGTACACAGCTTTCGAACGCCAATCATGACAGTTCATGCAAAGTTATCTGACGGGACAAGCATGAAAAATGTTCTCGTGCAATACCAGAACATACCATATTCTTTCAATCGGTACAGTATTCATCCGTAAAAAAAATTGAGTGAAGACCACGCATACATGCAAAAGAATACATTACAATAGAATACTTTACATCATTGCGGGAAGCTGTATTCTGTCTTAGGATAATTTCCGTAACTCTTGTAACCTGCTGTTTTTTGATATGAGAAGAGCATGCAAAAAAAAGACGTGTGTGTGTGTGTGTATAAGGCATTCGCATGCATGAAAATTGTGGCAGAACACCGCCAGTCTGGGAAACGGGGGATCAGGAACATTTTGGATAGTCTGCAGTTTGTTCTCTACCCATTTTGCCAATTAAGCTGCTTCTTTAGCTCAGAAGTTGGCATAAGTCACCTAATGTGTACTTGGTGGTCTGATCCTTGTATAAAATATCAGAGGCCATATTGCATGGTTATTTTTAATATTTGTTTGATTTCTAACCAGGCTTCTATTTCTGCTTTAATACCTCAGGCTATAACTGCATTGAAAGGAACAGTGTCAGAGCTCCAGCTGAAAATAATGAACCAAGAAATGCAGATAAAAACTCAAGAGACGGATAAACAAGAGATGATGGAACAGCTGGATATGCATCGCAAGTAAGTGTCATTGATGTCTTCCCACTGATGGATTTAAGTGCTATTCTTTACTTTTTGTAAGAATTTGCTTTTCAATGGTTATTATGTTCAAATGTATCTTTTTGTGATGTAAAATAGACAGGAAGTGAGGGGAAATTTGCAACAAGGTTAGAGACGGCTGTAAAATTCTGACAGGGCCTTGCCTTTCACTGTTATACTAAAAAAATATATATATTTTTGTCTGCATTGTTGTTGCAGATTTTTCTTCAATTCTAGTCAGCAAAACAGAAACGGCTTGTATAACAATAAAAAGTGCTTGATTAAAGGTCTCTTCTTGCAAGGGTAACCTGTATAAAGTTCTAAGTGCAGCATGTTTAACCGCTTCCCGACCGCCTCCTGTAGATATATACGTCAACAGAATGGCAAGGGCAGGCAAAAGCACGTACCTGTACGTCCCCTTTAATTTGCCTGCCCGGGGGGCGCCGCGCGCCGCGCGCGCGACCCGGTCGGGAGCTCCGTGACCACGGCCGCGGGACCAGCGGACCCGATCGCCGCTGGTATCCCGCGATCGGGTTACGGAGCTGAAGAACGGGGAGAGGTCTATGTAAACAACCTCTCCCCGCGCTTCCTACACTGACTGTCAGTTATCGGCGGTTCCCTGTCATCGGGAACGCCGATCAATGACGTCAGACGTACAGCCACGCCCCCCTACTGTAAAAAAAAAAAAACAACACGTCACACTGACTCCTCCCCGCCCCCTAGTGGTTAACCCCCTAACTACAACTGTCATTTACATAGGAATCAGTGCTATTTAAATAGCAGTGATTGCTGTATAAATGACAAATGTCCCAAAAATGTGTCAAAAATGTCCGATGTGTCCGCCAAAATGTCACAGTCACAATAAAAATCGCTGATCGCCGCCATTACTAATAAAAAAAAAAATATTAATAAAAATGCTATAAAACTATCCCCTATTTTGTAAACGCTATAACTTTTGCGCAAACTAATCAATAATCGCTAATTGCGTTTTTTTTTTTTTTTTTTTTTTTTTTTTTTACCAAAAATATGTAGAAGAATACTACAAAACTGAGGAAAAAAAAAATTTTTTATATATTTTTTTGGGGATATTTATTATAGCAAAAAGTAAAAAATATTGAATTTTTTTCAAAATTGTCGCTCTATTTTTGTTTATAGCGCAAAAAAACAAAAACCGCAGGGGCGATCAAATACCACCAAAAGAAAGCTCTATTTGTGGGGAAAAAAGGACGCCACATTTTTGTTTTGGAGCCACGTCGCATGACCGCGCAATTGTTAGTTAAAGCGACGCAGTGGCGAATTGCAAAAAGGGGCCTGGTCCTTTGGCTGCCAATTGGTCCGGGGCTGAAGTGGTTAAAAATACTCTGCATGCGTTATTACAGTGTATATTACTGGGAAAAGATGAAGGGGGAAAGTATGGGAGGGGAAGGAGACGATAGGGAAGAGGACAGGTGATGTGAGCAATAGCAAAGAGGCGAGAGGGATGGGAGAGTAATCACTCTCTAGTCTCTTCCATCCTCGGTCACCATCCAGGAATCATTGTATAATGCCTGAAGTGAATTCAATTCAGTAAAACTACATTCATCAGGATTTGTCATGTGCATCTGTTTTGGAGGAAAGTGGGTCTTTCATTTGCTTAATTTTGCTAACTTTGGCAAACCACATAGGGATGGAGAGTGCATGTTCTTGTTTCCACAAATCTGGAATGCAGCTTCTAGCTGTGAAGCCTCCCTAATTGTATGCCTGCTCCTTCTCCATCTCTTCCAGCTGTTGGTTACCCTTGGGATCATATACTTATGAAGTGGTGCTGAACAAATCTTTTTGACATTAAGTCTCAATACAATATTATTGGGAAATAGAATTACTTGCACTGGTGGGACCCTTCATAATCCCAGTCAGGGTGGATTTGATTTAAATCACTAGTAAAAAATCAACTCTATTTAAGTCATCATTTTTTAAAGCGCAACTGTCATCTCTGTCCCGCAGCTGCTCCTCCTCTGAACCTCTGTTGACTCACCGACAGTCCCATTTAATGGGACGGCTGGTGATGCGGCAGTGACACAACAAGTTGAGGGACGTGGCGGCAGCAGGTGAGTGGATGCCCGCTAACAGGCGCTGCCATGATGGATCTGAACTGACAGGTGCTCTTTAAATGTTAGAACTTATTCTTGCTGGTAGTTAGAATCTTTAATATTTGCAAGCACAATGAAGTTTTCCTATTTAGAATATTAAGCTGTCAGATTAGTAAAACGGCAATATCAGAACCGATTCAATCATACCGTTTGTAGTGTACATAGATTTGGAAACCATGGGATAAAGGCATATTCCTGAACTTTGTTTTAGCTCATGGTTACTGTGAAATTATATGAATGCATCAATACAGTGCATGTTAGCTCAGCTTGTAGAGCTTGGATTCATGAATGAGTTTATCAAAAATGTAAATATTGTAGAATATACAGCCTTGTGTAAATAGAGAAAGACAACCACTGCTCCAGGATGATCCTTCAGACCGAATGCTCCTACTCCCGTTCAGGAGCCCCAGGTGCTGGCTAATGCACAGTAGATTTAGAAAATCAGGAAGAACTCCGGACAGCTGCACACCAGGAGAAGATAAAAAATTCAATGAATTTATTTAAAAAGCAGGAATCACATCAATCCATAACACAGCATTCTTCCTGATTTTTTAAATCTCATGCTAAGTAACTAAGCTCCATTTCATGCTGAATAAACTGAATTATTTAATGTATCTTAAATGGAAAACTATCTTGGATAGATTGTTTTACTCCAAAAGCATTTTTATTAAAATTTGATAAAAATCAACAAAAATCTGATTTAAAAAAGAAATAAATCCATTGATTTTTTTATATCCACCCTGATCCTAGTACAGCAAGTGAAATGGTAAACATATTACCGTATATACTCGAGTATAAGCCGAGTTTTTCAGCACATTTTTTTTTGTGCTGAAAGTGCCCCCCTCGGCTTATACTCGAGTCAAGCACTTTTCTGCAGCAAAAAAAATTTCCGACCCGACTTTGGGGCCCCGTATCTCGGGGCCACTTGGGTCTAGGAGTCCCAAATTGGACCTAGCACTATAACATATCCAAATATGGGGTTCCTAGCACTAAGTGGCCCCGTGATACTGGGCCCCAAAGTCGGTTAGGAAAATGTCATTCTCTGCTGCAGAAAAGTGCTTGACATTTTCTGACCTGAATTTGGGGCCCCATATCTCGGGGACACTTGGAGCTAGGAACCCTAAATTTGACATTCAAACCCAGTTGAACTAGCACTACAACATATCCAAAGATGGGGTTCCTAGCACTAAGTGACCCCGAGATACAGGGCCCAAAGTCGGTTCAGAAAATGTCATTCTCTGCTGCAGAAAAGTGCTTGAGATTTTCTGACCCGAATTTGGGGCCCTATATCTCGGGGACACTTGGTGCTAGGAACCCCAAATGTTGTATTCCAACCCAGTGGAATTAGCACTACAACATATCTAAAGATGGGGTTCCTAGCACTAAGTGACCCTGAGATACAGGGCCCCAAATCGGTCAACTGTGTCCATCTGCATGGGCACAGTGAGGCTGCAAATGGGCATCGTTGACCCTCTTTTCCACTTACAGTAGCTGCGCATTTCTCACCCTAGGCTTATACTCGAGTCAATAAGTTTTCCCAGTTGTTTGTGGTAAAATTAGGTGCCTCGGCTTATATTCGGGTCGGCCTATACTCGAGTATATACGGTACATTATAATCACAAACATGATTGACCTGACTTTATACGTTAAATTGGTGCCTAAAGTGATTGTAAAAGTTATATTTTTTTTTTATAATAAACCTGTTCTATTTATCTGCTCTTTGCAATGGTTTTGCACAGAGCAGCCCTGAACTCTGGAGTCCCCTGCTGGCGAACTTGGCTCCTCCTTTTCTAAGAGTGGCCCCATAGCTAGCTCCGGCCCCTACTCCTGCTCCCTCCTCACAAGATTGGACTGACGGCAGCAGAAGCCAATGGTTCCTGCTGTTGCCAGGTCTCCTATGAGAATAGAGGGGAGAAGAGCTGTTGCAGATTGGCACAGCGCTGGATCGAGATAAGTCTCAGGTAAGTGTTTAAGGGTGGCTGAGGGGAGCAACTTTTAAAAAAGTTTATTTTTTGGGTGGGGGGTTATCATTAAAGTGGAACTTGACCCATGACGACTTAAAGAATAACATTCTTTAGCAAGGAACATACATTCCTCATTAATATGCCTTGGATTGTAAGCTTTAAGGAGCAGGGCCCTTTGATTCCTGCTGTATTAGTGTATTGTATTTGTACTGTCTACCGTAAAGTTGTAAAGCGATGCGTAAACTGTTGGTGCTATATAATTCCTGTATAATAATAATATGCTGCCAAAATTAGTGTGTGCAGTAAAATTGCCTCCAGCATTGTTCCTGTTTGTTCTTGCTGGAGGCTGCCATTTTGGTGAAGCGCAGAGCCCCTAAACAAAAGTAAATCTGTAGGCTGTTTAAGAGAGCAACTGAGCATGTGCAGAGCAGGGTGGAGCAGTGCGTTGCTAGGTTTTAAACATTCTAGGTGCTTTATTTTTAATGCAGCTATACTTGCAAAAGGGGCTAGCCTGAAATGATCTAGAAGAACATATTTTTGGACTTAAAGTTCCACTTTAATGCAGAGAATGCATTATGATTAAAAGCCTTTATAACTACTTTACTTTACCTCTAACATTTAGTCTAGGTAATGTGCTAAAGTTGTGTATAGCCTATTAATGTGTTCAGTTCCTATAATGTCATGACATGCAGCACTTGCCAAAGTAAAAGTCAACCTGAGAGATATATAGTGGCCGATTTTTATTGAGAACAGTGATTAGTCGTATATAATTTCTTCATACTGGTTCTGTGCTTAAAACTTTAAGTAAAGTAGCTTGGGGACACTATTGGAGCCACGCAACTAGCATTTCCCAAGAGTTCAGCAATGGCACCCTCCCTGTGTTAATTTATTGCTAGAGAATATGCATATTTGAAGGGAACCGAACTGTAATGCAAATTTGAATAGATTTTCATAGTACTTTTTTTTTTTTTATCGTATGGTAAAAACCTGATAATCTATATAAATTGGTTTAATGAGTTGATTTTGTTTGCTAGTATTAAATAAATGATACTGTTTGTTTAAGTGGTTGTGCAGCACATTGGTTACTTGGCTCTGATAATTGGGACAAATGCTATATTTTATCTTTTTAGAAAATTGCAAGACTGCAGCCAGTTAACGCATACATTGCAAGACACGCAGGCAGAACTTTCAGATGCTCAGTTAAAGATTAAGGTGAGTATTCTGGATCCTGCATGTTTCTGTATAAACTTCAATAAGAATCTGGCTTTAGACGAACGCTGAGATGAGTGATGGCGTTTTTTTAGGGATGAGCAGATGTTGAAGGCCCCTTTTACACCATCAGCCCGCAAAGATCCGCCTGTCCGTTTTTCAGGTGGATCTGAGCGGGCCACCCATTGGCTTGTATGGGCAGGCGGATGTCAGCTGAGATATGACCACTGACACCCGCCTGCCATCCGATCCAGCAAGATCCGCTGAAAACAGATGCATGGGGATACGTTCACCATCCGTCCAGCGGATCGAATGTAAACGGACATGCTGTCTGTTTTCATCCGATCTTCCTATAGCGGACAGCGGGGCTCTGACAGGTCTGTTCCTGCACAGTGAGCAGAGACTGACCTGTCATTGACCTGCTAAGCAGGGATCAATGGAGCGTTCCCTTGCTGAGCTAGCGGATTCCGCTGAGCGTATCCGACCTGTGTGAAAGGGGCCGAAGTCTAAATGTCTGGTGTTTGTATTTTGTACAGTAGCCTTGTTTTTGTTTTTTGTTAAGAAAAATATCCAATGCTTTCATGACTTTAGGCCAGGGGTCAGCAAACTTTAGATTACAGTCTACCAGTAGATCGTTTCCAGGTGACTGGTAGATCGCGGTCTGGCTCTCTGACACGCCATTTCAGAGCATCAAATGGAGTACAATACAGAGGGACTACTTGTAAAGTTGTAGTAGGGAGCAAGAGACACACAATTCGATTCCTCCCTCTGTAGTGCTGGCTCCTATCCCATGTGGATGATATCAACTGCACTCTCCACCTCTTATCCTGGCTAGCAGTCTCCAGAGTGGTGCCAGCAGCAGGAAAGAAGAGATCTTCAGGTCAGTATGAAGGAATACACCAAGCCTAATAGTATAGGGCTGCTTTCACACTGATGTGCTGTAGTTTACCCACACCGCAGGGCAGTGTATCTGCAGCTATCCTGTGGGCTTGCTACACTTAGCCATAGACTTCTATTATATCATGCGAGTTAGTGCACCAAAACTCTTGCATGCATGAGTTTTAATGTGTTTTTTCAAAAAGTGCACCCTTGGTGTAGGTAAACCCCCGCAGCACATCCGTGTGAAAGCAGCCTTATAGAGTGCTCAGAACAGTAAGGGTTAATTTTATATTTGCAGATTGGGGGTAGTAAAACGCCATAGTTAAAGTGTGTTTTTACCACCCCAGCTGCAGCAGGAGTTATGCACCCTGTCATGATTGGTGGGTGTAGCACCTGCCAAGCATAACCCATTCAAGTGAATGAGGCTGCTCTGCAAGTGCCCTGCAACCTTGTTCAGTACAGAAAATAAGGGGTTAAATCACTAGAGGGAGTGTCAAGGTTGAGCCCCTCTGTAGGTTTGGCTTCAGAACCCTCCACTACCAACAGATGCAGGCTTGTTCCAAAAATCCATACAGTATCTCACAAAAGTGAGTACATACCTCACATTTTTGTAAATAATTTATTTAATTTTTTTAAGGGACAACACTAAAGAAATTACACTTTGCTACAATGTAAAGTAGTGAGTGTACAGCTTGTATAACAGTGTAAATTTGCTGTCCCCTCAAAAAAACTCGGCACACAGCCATTCATTTCTAAACTGCTGGCAACAAAAGTGAGTACACCTCTAAGTGAAAATTTCCAAATGGGCCCAAAGTTTCAATATTTTGTGTGACCACCATTATTTTTCAGCACTACCTTAGCTCTCTTGGGCATGGAGTTCACCAGAGCTTCACAGGATGCCACTGGAGTTCTTTTCCACACCTCCATGACGACGACATGGAGCTGGTGGATGTTGGCGACCTTGCACTCCTCCACCTTCCATTTGAGTATGCCCCACAGATGCTCAATGGGGTTTAGGTCTGGAGACATGCTTGGCCAGTCCGTCACCTTTACACTCAGCTTTTTTTTAGAAAGGCAGTGGTTGTCTTGGAGGTGTTTGGGGTTGTTGTCATGTTGGAATACTGCCCTGCGGCCCAGTCTCCAAAAGGAGGGGATCATATTTTGCTCAGCTTCATTATGTCACAGTACATGGTGGCATTCATGGTTCCCTCAATGAACTGTACCTCCCCAGTGCTGGCAGCACTTATGCAGCCCCAGGCCATGACCCTCCCACCACCATGCTTGACTGTAGGCAAGACACACTTGTCTTTTGTACTTCTCACCTGGTTGCTGCCCCACACACACTTGACACCATCTGAACCAAATAAGTTCAGCTTGGTCTCATCAAACCACAGGACATGGTTCTAGTAATCCATGTCCTTAGTCTGCTCGTCTTCACTAAACTGTTTGCAGGCTTTCTTGTACATTATCTTTAGAAGAGGCTTCCTTCTGGGACGACAGCCATGTGGACCAATTTCATACAGCGTATGGTCTGAGCACTGACAGGGTGACCCCCCCCCCCCCCCCCCTTCAACCTCTGCAGCACTCGTACGTCTATTTCCCAAAGACAACCTCTGGATTTGACGCTGAGCACGTACTACTCAACTTCTTTGATCGACCATGGCAAGGCCTGTTCTGAGTGGAACCTGTCCTGTTAAACTGCTGTATGGTCTTGGCCCTTGGCCACTGTGCTGCAGCTCAGTTTCAGGATCAGATCCTCAGTTCTTTGCCATAAGGTGCCATGTTGAACTTTCAGTGACCAGTATGAGATTGAGAGCGATAACACCAAACTTCACACCTGCTCCCCATTTACACCTGAGACCTTGTAACACTAACGAGTCACATGACATTGGGGAGGGAAAAGGGAAAATGGTTAATTGGGCCCAATTTGAAAATTTTCACTTAGGGGCGTACTCACTTTAGTTGCCAGTGGTTTAGACATTAATGGTTGTGTGTTGAGTTATTTTGAGGGGACAGCAAATTTACACTGTTATACAAGCTGTACACAAACTACTTTACATTGTAGCAAAGTGTAATTTCTTCAGTGTTGTCACATGAAAAGATCTAATAAAATATTTCCAAAAATGTAAGGGGTGTACTCACTTTTGTGATATACTCTATATACACAGAGGATAAACCAAGAGGATTTAGACGGGCTTCAAATAGAAACACTCGGCAGCATAAATATAAACTTTATTCAAACAAAATAGCAAAAGGTGGCAAATTCCCAGTAAATATGAAAAACCTTCACCAACACAATAATAATAATAAAAAAAACATGACAACGTTGTCAAGAAAATCGGATAAAAGTGGCCTGGGCTCACAGTCATACAATCAAGCACACCACAAACAGATGGGATGACCATATTTTCAGACTTTGAAATAAAGTATCAAATGACATCCAATTGCACTGAGAATACACAGTTCGATGAAATTCTTAGATCAAATGGTAATGAATGGATGTCGAAGAAAAGGGCATTAAAAAACGGTGAGGACAGTCCAGAGGAAAAATCCTTCAGTAGTGTCGGCAATGAGGAGGGGCAACATCACACTGTCCAAGGATTTGCATGGATGTAAGTATAGTTGAATACACACTGGAGATACTGCAAACAAGGGAGCATATACGGTGAAAGCAAAAACCTAGCTTCTTCATGAAGCTGCAACAAGTGGATCATGTATAAACTTCCGTGAAGGATGAATAGTGTAATGACGGGACCTCACCATCCCATAGAGAGATCTCACCCACAGTGTGGCTTGCTTCCACGATTGTTGGCTTCAGGAACCCCATCCAATTTTGGTTGAGTCGGCAGTGTACTCTATGTCAGCGTGGTTTTCCTCTACTTTTATACATAAAATTGTTCCAAAAATCCAGCCACACTGACCTAGCCTGGAGAGACAGAAGGCACTGTCGTTTTCCATGATCAGGAGAATGAACTCCCTTCTTTTTTTTTTTTTTTTTTCTGAAAGCAACCTGGGAGGTTTACCTTAGGAAACTTAAGACCTACCCTGGCATTTACACTGGGGTCCCGGAACTTGTGTGACACAATTGCTGGCACACATAAAAGCACGGATAGCAAAGAGGTCAGCACACAGGTCCACCAGGTCTCCAGCCTTGGCCAATTCACCAGGTAAGGCATTTTAGCTCAAGACAGCATGTTCGGGTGGTGCGGTATCCCTCCCACAGGGGACCTGCCTTTTTACCTAGAGCTTGAGGCGATTCTTGATCACACACACAACAGGAAGAGGCCCTTCCCGTGAAATGCAACAGATCCCGTAGGGACTTGTCTTTTTCAGTAGGAATGATGTTTCCTCCCGAATATTACAGGCCCTCCTTGGATCGGAGAGATGCCTGTTTGTAACTTTTCTACGGTGGAGAATTTCAGAAGTTGCCCAGTTTGTCCGTTGAAACGAGATAAAGATATCCATGGGCAGTTGCAGGCCACTTCTCTTTGGCCTTACCTCCTCTCTGCAGATCTTTTCCAAAGTCAGGGAGGAGGCTGTCCCCCCCCCCCCTCCCCCCGTCTCTAAAGTGGGACTCCATAGTGTTTTTTTTTTCCCTCCCTGCTGCCACCACCATGTTTCACGGTGGGGATAGTGTGTTCAGGGTGATGTGCAGTGTTTGGTTTTCTGCCACACATGGCAATTTGCTTTTAGGCCAAAAACTAAATTTTTGGTCTCATCTGACCAGAGCACCTTTTTCTACATGTTTGCTGTGTACCCCACATGGATTATCGCAAACTGCAAATGGGACAACTGATGGCTTTCTTTCAACAATGGCTTTCTTCTTGCCACTCTTCCATAAAGGCCAGATTTGTGGAGTGCACGACTAATAGTTGTCCTGTGGACAGATTCTCCCACCTAAGCTGTGGATCTCCTCCAGAGTTACCACGGGCCTCTTGGCTGCTTCTCTGATTAATGCTCTCCTTGTCCGGCCTGTTAGTTTAGATGGACAGCTATGTCTTGGTAGGTTTGCACTTGTGCCATACTCTTCCCATTTTCGGATGATGGATTGAACAGTGCTCCATGAAATGTTCAAAGCTTGGGATATTTTTATAGCCTAAACCTCCTTTAAACTTCTCCAACTTAATCCCTGACCTGTCTGGTGTGTTCCTTGGCCTTCGTGATGCTGTTTGTTCACTAAGGTTTTTAAACCGCAGAGGGCTTCACAGAACAGCTGTATTTATACTGAGATTTAATTACACACAGGTGGACTCCATTCACTAATTAGGTGACTTCGGCAGAAAATTGGTTCCACTAGATTTTAGTTAGGGGTATCAGAGTAAAGGGGTTACATACAAATGCATGCCACACTTTTCAGATATTTTATATGTAAAAAAAAAAAAAAAAAAATCTGAAAACCAGTTATTTTCTTACCACTTCACAATTCTGTGCCACTTTGTGTTGGTATATCGCATAAAATGCCAATACAATATATTTCTGTTTTTGGTTGTAACATGACTATATATATATATATATATATATATATATATATATATATATATATATATATATAATTTTGATCCCCTGCATGTTTTGTAAGTTTGCACACTTGCAAAGGAATGAATGGTCTATAATTTTTATCATAGGTGAATTTTAATTTATAGAGACAGAATATCAACCAAAAATCCAGAAAAAAACACATAATACAAATATTATAAATTGAGTTGCAGCTCAGCGAGTAAAACAAGCATTTGGTACGTGGCCGAGAAACCCGTGTTGGCAAGCACAGAGGTAAGACCTTTGTCGTAGTTGGTGACCAGGTCTGCGCACATCTCGGGAGGGATTTTGGTCCACTCTTCTTTACAGATCATCTCTAAATCCTTAAAGCAGAGTTCCACCCAAAAATGGAACTTGCGCTTTTCGTAAACCCCCCCCCCCCCTCCGTTGTCAGATTTGGCACCTTTTGGGGGGGGGGGGGTTTGGGGCAGGGGCAAATACCTGTCTAATACAGGTATTTTGCTCCCACTTCCGGGCATAAATACCCGCGCTGGGTATCTATGCCACTTTCCGCCTCCCTGCTGTCTTCTGGGAGAAACATGGGTCCCAGGAGACAGCAGGGACAAGTGGGAACGCGCAGCGCGAGCCGTGCATGCGCAGTAGATGGCGGCGGCAGCACCAGAGAGCCGAGGGACAGATCGGCTTCGGGTGCCGACATCATGGGCGCCCTGGACAGGTAAGTGTCCATATTTTAAAAGTCGGCAGCTGCAGTATTTGTAGCTGCTGACTTAAAAAAAAAAAAAAAAAAAAAATCGGCAGAAGTCTGCTTTAATGTTTCTTGGCCGTCTCTTTGCAACTCAAAGCTTCAGCTCCCTCCATACATTTTCTATAGGATTAAGGTCTGGAGACTAAGTAGGTTACTCCATGACCTTAATGTGCTTCTTCTGGGGCCACCCCTTTGTTGGCTTGGCGGTAAGTTTTGGGTCATTGTCATGCTGGAATCCATGACCCATCTTCAGTGTTCTAACTGTGGAAAGAAGTTTCTCATCCATTTTACAATTCATAGTGCCGTCCATTGGCCCCTCAATGCGGTAAAGTCTACCTGTACCTTTAGCAGAGAAACAGCCCCAAAGCATTGTGTTTCCACCTCCTTGCTTGACTGTAGGCATGGTGTTCTTGGGATCATAGTCAGCATTTTTTTTCCTCCAAACACAGTGAGTCGAGTTGATGCCAAAGATTTAAATTTTGGTCTCATATCTGACCACAGCACTTTCTTCCAATTCTTCTCTAAATCATTTAGATGTTAATTGGCATAACTGTACATGTGCCTTCTTGAGGTGGGGCACTCACCGTGTTCGGAGGAAGGGTGGAGGCTCACTGGAAGCAACTTCTACATACCGTTAGCAACTGATGCAATTCTAGCATTTAGTAGTCCTATAAAAATTAGTTCAGGTCATTGAAATCATTAAAAAGAACCTTGGTGGGGTGTCTATTAAGAAGCTTCTTTTTTTTTTTTTTGTTATCCCCCCCCAGACCCTGGAGCAGCAGTTGTCTTATCAGGAGCAAGATGCTGCAATCGTGAAGAGTATGAAATCTGACCTGGACAGATTTCCTAAGCTTGAGAGAGAACTGAACCAGCTGAGAGAAGAGAATGCTTACCACAGGTATTGTTCCTCAAGTGCACTTATTGCTTGATATTATGTATACTTTAGTAGTAATGCAGTAATCCCCAAACCTGGCCAGTCCTATGATTGCAATAGTACTTCTTCAAAGACTTGGGGGACCTGTTTATAGCTGTTACTAATGGTTAACAAATCGTATGGGCAAGATTCATTGCCTTTTTTTTTTTTTGTTTTGTTCAAGAATGTTGGTGAGTAAAAATTGGAAATGTGGGATCCTATGATTTATGAAAGATTAGATTGCTTAATTGTGCTGTACAGGACAGGAAGTCACAGACAATTGGTTATATGCTGCTAACTTCAGGTGATTGGACACTTGTCAAAAGCTTTGCTGGGACCGCCCCCAGTGCATCCTCCTAACCCACCCACTCCCTTGGACTAAAGTGTTTTTGCTACTGTCCTTAGGTGGACTAATCCTATGGTGAAGATTTTCTAACCATTGTTGATTATTCTTCACTACTTAGAAGTATCAGTCGATCAGGATCCAATTACTTATTGCCTCAGGGCTTACTAGTAGTTTCTGTTCAGTTACCCTCAAGGTACATCTTAGGAACCTTACCCAGGCCCCACAGCAATGGTGCTGGCCTGTAATGTTTGCTTCAGGCACAGTATTCAGCATTTGGTACTCACCTTGGCACGTGGTGTAATGACTGTAGATGGCTATACAGGTTCAGGCAGTGGTCCATTTCACCCAGATCATGAAAACCCTGTTTTTTTCTGTAAAGTTATATGTATGATAAATGATAGATCAAGGGAATTTTTAACTGCTTTCACATGTGCCTCTTCCTGCTGTAATACCAGGATGACCTTGGATTTTTTTTTTTTTTTATATTTTTTATTTAATGGTATGCGACATACAATGAAAAGATAACTTCACAGAAAATGGGATACAAACAGTTACATACATATGATCAGTTGTTAGTGGTGTCTGAATGAATGATGAGTATTCTGATGACAGTAGTACAAGTACAACTCTGTAAGTATGCAAGGTTCCCGGACATCTAGGAGGTGGGAGATTATGGCTGCACCTTGTCGGGTCAACACATCACTTATGTTACAATAGGTATTAGCCTTGGTACCCTTGGAGAGTTTGGGTATCCAAAAATGGGGGAAGCGAATCGTGCAGTGATCAGTTGGGGTCGAAACATACCAGATTTTGAGATTAAATGGGAGAAAGTGTGAATAAGAGAAAAGGAAAGGGAAGAGAGAAATTTGGGGGGAGAAATGAGGAGGAAGGGAAAGTAGGGGGGGGGGGGGTTATTATGGGAGATGACCTTGGATTTGATTAACAGTTTTTACCTGTAAATCAAGAAAACAAAATAATTGTTTACTGTTTACTATTTGGCTGGACATGATATAAAGAGATTTGTAAACAGACTATGAGAAAGGAAAATAACTAAATTAACATGGGCTGTAGAAAGATTTGCAGTAACACAAAAGAATGAACTTCAGCCAAAACATGTGGATTCTGCTAATAAAAGTCCATAAATTGCTTTATCAACCTTTTGGAAAGATTCTCCTCCCTTTCAGTGACACAGTAGAAGTAATGGGACATTTCACCAAAAGGAACACGCAGTAAAACGCAAAGTAATATACTAACTCTTATCACTATATCCAGTGATGCGCTTTTAAGCTGTTATAAAAATCTTTGTGGGACTGACACAAATATAAAATAAGTTATTTTATATACATCATGGTAACACAAGATTCAGAAAGCTAGAGAGCAGAATTGAATACCAAGTCAAGGAATTTACACTTAATTCTATCCTTAGAATCAATTCTGTTCTCCAGCTTTCTGACTCATGTGTTACAATGATGTATATAAAATAACTTATATGTTTTATTTTAGTGTATCATTTCAGCCCTGATGAAGGAAGCAGAGTTGCAGCCCCTGAAACGTGATGCCTTTATAAACCGTTTTTGATTGGACTGGGATTTCATTGTGGGGCTTCAATTCAAAATTCATTCATTCTTATGTATGCTAAATATGTATGTTTGTGATATAGAGATATACGGTGTGTGTGTGTATGTGTGTGTATGTGTGTGTGTGTGTATATATATATATATATATATATATATATATATATATATATATATATATATTTATATATATATATATATATATATATATATATATATATATATATATATATATATATATATATATATACTCTATCTATCCACTCAGTTGGCACAGTTGTGCTCATAAGCTTACGATTTTGATTTGTTGGCCTTTTTTCAGAGAATATGAATAATAACACAAACTTTCATTCATGGTTAGTGTTTGGCTGAAGCCATTTATTATCAATCAACTGTGTTTACTCCCTTTTTTTTTTTTTTTAAAATTATAATCACAACAGAAACTACCCAAATGACCCTGATCAAAAGTTTACATACCCCAGTTCTTAATACCGTGTATTGCCCCCTTTGACATCCATGACAGCTAGAAGTATTTTGTGTTTTTTGTGGATGATGTGATGTGTTCTCAGATGGTAAAGCTGCCCATTCCTCTTGGTAAAAAGCCTCCAGTTCCTGTAAATTCTTGGGCTGTCTTGCATGAACTGCACGTTTTTGAGATCACCCTAGAGTGACTCAATGATATTGAGGTCAGGAGACAGATGGCCACTCCAGAACCTTCACTTTATTCTGCTGTAGCCAATGACAGGTCGACTTGGCCTTGTGTTTTGGATCATTGTCATGTTGGAATGTCCAAGTACGTCCCATGCGCAGCTTCCTGGCTGATGAATGCAAATGTTTTGCCAGTATTGTTTGATAACATACTGCATTCATCTTGCCATCAATTTTGACCAAACTTCCTGTGCCTTTGTAGCTCACACATCCCCAAAACAGCTGCAATCCACCTTCGTGTTTCACAGTAGGAATGGTGGACCTTTCATCTTAGGCCTTGTTGACTCCTCTCCAAATGTAGTGTTTATGGTTGTGGCCAAAAAAAAAAGCAAAATTTTGGTCTCATCACTCAAAATGACTTTGTGCCAGAAGGTTTGAGGCTTGTCTCTGTGCTGTTTTGTATATTGTAAGCAGAATACTTTGTGGCATTTGCATAGTAATGGCTTTCTTCTGGCGACTCGACCATGCTTTCTTTAACCGCTTCCCGACCGCCTCATGTAGATATACGCCAACACAATGGCACGGGCAGGCAAAAGCACGTACCTGTACGTCCCCTTTAATTAGCTCCGTGACCACGGCCGCGGGACCAGCGGACCCGATCGCCGCTGGTATCCCGCGATCGGGTTACGGAGCTGAAGAACGGGGAGAGGTCTATGTAAACAAACCTCTCCCCGCGCTTCCTACACTGACTGTCAGTGATCGGCGGTTCCCTGTCATCGGGAACGCCGATCAATGACGTCAGACGTACAGCCACGCCCCCCTACTGTAAAAAAAAAACACAACACGTCACACTGACTCCTCCCCGCCCCCTAGTGGTTAACCCCCTAACTACAACTGTCATTTACATAGGAATCAGTGCTATTTAAATAGCAGTGATTGCTGTATAAATGACAAATGTCCCAAAAATGTGTCAAAAATGTCCGATGTGTCCGCCAAAATGTCGCAGTCACAATAAAAATCGCTGATCGCCGCCATTACTAATAAAAAAAAAAAATATTAATAAAAATGCTATAAAAAACTATCCCCTATTTTGTAAACGCTATAACTTTTGCGCAAACTAATCAATAATCGCTAATTGCGATTTTTTTTTTTACCAAAAATATGTAGAAGAATACGTATCGGCCTAAACTGAGGGAAAAAAAATGTTTTTTTTATATATTTTTTGGGATATTTATTATAGCAAAAAGTAAAAAATATTGCATTTTTTTCAAAATTGTCGCTCTATTTTTGTTTATAGCGCAAAAAATAAAAACCGCAGGGGTGATCAAATACCACCAAAAGAAAGCTCTATTTGTGGGAAAAAAAGGACGCCAATTTTGTTTTGGAGCCACGTCGCATGACCGCGCAATTGTTAGTTAAAGCGACGCAGTGCCGAATTGCAAAAAGGGGCCTGGTCCTTTGGCTGCCAATTGGTCCGGGGCTGAAGTGGTTAAGTGCCTCCTTATTGTGCATCTTGAAACAGCCACACCAAATGTTTTCAGAATGCTACATTTCACCTGAAGTTATTTGTAGGTTTTTCTTTTGTATCTCAAACTATTTTCCTGGCAGGTGTGGCTGAAATTCGAATTGGTCTACCTGACCGTGGTTTGGTTTCAACAGAACCCCTCATTTTCCATTTCTTGATTGGAGTTTGAACACTGCTGATTGGCATTCTCAATTCCCTGGATATCTTTTTCTATCCCCCTCCTGTTTTATACAGTTCAACTACCTTTTTCCTGCAAATCCTTTGACAATTCCTTTTGCTTTCCCCATGACTCATAATCCAGCAACGTCAGTGCAGCATTGGATGAAAGATGCAAGAGTCTGTCAGGAGTCCAGAAACTCATTGACCTCTTACACACATACACACATACACACATACACACATACACACATACATACATACACACATACACACATACACACATACACACATACATACATACATACATACATACTACAAGCAAACAGATCACAGGTGCGGATGGTTACCTTTTTAATAGCCATTCAAACCCCTTTGTGTCAACTTGTGTGCATGTTATCAGACCAAAATCACCAGGGTATGTAAACATTTTTGATCAGGGTCATTTGGGTAGTTTCTGTTGTGATTATGATTTTAAAAAGAGTAAACGCATTTGATTAATAATAAATGGCTTCAGCCCAACATTAACCATGAGTGAAAGGAAAAGTTTTTGTGTTATCATTCCTATTCTCTGAAAAATGGCCAAGAAATCATAAATTCTGACAGGGTATGTAAACTTATGAGCGTGTGTATGTATAGAGATAAAGATAGATATATACATACATATGCACACATACATTGGGGGTCGGCCGATTACTGGGGGGGCGATATAAAAAATTTTTTTTTAATCGATATCGGTCAGAAACTCAGATATTGGTCAGACCTCTTTCCCCTGTCCCCGCGCGGCGCTCGCTGCAGTCTCTGCCAAGCCTATGGTAATGGACTCAAAGATATCCTGTGATGTATTCCCAAGAAAATTATTTTACAGATGAACCAGAATCTCATTTTGTATTGGCAGCATTGTACTTTTCAACTGATGCTACATAAGGCAATGCATATGCATTCTTGGTGCTTATTTTGATTTAGATGATAGGTCCTAAAATAACATTTTTGTGTGTAGATTGGTTTGATGTTTTGGAACCTTGAGTAATCTGCAGCACAAAGCTGTTTGCTTCTAATTTGTTGTTTATTACTGGGGCAAATCAGATAATACATTTGAAAAACAGAGCCAAAAATGATTACAGTCATGGCTTGATTATGTACATCAGTGTAATAGTGGATTTTCTGCAATCAGGGAAATGAAGGAGAATAATGCGCTACTAAAAGAGGAGGTGGAAGGGCTGCACAAAAAGCTGGAACGATATGACCGAATGAAAGAAGAAATGGTGGCCGTAGAGATTGAAAAGGAAGTAAGTATTCTTGCATGACAAAGGTCAGTTTTTTTTATTTTTTGAAGCATTTAAAAGTAAACTCCAGCTAAACATGAAAAGCAGCAAATCTGATCCTTTTTTATAAAAGTGAACTACAAAATAACTTTTTACACCCATCTAATGGTTATAATTGCACATATCTTCCATTTGTTTATGTACAAATACCAAATGAGTTCAAGCATACGTTTTTCATTTTTGGTGAATATAAAGATAAAAAATATGATAAAATCGCAATAATAAAAAAATATACTAGAGACAATTCCTTGCTCATAGCACATTAACTTTGCTTATCCTAAAAAAAATAAAAAGAATTCCACAACTTAATACAAAGTATAATTAATAATGACACAGCTCACTGTACCTGGTGAAGTACTGTTACACTGCACAGAATGACACTTGATATTTTTGAATGGCTGTTCACCATATAGTTCCAGAATTTTCTCCAGGAAAAAAACAACCAGGCTCTTGACCTGAGAATGTTGGCACAGGTACACTTTGTATTTACAAGTACATCTGTAAAAAAAACAGGGTATATGCTTACTTTCCTAGCTGTCTGACTGTTGAAACGCTGTCTGATTTGCTCCCTGGCCAGTGCAAGTATTTGGCAAGTTGGATGTGTTGTATACTTGTGTTCCCCTGCACACAGCAGTTCCTCCTGTAATGCAACAGAGACCACAGTGTGCAGCAGGGAACAGGTATTCCATACCCCCAGAAATGTGGATTACTCAGTGGCCAGGGAGCAGCAGAGATGCAGTGTTTTAACAAACATGCAGCCGGAAAGGTACAGTATATAAATATAGGGTGTTTGTTTTTATTTTAAAATTTTTTTTTTTTTTACAGCTATGCATTGGTGTTCAAAGTGACACATTAAGTTCAATTATTTGAGTTGCACGGCTATATAAAAAAAAATAAAAAATATCCAAGTTCTTTTTTCAGGGCAAAGCCACCCTTAAAAGGATTGATGTGTTAAAAAAACTGCGCTGCTATGAAGTGGTAGAGATATTTGGGTAAAAATATACATTTTCTTTTTAAAATGTTCTTCCTCTATCAAATTAAGAGGTTGGTTATGCTCCTCCAATTTTCTGGGTATACACAATTTTTTTTTTTTTTTTTTCATTTAGCTGGCGGGCTAATCGATAAAAAATAAACAAATGGATTCCCCAATCCATACAAGCGAGAAGTATGGAGGGATCCTCCCCACTGTGCTAGTGTATTCTGACAGTGGGGCCACCTTCTCTGTTGGAATACACTGCAGAAGCTGATCGAAACGTTTTCCAACAGTCCCATTCAACAGCAGTCAATCTACCGACTGACTTCTGTCAAACAGGGAGGGCCACAAACTGATCAAAATTTGATGAATTTTCATGTGTGTACCTACCTCTTTTAAAGTAAACTTGTTTGGAGAAAGATATGGTCTCTCTCTCTCTCCCTGGTTGTCTGACCATTATGTGACCCACTGGTTTCATTACTTTTGACAGTGACCCAGAACAGTTGAATACGTCTGAGAAGAAACCAAAAAGATCCTAAATGTATTACTTTTCTATGCCATTGATTCTTTTTTTTTAGTTTATTGAAGCAAAAGGCTCAACATGGTGGAAGAGCAACTAGCATTTTTCGAAGAAGTGAGGCGCCTTGATATCCTCCCATGTTTCTTTAATCAACTTTAAAGTTTCTGAGGTACCAGTGCTGATGGGGCTGCCATTGCTAATCTTTCCTGAAAATGCTGGTTGTCTGCCTGCCATGCTTGATTCTCTGGCGTCAATACTTATCTCTGACCCTGAACAAGTATACAGATGAGGAAGTCAGTCTGCATGCTTGTTTGAGTTCAGTGGCTGAAGGCATTATAGCCAGTGGGTTAGCGTCGCAGCCAGTGGAGACAAATGAATTCATGGATGGGCTGGCTAGTTTGGGTCGGGTAAAAATATATTAGTTGTATGGTCACTGCGAACTTCTAGGTAACGTGAAATCAGTACGGTCATAAAAGTTTAGAACTTGAATATCTAAAAAAGCATTTATAGGACAGAATTAAATAAAATATTGTGTAAAGATAATATTCCATTCATTTTATTATTCTTTTAGCTGAATTTCACTCTACTAAAACACTTTGTATTTAGAATGTGTCTGTATTTATTTATTTTTTCTTTTAGCAAACTTTGAAGAAGTTAAAAGGCTGGGAAAACTTGGAGCAAACAACTGGTCTGAACCTCAAGTAGGTGCTTAACATTTGACTGAAGATGATCTAATTTGTGAGGTTGATGGAGAGAGTGGCAGTCATGTTGATTTGGCTCTGGCGCTGAATATGTTGGAATGTTTAGAACAGCCTGAGAATCAGAAAACTTTCAATAGATACATGCCTGCCCATGTAAACTTTTAGCAAAAATACAAGCTTTTATGTGGGGATGAAATTTAGAGACTCCAAGGTCCTCATGGAAATATTAAAAACGTGGCTGGTGTATGTGTGGCCACAAATATAAGAAAACATTATGATTTCAAAAAAAAAAAAAGTGTTCATTTTGTATAGACATTTATTTGAATGAATAGCGCGAAATAGCTGTGAAAACTTCCTTGCTACCTATTGATAAATATTTAAATATAATGTGATGTCCTGAAAGTGTTCACGAATACAGATATCGAAGGGTGCTGCTCGCATCTACATGAGTTCCTGCAAGGTCATATGTGTTATTTGATAATTAATACGGTGCCCTAAGGGATATAATCCTATGTGGAACTCCAATATGTGATACAAACCTCCTATAAATATAGCATGTGCTTAAAACAAATATAAATTCAAACTGTAAGCTAAAACAATCCAAACTAAAAATCACAAGGTGATCAATAATTTAGTACAAATCCGTGAAAATAGTTGCGTTAGTCCCAATTGACAATATCTTGTCCCAGAAATGTGAGGAACTGGGTCCAAATTATATCTTCCTCCATTATGTGCTCAAAGAATGTCACGCATCTACACCATCATGCAAGTGGGTCCCGACGCCTTCACTCCAATGAAGGGATGATGCCTTCCTTAATGGTAAACTTGGGGACTGTCTCTTTAAGAGACAGTCAGTCTCTGTCTCCTCTGCTGCAGTGAACTAAAAAAAACACAAGGTGACCCAAAGACACCGGGACCTGGAAATGTTATACTTCCAGGTCATTACTGGAAAGGGGAGACCACCCAATAGAATTTTGCTGTTCTCCCTCCCCCCGACCTGATGGCACCCACCATGCTGGTCCTGGGTTCGCAGATGCACATGGGGCGCCCACAGTAATGGGTGTGTGGAAGCTTTCCAGGGGCTGCACAGCCGCCAGGTGTGTGTAAAACACCACGCTGCCCTGATGTATGCATGTCGATGGCAGTATCTTTTGGCATGACACTCCTGGTATCTTCCATATGTTTTGAGTCATTCTCCTATTCCCTATTGTAGGGGATCCTTGTTTATGTGAGCAACTTGACTGAGCCAGTTAGCTTAATGAAACAATTTGTTTCCTTAACTCTTAATACAGTGATGAAAAAAGGATTTGATCACCTGCTGATTTTGTATGTTTCCCCACTGACAAATGATCAGTCTATAATTTTAATGATAGGTTTATGTTCACAGGGAGAGACAGAATAACAACAAAACAGAAAAACGCATTTCAAAAAAGTTATAAATTGATTTGCATTTTAATGAGTGAAATAAGTATTTGATCCCCTATCAATCAGCAAGATTTCTCGCTCCCATGTGTCTTCTATACAGGTAACAAGCTGAGATTAGGCACACTCTCTTAAAGGCACCTATCCACAGAAGCAATCAATAAGATTCCAATCTCTCCACCATGGCCAAAACCAGAGAGCTCTCCAAGGATGTCAGGGACAAGATTGTAGACCTACACAAGGCTGGAATGGATTACAAGACCATCACAAAGCAGCTTGGTGTGAGGGTGACAACAGTTGATGCATATATTCGCAAATGGAAGAAGCACAAAATAACTGTCAATCTCCCTCGGTCTGGGGCTCCATGCAAGATCTCACCTTGTGGGGTTTCAATGATCATGGGATCGGTGAGGAATCAACCAGAACTCCACGGGAGAATCTTGTCAATGATTTCAAGGCAGGTGGGACCATAGCCACCAAGAAAACGATTGGTAATGCACTACGCCATGAAGGACTGAAATCCTGCAGTGCCCGCAAGATCCCCTTGCTCAAGAAAGCACATGTACGGGCCCGTCTGAAGTTTGCTAATGAACATCTGAATGATTCAGAGGAGAATTGGGTGGAAGTGTTGTGGTCAGATGAGACCAAAATCAAGCTCTTTGGCGTCAACTCAACTCGCTGTGTTTGGAGGAGCAGGAATGCTGTCCATGACCCCAAGGACACCATCCCTACCGTCAAACATGAAGGTGGAAACATGCTTTGGGTTTTTTTATTTTCTGCTAAAGGGGACAGGACAACTTCACTGCATCAAATGGACAATAGACGGGGCCATGTACCATCAAATCTTGGGCGAAACACTCCTTCCCCCAATGCCAGGGCATTGAAAATGAGTCATGGGTGACAATGACCCAAAACACACGGCCAAAGCAACAAGGGAGTGGCTCAAGTACAAGCACATTAAGGTCTTGTAGTGGCCTAGCCAATCTCTATACCAGGGATATGCAATTAGCGGACCTCCAGCTGTTGCAAAACTACAAGTCCCATCATGCCACTGCCTCTGGATGTCATGCTTTTGGCTGTCAGTCTTACTATGCCTCATGGGACTTGTAGTTCTGCAACAGCTGGAGGTCCGCTAATTGAATATCCCTGCTCTAAACCTTAATCCCATAGAAAATATGTGGATGGAGCTGAAGTTTCTAGTTGGCAAATGTCAGCCTCAAAACCTTAATGACTTGGAGAGGATCTGCAGAGATGAGTGGGACAAAATCTCTCCTGAGATGTGTGCAAACCAAGTGCTAAGTCCTATTTTTTGAAGGGGTCAAATAGTTATTTCCCTCATTAAAATGCAAATCAATTTATAACTTTTTTTTTTTTTTAAATGCGTTTTTCTGGATTTTTTGTTGTACTGTCTCACTGTTAAAAATAAACCTACCATTAAAATTATAGACCAGGGATCTCCAAACTTTTGAAACAAAGGGTCAGTTTACTGCCCTTCAAACCTTAGAGGGGCGGACTGTGGCCAATGGGAGTGGAAAATGCCCTGGAATCAATGGGAGTAAATAATGCTGTAGGCTTGGTGGTCAATGGAAGTAAAAAAAATTGCACCATTGGTGTCAGTGGGAGAAATAGTGCCCCATCTCTGGTGTCAGTAGGAGGAATCGTGTCCCAAGGGCTGGATAAAGGCAAGCAGCGGGCTGCAGTTTGGAGACCTCCTGTTATTGACCATTTTTTTGTCAGTGGGCAAATGTACAAAATCGGCAAAGGATGAAATACTTCCCCCCTCACTGTATATACATGAAGTACCTTTTTTTGTAGATGAGTCACAGGCTGCTCATACATGTAGTATTTAGACTAACGTACTTGGAGATGCTAGAAACTTTTAGACTTGCACGTGTGGTCAGATAGAGGAAGAACTGGGTAAAATTTAGATGGACTTGGAGAAAAAAGTTACTTAACAGATCTATATTGGAGCCAGTTTTGAACTCTCCTTACGGAGTAACAACTTGACAACAGTTGCTGCTCATCTGCATAGTTATGTACTCTGTAGAGCCCTACTGGAGGGGGGCGTAATGTTGATTCATAAATGCGTTGGCTGTGTGTGTGTTTTTTTTTTGTTTTTTAACCAATAATCTTGGACTTTCTGGTGCTTCCTTCTGCATAGACCTAGTATGACAGTCTTAAAATGTCGCTCAGATTTCTTGAGATGCACACAGGGAGCTAATCTAATGGTTAGTATCCATTTTTTATTGTCCAGACACTGCTGAAAAAAATGAAATGCTTTTTTGTCGATTAATCTGTGATTGAAGAACATTTTGCTATTCATTCAAGTGAGGAATTCTAATACAAACTCACTGCAGGCTTTTTGCGGTCTCTCACATAAAAAGATTCAGATCCACTTAGGTTTGAGTGTCATTCGCAATATAGAGAGAAATGTACACGGTCTTCGAGAAGTACACTGCCGGTCACATTGTGAGATGCTTTCTGGAGTCCTGCTGCATGTGACAAGGCACCTTTCACACAGTGTGATTTCTCCTGCGTCTGCCGTCGTGCCGCCATGCATGACAATGGAAATTACATTATTCTCTATAGTGAACGTTCACATCAATGCAGCATGGTGCAGTGGAATTTTTGAAAAGGTGCAAGTGCTTCTTTGGTGTGCAGCATAGTGTATTTATTTTTTATTTTTTGTCCACGTTGACTTCAATGGCCGTGAACATAAAAAAACACGTACATGCATTTAGTGCATTTTTGGCAGTTAAAGGTAGGGTTGCCGCCTCATCCCTTTAAAGCCGAACACATATTAATTACATAGGTTCTGGGGTTAATTTAATGCAGATGAGGCACTAAGTGAGTTTAATTAACACCTTAATTAGTCTCAGTACCTGTGTAATATGTGTTCGGGTTTAAAGGGATGAGGTGGCAACCCTACATAAAGGTCTCGTCAAAGTAGTGCAGAATCCTTTTTAAAGTCGCTTAGATTTGAACGGCTTCCATTGATATACATGGGCTGCGACTTGTCATGTGAGCAATTGAGCAATATTACCTCTCCTTTTCAATCTGCTGTGCTGTCATTTTTTATAAAATTCTGTGCAATATGGCTACCTGGAGGTGTTCTGTGTACAGAGCTCCCCCTAGAAATGTAATTTCCTGCTTGGGTGATTGGCTCACTGATTTTCCCAGAAGTCTGGACAAGTCAGATTTTGAGCATCCCTTGCAACAAAAATTTTAATTTCTCCCAAATGGAAATTGCATCTAAAAGGAGGCAGACCCTGCCACTTTCCTCATTAGAGCCCTGCAGTTGTAGCAGCTGATTTACCATTATCACATCACTCCCATACAGATTCACTCTACACAGACAAACAGCTATTTTTTCAGAATAACAAAAGATAGGAACCTGCAAGTAAGCGTAAGCTTGTCAAAAATCATTGCAATGTACATGGATCACCCAGGGGGGAATGTGTTTTGTTGATTAAAAAAAGTGTAGTTCCTCTTTAAGCACCACTGCAGTGTTCACGGGATGGAGTGGATCTGAACTCCTGATCCTCATAAGTGTTCCATGTTGGTGCTTCCAGTAGATCAGCTTTTTATTTGTCAACTATCTTTTCTGTATAAGAGATACAAAGTAGAAACCAACATATTATCTCATTACATGTGTTTATTTTTTTATTTTTACACCAGGCTAGAAAACCATCAGAAGCTGACAGCAAGGGCACCTGAAATGTTTTAGGGGGACACCTTTTTTCATATTCTCCAGTTTTAGGAAACAGACATGCAAATTACTATAATGTCTTAGATTTGATTGCTTGTGTTTTTTTTTTTTATTTTTTATTTTTTTTAAACATTGTCAACCTCTATCAACAAAAGGCTTTGTAACCCTATACATATAATTGGACCTACTACAAGAATGGTTCTTGAAATGTGATTTGACCTTCAATGTATGTTTCAAACAGGATTGCTGCTTGAAGAAATAATGAGAATTTCTAGGAAAATGACATTGGGACTAGAGTGATTAGAGGCAGTCATTTCAATCAATTTAAGTATAGGTTTGTCCTGCCCTGCTATATATATATATATAGAGCACAGTGTTGCAATTATATAGTATTAGTAAGTGAATCCTGTTGGAAACACTCTTTGGCCTAATTTGTTGAGGCTCCCAAACTGCATAGCATTGCATAAGAATTTGTGGGAGCCGAGCTTTTCTCCTGAGGCAGTCTTATTAATGTGGAACTTTAAGAGCAGGATGAGACCCTACACACAGGTCTTTATTTTTTTATCATGTTATCCTATGTGTCCATGCACACACAGGCTGTTTTTTTTTTTTTTTTTTTTTAAATTGTATTTTTTATTAAAGTTTTTCAAAGAAAAGGGTACAAACAGAAAACAGAGTAGATACCAAACATGTAGTATATCTTATAAATATACTGATTGAAAAAGGTATGCAACAGATGTTAAAACCATAGATATATCGTTACAATGTTCCAAAATTTGCAAGGGTAAAGTAATTCAGCTGTATAGACCAGGAAGGGTGGGGAAAAAAAAAAAAAAAAACACAGGCTGTTATCAGCAGTTTTTGCCAGAGGCATTTTCTTTCTGGAAAAAAAAAAAAAACATAACTAGTGGATTTTGAGAGGAGTTTTTCAGCTGTAAAAAGCTCTAACTAAAAATGCAGCTATTCAGCATTTATCAACGTCTTTGAGCGTATAGTTTTGCTGAAAAAAAGCTAAAAAAAACGCTGAAAAACTCACTGGCGTTTTTAGAAAGGCCTCATGCACACTGGACAAATAGTGGCCCAGATCACAGTGAATGAATGAATTTACTTGTATAGCGCTACCTATGCGAACTGAATCGCCTCAGGGCGCTTTTTGCCACTGGTGTCCATCTGTGGTATAGTGCGGTCCTTGCCCTGTGGGGTCCCGACGCGCTTACAAACACATACACATACAACATACACATATTTGGCCAATTATTTTTATTTTTTATCGACAGGATCTAATTAACCTACCAGCATGTCTTTGGAGTGTGGGAGGAAACCCGAGTACCCGGAGGAAACCCACGCAGGCACAGGGAGAACATGCAAACTCCAGGCAGAAGGTGTCGTGGTTGGGATTGAACAGCAACCCCATTACTGCTAGGTGAAAGTGCTAACCACTACACCACTGTGCTGAGGAACATTATACAAAGCAGGCTTTTAGCAAGCATTCAATCAGCTTCAAGCTTGACCACTTCAATACAGTCTAATTACCTTTCAGCGCTCTTGCATTTTGAATGACAATTGCGCGGTCATGCAACGCTGTACCCAAACAAAATGTTTTGTTTTTTTTACCACAAATGGAGCTTTCTTTTGGTGGTATTTGATCACCACGGGTTATTTTTTTGCACTACAAATAAAAAAAAAAAGTACATTTTAAAAAAAAATTCTTTGTGTTACAAACTTCTTTAAATAAGTACGTTTTCTCCGGCACTTATGAGGCAGTACTGATGGGCGGCACTTATCAGGAGGAACTTGCCGGCATCACTGATGGGCACAGAGTGCCATCTCTAATGGACACTGATTGACATCCTTGGTGGTCTCCAGTGGGCATCCTCGATGGGTGTGCACTGATAATGAATGCACATGGTAAAGAGCCTATGTCATATGCACTTTACCAAGATTGGAGATGCGGTGTGTCACGCTGACACACCACACCACCGATCGCTGGGTGCCCATGTGGCTTATCCTGCTTGACGTCATATGACTTCCAGTCAGGATAATAAAATCACTTTCTGGCCTTCATTCTGCTTCGATTCGGACCCTAGGTACTGAAAGTAGGTGGACAATGGGATGGGGCAGTCCCCTGGAGCTTCCGAGATGTCATCAATAGGGAAGAGAGACTATTTGGCCCAGTTTATACACCCTTGTCTATTTCATTGGATGCGACTTTGGCTGTTGCACAACTATTGCATTGTTAACATTAAGATGTGACTTTCATGCGGCTTTTGAGAATTGACATTGCAGTCTGTGGCACTCAAGTAGCATAAAGGTAGGGTTGCCACCTCATCCTTTTAAACCCGAGCACATATTAATTACACTTTTAGGGGCTAATTTAATGCAGATAAGGCACTGAGTTTAACACCATAATCAGCCCCAGAACCTGTGTAATTAATGTGTTCGGGTTTAAAGGGATGAGATAGCCACCCTACATAAAGGTCTCATCAAAGTAGTGTATATACTCGAGTATAAGCTGTGTTTTTTTTTTTTTTTTCAGCACATTTTTTTTTTTTTGTGCTGAAAATGCCCCCCTCGGCTTATACTCGAGTCAAGCACTTTTCTGCAGCAGAGGAATGACATTTTCCAACCAGACTTTGGGGCCCCGTATATCGGGGCCACTTGATGCTAGGAACCCCAAATTTGGTGTGCAAACCCAGTGGAACTAGCACTACAACATATCCAGATGAGGTTCCTAGCACCAAGTGGCCCAGAGATACGGGGCCCGAAAGTCGGTTCAGAAAATGTCATTCTCTGCTGCAGAAAAGTGCTTGACATTTGAATCCGTATCTCGGGCCACTTGGTGCTAGGAACTCCATCTTTGGATACATTGTAGTGCTAGTTCCACTGGGTTTGCACACCAAGTGACCCTGAGATACGGGGGCCCCAAAATCGGTCAACTGTGTCCATCTGCATCAATGTCATTTCATGACCCTTTGGGTCCAGAGACCCCAAATGTTGGCTGCAGATGGGGGGCATTTAGCAACCCTTAACTACCAAGTTTGAAGTCCGGGGGACCTATGGCTGCAAATGGGCATTGTTGACTCTTTTCCACTTACAGTAGCTGTGCATTTCTCACCCTGGGCTTATACTCGAGTCAATAAGTTTTCCCATTTTTTGTAGTAAAATTAGGTGCCTCGGCTTATACTCGAGTATATACGGTAGCGCATAAACCTTTTTAAAGTCGCTTAGATTTGATAGGGCTTCCATTGAAATACATGGGCTGCGACTTGTCATGTGACTTGGTGTTGCACAAATGTGAATGGCGCCTTAACGGATTTTACAAAGGGGAATGCTGGTTGCTGTAAGCTTATACTTCATACCATTCCTTTCTACCTTTTTATGATCGTTTTTCTTTCTTCTAAGAAAGAATGTTTTTCTTTCTAAATGTAATTCTAGTTTTACCTTATGCTTGGCGTTCTAGACAGAAAAATTGGTAGTATTTTCAGGGACCTGTGAATGGCTATAAAACTACTTATTTCCTGGAATACGTCTCTTTTCCTAAATTGGAGTATGAGGAGCTGGTGATTTAACAGTAAATTACTTTTGCTTGTATTTTTCTCATAATGAAATCCAATTATAATGCTTCCATATGTGTTTACGATCTCCCTCATAATCACCAGCATCTGTCACCCGCCCCCCCTGTCTTCCCACACAATGCTAAGAGCCGGGTCTTCATAACATTCCTTCAGATGATGGTGCTGGAACGTCGCCTCGGCCGACGATTGCCTGTCCTTGCCTCAAAATTCCACCTAAGTGACTTTCTGGTTGAAAAGGGGAAAAAAAAGACACGTTTAAGCTTTTACTTACCTCAAGCTGTTCATGTTTAATGAAGTAATTTAGCAGCAGGAGACAAATGGAAATGAGTGACAAGTTTTTTTTTTTTTTTTTTTTTCTTATTTTTTTTTGCTCCAGTCTAATAACATCTTCATTTAAAATTAGGCTGTTCAGTTGGAGCAGTGAGATTTTGATTAAGCCACGTAACATTGAACAGCCTTTCTGAGAGCCAATATGTATTTATTAGAGAACGGAAGGGAGAAAAAATGTTAATTGCGCCCAAGGAAATAATTTATAGCCACGCTTTAATAATTTGCCTTGGGCAGATTTCACACTGTTTCCAATAAAATTTATCCTGTAAATGCTAATATATAAGATGTGGATTTGCATGCTTTGGGGCATTAGAGAGCCGTGAATGGCATGATTGACGTACACGTCTGGTCTTGAGGTAGCAGGAAGAATTCGCTAGGGCTAGCTAGGAATAGTTGTAGTTTTAACTGTCCCATCAAGGCTAATATTACTCCTGCTATTCCTTAGCCCTTTCAAATAATTTTTTATATCATTTAAGATGGTCCTTGGATAATTTTGACCTTCATTTCTCTTCTGTATCTTTCATTTTAGATGGCCTAGAAATTCATTATTTCTTGGTTTTAGAATTAAAGCTAAAGTTTAGCTAAACATTTTATTGTTCTGCTTTAGTTACATTCCTTACCTATAATGTCCCATAATGTGCAGGCTGCTGGATTCTGTAGAAATTGTCCCTGTAGGCCTACCCTGTCCTCTTCCTGCTGCTAGAGTTCCAGCACTGTGGGGGGGGGTTAACAGCTTTGGGTCTCCAGGCTTAGCTACACTAAAAAAATCATCAGTCAGGGTCACAAGCGCTTTTACTAATCACACTGACTCAACTTGATCGGTGAATGAGGGACAATCTGATCAGTCACAGGATTCACTCCTCCATTTACCGATTGTGTTGCAGGCAGTGTAATATGACCGTGTATAGCAGGGGTACTGAATTAAAATTCACGGAGGTCCAATCGGTAAAATTTTCTTCCAAATGATGTCCAAATTGTATGTTTGTGTGGTGACTCAGATCCTTCACATCACAGCCCCCTCTTAAATCACAATCTCGTTCTTACAGCAGATCTACTGTCGTCCCCCCACCTGCGTATCAGTTTCCCCTTCACAGCAGTGTCATCCGCCCCCCCTTCACGTCACCACCGTCTCTCCCCACAGCGGTATTCCAGGCAAAGGGGAGATCTTTCAGGGTACTGCTTAGAGACAATTAGCATTTCTTCCTATAAGAGAGTACCTTTTTTATTTGTTCAGTTCCAGTTCAAAGAATTTTTTGTTTTTGTTTTATTTTTTGTATTTTCTTTTGCATACATACATTGTTCGATTTATAAATGTAATTATTAGTGCATCCATTGCACTCAGTTTGCAAAGCATTCTAGTGTTTCTAATAGTTGCAGGCTTGTTGGTTGCCTCTGCATACCTGGATTATCCAGACTCGGCTAGGAGGTAGGGAGTGGGTGCATCTGTCCCTCCAGTTTAAATCTTTACATTCTTAAAATTCAAGCATGCCTGCTTTCTGTGCAGGAGGGAGGGAAGAACGTGATGACGTCTAGGACCTGTTTTAGGTCAATCCAAATGAAAAGTGGTTCCAAAGCAGATCGAACAATCCAGAGGACTGTAACCTCCCAGCTGTCACTGGGTCCCCTCAGCTCAAGTAAGATTTAGAGTGTTTGAGTACTTTGAGGTTTTCCCCCAGCTTGATCAGGCTGAGGTCTGCCCTATTTTGCTTATTCTGTTTCCCCACCACTTCAATGAGAATCAGCAGACTGAAAACATTTGTGCAGAAAACTGCACAGAAAAGCTATGCCAGGGACATGAAAGCATTTGGGCTTGGTAGGCCGGTCATGACTTGCTATAATAGAATCGAACAATCTGTGGCTGTCAGAATCTTTATTTCAGCATTTGCCCATTATGGGTCATCAAATATGTTGATGAAGGGATTCTGTTATAGATGCTGCTGGTGTCTTGTTGATGGTTTAATTAAGAGTTTGAAAACTTATTTTTCTCGTATCTCACATTTATAAGTTAGATATAGCTTTAGGTAAATTCAAAACACTGCACAATACGTTTAATTCCATTACTAGTACACACTGGATCTGAATTTACTGCATTTGAAAAATGCTTGTAGGCTTTGTATCTTGTCCACTAGGTGGCACTATTGCTGACCAATGTACCTGAGAATGGAAGCTTATTTGTATGTGTTAGGATGTTTTGTTACGTTTGAAAATGTTATCTATAGAGATTTCTTTGTGGTAACCATTGGACCCAAATTGAAACACGTCCCAACATATAATATTTAGAGCTCAGGAAAGGCTTATGAACAACTGCAGAAATAATTTCCCTGTGCTGCGTTCAGAAGCCTCTCTTGGCAGACCCCTGATGGTTTTTGTGCTGCTGATAAGTCTTTGGTGCACTAATGAAACCTATTATATAGAAATTAGGTCTATTAGGCACAGATTAGTGTTGCAGATTGGTAAAATGCCTTACGTAAAGTACACAGCTTCTCTCCCTGGCAGTCAAGAACAAGCATTTCTCTATTTCCCATCTTGGGGCTAGGCTGGCTCTGGCTGCTGTGTTGGCTGTGCTGTGTAACCTCGACCTAAGTGCAGTGAATACAGGCTGTGCTATGATTTTTATTTTTTTTTTTTTTTTCCCCCTATATCCTCAAAATTTTGCTTGCTGTTGCCAGCTGAGACCCTGCTGCTACCCTTCTGACTGGGTCCATCGAGATCATACAACTTCTGATTCTGCCTAGCATTGAAAAGGCTAAATGAGGACATGACTTGCTCTAGATGTCTGAAATGTATTTATTTTAACTAGGCACTGACCTTGCTGGCATTGCTGTTATTGGGCAGTAAAATGGTTTACAGAAGTCTGTATAATTGAAAAAAGGCTGCTGTGTGATAAGGTGTTTGCAATCAGAAAACCAATCTCTCCATTTTGGAACAAAAGCTAGTAGCTAGACAAGTACCTGACTTCTTTTTTTAAATATTTGAGGCCTGTGTCCATTCTCTCCGTCCAACGCATGATACCTTTTGGAGAACACAACAAACCGAACAGACAACAAAAAGCATCTGTTGCATTATGCTTTTCCTGGCTCAGATCTATTCAGCAGTGACATGCCACAGAGAAATTGCCACATTAACTTGTTTGAACACCCCCAAACTTTCTTCGCAAGCAACTTAATCTTAGTGCAATTCTTCCTCCACACCATGCTGTGGAGGTCAGACCATCACCTCTTCTCCCATGATGCAGCACAAGCTATGCCATTTTACTTCATGTAAGCTGTACTTACCAGAGTAGTGTAGGTGGTGGTGATACTGACACTAAATGGGAATATTTACAGAGGAAAGGTGGCACAGCTTTTTGTTCTCCCAGGGAGTTTTCTCTTCCTAACGCAGCATAAAGATCCTATAATTGGCAGAAAAAAGAACCCTATAATTGGAGTAGAGGTAGGCCACATAACACTAATTTGAATGGCGAATATTAAATAATTCTGTATATGATTCAAATAATACAAGGTTTTCCGTAAATGAACAAGGAAGGTGGTGGGGGTGCAGGGTATAAAAAAAAAAACAAAAAAAAACAGTATGGCTACTGTGTATAAAATCAACACTGGAATTCTAATGAGCTGTACTTGAGGAACAATGATCCAGACATGGCATAAGCATCGTTAAAGTAGTGGTGGACTGAAACCAAAAATTCAGGATGCACTTGGAAAACCAAAATGGACAGTTTTAAAAAAAAAAAAAAATGTGTGTGTGTGTGTGTGTGTGTAAATATAGAATTATATTTGACTTTTTAATTTAATATTATGAATTTAGATGCATATGAATTTTATTTTCAGCTATTATTGGCAAAACGCTATTTTCGTACGATAATTTTCGGCAGCCAATATATCGGCACATCCCTAGTTAAGTTTTTTTTTTTTTTTTTTTTTTGCCACAAGTCACAAAAACCTCTCTGCCTGAAGTTATGCTTTAAAGCGGAACTAAACCCTCCTATCCTTTTTAAGCCAAGGAAGCTGCCATCTTGGCCTCTGTTTAACTTTTGACTCCAGCCATATGATGGTTTGACAGTTTGGTAGAGAGCACAACCAAATGTGACCGTTAAATTCCCAGCATCCTGGGAATTTAACTTTTTTTGAAATACACACACATATATATATATATATATATATATATATATATATATATATAGTATATATATATATATATATATATATATATATATATATATATATATAATATATATTACATACATACATACACATTTATATTTTCAGATACCCTAGAGAATAGAATGTTGGTCCTTGCAATACTTTGTCACACTGTATTTGTGCAGCGGTCTTAGAAGCATAGTTTTTTGGGGGGGAAAAATGCCATTTTGGACTTAAATAATATAACTGTAAAGTTACCCCATTTTTTTTTTTTTTTTTTTTTATTGTGAAAGATAGTGTTATGCCAAGTAAATTGATACCCAACATGTCAGGCTTCAAATTTGCGACCGCTCGTGGAATGGCGACAAACTTTTAACAAACGACTTGTGTATGCATTTGCTTCTGCGTGCGAGCTCGGCGGGATGGTGCACTTTAATATTTTTCTTATTTATTTTACTTTTTATTTTGACACTCTCTCTCCTAATTAAAAATAAAATTTGGAACACTTTTATTCCTAATACAAGGAATGTAAACATCCCTTGTAATAAAAAAAAAAGCATGGCAGGACCGCTTAAATGTGAGATCTGGGGTCAAAAAGACCTCAGATCTCATATTTACACTAAAATGCAATAAAAAAATAATTTGAAAAAAATAAATAAATTCCCCCTTTAAGAGCATTGGGCAGAAGTGATGTTTGACGTTGCTTCTGCCCTCCAATGCTTTGGACCATCATTCTCTCGGCATCCAGGTAGTGAGGGGAGAGGAATTGTTTGGCTCTGCCGATACCGACGGCTTCGGTAAGCGGCGGAGACGACCGGAGCATGGCAGCCCCTCTCCCGCCCCCGATTTAAAAGTGATCTTGCGGCGAATCTGCCGACAGTCCGCCGTTTTAAAAAATACCAGGGTTATGGCAGCTAGCTGCTGCCATGACAACGGTTTTTATTTTTTTGGAAAAATTTTTTTTATTTAGTTAAAGCAAACATAACAGGCCACAATTGTGACCAACAACCACCGGCTATAACACAGTTGCCGGTGGACAGTTGCATATAAAAAAAACAACAAAAAAAGCATGAAATTGAATCCCCCCCTCCTTCCCCTAAAACAATAGAACTTTGCCTAGATATATACCATCAAAGTATAGGCACTTGGTGACACAGCACCCACATTTTTTAACACTCTGGATCATCTCCCCCCCCCCCCCCCCAGCAACAAGAATTTTGCATTTGAAGAAATAACTTGCCCCCCCCATAAAAGTGACCAGTTAGATGTGCATAAAGTTTGCTAGTAGTGAAACACCTCCAGCAAGAGGATTGTTGATTCCCAAAAATGTTAGCAAGTCTAGCTGGGGAGATAGATCCTGTGCAGGAATTTATAGTGTATTAGTCTGTCCCTACTAGAAACCAGGGTCTGAAATGCAATCCCCCATACATCGTCCCAGTCATTTGTCTAACCCCGAGGTTTGCGGCCTCCCAAGCCTGTCTGCAGTTTTGGTCGTTTCCTGGAAGAGGTCCCTATATAAGCTGGAAACCCGTTTTTAGATAAAGAATCCCGGCAAGTCAGCAGTTCTAAGTCCCTGAGCTCAAGGTCAAGAGGTTCTCCGCCAAACTGGAATTAAAAGGCATGCCTTAGTTGAATGTATCGAAAAAAATGTGTATTAGGTGTGACATAAGGGTACCGTTTGCTACAATATGGTTTATAGTCTTGGTTCCGAATTTCTTCCACACTATTGGGTCTGGGTAGTCAAAAAAAACGTAGTAAATTGGGGTTCTTACACAAGTGGAGATTTGGAGAAATTTTGCCATGATTAGAAGGCTGGAGCCCCTGAGACATGGACCATGCCCTGATCACAGACTGCATGGAGGGCGTCGGAGGATAAGGGGCCGTAAGCCCCTATAAACCAAGTGAGAGAGCGCTTCATACGAACCCACACATGCTGTTTCCAGCGACTCCGCAGCATCTTCTGAAGGGGTAGTCACCGTTAATTGGCCAGTTAAAAAATATTTATGAAAATTTGGTACTGCTAAGCCTCCCTCCCCCCCCATGGTTGCTGTAGGATGGTCAATTTAATGCAAGGGATTCCTCCCTGCCACAGAAATGACTAGATCATACTGTCTATTGACTTAAAAATTGCTTTTGGTATCCATATCAGAGAATTTGCAAGTATAAAGTAGTAAGGGTAGGATTTTCACAGATTCACAGAGATGGTGTCCAGCAATGGGGACACGTTAAGACTGATGAATTCCGCCACCGAATTCGTAATTTGAAGACCAAGGTATTTTATTTGCGTTACCCATTGCAAGGGATTTGCTAGGCTCTACTTGTTTAGGCGCCGTGAGGGATCGCAGTGGCAGTATTTTGGATTTATTCCAGTTGAACTTAAGTCCAGAGACCCCAGTAAATCACTTCAGTGGCGCCAGTGCAGTGGTGTAGTGAAGGTCCGGTGTCGCCAACGAATAGTACTAGGTCGTCTGCGTAAAGAGCTGTAATTTCAGTAAGGTTGCCTACCCTGATACCCTGGATTTGGGGGGAGGAGCGCGATGCAATCACCAGGGGTTCCATGACCAACGCAAATCAGCCTGAGACAGTGCACCCACATCCAGTGAAGTGCTACCACTGGATGGTCATATAACATTGATATCCATTTGAGGAATGTGGGACCAAATCCCATGCGTTGTAGTACCTGGGTAATCTATCCCCAATCAATGGAATCAAATGCCTTTTCCAGATCGAAAAACACCAGGGCCCCTCCAGAGAATATCTCTTCATCTATTTGCATATGGGTGTACACTCTATGAATATTAATGCAAGTAGCTTTCTTGGGCATAAACCCTGCCTGGTCTGGTGAAATCAAGTGCTCTAGGATTCTCATCAACCTGTTGGCAATCATTTTGGTAAGAATTTTGAGATCCATCTTTAACAGTGCTCTGGGCCTGTAAGAGGAGCAGTAAAGAAGGTCTTTATCAGGCTTGGGAAGCAACACCACATGAGCCTCATACAGCGAAGGGGGCAAATTTCCCTGCTTCAAAACATTCTTCATAGAGTTTCAACAGTCTAGGCGACAACGCTTCCACATAGGCTTTATACCACTCTGCAGGGGTCCCATCCGGAGCATTACCATTGGGGAAGAAGGCAATGGCCTAGGCCAGTTCTTTAGGAGTAAAAGGAGCTTCCATTTCAGCCGCCACCTCCCCAGGGAGCTCCGGTATCTGAAGGGAGTCCAACAGTTCTGTTAGCACTTGATCATCTTACTTGGGTATAGCGGTGTATAATTCTGAATAATAGGACACGAAAGCCTGCATAACACTTTCTCCATCTCTCACTAGATTACCTCCAGCTAAGTAAATGCATGGGACAACTGTGTGTGTTCGCCAAGTAGGCCAACAGTTTCCCATTCTTATCACCTTTTTCAAATCATTCCTCAGCCCTTTGCTTAAATGTACAATGCGTATTAGTTTGAAAGTGAAACAACATAGCCCTCCTGGCCATCTGTAACTCCTCTAGGATGGAGAGGGAGGGTGCGTGGGCATTGGACTTTGCACATTGTACCTCACGAGCCTGTAGCGCCTCCGATTCAGAGTTTTTCTCAACCCTAGCGGCTTTGATGGCTGCTATATACATCCCGCGGGTTGATGCAGCCTCCAGATTCCACGACTGCTGCCTGCGGTGCGACTCAACATTACCTGTAGGGGGGGGGGGTGTGATCGGAAAGTCCCACCGCCAGGTAACCGGCCTCTATCTGTGGCAACAGCGCAGCGCTGGCAAATGCGCCTTTATTTTTGAAGGGGGGTGGAACAAATTTACACATTTGCTATTGCCAGTAACTGAGATTCAATGACAAGGACCATGATTGCATATCTCCCATGTGGATCCGTTATTACATGTTCTATAGCACATGCTAGTTTCTTGTGTATTAAAATGGCCACTCCCCTAGCATATGAAGAGTGAGTGAAATGTATGGCTCTCTGTATCCAGTTCCTGTTTAGTGATAAGATTTTGTTACCCATAAGGTAGGTCTCTTGCAGGAGGACAAATATAGGGATTCAGGGATTTAATAAATTGGAGGACTAAGGAACGTTTAGATTTGGAATTTATTCTGCAGACATTCCTCGAGATTTTGGGATCACTCATTAGTTGGGGCTATGCATTTGATAAGGACAGGAGTTACTACATACACTGAGGTGCCCAGTGGGAAGGGACCTGGGCACAGAGAGCTACAGAGCATCACATCACTGCAGTTGAACAGAATATATCTTGATAGGCAATTAACTACCCCCTGTGCTCGATCCAGTAGGGCAAGCCACAGAGGGAAGCAGAAAACAAAATTGTTATTCTCCCAACAAAAGACAGACATTTTTTTTAAAAACTAACTGCAAAATTTAAGAAAAGTCACAAATAACAGTTTAAAGACGCAAAGCCCTGTTTTTTCCAGGCGAACCGAACCAAAAAAAGAAAAAAAAACACCGGAGAAACTTTAATCCCATCAACATTGTGCACAAAAAGTGGAACGTTCAGAGAGTATCCACTCAAGGGGGTTTCAGGAAAACGTGTAGGTAGTGCAACCATTTAGAACAGTACCTGATGCTCCTGCATTGAATGGATGGCAATACTCAGACTGTTACATATTGCAGCCAGTCAAGGAAACAAGAAACTTGGGACAGCAGGATTCCACTAGATGCAGCAGCAGAAGTCACTGCTCCCAGTATCAAAACCATATGAAGGCAAGTATCTTCCGGACCTAATCCACATGCTTCAATAGCACAAAATCCACCATCTGATCTTTGCATTAGGCAATTGAATCCAGCCATTCAACAGCTTCTGCCGTGGATTCAAAGAACTTTGCAGCTTCACAATGAATTACCTTTAGACAGCTAGAATAAAGCATGCTGTAAATCGGGCCTTTTTCCCTCAGGCGTCTGCGGACATCTGTAAAGGAGCATCTTTTTTCTTTTGCAGCTCTGGAGAGAAATCAGGGTACAGATGGATGACAGCATTTTCATGTTTCAATTCACGGTGCTTGCAGGCCTCCGCCAGGATCAAATCTCTATCCCTGAAATTCAGCAGGCGAACAAGGAATGCATGTGACCAGCCTGTGAGCACCCTATGTGCCCGCTCCCCGACATAAACAGGGGATGTTGTAGGCCCAGGAGATTTTTGAAGAAGGCCTCCACGAACTCCACAGGGTTAGCACCCTCTTCACCCTCTGAGTCCAACCACCCGGAAATTATTGCACCTGAGACGGTCCTCGGTGTCCTCAGAACGAGCCAATAGTGTTTTAACCTGCTGCTGCCACTGTCAGTGGCGTGGAGGCCGCCACGTCCTCCACTGCAGAGATGCGCTGTTCAGTCTCTGTTAAGCGGCCCCTGAATTTATCCATGTCCTGTCTTAGCCCACATTCTATCGTCTGGGTATCTAGCTTCTCCTCCATGGATGACTTACTGTCTGCAATGGCCGCCAGTATCGTCGCAGTGGATTGTTCCCCCCCAGGATCATCAGCACCCCTCTGGATCCGAGGCATCGAGCGCCACCATCAAGGAGTCTGTACTGCTACAGAGGCCGGGGAGGATAGTGAAATAGGCAAGATGGCCACCGCGCTTGTGTTTGGCAGCGGGATCTGAGAGATGGAAACGGCTGCCTTCTTTGCTGATTTTCGTTTCCCGGTTATTGGAAGAACCGGGGAAGCTCCCCCCAACAGGAGGAAGGTATTTACTGAGCATGATGGCTTAAGATGAACCAGGATGGAAACGGATGGTGATCACGGATGGCAGGATCTCAGGCTGCACACGTCCGTCTGTCTCTCTTCTCACATCCCGACCACGCCCTCCATGACAAGGATATTTCCTTAAAGAGGTGTTCCAGCCGAAATTATACTTTTTTAAATAAAAATACCCCTATAATACACAAGCTTAATGTATTCTAGTAAAGTTAGTCTGTAAACTAAGGTCTGTTTTGTTAGTTTTTAGCAGTAGTTTGTTATTTTTATAAACTTGCAGCAGGCCGTGGCCATCTTAAGTTTGGGCATCTGAAGCCAGACTGTATTTCTTCCTGATCTCATCCTTGCAGATCTCGTACATGCTCAGTGCCGCGGCCAGGGAGGAGGAAGTAAAAAATAAATACAGCAGATATACAGTCTGTGCTGAAAAAAAAATAAAAAAATATCCTATTTGTTTACAGTGCACAGTTTAGTGAGGGATGCTGAAGAGTTGTAAAAGTGGGTGGAACTCCACTTTAAGTTGTTAAAGTGGATGTAAACCCTCCACATATACCCTGTAAAGTGAACGGCTTCAGATGATATACAGGGATGAAACAAATCTCCCTATTTAAGTTTTTTTTTTTAATTTGTATATCTGCTGTCTTCAGATTTATATACTGTTTTTAGAAAGTTCCGATTGTGTTCGATTTTTCTCTTCCTGTTCAACACTGCAGTGAAATCTGAGAAGACAGCTGATTGGAAGAAAGACACAAAACCCCTCTCCTCATAGGTACAGACTTTCATAACTGATCATTGAATCGTTCAGGGCTCTGGTAATGTTGTTTTATAGCATCATCCCCAGCACAAAACTCTGTCTGCTTTTTTCGCATGTGGCGGAGAACTTGTCAGAAGTTATTAGGCTGATAACAGAAGAACAGGGCAAGAGATCGCTATAGGATGCTTTAAAGAGAGATAACAAAACACTACAGATGTATTTAACCAGCTCAAATTTATTGAATCGGGTTTACATCCACTTTAAGATTGCCCATTCAACCAGAAAGTTCCATCCTAAAGTGATTGATTCTTAATTCTCTCTTTTTTTTATCTATAAAAATAACAAACCTGTTATACAGTGGATTTGAACAAAGCAGCCTAGATCCTCCTCTTCTCGGGTCCCTCGGTGCTCCTGGCCCCTCCCTCCTGTTGAGTGTGCCCACATCAAACAACTTGCTATGGGGGCATACACAGACACAGAGCTGCAGTTCGGCCCTGCCCCCTCTCTCTTCATTGGCTAACTGACTTTGACCGCAATGAGAGTCAATGGCGCCATTGCTGTTTCTCAGCCAATCAGGAGGGAGGGTCTTGGATGGCGGAGGCACTCATGGAAATCTCTGAATCGAGAGGGGGCTCAGATAAGTATTAGGGGGACTGAGGGGGGCTGCTGCACACAAAAGGCTTTTTAACTTAATGCATAGAATTCAAGAAAAAAAAAGAAAAACCTTTTTAACCACTTCAGTACAGGGCACCCCCCCCCCCCCCCCCCCCCTTTCCTGCCCAAGCCAATTTTCAGCTTTCAGCTCTGTTTAAATGACAATAGCTCAGTCATGCTACGCTGTACCCAAACAATCCAAGCATTTATCATTTTTCCCACAAATAGAGCTTTCTTTTGGTATTTGATCAAAAAACAAAATTTTTGAAAATAACGTTTTCTTCTTTTGTTATAAAATTTTGTAAAAAAGTAAGTTTCCACTGATAAGGTGGCACAGATGAGCACGGATGAGGTGGCACTGATATGCAGCACTGGGCACTCATAGGTGGCTCAGATGGACACTTGGTGACACTTGGAACTAATGGGTGGCACTGATTAGGAGGCACTGGCAGGTATTGCTGGTGGGCACTGATTGGCATCGTGTGGGCACACATTAGCATCATATGTGGGCACACATTGCCACCCAGGATGCCACCCCTGGTGGTCCTGGTGGCATTCTTGGTGGTACTGGGTGGGCATCCAAGGGGGGCTGCGCTGATGAACTGGGGGTGCGCAGTGGCTAGATATATCGCAACCACTTTTCCAACGTAATTTTGCTATATGGCGGGGCGGCAAGTGGTTAACTTGCAGAGACATTTGTTTCACATCAGTTTACCTCTGTTTTCATGCACGTGGCATTGACAGAAGTTTGACAGAAGTTTTCATGTTCATCAGTTATGTGCCATATTCATGCTAATGTTGATGTCCTATCAGTTTTTTTTTTTCCATGTAGAAAACGGCATAAACGTTGCAGATTCCTGCACAGAAAAAAAATCAGCAAGTTGTGGTGTGAACAGGGCACATGGAGAACCATTGGGTTTTTTTTTTCCTTTATTTTTAGCTTGTGCTCCTGCCAGGGTGGCAGTACTCTTAGGACCCTTTCACACTGGGGCAGTGGGGGCGTCGGCGGTAAAGCAGCGCTATATTTAGCGCTGCTTTACTGTCGTTTTAGCGGCAGTATTCAGCCGCTAGCGGTGCGGTTTTAACCCCCGCTAGCGGCCGAAAAAGGGTTAAAATCACCTGCTGGGGGTATAGCCGCGATGCCCCATTGTTTGCAATCGGTAGGAGTGGCAAAGGTGCTGCTAGCAGGACTTTTTTTACCGTTCTGCTAGCGCACCGCTCCAGTGTGAAAGCCCTCCGGCTTTCACACTGGAGTGAAAGGGGCCGCTTTTTTCAAGCGCTATACAGGCGCTATTTTTAGCGCTGTAGCACCTGAAAAACGACTCAGTGTGAAAGGGGCCATACTGTAATGTGTCTTTCGAGAGCAGCATAGTCAGACTACAGAACACCTTCCTTATGTTCTCAAAACAGATGGGGTAGATGTTCTGTATTCCTAACAGTGTATACAGGACAGTCTGGCCAGATCTCCAGGTATTTTTGTGTACTTACAGATATAAATCACATTCAGTAGTGTATCGAACAGATCCATAGAGAGAAAAATTGAGAAGTTCTGGTTTACATATACTTAAGGACTGAGTATTCAGATTTTTAGATTAGTTCAGTTATTACTGGTTCTCTTTTAAACAAGATCCTAATCCTAGATAATTGCAAAATGATCTGGTTATACCATAAGGGTTTTAATGGGCATACATAGACATTGCAGGGGCTGTGAATGTTGGGAGGCATTGCTGAATGCAGACTCGCTACACTTTCAGTATTGTGTTCGAACGTTTCATCAGTAGATGCTATCATAGCAATTTGCTAGCATTGTCTGGTACTGACTGATCTGGAGACAAAAGGGAGTTTAACACATAAAGGAAGAAGAGAATCTGTAAAGATGTGGGCTTGGAGTGATTATCAATGTAGGCAGCAGATGGCTAATATGTCATTTAAGGTCACTGCTGTTGTTAGTAAGATGCAAGTTACTAGTGTAATATTGTCTTGTTTTTATGAAGTTCTTGTACTCTTCAGTGCAGTCTTTGCCTAGCACTTTTTGGAGATCAGTTGTCTGCGTACAAGTTCCTCTGCCTCTCCTATGTTAAAACTAGCCATACACTTTTAGATTTCTTTTATTCAAACTGTGGTCTGAACAGTGATAAGCGGTATGGATGGTGGAATCTTCGCTGAGTGGCCTTTGTATTTAGGCAGCCGCAGCTGTATGAATACCTGAACAGTGACTTCATCTGATAGTATGCAGTCTCTCTTTGGCCTATAAATGCTGACTGGGTCACCCACAAATTGAATTTTGGCCCATTAAACAGGAATTGGCTGAAATTACAGCCACGTATCAATGGCTTAAGAGTGTGTTTTGTGAAAAACGACTGAACTTTCCAACACAATTGGGAATTAACAAAAATTGTCTGAGACGAACTTGGTCTCAACTCTCGCTCTCCCGCGTCCTCCGTCGCTTAACGGAGCTGTCGGTAGCGGCGGAGGCGATCGGGTCCTTCTCCTTCCTTGGTATGGAGATAAGTGGGGGTAAGATGGCCCCCACCCGTCTCCATACCCTAGATGGGCGGAAGTGACGTCAAAACGTCACTTTCACCCATACCTCTTAAAGGGCCATTTTTTTTTCAATTGACAATTTTTAATTTTTTTTTTTATTGCATTTAAGTCCAAATATGAGATCTGAGGACTTTTTGACCCCCAGATCTCGTATTTAAGAGGACCTGTCATGATTTTTTCTATTACAAGGGATGTTTACATTCCTTGTAATAGGAATAAGTGACCCAAATTTATTTTATTTTTTAAATCAATAAAATAAAGTAAAATAAATAGGAAAAAAAATTTTTTTTTTAAAGCACCCTGTCCTGACGAGCTCACACGCAGAAGCGAACGCATACATGAGCAGCGCCCGCATCTGAAAATGGTGCTCAAACCACACATGTGAGGTATCGCTGCGATCGGTAGAACGGGAGCAATAATTCTAGCCCTAGAACTCCTTTGTAACTCCAAAACATGCAATCTGTCAAGTTTTTTAAATGTCGCCTATGGAGATTTTTAAAGCGGGAGTAAACCCGCTGAAACTTTTTTTTTTTTTTTTTTTTTTTTAACACATAAAGGCATAATGAGCTAGTATGCACCGCATACTAGCTCATTATGAAATACTTACCTTAGAACGAGGCGTCGGTGACTCACCTGGTCCACGCCGAGGTAGCTAACATGTTGCCTCGGCGTGTCTTCTGGGTATTGCGACTCCAGCGCTGTGAGTGGCTGGAGCCACGATGTCGTCACTCCCACGCATGCGCACGGGAGAATTCTTCCCGGCAGGGTTCGGATTCTGCCGGCTTTTCAGCCGAGACTGCAGCGGCGCATGCGCACGGGGAATATCTCCTAAACCATACAGGTTTTTTTATTTATTTTTTAAAATCTTTTTATTAAGTATAAGACATACAAGCAAACCGTAAACCTGCCACAGCATTGGGACTAGACCCACGCAGGAGTCAGTGCCAACTGGCCATTGGGCTGCTTCCAGCATTAGTTTCATACAGCTGTAGCAAGTCGAGGGGAAAAAAAAAAAAGCACAAAAGCAAACAAACTAAAAACCTAGTGCGGTAGTGGCTCCTGCTCAATTAAGGTAGGTCAGGATCAAATCTATCAGTCGAGACCCAAGGGACAATAATAGAAATCAAATAATTACATAACGGAGATTACAATGCCAAAAAAAATGTATCAGTATCACTTTCTCCCTTAGAGTGGTATTATGTACATGTTCAATCAGTCTGTGGTTGCCGTGGAGGCCTCAGCTAACCATTTGGCCCACACTCTATCGTATTTTTTGGTAGGTTTCCTTATAGAGTGGTAGTACTTTATTGATATGTGTTTTCCAGAACAACATGGATGGTGGGGGGCGCGTTTTTTCCAGCAGAGAGTGATTATTTTCCTGGCATAAAAGAGAAGGAGTCCTATGAGGGTTCTCTCTGCTATCCTGGGGGCTAATTCTTCCACTAAACCTAGAAGGCAGATCTGTGGATTTTGGGCTATAAACCATACAGGTTTAGGAGATATTTTTTTTACCTACAGGTAAGCCTTATTATAGTAATTTTTTGGACTATACAACCGCTTTAAGGGTCAAAGTTTGACGCCATTCCACGAGCGGACGCAATTTTGAAGCATGACATGTTGAGTTTCAATTTACTCAGTGTGACATTATCTTTCACGATATAAAAAAAAAAATTGCACTAACTTTACTGTTGTCGTATTTTTTTTTTTATTCAAAAATGTATTTTTTCCCAAAAAAGTGCAGTAAGACCGCTGTGCAAATACGACGATGTGACAAAAAGTATTGCAATTACCGCCATTTTATTCTCTAGAGTGTTAGAAAAAAAAAATATGTTTGGGGGTTCAAAGTAGTTTTCTAGCAAAAAAAAAAATTTTTTGACTTGTAAACACTGAGTCTAAAAAAACAGGCTCGGTCCTTAAGTGGGTAATGAGAACAAACCTTCAGTTCTCAATATACCTTTTTTTATGCATACCACTATAATATCTCTCAATCAGAACTTTTAATTTGCCTGCTTCCCTATGTATGGATTGCCTTGGCATATGCTTGACTTGCTCCAGGATAGATTGTATGCAACCAATTTAAAACTTTCCCACTCCACAAACAAAACTTTACCACACAAACCCTCTTCATGGTCCCTCTGCAATCTATCCTGGATTGGAAAAATTACACTATAAGAATGACCATATTTCCAAAACGTCTTGCTTTTATTCTACACTCACCTCCATGGCTATTCCAAGTGGCATAGAGACCTTCAGTGTTCCAAAACCAAGGAAGATTGGCAACAAATTTAAAGTGTAATCCTAAAAAAAAAATATATATGATCCAGTTCCTATAAAGCATGTTATACAGCACAGTGCTTATGCTGTGGAATTTGGCCCGATCACCACCTAAAATACCTGGCTGATCCTGTCTGGTTCTGCCTTCCCATATGTAAACTGAACATGGTTTATCATGGCTGCTGAGCCCTGACTCCGGGGTCAGTTTACATGCCTCTGTCATCCGCAGCTCTGCTCTGTGCTCTCCTGTGTTCTACTCCCCCCCCCCCTTTCCCCTCCCTGCCTGTTGACTGTGTGAGCCATGTCCTTCCTGTGCCTCCCCTGCTGCTGATATACAATGTAAAATAGCAATCTGTCCTTTGTAGAATCCCCTGTTATTTACTGTTATAGACTGTTATTTCGCTCTCTGCCTTTGTTTTATAAAAAATAAGCGCATTGCCTTATTGAAGACAACCTCGCAGTGGTCACGTGACTGCCCAAGGCTCTCCTCCTGGCTGTTGTCAGATGCAAGCCCAGCCCCTTCTTCTGTAGTCCTCTGAGAGGGGCAGGAGAGCACTGGGACATTAGCTGACTGCACAGTGGCCCTTCGTAATAAGGTATTGCGCTGCATCATTTTTTTTTTTTTTAACCGCTTCAGCACCGGGCCATTTTTTACCCTTCTTTACCAGAGCACTTTTTGCGATTCGGCACTGCGTCGCTTTAACTAACAATTGCGCGGTCGTGCGACGTAACACCCAAACAAAATTGACGTCCTTTTTTCCCCACAAATAGAGCTTTCTTTTGGTGGTATTTGATCACCTCTGCGGTTTTTATTTTTTGCGCTATAAACAAAAGAAGAGCGACAATTTTGAAAAAAAACACTATTTTTTTTTTTTGCTATAATAAATATCCATTTTTAAAAAAAAAAAACGATTTTTTACTCAGTTTAGGCCGATACGTATTCTTCTACATATTTTTGGTAAAAAAAATCGCAATAAGCGTATATTGATCGGTTTGCGCAAAAGTTATAGCGTCTACAAAATAGGGGATAGATTTATTGAATTTTTTTTTTTTACTAGTAATGGCGGCGATCTGCGATTTTTTTTTTTTTTTTTTTTTTTTTTTCGTGACTGCGACATTGCGGCAGACACTTCGGACACTTTTGACACATTTTTGGAACCATTCACATTTACACAGCGATCGTTGCTATAAAATTGCATTGATTACTGTGTAAATGTGACTGGCAGGGAAGGGGTTAACACTAGGGGCGCTGTAGGGGTTAATGTGTTCCCTATAGGAGTGATTCTAACTGGGGGGGGGGAGGGGACTCAAGGGGAGAAGACCGATCATGTGTTCCTCTGTACTGGGATCACATGATCGGTCTCCTCGCCACTGACAGGACGTGGAGCTGTGTTTACACACACAGCTCCACGTTCCCGCCCGGTCCCGTTGTTTTAATGGGCAATCGCGGGTGCCCGGCGGACATCGCGGCCGCCGGGCACTCGCACCGGGTCCCGAGCGATGCCGCGGGCGCGCCCCCCAGGCGGCCGGGAATCCGAGGACGTCATATGACGCCCACCCAGGATGGGAGATCCACCTTGTGGGCGTCATATGACGGCGGGCGGTGTTGAAGTGGTTAAACAAAGGCAGTGAGCAATAGAATGGGTTATAACAGAGGATTCTACATAATGCACACATAATGGCTTAACAACCACTTCAATCCGTGATCACCTCATGCTCCATAAACATATTCATGGCTGACTTTACTTTTAAATTGTCGCCAGGTGGTATATTGTCCCATTTCGATTTGCACACCTCCACCCTTCACTTACCAACACATGTTTCAGATGCTGCAATGTGGTAGGAGATGTGATGCCCACCTGGTGGACCTGTCCTATGCTCGGTACTTATGTTTTTATAACCTATTTAATTTACCATTCACATGAGACCCTAGGTTTAGGTTTTTTTTTTTTTTTTTTTTCAACCTCCCATCCTCAGTAAGATCCATTTAAATTATCCATTTATGTACTACTAGACACCACACAAATTATTGCAAGAGCTTGGAGAAAATTCACATACTTCATGGAAGTCTGGCGCAAAATTCATAATGCCCTTCTTTCATTACCAATTGGCAAGCTACTGAATGCCTCCCTGTAGATGATACACTTTAGAGGCGAACACCTGGAGAAACCCTTCCATACTTATATCCTCTTTTTTTTTTTCCTACACCTTTTACTTCATTCTCTCTCTCCCCTGCTTTTTTTTTTTTCCTGTCCTTTATTTATTTCCAAATTCAACATTTGAATACTGCATTCTCGGTACATTATATCTTGCGTGTCTGTTATTACCATGTTCATGAACGTGGCCCTGTATTGTTCGCCATTGTCATCCCATTAACTTAATGTCAACTTTTTGACTACATAATCCTTTGCAACAATTAATTTTCTTTAAAACGCTTTAATACAAATGTTTGAATGTGAAATGCAACATGGAAATTTTATGATTTTACTTTTTGACCATAGATATACTTTTAATTTCTCCCAATGTCATGTTACAGTTGCAAGTGCAACTCGATATGACCGCCAAATAACTCCTTTCACATTTTATTGTAAGTGCCTAATCTACTGTGGGATCTAACTGCAGTGTTGCTTTTGTCATTTTAACCACTTGACCACTGGGCACTTAAACCCCCTTCCTAACCAGACCAATTTTCAGCTTTCAGTGCTCTCACACTTTGAATGACAATTACTCAGTCATGCAACACTGCACCCATATGAAATTGTTGTCCTTTTTTTTTTCTCCCCCACACAAATAGAGCTTTCTTTTGGTGGTATTTAATCCTCGCTGGGTTTTTTCTTTTTTGCACTGTAAATTAAAAAAGACCAACAATTCTGTAAAAAAAAAATAAAAAATGTCTTTGTTTCTGTTATAAGATTTTGCAAATTAGTAATTTTTCATAATACATTTTGGCCAAATTTTATACTGCTACATATTTATGGTAAAAATAATTCAAATCGGTGTATATTATTTGGTCTGTGTGGAAGTTAGTCTACAAGCTATGGTGCCAATCATTGAAAATTGATCACACCTGAAGTACTGACGGCCTCGCTCATTTCTTGAGACGCTAATAAGCAAGGACAGTACAAATACCCCCCAAATGACCCCTTTTTGGAAAGTAGATTATTGAAAGGCATTTAGTAAGAAGCATGGTAAGTTTTTTTTTTTTTTTTGTAATTTTTTTTTTTTTCCCCCTCACAATTTGCAAAATCAAGATTATTATTTTTTTTTTTTTTTTTTACAAAAGTTTCATATTTAGGTTATTTCTCACACACAGCATATGCATACCACAAACTACACCCCAAAACACATTCTACTACTACTCCTGAGTATGGTGATACCACGTGTGAGACTTTTACACAGCGTGGCCACATACAGAGGTCCAACATGCAGGGAGCACCATCAGGTGTTCTAGGAGCATTAATTACACATCTAATTTCTTGACTACCTCTTGAACTTTTGAAGGCCCTTGAGCACCAGGACAATAAAAACGCCCAAAAAAATGACCCCGTTATGGAAAAAAAACACCCCAATGTATAATCTGAGGAATATCAAGTCTTTGGAACATGTAGATTTCCTCTGCAAGTTTTTGGAAAATGTGGAAAGGAAATAAAAACGCATTTTTTTTTTATAACACAACACAAAGTTGTCCATTTTTGCAATATTTCTAACACACAGCTTCTCCTACTCCTCCCGAGTATAACGATACCACATGTGTGATACTTTTACACAGCCTGGCCCCATACCGAGGTCCAACATGCAGGGAGCACCATCAGGCGTTGTAGGGGCATACATTTCATACAATCTGGCTGGGGCCCGGCGGTCACGGATATTCCTGGGTGCGCACGGGAGTAAGATTGTGGAAGGACGTCCATGGACACCCTCCCAGAATAAACCGACCGCACTGCAGCCTTCTTTCCGCTATGGCCCAGTCGCTAAGTTGTTAAAGGTACTTGAGACCCGCAGGACATTAATCACAGGTTTGCCCAGTATTATGAACAGCTATACTCTTCCAAGGTAGACTACTCTCCCCTGGAACTGACTGAATACCTAGATGGGATCCCCCTGCCGACCCTTAGTGACATGACGTGCGCGGCCCTTGAAGCTGACATCACCCTAGAGGAGGTCCAGACAGCAATTTCTCAACTGCAGGCAGGAAAGACCCCCGGTGCAGATGGCCTGCCCAGGGAATTTTATTCCCAACATCAAGAACTACTGGCGCCGCGGCTCGTGTCCTTGTTCGCACAGTTTCTCCAGCTGGGGGCACTCCCCGAGTCAATGTCTGAGGCGGTGGTGGTTCTGATTCATAAGCCTGGGAAAGATCCGGGGGACTGCTCCTCGTACAGGCCGATCTCTCTCCTAAATGTGGACGCTAAAATATTGGCCAAACTGCTGGCCAATAGGTTGTCGTCGGCCCTTGGGGAGGTGGTCCATCCGGATCAGACCGGGTTCATGCCAGGTAAGGGCACTGATATAAATCTCCGCCGCCTCTTTCTCAACATGTCAGTTGCTCATGAGAACAGTGGCAGGCGAGTCATTGCCTCCCTGGACGCCGAGAAGGCATTTGACTCGGTGGAGTGGGTATTCCTGTGTGAGACTCTGGGCAGATATGGGTTCGGACCTCGGTTCCTTAGGTGGCTGCACATGCTCTATCAGACGCCCAGAGCTCGTATTCGTACTAACGATAGGATCTCTGCTCCCTTCCTTCTGCACAGGGGCACCCGGCAGGGATGCCCTCTATCCCCAGCCCTATTCGCCTTGGCTCTTGAACCCCTTGCCACCATAATTAGACACTCCGATAGGGTAGAGGGGCTGAGGGTGGGTCCATTGGTAGAAAAGATATCCCTGTATGCGGACGATGCCCTCTTATATCTACAGGATGCAGGAGATTCTTTGACTGCTGCCTTGGAAATATTCGATGCATTTGGTAGGTTCTCGGGAGTGCGCATTAACTGGGCCAAATCCAACATTTTCCCCCTAGACCCTCAGACACATGTAGCCGTACCTCTCCTTTGGGTTGACCAATTCAAGTACTTGGGTGTCCAGGTCAGGAGGGATCTGACGGAATATAGGGAACTCAATGTACGTCCGGTCATGACACAATTGCGGGCCAAATGCTCTTCTTGGAATACATTACCCTTGAACCTTATGGGCCGTATTAATCTACTGAAAATGATATTCCTTCCCAAATTCTTATATGTATTCCGCAACAGCCCCACATGGATACCCAAGTCCTTCTTTGTAGAGGTGGATAGGTGTGTTGGCTCCTTTATTTGGGGGGGTGCTGCCCCCAGACTGGCTAGATCCACACTCATCCTCCCTGTCCAATGTGGGGGCCTGGCGACACCTGACTACCGAACATACTTCTGGGCGGCGGTGCTAGTCACAGTTAGGTGGTGGAATGTTCTTTCCAGAGGACATGCGGCAGTATGCCTGGAAGCAGCAATCATTGGCTCAATGCAGGAGCTGGGCAACCTGGTCCACAGAGGCCACAGGGCCTATACAGACCTTCCGGTGCCAACCCGGACGACCCTTAGGGTCTGGTCGGCTGCCAGACGGACCAACTGAGCTGGTCTCCCCGCTGTCCTTTTGTGGGGAAATCCCAATCTTCCCCACCTCAGGACGGTGCCGGACCCGGTGGTCTGGGCCAGATTTGGAATTAAGACCCTTAACGACGTTATAAAGAATGGGGCCATAGTACCCTTTTCAGCCCTACAAACACACCTTCAATTACCGGATTGGATGAGCTTTCGGTACTTTCAGCTGCGCCACGCCATTAGGACCCAATTCCCACTACCCATCAGATTGGAGATGGACCCTGTGGAGAGGGTCCTTGCCCAGGAGAAACTGGACAAGGCCCTCTCGACCCTGTACCTAGAACTCCTTAGGACTGACTCTGCTAAGGTAGACAAACTTTTTGTATATTGGAAGACTGACATCCCGGACCTTGACCAGGAAGACTGGAATGACTGTTTGGCGGATAGCGCCTCCGTGCTTATCTCCTCCAGGGAGCGCTATTGGCTTATTCAGGTAAACTTCTTACATAGGGTCTATTATACCCCTCAAAGGCTCCACAGGGTATTCCCCCAGCGGTCCCCCGACTGTCCCAGATGCATAAGTGCCATAGGAACATACCTACACATGTTTTGGAGCTGTCCCAAAATTGGTACTTACTGGGCCGCTGTGCTGGAAGCGGTTAACGGCCGTCTTCAGCTGAACCTCCCCATGTCCCCAGAGTTATTACTACTGGGCGTCCAGGATGACGACCAAAGGCCCAGATGCACCAAATTGTTAGTGACATATCTCTTCTTCTATGCAAAAAGGGAAATTGTGTTGCATTGGAACTCACCTGCCCCTCCCACGATTGGATCCTGGGAAAAGTCAATCAATGCTGTACTCCCCTTGTCTAAGCTAACGTACATCAATAGGAACTGTCCGCAAAAGTTCGACAGAGTGTGGCAACTGTGGTCGGGGTAACAGTCTGATGCCTGAGAAGCTCCAAGTATTCGACCACCTCCCGATGGTCCTCTCTATGTCATAGAGAGAAGTTTGAGGGCAGTCAGACACACTCCTATACCTCCCCAGGGGGTGGGGTACTGGGTATATTGGGGACAATTGACACTTTGTACTTATTGTCTAAATTATTGTATAACTAACCTCGCATGTATTGTGTACTTGATGAAGTCCATGTTGGACATATGTTGTGACCTGTATGTAAGCTTACTTTCAATAAAGGAACAGTTTTTGACTCTTAAAGGTACTTGTGTCCTGATCCTTGAATCCCTACTGTAGTCTGAATAGGGAAGAATAACTCAAATCATGACAAATAATGCCATTGCTCAACAGTGTTTTATTACACATATACTTCTAATAGAGCTGTTTAATTAATTTGTTTTTGCGAAAAATCTAGTTTTGATTTGTCAATGATATTTGCCCGTATTTCACTAATTTTGAATGAAAGTCAGTACATTTTATCTTGACCAGTTGCCTAAAGTAATATGGGAATGTTTTCCCAATATGATTGCAGTCAGAATGGGAAATGTTCATTTGTCTGTAGACCCTAGGCAAACGTATATTGCCTGAGCACTTTCAGAAGATGAACTGATGTATTGAGTTGCAAACGTAAAGTGAACACGGTATCATGAATCGGCAGCCGTGATAAACGTGGTCAGTTTAAACAGGGGAAAACAGGAGCAGGCAGGCTCAACCAGGTATTGTACACCAAGGAGAGGGACGATTGACATTAAAGGGAAAGGAGCAAGTTTTTTTTTTCCTTTTGGTTTACAACCACTTTAAATTAAAAAAAAATTGAGCTTGGTTATGTATTTACAGTGCCTTGAAAAGGTTTTCATACCCCAAAAAATGTAAATGTATTTCTTTATCGTACATCATGGGACACAGAGCCTTAAGTAATTGATGTGTTATGGGCCACCTTCAGGTGTTGACACCGGTATACCCAATCAAGTAAGTTCACTCCCTATATAACCCCTCCTTCTTCCAGGAGCACATTAGTTCTTTCGCCATTGTCTAAGGTGTTGGTGACGAGTGAAGATGGAGAGAGGTAAAGCATATTCTAACTTAAGTAGAAAAAAATATTCCGTGGCTGTCAGCAGTCTTCATTCCGAGAATAGAGAATTGGCACGCGGACTACTTAAGTCGCCTGCAGATTATTCCCAGGGTAATGGTTTCTTCACCCCGACATATTTTCGGGCTGTTTGTCAAAGATGGGGGACACCCGGACGTAGATCTTCTAGCGTCCAGTTCAACATAAAGTTAGTCAACTTTGTGTCCAAAACAAAGGATCTATTCGCATGCAGAACTGATGTGTTGGTGATACCGTGGTATCAGTTCTCACTGATCTATGCATTTCCCCCTGTTCAATTGCCGCCTTGACTTCTTTGCAGGATCAAGCTGGAAAGGAAACTGGTAATTTTGGCAGCACCAGCATGGCCCAGAAGGTCATGGTATGCAGAAATTGGAAAGATGGCAGTTGAGGGTCCGTGGTCCCTTCCACTAAGGCCAGACCTGTTTTCACAGGGGTCGATATTCCATCCTTTATGAACGCTAAATTTAATGGCCTGGCTATTGAAACCCACATTCTGAAGAAACGTGGGCTTTCTTGGTCAGTTATCTCTACTTTGCATTAATCCAAGGAAACCAGCTTTCAGAACTATATATTATAGAGTCTGGAGGGCTTATGTTTCCAGGTGTGAATCCAAGGGTTGGCACCCTCGGAGATAGATCATAGGCAGAATTCTTGCTTTTCTACCAATAGGCGTAGAGATGAAATTGGCCCTGAGTACTATTAAGGGCCAAGTCTCAGCTTTATCGATCTTATTTCAAAGACCACTTGCTACGCATTCTTTAGTCTGGGGTTTTATGCAAAGGGTGATGTGGATTAATCCGCCAGTTAAATCACCTTTCAAGCCCTTGGGACTTGAATTTTAGTTTTGTCAGTGTTACAGCCATTTGAACCAATACAGCATATTCCCTTAGTCCTTCTGACAAGGAAGCTGGTATTTTTGGTTGCGCTATCCTCAGCTAGGAGGGTTTTGGAATTGGCTGCTCTTTTTTGTAAAGAGCCATATTTGATTATTCATGAGGACAGAGTGATGTTACGCCCTCATCCAGGCTTTTTGCCAAAAGTGGTTTCAGCTGTTCACCTGAACAAGATATTGTCCTGCCATCGTTTTTTTTCCAAAACTATGTTCCAGGGAAGAAAAGTCACTACATTGTCTTGATGTGGTAGAGCAGTGAGAATCTATTTAAAGATGACTGCTCAGATTCTTAAGACTGATGTCTTATTTATTCAGCCAGAGGATCAAAAGAAAGGACTGGCAGCGTCGAAATCCACTGTCGCTAAGTGGATTTGGCAATTTATAATTCAAACTTCTAATTTAAGGGGTAAGATTCCCCCTTTTCAAGTTAAGGTGCACTCTACCAGGGCCATTGGTGCTTCTTGGGCAGTGCGTCGCCAGGCCTCCCTGGCTCAGATCTGTAAGGCCGCAACTTGGGCTTCAGTGCAAACATTCACAAAAATGTTATCAGGTGGATGTAAGGAGGTATGAGGATATCGCCTTTGGGCGCAGTATACTGCAGGCAGCAGTATAAGTCCTCAAGTCTGGGGGTACCCTGCGGGTTGTCTCAAGTAGCATTGCTATGGGACGTCCCATTACGTAATTGCTATGTGTCCCATGATGTACGAGAAAGAAAATAGGATTTTTATAACAGCTTACCTGTAAAATCCTTTTCTTGGAGTACATCATGAGACAGAGTTTCCTCCCTTCTTTTTGGGATTTAAGTATATTGCTTTGCTACAAAAACTCGTGTTCCTGGAAGGAGGAGGGGTTATATAGGGAGTTAACTTCCTTGATTGGGTATACCAGTGTCAACACCTGAAGGTGGCCCATAACCTATTTAGTAGTTACTTAAGGCTCTGTGTCCCATGATGTAATCCAAGAAAATGATTTTACAGATATGCTGTAATAAAAATCCTATTTTTATTGGGATTTTATTTTATATTGGACCAACACAAAGTGGCACATATTTGTGAAGTGGAAAAAAAATGATAAATGGGTTTCAACTGTGTTTAAAAAATATCGGAAAAGTGTGGCGTGCATTTGTATTCAGTCCCCTTTACTCTACTCTAATACCCCTAACTAAAATCTAGTGGAACCAATTGCCTTCAAAAGCCACCTAATTAGTAAATGGAGTCCACCTGCATGTACTTTAATCTCTGTATAAATACAGCTGTTCTGTGAAGCCCTCAGAGGTTTGTTAGATAACTTTAGTAACCAACAGCATCATGAAGGCCTAAGAACACACCAGACAGGACAGGGATAAAGTTTTGGACAAGTTTAAAGCAGGGTTAGGTTTTGAAAAAAAATAAAATATCCCAATCTTTGAACATCTCACGGAGCACTTTTTAATCCATCATCTGAAAATTAAGAGTTTGGCACAACTGCAAACCTACCAGGACATTACCGCCCATCTAAACTGACAGGCCGGGCAAGGAGAGCATTATTCAGAGAAGCAGCCAAGAGGCCCATGGTAACTCTGGAGGAGCTGCAGAGATCCACAGCTAAGGTGGAAGAATCTGTCCACAGGACAAATATTACTCCACAAATCTGGTCTTTAAGGAAGAGGCCATGTTGGGGACACAGCAAACGTGGAAGGGGGTGCTCTGGTCAGATGAGACCAAAATTAAACTTTTTGGCTTAAAAGCAAAATGCTATGGGTTGTGGAAAACTAACACTGCACATCCCCCTAAACACACCATCCCCACCTGAAACATGGTGGTAGCATCATGTTGTTCTGATATATTTCTTCAGCAGGGACAGGGTAGCTCATCAGATTTGATGGGAAGATGGATGAAGCCAAATGCAGGGCAATTTTAGAAGAAAACCTGTTAGTCTGCAAAAGACTTGAGATTGGGGTAGAGGTTCACCTTCCAGCAGGACAACAACCCTAAACAAACAGCCAGAGCTACAATGGAATGGTTTAGATCGAAGCATATTCACGTGTTAGAATGGCCCAGTCAAAGTCCAGACCTACAGTAATTCCAACTGAGAGTCTGTGACAAGATTTGAAAATTGCTGTTCGGAAACAATCTACATCCAATCTGACAGAGCTTGAGCTATTTTGCAATGTAGAATTATCAAACTTTTAATTCTCTAAAAGTGCAAAGCTGGTAGAGACATACCCCAAAAGACTTGCAGCTGTAATTGCAGCAAAAGGTGGTTCTACAAATTATTTGTACAAAGTACAGATTTTTATTTTTTTTTTAACATTCTGCTCAAACTTTGTGAATTAGTACGGCTTGGATCTTGAAGAATTGATCTGAAAAATTGTAGCATAGCCAAAATAAAAAAAGTATCGCGTACAGTACTCAATTGTTTTTCACTCTCTAGCCAAAATCTTATTTTTACACTAGTTTGAGTTACACTCCAGTATTTAAGTTTTTTTTTTATTTTTATAGTAAACAATCCAACTTGGTAAGGTAAGGGTGTCCAACCCTTACTGCAGTATCAAATCTTCATGGTATGAGGTTAAAGTGGTTTTTCTTTTTTGTTGCCATAGACTTAAATGGGTAGAATAGGTCAATGGGTGATGGAAGCCATCTCATTCTTCCTGTAAATAAATTATCTGTTTGCATTGGCTGAGCTTATTAAAAAAAAAAAAAAAAAAAAAATTCTGCCTAACAGCAGGACTAAAAAAATATATTTAGGCATTTTGCATGGAGCAATAAAAATTTTTTTTTTCTAGCTTTGCTTTCATAAGAAGTTAAAAGCTGATGATAAAGTTGCTTCATTTTGAAACTTTTTGAAGTAGGCTTTGTTCATCCCATGTTTAGGAAAAAATGCTACTGAACAAGATGGGTATAAATCCGAATGTGGTCCCTTAGCAATAACATCCTTACATCCTCCAGACATCACAAGAACGCCTCTCCAGAAGGCCTGGTCAGCAGTTTTTGCAGAGACTAATTGTTGTCAGGTGTTTGCCTTTACATGAGTTCAGTCACTAGAGTCTCATCAGTAGCCATCTTCTCTCTCAGAAAAGATATAACTTAGCACAATTTTTCAAGCAGAATTCCCCCGAATGACCCAGTTCTGTCTAAGTTAATTTTAGCTTGGTTACCCCAGGCAACATTTCCTTTGCCTTCATCTGCAAGTCTTTTAAATAATCTTAGGAGAAGGTAGGGCGGGCGGGCCGGCCCCACAATCTTCTCTAATACATGGGATTTTTCGACAGCTAATCAGCAAAGACATGTTCTCATGTCTCCCTATTTTTTTTTTATGTGCCTGCTTTTAACTGCAGTGTTGACAGAACATAAAGTCCTCATGGACGTTCTACCTATTAAAACACATAAAAGATAAAATGAGCTGGGGCTCCTTGTCAGGGGAGGCAATATATATGGATAGTAAGTTGGGAAGACTCATGTCATGTAAAAGGAAGTTTTGGTTTATGCCATCTTTTTAAATGGTGCAAACATGCTAGAACCTTCACACTAAAATAAATGCTGTATATGACAGTTGAAGCTGTAACAGGATTTTAGGTAAGTTACACACCATGAACCTTTTATTTATCTACATCTTTTGAACCATCCCTGCAGATCTGCTCCAGAAGATGGCCTTTCTGACAATGACATTTTGTAAAGCAGCATTTCTGAATCTTGACCACCGAGAGCATAGAGCATTAGAGTCAATAGAGCATGTGTTACAGACAACCTCACACATGTACTTGAGGGCTAATTACAGTCTCGGCTCTGTGATTTAACTAATGTCTGTGGGACTTAAAGTCACCCTTTGGACAGACATTCAAGAATTTACATATTCCTAGCAAGTGCTAAAGCAGCTTTAAAGTGAACTCGTGGCCACACATTTATGTACTGAGAAGCAGGGTGAGCTGAGCTGCTGAGAGAATAACATTGACGATTACTTCATAGAGCCTGCAGCTACAAAGGTCAATAATGGCTTGTGTTAAAGTTGATTTACGGCATGTTGAGGAAGATGGAGCTTCTTGAATGTCTAAAGACTGATACATTTCTTTGGGGAAACACTGTTGCAAAGCTTTAAAACTTGCTCACCCCATTCATGTCTGTGCAACACTTGGTAGTGATCATTTGTTTTGAATGGTATACCAAGGGGCCTCGCAGCACACTACAAAATGCAGTGAACCTTCTGTGGTGGTGTGCATGGCAATCTGCAACATAATTTGTTCAGATATTTGCAGTGGGTGTAAATACCTGGAGAGGTGTTTTTTTTTTTCCTCTCCACTTTGCTCAACAAAAGCAGTTTGACTTTTTGGGATTCCTTCGGGGGGGTTGGGATGATTGTAATTAGGTAAAAGAAACCCTGTTTCACATAGTCTTCAGCTAGTAGTATAAAAGCAGTGTGAAAAGCAAGTTATTGGAAGCCTTCAGCAGGCTGCCCTTCAGCTACCGTTTGGAAATATTCACAGATCTTATTGGAAGAGCCAATTGCCACTTTAAACAGGCTTCAGTAGGCTTTTGACAAGCCTCAAATAGTACTGAAGCCTGCTAGCAGCTTATTTTAAAGTGGCAATCAGCACTCCAATTAGGATCTGTGTTAAACATTTACAAAATGGAGCTGAATGGTGTGTCAGAGTGATCTGAATGCTGTGAGCAGGCTAAATGGTGCGACAGAGCGTTTATTGCTGGGTTTGAAGCAATTAACCCTTCATACCCCAAATCAATCGCTGCCACAGATAAAAAAATAAATTATTATTATTAAATGTTTACACAAACAATTATGACTTTTCCTAATGTCGGTAATACCCACTGTCGTCATAGAGAGGAATATCCAGAAATTAAACCATATAGTACAAGCAGTCCCTGAGTTACAAATATCCGACTTGCATAGGACTCCTACTTACAAACGTAGGGATACAACAGGAAGTGAGAAGAAATCTACCCCTAGGAATGGAAATTTACTCATTATGGGAAAAGTTGTCTCCACTGAAGATTTATCGCCAATCCTGGTCCTCCACGACAAACCAAAAAATTTTCAAAATCCAATTGTCTCAGGGACAGAAAGTGCGGTGAAATCTTCTGAAGAGGGGCACAGACGGCAAAACAAATGTTTCGGGGGTGTTTGAAACCTGCGATCCAAAAAACTTAAAAATTGAATATAAAAATAGTACCTGTGCAAATTCAACTTAACTTTTTGCTATATACAGCTGTAGCAAATCCCTGTTATCTGCTAAGTAATGGCCAGCATAATGGTTTCTTCTATTCCTAAAGCAGACCATAGATGAGTCGAAATTCGAATGAAAATTCTTGGTCGTTCGTTCGTTTTTCGCATCATTAGTGAGCTAGGTGCGACACGCGATTTTCCTGTCAAAATCGAAAGTGCCTGATCCAACATGCTGCATTTCGTTTTGAAAAACAAAACTAATGATGGCACGATCGTATGCGACATTTTTGTTTTTCGATCAAAAATGTTCGGTTTTCAACTATTCTAAAGCCTGCATAAGTCCTTTTTTGAAGTGTTCAGACACTTGCAAACTGTTTACTTAAAGCGTTTGTTACCCCCAACATTTCATATTCCTGATATGTGCCTGCTGTACCATGTACTTATATGAAAAAGTATCCTTCTCTTTGTATTGCTCGCTTTTGTGTGAAAGCCCTGGTGTTTCTGCCAGTCCTTCTGCTTTCCTATTTAAAACTGACCACACTAAGCATTATAACACACCAAGGTCTGTTCTCTAGCTATGCTGGAGACTCGGTGTGCTCTCCAATGATTAGACCTGTCCTTTTGTATGCGGACCGAAACAAATTGTATATGTCTACACAATATACAAGCCCCCTTGAATGCCAGAACTCCAGGCGGGAAAAAAAAGCTGCTTAAAAAAACGCAGTAAAATTTAGACGCGTTTGCAATTAATTGTATTGGCCAGATTATTAACCTATTTTGGGCATTGAAATCAATTAATGCTCAAATGCTAGATGTGCCTAAATGCAAAAAATCCCTGCAAGTTGAGGGAATTTCTTGGGGACCCCCAGGTCATCAGAAATGGTGTCCCCATTGGAGGATTTCCCCATTAAGGACTTCCTAATATTTGGTCTTATCTTTTACTTTTTTTTTAATAAGTTTTTATTTTCTCACAGTATATTACATACAAGAGTGCATAAAGGGGTTTACAATAAACGCTAGTGCAAAGAAACAGCAACAGCTGTAAAAACAATGGCATAAGATGCATGTAAACAATCACATTTGGATACCATGTCTTAAGGTAATACTTTAGTAATCCGGTATCTTTAGCTGTAACCAGGTCTAACTTTGGTGCAGTAAACCGCAAGAGAGACCCAAGCATGGGATTTAACCTTGAGAGGTTGAGAGTGAAGGTAAGGAATGAAAGAGGGGAAAAGAAAGGGGGGGGGGTGGGGAAGAAAGGAAGGAGGAGTGGGGTAGGGAAAGGGTAACACACCGCCTACTCGGCTCACCTGCCAGCTCATCGCGTGTCCTCCCGCAGATTCCATCGCTCCCAGGTTGCGTTGTGGTCGTCCAGTTTGTCTTTTATTCTGGCCGTCATTTTTTCCATCAGTTCAATGTCTTTAATCCTAGTGTACAGGGCCTCTTGGGAAGGGGGTACAGTCTTTTTCCAGTTAAGGGCTATTTGACATCGGGCTGCTGTAAGTACAGGGGGTCCCCGACTTACGAACACCCGACCTACGAACAACCCCTACTTACGAACGGGGTGCTGCGGGGACCCTCCGCCATTTTTCGCTCTTTTTCGGCGTCTTTCGGCCGCTGTGCGCATGCGCGGCCATACGGAGCTTCGGAAAATGCCGGAAATGTCCGTAATTTGCCGCGCATGCGCACAACGGCAATAGACGGAACATCGGAAATGTCCGGAAATCTCCGTATTTGTCGGTCTGCGCATGCGCGGCCGACCTACGAACATTTCCGACTTCCGTACAGGCGGGCAGTCCCTAACGAGTTCGTAACTCAGGGACCCCCTGTATGTGTCTAAAGTTTTTTGCTCGGCGTAGTCATTTTCGGTTGTAATAAGCCAAATAGGAAGAATTTTGGTGATCTGTGTCTCAAAGAGGCGGGTTAATAGTTGTTGGGTGTCGGTCCAGTATGGGATTATTAGAGGGCACGTCCAGAAGATATGGAAAAGAGAGCCCCTGCTGGCCTGGCACCGCCAACAGCGGTCGGAGGTGGATGGGTAAATTTTGTGGAGGACTGCTGGTGTCTGATACCAAAAGTAGAGTATTTTATAGAAGTTTTCTTTTATATAGAGTGCATATGGAACTCTTGGCTGCCTGCCTCCAGATCGCTTGCAATGCCTCCATTGGGAGTTCTTCTCCCAGCTCTCTTTCCCATCTCCTCATATACGCATGTTTGCCCTTCGTGCACAGCTGGTAAGTATTTAGTAGCTGGTAGATGTCCAATATCAGTCCCCTACGATTTCGCACTTCCAGTATAATCTGTTCAAACGGGGATGGTGGGGAGAACTGCAGGTTTGGGGCAATCGTCTGGGCAAAGTGTCTGATTTGTAGGTAACTATAGAATATTTGTTGCGGTAGGTCATGTTTGGTTTGGAGCTCCGAGAATGTTAGAAGTCTGCGGGATCTGGAATGTATCAGGTGTCCAAAATGGAACAGGCCTCTGGAGGCCCAGGGCCAGAACATCTGGTGGGTGAGGCTAGACGGGATTTTGGGTTTGTAAAGAAAGGAGTTGAGAAAGAAAGTGACAACTGACATTGCTGTAACTTTTTTGGTAAATGTCCTCTTCTATCCATCTGTACATCTCTACTGAACTGACATTGCTGTAACTTTTTTGGTAAATGTCGTTTGCTGCCATAGCTTGAAACTTCTATATTTAATGTTAGCTATATAAGAAACACAATGCTATAGCAACATTACTGGTGATTGATTCCCCATCCCATTTGGCTTGAGTGATCAAGAGGGGTAATTAGCTTTATGACCCTAGCCTGTGTCTGGTCTGGTATTGCCCATCCCCTCTCCCATATTCAGGTGCCTCATATCTGACCCTATAATGACCAATTGAGAAATGCATGCCTGCTCAGTCTCCCTATAAATGTAAAGCATCCTATGGGGTGGCGCAGACAGGGGCAAGGCGCAGACATGGTGGCTCTTTCCTGAGTGGCTCTGTCACGAGTGATGCGCAGTTTCACCAACGCAATTTAACGAAAGCAGGATAACTAAAGCTGGATGAAGATGCAACAAAAACTCTGTTCAACCCTGTGACTATAAGCAAGCCAGCACTTGATGTCAAGTTAGATTTCCACTCTCTATCTACTATCATGTTTCTTCTCTTCCTTCTAACATCCGTGTCTTCTATCCTCAAATTATCTTTACTCTACCCCTCCTCTCTACCCTGCAGCATGCACATATCTCCCTCACTCCTACCCTCTCCCTACTACTCCACCCATCATCTCCTGCATTTGATGTACCCACATTCTGACATGAACACCAGGACCACTAAACACGTGCGCTTATGCACATCCCACTCCCATCTTGCCTTCCTCACCCTCCTCCTTCTCCTGGTCTCGGGTGACATTTCACCTAATCCTGGTCCGCCATTTTCCAACTGCAAGCCACATACCCTATACCCCACCCCCTCTGGCAACCACCGCAATCCAGTCAGCTTAATTTCTATACCACTGCTTCCTCAAAGCAGCCCACCAATCTCATGCGCCCTCTGGAATGCCCGTTCAATCTGTAACAAGCTTACATCTATACATGACCTCTTCATCTCTCATGGCTTTAACATACTCACCATAACTGAAACCTGGCTTCAAAATTTGGACTCTGCTTCTCCTGCTGCCCTATCCCATGGTGGCCTCCATTGGACTCACTCCCCCAGACCTAATGGACAGAAAGGAGGTGGAGTTGGATTTTTTCTATCCCCACAAAGCACCTTCCAAGTGCTTCCTATCCCTCCCTCTCTATCCCTCCCTTCTTTTGAGATGCACTGTATCCATCTGTTTTCTCCTATTTCTCTGAGGATTGCAGCAATTTATCGCCTCCCAGAACTGTATCGCGCTTTCTTGATGACTTTGCTGCCTGGCTACCCTACTTTCTCTCCTCTGAAATACCCACTATAATTCTTGGCGACTTCAACATTCCTGTCAATGTTAACAGCCCAACTACAGCTAAACTTCTCAACTTGACCTCTTCTTTTGACCTAACCCAATGGACACACACTCCAATGGTAATACCCTTGACCTTGTATTCTCCCATCTCTGCAATCCCTGCAACCTCACGAACACCCCCTTTCCACTCTCTGATCACAACCTCACCAGTTTCACTGTATCCTTGCCTCCAACCAACCATCCCTCCAAGCAGCAAACAATTACTTGTAGGAACCTTCGCCACTTTAACCCATCTCTTCTCTACTCTGCTACTGACCATCTATATGACATCTCTCCCCTGTCCTGTCCTGACCTGGCCACCTCTGTCTACAACAGTTCACTCTCATCATCACTAGATGCACTTGCTCCGCTAACCACACGCAGAATCGGGCCCGACCGTTACAACCATGGCAAACTGACAACACTAGAAATCTCAAGAGACATTGCCGTGCTCTTGAACGACTGTGGCGTAAAACCAAATGCCTGCACGACTTCACCCTATATAAATCTGCCCTTCTAAAATACAATTCCTGCCTCCATGCTGCCAAACAAACCTACTTTGTCTGTCTCTTATTTATACCTTGTCATCCTGTCCCCGTCGGCTTTTCTCAACCTTTTAACTCTCTGCTTCGTCCCCCACCCCCTCTACCCACTAACTCACTCACTGCCCAAGAGATTGCCAATCACTTCAAAGACAAGATTGATGCAATTCGTGAGGATACCTCCACTGTGCGTACACCTTCCCCACCCAACATACCTTGCCTAACGACACTTTCAACACTCTCCTCCTTTGAATTGGCTACTATTGAAGAGGTTACAAAACTTTTCTCAGATGCCGACCTAACCAATTGTCCCTTGGATCCTGTTCCCTCACAACTACTACGGTCACCCTCTTCTTCTATCCTATGCTCCCTCACTCACATATTCAATCTTTCCCTCTCTAGTGGCACCTTCCCCTCCCCTCTAAAACATGCGCAGATCACTCCCATACTTAAAAAGCCCTCCCTGGACCCCACCAACCTGAATAACTTAAGGCCCATCTCATTGCTCCCATTCTCCTCTAAACTTCTAGAGCGCTTAGTCTACAACCGTCTTAGCTCCTACCTCAGTGAAAATAACCTTCTTGACCCTTTACAGTCTGGCTTTCGCTCGCAGCACTCCACGGAAACTGCCTTACTAAAACTCACTAACGATTTACTAACTGCTAAATCCGACAGCCAGTACTCCATACTGCTACTACTTGACCTCTCTGCAGCCTTTGATACTGTTGACCACCCGCTCCTTCTCAATAAACTCCATTCCCTTGGCCTCAAATATTCTGCTCTATCCTGGTTCTCTGCCTATCTATCACAGCGCTCCTTCAGTGTTACCTACAACTCTGTCTCCTCCTCTCCATTGCCCCTTTCTGTGGGGGTCCCCCAAGGCTCTGTTCTTGGACCCCTTCTTTTCTCCATCTACACCTCCTCCCTTGGTCACTTGATAACCACCTTGGCCCCTTTTCTCCACCAACCCCCTGGTCCCTAGTGACATACAGCGATCTTTTCTGTCCTTAATCCCCAAGCCAGACAAAGACCCGGCACTATGTGCCAGCTATAGACCCATCGCCCTGCTCGACTCTGATCTAAAAATATTTACCAAAATCCTCTCGAACATACTACTCCCCAACCTGATACACAAGGACCAGTGGGCTTTGTCCCCCTACGTCAGGCTGGAGATAACAATAGGAAAGTCATAGACTTGATCGAAGTGGCCAACAGAGAGGGAGCAGAATCGGTAATTCTACGTTTAGACGCGGAAAAGGCGTTCGACCGCCTGAGTTGGCCCTTTATGATGGCCACACTTCGCCACATGGGATTTAGGGGACCCTTCCTCCAAGCAGTGGAAAACATCTACATTAACCCCACCGCCCAAGTAAAGACCCCGTATGCCACCTCGCACACTTTCCTGATCACTAATGGCACTCGCCAGGGCTGCCCCCTCTCCCCCCTGCTATTTGCACTCTGTGTAGAGCCCCTGGCGGCGGCCATTAGAAATAACCCGGACATCAGGGGAATTTCGGTCAGAGGCAAGGAATTTAAGTTGTCCTTATTCGCAGACGACATAATCATGACCCTGACCCATCCTAGGGTATCACTGCCTAACCTCCATGCAGAACTAAATGCCTATGGGGAAATCTCGGGGTACAAAACACACACACACACACACACACACACACACACACACACAACTAAATCCACGGCCCTCCCCCTGAACATCCCAGGGCCAGAGGTTGCCCACTTGCAATCGACCTTCCCCTACAGATGGGAAAGTACCCATCTTAAATATATAGGGGTACTAATAACTCCCTCCAATCTAAACCAAGCCAACTTCCCTCCCCTGTACAAATACATCAGAGAGCTCTTACAAAAATGGAAGCCCCACCAGATCTCCCTTATAGGACGAATTACATCTAATAAGATGGTCATTATCCCTAAGCTCCACTACCTATTCCAGACCTTACCCATCCAAATTCTCTATGCCCACTTACGCAAACTCCAAAGCGACACCTTGAGATGTGTGGAACTATAAAAAGCACAGAATCACTAACACAGTCATGACAGCATCCCGAGCACACGGGGGACTAGCATTCCCGAACTTAGTGAAGTACTACCAAGTAGCCCAATTAAGGGCGTTAATCTCGTGGTTCCCCCAGAAATCCTACAACAAATGGACCCAGATCGAGAAAACATGGCTGGCCCCAGTCCCCCCAAATAGTCTCTTGTGGAACACGAATGTGGAGGTGTCCCCAGACCGAATGCTGGGACCAATGTCCCACCTTCGACAGCTTTGGCGTAAATTGGCCCGTTCGGGAGAGTTGCTATCTGAATGTTCAGTAATTTATTTTATTTTCATTTTTATTTATTACAGGATTTATATAGCGCCAACAGTTTACGCAGCGCTTTACAATATAAAAAGGGAGACAATACAGTTATAATACAATAAAATACAAGAGGATTAAGGGGACCCTGCTCAGAAGAGCTTACAATCTAATAGGGTGGGGGAGGTGATACAAAAGGTAACTGTGGGGAATGAGCTGATGGAAGTGGTAGAAGATTAGTTGGAGACATGATAGGCTTCCCTGAAGAGATGAGTTTTCAGGGATCGCCTGAAGGTAGCTAGAGTAGGGGATAGCCGGACAGGTTGAGGTAGCGAGTTCCAGAGGATGGGAGAGGCTCTGAAGAAATCCTGGAGACGAGCATGGGAGGAGGAAACAAGAGAGCTTGACAGGAGGAGATCTTGAGAAGAGCGGAGAGGACGGTTTGGGATATGTTTGGAGACAAGATTGGTGATGTAGCTCGGGGCAGAGCTGTGGATGGCTTTGTAAGTTGTGGTTAGTATTTTGAATTTAATTCGCTGGGTGATTGGGAGCCAGTGTAGGGATTGGAGGAGAGGGTTGGCAGACACTGAACGGTTGGTAAGGTGGATAAGTCTGGCAGCAGCATTCATGATAGACTGAAGAGGGTAGAGCCTATGGAGAAGCAGGCCAATGAGAAGGGAGTTGCAATAGTCAAGGCGAGAGATAACAAGGGAGTGAATGAGGAGCTTGGTGGTGTCATTTGTTAAAAAGGGGCGAATTTTAGAGATGTTACGGAGGTGAAGTCTACAAACTTTTGACAGCGATTGGACTTGAGGCTGAAATGACAAGTCCGAGTCTAGGATTAAACCGAGTACCTTGGCGTGAGAGGAGGGACTGATGGTTGCATTGTTGATTTTGATGGAAAAGTCATGGAGGGGGGCATGGGCGGGGGGGAATATTAATAGCTCAGTTTTAGAAAGATTTAATTTAAGAAAGTAGTGCGACATCCATGCTGAGATGTCAGTTAGTAATGCGAGAGGAGACTGAAGGAGTGAGGTGAGGAGTAGACAGATAGATTTGGGTGTCATCGGAGTATAAGTGGTATTGGTCATATATGGGCTTAGTAGGGAGAGGAAGGTCTTGTAGTATTCATATGGAAATCCGTCCGGTCCGGGGGATTTATGGGCGGGGAGGTCCTTCACTGTCGCTGCCAGCTCTTCTGCTGATATGGGGGCATTCAATCAAGTTAAGTCGACATCTTTAAGTCGGGGCAGTCCTGCATGATCGAGGTATTGGGTGATACGGTTGGCCACAGGTCAGCCGAGGGGGGGGGGGGGGGGGGGGTTGTGTTGGTATCTCAGCTTTGTTATAAAGGTCTGTATAGAAGTCAGAGAAGGTGTTCACTATGTCCTGTGGGTGGGTTAGCACGTCGCCCTTTTTATCTTTTGATTTGGTGTGGGGCTGAAAGTATTGCAGCTTGGTCTCTAGGGGCTTCAGTTTTTTAACTGCTAGTTGTTAGGCCGCCCTGGCATCCCTCTTCATGGCCGATGAGAGTGCTATACATCGGCCTCTGAGGACCGCCTTATGGGCAGACCACAGGGTTGGGAGCGAGATGTCAGGGGTGGCGTTTTCCATAAAATACTGTTGGATCGTGGATTCCAGTTCAGTTTTGGAGGGGATATGTTGTAGGAGAAAGTTATTCAATCTCCAGTTATAAGGCCGACGGAGGGGGGTGCCTAGTTTCAGGAACATCGTAATGGGGGCGTGGTCTGACCATGAGATTGGGAGAATTTCAGTAGTAGCCCGTAGTGTGTTATTTACAAAGAGGTAGTCTATGGGAGAGTGGGTGTGATGTGGGGCAGAATAAAAAATGTATTGGTGTTCAGTCTGGTGGAGAGCCCTCCAGCCGTCAAAGAGACCGTCTTTCCTGGTGAGCTGGCGAAACATTTTAGAGTCTCTGAGAACCCGCGGCTGTGGCGCTCGCGTGTTTGCCGCCAGTCTGTTGTAAGTGGTGGAATTGGAGAGGTTAAAATCTCCCCCAATCACCAGTAAGTCATGATGTGTTCGGGACAGGCGGGTGAGGACTTTAGCTATGAATCGGTGTTGCCGTGTGTTAGGGGCATATTGGACACACAGGGTTATGTCCTGTGTTTTTTTTCTTTTACTTTTAAGTTCGATGATTATGATAAACGGGAAAAACTGAGAAGTGAATCTCCTTAATAGGGGCACAGAGAGCAATAGAAACTGACAAGTTTTTTAATCCCTCTCCACTCTATCCATAAATTTGCCTTTATATGTCACCAGAAATAGTTTTGGATGGCCTGACTGAGCCTTGCATACTTTTCCTCAAAAATATCGGCAGTAAAACACATTCTTAATTCTGAGCTTGTTTGGTGATCACTGTTCGTCTGTGAAAAACATTTCCCTAATGTGTTTTGATGTAGTAAGCATTTTAAACTCAGCCTTGTATTCGAATTCGTACTCTGAGATTGTAATGTCTGTACTTGATGTTAAAGTTTTATTTATTTCTCTACGCACAGGGACAATTCAGAGTTTTGCATGCATAAATATTGTATATGTGTTCCTAAATCAGAACAGCGTCTGAGTAGTGTGTAAACTTAATTACAGTTATTAATGTCTGATCATTAATCCTTTCATTTTAAAGTATTACAGCTTTGGGTTCCCTCAGAGACATCGTGAGGTTTTCACCTCCTCCAAAGGGCAATATATTACCAGCAAATGTTGTGTTGTCATTAAACATACTTGGAAGACACTAGATCATGTGCTCTGTAACGTAATATACTTATGCAATGACTGGCATAGCCTTAGGTACCCTTGGACCACAGCAGTGTATTGCAGGCTTTGGGTACACTGGGAAAATAGGTTGGTTTTAAAGAGGAAGTAAAGCCTCCTCCCAAAAAAAAAAAAAAAAAAACGGAACCTGCAAGGCAAAGGCATAATGAGCTAGTATGCATAGCATACTAGCTCAATATGAATAACTTACCTGAGAACGAAGCCCCCTGAAGCGGTCCTCATCCACGACCTTCTCCGCCGCCATCAAGCCCGGAGTGACTTCCGGGTCTCGCCGCTCCAGCGCTGTTATTCGCTGGATCAGCGATGACATCACTCCCGCGCATGCGCACGAAAGCGGCATATCGCCGTGATCTTGGCATGCGCCGTAGACAGCAATGCCTCTTCTTTTTTTCTAAATATCTCCTAAACCTACATATTTATTGGACCTACAGGTAAGCCTTAATCTAGGCTTACCTGTAGGCCAAAGTGGTTTGTAAGGGTTTACAACCACTTTAACTTTTATTTGCAGACAGACTATTCTTTCCAGTGGATAAATATTGTATATGTGTTCCTAAATTACTGCAGCGTCTGAATAAAGTAAACTTAATAATGGCTGATCAGTAACTCTTAATTTTAAAGAGTCAAAGCTTTGGGTTTCCTCTGAGGCATGGTAGTGTGTGTTTGTTTGTTTTTTTTGGATACCTCATCCAAAGTGCAGTATATTGGAAGCAAGTGTTGTGTTGTCTATAAACCTACTTAGAGATCATGTTTCCTTTACCTTGTATGCTTATATAATGACTGGCATATGGTACCTTTTGGACCTCAATCGTGTTGTAAGCTGGTAGATTTTTGAACGAAACTTTTAATGGGTTATAAGGGGACAGCAATTTTGTCCATGGCTGTGTCAGGAATTTGGACTATACTTTGATATTTTCAATACCCATGCTTGTTCCCCGTCTGTGATAACCAAGCAACTAACATTTTCAGAAGGTCAGAAATGGCAGCTTACATGGTTCTCGGAGGAAATTATTACTTTAACCGCTTCCCGACCGGCGCACGACGATGTACGTTGGCAGAATGGCACGGACTGGCATAAGGGCGTACAGGTAAGTCCCTGTGAATATGCCGCCGCGCCATCGCGTGCACGCTGCCGGCCGCGCTCGCCAGTCGGGACCCCCGTGAGTCCGGTTGCGGGTCACGCGGACTCTATCGCCCGGGGGGTACCCGCGTTCGTCTCACGGGGAGGACGAACAGGGAGATGCGGAAGTAAACAGCATCTCCCTGTTCTGCATAGCAACAAGTGACACTGATCTCTGCTCCCTGTGATTGGAGCAGAGATCAGTGATCACTAACACACAGCCACGCCCCCCACAGTTAGTAACACCCCCCCTAGGACACACTTAACCCCTACACTGCCACTCCCTGTTTAACCTCTTCCTTGCCAGTGTCATTTACACAGGAATCAGTGCATTTATATAGCACTGATTGCTGTATAAATGACAATGGTGTCAAAAATGTCCCCTGTGTCCGCCATAATGTCGCAGTCACAATAAAAAAAACGCTGATCACCATTACTAGTAAAAAAAAAATGCTATAAAACTATCCCCTATTTTTGTAAAAGTTTTAACTTTTGCGCAAACCAATCAATCACTTATTGCTATTTTTTTTTTTTACCAAAAATATGTAGAAGAATACGTATCGGCCTAAACTGAGGAAAAAATATAATATATATATATATATATATATATATATATATATATATATATATATATATATATATATATATATATATATATATATATATATATATATATATATATATATATATAAATATTTTTGGGGGATATTTATTATAGCAAAAAGAGGGGGGGGGGGGGGGTCAAGTGATACAAAAGGTAATAGCTGTGGGGGGTGAGCTGGTGGGGGCAAAATAGGCTTCTCTGAGGGTTTTCAAGGATCATCTAAAAGCAAACAGAGTAGGAGATAGTTGGACTGATTGGGATAGGGAGTTCCATAGGATGGGAAAGTCTTTGGAAAAGTCCTGGAGGCGACCATGGGAGGAGATGATTAGGGAGCTAGAGAGCAGGGAGTCTTGGGAGGACTGAAGAGTATGATTAGGTTGGTATTTTGAAACCAAGTTAGTGATGTAGCTGGAGCCGAGTTGTGGAAGGCTTTGTAAGTTGTTAGTATTTTGAATTTAATTTGTTGGGTGAGTGGAAGCCAGTTGAGAGGAGTAGCAGACACTGAGCGGTTTGTCAGGTGGATGAGTCTGGCAGTAGCATTGCAGTAGTGGAGTTGAAAGATGAACAGGGAGTGGATTAGGAGCTTTATGGAGTCATTGTTTTTTTATCATACATCACGGGGCACAGAGTTGGGCTATTATTCATTACCTACTGGGTTATACACCATCTCAAAGGTGAATGAACACTGGTAGACTAAAGTCTAAGATAGGAAGTGCGCCCCTATATAACCCCTCCCATACAGGAAGTACTTGAGTTTTTTTACCAGTGTCTGCAAGGTGGATGGGCACGTTTGTTTGATTTCCAGGTCTTTAATCCAAAAAACGGTTCTTGAATCAAGGGATTGACTGATCAGATCCATTTGAAGAAAAGCTTTTATGCTTAAATGGTACACGGGCCTCGCAAAAAAGATGCAAGGATCCTGTGAGGTTTTGCCTGTAACGTGACCTTCGGGCACTGGACCCTGCATAGTGGAATCCTGGACACCACAGAGCTAAGGCATTCCTACAGGGTGCTGTACAGTTCAAGGGAGTGGACCCTAAAACATGAAAGGGTACCCAGTCCTTAAAGATCCCCAAGTTACGGAACCTGCCATGATGGGTGAAGATTGGGCTCTTAGTTTCTAAGACTGCCCTGCGCTTGGACGGGTAAGTGAAACCCCCTTATTTACTTATTGGGGAGTCCCCAGTGATTGTAACGATCAGTCAAGCTAGCTCGAGGCTGGACACCTGTGTGCGGTGATCACAGGGGGGAGTTTTAGCTAGCTTTGGGTGTTTGCAAAGTACCTTTTGCGCCATTGCGCATCTTGGTTCGCCATGGCGCACGAGTGTTAATGGCTATGGTGCACGCACATTTGCCACAAACCACACAGAGCCACGCATGAGCCGTAGCCTAATCTTGGCGTGCAGATTTGCGGCATATGCGAGTACATCAATGACAGTTTCCCGCGACTGCGCACATGCGTGCATGCGCAGAACGTCCCTCCACACAGCCAGTTTATTTAAGCTTAGTATGGCAGACATGGAGTGCTTCCAGGGGACAGCTGTGGGACACAGAGAAGGCTCTGAATCGGTTATTTTGAGTGGTTCATTTCTCCTTACCCGGGTCAAGTGAGTCAGCAGGTGTGGCTTGGCAGGCAAATGTGCTTAGTAGGATTGTTACATAGGGGCTTGGCGAGCCCTATTAAAGGGTCTCCTTTCTGGGGTATGTAAATACTAAGCCCAGGTACTCCCCCCCCCCCCCCCCCCTTTTGTGGCTTGCAATGTCTTCAAAAAAGAGGAGTTGGGACTAACACTACAGGGAAGGGCACATCTATGTCGTCAGTAGCTCCTAAGGAGCCTAGTCGAAACCCTAGTGTTGTATCCCCTGAAAGATCAGAGGCTTCCGGGCAATCTGAGCCGCTGCGCCTGTCTGCTATTGTGCCTACGGTCAACGCTGCTGCTTGCATGATTGCCTCTGTCTCGCAGGGTGGTAAGAAGCGTGACAGATCCCCTCTCTCCTGAGCCTCCTATTTTGGGGCAGGGATGTGTTAAGGATGGGCAAGAGCTAAATGCCAAGGTTTCTGTGGAGGGCCTGGCAGATGAGTCTGCTTCTGAGCAATCTGGGCCAGAAGATGTCTAGTTGGTATCGGCCTATCAGTCGCAGAGGCTTTTGATCTAGACTCTTACCGAAATGGTTTGTTCTGCCTTTAAAATGCCACCTGCAGAGGTTTCTGAGCCCCCCCCTGCCCTCTTTGGGTTTTCTTGAGGCCTCCTCAGGCCGCACAGGCTTTCTCCTTGCTCCCGCTGTTGGAACAGGTGGTGTATGCTGATTGGGAACATCCTGACAGGAATTTCATTCCTCCTAAGAAGAGGTTTTCCCTTTTTTATATCCCATGGAGGTAAAGTTTAAGAAGTGCATTCTGTAGATGCGGCAGTCTCTTCCTTTAAATAAGAACTTAATTTGTCTGGTGGATAACGCACAGGGCTTGAAGGACCCTGTTGACAAGAAACTGGATTTACTATTGAAGGCTTCCTTTTCTCTGGCCAGTTCAGCTATTCAGCCAGCTGTCACAGAAATAGGAGTCTGCCAGTCCTTAAAGGATCAGGACAGACATCCTGACAGGCCTAAGAGGAGGATCCTGCTGAAAGCAGCGCAGATATACCTCGAGTGCTGTTTTGCTGTTGATGCCTTGAAGGATTCAATACAGCATGTTTCTCGTTCGGTTCTGCTACACATCCGCAGACTTTTGTGGCTTAAGAGCTGGTCAGCCAAGCCTCCTTGTAAGAAGTTATTGGCAGGGTTCCCCTTTTTCATGGGGAACGTTTGGTGATCACTTGGACAATTATATCCAAAAGATTTCCAGAGGGAAGAGCTCTCTCCTTCCTGTGAAGAGAAGTACCAGGTGTCCCTCGTTTCAAATTTCAGGGACCGCTTTCTCGGGTGTCTCAGCGCCAAGGCAGTTCCACCCCCAACAGGGCGCTAGAGCCAGGGGCAAGCCCCAGGGCCAGAAGAATCCCTGGATCCAAAACTCTTCTTAACCCGGCACCAAGCCCTCCTTTTGTAGGGATGCTCTCACTCGGGTGGGGGGAAGGCTGCTGCACTTTGCGGACATTTGCATTAAAGTGGCTAAGGACAAATTGGTCACCTCAGCAGTATCCCACGGTTACAAGCTAGAATTACGGGGGGGGGTTATCCCTCAGAGGTTTCTAAAAACCAGCGTTCCCTCGGATCCTCCAAAGAGAAACTTATTGTTTCAGGCACTTGATCATTTAGTGCATCAAGGAGTGATTATACAGGTTCCTGTATCTGAAAGGGGCGCTATGTTTTATTCAAACCTGTTCACGGTTCCTAAACCAAACGGGACACAAGGCCCATATTGGATCTTTTTTGGATCTATGATCCCTGAACCAGCATCTATTAATTCAGTCCTTACGGATGGAGTCTGTCCGCTCAGTAGTAGCCTCGCTCCAGATGGGAGACTTCTTAACCTTTCTTTTAACCTCATCAGTGGTTCATGCGATTTGCAGTAGAGGCGCATCATTTCCAGTTTGTGGCTCTGCCCTTGAGGCTTGCCACATCACCCTGGGTGTTTTACAAAGGTCCTAGCACCAGTACTGGGTCTTTTAAGGAGTCCAGGAAATGTTGGTGCTTGGATACCTGGATGAACTCGCTACAGGCTCCTGCACAGTGTGGTATTGAGAAAGCTTGGGCTGGGTCATAAATACCGAAAAGTTAGCCTTGAGACGAGCTCAAAGTAGGTTTGATCCCAGATAAGGTCCAGGCAAGGGTCTTTTTGCCACCTGTAAAGGATCTGTGCCCCGAAGGATCAGGTGCGTCAGATAAGGGGCACCCGACAACCCTCAATTCGGCTCTGTGTGAGTCTTCTAGGAAGGATGGTGTCCTCCTTCGAGGCAGTGCCTATGCCCAGTTTCATTCCAGGCATATACAACAAGACATCTTGTCGGCTTGGCGCAGGAGAGTGCAAGCCCTGGATTATCCCATGTTATCTCCTCGGGCACGTTTAAGCCTAAGCTTAAGGATCAGAACCTGCGAAAGGGAAAATCCTTCCTCCCAGGTGTCTTGGTGAGTACTTACCATAGACGCCAGTCTGTCGGGCTGGGGAGCGACCCTAGATGGGCTGACTGCTCAGGGGAGATGGTCATGGGCAGAACAGAGCCTGCCCATCAACATCCTGGAGTTGTGGGCAGCATGTCTGGCCGTATGATCCTGGACAGTGGAGCTTCAGGACTGCTCTTTCAGGGTTCAGTGCGACAGTAATCTGTGCGACAGTACGACAGTAAGCCCCGATCTACTGTCTCAAGGTCCTATATTCCACTCCACTTTACAGTCTCTAAATTTTGACAGCATGGCTATTGAAACCATGGCATCTTGGGACCAGTGGTGTCCACTCTAGTGAATGGCAGGAAAGATGTCTCTAGGAAGAGCTTTCATAAGGTCTGGAAGACTTTTATATTGCTTGATGTGAAGCCAGAAAATGGCTTTCTCGGATATATGTGATTGGGAGAATACTTTCTTTTCTGCAGTCGGCTGTGGAAATCAGATTGGCTTTCAGTACAATCAGGGATCAGATTTCGGCCCTGTCATTATTATTCCAAAGGCCCGTAGCCTCCAATTCGCTGGTCCGAACCTTCATGCAAGGGGCAACTCGTTTGCTTCCCCCCATTAGATCACCTATGTGTCTTTAAATTTGGAGCTTTCTGTGTTAGAGAAAAAAACATTTGAGCCTATCAAGGAAATTCCATTAGTCTTGCTTTCACGCAAGCTAGCCTTCCTGATGGCCATCACCTCAACTAGAAGGGTGTCAGAATTGGCAGCCCTTTTCATATAGGGGACCATACCTAATTCTTCACCACGACAAGGTGGTGTTGTGTCCTATTTCATCCTTCTTGTCAAAGGTGGTGTCTGCCTGTCATTTGAATCAGGACATTGTTTTGCCTTCTTTTTTCTCTCAGCTTTGTTCGGCGGAAGAGAGATGACTGCATTCCTTGGACGTCGTCTGAGCAGTCAGTTAATTTGTCTAAATCTGCAGAGATCTGAAGATCAGACTCCTTTTTTGTTTTACCAGAAGGACCCAAGAAGGGACAGGCACAGTGGCGGAACTACCGCCATAGCGACACACGCGGCCGCTATGGGGCCCGCAGCTGCTATGGGGCCCCTGGGGAGGAGGAGGAAAGCATACTGCCGGGGCCCGGGGGGGGTGGCGAGCACTGCCCGCACGGTCCCCCAGCCAGGGGAAGTGAGGAGAGGAAGAGGCGCGCTGTCCGTACAAGGCGGCAGAGCGCTGTGTAATAGCTTTTATTTGAATGCCCTGTGAGTTCCCGGGGCTCACCGTCACATAGCCCCACCTCTTGGCCCGACGCTTTTGATAGACAGAACGCCGGTCCAATGCGGGACATGTGACGTCATCAAAGGCGCCGGGCCAAGAGGTGGGGCTATGTGACGTTGAGCCCCGGGAACTCACAGGGCATTCAAATGTTAGCTATTACAGCGCTCTGCTGGACAGCGCGCCTCTTCCTCTCCTCACTTCCCCTGGCTGGGGGACCGTGCGGCCGGTGCTCGCCCCCCCCCCCCAATCTGAGAGAGCCCCACGCTCGCCAATAAGGGCTGCTGCAGTCTGGCTCACCTCTTCCACTGCACAGGTGAGGCTGCATTGGGCACGGGGGAGGCTGCATTGGGCACGAGAGAGGCTGCATTGGGCACGAGAGAGGCTGCATTGGGCACGGGTGAGGCTGCATTGGGCACGGGTGAGGCTGCATTGGGCACGGGTGAGGCTGCATTGGGCACGGGTGAGGCTGCATTGGGCACGGGGGAGGCTGCATTGGGCACGGGGGAGGCTGCATTGGGCACGGGTGGGGCCACGCTGCATTGGGCAAAGGTGAGGCTGCATTGGGCACGGGTCAGGCTGCATTGGGCATGGGCAGGCCACGCTGCATTGGGCACGGGTCATGCTGAATTGGGCACGGGTCAGGCTGCATTGGGCATGGGCAGGCCACGCTGCATTGGGCACGGGTCATGCTGAATTGGGCACAGGTCATGCTGCATTGGGCACGGGTGAGGCCACGCTGCATTGGGCACGGGTGAGGCTGCATTGGGCACGGGTGAGGCTGCATTGGGCACGGGTGAGGCTGCATTGGGCACGGGTGAGGCTGCATTGGGCACGGGTGAGGCTGCATTGGGCACGGGTGAGGCTGCATTGGGCACGGGTGAGGCTGCATTGGGCACGGGTGAGGCTGCATTGGGCACGGGTGAGGCTGCATTGGGCACGGGTGAGGCTGCATTGGGCACGGGTGAGGCTGCATTGGGCACAAGTGGGCACAGGTGAGGCAGTATTGGGCACTGGCCATGCTGCTTTGGGCACAGGTGAGGCTGCATTGGACACTGGACATGCTGTATTGGGCACAGACCACGCTGCATTGGGCACAGGTGAGGCAGTATTGGGCATGGGCAGACCACGCTGCATTGGGCACAGGTGAGGATTATTGAAGCGCTAACACCAGGTGTTTGGAGTATCTTTATCTGTTGATTAAACTTTCTGGAATACATATATTGCTATTGTGGTGTAGGATCTGGGCTCTTTCTTTCTTCTCAGACTCGAACCACACACCCTTTGAGCCCCGCCCTTTAAACCACGCCCACTATTTAATTTAAGCCCCGCCATTTTTTTGTGGGGGGGGGGGGCCCATACAACATTTTGCTATGGGGCCCTGTGATTTCTAGTTACGCCCCTGGACAGGCAGCTTCCAAAACTTCCATTGCCAATTGGGTCTGCCAGTTGGTCATTCAGGCCTATGGTTTGAATCGTAAGGCTCCTCCCTTTTAGGTTGAAAGCTCATTCTACCAGGAGTGTAGGAACCTCTTGGGCTTTTCGCCATCAGATATCTGTGGCTCAGATTTTTTAAGGCTGCTACCTGGTCTTCAGTGCGTACGTTAACAACAGGATTTTATCAGGTAAATGCAGTCGACGATTCGGCTTTTGGCCGTAGTGTACTACAGGCTGCCGTTTAAAGTCTGGCTATTTTTGTTTGGCAGGGTGTCTCCCTACACTCAAGGCTATTGCTCTGGGACGTCCCAGTAGGTAATGAATATTAGCCTAACTCTGTGTCCTGTGATGTATGATAAAGAAAAGAGGATTTTTTTTTCGTAATGCTTGCCTGGAAAATCAGTTTCTTTGAATACATCAAGGGTCACAGAGGTCCCCTGAAGTACTTCCTGTTATGGAGGGGTTATATAGGGGATCACTTCCTGTCTAAGACTGTCCACCAGTGTCCATTCACCTAGAGATGGCGTATAACCCAGCAGGTAATGAATATTCACCTGACTGTGTCCTGTGTTTTCAAAGAACAGTATTTTACAGGTAAGTATGACGAAAAAAATCATATTTTTGGAGATTATGCGTAGGTTGAGGAGGCAAGATTGGACAACGATTGGATGTGGGACCGAAAGAGTCCAGGATTACACCTATAACCTTGGCATGCGGAGATGGGTTTTATAGTTGTGCAATCAATCTTTGCAAGGATATTAGGGGGAAGAGGCACGTGGTGAAGGAAATTTTATGAGCTTGATTTTGGATAGATTGAGTTTGAGGAAGTGGTGTGACATCTAGGCTGATATGTCTGTTAGTAAATTCGTGATACTTGAGGAGACTGAAGGAGTTAGCTGAGGGGTAGAGAAATATATTTTATGTGTCCACAAGGTAGAAATGATATTGGAAGCAATGGGAGGCTGACCCTGGGAGGAGATGTAAATTGAGAATGGGAGGGTTCCAAGAACAGAACCTTGGGGGACCCTGACAGAGAAAGGTAGAGGAGAGGAGGAAGTAGAATTGTAAGTAACGCTAAAGGTGTGGTGGGATGAGTTGGATCTGTATACACAGTGCAGCACACCATACAGCTCATTTCACCCTCTATACATGTCGGTATACACTGTGTAGCACACATACAGATCAGTATGCCCTCCATACATGTCAGTAAGTGCCTGAGAGCTTGTGAATGTAAATGCATGAGCAGCAATGCCTCATGGGACATGTAGCCCTGATAAGGAGAAGGAAGGGATTTTAATGGCAGATTTTTTATTTTTTTTTGCCTTGCTATGGGGGATCTTTTATATTCGACTTTGCGGCTTTCTATAGGGGCACTCTGAAGACAGGAGGAGCAAGAAACAGACAGGGCACCCCAGAAGAGGAAGTACAAGTACTGATACTTTTTCTCAAGTACTCCCCGATATCAATTACCAATACCTATTTTTAATGTGACAGTTTTTTTTAGAATAATTAAAAATTATTACCGATTTCTTTATAGTGATGAAGAACACCTTTTCTCTAGCTTTGAAATCGCGTTACTTCAGCAAAGCAGAGATCAATTTTTTTTTTTTGGATCATGCTGTCTAGGATAGAGGGAGATATCTGGGATCTCATTGACCCCAGATGTCTCCATGAAAAGGACTTGTCATGCCTTATTCCTATTGCAAGGGATGTTTACATTTCTTGTAATAGGAATAGAAGTGATGGGGAAAAAAATGAAAGGGACAGTGTTAAAAATAAAAAAATAAAAAAAATAAGTGTTAAATCATGACAGTAGTTCATTCTAATGTCTCCCTGGGTGGTTGATCAAGTGCAGGCTTGGCAGTCTAATGTTTTTATAGATTTAGATTTTTTCTATATACTTGGTTGATACCAATAAACCTTTTTCTATTCAGTCCAGTGAGTTGAAGTAATTTTGAGATTTGAGACTTTTCGAAATTTATTCAAGAGGTGATTGGGCAAAATCTGTTTTTTATTTTCAGTTATGTTTAGAGTGTGGCGCTCCAACAATCTTATAAAAAGGTTTACATATATAAATGTTACATCAAAGGAACTGATGTAATACTGCTAAGTATACTTAACCACTTGCCGACTGGCTCACGCCGACCTACGTCGGCAAAGTGGCACGGGTGCGCAAAAATCACGTGCCCGTACGCCGCTGCGTCATCAGTGTCTTACGGGCGCATACCCGTGGGTCCCGCGGACTCTGTCTGCCGGTGGCCAGCGATCGTGGCACGGAGAGGCAGAACGGGGAGATGTAAACAAGAGCTTTCCCTGTTCTGCCTAGCACCATGACAGGGATATACTGCTCCCAGTGATCGGGAGCAGTGATCTGTCAAGTTCTAGTGAGCCCACCCCCCCCCCTACAGTTAGAACCTGCCCAGGGAACACACTTAAACCCTTGATTGCCCCCTAGTGTTTATCCTCTTCCCTGCCAGTGACATTTGCACAGTAATCAGTGAATTTTTATAACACTGATCACTGTATAAATGTCAATGGTCCCAATATAGTGTTAAGTGTCCAATCTGTCTGCTGCAATGTTGAAGTCCCGATAAAAATCGCACATCGCCGCTATTACTAATAAAAAAAAAAAAAAAAAATGCCATAAATCTATCCCCTTTTTTGTAGACGCGATAACTTTTACGCAAACCAATCAATATATGCTTATTGCGATTTTTTTTTATTTTTTTTACCAAAAATATGTAGAATAATACATATCAGCCTAAACTGAACTATTATAGCTCAAAAAAAAAAAAATGTTCATTTTTTTTTTTTATAGCGCAAAAAATAAAAACTGCAGTGATCAAATACCACCGAAAGGAAGCTCTATTTGTAGGGGACAAAAGGACGCCAATTTTGTTAGGGTACAACGTTGTCAGTTAAAAACGATGCAGTGCCGTATAACAAAAATGGCTTAGTCAGGAAGGGGGTAAATCCTTCCAGGGCTGATGTGGTTAAAGTGCCATAAATAGTGCAATAGTGACAAAAAAATATATTATAACATATATTAAGCACTTCAATACAGGGCCCAGACCAATTTTCAGCTTTCAGTACGGTTGCACTTTGAATGACACTTGCGCAGTCATGCTGCATTGAATCCACAATTTTTATCATTTTGTTCCCACAAATAGACCTTTCTTTTTGTGGTATTTGATCACCACTGGGGTTTTTTTTTTTTTTTTTGCTAAACAGATAAAGCAAGCCCGAAAATTTTGAAGAAGACATTTTTTTTTGCTTACAAAATGTTATAAGTAACTTTTTCTCCTCCACTGATGGGCACTGATGAGACCCCACTGATGGGCACTGGTGAGGTGACACTGATGGGCATTAGTGAGATGGCACTAATATGCAGCACTGATATGCACTAGTAAGGTGGCACTAATAGGTTGCCCTGATGGGTGGCACTGATGAGCACTAATATGCGGCACTGATAGGCAGCACTAATGGGCACTAGTGAAGTAGCACTGATGATGAGGCACTGATAGGCGGCAGTGATATGCAGCACTGATGGATGGCACTAATATCCAGCACTGATAGGCGGCGCTAATGGGAACTAGTGAGGTAGCACTGATGAGGCACTGATAGGCGGCACTGGGCACTGATGGGTGGCACTGGCATGCTTTACTACAGGGCACTGACTGGCACCTTTAAAGTTAATACCTGGATGGCCCTGGGTCAGCATCCATGGTCTGCATCCCTGGTGACCATGGGTGGCATCCCTGGTGGTCTATCAGTGCAGACCCCCCCCCCCGTCAGGAGAGCAGCCGATTGGCTCTGCTCTACTCGCATCTGTCAGACGTGCGTGGGGGTAAAGCCGAAAAACAGCTCTTCCTGTTTACACTTTGATCAGCTGTGATTGGATACAGCTGATCATGTGGTAAAGCGTCTGTCAGAGGCTCTTTACCCAGATCGGAGATGCGGTGTTCAGACTGACACACCACATCAACGATCGCTGTGTGCCCCTGGGTTATCCTGATCAAGTCATATGATGTCCAGTCAGGATAACATAACCACTTTGCGCACGTCATATTGCTATATGGTTTGCGGGAAGTGATTAAAGTATAACCAAAGGCAAAACTTTTTTTTTAGTTTTGGATTGAGGGGAAAGGGATTAGAACACCTGTCACTCTTTATTGCTTTCTGTGCCCCTGTTAGGGAGATTCACCTCTGTCCTGCTTGCCATTTTCATTGAAAGTAAAAGAAAATCTCGTATTTTTGGTTGTCCCCAGAGAAGTAATGCAGGGAAAATCTTCCAATGGGGACACTAGTTCTAGTGATCTGGGGGTCCCTAAGGATTTCCAGGCATTTCCTCTCAATTCTTGTTTGGCTATAGGGCAGGAAGTGAAGGTATATCTCCACAATGGGATACAGCTGGTGAAAATAAATCTGACGGGTAATAACCCTCCCTTGCTCTATCCAAAATTTAAATAAAACGTTTTGGCCATAGTTCTACTTTAAGGTGGAAAAGGTGCAAAATATATCATAAATGGAAAGTCCAGAAATGAATGTGCAAATGGAAATGCTTCCAACTTGAATTTCTCAACAATTGCTCTTCCATGTAACGATGAAGCCACACAAGTGCACCGATTCCGCTATGCACTTACCAAAACAAGCAAAAATGCGCCTGACAAGGTTATGTCATCACTTTAGGGTCTCCTTCCTGATCCCCGCAATGGATTTCCCAGTAACGGTCAAGCACATCTGGGCATCTCGTCCTATGCAAGGAATAGTTCAATCGTCTTCTTTATAACTTCTATAACATCTTATAACCTCCTTGTTTTGTCCCACAAACCTCTCCTCTGAAGATGTTGGTGGGAGCTGCCCAAATGCTTTTTATAGGATTGTCGGAGCCCTGCACTCCTTTTTTTTTTTTTTTTTTTTTTATATTTATGTCCAAGTGAGATAATGTCATCTCTTCGTGCGAACAGCTTTATATTACTTGGCACTCCCTGTACCCATTCTTTTAGGCTCTGTTCACACCATGGTGTTTTGTTTTACGGGCAGAGTCACTGCGATTCTGCTGGCGATTCAGAAACGCAGGAAATCGCGGGAAGCCCTGGCACCAAATCACATCGTGATTCTGCCGCAATTTTCGCCCAACGAATCACAGTAAAATCACTCAAACAGAATCGCGGGACACCCGACACCCAAAATACGTTTTTGTACTTCTTTTGGGTGTCGGGCATGCCGCGATTCTGTTTGCGTGATTTTACCGCGGAAAACGCCATGATGTGAATGAAGCCTTAGAGTCTAATGTTTAGGTGCTGGGTCAGAGTAGTATAAGGGCAGACATATGGAGCCCAGGAATGAGATAAGTTAATCTAATGCAGCCATATAGCATGAGGTGGCACATGTAAAACTTGGTACCAGCTGTACAGGTAAGGCCCCATGCACACGAGATGCTGTTAAACGTGCATTCAGAGGCAGTTGGAAACTTTTTTCAACTGTCCCTGAACGCATGCAATGTTATCCTATGTGTCCATGTACACAGTCTCCTTTTTTCCCCATTTTTATGCAGTTGCATTTTAACCTAGTTTTTCCAGAAGCAAAAAAATGGGTTTAGACACTTTGCTTTTCCACGTTTCAGTTGCGAAACGCAGCACCTGGGTTTAGCCGCGTTTTGCGTTTAAGCGTTTTTAAAGCAACACAATTATTTGGACCAGAAAACTCAGAAATATGATGGTAAACCATAAAAAATACAAAAAAAAATTGGTTCTAAATGTCGTAATTACTTTAGATAGTTCATAGAGCATATATACTCACTGATGCAATGCCATAAAAAACTCCTATTTTTTTTAGGTGGCTTAGACAATGAGGAATGCCTCCACTTCTTTGCCCCAACCCTTCATCCAATTTCTAATCTAATCAGTGACTCCACCTAGTCTGACCAAAGCATAGCAATGTCTTTTTTTCACAAAGAAAAACCTGCATACCAATGTCTAGTCAGCCCCAACCCCCCACCATGTTTCCATGTTAAACACCCATCCTTCATGAACCTGAAACATTTTTTCCACAAGCCTTCCCCCTTCCCCCAAGCTAGGCTTGTCCACACCTCTTCAAGAGCAACATCAAGAGCAACATCAGGAGCATTTCCTGACATATATTCAATATGGGATCCATTTCCAAAAAAAACCCACAGAAAGAGAGGCAAATGCAAGTGTACAACTACTCCCTCTGCTGCTGCTCACTCTGATCCAAATGGCAGAAATAGTTAATACATGCTTTCTGAGCTTGGGCAGGGTCTATATGATATCTTTACAAACGTTTATAGACGCAAACGCGGCATGAAAACGTGGCAAAACGCACTTTTTTTAAACACAGGTTTCTGCTTTTTAAAACATGCGTTAAGCAGAGTTTGCATCGGTGTCTCGTGTGCATGGGGCCTAAGACATTTCATTATGTATACTTGGAAAAAAAAATGTTTTTCTCACCCTGGATTTTCACTTTAATATGCTGTGAATTTCACATTCAAACTTCTTGAAAGTTTCAGAAGCAAGTTTAATGAGCATTTTGTACCTCTTTTTAACAAATCCCTTAAGCGCCCATTGCAGCTATGAATGAGGGCATCATTTTTTTTTTATGGTAATGCATTTATTTTCTCTTTTATATAGTTGCATTTGTTGCCAATTATCACTGGAAAACAAAATGTAAAATAACTTGGTCAGTGGAGCATGAAGAGACATGTTGATTGATAACACGCTTATTTTTCACACTTCCCAATTTGTAAAACCTGACTTTTTTTTTTTCTTTTTTTTTGTTCATTAGTGAGGAATATAGGAGACTAACTAGGTATTTCTGAGAAACATAAATCGACAGTTGTCAGCGCTCCTCAGGGCCCTTAAACTACAGTGTATTTTGCTGCTGAATTCAGTTCTGCGTTAACGTGTGTTTTGGTTGCAATTTGTCCCCTACAGTGATCTTAATTATTGTTTTGTATGCAGCTCTTTATTTCCCATGAGGAAAGGTTCTTTAACCACTTCCCACCCGGCCAATGTAGATATACGGCCGGGTGGGAGCCGTCTACTTCTGATAGGCCGTTCAGGAACGTCCTTCAGAAGTAGCGGGATCGCGCGCGCGCGTGCCCGCGCAGCGGCGCGATCCCGATGCGGCCGTGTCACCCGGACACGCAGGAAAAAAAAACACAGTGTGACAAACACATGTTTATGGTTTGAATGTTAAATTTATTGCAGGAAAAAATAAGTGTTGATAAACACCCGAGTGCTGGAAATATTTCATTTGATTTTATTGGATTTCTTTAAGAAAGTAGAAAATATTGATTTTTTTTCACTGTCATGCTTTTTCAGTGTATATTGTGCTGCTATGGGCATTTTATGTATGGCAGCTTCCTTAGAAAGCAGGCAATAGGTCACTGTAAATTTCATGGCTGTGCTAAGCCTCTGTAAACCGCACCTATTAGTCAGAGGGTCAGGCATCTTGGAGAATTTTAGGCAGCCTTTTTTCCTCCTAATGAAAAGCTCAGTTTTATATTTCTGTGTTTTTGAGGTTTGTGAAGCGATAACCTTTATGAAGTGCTTCATTTTAAAATCGAGGCAAACAGGATTACAGGTCATTTGGTCTTCACTTTGACAAGCTTAGATGTTCACCGAAGCTACAAAGTAGGCTTAGTTAAAAAAAAAAAAAATCTGAATTTTAAAGGGAGTAGGATATAGTGTTTAAAGGAAACCTGTCACAAGATGAATACAGCAGCTGCAATTGCTTAACTGTTTCTGAAATAAGGGCAGTGGTCTTTGGCACCAAAATATTTGGTACAAATAGGTTTTGGGGAATTTCTTTGTATCCATTAAATGCTGGATCAAACAGTGTTTATCAACCTCGAGGCAAGTCAAGGCACCCTTTAAAATTATGGACAGGCTCAAAGCACCTCATTCTAAAATTTTAAAAACTATTCTGAAAGTTTTACATAATGGGGCAGCATTGACACATGTAGGACACCCAACATTTAAAGGTTATTTATTCTTACAAAGTAAATTTTTGCACACTAGTACCCACTGGTACAGGGGGTCCCCAACTTATGAACGCCCGACCTACGAATCTCCTACTTACGAACCGGGCGCTGGGAGGACCCTCTGTCATTTTGCGCAGAAATCGGCCGCTCTGCGCATGCGCGGCCAGGAACATTACGGGAAAAAACAAAAATGTCCGCAATTTGCCGCACATGCGCAGAACGGCATTCGGCGGAACATCGGAAATATCCGGAATTGTCGTCCTGCGCGTGCGCGCCCGACTTACGAACATTTACGAATTACAAACAGGAGGACAGTCCCTAACGGGTTCGTAACCTGGGGGCACCCTGTACTCGAGTGTTTTCTCCCCTCCCTCAGTTTCTCTCCATCGCTCAGCTAATGTGACCACAGTGTTGACGGAGAGGGGCAGCGCAGGGTCAAACAAGGATGCTGTGCATGCGATCAACACTCTTCTTCTTATCAACACTGAGGACATTACTGGTTTTTAGGATGCGGGTGGCTGGAAAGTTGGAATTGTGCACAATAAAAACCTAGCTATTCCAAAATAGATCAGTTATCTGGCACCATCTATAATTTTGACCTTATTTTGGCTACATCTACACCCCCCCCTTTTCACGTGCCTCTAAAAGCCATGCAATGTTGCTGCAAAATATACTGTATATACTCGAGTATAAGCCAAGTTTTTTAGCACACTTTTTTTGTGCTGAAAGTGCCCCCCTCGGCTTATACTCGAGTCAAGCACTTTTCTGCAGCAAAAAATTAAATTTTCCGACCCGACTTTTCGGCCCCATATCTCCTCGGGCCCAAATTTGGTGTGCAAACCCAGTCATTTCGGGACCCTTTGGGTCCAGAGACCCCCAATTTTGGCTGCAGCTAGGGGGCATCTAGGAACCCTTAACTACCAAGTTTTACGTTCTGGGGAGCTATGGCTGCAAATGGGCACAGTGAGGCTGCAAATGGGCACAGTGAGGCTGCAAATGGGCATTGTTGACCCTCTTTTCCACTTACAGTAGCTGCGCATTTCTCACCCTAGGCTTGTACTCAAGTCAATAAGTTTTCCCAGATTTTTGTGGTAAAATTAGGTGCCTCGGCTTATATTCGGGTCGGCTTATACTCGAGTATATACGGTACCTGAAAAGAGAAATTTGAGTTTGATTTATATCTTACAATATCCTTCACCTGTCTTCTACGCTGCTGGGTGTGAAGTCATTGTCCTTTCTGTAAGGTTCCTTTTGGGAATGCAGAGCAGGTAAAGTCTCCTGACAAAGCAGTCTATGCTGTTAAGTTCCTACTTTTTTCAAATGCCGTTAATGAATGGCTAAATAAATCCAGAGACATGACCCTGGTTTACCAATGGGGTAATCTGTGCTCACTTGAACACTTAGTCATCTGCAGGGAAAAAGAAAATGGCATCTCCTTTACCGGATTGGATGTTTAAAGTGAACAAAGATTCACGTCAACAAAATTCCACCTATAGTATATTTGGTCCTTAGTCTCTGAAAAAGGCGAATGTGTGGTTGCTTGTAGAAACTACAGGACACCTTTTTTCTGTCTGCATCAAACTGCTAAACGTTTAATTGGTTATGTACATGTAAGAAAGAGGCACAGATAATTTTACTTTCTCCAGTTTTGAAAAATTGAACTTGTACAATGTAAATGTTTTGCATCTCCTTGACATTGTTGGGGACTATCCTTCCTCCTTGTTGGCATTTATTTATGAACTGCATTTTAAACAACTCCTCAGCCCTTCTTTATGACAATATACTCATGAGCTTGGCTGATGCTGAATAGCTTCAATTCCCTGCCCTCTAAACAATAAGCCTTGTATCTGTTTGTAAAATAATGAACACACTTTTGTTTTCCGGCAGCCAGGAGCTGTTCTGACTGGAGCTTCTACCATTTGCAGACAAACCTTTGCCAAATTAATTTTATTTAATTATCTCCCAGGGCTAAGCTCGACTACGTTCTGTGCTAAATTCACCATTTCCCCTTTCTGCTTGAAATGGACTTAATATCCTTGTTAAAATCTGATTAGAAGTAAAATTGAGTTTTTTGAAGTCTGATTATTCCATGAAATGGAATTTTTAAACCTAATTAGAAGAAGATTTGCATACATTTTTTTCAGCACCATTAAAAAGAAAGTTGAAATAAATTTTATTAATGAAATTCTTACGCAGCAATCTCTGGGGGGGGGCAGAGAAACCACAATACTATCACACAGTAGTAGCATTATGATTTCTGATTATAATTTTTCATTTTTTTTTTACACCTTTTCTAAAGCTTCTTCACTAATTGTAGCAAGTTTTTTTCATTCAAAGTGAGTTTTAAGGAGCGCTGCTACTGAAATACAACTTGTTGAACGTCAGGGCTGTAAGATGATAAACTTTCCTTTTAGTGATTGCAAAGGAAACATGTTAGGAGTAGCACCCCGCATGCCTGCAGCAGAGCTTCTCCCCTTTCTCACAGGCTTGGCTGAGAGCAGGGGGAGCCATTGGCTCCTGCTGCTGTCAGCCAAAAACCTTAGAGCAGGGCTAGGCTGGGCTTTGTGTCTGAATAGACGCAAATCGCCCAGCTTGGTATCAATCACACACAGGTGCCACCATAGGAAGCAGCTTCCTATGGGGGCACTCGGCAGGGGAGAGAAGCCAGTTACGTTGGGGTGGGACCCCAGAAGAGGAGGGTCGGGGCTGCTGTGTGCAAACCCCTTGCACAGATAAGGTAAGTAAAACATGTACCGGTATATTTTAATGAAAAAAGATTTAAAGATATACAATTACTCATGCCTGATCTCTGCAAGCAGGCTCTCTCCCCCAGCCCATGACTGGAATCTACAAGCCGCTGGGGTAAGCCCCAGTGATTAGATCGCACAGTGCCACATGCGCCAATTCCATGATCAAACAAGTGACTAAAAGTGGCATTACACGCTTGCGTAATAATTGTCCACATACAACTATCTTCCCTCGTAAACCATAAAACTATATGTATAGCCTGTGGCCCTGTCGCAGAGCTTGTACATCTTGACCCCATATCTGGCACGCTTGCTGGGAAGTTACTGTTTGAATGAGAAGCGGTCACCCCAAGGACGACAGAGTTTATTGTCATTGAAATGCATGAACCGCCAGATCTGCTTGTATCGTGTCCTGGTCATGGAGGCAGAGAACACGGGCATATGGTGAATTGGGTCAGTGGACCAATATGACAGCAACTCACTTTTTAGTTATGCCCATGAGGAGGCACAGGCCCAGGAAGGTCTTAAGTTCGGAGACCGTAATAGGTCTCCCATTCTCTGGCAAGGGCCAACTGGGGATTAGCGCCTATGATTTCACCAGCATACAAATTGCTTTGGGGCACAACAGATCTATAGAGATCTTCTGTGAAAAACAGTGAATAAAAATCAAGTGACGGAAAATCCACCTGAATTCCGGGTTGGCCAGTGAATGTCATGCTCAGAAAAGTGTAGGCCTCTTCACTAGTGTACCTTTTTGATTCACAGAAAAAAAAAAGCACCTGACTGTCAGCGACTGCTTCAAACGCTACCAAAAAAAAACTGTTGGCGTTCGCAGGGATCAGGCCTGACTCTGCGAGCGCTGCAGTTATGTGTTAAGTGTTTTGTAAGTGACAGTGATCTAAACGCAGGTGTTAGCAGGTATCTGGGCTGATCCCGCTAAAACTGCATTTTTGGGAACCCTAAACTACTGGGGACGCTAGTATAGATCTGATCATAGCAAATATATTGATCCGTTCAGACACTATATACTACTGAGGGAGTTATATGGTGCGTGCGTGGGGGTTAGCACTCCTGGCACTGATCTGACGCTGACTGGGGCAACACAGACCCTAACTGGCACTAAAACCTAACTTATATCACCTGCTGGGTGATCAGGGAGTTAAACCTTTATTTAGGTAATATACGGCGGGTACCCTGACGCTATAAAAAAAAAAAAAAAAACAACCAGGGTCACCCATAACACTAATACGGTGATCACTGATAATGGGGTGATCAAGGGGTTAAACCTTTAATGGGAAAGGGCTTAGAGGGGTGCCCTAAAGCTACCTAGGCTTACCACTAACTTCCCTAACGCGATTAGTGTCGCAAATAACACCAGTACAGTGATCAGTAAAAAATCTGACAACTGCACTGGGTGACACTGACAGGGAGTGAAGGGTTAACCGGGGGGGGGGGGGTTTGACAAGTGTACTGCTGTTAGTGTAGTGTTGGTGCAACTTACTGTGCGATGTCTCCTCTCCTCTCTCTGGAACGAAGAGTTCCACAAGGGGGTGGGGGGTGGGGGGGAGGGAGATTCCATCACTTCCCCTGCCTGTGTTTAAACTTACAGGCAAGGGAAGGATTTCATTCGCCTGAACTGATCAGCAGGTCCAGGCCATAAATCATTGGCCTGAACCTGAAGATTTATCGGTTCTGTAACGAATCCAATGGTCGCGGGTGTGCCCCCTGGTGGCGAGAGCGCACCCTGTACCCGTATGGGGTTTTCGCGCAGCGGTGCCATTGTGCCCTGTATATGTACGTGAGCCAGTCAGGAACCTGTTAAAGCCCTGTCTCCCCTGAAAAAATGATGTATAATATTTTAGAGTAGCTGCCTGACTCGTGTGGTTTCAGGTAATGAAAAAACCTGGGGACTCAAGTGCTTAAGATCCAGTGTCCTGTACTGTACTCCAAGAAATGATTTATACTGGTAAGTCAAAAGTCAGAATTGCTGTGGAGAAGTGAGGCACAAAGAAGAAAGTAGTGCTGTCAGCTTCTGCCTGTGCCACTGATTTCAGGGGATAACCGTAGCGATAGGGTTGTTTTTCTTACTTCCCAGACACCGTTCTTCTTGATTTTGTGTGTATATCTTTAATCAGATACTAGAGGTGTAGTGTTTTGTATCTTGGTAGCTTGACAGATTTTGTCAATGTTGCCTTCTAGGTGTACACGTTATTGAGCATCACAATTGTCCATACTCGGGAGATTGCATTCTGCATCATTCCTCGGGCTCTCTTCCCCATACAGGAATTTATCAAACCACCCAGACAATGCATCTTCTTTGATCAAATCTGCCATCTCAAGGAAAAGCATTCCACACTTACAGTTGAATAAACTGAATTGCTACAAAGTTGCTGCTTTTTCTCTGTAAAAATATCCAATTTGAAATTTGTGCCTTTTGAATAAACCAGTAAATCTAAAGATCTAAATCTAAAGATTCGCATTGGAACTGGATACTGTTAAAGTGATTGTAAAGTCTCGTCTTTTTTTTCTTCCTCTAAAAATAACAAACATGTTCTACTTTCCTCTTCTATGCAGTGGATTTTCACAGAGCAGCCTGGATCCTCCTCTTCTCGGGTCCCTATTCTGTGCTCCTGGCCCCTCCCTCCTGTTCAGTGCCCCCCACAACAAGCAGCTTTCTGTGGGGGCACCCGAGCCGAGACAATGCTCCCCTGTGTCCATTCAGACACAGAGCCCTAGCCCCGCTCCCTCTCCTCTCCCCCTGATTGGCTAAGTGAATTTGACAGCAGCAGGAGCCAATCGCACTCGTGGACAGAGAGGGACCCTAGGTAAGTATTAGGGGTGCTGGGGAGACTGCTGCACACATGAGCCCCATCTCTATCCAGCGACGTGCACAAGTTACCTGATTTGGCTGAGGCACATCCGCGGTGCCATTTGGCTTCCGATTGCTGTCAATCAAAGTAAGTTAGCCAATCAGGAGAGACGTGATGGGGCTAAACCACGGCTCCATGTCTGAATAGACACACGGAGCTGCGGCTCTGCTCAGGGGCCCCCATAGCAAGCTGCTTGCTGTGGGGGCACTTGACAGGAGGGAGGGACCCTGGAAGAGAAGGATCTGGGCTGCTCTGTGCAAATCCACTTCACAGAGCAGGTAAGAATAACATGTTTGTTATTTTTACAGGAAAAAAAATGACTTTTCAATCACTTTAAACCTCAAGTTATTTTTGCTGTCTATGTCCTGTTGGGGAGATTTTCCTTCACTTCCTGTTAGAGATGCAATAGAAAAGCTTTACAAATGAAGGCAATTTTCTTTTTTGACAGTTTGTCCCTGGATGAATTGCCCCTCACCTCTTGTTTTGGTGATAACTGTAATATTTTGACTTCCACTTTTTGTTCTGTCTTGGTGACAGTGGTCAATAGGACAAATAGAGGTGGAATCTCCCCAACAAGGAGACAGACTGCAATAAAAACCTGACAGGTCCTCTTTCTAATCTTTCTCTACTCTGTCCAAAACTAAAGAAGTTTTGATTATACATTAGTAACTGCACATAGAAAGTTGGGAGTTTAAAAGAAAACTTGAGTAAAATCATATTTCAGTGTCGTTAGCAAATTGAATAGGAGTGTGTTGTCATTATCTTTTTGTATGCACTCTTTGAAAGGAAAGCCATATGCCAACAAAATGTGGACGTTTGATATTTCTCATAGTTTCCGATGTCTATGTCTAGGACTACAAAAAGTAATTTGACATAAAGCAGTTTAATCTAACTTAAAACAATCGTCCATCCAGCCAGTGCTGCAATGTTAAAAGCATTCAACTTTTGAGAACTGACTTGTACAGTGCCTTGCAAAAGTATTCACCCCCTTGACTTATTATCTATTTTGTTACATTACAGACTTTAGTTCAATTTTTTTTAATCTGAATTATATGTGATGGATCAGAACACATAATTCTAAGTTGGTGAAGTAAAATTTGAAAAATATATACCTAAAACTAGTTTTCAGAAATAAACTTAATAATTGGCATGTGCTTATGTATTCACCCCTTTGTTATGATCCCATAAAAAGCTTTGGTGCATCCAATTACCTTCAGAAGTCACATAATTAGTGAAATGATGTCCACCTGTGTGCAATCGAAGTGTCACATGATCTGTCATTACATATACACACCTTTTTAAAAGGCCCCAGAGGCTGCAACACCTAAGCAAGAGGCACCACTAACCAAACACCGCCATGAAGAACAAGGAACTCTCCAAACAAGTAAGGGACAATGTTGTTGAGAAGTAAAAGTCAGGGTTAGGTTATTAAAAAAAAAAAAATCCAAATCTTTGATGATCCCTAGGAGCACCATCAAATCTATTATAACCAAATGGAACGAACATGGCACAGCAGCAAACCTGCCAAGAGACGGCCGCACACCAAAACTCACGGACCAGGCAAGGAGGGCATTAATCAGAGAGGCAGCACAGAGACCTAAGGTAACCCTGGAGGAGCTACAGAGTTCCACAGCAGAGACTGGAGTATCTGTACATAGGACGCCAATAAGCTGTACATGGGCTTTATGGCAGAGTGGCCAGAAGAAAGACGTTACTTTCAGCAAAAACAAAATGGCATGTTTTTAGTTTGCGAAAAGGCATGTGGGAGACTCACAAAATGTATGGAGGAAGGTGCTCTGGTCTGATGAGACTAAAATTGAACTTTTTGGCCATAAAATAAAATGCTTTGTCTGGCGCAAACCCAACACATCACCCAAAGAACACCATCCCCGGTGCATCATGCTGTTGGGATGTTTTTCAGCAGTCAGGACTGGGAAACTGGTCAGAGTTGAGGGAAAGGTGGATGGTGCTAAATACAGGGATATTCTTGAGCAAAACCTGTACCACTCTGTGTGTTATTTGAGGCTAGGATGGAGGTTCACCCCAAACACACTGCTAAAGCAACACTTGAGTGGTTTAAGGGGAAACATGTAAATGTGTTGGAATGGCCTAGTCAAAGCCCAGACCTCAATTCAATAGAAAATCTGTGGTCAGATTTAAAGATTGCTGTTCACAAGCGCAAAACATCCAACTTGAAGGAGCTGGAGCAGTTTTGCAAGGAGGAATGGGCAAAAATCCCAGTGGTAAGATGTGGCAAGACTTATCCAAAGCGACTTGGAGCTGTGATAGCTGCAAAAGGTGGTTCTACAAATTGACTTTAGAGGGGTGAATAGTTTATGCACATTGACTTTTTCTGTTATTTTCTGCTATTGGTTGTTTGCTTAACAAAAAAAAAAAAAACATCTTCAAAGTTGTGGGCATGTTCTGTAAATTAAATGATGCAAATCCTCAAACAATCCATGTTAATTCCAGGTTGAGGCAACAAAACAGGAAAAATGCTAAGGGGGTGAATACTTTTGCAAGGCACTGTATATATTGCGTAGGTGCTTTTGCAGAATCGAGTTTTAAATAAAAATATAAATTTATGTAAACATATATCACAAAACTATTCCACCAATTTTATCCTAATTGATGTGCACAAATCATCCCAAACCTCATCCACTCAGGGAATCCATACCCATTTCCACGAGTCCATACATATGGATACCTTCCTATATGAGCAATTTGAAGACTATGCAGTTGTGTTTATCTGGGGTAAAATACAGAATCAATTTTTTGCATTTGTTGAAAGTGTAGTTAATATTCGGATGCATCACACATAAATTCTGTTGTGTTGTGTGCCTTGTTTCTTCTTTTATTATATTCCCATTGGACCGTGCGTGTGCTTGTGACCTGAAAAATGTTTAGCTGTTACTTTGCTTATGAGCCTTGTGATAAATGTGTCATTCTTTTCTCCAAGGCTATTGAAGGTATTTATCGGTAGTTGAAATAAGAGTTAGTTATGTGCTTCCTTTTTTGAAGATCAACAGATCAGAGGCCTGCGTGGTTAATTTTCTACATTTTAATCTTGGTTACCTTTTTACATTAACCACTTCACCTCTCACAACTGTTCACCCCCCCATGGACCAGAGCAAATTTTACATTTCTGCTATGGACTTGTTTATTCAGTGATATCTCTGTCATTACTAAAGATAACAAGGTAAACCATGTAGTTTTTGTTTAAGGACCAACCAGGCTTTCTCTAATGATATTGTCTTGCAACAGTTTTTTTTTTTTTTTATATCTTTTTTTTTTTTTTTTTTTTTTAGCAGTCCTTTAAACAAAAAATTTTTTTGTAGTGCAGTGTTTAACCACTTCAGAACCGGACCAATTGGCAGCCAAAGGACCAGGCCCCTTTTTGCGATTCGGCACTGCGTCGATTTAACTGACAATTGCACGGTCGTGCGACGTGGCTCCCAAGCAAAATTGGTGTCCTTTTTTTCCCACAAATGGAGCTTTCTTTTGGTGGTATTTGATCGCCCCTGCGGTTTTTATTTTTTGCGCTATAAACAAAAATAGAGCGACAATTTTGAAAAAATTCAACATTTTTTGCTTTTTGCTATAAGAAATATCCCCAAAAAATATATAAAAAAACATTTTTTTCTCAGTTTAGGCCGATACGTATTCTTCTACATATTTTTGGTAAAAAAAAAAAATCGCAATTAGCGATTATTGATTGGTTTGCGCAAAAGTTATAGCGTTTACAAAATAGGGGATAGTTTTATAGCATTTTTATTAATATTTTATTTTTTTACTAGTAATGGCGGCGATCAGCGATTTTTATTGTGACTGCGACATTATGGCGGACACATCAGACATTTTTGACACATTTTTGGGACCATTGTCATTTATACAGCAATCAATGCTATTTAAATGCATTGATTCCTGTATAAATGACAGTTGTAGTGAAAGAGTTAACCACTAGGGGGGGGGGTTATGGGCTGTGACGTGTTTTTTTTTTTTTTTTTTTTTTACATTTAGGGGGCGGGGCTGACGTCTGAAGTCATTGATCGGCTTTCCCAATGACCGGGAAGAGCCAATCAATGACAGGCAGAGTAGGAAGCGCGGGTAGAGGTTTGTTTACACATACCTCTCCCCGTTCTTCAGCTCCGTGACCCGATCGCTGGACACCAGCGGCGATCGGGTCCGCTGGTCCCGCGGCCGCGGTCACGGAGCTCCCGACCGGGTCGCGAGCACGCCCCACGGGCAGGCATTTAAAGGGGACGTACAGGTACGTGCTTTTGCCTGCCCGTGCCATTCTGCTGACGTATATATGCAGTGGGCGGTCGGGAAGCGGTTAAAATAGTGTTACTGCAAATAAAGTGTGCATTTTATTCTGTTCGATTTAAAATAACACTAAAATTATGATTCCGGTACAAAGCATTACAATGTTTACAAATTAAGTATTTCTCAATTTTTAGCTTTTTTTTTTTTTTTTTAATGGGATGTTTAACTATGGTAAATGTGTAACAATAAACTACACAACATTTAAAAATAGTTATAAAGTAGTTATAAAATGAGCTGGAAAGAAAAAAGGTGCTAATTGGGGCTGGTTAGAGTAAACTAAGAATCAATAAGGGGTTAAACCAGCCTTTTTGCAATCAGGGTGCCTTGAAGTTTTTCAGGGGTGCCTTAGCAAAATGCCTAAACATTTCCCAAAACATTATTTCAAGCCAGCAGGTGGATCAGGCTTGCATTTTAGTAATACAAATCCACAGGTTTTCACTATGCACCATTATGACCTAGCCACGGACATCCTAACCAAGGATGTCCTCAGTTGAAAAGGAGCATGTTGGATGCCTGCACAGCATCCTTGTTTGACCCTCCTTTCCCCCTCTCCTTGAGCACTAAGGTCACCTTAGCTGACTGATGGAGAGAAATTAAGGGAGAAGAGAAACATTGGCATACTAGTCGGTACCAGTGTGCAAAAGTATAGTTGCTTTTGCAAGAATAAATCTATGTCCTATGTGTGTGGATGTTGTTGCATTATATAGAACTATTGGAATCGTTTTTTTACATTTTAAAATGGGGTGCCTTGACTGAAAAAAGGTTGAGAAAATCTGGTTTAAACAAGAACATTTTATTAAAAAAACAAGTCCCGCTGTGTAAGTTTATGGAGACACAGGTCGGGAGCGCGCAGACCGCGTTTCTCCCCAGAGCAAGCGGCTGGCTATGGTCAGAAAAAGAAGAGGGGCAGCCCAGATCACCGCCGAGGACCCAAGAAGTGGAGGATCGGGGCCACTCTGTGCGATACCACTGCACAGGGCAGGTACATAGAACATGTTTGTTATTTTAATAATAATACAAAAAAATACTGTAGTAACACTTATTCCTTCTAACTATACACATTTTTCATATGATCTTGTCATGCTTACTGACATCTTTCAGGCTCCATCATACTGCAGGCAAGTTTTCGGATAAAGTTCAACAATAGCTTAGAGCCTGCCCTTTGATCTCCAGATGATGGTAGCAAGCAGATTTTCTCCATCAGTATTGCAAGGTGTCTCGAGGGCTTTGATGGAAATCCTCTTCAGGGAAATGTTGAATAAATTCAGTCTTGGGCAGATATAACCGTCATAAAACACCACAAGGTGCTATGTATGAAATCTTCGCCTGGAGATGGGATCTTTCATTTTTGACCCCCCTGCCCTATCCACTGGTTGTAAGGTTATATTCAAAATGGATGGCTCATTGATAGCCCAAAAAAATAATTACAGCCATTCCCAACAGATATACCAATCAAATCAGTGATTCATATCTGCGGCGATGTATCAAAATATTGTGCAGTCTAACACGCCTTCCTTCATCTGAATGTTTTGCAGAGGACAAGCATGAAAAAAGCAAATATTGTCAGGTGCTGCCACCTTCCTAAAATATTGCAGTAGCCGTCTCTGGAGCCAGGGAACTTGGCATGCCAACTTTCTTGCAAGTAGGAGCTGAAGCATGTCAAACACTACATGGCACAGTGCAATTTGCTCAGTAGGCTGCTCGTGTACAATGCTGAAAGATCTGTGTAGTTTCCACTGGCTTCCCCTTTTTAAATATGTTATCTATCCTAACTGTGTACTAATTAAGTATCTCTTCTGTCTCAGAGGGAAAAATTGCAGTGGCTTTCAGTACTGTGCATTAAGAGGAATAGCACTATTGCCCATTGTTTTTGGCCTTTTTATTTTTTTACTCCCCTAGGTTAGTTGCTGTACCATGGCTTGTTAATTTGAACAAGGTTGCATACACCTTACAGTTGCTTAAGCATGATGTCTTGGTACTCGTGGTACTTTTTTTTTTGTGGCAGTACATAAACATCATGGACAAACACAAGGGACAGCGTGTTGCTTTTCATATTTTAGCACAAGCCATGCATGGGTAGAGATATTACCTGATATTGGCATTGGATTGTGGAGTAGTTTTTGCAATGCAAGTATTATTGTAAGGTAATGAAATTTACATCACAACGAAATGTATGATGCCCCCTGGTCTAAGAGTAGTTCACAGTTTTATATAAAAGAACTGCTGAAATCACTAAACGCAATGGATTAACAGTTTCTCCCTTTACATCTGAGTGAGAAGCCATTGTGAGGATCATTTTCAGTGCAACACCTACACACCACCCTGTCACCTTCAGGGATCCTTAAACTGTTTCTGCCTTCCAATATGGTCAGAAATGGACAGGCAGCCCTTAAATGGCAGAGAAAATTTGGCAACGTATGTCAGAGAACGGGGTTCAGAAGGCAGTAGCTTCTCATCACATGTGCCCAGCGTTCGTATGTGGAGTAACAGTCCAGGGAGGGCGCATCTCTGCATTCCACTAAAAAAATTCATATAGAGGTTTGCACAGGCATTTGGTGCACACAAATGGATTTACTGAGCAATATACAGTATTTAGTTAAGTTTTTTTTGTTCTAAAGTGCAGCTGTAAAATTAAAGTGGTGTTATGAAGGAGAGGAAAGGATGACATTATTAAACGGTGTTCTTCCTGTTAAATAAACTAGTAGTCGAAACTTCCAACTGTGATTTGGGTAGTTCTTTTGTCAGTAATTGCAGCCAACAAAGACAAATATCTGGCCATTAACTTGTGTGGCTGTAAGTGCTACACAGTGTTCTAAAAAAAAAAAAAAAAAAAAAAGGTGGAAATCTTTCTATATGCTTTAATAAAGTTAGTCGAATGGGTGTTTGGACATCCCGTTGATAAGTGTTAGGAGACCAATTTTTATTTGTTCTTAAGGACGTAAAGTATAGCAGTTAATAAATTGGCGAGCTGGGTGTTATTGCTGGAGGTGAAAGCACACTGTATAAGAATGCACTGTTAAGAAACGCTCACAGGGGACACCTTCCCATCTGCTAGCCTTGGTTCGTCTGTACCAAGTACAGCACAAGAAATTATTGGTCCGAGTCAGCAGGGAGACATTTGTCAGCAGAGCAATCATTTTGTTGCTTTTGTAATCTAACGCCATGCGTTATATTTTTATTTTTTTTCCCACTACACAAATGCCCAAAATAGAGAATGTTCTTCACGCCAACTTGCTGTTCTAAAAATTTCCAATCAGCCTAACATGGTGCTTTTTCCATTTCTTGTATGTTTAACCTGATCTCAGTTTAGGTGTGACCTAATTCCGGCTTGTACCAGACTTGTTAGTAATAATCAGACTTGGTGAATAGTCAACAACTTTAAATATTTTCTTAAAGTACTGTATATCTAAAGCTAAAACTTTAATTTTTTATGACTTTTAGAGGGAGTAAGGAAGTTATACAATCCCTAATGGGTTTTTATGGCTTCATGAAACATGTAAGGCATGCCATTGCTGTTTGAAACTAAGAATAGCAACTCAGAATTAAGTCTGGACTCCTGATCTGCATACTTCCAGGTCAGTGAAAGTGCCACTGCAAGAGCACTATGACTGGGCAGTTACCATTTCCCAAGCAGAAGTCAGCAATAGCAGCTTTCATATTACTTTAAAGCGGTTCTGCACCCATACCATAAACTAAGTCTCTAAGGCTTCTCTAGCATGTTAGATGACAGAATTGATGTTTCAATTCTGCATCTTTTAAGCCTACCTTTCATGCTGGCTTCAGCTGTCGTCTTCTCCCTGCGGGGGTGGGAGGGTTCTGAGCGGGGATCAGTGTCCATTTCCTCTTCATTTCGCACTCCTGGGATCTGGTGTCATTCATCCCAGGAGTCAGGATTCATCCCAGGAGTCAGTGCGGACATCCGGCCCGAAATCTTGCGAGATTTTAAGGACGTGAGGTGTTGAGCAATCAATTTTTCCATCCTCATTAGGTGACAAACTTCACTGGTCCCCTCACCCATTGAAGGAGAGTTTGTAAAATGTCTAGGAATCAAGGTCCTAGCTGCACAAAGAGGGAATCTAAGAAAAAAAACCTTCCTGGTGAAGGATATTGAAGGATATGAAGGATATTGAACAAGGGATTGCCCAGAGCTGGACGGTGTCCGGTGTCCGTTTTTAAGAGTTTAAATTTTAACTTATGTATTTGTGCCCAGAAACATGCAAATGTGTAGGGCAGTCCTGACTTCTGTGCGACAATGCCATCTTTAATTCAAGTTTGAGGCAGAGATTTGGTGCATTCTATGGGGTGTTCTTTACCAGAGGCTTATAAGTTTATAGATTCATTCCTGAGTGATGCTGGCCATGCAAAGTTGTTTTTTTTTTTTTTTTTAATTTTTCTTTACGCAATGTGGTGTTTTTTTTTTTTCTAATACATTTGATACAAAATCAGGACATAGACCATTGAAAAGTCTCATGCATGTGATATCCTAATACAAGAAAAGTAGCAGAATGTATTTTTGGGTGTGCTTCTAAGTATGTCCTTGCTGTGTGTGGGAATTTATATTCTTTTTAATTTCTGTAAAGCAAAAAAAAAATATGATTTTCTTACCACATTTCCCCAAAACGTGTGTCAAAAGTTTAACCACTTGCCGACCAGCTCACGCAGATATACTGCGGCAGGTCGGCTTTCCTGCTTAAACCGACGTACCTGTACATCAGTCTGTGCAAGTAGGATAGCGGGCGTGCACGTGGGTTCCGCCTTCTCTGTCCGCCCCCGATCGCGGTGGAGAGAGGCAGAATGGGGAAACTGCCTATATAAACAAGGCGATTCCCCGTTCTGCCAGATGACACGACAGAGATCTACTGTTCCCAGTGATCGGTCTTGTTCCAGTAACCCCTCCCCAAAGGTAGAACATACCCAGGGAACAGACTTAAACCGCAGAGGTGATCAAATGCCAGAAAATGAAAGCTCTATTTGTAGGTAAAAAATTTTGTCAATTTTGTTTAAGTATATCGTCGCAGGACCACGCAATTGTCAGTTAAAGCAACATAGTACCGTATTGCAAAAAATGGCCTGGTCATTTTGGTTTATAGCGCAAAAAATGAGGTGATCAAATGCCACAAAATGAAAGCTCTATTTGTAGCAACATAGTGCCGTATCGCTAAAAATGGCCTGGTCATTAAGGGGGCAAATCCTTCAGGGGCTGAAGTGATTTAATATTGAATAGACTCACCGTGCCTCTTAAAAAAATACCTTGGGGTTGTCTGCTTTCCAAAATGTGGTCATTTTGTGGGTGTTTTACTGTCCTTACACTCCAGGGGCTCCAAACATGTGATAGGCAGTGAGATGCCTAAGTTATGCTCCTTGAAAGCATGCAGGTGCTTCCTAATTGTTGGGCCCCTCTGTGGCTAGGCTGCAAAAAAGTCTCACAGGCGTTAACCCCACACTCTACCAAAGAAATGTATTAATGTTGTTTTCAAAATTTTCAGTTTTTGCTTTTCATTTAGCAAAGAATAAAAAAAAACAGTGGTCATTAGATACCACCACAAAATGTCTGTTTAAAAAAACAAAAGATATAAAATTTGAGTATAATGTTGCATGACAAAACTAATTGTCCGTCAAAGTACCTAAAACATAAAAATGGCCTGGACAGGAAGGTGGTTTAATGGTCCTTTTTAAAGTAGATAAATTGCTTAGGTTTGTGTCAGGTTTACTCTGAGATGGGAAAATATGACCTACAAGGGATATCTTTACCAAGCATATGAACTTGGTACAGTATTGCTGTAATCTATTTCCAATTTGATTTGTTTTAACTTACACTTTCCTGTTTAGTAATTTATCTGCCAGGGAAGAGTTCATATTCCTTGGGTATCCTTGAGGAGTTGGTGCAAGTTACACACAAATTGTTCATAATGTCTCCAACCAATGGATTTTCAATTTGAATCTTGATGTTATGAGCCGCTATAAAATCCCCATTGATAGTGACTTAATTGGGTTCTGTTCTTCCACAGGTAAATCTAATGCTGGTGTGTGTGTGTGTGTGTGTGTGTGTGTGTGTGTGTGTGTGTGTGTATCTCAAGCAAATTTGAATATCATCAAAAAGTTTATTTCAGTAATTCGATTCAAAAAGTGAAACTCCCTATATTATATAGATTAAAAGCATTTTTTTCCTTTTTAATTTTAATGATTATGGCTTACCGCTAGTGAAAACTCAGAATTCGGTATGTCAGAAAATTTGAATATTACCTAAGACCAAAAAAATTTTTTTAATACAGAAATGTCGGCTAACTGAAAAGTGTACCCATGTACAGTATAGTATTCACTCAATACTTGGCCAGGGCTCCTTTTTCATGAATTACTGTATCAGTGCGGCGTAGCATGGAGGTGATCAGCCTGTGGCACTGCTGAGGTGTTAAAGGAATGCAGAGACATAACCCATCATTTGTGACACCACATCCAAAATAGTACCAGAATCAAAAAGAGCAAAATTGCTATGACTGGAACGATTGCCACTATAGTCCCAAGTAGGAAAAGATTTCTCGTATATGTATAAAATGCAAGCATTATTGTAACATATAAAATGTCATAGAAACCATATTGAGAAGAATTGTGCATTTTACATGGATACGACAATCTCCTATGTATCAAATAGTTGAACGTATAGTTGTACAGAGAAACCTATTCAGATAGCCCATGGATTAGTAACTTAGTGATTGAAGAGATAAGTATACGATTATCTTCCATGTACAGGGCCAACCGACGCAATCAATGTACCATTACTAAGTGTTTTGCCAACAGCTTCTTCAGAGGATCCTATTGGTACTGGGAGACTTAACATAATTAATGCGTGATTACATATTTTAATGTATATACATATACATCAAAAATACACTTATTGAGCATTAAAGATATTTCAATAGACAATATTCATAACGTATTTGTGTACTCATTAGTATATACCTAGTCCAAAATAGGAAACCTGGAGTGTCTAATCCACAGCGTGGATGGGGAGAGAAAAATCATGTGCAGCCAGCTCTGGGAGAAGCGTGCATTGGATACAGTGCAACCAAAGAAGAGGACTAACTTTAACCACTTGACCACTGGGCACTTAAACCCCCTACCTAGCCAGACCAATTTTCAGCTTTCGGTGCTCTCACACTTTGAATGACAATTACTCAGTCACTGTGTCCCATATGAAAGTATTTTTTGTTCTTTTTTTTTTTTCCACACAAATAGAGCTTTCTTTTGGTGGTATTTAATCACCGCTGGGTTTTTAATTTTTTGCGCTATAAATCAAAGACTGAAAATTCGGTAAAAAAGTAAAAATTCTTTGTTTCTGTTGGCAGAACACATCCAGCCCACAACGCTGCTGCAATCTCTCCCCCTCTCGATGTACCGATCAGTACAGAGAGGGGAGGGAGGAACTGGCGTTGTGACGTGACGGAGTGATCATGTGGTAAACGGCCACTATTAGCGGCCGTTTGTCGTGATCCGTGATGTTCCCAGATATTCCCGGGTGCTTGCCCCAGGGGGCTCACGGGAGCAAGATTCTGGGAGGACGTCCACCCAAAATATGCCGACTGCGCTGTAGCCGTCTTTCGGCTATGGCCCGGTCGGCATGTGGTTAACCACTTCGGCCTCGAAGATTTTACCCCCTTCCTGACCAGAGAACTTTTTACAATTTGGCACTGCGTTGCTTTAAATGACAATTGCACGATCATGCAATGCTGTATCCAAATAAACATTTTTGCATACCTTTTCCCCCACAAATAGAACTTTCTTTTAGTGGTATTTGATCACCTGCGGTTTTTATTTTTTGCACTATAAACAAAGAGAGCAGCAATTTTGAAGAAAAAATTTTATTTTTTGCTATTATAAATATTCCCCAATTTTTCTTAAAAAAAAAAAAAAAAAAAATTTCTTCATCGGTTTATACCAATATATATTATTCTACATATTTTTGGTAAAATAAATCACAATAAGCGTATATTGATTGGTTTGCAGAAAAGTTATAGCGTCTACAAACTATGGGAAAGATTTATGGCATTTTTCTTATATTTTTTTTCTAATAGTAATGGTGGTGGTCTGTGATTTTTAGCAGTATTGCGACGGACAGATCGGACACTTTTGACACATTTTTGGGACCATTGACAGTTATACAGCAATCAGTGTTATAAAAATGCACTGATTACTGTGTACATGTCACTGGCAGTGAAGGGGTTAACACTAGGGGGCAATCAAGGGGTTAAATATTTTCCCTCAGTGTGTTCTAACTGTATGGGGATAGGACTGAGTAGGAGAGGAGACATATTGCTGTTCCTACTTACTAGGAACAAATGACATATCTCCTCTGACAGTATACGCGAACATGACCGCCTGGCATGCGCATCGGGTCCCCCGCCATGCAGCATTCCCAATAGTGGCCGAAAAAGGGAAGGATGTACCCATACAGGATTTCACCCAGGAGAGCCATTTTGTCGCAGTATAACTGCGTGAACTGGTCGGGAACCGATTAAGGTAAAGCCTGTACCTAGCAAGTGGATAATTCAATTGAGCATTTAATAAATCAGAAATTATTTCCTGTACTTTTTACTGGCGAAGCCATTATGTTCCAAAAGATTACCACTGGATCTGTGCATAGAAATATAATGGTGAGCTGTGTAATGATTCTTTCGTAACCGGTTACCAAAATGGGCGAAGCATAGGGTAGTTTCATAAAATTTTCAGTGCTGTTCCTATATATGTATTTCAGCCCTAGCATTTGTCACTTTGCTGCAGGAAAACTTTGGCTATTGCAGAGGGCGTCTTATACTAATAAATTATAAGTTTGTAGTTGATTTCTTGATATTTATTCCAAATAGATGCTTTGTGGGTAAAAAAAAACATATTTTTTTTGTTTGTAGAGGTAGCCTATAAGTCTTTTTTCCCTTTTGTGGAGAAAGGATGGATCTTAGTGGGTGTTTGTGATCTTCTGTAAATTAATTGCCTATAGGAAAATTGGAAGATAGTTGAAGCAGAAGGAATTTTAAATATCCTATAGTGAAGCTTTTTGAGCATGAGGCCTTGCCATGTCCAGTATTGGAGAGTACACAAGGTAACTCATCCTCAGTAAGGGGTGAGAATATAGTTTTTTATTTTGCTCATTCGCTAGGCGAGGCCTGCAGTTCTAGGTAGGATACAATGGCAGTGTGTTTATTAACCACTTACCTACTGGGCACTTAAACCCACTTCCTAACCAGACCAATTTTCAGCTTTCGGTGCTCTCACACTTTGACAATTACTCAGTCATACAACACTGTACCCAAATTAATTTTTTGTACTTTTTTCCCCACAAATAGAGCTTTATTTTGGTGGTATTTGATCACCTCTGGGTTTTTTAATTTTTGCGCTATGAATCAAAATATACTGAAAATTCGGTAAAAAAATTAAATAAAAATTCTTTGTTTCTATTAAAATGTATTGGTGGAGTATTGGCGCAGTGGTGGCAGAGCGTTGCGCAGTGGTGGCAGAGCGTTGCGCAGTGGTGGCAGAGCGTTGCGCAGTGGTGGCAGTGTATCTGTCACTGACCAGCGCTGTGGGCACTACACATCCAGCCCACAGCGCTGGTCCCATCTCCCCCCCTTTCCGCTTCTCCCCTCTCACTGTACCGATCGGTACAGAGAGGGGAGGGAGGAACCGGCGTCATGACGTGGCGCCGATTTGTGTACATGTGATCGCTCCGTCATTTGACGGAGCGATCACGCGGTAAACGGCCGCTATCAGCGGCCGTTTACCGTGATGCTCCGGGTCCTCGGGACCCGGCCGTCACGGATGTTCCCGAGTGCGCGCGGGAGCAAGTTTCTGGGAGGACGTCTGTAGGACGTCCACCCAGGATAAGCCGACCGCGCTGTAGCCGTCTTTCAGCTATGGCCCGGTCGGCATGTGGTGAAAGCATTGTTCATTGATTCAGGGAGGTTTCTGATTGTATAAATCTGAATAAAATGAGCGAAAACATCTGCAATATCCAGTGCGCACAGTCTTTGAGCCATGTTACAATGGAAATAGTGGGGATGTAGGTCTGCGTTTTTTGCTGTAGGATGGCATTTGCCAATGTCTACATTTATTCATATTCAGTAAAGAGAATGCCTATTCCTCATCAAGAGGTATTTTGTTTTGTGTTGAGCAAGAAGATAATCCTGTTGCGATCTTCCAATGTGTGAGGTACCCTTATACACATCATTGCGAGGGTCAAAATTGGCGCCTAAAATAGGGGGTTTCTTCGGTGAATCGTTTGTCCATTAGGTTGGTCATTACAGTATTTTATTTTATTTTTTATCGTTAACAATGGGACATTCGATCATATTCATACAATCTGTTTACATTGAGTAAGATAGGCTTGTCATTAAAGTGACAACACTGAAGAAGTGGTGAGTGTACAGCTTGTATAACAGTGTAAATTTGCTGTCCCCTCAAAATAACTCAACGCACAGCCATTGTTGTATAAACCGCTGGCAACAAACCTGAGTAGACCCCTAAGTGAAAATGTCCAAATTGGGCCCAAAGTGTCAATATTTTGGTAGGCTCTGAGGAAGAAATTATCCCTTTTGAAAACGTGTCAGACAGCAGAGGTTCATTCGTCCTCTCTTCTGTCATCTGGAGACTGCTATCATTAGACGGATTGCCACAAATTAAAGGCTTTCATATTGTGGTTCCTTTTAAATGCTTGTGAGTAGTGTTTATTCTTTCTTTTTTTTTTAAAAACCTATCAAATGATAATGCACAAGGCTGGTGCGCCCTCCTTCCTTTTTTTTTTTTTCTATTTCTTTCTGACTGACTGCTAGGATACCCCTATCCTAGAGGGCAGCAAGGCCTGAGGCATTATCCACCCTGAATTTTAGATCACCTGTGACGGACCTCGTACTCAATATGTCCGCCGTAAATGCTTCCTCTGTCGGTACCACACAATCCAAGACCCATTAGCTCACCCAGTCACCAGACAACACCAGTGTAGGCTACATCAGGAATGACTCTTTATTTGAAATGTCACACATATATACAGCCAGATGACTAAAGCTTAACCTAATTAGCATGAGCTAATTATCTTAATCAACACTGGACTCCTTCATTCAATTGCAGGGTTAATTAGCACATACAACAATAGGTGAAAATACTCTTACAAGCCAGACTATATTCATTAACACAACAGACAGGTGGCTGGAGTTCATGAGTCATGACATTAGCGTCTCTTGCTAATATGCCAAATTCACATACAGATTCTATGTGTATTGGGGGGCCAGCATGGACCTGAATCCAAGTACCACCAGCTCAGGGGTCCCAGGCTTGCAGCTCAAAGAGCACTGTTCCCCCAAATGCCAGGGCCCATAATCGCAAGGTAATAGGCTCGCGTTCAGTCCCCTCCAACAGCCTGTGTCCCGGCTAGGTCTGTCACATCACCCAATACACACACTTGTGCGCAAGAGTATTTGTTTTGCTACTATCAAATTCTTTGCCATGAGGTGGCAGTGACCAGTATGAGAGAGTGAGAGCGATAAAACCAAATTTAATACACCTGCTTCCCATTTCACACCGGAGACTTCTATGGCCCAATTTGGACATTTTCACTTAGGGGTGTACTTAGCGGTTTAGACATTAATGGCTGTGTGTTGCATTTTTTTTGAGGGGGGCAGCAAATTTACACTGTTATACAAGCACTACTTTATATTGTAGCGAAGTGTCATTTCTTCAGGCTGCATTCACACCTGAGCGTTTTCAGCTCATAAAACGCCCAAAAAAATGCTTGAAAAACAAGCAAAATCCCATAAATGTCAATGGCACCTGTTCACATCTGAGCGTTTTGTCACCTGAAGCTAAACGCCTGAAAAATGCATTGGGCCACTTTCACACTGATGCACTATAGTGCTAATAATAGCGCCTGTAAAGTGCCTCTCCTGTCACTTCAGTGTGAAAGCCCGAGGGCTTTCACACTGAAGCGGTGCATTTTGCAGGACGTTAAAAAAAAAAAAAAAAAAAAAAAAAAAAAAAAAAAGTCCTGCATACACCACTCCTAAAGTGCCCCTGCTCATTGAAATCAACTGACAGCTGCGCTTTTAACCCTTTTTCAGCACTTTACCACCGACACCCCAGTGTGACAGTGCCCTTAACCTCAAAAAAAGAACATGAGTCTTTGGGGCAGATTACATGCTTTTTTCAGCTTTGTACATTGGTGCCCTATACAAAATCGTGGTAAAAATGCGGTTCAGTGTTGTCACATGAAAAGATATAATAAAATATTTACAAAAATGTAAGGGTTGTTTTCACTTTTGTGTGTTTATATTTCACAGTGTGTTTATGTGTGTGTGTGTGTGTGTGTGTGTATGTATGTATATATTTATATATAATAGTGTGTGTGTGTGTGTATGTATGTATATATGTGTATATGTGTGTGTGTATATGTATATATATAGATATATATATATATATATATATATATATATATATATATATATATATATATAATCTATATCATTAGATATCTCTCTCACTGTTTGGGAGCTACATAATATAACCCAAAGCCTATGCACATAATAATTTGCTTACCAGGAGAGTTTTTGAGAGATGTCGAATTGAGAAAACTTGTATTTAGAGAAGAACTATTTAACTTCTGTCCTGAACTACTGGAGAGGAGGCAGAGCCTTCATATGTAATGACAGCAAATCTGGTTAAATTTGTATGTACCGTATTTATCGTGGGTGTGTGTTATATGCCGAAACGCTGCCTCGGAAGGGAAGGAGGGAATGGACGCCACCGAAATACACAGAGCAGAGTGTACTGTGTACTCGGCTCCGCTCGCAGTCAAGCCCAGTCCTGCCTCCTAGCATTTACGTCCCGCCATTGGACCGGTGTTGTGTCCATCATAGGAGCCGGGCCAAGGGGCGGTACTGCGAGAGGAGCCGAGTACACAGGACATCTGGCTCTGTCTATCTCGGCGGCGGTAACATTTAAAAACGATCATGCTGCAATTTTGGGCAAGGCTGCAGATGGACACTGTTGGGCAAGGCTGCACACTGTTGGGCAAGGCTGCACACTGTTGGGCAAGGCTGCAGGTGGACACTGTTGGGCAAGGCTGCAGGCGGACACTATTGGGCAAGGCTGCAGGCGGACACTGTTGGGCAAGGCTGCAGGCGGACACTGTTGGGCAAGGCTGCAGGCGGACACTGTTGGGCAAGGCTGCAGGCGGACACTGTTGGGCAAGGCTGCAGGTGGACACTGTTGGCCAAGGCTGCAGGTGGACACTGTTGGCCAAGGCTGCAGGTGGACACTGTTGGCCAAGGCTGCAGGTGGACACTGTTGGCCAAGGCTGCAGGTGGACACTGTTGGCCAAGGCTGCAGGTGGACACTGTTGGCCAAGGCTGCAGGTGGACACTGTTGGCCAAGGCTGCAGGTGGACACTGTTGGCCAAGGCTGCAGGTGGACACTGTTGGCCAAGGCTGCAGGTGGACACTGTTGGGCAAGGCTGCAGGCGGACACTGTTGGGCAAGGCTGCAGGCGGACACTGTTGGGCAAGGCTGCAGGCGGACACTGTTGGGCAAGGCTGCAGGCGGACACTGTTGGGCAAGGCTGCAGGCGGACACTGTTGGGCAAGGCTGCAGGCGGACACTGTTGGGCAAGGCTGCAGGCGGACACTGTTGGCCACTGATAAGGCTGCATTGATAGGCATTTTAAAGTTTAGTAAGTTTTTTTTTTCTCCCTTAAAATTCCCTCCTAAACTCCCTAAATTCCCCTGCATGTTATACGCCGATTAAATACGGTACTTATTAAAAGCTAACTGTAGAAGCAATGATTTTAAAACATTTAACTTTAACAGCATACTTTGGCGTGAGCTGACCTTTCATATGCACAATATACCTTAATACATTAGGCCTTATGTCAGCTGTCTTCGACGGGCAAATACAGCATGCGTTTCACATTAGTTTAAGATGTTTCAGAAATTCTTGCAGGTGCAGTTGACTTGCATATGCCTTGCTACAGCATTCATATAGACTTGTACAGAGATGGAAACTATTTTGAAATAAAATCCTGATGTTTGCCCTTATTGTCCATTTTAGTATCCGTTAATTGTTATTCTTTCTTTTTTTTTTTTTTTCTTTATAATTGATAAGTATGTACTTTTAGTAAAGGTCTGTGCAGTTCTTATGACACAGGCCCTAATTGTTTGCTTCTGTCCCTAGAGATTGGGCAGTCGTCTTTTTGTTGTCTTTTGTGATTTAAAAAATAAATAAAAAAATCCTCAGATTGTCTTTTATTTGTATGCAGACAGATGGAGCTTTATGTATTTTTCTTTTCTTTTAGTCTCGAGTGGATTGTGTTAGATGTGTATTTCATTGATGTCATCATCTTGCATATGGTGTAAACAAACATCGTATTTTTTTCAGTGAAAAAAAGTTTGTTTTGCAGTTATGTTTCATTTGGTATTAACACCCCTTTTTCCTGCCATTTTGTTACAGAATTTAACAGAATAGGCAAAGTTATCAAAATGATCATTTATTCTTCCCTGTTACCAGCGATAAGCAACAAAAAAGGTCTTCACCATGACTAAGGCGAGCCATACATAATTTATTGTTTCGTTTACCCAGCGGGTTAAACAAAAGAAAATTAATCAATTCCCCCATCCACACGTTTGCGGTGGATGGGGGATTCTTTCCCACTGAGCTTTTGTATTCCAATAGCTGGGAGGTTTCCCTGCCGAAAAAATATACTTACCAGCACCGCTGGCTATAGCCAGTGGCACAGATTAAGCGATCAATGTCCAACAATGTACAGAAGTCAAACGAGAGACCAACTTCTGCTGTCACATTAAAAATTGGTGTGGCTGTCTAGGACTCCGCCCACACAACTGCTTTATTAATTTACAGGGATCTGTGAATGAATAAACTACAAGTCACGTCTGTCACTGTGACAGGCAGCTTGTAGTTCTCAATGGACTACGAATACGCTCATTAGTGTGCTCGTCCATTCACACTTCCAGCTTTCTAACTAAATGTTGATGGGAGAGTGTGACGGAGCCTGACATTGCACCCACCATTAGTAAAAGAATGTGCAGTGCTCAAGCGTACAATCAATTAGTACAAAAATGTGTACCCATTAGTATTAAGTGACAAGGATTGTTATCGCTGTAAAAAGAAGAAAAAAAATCCACCAAGGTGCAGAGACAAATATTTAAAAAAAAGTCTTAAGATATAAGAACACAAAATCCTTATAAATCTTGATGTATGTAGAAAATCAGCTGATTGGCATCGCTGGAACCACACTAAGAACACAGAGGGTGTTTACAGAAAACGACCACCACCAATTGTTCAGAGGCTTACCAGAATGTATGGACTTAAAGGGGTATACACCTCTTAAGTCATATAGGCTTGTGGTGATGAACACCATATGTTTAGAGATGTGACGTCTACGATCTCTGGCCCGGATCAAAATGAGTAGGTATCCAGTATGTATTCAATGGGTTTCTCATAAATGGAAGGAGGACCACAACAAATCTCTGTTCACACGATGTGACCAAAAATGTATAAAGGTTCCACATAGTGTGATATCGTAGATAAAAAGGGTTTATTAAAAAAGAATAAAATAAAAAAAACTCACATTTCACATGGAGATAAGTACACTTGCAAGGAAGACATGAATAAGCGCAATGGTGTAGGCAGGACTGGACCCAACGTGTTTCGTCTACACAGACGTCATCTGGGGTATGAGTATTGCACCCACTATTCACTGTGAAAAACCATTACAAATAAACATTTTTATTTTATTAATTTTTTACCCGTAAAATGTGCATTTATTATTTTTTTATGTAAAGGTGATCTTGGCCTATTCGCCGCCAGATATCTGTTCTTTACATCTGTTCTTTACATTAAAGCAAGAGTCTCCAAACTTTCTAAATAAAGAGCCTTTTTACTGTCCTTTAGATTTTGTGGGGGCTGGACTGTGGCCAGTGTGAGAAGAAAATGCCCTGGCGTCAATGGGAGTAAAGAATGCCTCATCGTTGGTATTAGTGGGAGGAATATTGTCCCGTTTTTGGTATTGGAGGAAGAAATAGTGCCCCATCATTGGTGTCAGTGGGAAGAATAGGTCCCTATTGTTGGGGTCAGTGGTGGGAATATTGCCCTATATGTAGCGCCATAACCCCTGGGGACGGCTATGAATTTGCTGGGCTTACCAATTACCACCTCCTTGTAGCTCGTCGTTCGTTGTCTAGGGGTTCCCAGGGTTAGTACCCAGTAAATTCAGAAGCTGACACGCAAAAGTCCTTTTTAAGGATTTTTATTTGCAAGGGTAACGTTCAACTATAACACAGTCTCTCGATTGGGAATAGAGGGCACGGGTGATAAAACTCGGGCACTTCAGAACTGCTGACATCAATTGAATGTCTTTTTAGACAGCCCAGAGAGTAGCCACTCGCAACTGGGCACTTCACTGCTGGATAAACCTCTAGCTGTAGATTTAGCAGCCAACAGGTGACTCGGAAATTTGCAAAGTCTCTGCCACAGACTAGGTTGTAACTGAAGATAAGTTAGGAACTTTTCCCACGGTACCTGGATCTTTCAGCCACCTTGGCGATACCGTAAGAAATGCGGATTCACTAGTGTCCATACAAGTTCAGCTCCCAGGCTCTTACCGAGCAGCCAGCTTCTTGGCCCTCCTACGAAGAGGCCTGCCCTGGTCGCTTGTACGAGTTGCTGTGTCTCTCCGATGCCGAGAGCACACCGGGACACCTCTGAATCCTCCTTCAGTTACTGGGCCTCGAACTAGCCAGTTCCGAGGCTCGGGAACGGACGGATCCCCACCCCAGACCATGAGGACCTCTGGGGCTGGTCAAGATGACCATGCTCACGGGGACGGCAGACACTCCTGGGTCCGGGACCCCTCACGGGGTTGGACCGGAACCAGGAATCAAAGAGCAAGCCGAACCTTGACCACGTGACTTCAGCATCCTAAATACCCCTTCCCAGACTACACAGCGGGGCCAGACGTGCCCACTGATTGGCTCCGAGAAAGATTGGTACCTAACACATCCAACCAGGCTTAGTTCTCAGCCTGTCACAGGTGCACCTATGCCTAGGCAGAACTCCAGTACAAACCAGACAAACTGATGCCAAAGTAAAAGACCTACAGAATTAACCCCCAGAACCAGAAGTTACAGCTCTGGAAAAACTAAATTTGTATTATAGTGCACACTTTACAAAAGTGCCGGCGCTACATATATTTGTTATCGGTGACAGGAATTATGCCCCATTGTGGGATATAGAAGGAATAATGGCATGTATCACTGGGAGAAATACTATCCCAGTTGCCTGATAAAGGCAAGTAAGGAGGAGCTCAGTGGTGTTCGCAGCTCCACGTGCCCGCCAGGAAGCTGACACTCTGCAGCACTAATTACAGGCAGTGAGACATTTCCCGATCTGTGCAGGCGTGGGCACGTGGAGCTGTGAACACGCCTGAGCTCATCCCTAAAGGAAAGCAAAGGGCCACATCTGGCCCCCAGGGCCGCAGTAAGGAGACCATTGTATTTAAGGAAGACCTACATGTCCTGGTTATTGCAAGATAACAGGTGTAAGCGTGTCTTGCTAAATGTGCGCTGTGTAGGGGTTACTAGAGCAATAAGGCTGTTCAGTACACTCAGTGTCACACTCCAAGTTTAGAAAGTAACTGTGTATGAATACCTGTATCTTCTCCTCCTTTCTTGAACAAGAGAGGACGATTTTTTTTTTTTTTTTTTTTTTTGTATTATCAAATTTGATATATTTTGCAAATAAAGTATTACAATAATGTCAAGGAGTCAGTGTTAATACAAGACTTGTTATATATAAAGCAAATTCCTTATCTTACTGTAGATTTACTTATCAAAGACAAAGTGACTCATAAGTTGACAGGATCAACATCAGTATGAATAGGTCAGCTGACCTTAGTCATCTGTGTAAGATTCCAAAGGACCCCAATGACTCATTGTCACAATATTGCATACAAGAAACATCGAATCCATAAAACCTGCTAAAAAGGAAACGCAAAAAAGACAAGAAACATTTTAACCATGTGTGCGCTACTTCATTCTTTGACTGGTATAAGTCTCTGGAATAAGTTTCATAGCAGGTCCCTTTGGTACATTTGTAAGTTTCAAGCAAGGAGAGGCAAAACTCTCATCTCATTGTGCTCTAAGACATCCACCGTCTATGACTTAACACTGGCAGCTAGTGTGACTATCTGTTGGTTTTATTTGAAAACGAATCTGAGTGGGCAAACTTGTTAAAGTGGTTCTAAAGCCTAAACATTTTTACCCTAATGCATTCCCTGCATTAAGGTAAAAATTGTATATAATGTGTAGTAGTATGCATCCTCAAACCCACATATACTTACCTGAGCCCTCACTCGATCCGTATCGAGTGTATGGACACAGGCAGCACTGCTCGGGATCAGGCCTGCAGGTGTGCCACGATAAGTGACATCCTATGCTGGCACAGTGAGAGTCATGGGCGCTAGCGGGGAACCCGATAAAAGCAAGATTGTTGCCACTCTGTTCAATTTTATTGCACAAAGGTAAGTATATCATATTGTTTAAGAAAAATCACTGTGTTCACTTTAATATAAATATATTATGTGTTACCTATCTAAGGCAATTGTCCTGCTACTCTGCATCTGACACTGATCTGAAGACATGTTAAATCGAATTGTGCTTTGCATTGTGCACAATATTCCTTTACAAACAATATGGAACAAGCGGCGCAAGTTTGCACCAATGACTATGTAGAACATACAAAAGTAAAAATGAGTCCATGTGTATCCAGTGAATTAGCAAAGGTATACAGTGAAACAAATTAAAATAAAAATGTAAATAAAACACCCTGTGAAACTCTGTGAGTATCAGATTGACACCGATTTGCATAAATATTCAAATCAAGTGACAAGTGTCCATCTCCTAATTAGTAAAGTTAATGACAATGAATAAATAAAAATCATAGCAATAAGAAATTAAATAATGACCAGTGACTCTTAAATGATCAATTTCTTGCAGGCACGTTCCTCCACCACACCGCAGTGTCTGTGAATCCACTCCCCTTATGGTCTTACACACACCAGCTGCATATGCCTTACACTTTCGTGTTGGGCTGAAAGCGCTTTAACCCTCTTTGCATAGGCGTTAAGTAAGAGATCTCTGGATTCCAGCTAAAAAAACAGGTGCACAATCCTTTGGTCGTTCACATAATGGGCTCCACATGCAATGAAAGAGATTGCTTCCAATAGTGTAATAAAGTCAAAAACTTCTATTCACATAAAATCTCACTGCATTACACTCACATGTAGGAGCTCAAAAAACACGCCATAAGGTTTAAACTTCACAACACTCCATGCATCTGTCACTTGATAATGGATGGTCATGGTGGACCCAGGGTATGCAAGACTGCAAGATGTCATCTCACCGCTCCCGCTATGCACCGATCGGTGTAAGATGTCCAGCGTCTCGTGCCCAACTCAAATGATCGCCAAGTAACCACGCCCAACATGTTTCATCATGAAAATTACTTATTCATGTGCTATGCATTATCTGTTCTGCCTTACTGTTAACTAATGTTGACTATGTGGCAGACCATATGATTTATGCCTTTTGTTTTGTCCTTTGTCTAAAAAATGTAATAAAGTTTATTGGTTAAAAAATATATATCTTTTTTATCTTTTTTTTTTTTTTTTGTTCTCTCCTCAGGACTCCAGATGATCTCTCCAAACAGATCCTTGCCATACAGCGGCGAGAGATTAAGTTGAAAGAAGAGAATTTGACTATTACAAACAGGTATGTTGGAAATGGCTTTTATTTATTTGTTCTACATTTACTTGTTAATGTTTTTCCTCTTTACATTCCTATTCATAGTTTTGTCTTTCAAACAGTACATGGAGCCCGTCTGCTGTTTTTTAAAGCAGTTTCTTCACTTGAAAGGCTTTTTTTTTCAAATAATGCCATTCATCTTTCCACAGGGGATTTCCACCTTTTTTCTTTTTGAATTGCTTTTTATTTTATCATAAATACAGGCTTTATTTTCACAGTACATCTTTTATTGTAATGTGGGTTTTAGAGAGCCAAAGTTGTTCCATGAATCAAACTTTAAAACCCTGTAGTTAACCAAACCAGCTACTCACTCAGTGCTTCCAAAACTGAACGGACAGGAAAGTGCCTTTGTGCAGTGCAAACTTTTAATTTGTTCAGAATGGACATATGCATTTGAGTGTATTGTTGCCATGGTGTCACATAAGCTTAATCTATTCTTTTTATACAAACCATTGTTGCCAGGATATTTAAAATGTAGTATAGTGTTTTTGTGCAGGCCTGCATGTGGAGATCCGTGCCCAGCTTGCTGAAAACACTGCTCTTTTGTTTCACAATCACTGGTGACCACTGGTGAGAACAAAATATAAGGCCAGGCCATTAAAAAAATAAAAAAAAGGCTTGCATTGACGCTTATCTCTTTGCTTCTGAGTGATTTGACTTCTTATGGACAGTCATCTGGTTGGCATTATGTAGATTTCAGTGCTCTGCTGATGAGATCACTGGCAAGTAGAGATGAAAAATATGGGAGGTGTGTGTTTAAATTAGAGATGAGTTTGCAGAATGTCCAAGATCATCTCTACTGACAAGAAATGGTTAAAGCTAAACTCCAGACTGATGTAGAAGTAACAAGTTATTGCAGTGTTGTATTAATACATCTTTAAATGTGTTTATTTTTAATGCAAGCAGTTAAAGGACCTGAGTTAGTATTTGCGTCTTGCAGTCAGCCTGGCAGCACAAGCAGCCAATCAAAAAACATGCTGATAGGAAAGAGGGTGAAAGAATGGTAAGCCTTCCGGTTTCCTGGCTATCCTTGCACTGTCTAGTCACAGGCTGGCAATGGACCATGACCTGTAAAGGTGCGGCAGCTGAGAAAAATTAGGTGTGCTTTACTACCAGACATGACTTTGCTGTGTAGCAGACCTTTTGTAAAATCTCAGCACCAGATGAACAGAAATTTAATAAAAAAATCTCCCATATAAGTATTTCATCTGCATTTTACTGTTTGCCTGGAGTTCAGCTTTAAATTTCTTGGTAGCAGGAATATTTAATTATCAGTGTATCCCTATCCTATGGGATTTAGATTAGTCAGGTGCAGCAGACAAGGCCGGGGTTCATATATATGCAAACTGGATGTGGGTTTCCCCACTTCCCCTCAATGGAAGTGGTTCACACAGGTCTGGGGCGGCTGTGGTCCGGATTGCTGAAGGGTTCTAGTGCGTTTTTTTTGGGTCTGATTCAGGTGCCAATTCAGGCAAAAATTTGGACCTGAATCTGTGAACAGGGATGCACCAGACCCATGTTGTAAACCACGGCCGCACCTATGTGAACACAGCCTAATTGTTGGGATGAACAGTTATGTAGGTGGACAGGAGTAGATTTACTAAATCTGATGCAGCTGTGCATGATAGTCGATCAGCTTCTAATTTCAGATTGTCCAAAAAAAGCTTTGGCAATAAAACCTAAACTGATTGATTTCTATGCAGAGTTGCAGCAGATTTTGCACACTCCAGTTTTAGTAAATAACCCCCGAGTGTACTCTGTTAGTTTATTTGTAACATTGTTCATTCATGACTGAAGTTTTAATGAAATATTCTATTATGTGGAAATTTTGCATTCAAAAAGCCATTTTGTGAAAAGTATACTAAACAACCCCCTTATCACACCCGTGAACCCCACAGCTTTAATTCCTCTCCAGGAGAACCCTGACCTATTTCAAGCCTCAACTTTGCTTACATCGATCTGTCTGCCCTGCTAGCCTCGTTTGCACAGTAAGCAATCATAGGCTTTAAAAGAACTTTCTGTTGGAAGTGCATATATCCGCTTTATAGAAAGACAAGGCTTTGGGCCTAAGATCGTTGGGGACAGGGGAGATGGGTATAAAGATGAACAAGCAGCTGCTGGAACATGTTGCACCCTAAATATGGGTAGAATATGTAGCATGTTCCAAAAGGTGAACTTTATCCTTTAATGCGCTTCCCTCTTCCTGAACCTCTTGCAGCATCACCCACCCATATTGGGATCTGTCCTTGGACGGTATTTTAAACACCTCAGACCGAGGTAAATTGCTGCTGCTTTCCAATGTTTGTATCATTGGTCTCCTTTTAATCTTGTTTTTTTTTCTAAATATAATGTGTTTTTTTTCCTTTAAATCTTTGAGTGCCGTGTCTTGTATCTCATACCCTGGAGTTAAGTGGCACAGTTGGCTAAACACTTGCTGGCTCTCTTGACATTTTGACGTGCTCTGAGCCCCTGAGAACAGCAGGAATAGTTTTTGGCAGTGCCAATAGCTACAGCAAAGTGCACTCTAGTGCTAAAACGACTGATATTTTACATACTTGAGTCATATTCTGTGCCAGAGAAAAAAAAAATGAGCATTTGTCTGATCTTTAAATGTCAAGCACTACGTTCTCTTTCATGAAATAGTATGCCCTTGCTTGATCTGTCTTTTGGAGGTCATTTGGACATGGTTTTCTGTCAAGTCATTTTAATGTTGACTCTCTACAGAAATACGACATTTAATCTGTACAGATTATGTTTAGAACCATCTTGCACATTCAGTTACTCACAAATTGCATTACATCAATTGCACAATTTTTGGATAGGAGCATAAGTCTCCCTCCTTGGATATTTGGACTCGCAAGTTAACAGTATACCACTTAACCACTTCAGCCCTGGAAGATTTCCCCTCCTGACCAGAGCACTTTTTACAATTTGGCACTGCGTCACTTAAACTGACAATTGCGCGGTCATGCAATGCTGTACCCATACGTTCTTTTTTCCCACAAATAGCTTTCTTTTGGTGGTATTTGATAACCTCTGCGGTTTTTATTTTTTGCGCTATAAACAAAAAAGAGCAACAGTTTTGAATAAAAAAAAAATATAAATATATATATTTTTTTAAATATTTCTTCATCAGTTTAGGCCAATATATATTCTTCTACATATTTTTGGTAAAAAACAATCTCAAGCATGTATAGATTGGTTTGTGCAAAAGTTATAGCGTCTACATACTATGGGAAAGATTTATGGCTTTTGTATTTTTTTTACTAGTAATGGCAGTGATCTGCGTTTTTTTTTTTTTTTTTGTGGTATTGCGGCAGACAGATCGGACACTTTGTTGACAAATTTTTTAGGCCGTTGACATTTGTTGAGCGATCAGTGCTATAAATATGCACTGATTACTGTATAAATGTCACTGGCAGGGAAGGGGTTAACACTAGGGGGCGATCAAGGAGTTAACCGTGTTCCCTCACTGTGTTCTATCTGTGGGGGGATGGGACTAACTAGCAGAGATGACAGCTGCTTGTTCCTACTTTGTAGTAACTCATGATCTGTTTCCTCTGACAGCACAGGGATTTGTGTGTTTACACACGCACACAAATCCTCGTGCTGGCTCTCGTGCACGCAATCGCGCCCGCCGGCCACGCGCATCGGCTCCTCTGCTGTGCAGCGGTGCACGCCTCCGGCGGCACTAGCGTGCCCTCTGGTGTCTCTCTTAAGCAAACCAGTATATATACACGGGACTTCGCCCAGGAGAGCCATTCTGCCACAGTATATCTGCATGAGCCGGTCGGGAACCAGTTAAAGCCCAGTTGAAGTAACATAAATAGTTCTGCAGAGTTAGACCTCACTACACCCCTTTTATTTCTTTGCAGTGCAGGTATCTTTTGAGGACCCTAGTACCCAGCATAGGCAGCTTGGGAGAAGGGCAGGCAGCAGCATTTTCAGTGAGAGAAAAAAAAGCATTTCATGAAAGAGTCACAAATTGTGGCACAATGTTATTCCAAGTAGAAAGCAGTATAATATGGAAACACTAGTTTCTGATTTTTAAATGTATTTACAGCTTGTCATGCAAGCAAAGCCAATAGAATATTGGCATGCATTACAAAGGGAATTGCCTCCAGTGATAAAACGATAATTCTCCCACTCTGCAAGACTTTGGAGTATGCCATCCAGTTCTGGGCACCAGTCCTCAGGAAGGATGTGCTGGAAATGGAGAGAGTCCAGAGAAGGGCAACACAGCTAATAAAGGGACTGGAGGATCTTGGTTATGGGGAAAGATTACTAGCACTGAACTTATACTTTCTGGAGAAGCGACGCTTGTAAGGGGATATGATTTCTATGTACAAATACCGTACTGGTGACCCCACAATAGGGATAAAACTTTAACGCGAAAGGGCATTTAAAAAGACTCGCGCCCATTCACTAAAATTAAAGGAACAGCGATTTAACCGGAAACTACGTAGAGGATTCTTTATGGTAAGAATGTGGAATTCTCTTCCACAAGCAGTGGTTTCAGCAGGGAGCATAGATAATATCAAAAAACTATTAGATAGGCACCTAAACGACCACAACATACAGGGATATACAACGTAATGTTGATGTAAAAGCACACACACACACACACAGGTTGGACTTGAAGGACTTGTCTTTTTTCAACCTTACAAACTATGTAACTATGATATGATGCATTTTTAGCTTTTGGCAACCACAAGTTTTATGCTGTAATCAGCTGGGTTTTGTAACAAAGCATTTAAAATTGCTCAGGGTCAGGGACTGCTCAAGTTCCCAAAATTGTATCTTGGAAGGAAAGGGGTAGGGTCACATGCTCCCCTGTACCCAGAAGAATCAGATATTGCACAGGGAGTAAAATGGCGGTCGTTGCAATACTGTCACACCGTATTTGCGCAGCGGACTTACCAGAAGAATCAGATATTGCACAGGGATATTTGGGGTAGGAAGCAATGTATCTACAATAGGCTGTGTGGGCTGTCTGCTAAACCTTTTTATACATTGATCTGAATTGTTAACTGCATTTTATGTTCTGTCTGGAGCTTATCAAATAGTGAGGATTAATCTCCAGAACTTGCAAGGAAAAATCCACACTGCTCCAAGCTTTCTTCCTAGTTAAAAGCACAAGCAAAACTCTCCTTTTCCACCTGAGCTGAACAAGGCTTGGAAAAAGAAGCCTCTAGCACAGAGAGGATATAACCCTACACAGACATGACACCTGGTAGAGGAGCTCAGCATAAAACTATTGTATTGCCCTATCCAATACTGGAAACGTCTGCATTTTTAACTATTTAGGTAACCTGGAGTCTATACTCCTTTACCAGAACACGCATATGGCCTCGTCCATCTCGCAGCCAGCCGTTGACAGATTTGCTAATATCCTTGAGGCCATCACCAATTGTCAAGCCAGCCCCACCACTATAATTAACAAAGTGAAACTTCTGTAATACCACAGGACCTCCAAAATCTGCGAGGGTCAAGTCCAGAGACAAAGATCTAGTGCATTCCCCCTGGCTTACAGCAGAAAATGCTTGCCAGGCCTTGTGGCAAATGGGTTACGCTCTTGAGAGACTGACAACCAAGGGTGTACATTTTCCCTTAGGGGTGTACTCACTTTTGTTGCCAGCGGTTTAGACATTAATGGCTGTGTGTTGTTTTGAGGGGGCAGCAAATTTACACCGTTATAAAAGCTGTACACTCACTACTTTACATTTTAGCAAAGTATAATTTCTTCAGTGTTGTCACGTGAAGAGATATCATTTATTTACAAAAATGTGAGGGGTGTACTCACTTTTGTTAGATACTGTCACTGTACTAATGACACTGGCTGGGAAGGGGATGACATTTAGAGGCAATCAAAGGGTTAACTGTGTGTCTAACAATGTTTACTGTGTGTACTATATGCTTCTTTTACTTAGTGATGTGCCTGTTTGGAGAAAAAAAGCTGACACAACTCTGCTTTTTGTAGAGAGCCCTGTGTTGATTATCAACACAGGGCTCTCTTCTGTCATTTGCTCAGCCGATCAGCAGGTCCCGGCCATAAATCTTTGGCCGAGACCCACTGATTAGCTTGTGCTGAAGCGAATGACAGCAGAGCCAGGGTGGCACGTGCGCACACCCCAACCGGATATACCAAATCACGTACATGTGCGATGGGTGCTCCTAAACTGGTTAAAAGCAAGGTTCATGTTGAACCCTGGGTAGATATAAAAGAGCATCATTTTAATTCAATTATATTCTTTTAAAGCTGAGCTCCAGGCAAACCAATAAATATACAGTTACATTTATATATACTGTATATGGGAGCTGTTTTCCTGTCAAAGGATTTGTTTTTCTAACCATGCATTGCTGCATTTGCAGTTTTGCCACACTGGTAGTAGGGCAGGTGACTTGATTTTCTCTACTGGAGTGAAGTAACACAAGTCTCCTTCCTGTCCCATCCTGTGACTGCGCAGTGAAAGCAGTGCCCAGATAAGCTTGCATTTCTTTATCATACATCATGGGACACGGTGTTGGGCTATTATCCCTTACTTACTGGGTTACACGCCATCTTTAGGTGAAGTGACACTGGTAGACCTAAAGTCTTAGACAGGAAGTACGCTCCTATATAACCCCTCCAATTCAGGAAGTACTTCAGTTTACCAGTGTCTGCAAGGTGGATGGGCACCTTTTGTTTGAGCTCCATGTCTTCAAAGAAAGGGGTTTTAAAGGGAAGTATGAAGGTCAGCAATTACACCACTTATATTTGTCATAAAGTTTTAGTAATTGTCCTGGTTCTTCTAGAATGGCGCTTTACTGTATATTCTGTTAGATGGCTGAGGTTTCCATGGATGGGCTAAAGTTCAGGATACTGCAGTACCGTGAATATTTAGCTCAATTCAAAATGTCTCCACAGCATGCATAGATAGCTTGAATGAAACAAAAATTTGCATTTTTTGTGAATAAAGTCTACAGAATTAATATTGCCTCATATTTGTGCTTTCTTTTTTTTGTTTTTTTCCTCAGTGTTTGATCTGAGCTGTCTGTATTAGCCGTTAAGTATTTGATGGCTCAGGATGGCAAGATTAAGCACATTGCTGAAATCCAGAAGATTGGACTGGACCCCAGTCAATTTGTTTTGCATGCTGCTTCAGCGTCTTAACACTTTCAGTAAGCAGCACTTTTGGCAGAAGCCTGACCAGGCTTCATTAATGTGAATTCCCCTGCCCAGTACAGCCATATAAATGACATCTCGCACTGATTTCTGTAAAATACCGAATGGCAGTTTACCAAAATGTTGCTGTAGTACAAATGATTTAATCGAGAAATCTTTCTGTGAACTTTTTTTTTTGTGAAGACCTTGGCGGTATTCCCACCAGCTGGAGCATTAAACTTGAAAATCTGGCATATCTCTGCATCAAGGGTGGATGTATAAAAGTAGATTTCAGGTAACAATGATAGAATCTAAATGCTAGTCCACAGAACCACATGCTTCTATAAAAATCTAGACCGGAATAATTTTAGGGGCTCAGTTACTGTGAGTCAAATATTAACAAAGCTCCTATAATTATAGCACAAGCTATTTTGTAAATGTAATATTGTTGTTCACCTTTCCACTGCAATTAGAAACCATCTTTGTTTTTCTAAAATACTCTTGTTTTCTTCCATTCATGACAACATTTGGGAACATTCTTCTGTACGTTGTATTTATAAAGCACTCGGACACATTTCTGGGATTTGTTTCCCAAAATGTTATTTTCTTATTGCAGTACCTAGGGCAGTGGTCTCAAAGTACCGGCCCGCGGGCCATTTACGGCCCGAGGAGCGGTTACAATTGGCCCGCAGGACTGATGCATACTGATAAATTTTCTGGTAAGCAACGGCCGCCTGCTTACAATGTTTTGTTTTTGTCTTCCTGGTTTACTCTGAGTAAGTTGGGCTAGCTGACGTCGGTGACACCACGTGACGTCCGCCGCTGTTGCTTCTGGGAGTTGTAGTCCACAGCTGTGCGTTCAAGCTCCCTGCACCTGGCGGGTGGAGCCTGGAGAGCAGCGAGCGCAGGCAGCCTAAACACAGCCATTGGCTTTGCAATGGGGGTGTGGCTGCCTCCTCAACTCCTCCCACAGACTCCTTCACTATGGATGATGCCGAAAATGAAGCAGTTAGAGGCGAGGACAGACACAGCAGCCCCGCCCACCCGCCTGGGTCTTCATCTGCAGGAATGAGGCATGTATTCTGCAGGAATGTAGTTTACTCTGCACACTGTCACTACATAGAGTTATAAGATGCCCTGTACCACCCCAACCTGCCCTGTATCACCCCAACCTGCTCTGTCACCCCAACCTGCTCTGTGTCACCCCCAACTTACTTGTGCCACCCCAACCTACCCTGTATCACCCCAACCTGCCCTGTACCACCCCAACCTACCCTGTACCACTCCAACCTGCCCTGTGTCACCCCCAACCTGCCCTGTGCCGCCCCAACCTACCCTGTATCACCCCAACCTGCCCTGTACCACCCCAACCTACACTGTTCCACCCCAACCTGCCCTGTGCCACCCCACATGTTCTGTACCACCCAACCTGCCCTGTGTCACCCCCAACCTGCCCTGTGTCACCCCCAACCTGCCCTGTGTCACCCCCAACCTGCCCTGTGCCACCCCAACCTGCCCTGTGCCACCCCACCTGCCCTGTACCACCCAACCTGCCCTGTGCCACCCAACCTGCCCTGTTCCACCCCAGCCTGCTATGTGCCACCCCAACCTGCCCTGTGTCACCCCCAACCTGCCCTGTGTCACCCCCAACCTGCCCTGTGTCACCCCCAACCTACACTGTGCCACCCCAACCTGCCCTGTGTCACCCCAACCTGCCCTGTGTCACCCCCCACCTACACTGTGCCACCCCAACCTACCCTGTATCACCCCAACCTGCCCTGTGTCACCCCAACCTGCCCTGTGTCACCCCCAACCTGCCTTGTGTCACCCCCAACCTGCCTTGTGTCACCCCCAACCTGCCCTGTGTCACCCCCAACCTGCCCTGTGTCACCCCCAACCTACACTGTGCCACCCCAACCTGCCCTGTACCACCCCAACCTACCCTGTACCACTCCAACCTGCTCTGTCACCCCCAACCTGCCCTGTGCCGCCCCAACCTACCCTGTGCCACCCCAACCTACCCTGTATCCCCCAACCTGCCCTGTACCACCCCAACCTACCCTGTACCACTCCAACCTGCTCTGTCACCCCCAACCTGCCCTGTGCCGCCCCAACCTACCCTGTGCCACCCCAACCTGCCCTGTGTCACCCCCAATCTGCCCTGTACCACCCCAATCTGCCCTGTACCACCCCAACCTGCCCTGTGCCACCCCACCTGCTCTGTACCACCCAACCTGCCCTGTGCCACCCCCACCTACACTGTGCCACCCCAGCCTGCCCTGTATCACCCCAGCCTGCCATGTGCCACCCCACCTGCCTTGTACCACCCAACCTGCCCTGTGCCACCCCAACCTGCCCTATACTGCCCCAACCTGCCACTATACCACCCTATACTACCCTCAGGGGCTGGTTTGGGGTGGGCCCCATGACCGTGTGCTGCCTGCATGGTGCTATGCAGCCTAGACAGGGGGAGTGACACCATGTTTTACCGCACCAGGTGACCCCAACCCTAGTGACTCCACTGACTACAGCCAAACTACAACTCCCAGTGGGATCTTCTTGGACACTGTCGTGGCTGAGTCTGACTCACTGGCTCGGCGTGCAAGGAGGAGGACCTGTCCTACTGAGCCTGAGCTGGCAGCTGCCATCGGCCCATCGCTGAGGTCACGGTGAGAGATCCTAACACCCCCAGCTGACCCCCACATGATCATCCCATCTATCCCCCCATACACCTCATTTACCCTGTCCCAGTGCCCATCCAGTAACTTCAAAATAGCCCTCAACACTGGGAGCTGCCCAAGTGCCCATGGCCTGTGGATCCTGCTAGGAGCTGGCTGCGAACCTGTGCGGTCCTGCTGGCCGCTGACCTAGGGGTCCTGCTGACCTGCGGGTCCTGTTGGCCATGGCCCACAGGCCAGCAGGACCCACGGGTCCACAGCCAGCTCCCAGCAGGACCCACAAGCTGTGGGTCCTGTTGGGAGCTGGCTGTAGAACTGTGGGTCCTACTGGCTGCGAACCTGTGGGGTCCTGCTGGCAATGGCCTACAGACCAGCAGGACCCATGGGTCAGTGGCCAGCAGGATCCACAGGTCCACAGCCAGCTTGTGGGTCCTGCTGGGAGCTGGCTGCAGGACTGTGGGTCCTGCTGGACGCTGCAGAGAAAACACTGCCAAGCATCTGTGGCAGTAAGCAGTGACTGGCAGCAAGCAGTAACTACCACTATATATACTAGTTTAGTGTTCTTTTTGAAGCTTGAAAGTTTGCATGCGGCCCCCATGGGATATGAAAACTCGTCCTGTGGCCCTCAGGTAATTTGAGTTTGAGACCCCTGACCTAGGGGGATCATCCTTATTATTTCTGGAAGAGACTTTCCTTTTCCAGGTATATGCAGTTCCTAAAGAAGATGTTAAAGCGTTTGTTACCCCAACACTTTATATTCCTGATATGTGCCATGTACTTGTACTTATGAGAAAGTATCCTGTTCTCTTTTTATTTCTTCCTTTGTGTGAAATCCGTGGTGTTCCTGCTAGTCCCCTTACTTTCCTATTAAAAACTGACTACACTAAGCAGGAGATCACACCATGGTCAGCACTCAAGCTATACTGGGAACTCAATATGCTCTCCTCCAATGATCAGACTTGGCCTGACTCTTATGCAGCTGAGAACAGAGGGAATATGATCACTTATAAAAAAAAAAATAAACAAGATATTTATAATGTTGTTTTTTTTTTTTTATATCTATACTAGCATGTTTTGCATTTATTTTCTATTTTAAACTGAACGGGTTGTTTTACAAGGTGATCGTTTACCATTGTTACCATGGTTCAACAGCCTGCCTGATCGGATACAAATTAAATTGATTGCTCAGATTTGCCCTTATATTGCATATACACTATGGGGGATATTTTCGAAAACTGAAGAGTGCAAAACCTGATGCAGCTGTGCATGGCAGCCAATTGGCTTTTAACTTCAGATTGCTTAATTAGGCTTTGACAATAATACTTGGAAGCTGATTGGTTTATATGCAGAGCTGCACTAGATTTAGCACACTCTCCAGTTTTAGTTAATCTCCCACTATATTACATAGTTTTGGTAAATTTGAATACGATTTACAGAGTTTTGTTACTTATATTGAGTGCATACTATACAGAGATTTTCTGTCATAAGCTATCTTACTCAGATTTTGGCTTTGAAGACGCAAGCACAATCCCATTTTTCAACAATAGGGCACTCTTGGCCATGACAGAGTATAGCATTGGCCTGGCCAAGCACCTAAACGAATCCATTGCCACCTCTGCAATAAAGTTTGCCCATGCATTCATTCCAGCTAGGGCCCAAATGATATCCGCTTTAGGGATTCCCTTTCCAATGTCTGCCTTTATATCTTGGGTCTAGAACCCTGGAGTATTAGCCACCGAGGTAAGGGCCACTGCTGGATGGCAGGCCCGTTCGGCTTTCCTTGCCATTCCTGCTTTGACATGTCTATTTTCTTCTATGAACGGAAAAACAATTGCCATTTTGAAGAAAGGGGAAATACAACGTCTTTTTACCCATGTAATGCCCTTGTTTGACTGCTTGGATATATTGTGCCACGAAGGAGAAATTGAAAGCAAGCAGTTCCAGTACTTCCTTTGATGAAGAGGAGCTACTGTTGTCAACAGGCTGCCCACTCACCAGGGAAGCAGCACTAAGTAGCTGGGCGCTGCCTGCAGAGTTACCAGGTTACTCTTTTGGCGGGGCTTCCAGACTGGCCCAGCTAAGGGGTTGCCCTGCTGGGATAACTGAAGTGCGTTCAAAATTAGAATCTCCTGCAGCCCTGCAGGGCATCCTAGTCATAAATGAGCCTAGCTATTGTGAAAAATTGTCTATGAAAATGATATCAACATTATTCTATCTCAGTGGAGACTATCCATATATACACCCATCAAATTGTGCAACTCATTGGGACAAGCTCCTTAAAGTGATTTGTAAAGTCTCTCTTATTTAAAAAAAAAAAAAAAAAAAGTTATACTTGCCTGCTCGGTGCAGTGGATTTTCTCCTCTTCTCGGGTCCTCCTTCTGTGCTACTGGCCCCTCCCTCCTGTCTGCTTGCTATGGGGGCACCTGGGCCGAGTCGCAGCTCCCTGTGTCCATTCAGACACGGAGCTGTGGCCCGGCCCTGCGGGACTAATGTAGCCATGGGGATAGGTAGTCCCCCATGCTCCCGAGCTGTGTCTCTACAGAGCCGCGCTCCATAGACTTACACAGCGGAACTTAGGCCCACCCCCTCTACACTGATTGACCTCAACAAGAGCCAATGGCTTCTGCTGCTGCTCGAAATGCAGTATAAAAAGGAAATGAGGGGAGAAAAGATGCAGCCCTGCACAGTGCTGATCTCTTCTCTCTTACTCTTCACACAGGGGAAGGGGGGCACAGAGAATGTAAACAAGCATCGCTTGGTAAAAAAGTTTTTAGGTGAAGTAACACTTTAAGTTTCTTTAGCATAAATAAACTTTTTGCATTTTATTTTTTGAGATTATATATATATATATATATATATATATATATATATATATATATAAAATCTTTTTCTATGGTTTCTGTATGCAACACCTGATTCCAGATTCGTAATTGTTTATCTGAAAACCGTTTTATTTTAGATTGTTGTATGGATTTGTCAATTCATTTTTATATAACACAAAATACTTTTATAATTCAATAAGACATTACAGCAGGTTTTCTTGTGGATGTCTCTCTGTTAAGATTACTTTTCATTCCAAGTCACATAAATGAGAGAGAGAATCTCAAAACAACAATCAATTCACGCACAACCAGAAACTTTTTCAGGGTACATGGGACAATAATAAAAGGCGTCTGCCTTACCTTGAGAATGTGTCTAGTCGCACATGAAACGTTTGCGAGAAATGCCAACATAACATGCATAATGAGCAAAGCATGATCTTTTAAATTTCTCTGGGCTCTAACTTCAAGGCATCTCATCCAGGGCTGGTGCAAGGATTTCTCCCTACACAGGTCAGGCAGCGATTGGTTGCCAGAGGTTACAGCACATCACTTCTGCTTGCTTATTGGCTGCCAGAGGTTCCTCCACATATTTACTGCTCACTAATTGGTTGCTAGATGTTACTTAACATCTTTACCATTCACTGGTTGCTAGATGTTAAGGTGGGCATCTCTCTATGGAGGGGTCCCTGGAATCTCTCTATGGAGGCTCTTCATAGAGAGACTGCTACCTCCAGTCCAGAGGCCCCTCCATAAGGTGACTTGCACCTCCAGTTCAGGGGCGGGGGCCCCTCTATGGAAATACTTTCTTTAGTCTAGGTGCCCCGCTATAGAAAAACTGCTACTTGCAGTGTAGGGGCCCCTCCTGTTTTAGGGTGATATTAGAATGGAAAGCCCCTGGGATAGTAAATCAGTTCAGAGTGCAGTGACAGTATGCAGGAACACTGTGCTCCCTCCAGCAGTTAAGTTGCCCACTCGGTGCGTGTCCTGTATGTGGTCTCACCCGAGTTGACTCAGTTGAGCCGTGTCTGGCTCTTCCCTCCTTCACAGTGAGCAGGCGCCAGTTAAGCCGGTCAGTAATTGTCTACTACTTTTCAAGGCGCTTTTATTATAAGATGCCTAAGCTGAATAAATAGTTTTAAAGGATTTTACGCTATGAGGAGACCTCTGTTTGTATATTCCATACCTGCATATCCTGAATTCTGAGCGCCACCCTAGGAGGCCAACCCATACAGTGTACACGTCCGGCCATAATCGCAGAGATATAGTTTCCCCCCTCGAGTCCTAAAGCACAGTTGACTCTTCTTGCCATATGGCAGATGAGTCCAACCCATGTTGTGAGTGCGGAACCACACAGCGGTGGAATTGGTCACCTTTGAAGCACGGAGCACCAAGCACTTGGTTTTGCTCCATTTACACATATTAACACTAGTCATTTTCTTATCCAAATCAAGTCACTATTATTGGATATAGATTAGATATCGAAGTGGGGTGGGGCAAGCGCTGTTAAGTTCAAACTAACCACCACAATTTGTTCCCCCTCGCAATGCAACGTTATATACAGCAGTGGCCAGATACAATCACACCATATCACCAAGTTGCGAGTGTCATTCTATTTACAGAGGTTAAAAGGAGGTTTAAAGAAGATTGTGTTGTGTATGTTCCGCTTTGTTCTTGCCTCTCCTTGATCAAATGAGATCACTAATTTTATCACCCAGCCATATATATATATATATATATATATATATATATATATATATATATATATATATATATATATATATATATATATATATATATTATATAAAAAACATTTTTAAACTTTGAAAACCACTGCTCTCCAGCTGTCATTTTTGCACAATACATACAAATATACTTTTTTATTGTTTGTTATTTCTTCTATCTGTTGTTCAATGGGTGTGAATTTTATTTTCAAATTGTATGAATTATAGTTTTTCAGAGCAACCCTTATATCACATCTCGCATATCTTTCATCGCAATGAATACAAATCTGCAGAGTGATAGTGTGAAAACGAATTTGTGTTTGTTACTCCTGGAATTTGTTGTGAGCAACCAACAATATGTCTGTTCTTTAAAACAAAAAATAAATAAAATAAAATACATTTATTTGTTCGTTTTTTTTAAACAAAAAAGAAAAGTTGCAGTAAACAAGTGCAAGCTTCATGTCCTGTGCCAGGATACCAGCATTCAAAGGCTGTTTGCTTTTAAACAGGCTTTGAAACATTGAAATATGATTTAATTTTCCCTTTAATCTCTGTGCTGTGCTGGCAGTTCTTGTTGTATTCTCCTCACACTTGTCTACACGCGCTAAGATTCTGTGCCATGGCAGCTTATGTGGAAGGAAAATCTCTGGAGATTTCTAAAGAAAAGGAATTTGGAAGAAAACAAATGTTCACAGTCCATAAAAAAGATCAGTGTTAGAATTGCTCCTTTTTTGTGGTATTAGTGTGTATTTTCCTTCTGTCCAACAGTAAGCAAATTACCAGCTAGGACTGTATCAGCTTATTCTGCCTTTTTTGTTGTAGAACTAGTTGATTTGCCCTACAGTGTCATTTCAATATATCTTTCCTATATTCCTCTGTTCTGCATCATTTTCACTTATAACCACATCATCGCTCCAAATAAATCTCACCCCCTCCCTGCTACCAAGCAGTATAATAGGCTTTCACTTTCTGTATTGGAGCAATATATAAAAATGCAAATTGTAATACAAATACCTTCTTTTTTTTTTTTTTTTAAAGCGGCATGACAAAAATTTAACTAATAAACAAAATGTTTCAATATCACTGATACGCTCTAGTCTGGCATTGATTTTTTTTCAGTCACGGAGGGAACTAGTCCACCTGCTCCAGTTTTCATTCTTAAATTCAACTTCTAATGCTGGCAGTCTTAATTTGTTAGTTTACTAATCCCTAGATGTAGTGGTTGCATTTTTTTTCCCTCTTTCGCCAGGTTATTTGTCCTGTTTTCACTCATTCAGCCACCGGGCTTAACAGGAATAGATAAACTCGTATCAGGTTATTCCATCCACACAAACAACTGGTGTCTAGCAGGAGAGTCCACATATTTATTTATATTTGGCCGGTCAGCAGCCATTTCGATCAGTGTATGGCCAGCTTTTGGGTTGCTACTTTTGAATATCCTGCTTTCTTTGACCCCGGCAGCTAGATCTCACCACATAGCGGGATCAAAGGTTGAGATTGTCACTTCACCACTCAACACTAAGGATGAGCTCAGGAGTCTTCGCAAACAGCACATACAGAGTCCGCCAGGAAGTCGGCACTGCACAGCGCTAATCACAGGCAGTGAGACATTTCCCGATCTCTGTAGCCGCGCATCAGGACAATGTCTCACTGCCTGTGATTAATGCTGTGCAGTGCCGACTTCCTGGCTCTGCTCTGCGAACACGCCTGAGCTCATCCTTACTCAACACCAGTGTGGATGTGCGGCGTCAGGGATCTCTCTCTCTCTCTCTCTCTCTCTCTCTCTCTCTCTCCTGCTTCTCTCCCTCTTTCCATAGAGAATCCTTAGGGAGGCAGACGGCACCAGCATTTTTTAATGTTGCTGTCCTCTTCTGGATTCCTTAATAGGATTTGTGGTGAATGCACTATAGAGAGTGAATCTGGAAGTTCATCTTACAGTAGAGTCCTAATTTTCTTGGCCATTTAGTGTTTCTGGTCACAGACAGCAATAAGATGACTCTACTAAAAATAAAAGTGTAGTTACATTTGGTTGTGTGCTTTATCTGCCTTGTTACGTGATGATGAAGTTTCATTGTAGGTACGGGTATTGAACAAAGTCTAAACACCGGTCTAGTTGCTATAGGAAAACCTTTTTCTCTCCCTTCCCTGTTTACATCAGTAATAATGAGATTTTGGAGCTTCATGCTGCTTATTGCCTATTTTTACCAACCAATTGCTTCTTTGTAACTTGTGCATCGAGCTTATTGATGTTTTCCAGCATCTGCCAGGTAGGGGGAGAGAGAGAACACCTGTTGTTTCCAGCGGGGTGAGCTGACAAGGGTCGCCATCGTTTTTGTCGAGCAAATTAATGACAACAAAAAAGCATTTAAGTCACTGCGAGTAATGTGGCAGAAAGTAATTTGTTAATGGTGCATGATAGAATTTCACCACAGCTTGCAGTTCAGCAGAAGAGGAAGTGTACAGAGTAGAGCGATAATGATTGTGGAATTCACAGAACACTGTGTAATGAAACTTATCTCATGATCACTTTTATGGAAAGGGACCTACCTGCACTGCAGTACATGGGAAATAGGCCATGTTAAGGAGCAGCGTGAAGGTAATGAAAGAATTGAGCTAATTAACAGCCCTATTTAACCTCCTGATTATTTTCATCCTTTTTTTTTCATCTTCATTCCAAATGCAGAATTAATTTTCTCCAATCCCATTTTCTGATCCTGACTGCTAATTCTATATTCAGAATGTAGACTGCTACTGAGAAGCAGGCCTGCTGGCACCATACCAGCTTTATGAAAATGTTCTTTTATAGTAATAAAGAAGTACATTAACCATACTATTATTTGACTTTTTTTTGCCTGTGAACATTATATTTTATACATATTTATATAAATTTTTTTACCACTTGTAAGATGAATTGTAATGAGGGAAGTATTTTTTTTTCTTGGCCTCGTGGTATACACTATATCTACGGAAAGGTACAGCAGTTGAGAGCAACAAGTAAAATGAATCCTTGAGCAAATTAGTTCTATACAAGTATTTAAAGCAGAACTAAACTGCTTCAAAATTTAGGCTTTTGCTATAATTTGTACGTATGCTTAGCATATTTTCACATAATTTTCCCCTTCGTTGCTTCATTACTGCCACTTCATTTTCGCCTCATCTACTTTATTTGAAGGTCCTGTTGATTGACCAGGCCTGGTTGACGGCATTCTTACACATGTACATAGGCGTGTCGTCTTCACATAAGATGCAAAGGCTGTAAACGGAGTTGTGCATACTGACAGGCAAGGTTAAACATTTATGCCTGTCTACCTGTCAGCATTTTTTTTTGAAACTGGCTTAATGTCCCCTTTAAGTAGATCTAAACCCAAACTGGATGACATTGGGTTGCTAAAGCACTGTGCATTACTGTGTTTGTTTTTTTTCGAAGAAAATGTTTTTTGCCTTTTTTAATCCTTTCTTGCACCTGAGTGCTGCTGATCTCCTCCGGATTTTTTCATGTACAAATGTATTTATTGGGATTTAAATGACATTAAGATGACAATACAAACTCTAACGAATGAGATAATGACAACGAAAGCAGTGTAAAGTGAGATAGTTGTTGGCACAATCAAGATACGGGTGCACATTTGCACATAGAAACGTTGGCACATGTGGGGTCTGCACCTCGTGATTGATCAGGGCCACCTACAACCCGAGGGAGGATGAGGCCCCTGCAGTCCAAGCGAGCTTGCGGGCAAAAAACCCATGAAGGCCCAAGACTAAAAATATAGTGGTTAAATGGAAGGAGATAGCAGGGAGATAGGGGGAGGTTGGGAAGCCACAACTGAGATCTACATCAACATCATCAGGTCGAGAGTAAAGAATGGGCCAGGTGCACAGCAACATTTATGTGTGATCCATGACTCACACACTTTCAGGAATTAAACGTGTGTGTCATTCAAAATGGAAGTGAGCTTTTCATGCGCCATAGTCCCCATGAGTCGATGCCTAACCTTGGCTATGTGGAGGAACTGTTGATGCCAGGCCTCTGCCACCTTCTTTCAGCCACATCCTGTCTACATGTTCTTGCTCCAGCACCAGCTGCACATTATTGCTTTGGATCAGCTATTTGATAATAACGATGAACCATGCCTGTGCAATGTTAGCCTGGCCACTTGTAGTCTCTCTGAGAATGATCAGATAATTTTGTATTTATAGATTTTCAAAAGACAGGAAGAGCAGTGAAATTGGAAGTGAGGGGAAATCTCTTTAATGGAGTGCCAGATAACTGTAAAAGCTGACAAGGGTTCCAATCCTTCCCTACGATAACCTAAACAAACAAAACAAATGTAGTTTAGGTTATACGGTCCCATTGCTGTTGTTGCATGTATCTTTTACTGACCTAGAACATTGGTGCAGGTCTGGATAGTCACAAGTTCCTACCTGCTTGCTTGTTCTAAGTGATTCAACATGTTTAAGAAATACAGTTAGGCCCCTTTCACACCGGGGCGTTTTTCATGCGGTGCAGCGCTAAAAATAGCGCCTGTTCACTGCCTGAAAAAATCCGGCCCCTTTAACTCCAGTGTGAAAGCCGGCGGGCTTTCACACTGGAGCGGTGCGCTAGCAGGATGACAAAAAAAGTCCTGCTAGCAGCATCTTTGGAGCGGTATAGGAGCGGTGATTAGAATGGGACACCGCGGCAATACCGCCGCAAAGCGCCGCTACGGCGGCGCTCTGCGGGGGTGTTTAACCCTTTTTCGAATACCGCGGTTAAAGCAACGGTAAAGCAGCGCTAAATATAGCGCTGCTTTACCGTCACTGCGGCTCCCCGCCCCAGTGTGAAAGGGGCCTTAATGTTGGGAAGGGGGTATATCTGTATTAGCCTAAATGCTTCTTTTGTTTTCCTTAAATAATTTTCTGTTTGCCACCACAGTTTGCCCTATTAGCCCAGTGAAATCCTTTTTTTTTTTTTTCTCTCTCTAAGTGCACCATATGGCTGCTATTATGCATGCCTTTTAATTATAAAATAATGAACTGTGTTCCTTAAGAGTTAGTTGACGGAAGAAGTTTTTAATTCACATCAGTGGTTTTTGACTATAACTGACGATCTAAGATTGCCATCAGTGATTCATCTAGTTAATGCATATTAAATTCATTAATTATGAGAAAATTGAATCCTGCTGTTGATGCTTTTATTGAAGTAAAGTCATTCTCTGTAGGGGTGCATATTTACTGGGATTTGAGCCCTAAATGCTTGTTCAGGAATTTGAACAAGCAGAACGAGTTCCATAAGTCTGCAGATTTTGTGTTTGGACCTGGATGAGGGTAAATCGTGATTTGTGTGCCAGAATGAATGCCTCTGGCTCCCCAATGCTAGGCTATTCCAGTTACTAAATCTGGTCCAAGCCTTGAACTGCCTCTTGGGATGGAGTGAGTATGTGATCTACATAATTATGCTCTTGTTACGCTAAACAAGAGTCCATGTACATCACTCACAGCCTCTGTGGTTTTTAAACCACTTCTCTCTGATGAAGGATTATAGGTGCTTTTAAATGGGCAAGTGAATAATCACCTGTCAATAAGCAAGCATCACATGTATTGTGTTGAATATTGTTCTTCTGTGCTGAAAGTACAAGTAATAAAACTTGCTTTTGGCTAAATATAACAAGGTTATAGCAGCCCTGTACTTAAAGTGGTAATACACCCAAAACAAAAAATACTTTATGGCAGCTTTCTCTGTCAATAGATGTGGTGGCTGCATTTTTTAAATTTTTAAATTTTTTTTTCCTTATGATCTGGCCGGTAACACACACCCTGTATTAGTGCCCCCACTCCGTTGAACAGCAGCATTGCCCGTCTGGGGGGAGAGAAGTGTTAAGCTGGCCATACATGTGTGGCCACTGTGGTTTTAACAAGATTTTGATCTACTGACCGACTACTGTTCAACCATCCTGTTGGTATATATAGCTCAGTTGGTGCCACAGGCTGCAGTCTCCCCTCTGTCAAAATACAATGACCCAGTCAAAATACAATGATAAAACCGGCATCGTATTGGATGGGGTTAAAAGGACATTCAAGGGCTCAGAAAATTGTAAGGAATTGTATTGTTGCATAGGGTGTAAATGTGTAGCCCTTGTAGACAAAAGAAATCACCATTTGGGGTTTTCTAGGTGTGTTACAATAGTAAGTCCAAGTTTATTCCCCCTAAAAGTCCACAGAATATTACATTTACATATCACTCTCATATTAAGCAGTGCTTTATCACAAATGTGTTCAAATCTGGTGGTGTTTTTCTTTTTTAACATGCAGCATTCTAAAATTAGACTTAAGTAGGGTTCTTTTATTCAATTCAATACTCGTTAAACTCTGGGGCCTTTGTCAGTGGGCTTTGGACTTGTGTCAGTGGCATCAGTTTGAGTAATTTCTGAGAACATTCCGAATTCATTGATGGGTCTATTTGTCCTGTAGTTGTCCACCTCCTGACTTGCGTTTGACCTGCTTCAAGTGAATTTTTTACTTTTTTGCATTACACATTTACTTTTAAGATCAAAATAATTATGATACCACACTTTCTTAATAATATATAAGGCCTCATGCACACTGGATGCTATTAAAAAAAAACAGTAGCATTAGCTGTAGAAAGCTGTAGCTGTAGAATGAGTTTTTCAGCGTTTTTGCTGTAGCGTCTTTTAGCTTTTTTTTAACATAATTATACTCCCACACAGGCTTATGGCTCAAAAACACTGATGGAAGATAAATAGCTGTGTTTTTCAGCGTTTTTAGGAGTTTTTAAGCTTTTTGCAGCTGAAAAACTAATCTTAAAACCCACTAGTTCTGGGTTTTTTTTTCCAGTCATACAATGCCCCTGCCAAAAATGGCTGATGGCCTATGTGTGCATGGACACCTAGGATACTGGCTGCAGAAAAAAATGTCTAAAGCCAAAAACAGCAGCTGTAAAACGTTCAAAAATGTCCAGTGTGCAATGAGGCCTTAGAATAACAGACCTTATTTGTGGTGCATCGGAAGTACATACATCTAACTTCCCTATCTAGCAACAATTGTTTAAATGTTTATTTACTTGAATAGTAACTCTACAGAAGCATGTAGGTACATGTAAAATGTTAGTTGGTGGCCGGGGAGCTGACTGTACTGCTTGATGTACCCCCAATAAAATTCAGTAATTGTAATGAAGAAAGTGTGGGTTCTTATTTCATTTAATCTTGTTACTGATGTTGGGGAGATCAGCACAAGTTTGACTATTAGATTACAGACAGTCTGTGTTCCCAAGTAGAATGCAAATAAGAAAACTGACCACACTGGGATGAATGTGCTGTCATGCCTAGTGTGGTCAGTTTAAAAAAAAAAAAGGAAAGTAGAGGGACTAGCAGCATCTCCATAGATTTCACACAAATGAAGCAGTACAAAGAGAACAGGATAACTTTGTCATACAAGCACATTGTACATCAGACACTTATCAGGAATAGGAAATGTTGGGGTAATGAACACTTTAATTGTACGAAAGAAAAAATCTCACAGCTGCCCTCAAAAAAACACCTAATACTAATTTTGCATGCTACAAACATACTGAGCGGAGTGGCGGAGCTCTACTAAAGTGCCTTTGGATATACAGTATACCATTGAGGCTTTCCATGTGATCTTAGAAGCTGTGGATGGTTGACTGCTGATGTACATGGGATCTCATCATCTGGTAAGAGGCCATTGTAATTGGTGGTGATTTCACTTGGCGGTGTATTTATGCCTGCAATTGAACACACCTGATACAGATAATTAGTGGTGGAACCCTCCCTCACATTATCTACGTTTCATCACCAAACACATTGTCAGTGGACTTTTGTGTAAAAATGTAGCGTTTCAAGATCATTCATCATCTATGCGTGATGGTGTCACTTTTCTATTGCACACAATTATGTTTGTCTGCCATTATTGTGTATATGAAGATTGTTTATGATTTTGTTTTATTATTTGTGAAGCCTATATATTTAGAGTACCATTTGTTCTGATATTTTGTATCAATTGTGAGTACAACAATTTATTTATTAGCACTTTAATATGTGACTGTGCCTGGACACTCCTGTTCTTTAGTGCAGTGTAAGATCTAAGTTCTAAGGCACTACTGTCTGTGGCTGCTGTCTCCTGAGATTTGGTGATGTCACTACTTGGTGCTCGATTTTTTTTTTGCCAAATCGTTCTGTTTCATTTATTCTTTCTGTGGATCTGGACTTATTGCACCTCTCCTGCATCTTGAATATTCATCCATCATAAATTAGATCACCTCAGGGGGTAAGAAACTCTGACATGAGAAAGTGATTCCCTGCTTCTCTATCCGGAGGTGCAGTTTTTTGCCTTTCACTTGCATATTTTGGGCACAGTTTCCAAAATTTAGCTCCCCTTTAACTCCCCTATCTACTGCTTAGCAGTAGCGTGGTGCAAACGTTAAACATGCCACTTTTTGTTTTGTTTTCAGAGTGTATACAGTATATTTTGGGAATCCTGTTGTGCGTTGAGTGAGAAATCTTGACATACCTGTAGCAGTCACTTGTCCAAGAAAACAAACGTGTTGGCCACAAACTGAACAATCGCAGCTTATTTGCTTAAAAAAAGGCAGCTGGATCTGTGCATGATTTTGATGGTATCTTGCTTCATACATCTCCCCCAGTACCGTTATGATATTGTCTTATGGCGACATGATATTTTGTGTTCTTTTACATTCTTTATTACAAATGGAAGAAACACAAAGCTAATTGTTTCTTACATGCTGTTTTATCTATGCACATAAAAGTATGCTTTTATAGCTTTTCTTTCACAGCAGCTGTGAATGGCAACATTTTCAAAAGCCTTTTTTGTCTTTTTTTTTTTATTTAATTTTTTTTAAACTTTTTATTCGGTTTAATTAAATAGGTGTTTTTTAGTTTGTTGTGCAACTTAGAATATTTTGCTGTTTTTATTTTTTTGATGGAGGGATGTGGAAGATAAAGATTTGGTACACACACACACACATTTATTTTCTATTATGAAGCTGTGGCTAGATTGGTTTCTGTTTCCCTGGGAAACCGATCTGCTCGCCAAACCTCCAGACTGCCCTTCTCTGTTTTTATATACATAGGATGTGTCACAATCTAAATGCTCCCAGGTGAAAATGTATTGCTTCCGGCAGAAAAATTGAGTCTACCTGATAAATGGGGTCAGTTGGGCATGTCTGGGAACTCAAATACAGAACTTTTGTTCCCAAGAGAGGGCTGTAGGTGATTCCATATGCCGCTGATTCTATATACTGAGACGTCAGTGTGTGTTGTAGAGTGATAGATTTTAATTGGCACAGTATAAACAAAAGTAGTATATTCTGTCTTACTGCTTTAATGCTGCTATCTAATGCAGGTATTTAGTCAGCTCTGCTAAGAGTAGGGATGCTGAAGATGTCCGAAGGTGGAGGTTGCCCTAACATGGACATGTGATCTCTGTGAGCTTTAATTCCAGCAAATATTGGTGTCCGGTGAACACATTTAAAGACTTGGCAAGCTTAACAATAAGGCCAGGTTCACACATGCCGAGGCTCACATCAGGAGGCCCAGTGCCTCCCTGTTCCCTGTTCTCTGTTTCAGGTGCGAATCGGGTCTGAATTTTTGACCAAATTTGAACCTGAGACAAATACGCACAGGACCCTTTTCCAGTGCGGACCACAGCCGGCCCTGGTCACAGTATCCTGTCATGTGAATTGGATGCAGGGAAATGCGCATGTGAACCCAGCCTTAAGTGATCATAATTTTTCTCCACAGAAATGGAGGACAATGATATAAAATTTAGTACAGCTGGCTCTTCCTCTCTGCATTATGTGGATGTACAATCTCTGTGATTACCCAAAAGCTAACCAGATCTTTAAGGCTGGTACACACAGGCTGAATATTGGCCGGCTCAACCGATACCTGCTGACATTTAGCCAGTGTGTGTGTGTGTGTGTGTGTGTGTGTGTGTTAGGGATTCACCGATACTGCTTCCTTTCTTTTTCTTTTTTATTTTTTTAGCGGCGAGTACTGCTATTTGTGCTCCAGTACTCCCGATACCTTTGTGGTGCAATGTGAGCCCATATAATATGAATGGGCTTAAATCGCACTGCAAAGAATTGCATGTAATTTGAACAGGAGTGTGGTGCGATTCCTGTCCGAATCGCATGTGGTTTCCCAGAACAATTCCTGTGTGAATCCAGGCTGAAGTCACTGTGACAAGTTTAGGTTCACACTGGAGCAGTGGGGGGAAGCGCATGTTTATTCGGACAGGAATCGCACCACATTCCTGTTAAAATGACATGTGATTCTTTGTAGTGTGGTTTGAACCCATTCATTTTGTATGGCTCAAATCGCTTTGAAAAGGTATCAGTTTCAGTTATCTGAGCAATTTTCTCGAATAATCGTGCAAATGCTTAGTTTTGGCACCAATATCTGTATCGAAGCAACCCTAGTTTGTATAGCAGTGTATCCAACAGAAGCTGGTCTAACGTCCGGTCTAACGGGGGAGATGACCGCACTAACATCGCTTAGTTAGTACATCGACCTATCCACCCGCTGGGTTGAACGAAAAAAAAAAAAAACTAGAATGTACCTTGCATTAAGCTACATTTGTACCGATGACTAGCTCCAGTTCCTGCTAGTACTGTTCTTGCTGCTGTGAGTGGCTTGTCCTGACCATGGAGCCTGGTCACTTTAATGACAGGTCTCCTCTCCCACAGCTATTCACAGTGGTCTGGATAGCCAGGGATTACCTGTGATGATTGCCGCTGCATGTTGTCTAATGTGCCCATGTGCATGCAGACATTTATATCTGTATTTCCATGCTGTGTTAAGGGATGTAAGAAAAAAAAAAAAGTCCCTAAACTCTTGTTCCAGAGAAGCATATTTTAAGGGTTGGTTCACTTTTTCCAAAAAACTACCTATGGAGATAAGGGGTGTCTGTTAAAAAAAAAAAAAATGTGCAGCTCTGACTAAGGCTGAATAATGTCCTTGCGATAGGTGTAGGCCATTTACATGCCTCCTGAAGCCTGACTGGAATACTCCCCGGGTGTTGCTAAGTGAGGCCTATTCATTAGTGCTTACCTTCTCTATCATAGGAGCGAGCTCGCAAACGCTGTAAGCAACATATGCCCATAAAAACACCAAAACAAGCATTGTTTTAGCTGGATTTTTTTGCCAGCCCCTTGCAGTGAGGTCCAGTGTATGTAGGACTATTTTAATATATTTGTGTACACAAGGCCTATAAGTGGATGAACATGACAACCAGGAAAGTTACAAAAGATCAGGTCAGTAATGACAGTCTAATTATCAATGTGCAAATTTCCTTCACAAGTAGTTTCCCCAATCTGCTACACTAGTAATCTCTTATTCATACTAATACACACACACATACATACATACATACATACATACATACATACATACATACATACATACATATAAATGGTTTCTATGTTTCCTGAAGACTCCAGGAATAACTTTCATCTGCTTGTTTTTGCAAACCATTTACAATGCCTGTTTTCCATAATTTTTTAGATTGTAAGCTCTAACGAGCAGAGCCCTCTGATTCCTCTTGTACCAAATTGTTATGTAATTGTAATTCTGCCTTTATTTTGTTAAGCGCTGCGCAAACTGTTGGCGCTATATAAATCCTGTATAATAATAATAAAGCCTGTATTAATTGTCAGATGAGGTTTTGGTTGATATACTTCAATTTTGCCAGAAGATGGCGCCTGTAGCATGGCTGCCTTTTTGTTGTCCAGCCCTTGCAGAAAGTTGTAGGTTCTAGTAAACTCAACAATGATTTTTTTTTTTTTCCTGAATCCCATTTTTATTTTATTGCACTTTATATTTTAAGACAATAAATACATTTTCTCCCAGAATAGATTTATTGCTGGAAAGCAGAATCTGCCTGGAAGAACTCCCTGTATATTGTTATGCAGTGAATAACAGTCCCTCTGGCTATATATTAACTTTGAATGAAAAAAAAAAACAAACCCTTCCAAGTTTTCCAGGAAGCAGGGGAATGGGTTTACTTTAACCTCAGAGTACAGTGTCTATGGTATACATCTAATTACAGGGTCAGGCCACCTAAAAGGTATAGTTTTTTTTTTTACAAGTGTGGGTAAAAATCACTTATGGACTTCCATGTATTCTCATTGTTACTGCTGCAACTCTGTCATAGTGTAGAGTATACAGCATACATATGTGTAGAAAGTAGGGGGTGCAGAAGGGATTGGCCAGGTCAGTGTGGGGTATGTAACAGAAACACAAGGAAATTCATGAAGGGGACCCAAAAACAAAAATATATATTGCAGCTGACCCATTTAAATGTGGTGGCTGCATTTGTTTTCTTCTTTCCCTTTTCATCTGCTTTCTGGCCAGTAACACACGTCCTGTTTTAGAGTGCCCCCCCCCCCCCGCGCACTCTGGATGAATGAGCACAGGGGGTACCTTTTTGGACATCAACCTTGTCACGTGGCGGGGAGTGTTAGGTGTACTAGCAAATTTAAATACACTAACAAATTAAAGCTGAACTTCTGATAACACTTTATAAGCAGTTACAGCAAACTGTTTTTCCATTTTGGATAAAGTTTTTACATAAATACAGGCATACCCCACTTTTAAGTACACAATGGGGTTTATTTGCTAAAGCTGGAAAGTGCAAAATCAGGCTCACTTCTGCATAGAAACCAATAAGCTTCCAGGTTCTACTACCAAAGCTTAATTGAACAAGCTGGGGTTAGAAGTTCATTGGTTTCTATGCAGAAGTGAGCCTGGTTTTGCACTTTCCAGCTTTAGTAAATAAACCCCATTGTGTACTTAAAAGTGGGGTATGCCTGTATATAAAAGCTGATCATTGTAAGCACCCGTCAGTGTTAAATGGTTTATTCCATTTCTGTAACTAATACATTCTGCTGGAGAGCTTGTTCTGTAGAAAAACAGACTTACTGGTCAGATTACCAAGCAAAAATTGTAAAGAATGCAGAAAAAAAAGAAAACGGATGCAGCCACCACATATAAGAATTGGTAAGCTGCAATATAATGTTCACTTTTGGGTTTTAATGTTTTATGCTTTAAGGCATTCATCACCAGCACATCTTGGATCTTCAAACAGTGTTCAAAAGCAATCAAATCACAGCAAAAATTTGGGACAACACAGACCCCTTCATAAGGCATGTGATAAGTGCAGGCACATACATGGACGGGCGTATGGCATAGGAATTTTGTAGTAGAGGTGAGCAGAGCCTGATGGGGCAACTGAGAGACTAATTCCCCATCAGGTTTGCTTTACTTTTAACGGCCCTGAAACCTGCCCACTGCTGTGTGCTGTAAATTGTAGACAATGCGGACCTGGTAGGAAACGAGTCTGTTTAGAGTTTTCTCTCAAGCTCCGCCCACCAAACAGGTGCAATAGCCATGAATTTAAGTTGTCAGGTGGGTGGAGCCTGATGGGGAATTCTAAGACTAGTTCACCTTTTCTTTCACCTTTGTCTATGATTGACAGTGCACAGCAGTGGGCGGGTTCCAAAGCCACTATTGGACTGAATAGAGGGTATAGAGTCTGCACACATTAGGACAATTAAATCCCCAGTGGTGATCAAATACAACCAAAAGAAAACTATTTGTGGGAAAAAAATTATAAACAAAATTTTGGTACAGTGTTGCATGACCGCGCAATTGTCATTCAAAGTGCGACATTGTTGAAAGCTGAAAATTGGACTGGGCAGAAAGGGGGGCAGGGGAGAAGTGCCCAGTATTGAAGTGGTTAATGAGGATGTTAACAAGTTAGCAGTGGAAGGTGGAATATGACAGGGATTTGGATGGTAGACGAATATAGAGAAAGCACTGGAGATGTTTAGGATAGAGGAGAGTTTGAGGTGCCACCCTCTTAGGTATAAATTAAAATTTTGCAAAGATCAGGTTCTCTTTAACCCCTTGCCGACCAGCGCACAATGGCTTGGCTGGGCAAATGGGCGTACAGGTACATCCCCTGTTAAACTGCGGCATTGTGGGCGGGGCGCCCGCCGCTTACTCCATGAGCATGCCCGCAGGTCCCGTGGACTCCCATGTGCGCTGGGGGCCCACGATCGTGTCACGGAGCTGCAGAATGTTGAGGCGTAAACAAGGCATTTCCCTGTCCTGCCTAGCAGCATGACAGAGATCTACTGCTCCCTGTTGTTGGGAGCAGTGATCTATCATGTTATAGTGAGACCATCCCCCTACAGTTAGAATCACTCCCTAGGACACACTTAACCCCTTGATCGCCCCCTAGTGTTTAACCCCTTCCCTGCCAATTACATTTAAACAGTAATCAGTTCCTTTTTGTAGCACTGATCGCTGTATAAATGACAATGGTCCCAAAATAGTGTCAAAAGTGTCCGATGTGTCCGCCATAATGTTGCAGTCACAATAAAAATTGCGCATCGCCGCTCTTAATAACAAAAATAAATAAATAATAAAAATGCCATAAATCTCTCCCCTATTTTGTAGACGCTATAACATTTGCGCAAACCAATCAATATATATACTTATTGCAATTTTTTATTTTTATTTTTTTACCAAAAATATGTAGAAGAATACATATCGGCCTAACCTGAGAAAGAAATGTGTGTGTTTATATATTTTTTAGGGATATTTATTCTAGTAAAAGTAAAAAATATTGCTTTTTTTTTTTTTTTTTAATTTTCGCTCTATTATTTTGTTTATAGCGAAAAATAAAAACCGCAGAGGTGATCAAATAACATCAAAAAGAAAGCTCTATTTGTGGGGAAAAAAAAGACGTCAATTTTGTATGGGTTCAACGTTGCACGACCGCGCAATTGTCAGTTAAAGCGACGCAGTATCGAATCGCAATAAGTGCTCTGGTCAGGAAGGGGGTAAATCCTTCCGGGGCTGAAGTGGTTAAACTGCCTTGTAGTACTTGTATCAAATAGGTGGACTATTCTCTTACCTGAATTACAATCAGGAGCTTTAGAGGTTGGCACATGTAAAAATATGTATAGATTCAAACAGTGTGCGATAAAGAGGAATAGATTTTTTTTATAAAAGTTACATATAAAAAGAAAACTATTTGGCTTCAAAGATCTTTTCTACAGTAAGGAGCCTCCACATATCCGCACACGATATCCATGAACATTAGGCAGGCACTGCACTTTTAAGTAATCCTGTAATCCTGGCACAGGGCTATAAATGATATAGGAATGGCACCCACTATACAGGTAGCATGCAGAATACATGTACAAGGCATTGTAACAAATCCTAACTGAAACAAACAAGCCCAGTGGGCTGAACAAGAGTAATCCATGGATTCCCCAATGCACACTAAACATCATGGATGGAGGAATCTTCCAGTGGCAGCATTGTATTCTGGGAACCCGCACTCCCAGCTGTCAGAATACCAGAAAGGTGACTATCTGATTGGCTGCAGTCACTGTTCGACCGCCTTTTTTCCGCCTGACTTGTCTCAATGTTTGTTGAGCTATTTAGTTTCGGCAGGGCCACCCATGGCTCCAATATTGGTGAGTTCACAGTAATATACAGAAATTAAAGGTGTTCATGGCCAGGTTTTAGTTTACTTTAATTTGTGAACCATTATGGACCTTTTCTTTAAGTACTCTTCCCTTTGGCTGAACTAACAAAATAATTTCTTGGGAAGCATTCACGGTTTCACTTCCAGAGTGCAAACTTTTCCAATTAATTCAGGAAATTTTCTAGGAAAACAGGAAATAGTACTTTTTTCTGTTCTGTGTTGTGATTTATTCCATGAGCTGCTCCATGTGGTCTTGTTTGCAAGAAACTAATTAGTCTGTCATGGTTCCTTGCTTTTAGTTCTGCTCTGCATTTACCTGATAGTATTCAACACTTGAAATATTTTAGCCTAGCTAGTGTCTTACACCATCAATCACCCACTAAAAGAGTCCGACTCATAAAAAAAAAGTTGTAAACCGAGGATATGGCAGAATAGCTGTCAAGACTATGAAAGTTTTTCCACTTACGGAGGAGGCTGTTCTGTAACTTGGAACCCTCTATTCCGAACCTTCCATGGGAGGTATAAGGTCATTTTGTCTTTATCAGAAAAAAGTGCTAAGATTAGGAAGGACTTGATAGCTGGGCTCTCCCATGAAATATAATGAACCATGGGCTTTAGAACCCTAAAGTGTCAGTAAGTGTAAAGAGTTTTTTTATTCCTAAAAATCATTGTCATAGAGGACGTGTCATCAATAGAAATGGCGAGTGGACCGAGCAGGCAGAAGACCTGGGATTCATCACAATCTCCACTTGCTTGCTTTTTTGCTGTGACTTGTGTATTGGAAGGAGGGGGTGTTACCAGGTTTTTAAAATGAAAATGTATTTACATACACACACAGGTATGTTAATGTTCTGCCCACACAAAGCTAGTACAACTTTCCTACACAGATTTTAACTTAAAGCTAGCTGGGTAATTTGATGTAATGTTGAGCCATCCCAGATCCCCACTTGCTTTGACTGTATCTTTTTACAGGATGTTTAGTCTTCATTTTGTGTATATTTTTTTTTTTTTTTAAGGCCAAAAGTAAAATGAATCTGTAAGTTGCTAATTCAGGCCATTGGCCACACTATAACTGGCCGGGATGAATAAAAAGCACTTCAAGGTATCCAAATTTACCTCTGTGAAACTGTGAATTTTAATATTTTTTTCCCCCTCGGAAGACTGAAGAAAATTGTGCCCCTGATCAGAGGATTGCAGGTGCAATGCCAGGCTCCTGCAGACACTTCGTATTGGAGGCAGAATTTCTGAGCGGCAGGAAATGTTAATGTGTTATAGGGGCTATGATCAGCTCCCCCATAGACAATTGAGAACTACAAGTTTGTTTGCCACAGTGGGAGACAGGCCTTGTAGTTGTACTGCGGCAGGTTGGCTCTTTTGCGCGAATTGCCGTCGTACGTTGGGCGTGCACACGGCGATCTGTGGGCCCGTGCCTGCCCATTCGCTAGCGGGGGAGCCAATCAGCGAGTCCAGGGGACTTGATGTATGCAGGCCACCCACGATCGATTCACAGAGAGGCAAAACTGGGTTCTGCCAGTGTAAACAAAGCAGATCCCCGTTCTGTCAGGGGATTAGAGTGAGATTGCTGTTCCTATTCACTAGGGACAGACAGACAATCTGTCGCTCTCTACTCCCTCTCAGTCCACTCCCCCCACAATTAGAAAGCACTGCCCTAGGGAACGTTTAACCCTTTAATCGACCCTGGTCTTAACCCCTTTCCTGCCAGTGTCATTTATACATTAATCAGTGCATTTTTATAGCACAGATCACTGTATAAATATCACTGGTCACAAAAAAGTGTCCGATCTGTCCGCCGGAATGTCGCACCCCCTCTAAAAATCGCAGATCACCTCCATTACTAGCAAAAAAAATGCCACAAATATATCCCCTATTTTGTAGACGCAATAACTTTTGCGCAAACCAATCAATATACGCTAATTGTTTTTTTTTTTTTTTTACCAAACATATGTAGAAGAGTACATATTGGTCTAAACTGAGGAATAATTTTTTTTTTACATTTTTTTGGGGGAATATTTATTATAGTAAAAAAAAAATGTATTCCCCCCAAAATTGGCGCTCTTTTTTTTTTTTTTGTTTATAGCGCAAAAATGAAAACCGCAGAGATGATCAACTACCACCAAAAAAAAAAGCTCTATCTGTGGGGAAAAAAGGACATGAATTTCGTTTGGGTACATCGTCGCACAACCGCGCAATTGTCAGTAGGAATATAGTCAGGAAGAAATGGCCTGGTCAGGAAGTGAGTAAACTTCCGGGGCTGAAGTGTTTAAATGACGATTGCGCGATCATGCAATGCTGTACCCAAATAAAGATTTACTTTTTTTTTAATTACATATAGAGCTTTCTTTTGGTGGTATTTGATCATCCAGCCAGTAAGTCTATTGTTTTTCTAAAGCTTGAAGCGGTTGTAAAGTCTCATAAACAAAATTCCATTATCTGTTCCCTTATGAGGCAAAAGTAATAGAAGTGTTTTTTTTTCTTTTACAGTATTCTCTCTAACTACCTCTTGCAAGGAGTGCTTCTGTGCAGTCACATGATTCTGTCTGTTCACTCCCGACTAGAGGGACTCCAGCGGGAAAGGCTGTTATTCCTTTCCCACTCTGACCATGTGATAACTGGTTTTCAGTTTCTTCTCATTGGCATCATAGAGGAGGGGAGGAGCAGCTGCTGGGGAATAGTAACTCAATCAAGGCAGGAGGGGACGGGCGGGGACAGGATTGGCTTTTCACACAGACCATGGGGGAGAGGGAGAGATACAGAGATGCTGTAGACACAGCAGGATGATGGAAAGACGTAAACTGACCACGCTATCATGGATCAGCAGCCATTTTTGGTAGTGGTGCACCAAAATTTCGGTTGCCGAAAATTATCAGGCGAAAGAAAAAAAATGCAGCTCCTTAACACGCGGAGATCGCTGCTCTGATTCGGGCACAGGCAGGCTGCATCCACAGGCACTAGGAGGCTGCGTCTGACTGGCACTGGTGAGGCGGCATTGATCTCCTGCATCATGTCTGCCGTCTCCGACCATCTCCTGTATCATGTCTGCTAGAGGGGCACCACACGGAAATTTTGCTAATACTATGTATGTTTAAGTAAGAGATTGCAGACATGATACAAGAGATGATTAGAGACTGAGAACGTGATACAAGAGATTACGGTTGTACCGATACCGAGCATTTGCCTGAGTATTTGTACTCAGGCAAATGCTCCAATGCTTAATCCGATACCTGGACAGTCAGGGGTGATCGGTGTGGCCCTGGGGAGAAGTTATAATCACTGATCTCCCTGTATACATTTCAATAAAGCAGCCGACAGCCGCTTCTCCTTTCCCTCCTGCGGCTTTCAGCTGCTTTATGGAAATCTATACAGTATGAAAGCAGCCTTAGGCCCCTTTCACACGATCAGTCCAATCGGTCAGACATACCCAGTCGGACCCTCCATTTACCTCTATAGAGCGACAGATGTCAGATGACATTTACACCCGCCTATCCAATTTAAAAAAAACAGAAGGGGATCCGTCCCCTTCTGTCTGATGGAATCGGAGGGCCCATCGTGCTGTGTCTGTGTCTGCTTTGCATATGCAGAATGGACACAGACCCGCAATTTGCCAAGTTGCTAAAGTGGCCCTCGCTTTTCAAAAGGTTGGGCACCTCTGCTGTAATGGCTTATAAAGTGTAACCTGGAGTTTGGTTTCAATTTGTTAGGGTGCAATCATTTTTATTATATTTGTTAGTGCAGATTTTTTTGTCGTCTAGCAGCATTTTGCATTCTGTCCTCTTTTCTTTTCCGATAGTATCATAGCCCTGACTGGTTCTGTCCAACGTAACAATTTCTGTCATATTAACATATAGACTGTTGAGCCATTGATCAGCATATAGCTCCCAGCTTTTTAGGCATAATTTTTTCTTGAATATATAAATAACTTCTGTTGGGAAGTTTGTGTAGTTCTAGTTGCACAGCAGTTCATCCCAGCTCGACTGATTCCACACTATACTAATGTCTCTGCCTTGCTTTAAATAAATGGTTTGAAACATATTAGGACTTTCTGATGATCTGTATTCTGGTTATCTTGTCTCTTCATACTAAAAAACTATTTCCTTTGCATTCATCCAGATCTTTCTTGGTTAATGACTTTTTATAGAGTAACACCACAATTGCTGACTTTACTGTATGGTAAACAGCTTACAGGCCGATCTTGACTTTATTTTATTGTCTTTCTAAATGTATTCTGAATAGAAGACCCATGGGAAAAGATGCATAATATTTCAATTTTGTTTTACCTGTTTGTACAAATCTTGGTGAGTGCAATAACTTTTTTCACAAAAAACAATATATCTGCTAAAGTTCTAGTATGTCCATTTAACCACTTGAGGTTTTACCCCCTTCCTGACCAGGCCATTTTTTGCGATATCCCATTGCGTTACTTTAACTGACAATTGCACGATTGTGCGACACTGTACCTAAATAAAATTTGGTGGTATTTGATCACCTCTGCAGTTATTTGGCACTATATACAAAAATAGACAGACAAGAGAAAAAAAAGAACAATATTTCTAACTTTCTGCTTTAAATATCCAATAAAAATGTAAAAGAAAAATCAAATTTCTTCATAAATTTAGGCCAATAAATATTCTGCTCCATATTTTTGGTAAAATGAATCCCAATAAGCGTATATTGATTGGTTTTCACAAGTTATAGCGTCTACAAATGATGGGATATTTTTTATTTAACTTTTTTACTAATAATGGCGGCAATCAGTGACTTATAGCGGGACTGAGAGATTGCAATGGACAAATTGGACACCTGTCACTTTTTGGGAACTAGTGATACTTAATACAGTGTTCAATTCTAAAAATATGCACTGTCACTGTACTAATGACACTGGCAGGGAAGGGGTTAACTGTGTGGATAGGTTGTGCTTGCTCACTGTGGGGGAGGCGCTTTGACTAGGGGAAGGCAAGAGCCGTGTTTCTGCTTGGAAACACAGGATCTGTGCCTTCCCTTCTCTTCTAATGGAACGACAATTTGCCTTGTTTACATAGGTGGCGGGTGCCGGTGAACATCAATTCGGCTGTACCCGCTGCTGGGCTCCTGCTGTGTAGAATCGCAGCAGGAGTGGGTCGACTGTGGCATGCGCCCCAGACCCAGAAGTGTCGGATCACATACTAGGTACATTATCTGACGCAGAGTGGCCGCCCTGCCGCAGTAAATGTATGGTGGGCCGTCCGCAAGTGGTTAAAGTAATTTCTATTACAAGTGACATTTGTTCTTTGCCAACAAGGTTTGAGGATATCTTTTCTTAACTAACATGTTATTAAACCCAAAAACAAAAATTTTTTAATTTGCATCTTGCCAATGCTTGGATGTGGTGGAACCTTCTGCCTTTAGAACCTCGTTAACCCTTTCAGTGTGGTTAGAACCCTTCTGCAAGACATTTAAAATTCTCAGAGTTGGGCTTTAACTCCCAATTTTAACAGTTGTCAGGGGACAGCTTGCACCCGCTTTAAAAACCAAGTAATAGGAAGCAAATGAAATTTATAGCTAGGAAAAAACTTTTTCCGTTGCTAGAATGAGAGAAAGAAGGGTCTACCAAGCTTTCTTTATCTGCTCATGAACAAGAAAATATCAGTTGATGCCGTGGAGTTAGGTCAGTGAAGCATAGCCCTGTACTGTCAACTTGAGTGTCTAGACCGCTATATATGTTTTAGACAGCGGTGTACCTGTCAATTGGGCCTAAAGCTTTATTACGGCTTAACCAATGAGAACGTGTGTACATACGAGAAACATCTTGATTAACTCGGGCAATGTCAAGACATGTTGTCATGGTGAAGAAAAGCAGCCCAGTCTCTCTGCTCATAAATGATTACTGTTTACACAATATTAATATTCTTTGTGTAACCCTAACCTCATCATTGCTAGCATAGCCCCTGAAGTGTAATGTGATGGCAGTTTGAACAGTCGCTCGAAAAATGCATTATTAGGAAAACCCCTTAATCATTGAGCTTGAAATTCAAAGCCATGTACTACTTATTACACAGTGGTGTGTGATCTTAATTAGTCATTTGCATTCAAGGTGTTTTTGTCAGAACAAAAGTCAAATCTTGGCTTCCTGCGAGGAGAGTACAAAGTGTGCATTTCTTAGAATTTCTTTTGTATGTTAGCACATCTTGAACATAAAAACATAGTAGTGCCAAAGTATACTTCTAAATTAATTATGACGTTCCACACCCCTATATTGTAAATTTGTAGAATCACATTGAAAAATATGGGATTTATGTGGTACAACTAATATAAAATATATACTTTCTTTATTCAATTAAGTATAAATAATATACCATACAACATTTCATCAAATAGTTCCATGATACAATCCTATCCATTGGTTTCACTAAAACATTTTCAAAGTGATATGCATATATGCTGGTCTTTTATGCCTGACGTGTTTCATGGAGAATGCCACTTCTTCAGTTGCTGATATTAAATAGGCAAGCTGACAAGTGGGCTTGTATCTATCTGATATAAGCAGACATAAACTTCAGTCTTAGCCTTTTAAAAGATCCTGCCTTAGACGGCTGTAACCTGTTGCTAGTTGCAGGATGTGATAATCCATTCCAGGAGATATATACAAAGCGTATTGCAGTACAAGCTGGCAGTGGATCTTCCAGTTTACTCTATTGTCCTACAACAAATCCTAATATCACAAAATACTCTCAAGCCCCTTCAATAGCTATGGATATTGTAAGCAGTTTTTTTAGTATATACCTGGTATAAAAAGACAAACTCCAGTCTTGGTTTTTCAATAAGTCCTGTCCTAGGTTGCTATAACTTGGTTACAGGAGTGTAGCAACTGATTCCAGAAGGCATATACAAAGTATATTGTAGTACAATTTGGCAGTAGATTTAAGAACTGAATCCACAGTCCTGCAACAAAGCCAGGTATCTCAAAATCCTCACAGATGTAGTAACTAACAAAAGATGCTGGCCATAAAAAACAAAAATGCATACCTTTTACCAACGTGCGCATAAAGACCCCCTCTGGGGGGTAAAAATCCAGAAACACAAGAGGGAGTGCTCTCCCATCGCAATAAATGCCCCCTCCCTTGGGGCACAGGTGTTTGACTCCACCTCAAGACGCCCTCGGTGTCTGGGTGGACCAAGAAGGCAGCGGCACATGCCAGTCACTGCGTACCAAGATGGCCGCTGGCAGGCCATCCCAGAATCCTGAGTCACCAGTGACCCCATGGGTGCCAGAGGTGCACACTACTCCCGGCCCTTGGCCTGGAGCATGCAGGTTTTCAGTCCTGGCATCAGGACCTCACACCCATTGGGTACAATGGATTTATACTTTGGCACGTGCTTGGAGATCTGCGCAGGGCTGTGCAGCTGGACAGCTGCCGGCCTTTTACACAGGTGTACAGATTGGTATGTCCATGTGAATGAGGCTTAATAGGGTGGCCATGGAGTGTATGTCAGTCGCCTACATTTGTAGATGTCTGCTACAACACTAGCTTGTTGGAGACAGACGTGGACAAATTTATTGATGCCCTTACTGCTCATTGTAAGTGCTTAAAGGGTTGTAAACCCTCATGTTTTTTTCACCTTAATGCATCCTATGCATTAAAGTGAAATAACTTCTGTCACTGACCGGCCCCCTAGCCCCCCCTGTTTTACTCATTCGAGTTTTGTAATTCCCACGCCGGAGACGCACTCTTCCCCTCTGCCAGTTGTCTTGGCTCTTGATTGGATAGCTTGATAGCAGCGCAGCCATTGGCTCCCGCTGCTGTGAATCAAATCAAATGACGCGGGGGGCTGGGCCGAGTCCAGCATTCTGCGTCTATGGACGCAAATTCGGGACTCGGGAGCGTGCCTGCAAGGTAATACCCCGGGTGAGCGCTTCTCCTAGGGAGTTATACGATGTTGGGGGGGGGGGGGACTACCAGAACTGCCGGGGGGGGGGGGGGGGGACCCAGAAGTCGATGATCGCGGCCACTCTGCACAGTGGAGGTAAGTATGACATGTTTGTCATTTAAAAAAAAAAAAAACCTTAGCTTTACAATCACTTTAATTCCTCCTGAAAAGCTGTGAGATTAAAAGCAGCTGTCTCATATATACCTTCATGCCTTTTGATATGTCATAGAGTAAAACAAACAAAATGTGAAAAGGGATAAAATATTCTAAAGTGGCCTGGATTGATTTTTTGGTATCCCTAGAAATAATTACAATATCACTAAAACATCCAAATATTTACTAACCATTTTCTGTATAAGTATCACACATGACTTCACTCTTGTAATGATTCAGTCAGCCTATTTACATGGAAAAAAAGTGGGCATTCTGCTGCTTGGGATCACAATGTGCTCCACACTGAACAAGACCAGAGAAAGCAAAGGAGAGCATTTGAAGAGATCAGAAAGACCATTATAGACCAGCATGCCAAAGGTCTAGGTCATCACTTGGTGTGCCTACCTTTTTTATACAATGCAAATGTGTGCATGGAGTACACTATATGGCCAAAAGTATGTATACCCTCCTTACAGAGTTCAGGTGTTTCCCGTGAAGGGTACTCTTAATGATACTGTATAAAGGCATTTTAGACAACTGTGTACTTGCAATCCTGTGGCTCAGTTTGAAGGGCCTTTTCTGTTACAGTGTGAATATGCTACTGTGCACAAAACCAGCTCCCTAAAGACGAGGTTTGACAAGCTTGGTGTGGGAGGATCTAGGGTGGCTTTCACTAAGCCCTGACCTCAACCCTACTGAATACCTTTATGATGAATTTGAATTCTGGTTGATAAGACTTCTAGTCCAATTTCAGTACCTGATATCATAAAGTCTTGGCCTAAATAGGCATATATTTCCACAGATCTGGTCCAAAATCGTGTGCAGAGCCTTTCCAGATGGGTAGAGGCTGTTAACTCAATATTAATGCTCATGGATTTGCAACCAGATGACTAAAAAGACCTTATAGGCTTGTTTGATGGTCAGGTGTCCATACTTTTTTGATCATACAGCATATCAATTACATTATGCAGACTAGTCAGTATTATTTTGATGTTGACTTAACAGCACAAACTAAGTTCTTATTTCCCCCTATGTTTCTAAGCTGGTAAAAACACCTTTCTGTTTGCCTAGAAACACGGAGGAGCTTGAAAGGCTTTTTATTTGCAAAGCACAATAATATCATTACACTTTGGTTATCTTGAGATATAACGTAGCAGCCGGTGACATTTCACCAACAGAGTGCTGCCCACGCAGGCAATATTAATCAATACAAATAACAAGCATGTACATGACAAGAATTAGTTTAGGCGAAAAACAGGGACTCTACAGTATCAGGAACAATTATTTAAATCTGCATGAAATCTGTACTAGCAAGATTCGCCTCCAGCTACAGACTGCAAGACCAGAGCTTCTCTGTAAGAGGATGCCTCTCGGCTGTCTGTACAGGGAACTTGTTGCCTGCATGTTGGCAGCACTGTCTGTTCTGGAATTTGTAGGCTGCTGGACACTAGATTGAGATGCAGTGGGCTTGAGAGCTTGGCTTGTACACATTACCCATCACAAGGGCTGCAACAAATCAATCTAAAGCAGACATCAGGACCAGTTATATAAAACAAAACATTTCTGTCAGTGAAGAGGCAATGGCAAGCATGTATTTACATAGTGATTGTTTTATCCTCTACTGACTCTGGATTTGCAATACATTTGTATCTTTTTCTTTTTCCATGGGAGAGAGATAACGAAATATAATCACTGTGCTTAAAGTTTGTGTGTGTGCATCACATAATGCTCAATTTTGTACAAAATTTAATTTAACTTCTATAATTGCTACACTTATTTTGAATAATTCACAAATAATGTTTTTCTGTGATACTAGCATTGGTAGTCATTTTGTAGATAGGATTTTAGACTCCTCACCTCCTAAGGCTAGGTTCACATATATGTGTGTTGGGAATGTGCACAAATTTGCACTCATTCCTGACATGCACAAAAACGCGTTGCCCTTTAGCAATTAATAGTACCACAGTACAAATGCTAATCTCACTCCCACCCATCTGCAAACAGGTGCGCCAAGCTGCATGGTGCCGCAGCGCCTTTTTGGGAAAAAAAAAACTCTTCCGTATTTCTCATGTGTAGGGCAGCCTATTAAAATAAGTGGGCTGCCCTAATTGCGACTTGTGGGAATGCTGAACATGCCCATGCTCGTTTTAGTACCTGTAAGTGTGAGCCAAGCTTAAGGACTCATCCAAAACTAAATAGCATTTTGGGTTGAGTTCTACATTAGGATATAGGCAGTCTGATGCAATCATATTTCGATCAGATTGAGATTACATGGTTGAAACTAACACAATTGATCATTTACCATTGTAATGAAGGCATCTTTACTATTAATCGAAATCCACTTCTCTGTGTGTGGCGCCAAAAAGTCCGCCGGCGCCCACTTCTCTGTGTGTGGCATATTAATTGAATGGGTTGTCAACGATAGATTATTTCTATCAGGAGAGATTGTTCGTTAACCACTTGCCTACCGGGCACTGACACCCCAGTCCTGCCCAGGCCATTTTTCAGCTTTCAGCGCTGTTGCACTTTGAATGACCATTGCACGGTCATGCTATACTGTACCCAAATTTTTTTTTTATAATTTTCTTCACACAAATGTAGATTTCTTCTGGTGGTATTTAATCACTGCTGTTTTTTTTATTTTTTGCTTAAAAAAAAAATGAAAGGGAAAAACAAGAAAAAAAAAAGACAATGTTGGAAAAAATAGTTTTTTACTTAGTTTGTCAGTAAATTTTGTAACCAAGTAATTTTTCTTTCACTGATGTGCGCTGATGAGGCGGCACTGATGGGTACTGATGGGCTGAACTGGTGGGCACTGATTAAGTGGCACTGATGAGGCACTAATATGCCGCACTTATGGTATGTGGCACTGATGGACACTGATAGGTGGCACGGATAGGCGGTACTGATATGCATTAATGGGTGGCACTGATGGGCATTGATGGGCAGCACTGATATGTGGCACTGATAGCCAGCACTGACTGGCATTGCTAATGGGCACTGGTGGCACATGTGGGCACTGATTGGTGACACAATTGGCGCTATATTGTAATCAGGCCACTGATGATCAGTACCCTGACTACATCCCTAGATTTCCCCTGAGGAGATGCCGCTGATCGGCTCTCTTCACCACACACTCTGTCAGCGTGAGGCGAGGCGAGGCGCGCTGATTACCGGCATCTTTGTGTTTACATGTGACTGGTTGTGATTGGACACAGCCGATCACATGGTTAAAGAGCAATGGACTCGGCTCTTTACAGAGTTCGGGGTCGCTCCGTGTCCTAGCAAAATGGCGAGATCGCCGCGCTGCGCGCCACCACGGGTGCGAGGGAGTGGCCGTTCTGGGATGCCGTCATGAGAGCTGCACCGCCCCGCTGGCATCTGATGGGCGGCAACCAGTTAACGTTATTGTTGTTTTTTTTTTCCTCTGTGCAGTGGATTTGACAGAGCAGACTGGATCCTCCTCTTCTCAGGTTCCTCTTCTGTGCTCCTGGCCCCTCCCTCCTGCTGAGTGCCCCCACAACAAACCGCTTGCTATGGGGGCACCCGAGCCGAGTCGAGCCAGCTCTGTGTGTCCATTCAGACACGGAGCCCTGGTTCTCTATCTGACCTTGATTGACAGCAATGTTGCTTCTGCTGTGTTAGCCAATCAGGGGGAATCTCGGATGGCTGAGACACTTGTGGACATCGCTGAACAGAGAGGGACCTCAGGTAAATGTTAGAGGGGCCTGAGGGGTGCTGCTACACACAGAAGCTTCTTCATCTTAATGCATGAATGCATTAAGCTAAAAAAACCTTCTGACTTTACAACCCTTTAAACATATCAATCATTTATCAAAGCGTGTATGAACACAATTAGAGATATATACTGTAGTACTTAGAAAGGTCTGCCTGGACTGAAAGCCTTTATCAGTTGGTGGTTGCAGGATAAGCTCCCTTCACTTTGTTTTGGCAGAATTCTGTGATGGGGCATCCATTGACAGACACCAACCGTACAGATGCATTCTGTGTCCACTGATGAGCTTCAAAGTATAACTAAAAACAAAACTTTTTTTTTTTTTTTTTTTAGTAGTTTTGGATAGAGTGGAGATGGTTTAGAACTCGTATTGGGTTTTTATTGCTGTCTTTTACTTTTTAATAACAGTAAAAGTGACAGATATCTGTCATATTAAGGCCCCTTTCACACTGGGGCGTTTTTCAGGCGGTACAGCGCTATAAATAGCGCCTGTATACCGCCTGAAAATATCCGGCCCCATTGACTCCAGTGTGAAAGCCGGCGGGCTTTCACACTGGAGCAGTGCGCTAGCAGGATGGCAAAAAAAAGTCCTGCTAGCAGCATCTTTGGAGCGGTATAGGAGCGGTGTGTTCACCGCTCCTATACCGCTCCTTCCCATCGATTTGAATGGGAAACCGCGGTAAAACCGCGGCAATACCGCCGCTAAGCGCCGCTACGGCGGCGCTCTGTGGGGGTCTTTAACCCTTTTTCGGCCGCCCGCGGGGGTAAAACTGCACCGCGAGCGGCCGAATACCGTGGGCAAAACGATGGTAAAGCAGCACTAAATATAGCGCTGCTTTACCGTCACCGCGGCTCCCCGCCCCAGTGTGAAAGGGGCCTTACTATTATCTTAAATTTTGGGATGGGCTCAGGACAGTAACAGAGGGGAAATCTGATGAGGACTCCTAGTTCTGGTGACAACCAAGAGTTCCCTCGCTTTCTGTTTTAGCTATGAAACAAAAAGTGAAGGGAAATCTCCCTAATGGGACACAGATGGCAAAAATAAAAAAAAACTTGAAGAGTTATATACCTTTCTTACGTCATCCAAAATGGAGGAAAAAAAGTTTTGCTTTTTAGTTCCACTTGGTTATCATGCATTTGTTGACAGCTGTAAAAGAAGGTTGACCCAGGTTAGAGGAAGCATGAAATAGTCAAATGGATTACTCAGTCTTTATGTAAACAGAATGTTGTTTTTGAGTAGACTGGACCAGAGAGAATTCCTGTTTATATCCTAACCGGTATGTACAGTAGATGTACTTATTTTATGCTACTTCAACTGTGTTACCATAAATGTCAACAGACTCCTGTGGGGCTATGAAAATAACATACCCTGGAATTCATAAAGACTAACGCACACAGATTTAAAAATACCAACAGTTGGGCTACTTTCACACTGGGGCGAGGTAGGCATTAGCGGTAAAGCGGCGCTAATTTTTTGCGGCCTAATAAAGGGTTAAAAGCGCCCGCAAAGCGCTCCTGCCGAAACGCTTTGCAGGCGCTTTGGCAGCGGTGCCTATTGATTTCAATGGCAGGGGCAGTGGAGGAGCAGTTTAAACAGTGCTCCCGCACCCCCCCGAAAGATGCTGCTAGCAAGACTTTTTCTAATGTCCAGCAAGCGCACCGCTCCAGTGTGAAAGCAATTGGGCTCTCACACTGGGGCTGCAGGGAGGCGTTTTTCAGGTGCTTTACTTTTAGCCCAAAAGCGCCTGAAAAATGCCCCAGGGTGAAAGGGGTCTAAGTATCTTATGGAAGTGGAGCATATTAACACCAACTTTATTTTGGAGTAGAGAAAATTTGCGAAAGTGGTGCAGCATGCATCAAATTCATGTAACGGTCTAGAACTTGTACTTTAATTTTATTCCCACAGCGACACTTTCGCAAAATATCTGTACTCCACAAGAAAGTTGGTGTTAATTTGCTCCACTTCTGTAACCTATGAATGGTTGGTATTTTATTTTGAATATGGTGGCATGTGTTGGGCCGCAATGTAGAAGGTGGAGCAAACTAGAACTACTTGAATTTGGCACATAATGTCAGATATTTTTTGAATTTGGTGCAACACATTAAACAAGGTCAATTAACACCAGAAAAAGTGGCATGGCAGCTTTATTGAATTCCCTCTGTAATGCTTAAAAACTAGAACAACATAAGCTTTGTGCGAAAGGCAAGGACCTGCCCTTGGTGACTGACCAGGTTTCATCTTTTATTCTCTGGGGGAAATAATAAAATAAATCTGGTCATTGTGGGCAAGTGCTTTACTTTTTTAAAGAATGGTTCTTTAAACAAATGGTGCCCCCTGCCTCTGTTGTCTTTGCATCTTTTTTTTCATTAATGCATAATCACTGTAGAAATAACAGAATACTGACACCAGTGTGAATGAATCTGCTAAGTGAGAGGCAACTTGTGCTGGTTATTGCCAGTCTAATGAATCAAGGTGTGATACCAAGGTAAGAGGAGACTCAGCTACCCTTGCTCATTTTTCACTGTAATTGCTTTACTACATGAAAAATGCTTCATAAATATAGACTGCTCACTGTTAAACATTCCCAGACTGCAAATAGGGTTCTCTTTCTCTTCAATTTCTTTTCGGTCGTTGTGACCAGGAAAATAAGTTTGTTACAGTTTTGCAGTTTAGGATGCAGCCAGTGGATATTAAAACCCAAATTCCAAAAAAAAGTTGGGACGCTGAGTAAAATCTAAACAAAAACAGAATGCAAAGATCTGCAAATCTCATTTAATTATAGTCTGTGTTTTATTTTAAATGCTGGAAGTGTAATAGTAAATTAGGGCTGATTAAGCTGAACTAGTCATTAACACTAGTGATTAATAAGGTGTTGGAGGCAAAAAAAATAAACTATTTATTTTACACTTGTTTGGTTAATTTAACTGACATTATTTGCAGATCAAAGCTCAGCTCTTTAATCTGAAGATGAACGAAGGAGAGTAGATACAAAACTAACACTGCTGCCGTCTCTATTTTTTTATTTTATTTACAGCTGCAGATTTTTTTAGCTACTGTATTTAAAATAAAACTTTATGCTAATTAAAATTGGCGGTCAGGCAGGATTTTTAATGCAGAAGACACATGCTTTGTCTTTTCTGCATTAAAGTTACTTGCCTGTCTGCCCTTGTACAGTGAGCTGCGCAGGCCATACACGGTGCAAAGTTCTTTCCTACAGCCATGGGATGCAGAAAATATATTTGCTTGATTCCTCCATCAACAAAGACAGTGTTGATACGGGAGTCCCTCCTGTCGATCCATTGTCTTCTCCTGGTGGGAGGAAGTCGTCCCCACCGGGACAAGACAGTGATTAATGCTAGCAGCTATACCAGCCAGTAGGGATAATCGCAAATAAAATCCACCAGGCAGGTTGTTCCCAAGCTGATTAATCAACTTGTTAAATTCAGCCTGCCCATACACGATTCAAACAGTCTATGGCTGCCATTACTGTACCGATTCTGCAATACCAAATCTTACTCCACTCCCTCACATGTGCGGGAGTCATGTCATCCTCGCCCGGCCAATGAAAGCGGCCAGCAATCGAGACCCAGAACCTGGCTGCCTTGAAGATGTCAGCGGCTGGGCAGGGAGCTCAGAGATGCTGTGGTGAGTATTGTTCCGCTTTAAACATGAACTCTCAGCAATCATTTTCACAGTTGGAAATTGCTGGCAAGGGGTGGGGAGCAGCAGAAGGACAGGACATACTACATCTGCTTTGTGTACTTTCAAGTAGAGTTCCACCCAAAGATGGAAGCTCTGCTTATTTGTCTCCTCTGGTGCCACACAGGTACCCGTCTCCACGGCGAGGTATGTCAGAAGTTCGGCCCCACTTCTTTTCCCTCCTCCTTTCCCTGCTTCCGGGCCAGTAAGAGAGCGCAGCGTGCTTCGCGCATGCACAGTAGTGATCCGGCTGTGAAGCCACAAAGCTTCACTGCTGGGTTCCCTTTCTACAAATGGTGGTGGCAGCACCTGAGAGCCGATGGAAACATCGTCTGCGGTGCCAACATTGCTGGATTCCAAGACGGGCAAGTGTCCTATTATTAAAAGTCAGCAGCTACAGCATGTGTTTCTGCTGACTTTAATTTTTCGTGCAGGGGAGCGGAACTTTGCTTTAATGAGGTTTGTTTTAGGTGCATCTAGCACTCCCAGTGTCCTCAACTGGTTAAAGTGTATTTTAACTATTTTCATAAAAGTGACTACAGTCCCCTTTTTATTATTCATAGAAAAGGCAGAATTGGAAACCTGTACTGACAACCATGAAGGCCGCCATTAATTGAGGACAAGTATGCAGATTGGGAGTTGGGGGGGGGGGGGGGGGGAGAGAGGCAGAATGTCACTTTGGCAAATCTGTATACATAGTTTATTACAGTGGCTCAAGAAGTATTAAATGAGCATGACCGATAGGGAAGTAGTATTTTCATATGTGGAGCTTAGCAATTACAGCATCCATACTGGCTCAGTACAGGTTCTGTTTAAGCCTGGTGATGGAGATGTCCTTTGATAATGCACACTTCTTTCTACTTCTCACCCCTGCCGACGTTCTCAAGGAACTGTACACTGCTGAATATTGTAGACACTTTTGTCTAAAGTGTTTCCTCTTTATTAAGCAAATTGATTTACTCCAGGTACTAGCAAGCTTTTAATTTCTGATCTTTAACTGTCTGTCACAAGTGAAAGAGCTCTGAAGAATCAAACTTAATTTTTTTCCTTTTCCCAGATTGTAAATGTTGTTGATTACACACTGAAAGTAAATTGCCTGATTGATTAGTAACTTGCAGGGATACAGAACTGGGATTTTCTAATTGATCTTTAGATCTACCAGTACCCTATTTGTAATACTCTTAATTGCCTTTTAGCAGATGATATTGAATCGTGTACCGAATGGCTGATCATTACTAACTTTGCAGCCTTTCCCACAACCAATTTATCTTGTATCGAATTCATAGTTAATGTTACCATCAACCTTTCCTGAATCCATAGGAAATCTAATGTTTGACTCTTAATTAAAGTCACAGATGCTTTCCAGACTTTTAGTATATTTGCTTGCATGGGATTGGGTCAGAGTGTGCTGGCTAATGCACAGCAGAAAGGAAGTCATGTTGTGTGTCCTAAACTCACACTGTGACATTTTATCAAGTATAGTGTATATAACAGTGTTTCTATAGTCCACAGTGACCCATAGGGGCTTCCATTATTGTACTCACGCTAAAGAACTCAAAGCTGATGTATGATGTTTTGCAGCGTTTTTGCAAATCTGTATTTCCCAAACATTGGGCATTAGCAATTTACACCAAGCTCTTTACCATTTGTTAAGCATTAGTGGTTAACTGTGAGCTCCCTTTGGTCATTGAGCACTAACAGCAGTGCAACATCTAAAGTGCTAACAAGCCTTCCTCACAGCATCAGGAATGCTCCATCTGAAACATGTTAGCACTTTAGATGTCGCACTGCTGTTGGTGCTCAATAAAGATTTACAATCGAGTTGCTCGCATACTACCAATGTTGATTTACAATTTGCACTGTGCACTTTATTTAGAGACACAATCAATCAGATGATGAGTTTTGTGTATATGCTAATCACAATTTATTTTGTATATCGCAGTATATTCATATGTCAATAAAATATTAAAATACTTAAGCGCTAGTGAGGATTAAAATCAGAGGACCATTAGTGTTTCAAGATGGCCAAATGATACAGCTGCAAACCCATAAGAAAGTGCTCCCACACGTGAGTGATATGTTAAAAGTACACAAATAAATGTGTGATGAGTGCGCTTGTATCAACCTTAAAACAAAATGCAAAAAACCTGTACAACACTTAGAATATATAGTGTATACACCGTGATTAATAAAAACCTGTGTAGTGCAGTGATTTAAAATACGCTTTTAGACCTCCAATTGTTTGGATAGAGGGTTAAAATAATGGATATAAATGTGTCAAGTTTCTCCTATAGATCCTGAAACATTTTTGGTGATTATCCTGAGTTTATTTAATGAGGCACTTGAATGATTGCTGGTGAGAGGTATCAATTACCTATTGCTCAATGTAGAGCTGGTGCCAATAAATGAACAATTATTTGAGTATATAAAAATAGGGTAAATTAATGCATAAATAACTGCTGTCTTTGTTACAGCCTTCGATGCTCAAATTAATGAAGAATATTTCTATGCATTTACCCGGTATCCTACCAGGCTGAATCAATCTATATCATTACATGCAGAAAAAGGAGATTGAATGCAGGAAGTTGCTGCTCACAATATGAATGGTGCACAAGTAAAAGGAGAAAAAAAGACAAAAGGAAAAAAAACTGACACTTTCCTTTTCTGCTGACACCTCCAGGTGCTGTTCGTTTTCTGTCTTTTACGCTGTGCTTACAGGCACTTCCAGTCAGTTTGCATATGGGGAGAGAAAGAAACATACACCATTGCGCAGTATTTCCTAAAAAGAAATGTGTGTGTGTGCTGTGACCAGTGAGCGGTAATCTACTCACATACACCCGGTAATGGTACAGCGATAGCCGAATGCTTGTCAGGCTTTTTTGCTACAGGGCTGGATGCCCTGCTCGTCCACACTCTGCGTGCTGCGGTGATGTCACTAGGCTCCTCCTCCCGACGCGTTGCATTACAGTCACTTCCAGTCAGTTTGCATATGGGGAGAGAAAGAAACATACACCATTGCGCAGTATTTCCTAAAAAGAAATGTGTGTGTGTGCTGTGACCAGTGAGCGGTAATCTACTCACATACACCCGGTAATGGTACAGCGATAGCCGAATGCTTGTCAGGCTTTTTTGCTACAGGGCTGGATGCCCTGCTCGTCCACACTCTGCGTGCTGCGGTGATGTCACTAGGCTCCTCCTCCCGACGCGTTGCATTACAGTCACGTAACTGTAATGCAACGCGTCGGGAGGAGGAGCCTAGTGACATCACCGCAGCACGCAGAGTGTGGACGAGCAGGGCATCCAGCCCTGTAGCAAAAAAGCCTGACAAGCATTCGGCTATCGCTGTACCATTACCGGGTGTATGTGAGTAGATTACCGCTCACTGGTCACAGCACACACACACATTTCTTTTTAGGAAATACTGCGCAATGGTGTTTGTTTCTTTCTCTCCCCATATGCAAACTGACTGGAAGTGCCTGTAAGCACAGCGTAAAAGACAGAAAACGAACAGCACCTGGAGGTGTCAGCAGAAAAGGAAAGTGTCAGTTTTTTTTTCCTTTTGTCTTTTTTTCTCCTTTTACTTGTGCACCATTCATATTGTGAGCAGCAACTTCCTGCATTCAATCTCCTTTTTCTGCATGTAATGATACAGATTGATTCAGCCTGGTAGGATACCGGGTAAATGCATAGAAATATTCTTCATTAATTTGAGCATCGAAGGCTGTAACAAAGACAGCAGTTATTTATGCATTAATTTACCCTATTTTTATATACTCAAATAATTGTTCATTTATTGGCACCAGCTCTACATTGAGCAATAGGTAATTGATACCTCTCACCAGCAATCATTCAAGTGCCTCATTAAATAAACTCAGGATAATCACCAAAAATGTTTCAGGATCTATAGGAGAAACTTGACACATTTATATCCATTATTTTAACCCTCTATCCAAACAACAATTGGAGGTCTAAAAGCATATTTTAAATCACTGCACTACACAGGTTTTTATTAATCACGGTGTATACACTATATATTCTAAGTGTTGTACAGGTTTTTTGCATTTCGTTTTAAGGTTGATACAAGCGCACTCATCGCACATTTATTTGTGTACTTTTAACATATTCATATGTCAATACTCAACATTTGATTTTTAGAGCTGTACTGTTTTCACTTTATTTTCTGCCTATTCCTACAGCACTTTACCCTTTAACCCCGCTTCCTTTTTAATTCACTACACTGTTATGTCTCCTACCAAATACAAATGCTGTCATGCATTTATTGAACACAGCCAAAATTTTTATTCCAAGGCCAAGTCCCACCCCAACCACCCCCCTTGAATTTTTCCAGTCCCCCTGCCTCCACCACCAAACCCCTCCCCTTTCCCGCTTTTAGGGTTTTTACAAGGCTCTGTCACTACTCCTCTTAGGCCCCTTTCACACTGCCACAACTTGGAAGTCACATGATTTTGCCGCGATTTTATTGCGATTTCAGGAAATGTTTGTGTAAACTTGAGGTCTATGGACCTCAACTCACATAAAAGTCGGACTACTTTGAAGTCAGTGCGACATGAGATCGCACAGATCTGAATGGTACTCATTGGAAATCATTGGGTACAACTTGTCATGCGACTTTGCAGTCCCAAGTCGCACAAGTGTGAAAGGGGCTTTACACTAATTTAATTGCTAGCAACTCAAGTAAGCCAAAGATGTTAAGATCCCTCTAAACAACTGACATCCAATCTACCACTTTTCGTTCTGTCAAAACAGAACCACTCTTCCCACGATATATCGAGGAACACAGAGGCTTTAGTGCAGTGTTTCTCAACTCCAGTCCTCAAGGCGCCCCAACAGGTCATGTTTTCAGGATTTCCCTCAGATGAAACGGCTGTGGTAATTACTAAGGCAGTGAAACTGATCAAATCACCTGTGCAAAATAATGGAAATCCTGAAAACATGACCTGTTGGGGCGCCTTGAGGACTGGAGTTGAGAAACACTGCTTTAGTGGCATTTGTTTGTTGTTCTTAACATACACATTGTATTTTCTCTTTATGCATTGTTTGTATCTTGATATCTTTGTACTTTGATGTTATCCTTTTGCTTGATTGCTTACTGTATTACCTGTAAAACTTCTTGGACGTTCATGCATTGTCCAACTATTGCCGATTATTACCATGCGGATTGTAATTATACTAAGGGGTTATTTTACTAAAACTGGAGAGTGCAAAATCTGGTTCAGCTGTGCATGGTTGCCAATCAGCTTCCAGCTTCAGCTTGTTCAGTTAAGCTTTGACAAAAAAAACTGGAAGCTGATTGGTTTTTGCGCAGAGCTGCACCAGATTTTGCACTCTCCAGTTTTAGTAAATCAACCCTGATGTGTTAACCTCAATAAAAAAATTTAAAAAATAAAATAAATAATGATTTCTCCAGCAAAGGTGATGGTGTTGACCAGCAAAAGAAATGCATTTTAAAATAGAATTGGCATCAACAGCTAGAAAGACATAAATTGAGCAATTGATTCAGGCATCTATAATTTGGCAGCTGCCCCACTTGAGCTCATTTCTGCTGACTTATGCAGTTTTGGAAATATAATAGGTTAAACTTGATGGCTTTTTTTTTTTTTTTTTTTCTCAGCTTTGTTAGCGAGTTAAAGAATATTAAAAAAAAAAAAGCCCTGTGCCAGGTGCACCAACATGCTTCCATACAGCTAAATGATATAAATGTAAAGAGAATGCTGCACCCACAGAAATGTTCTAATACACAGAATGTACAGATTATACAACTAATTGTGTTGCACCTTCCCTTTAAATATACAATTTAAATGTGCTAATAGTGCAAGAAAATTATAATATTGTCCTGTGTAAAAAAAAAATATTGCAAAGTGTAAAGAAATGACCCATGACAACAAAAGCAGAAGTGAAATATTGCACAATACTTGAAATTATGTATCACAAAAAGTCCAATATATGATGTGCTGAGTGAAGGATGTAATCATACTGGACTACTTTGACCGCTTTCATCACCACAAGAAATACAGTACAATGGAACGAACAATGGTCAAATGTGCACACAAGACATCCTAAGGATCTAATGCAACAGTCACCAGGGGGGTGGTCACTTGCACTTAATCCCAGACCACTGCCCAATAGCGGTGATAGCTCCTTAGTAATGTAATATACGAACCATGAAGAAGGAGAGGACAAGACTTTAAATACAATTTAATACATATAAAGAATGGTGCTCACAATAAAGGAATATAATAAAACGTCATGAAAGACTTGGAGAAAACTGTCCGCCAGCATGCATGACGACATCACCCTGCTAAGCGATGTTAATGAGTTGGTTTCCAGCACTTTCCTACTTTGAGGACTGAAAGTCCCACATATCTTAGAACTGGGTTGGTACATCTCAGGAGTCGCATCATTGTGCAGGGAAAGTTAGACTAGTGCCTTCATTTTTTGTTTACCTTTTTTGGACCTGTTCACACTGGAACCCATGCGAAAAAGATCTGTTCTGTGCGTGTTTCCCATACCACACACGGACGTGCTGCCCTTTTAAGTTGCACAAAGATGCCAATAATCTGTCATTGGTACCCAGTACCCCTAATGCACCTCGGCCAAAACGTATAGTAACACAGCGCCATGTGTTTTGGTGCGGCGTGATCCAATAAGTACAATTTGCACTACTTCTTTCCATGTTCTGGTATGTCTAGCTTTTCTTTAAAAATGAATGTGGGGAACACACAGGACCTCGCATTTCTTTGTGAAACAGCCCTTAAACAACTTTTATCTTGTCAGTGAAAGCTGGATGTACATGGTACATGTGTTTTTAAAAATGATTGGTTGGCTTCCAGATTGGAGTGGTTGGTTCCTGATTTCTACCTCTGTATTTATTTATGTAATACAGACATTTATATAGCGCCATCGATTTATACAGTACTTTACGTTACTAATTCAAATTCCTTTCTGCCCTTGCATACACACATACTAGGGCCTATTTAACCACTTGATGTCCTCGCTATAGCCGAATGACAGCTACAGCATTGACCTGAATTTCCGGGAGGCCGTCATAGGACGTCCTCCCATTTGTGCGCTTCCCGCACGCTGTGATCACCGATCCGAGTTAGGGGCTGATCCCGGCCCCTTACCACGTGATCAGCTGTCAGCCAATGAAAGCTGATCATGTGTGTAAACAAAAGCTCGGTAATCAGTTTTTTTTTCTTCCTCCTCACGCTGACAGCGGAAGGAGAAAAAAAGCCGATCACCAGCTTATGCTCAAGGGACATCGCTCCCAAAGAAGGAGGCACATCTGCCGCCTCCTCTGTGCCTGCCAGTGCTACTTGCCATTGCCACCTATCAGTGCCCATCAGTGGTGCCAATCAGTGCCACCTAGCAGTGCTGCCTTTCAGTGTTATCTCCCAGTGCTGATCAGTGCCCATCACTGCCACCCACCAGTGCTACCTATTAGTACCACTTCTCAGTGCCCACAAATGCCACCTATCAATGCCCTTCAGTGTCACCTCTCAGTGCTGCCCTATCGGTGTCCACCAGTGCGCTGGCAGGGCGTCAGAAAAAGTCCTGCCAGCAGCTTTCTTGGAGCGATAAACTCACAGCTCCCCCCTATTGAAATCAACGGGGCAGCGCTGCGATACCGCCGGCAAAACGCTGCTCCAGCTGGGTTTTGCGGACAGATTGAACCCCTTTTCGGCCACTAGGGGGGGGGGGGGAATAGCGCCACTAAAACAACGGTAAAGCAGCGCTAAAAATAGCGCTGCTTTACCACAGACGCCCTAGGAGGCGCAGTGTGAAAGGGCTCAAGGTGCGACAGCGCTGAAAGCTGAAAATTTGGTCTGGACATGATGGGGTTTAAGTGGCCAGTAAGCAAGTGGTTAAACAAAAAACAATTCACCTACCAGCGTGTTTTTGGAATGTTGGCGGAAACGCACACAACCACAGGGAGAGCATGCAAACTCCAAATAGCTAGTGTCCTGGTTGGAATTCTGGGACTCCAGTGCTGTAAGGCAGAAATGCTAACCACTTATTTTCTTTGTTGTATAAAAGAAAAACATACTATTTTCCTATTTAATTGATACATTGCGTATATTTGATTCTGCTAGTATCTTGAGTCTACAGTAATTGTTTTGGTCATAACAGTCTAGGAGTCCTGAGTATTGTTGCTGTGACTTTTATGGCACATATCCACAATCACATTTACTAAAGTGTGATCCTATTGGATTACTTCAAGAGCTACAAATGTTTAATGTGAGGAAAATATAAGCACCGGGAATTAGCTCCTGATGCACTAGTATTAATACTATTGACATTTTGTTTTGTTTGTATTTTCCCTCGTATTTTATTTCAAGCATGCTTGAGGGATACATGCTCGCTCCCCTGAGACAAGTGGGTTAAACAGTCATTTGACATGTAGCTGGGAACTTTAATTGGAAATATCTTCCAGTTGTGGACCATTAAAGGTCGCCTTGGATTGAGTCCTAGCCTCCTATTAGCTTCCCATGTCTAAAATGTCATGCACAACATTTCTATATATTGTCAAATATTGTGAGATGCCCGGAAGAAGTTTTTTTTAAAATATATATTTTAACGATTTACAATGTACTTTTTCTGTAATACTGAAGAAAAATCAGCTGTTCATCAATTTGCCAAGCAGATGTTTAGCCTTTCAATAACTACAAAGAGCTGAAATGACATCGGTGCCAACTGTAAGACATCATTACAATCTGACTGCATCCTGATATGTTTTCATCTTCTCTATGTATTTTATACAGTAAAACTGTATCATTTATGTTTAATGCTGATTTTTCATAATTTAATATAATAGCAGGCTATGGATAGTGCGGTCATCACGTTAATGCATTGCTGTTATTGGGTACATTTGCAATTATCACCACACATAACACTATGGTCATCCACGTGTATTTCACAAATCAAAATCCCAAACACCATAAACTTTCAATCTGATCCATTTTGGACAAGAAGGCAAAATGTTTTAGAGGTCCTGCTATACTATAATTTCCCAGTGTTGACATGTCCCATGATGCTGGTTGGAGTGTTTTTTTTCCCCCCTCTGTCTCACCACAAGAAGCATTAATGCAGCAGGTTTATTTTGCCTGGCATTGGGGTTTTCTGAAAAAACGGAGTCAAAGCAAGATGATTGTCAAATGACAACTGTCCCATTTACTTGTGCTCTCAACTGAACTGTCAAGCTATCAAATGGCTGGTGTCACGACTGATCACGTGTGCAGGACCATGGGAACTGCAGATCAGACTGAGGCTTCGATGCCGGCTTCCTTGGCTGTAATGTATAGGGTTTAGTTCTCTTTAGGTTCTTATAAACTCCTGGCTTTTGTTCCAAATAGGTTCAGACCGCTATAGGAAAATGTTTGGCTTAGATCCCATTTAGAGGCAAGGTCTCTTATCCATGTCCTATACCAGTGATGGCGAACCTTGGCACCCCAGATGTTTTGGAACTACATTTCCCATGATGCTCATACTCTCTCCAGTGTAGCTGAGCATCATGGAAAAAGGGGTTCCACATCTGGGGTACCAAAGTTCACTGTCACTGTCCTATACTGTAATTAAAGTATTACAATTTAAAGTCTTGTGGTTATATGCAACTAGAATTTCTCAGCCCCATTGTACTCTTTCTTCCACAAGGCCTAATATAGGTTGTCCAAATACTTGGCTGATTTTTGTTTTTTGGTGGATTTGGCAAGAACTAACTACTCAATTTCTTATGTGTATATGCCATCTTTAACTGTTATCTCTTTCCCAGTATTGATAGTTGGATAATAGAACTGTCTCATGTTTGTCAACATAATTTTTTTTGTCTGCGGCCAGGACATTGCAAACGCCATTTTCTAGATTACTGTTTTTCATGTTGCTCAAACTTATGATCATAATTACTAAGCATAGTTTGGACCTACCCCTTTACTGTTAAGTACACCAAAGTAGCTATTTTTATGAAGAAAAACTTGTTCTTTTAAATGCTATTATACCAACTCTTCATAAACTACAAGCAAACTTTAGGGATTAAAGCCTTTCTGTTTCTCGTAGGTTTCTGACCACTTTAATCTTAACTTTCAAAGACGAGCATATTAACATAGCCATCCTAATTGGTGTTTCATCCATGCACTGTATCTCTGAAACTAAAAAGGTATAATTATGTAAAAGATGAGTACCCTTATTTATTTATTTTTCACTGCTCGCATTTCACTTGGTTGCATTCACTTCCACCAGAATGGGCGCAGATGTTCCTCTGCAGTAAGATTTAAATGCTCCACTTTATATTTTGCTACCCCCCCCCCCCCATCCCAACCAACACCCCTCCAAAACAAATATCTAGTACAGAGCAATATGTATATTTTACAGTACACAGGATTCTTTTTTTGCTTTGTTTTGATGACAATATTTCAGATCTCAAAGCCATAGTAGCTCTTTTTTTTTTCTTTCTTTCTTTGACGTTCTGTTTTCCCTTTCAAATGAACAGCTGTGTTGAAACGACGACTGCCTTTGTTTAATGTCCGGAAGGAGATTGAACAAAGCCCAGTCTGTAAACACTTGATTGCTAAGAAAACGACAACATTTCTGAAAGGGAGAAATGTAGGGGGCAACAAAGTCTCAATTTTTCCTATTTTGTTGCACAGAATGGAAGAAAAGGGAACACACAAGAAGCAGACCTGAATCTCTCTGATCAGAGTGTGTTCATTTATCCAACTGAATAGTATTTACGCTCTTGTTTGGAATAAAACCTAAATGAAAGCTACACTTTGTGAATTAAAAGAGGGAAAAGCGTAGGTTTTCCTGAATAGGAGAAAATCCTGCTTAGCCCTTTCATCGAAGTACAGAAATCATAGAATTATTAGGTTAGGCTGTTAAAAGCTTCATGTCTTCTGTCTAGCTTAAGTTTAGACTGATTAAATGGTGTTTACCCAGCAGGAAGCTCATTATTTTAATCTAAGGATAGGGATACACAGAATAAAGTTGTTTTAAGTGTGTGTGTGTATACAGTATATCTTCCTTAACAAAATGTAACCAATTACTGGAAGCAAGTGCTAAATAAACAGAGCTACCACAGCACCTCAGCTGAGACAATGAAAGTATATATTGTTTTATTTTTGTTGTACATTTTTTTTCTTGGGACACGTTGGCAATTCCCATCATTAGAAGTCCTGGTTTTAATAGCTTCACTGTCGCAGAATTTCTTATGCTGTGATTCACATCTATTTTTTGCTTCATAATCCTCAAAGATGTCATCTTTTTTTGGTTATAAATTAGCAATTTCAGGTCCCCTCACTTTAAAAATCATGTGATATCTGCACAAACTTGGGAGAAAGATGTGAAGAGAAAGTAAATTACTCAGATAAACAAAATGGGAGGCAATCTGTACACTCACACATAAATGCACAGTTATTTAAAAACGTCCAGAATTGGCCTATAAGTTACTAACTTGATAAAAAAAAAAAAAAAAAACTGACTTTAAAGATTTTTCTCCAGTCATCTTCCAGGACAGCACACCTAAGTAGGCCTGCCGTTCTGGAAGATTTCCTAGAGAACCCGTTACCAGTAAGTGTAACTGGTAATTTTCTCCAGCCATCTTCCAGGACGGCAGGCCTACTTAGGCCCGCTGTCCTGGAGGATTTCCTAGAAAACCCGTTACCGGTAAGTGTAACTGGTAATTTCTTTCCCCCGGGAGCCTAACAAACACAAGATTTTTAACGATACAGTTGATTCATACCAGAAAACAGCTAATGTGTCTTGGGGTGCATTCATCAGTGCGTAAGAATTTTGTCTGTGCCTAAACAGACTCAGGTAAGCAGATACTAAATAGATTTGCACTGTGATTCATCGCTTGGAACAGTTTTCAGGTGGGCAAGTTAAGCCAGTCTTAATAAATGCAGCCTTCACATTGCATGTGCACCATACTGCATACACATGTGATCCATGGGGAGTGATTTTTGGCCCCTGAAACGCATTGACTTTTTTTCTGCTATGAATCGTTTTTTTATTTTTTTCTTGATTCAAAGATTTTATTACAATTTATTACAATTTACACATGCTACCTATGAAGAAAGAGAACTGAGAATTTCCATGCAGGGAGAGGTACAAAGAGTGGTCCTATGATAACGCAGGTTTCGATTTTGAACATGCCTCTTTATGTAATGCATGAAAGTGCAATTGGTTGCAACAAGGCGATGACAACAACATACTATAAATTTCAGTAGGGAAGAAACTGAGAGAACAGTGGTCACTGGTTGGCTCTCTATAGCCAACCAGAGCCATGAAAACCTTTGGCTGATAACGAGGAGAAGGAGAAAAAGAAGGTAGGGGTAGTAAAGGGGTTCTGGGGATTTTCCTCGACAAAGGCCCAGGAGGCTCTGATGAGGAAAAAGAAGGGACAGGGTCATGGTTCTAGTAAAGAGTCATCGGAATTGGGTATGTTTTTGTCAAGCCAGGGTTGCCAGATTTCAGCATACAATCCCACCTTATTCTGCAGAGTTTCCTCTATCTTGGTGCGGATCATCGCCTGTGTTTGAGGAAGTGGTGTGACATGCATGCTGATGTGTTACTGTACAGCAGCAAGATGTGTTGCAGTGCTGTACAGTGACATGCGAACCTGTACGATGCGCTGCAAAAAAATGCAGCATGTCTGCATTTTATCGCAGCTCTGGACAAGGTTGCAGTGTGAATGGGACATACAAAAAACAATTTGTTTTCTGTGTGTCTTTGTGGTGATAAGCATTTTACAATGCAGTAAAACTCCAGTCACTGCACATAGAATGAATACAGCCTAAATCGGATCCAAGGCACAACCCACTACCATACATTTCTGCCTCATTAGCAGCCAATTGATGTTGACAGTCTCCTTCATTGCAGTGTGGGATAAGGTAGTCATATTCCATAATTATTTGGTAATCAGTATTTGCATAATAAATGCAACTTTTGGAATTCCATTAGGATTGGAGGGGGGGGGGGGGGGCTTTAAGAAGCTGGCTGTGTATGCTGGCAACTGCTATAATCTTAGGTCATTTTGCAAAGCTTATCCTAAAGTTAAGTTTGATTTAACATAAGATGTTTTTATACAGAGAATACAGAAGAGATGCTCAGATTTAGTGAAAATGTGTTAACATCTAAAGTTGGTCAATTTTAGGATTCTTTTAAGCATCTTAAAACATTTTGGAGGCTGAATGTAACAGTCTAGTCTGTTTTTTTTTTTCTTCTTCTTTTTACTTATGGAATAAAGGTGACGCTGAAACAGTTCCCAATCACCCAGCTATTGTCTGGCATTTTTGCAGTAATAGTCTCATAAGAGAGAATTGATTGTTTCCGTCATTGTGGCAGAGCTTTGTGAGCTACCTGAACAGAGGTTGGGGTAATTTTCTCTTTTCTACGAAGCACTTGCTTGTCTTGACCATCCATTCATGTCATTGAGAACATTTGACTCGGTGCTCTGTAGATTTGTGTTAAACTGTGTAGACGTAGCCTAGAAGAAATGCCTTTCAGAGCTTGCTGGAACAGATTGTTGCATTTTTACGTGTTCTGATTCTGTCATCATTTTATGCCACTTTTTGGCTTCCTAATTTCTGCTGTCAATAAATCTTTCACAAATCCAGATTTCGAAAGCTTGAGATGTCTCCACTGTCTCATCTAATTTAATATTGATGCTGGATGCTCTAGAATGAGTTTTCTTCAAGTGTTCCCTGTCCGAAACAATGAGGGAGATGTGAAATTTGGATAGGCACTCTACCATTATACCTAATACTTGTTGCCTGAAAATATCACCGGGGCATCTTATAGTCCAGTGTCTTCCAAGTGTATGTGGACAAAACCTGCTTTATGCAAAATGGCCTCTTGAGTACTAGTGGTTTTAAACACAATCACAAAAATCTCCTTTTGAGTTTTAATTTACTGCCATTTTAAAGGATGTTTAAAGGTCATCCTGACCTGAAATCTAGAGACGCTAGCAGTACATTTCAGTTTAGGAAGCTTCTGAGTAGAGGTCACTGCCATCATGGAAAAGTAGGAAAGCATGGGGATCTTAACATAGCAAGTTAATTAACTTCAAGATTGTTCAGTGGTAGGCTAGAAAAATTGAAATGCATAATATAGCATCATAAATTTTGACCATAGATGCACTTTAAAGCTCTGCGCAAAAAAGATCACGCTTATGTGTAGTTGATACAGGTCGCTTGTATGCATACCATAAGGGCTTGTTCACACCACATGCAGTTCAGTGTTTCTAATCTGCTTTAAAAATGTATGCACAGTGTTTTCCATGTATTCCATTGGCCTTAGTTAATGCCGGTGTAGTACGTTCCAGTGCAGTCAACAAAAGTATAACATGCTGAATTTTCTCTGTATGGAACACATTTTGAATCTGGCATCAAAAATGCACAGGACCATACATGTCCTGAATTGAAATGAAGGTAAAAAAGGGGAAATACTTGAATGCATCAAAAACGCCCATGCAGAATTTGTGAAATGAAGCGTCCCTAAAGGAAGTAAGTAGTATACATTTTTCAGCCAGTTACAACTATTAAACCTACTAAGTCAGACTGAACCAAATTAAAAAGTAAAAAGAAAATGTAAAGTATACTCGATAAGCATGCTCATAACTAAATATGGTTACCGTTTATACTCGAGTATAAGCCGAGTTTTTCAGCACACTTTTTTTGTGCTGAAAGTGCCCCCCTTGACTTGTACTCGAGTCAAGCATTTTTCTGCAGCAGAAAATGACATTTTCCGACCCAGTTTTGTGGTGTCCCCGAGATACAGGGCCCCAAAGTCGGTTTGGAAAATGTCATTCTCTGCTGCAGAAAAGGGGCTTGACATTTTCCAACCCCACTTTGGGGCCCCATATCTCGAGGCCACTTAGTGCTAAGAACCCAAAATTTGGTGTGCAAACCCAGTGGAACTAGCAATACAACATATCCTAGCACGAAGTGGCCCCCGAGATACAGGGCCTCAAAGTAAGTCAACTGTGTCCATCTGCAGCAATGTAATTAAGGGACCCTTTGGGTCCAGAGACTCTTTTGGCTGCAGCTAGGGGGCATCTAGGAACCCTTAACTACCAAGTTTGAAGTTCGGGGGACCTATGGCTGCAAATGGGCACAGTGAGGCTGCAAATGGGCATTGTTGACCCTATTTTACACTTGCAGTAGCTGCGCATTTCTCACCCTAGGCTTATACTCAAGTCAATAAGTTTTTCCAGTTTTTTGTGGTAAAATTAGGTGCCTTGGCTTATATTCGGGTCGGCTTATACTCGAGTATATACGGTGTTTGATAGAAGATGAGCGCTTATTTGCTTTACGGTTCAGCTGAACATTTCTTATTTGACCTCACAGTTAAAAATAAAAAATTTAAAAATAAAATAATCTGCCAAAAGAGATTAGCTGCAGCTGCCTGATGTCTCCTAGCAATAATGTTGAATTCAATATTCAACAAAAAAAGACTGGATTCAAGGTATGGGATTGCTCTCTTATGCACTTTATTTCTAAACTTCTACATATGATTAAGACTTTAGACAGCTAACAGCCAAGTCTCACTAGTTATGATTTTCCCTGGCTTAACTACATATACACTATATTTCCAAAAGCATTGGGGCACATGAAAGTTAGTGGCATCCCAGTCTTAGTCTGTAGGGTTCAATATTGAGTTGGCCCACCCTTTGCAGCTATAACAGCTTCAACTCTTCTGGGAAGGCTGTCCACAATGTTTAGGAGTGTGTCTATGGGAATGTTTGACTGTTCTTGCAGAAGTGCATTTGTGAGTTCAGGCACTGATGTTGTATGAGAAGGCCTGGCTTGCAGTCTCCGTTCTAATTCATCCCAAAGGTGTTCTATGGGGTGGAGGTCAACTTCCTCCACCCCAAACTCGCTCATCCATGTCTTAATGGACCTTGCTTTGTGCACTGGTGCGCAGTCATGTAGGAACAGGAAGGGGCCATCCCCCAACTGTTCCCACAAAGTTGGAAGCATAACCTTGTCAAAAACAACCCTGCACCTTAATTCTCCCCCCACCAAATGATTTGGACCAGTGCATAAAGCAAGGTCCATTAAAACATGGATGACCGAGTTTTGGGTGGAGGAACTTGACTGGCCTGTACAAAGTCTTGACCTCAACCCGCTAGAACACCTTTGGGGTGTATTAGAGCAGAGACTGCAAGCCAGGCCTTCTTGTCCAACATCAGTGCTGACCTCACAAATGCTCTTCTGGAAGAATGGTCAAACATTCCCATAGACACACTCCTAAACCTTGTGGACAGCCTTCCCAGAAGAGTTGAAGCTGTTATAGCTGCAAAGGGTGGGCCAACTTGATTCTAAACCCTACGGGCTAAGACTGGGATGCCATTAAAGTGCATGTAAAGGCAGACGTTGCAATACTTTTGACAATCTAGTGTATGACTATTGAAGAATAGGTATGATCTGCATATCCTTTAGGGGTAAGTGTAACATGCTATTAGTTATACTTACCCTGAAGTAGCTGTAAACCCTTACACATACATACCCAGGGAAGGGACAGTCCTTGGGTAATAAACAGAGATGAAATGAGTCCTTCTACATAAGTTGTACCTGATTAACTGCAGACATCCTTTCTATACAGCCTCATAAAATACATATTTTACACAGCGCGTCTGAGCTCTAGCAGACAGGGAACAAGGGTCTGACGTCACACACTACAGAGCATACAAAGCAGAGAGCAAACACTCTAACCTGAGAGCTCAGTGGAGGGAAAGGGCACCCCCCCCTACACAAACTCGTAGGATTACATGCACATCTGAGGCTGTCAATCACAGGCTGTGTATTGGAGCTCCCCTCCCCTGTCCTCGTTCATCCCTTGGAGTTTTCATTCGCTGTCAGAAATTATGTTCACTGTGGATGGTCGAGACTAAAAAGGTAGCCGTGAGGAACCCATCTATAGTCATTTGATACTGTGGAGGCTAGGTACTGGATTTGGTGGGTAGTGTCAGCTGGTGAGTGCAGCACATGAGGGGGACACGAGTGTGATACGAAGATATTGCCCGATTGCATGCATGTTTTTGGCAGCACCTACTCACTCTAATTTACCACTGAACTTTTGCTTATATAAATTTGTGGTCTTTTTTTTTTGGAATTTATGGACTTTATTTTGTTATGTTCACATAGTTACTTTGATTATATTGTATTATTGCACATTTGCATTTTATTTTAGGACATAGTTACATATGCAATTTGCACTTGCACGCAGCACTTTTTGTATTAAGGTGTTGTATAAGCCTATTTTGTTTGTGTTGTTTTTTGTGCACGTATGATTTTTTTTTGACACATGAGATCACACACTTCATACTAGGAGAGCCAATTCCACCCACCCATTCATACAGTAAAACGATTCTGTCCACTTTAAAGCTAGTGCTTTATGGGCCTTTGTCAGAGTTCATGAAAATTTTTGTTATGCATGTGTACTAGCTTCTAGGAATAAATCATCAAAGATAAATTTTTGTTTTTCGATGGCTTTTACTTCAAAGATGAACTATATTGAAGCATGTATGTTAAAACCAAAATCGTGCAGAGTGAGAGAAAAAAAATCTGTCCGGGCAGTTTTATCAGGCAACAGTCTCTTAAAGTGGCCATACATGTATCAAAGTTTGGCCAGTTCAACCTGCTGGTTGAAAAAAAAAAAAAAAAAAGATTATTGTGTGGGCTGCTTAACATGTGGAAGGTACTGACAACCCAAGATGGTCATTCTCCTGCAATGGATTAATGGTACAGATTTGAAGACTTTGCACAGTCACTATTCTTATCCCCAAGCTAAGCCTGTGCTAGGGGCTGTCTGCGTGCTGTGCCACTCCCCCATAACTTCTTTATCCACTTATTTATCTGTTATCAGGCTCGCAAAATGTACACGTATTCGCGTTAGCTCGGGAAGAACACAGTTTCTGGTTTGTTTCGTTTGTGACTATTAGGGGTGCAACGGATCAAAAAACTCACGGAACGGATCGTTCGTCAGATCAGAGTCACGGATCGGATAGTTTTTCGGATCAGCAAATAATAATTGAATTTGCAAAAACCTGTGAAAATTCCACCACCATATAGTCCCCACTGGAATATCCACGTCATCTCCCCCACTGTAATGGACATCTCCCCCACTGTAATGGACATCTCCCCCACTGTAATGGACATCTCCCCCACTGTAATGGACATCTCCCCCACTGTAATGGACATCTCCCCCACTGTAATGGACATCTTCCCCACTGTAATGGACATCTCCCCCACTGTAATGGACATCTCCCCCACTGTAATGGACATCTCCCCCACTGTAATGGACATCTCCCCCACTGTAATGGACATCTCCCCCACTGTAATGGACATCTCCCCCACTGTAATGGACATCTCCCCCACTGTAATGGACATCTCCCCCACTGTAATGGACATCTCCCCCACTGTAATGGACATCTCCCCCACTGTAATATCCACGTCATCTCCACCCCCACTGTAATATCCACGTCATCCCCCCACTGTAATATCCACCTCCCCCACTGTAATATCCACCTCCCCCACTGTAATATCCACCTCCCCCACTGTAATATCCACCTCCCCCACTGTAATGGACATCTCCCCCACTGTAATGGACATCTCCCCCACTGTAATGGACATCTCCCCCACTGTAATGGACATCTCCCCCACTGTAATATCCACGTCATCTCCCCCACTGTAATATCCACGTCATCTCCCCCACTGTAATATCCACGTCATCGCCCCCACTGTAATATCCACGTCATCTCCCCCACTGTAATATCCACGTCATCTCCCCCACTGTAATATCCACGTCATCTCCCCCACTGTAAAATTGGCTGAGCTTGGCTGAGCATGGCTGGGTATTGCAGAGTATGGAGGGATGGCTGAGCATGGATGGATGTGACTGCAATTGTCACAGAGCAGCGCTGTGGGCACTACAGATCCAGCCCACATGGCTGCTGCCATCCGATCTCTCCCCTCCAGTGTACAGATCAGTACACAGAGGGGAGAGAGGGTTTGTTTACAAGTGATCGCTACGTCATTTGACGGAACGATCCCATGTAAATGGCCGCCGGGTGTACCAAGATGGCCGAAGTTACGACCTTTCCTAAGGCCGAGGCCGCGGAGCTCGGGGTGTGCCGATCCGAACAGGGAGACCCGTTCGGATTGGTTATCACGGATCTGTGACGATCCGTTGCACCTCTAGTGACAATGCCATTGACTAATCTTGAGGTTCTAAAGCGTTAAGAGAAGTATGGACTTTTTACAATTTTTTTAGAATCCTACTTGCCTAAGTGGATGCTCCATTGGTCCCCCACTGGCTCGAACACTAAGAACTGAGCAATCAAACACCGCCGCTGTCAGTCACCGTTCTCTGCTCTGCCCCCTCCTTGCTCACTGGAGCACTGGGCTGTGGAAGGAGTGGAGCGGCTCGCTGACAGGCTGTGCCGGTCCAGGTATTTGTGCGGGTCCTGACTTTGTTATGATCTTGCCTGAGCCTGGACAAGCTGTGGGATGTCAAAGCCCGCTGTCAGCTGAAAACCTTTTCGCAGAAGTGCAGAATGAACTTGCAGAAAGTAGCTCGTGGGCTCCCTTCAAAAAGTGTATTTCCATGGGGGCACTTTGCGAAGAGGAGGAGCCTGGAGCGCCAACGGGGGACTATAGAAGAAGAGGATCGGGACTTATCTGTGCAAAACCATTGCACAGAGCTGATAAGTATGTCATGTTTGTTGTTTATATTAAGCAAAATCAAGCTTTGACCACTTTCAGACCGGACCATTTTGCTGGCTTAAGACCAGACCACTTTTTGCGATTCGGCACTGCGTCGCTTTAACTGACAGTTGCGCGTTCGTGCGACGTGGCTCCCAAACAAAATTGACATCCTTTTTTACCCACAAATAGAGCTTTCTTTTGGTGGTATTTGATCGCCCCTGCGGTTTTTATTTTTTGCACTATAAACAAAAAAAGAGCGTCAATTTAAAAAAAAAAAAAACGCATTTTTTTTTTACTTTTTGCTATAATATCCCCCAAAAATATATATAAAAAAACGTTTTTTTTCCTCAGTTTAGGCCGATACATATTCTTCTACATATTTTTGGTAAAAAAATAGCAATAAGCGATTATTGATTGATTTGCACAAAAGTTATAGCGTTTACAAAATGTAGGATAGTTTTATAGCATTTTTATTAATATTTTTTTTACTAGTAATGACGGCGATCAGCAATTTTTTTTTTTTTTATTGTGACTGCAACATCATAACGGACACATCGGACATTTTTGACAAATTTTTGGGACTATTGTCATTTATACAGCAATCGGTGCTTTTTAAATGCACTGATTCGTGTAAATGACACTGGCAGTGAAGGGGTTAACCAGGGGGTGGCAGTGTAGGGGTTAAGTGTTCCTAGGGGCGTGTAACTAACTGTGGGGGGCGTGGCTGTGTGTTAGTGAACACTGATCTCTGCTCCAATCACAGGGAGCAGAGATCAGTGTCACTTGTTGCTAGGCAGAACAGGGACATGCTGTTTACTTCCGCATCTCCCCGTTCAGCCTTCCCGTCGGATGATCGCGGGTATCCCCGCAGCCATAGAGTCCGCGGAGCGCACGCGATGGCATGGCGGCATTCTTAAAGGGACGTACCTGAACGCCCTTATGCCTGTCCGTGACATTCTGCCAACGTACATTGTCGTGCGCCGGTCGGGAACCGGTTAATGTTGCATTAAGGCCCAGTTCACACTATATGCTGCATGTGAATAGTACAAGAACTGCACTGCATTTCTTTGCAATTCACATGCAATTCAGTGTACAATTTATGTGTACAGAATGCTTGTGTGATTTGGCCCACCAATTTTCCCAGCAGTCTGCTCTAAGATACAAGTCAGATTAAAAAGGCATCCTCTGCAACAAAAATTTCATTTTTAGTGACACTTTCAATAGGAAATTGCATCTAAAGGGATGCGGGCCCAGGAGCTTTCCTTATTAGTGCCCTGCAGGTGCAGCAGCTGATTATGAAACCACTCCCGTTAGATTAACTTTCCCACATGGTTACACTTTAATATTTTTAGATTTTTTTACTTGCAGCTAACCTTAGATCCAGAGAATACTTAATCTGCCCACTTTTTAGAGAATTTCTGAATCACAGGCAATATTAGTTGTGTGTGGTAACAGTCAAGGTAACTTATACCCGGTCATCTTTTATCTCTCAACGACTCCAATGAAATGAAGAACTGGGAGAGCTAGTTCTGGGTGACCTCTTTGGTTTTGCATTGTGTTAAAGGGGAAGACGCACAACTCTTGTAAAAACATCACTACTGAAGTCTCCAAGAAGACATTAACCTTACATAAATTAACAAAAGCTTTGCTTGAAGTTTATACAAAAATCATGAATCTTTTGAATAGACAGTGAAACTGGAAAGTGTGAACGTCTTTTCTGAAGCAGTGCATTTTGTAAGCTGTGTGCCCTTTAACACTTCTTTTGCCTTTCACCTTCTTGTTCATTACTAACTCTGCCACGTCTTTAAAATTGTATGTGCCCCCTCCTCAGCTGAAAAGTGGTTTCAATTGCATATTAGTGCTTATTTGTTTCAGAGCAGGACTGTGGTTACCAAACATCAGGGACTTTAATAACAGATATTGCCTGCTGAGCAGTGCATTTGTGCCGTGGAGCTATGATCATTACTTATCTAGCAGGAAGAGGATTGCTGGAGGCAGCCAGCAAGATAAATTCCCATCTTTATCTCACGCTTTCAAGATGCTGACTGCATATGCGCTTCACTGTAATTCTTCTCTTACAGGAGTGTCTCAGACACTTTTTGGGGTGTTCAGCATTAACCCCATATGTGATAAACTTATTTCTGTTTAACTTGCTCTAGAACAGTGGTCTCCAAACTGCGGCCCGAAGGCTGGATGTGGCCCTTTGCTTCCCTATATCCGGCCCTTGGGGCAATATCTCTCCCACTGATACGAGACATTATTCTGCCATCTGACACCTACAATGGAGCACCATCTCTCCCACTGACACCACTAACGAGGCACTATTCCTTCCCCTAATACCAGATGTTTTATCCCACTGATGGCAGGAAAATTTCCACTCCCGCTGGCCAAAGCCTGGCCCTCCAAAAGTCTGAAGTACAATAAACCGGCCCTTTTGTTCAGAATGTTTGGAGACCCCTGCTCTAGAGGGTAGAGAAATAAGGTGTAATACCTTATACTTTGCTTCTCAATGAAGAGGCACAGACAGAAGCAGCCTGCTGGATTGAGCAATAAGGCAAGTATTGCACCTTTTTCCTTCTACCACCGAGTCCTAGAACGTAGCGGGTAAATAAATGCACACAGTGCAGAGGGTCCCACTGCAAGGGTAATATTCATGTAATTCTCAGAGTTGTGTTTTAAAAGGAACCTGTTGCTTTGTCCTATATTGGGAATGCATTATTGTCATCCTCATTGTGCGAGCACAATGTAATGATTCAATGCAGTCTATAGCAGACTAGCATTGTATAAGCATACTTGCCTTATAAGGCCTTTGAACCTCCAAGCCATGCGTGGCAACGTTTTTTTTTTTTTTTTATTGCCATTCATAACCGAATATTGTTAAATGCCATTTTGTTAAAAACTAAACTCTTTAACCGCTTCTCGACCACCTCACACAGATATACTGCGGCAGAAGGGCATGTACAGGCAGAATCACGTGCCTATACGTTGCCCTTTAAGAGGCGGCCGGTGGGCGCGTGTGTGCGGCAAGGTCCGTGAGTCGGGTTGCGGGTCCCGTGGACTCGATCGCCGTGGGGATCGTCTCACGGAGAGGAAGAGTGGGGAGATGCTAATGTAAACAAGCATCTCCCCGTTCTGCCTAGTGACAGTGTCACAGATCTCTGTTCCCTGTGATTGGAGCAGAGATCAGTGACGTGTCACTCACAGCCACGCCCCCCACAGTTAGAAACACGCCCCAGGACACACTTAACCCCTACACTGCCACCTAGTGGTTAACCACTTTAGTGTAATTTACACAGTAATCAGTGCATTTATATAGCACTGATTGCTGTATAAATGACAATGGTCCCAAAAATGTGTCAAAAATGTCCGATGTGTCTGCCATAATATCGCACTCCTGATAAAAATCGCAGATCACTGCCTTTACTAGTAAAAAAAACAAAAATAATAAAAATGCTATAAATCCCCTATTTTGGACACGCTATAACTTTTGCGCAAACCAATCAATATACGCTTATTGCGATATTTTATTATTTACAAAAATATGTAGAATACAGATAGGCCTAAACTGAGAAAAAAATATATTATTTTTTTAATTGGGGATATTTATTATAGCATTTATTTATTGTTTCAAAATTGGCACTCTTTTTTGTTTATAGCGCAAAAAATAAAAACCGCAGAGGCCGGGCTGAAGTGGTTAAATAAGTCGAGCTTTAATTAGAATAGCCCTATTTTCATGTGCACACTGGAGAAAAATTGAATTTTGGTTTTGTTTTCATTGTCATCCTAATGATCTGACTCTTCAGTGTTAATTTTGCAGACACAATGGCCTCTGTGAGGTGTAGTCACTTGTAGTAGTAATGACCAAGCACCGAGAAGTACATCAATAATGATTGTTTTTAGAACTGCATAATGTGACAAAATATTGTGTAAACACTTTAATAATTTTCTATGTTGGAATTGGTAACCGTTATCCATTTGGATAATTGGGAAATTGTTGTTCTAATATTTATCTAGGAATTAGTAAAACCCTTAGAGAGAAATTAGTTGAGTTTAAATGGCCTGCAGATTATTATTCTTCTGACCAGTCTGATCTTTCTTTCTTTTGTTTTGGTAATTGCTAACTTGATCTTTCTCGAACATTAGAAATCAAATATAGTTTGTCTATGATGTATAAATCTATATGAATTAAATAGCTTATATACCAAGGTAAAATGCATCTACCCTTTTTTGTTTAAAGGATAATTTCCCCCTTTTGAAAAAATAAATTAAATACACGTGTATTTTTCCCCCCTAATGAGCCTGCAGAGCATTGCACCCGCGATCAGCAGATCGCGCGGGCAATGTCTGGCTCCTGCAGACTCCCAGGGTAGCTGTCGGCTTGTACCTCGGATACAGGAAGTTAGTTACTTGAGAGCAGGAAGATCAATGAACTACGAGAGATTGTTGGCATTTGGCCTCCTCTTTTCAGCTAGAATAGCTTTCACTCTTCTGAGAAGGACTTGCAGAAGGTTTTAAAGTGCAAACAAATAGATATGCAATAGGTGCTCTGGCAAGAAGACCCTTAAATGGTCTAGAAACTCCAAAGAGCAGCCTGGATGCGGACAGGGAATCAGTGGCCAAAGGATATTTAATGCACTTCAGCAGCACTCCATAAGAGAGAAGCAGGCTCTGACAAAATAGAAAACAAGGAGTATGTGCAATAGCTTCTTTTTCAAAACCATAGAGCTGGAACAGGAGAGCGGTATTGTATAGAAACATGGGTGATACGGAGGATGATTATTAGAAAATGACATCAACAATTTAGACTAAATAACGCAAAATGAACAATAAATGACTGACAATTACATAATAAATTAAATGCTTTTTAAGACACAAATACAATTTAAAAATATGCCACTCATGGGACTACAGATATTAGCAAAAAATAAAAGTGCTGTGTGCTTATAGTAAGGGACGGAAGCATATGTTATGGTCAACATAAAAACCGATGTATCATGAGTATGTTGCAAAAAGGCTATAAAAAGCATGAACAGAATATCTCTAGAATAACTTAACACATTGATGACACAAAAAAAAGAAAAAGATGGTAAAATATAATGGACAATTAGATCAAAGAAGGGAAAGAGCATGGGAAAGGGAGAGAGGGGGAGCCACAAATCTGGTGGAACATGTATTCGTATCATTAATGGGAGGCTCTAAACAACATGGTCAATTCTACAAATATCTATGACTATATGTATTAATATAGACTTACTGTAATGAATGGTATCATAAGGAGAATATCAAATAGGGCAAATTGTAAAATGGGAAAAGAGTAAAAAAAATAAAAAAACGTGAGAAGACCTGAAAAATGGAGGGAAAAAAAGCTAATGATTTATGTATACCACATAGAAAGCGTGTATATACATATACACACACCAGGAGTTATAAAATAGAATTGATCTCCAGTTCTTCATTCAGACTGCCTGGGGACAACACATCTAAGGCATATATCTAATAGGTTTCCCTTTGGCAGAGCTATTGGAAGTACCTTTGGCATGGCCTCAATGACCCAAACACTGAGGTTTGGGATTTGTCGTGTTCCAAAAAGTGATTTGGTACGTCTATAAAAGTTTTTTTGCAGTTCAGTTTCAAAAAGGCAATTTGTGAGGTTGGGTAAGGTTATTGGACGTTAGAGTTGGTTCCCAACTGGTATTCTATTTCATCCCAGGTAGTCAATGGGTCTAATCACCACCAAACTCCTCAAAACATGTCTTTAGAGAACTGGCATTGTTCAAATGAATATGGCCATGCTGGAGAAGGAGAATGCCTTCCCCAAACTGTTGCCCTTCACTGGAAACATCTGACCCCCCCCCCCCCCCCCACACACACACGCACTATTCAGCTTTACTTGAAATAGAAATGAATGCAAACATTCAGCTGGCCAGTATTTTTTATATTCAATAAGTGAGGCTCAGGAGCAGAAGTTGGATTGTTCCTTCAAGACACATTTTGTTTTCTGAAAAAGAAAGTAATAACATTCAGAAAATTGTTATCCATCACTAAATGTAAGCCTTTAAATAACAGTTTGACATAACACAAACCAATCAGTAAATTAAGAGTACTCTCAAGTAGCACTGCAAACTGTGCTAGAAAGTCCACACAATTTACCTTGAAGTAAATTTGCTGCTAAAGTGTTAATTTTTTTTCTTGTCTGCAAACAATGTACTTCCCTGTCCTGCTTCCCATGCTTTTAATTGCTCTAATGCAGAAATAATTTCAGAAATCTATATTTATTGGGGTGTCAACCTGCTGTTCCCTCTCTGTGCTCAATGGTTCCTCTTGTCATTCCCTATCGCTACCCTCTCTTGTAGCAATGTGGGGGTAATTGGAAGAAACTGAGTGCAGTGAAGGATTGGGAATCCAACACTTGCATTCAAAAAACATCTGGTGATCATGCCATAAAGGTTTTTAAGGTACTTTGTTGTACTGAGATGAAACAAAAGATTTTGAAAAAAATGATGGAAGTACTCACTGCACAATGCACATTCCCCATATCCCCACTTTTCTCATACTGCTTAGCCTTACAGGTGATCCTGTGCTTTTTGTCCCTTCTTTGTTAATTTTACATAGTTCAGTGCATGTACTGTGCTATACACCAGTTGACACCAGCTTCACAGTACAGTGATTGCACATCTGGCCATTACTAAAGGCTGGTTCACACCAGATCCAGTGAGACTGCATTGGGCGGATGGTTATTCCTGTGCAGTCCCGCCTTGTCACCTAATATGCCTGGTTCACACCTCTACATTGCAGGGCACAATGTGCTGAAAAAAGTACTGCATGCGGTATTTTTTATTTTTTTTTCAGTGCAGTGGGAGGCCAGCAGTTAAACTTTGAGATGTGTGTGAGACTTTGCAATAAAGTAAAAAAAAAAAAAAGGAAACCGTGTGATCCGCCGAGCTCAGGGCATCATCACCACTCTGATCTCAGCCGCTTCGTATTGCACACCAGCTGTTGCTCTACAATGCAGCGGCTGATGTGAAACAGCCCTCAGGGGCATTCATAAGACTTGAGTTTGGTGTGATGTATGCATGGCATCAGGAGGAACCCCTCAGTAAAACACACATTACTATTTTTTGTTAGTTTCCCTAATAAAAAAGGAATCTTTACCAAAAAATAAACATGTCAGTGGTGCGAATATAGGAATAATGCCAGTGTATTTTAGAATGGGCATTTGGAGGCTTGACTTCACTACCATTGAAATGTGGTTTAATTATTTGTAGTAAGTAAAAAAAATCATTGTGCTAGCTGTTTGGTTTAAGTTATGAGCAATAGCCATGGTTCAACTTATTTTTTTTTATTTTTTTTACAAATTACATTAATTGTTTAAATAGTTTGTATAGTAATGTGAAAAAAATTGAACATAAGGATTTCATTTAAAAACAATTTCATTTGTTTACAACACACATTGCTTTAGCAAACTAAATGTAATTTAGTTGGGGGTTCTTTGTGATCTGCTGCATTCTGCGTATCCAGAGGGGAAAGTCTACATCCACAATTCTATACTTTTTGATCTACCATCTGATTATCTATAAGCAGCTATTGACCAATTCACACATCAGATATTCTGCTTGTGAGACATAGCAATGAACCTAACATCAGTTTGTTATGGAATTCATCTCATGCACTACAGTGAGGTACAGCAAAGAAGTTACTGACACCAACAGCATAGGATACCCTGGTGTGCAGCACTTGCTGAAGCTTGAATAGGTAGCCTGTGGTGCCTACGTGCATTTTATGGCTGAAAGGGACACTGCTAAGGTAGATGCATAGGAGCTGCCACTATTGATTTTATTGAGCAATTTGATTCTCAGGTTGGACTTAATTATGATTTTACCCCCATGTCGCCTGTATCAACCTTATTATAAAAGTGTTTTCAGGGTTTTGTTTTACCTATGTTTAATGTGTATTGAACCAAACGTTTGGGCAGAGTCTGCCCTTTCTTGATACACTGAGAAGCTTTTGTTTGTCTTTTTAATGTTTGATTCCGTTTTCAAAATGTCACATTAGACATAAAATGACAAAGTGGACATTTTTAATTTTTTTTCCCCTTGTTTATTTTGTATGTTGGGACGAAGGTTATTATTTCCTCTTATTGTCCCTGTAGAATGTTCCCGGCTAATGCCTTTTATTTAGCATTGCTGTAGTATAAATGATTTATATGCATATTGCTGCATTTATAGCCCTCTGCTGGCTAAGACAGGGAGCTTTGCTGTAAATATTTAGGACGCAAAAGGAAAATGTAGCTGACGGGTTCGGAGGGACAGTCTTTGTTCTGTTGGCTGTTTTTACATGAACTGATATTTGCAAGTCCCTTTTAATTGCTTTAGTATTCAGTAACTATACAGTATATAACGATACACTCGATGGGCAAAACTAAGGCCTTCGGCTCAAGGATGTTAGATGCAGAAGATCTTACTGTGCTCCCAGCAAGTTCCACATTGTACTGAAATACTTTCCTGGTCGAAGGACCAGTTAAAAAAGCATTGAAATGGAAAACATTGTTAGGTGCAGCCTAAATATTAGCATTTGTGGATGCATAGTCCAGGGACCAAAATGGTACCCTTTAACACAGTGACATACATTCTAATGTTTGTGCAGTAGTGAAGGGACACCGAAAAAGTTTCCTCCTGCCTGCAGCAGACTAAAGTTATCATTCTTCCATGATGGGTAATATGCCAAAAAAAGTCTCTAGTGCATGAAGCACGTGGTCCGTTTGCTCTGTGGCCACATTGTGTACTAAAAGAACATATATTTTTCTATGTTTCTGCTGGCTGCAGCTCCACCCCAGCAGAAATCCAATTTAATGTTCCTGTGGGAGAGCTACAGCAGTTAAGTACTAAACCCGATCACTACCGATAGTGTAGACACTGTAATGAATGAATGACTTGTATAGCGCTGCAAATGCGAACTGAATCGCCTCAAGGCGCTTGATCCGATCTGCGTTGATTCCTTCTTAAAAGAGGTGGGTCGTAGTAGTAGTGTAGTACAGACACACTCTTTAGTACTCAGAGCAGCATTAGGCTACTTTCACACTGAGGCGCTTTACAGGTGCTATAGTGTTAAAAATGGTGCCTGCAAAGCGCCTCTCCTTTCACTCCATTGCGAAAGCCCGAGTGCTTTCACACTGGAGCGGTGCACTGGCAGGGCGCTAAAAAAAAGTTCTGCAAGTAGCATCGTAGAGGTGCTTTAGGAGCAGTGTATACACCGCTCCTAAAGTGCTACTTCTCATTGAAATCAATGGGCAGCGCCAGAAAAGCGACACTGCAGGCGCCTTTTACCTTTTTTCTGACGTTATCTGGGGTTAAAAGCGTCGTCCTTGCGGCTGAAGAGCGCCACAAAAACGACTGTTAAGTGCCGCTAAAAATAGCTGCGCTTTACCACCCGCGCCTGCCCCAGTGTGAAAGCACCCTTAGCGTGGCCACATCCATTGCTTAACTCTTCATTTAATGCCAGCTAGGGCAGTTGATCTTTCAGTCTGAAAAATAGCTGGTGGCTTGTAATGTTGTGAATGACCTCTCCTTCACAAAAACGGACAACTAAACAAGCCACCAGTTAGTATCTTCTCTTCCTCATAGTCATATAGCAGGAACAAGTGTTCCCACTTGTGATTTTTTTTTTTTAGCGATTTGCAAGCGATTTTGTGTTGCATAGGGCCAGCCCATTTATGTGAATGGGCTGCCCTGAGTGGGTTTGTTTCCTGAAAAAAATCTTCCGCTTAGACATAACACAACCGACCAAAGGGTCTAAGGGATGCTCTATGTTCTGGAACTCCTCAACATTTAACAGGACAGAATAGAGTCCTTCCACAAAACATGGTACAGCTGGATACAGTTTAAGACCACTACAAACTTTACTGATAGTTTCCACATGTCCTCATAGGGAGTGCACGCGATGTGATGAGTAAACCCTTTCGGTTGCTCTATTCAGACGTTCTATTCCAATCGCACACGTTCCTGCATGGTTGCTGTAGATCGTCTGGGACCAACGATAATCCAAGCAAGAGAATGTCACAAAAATGCAACAGATCTCCAGTGCAGGTCCAAAGCTTCTATTCAGCGGTCACACTATTAAAGAAGAAATGTTTTGAAGCCTTGCAGGACCGCTTCATCAGGCATGTGACCTCACATGTTAAAGCGGTTCTGCACTCTTTTTTTTTTTTTGGGCTATATGCCAAGGGCATATAGCTCAATTGGGGGACTTACCTGTTCCATCTTCCATCTCGATCGCCGCCGCTTTTCATCTTCATCTTCTTCTTGTCTTCTTCTTGTCTGCTGGGGTCCATCTTGCCTGTGGGCATGTGAAACCCCACAGGCACTGTAGATGGCCCAGCATGCACCGCCGTTACTCGCGCGTGCGCAGTAACGGCACATCTGCCGACATCTCACGAGATTTCGGCAGATGTGGCCGAAATCTCGGGAGATTTCGGAAGATGTGGCCGAAATCTCGCGAGATTTCGGAAGATGCCCGCACTGACTCCTGGGATCAATGACACCAGATCCCAGGAGACAGTGCGGCGTGACGACGATCGACGCAGAGACCCCGCCCGCCGCCGAAGAGAGAGAAGACCGGAAGTCATCAATTACAAGGTAAGTAAAAAAAAAAAAAAAACATTTCATTTAGTACTCTTTGCCTGATTTGGAAGGCAAAGAGATTTACTAAATGAAATGGGTGCAGAACCGCTTTAAGTGACATTACCCTTACAGGTTGTGTGGGAATGGACCTGTTGATCTGAATCCCACTACCATTCAGTCCCCTTCCCTAATCTCCCTGTACCCCTAAACTCTCCTATCTTTTTTTTATTTTCTGACGTTCCAGTTCTAAACTTATACCTATGTCGGTTATACCTTTTCTTCTTGCCTGTTGGGGTTTTGGCCTGTGGACAATTTGACTACTTAAAGGAGTTGTAAAGGCAGAAGGTTTTTTTATCCTAATGAATTCTATGCATTAAAAAGGAACTGCAGTCTGCTCACATAATTTGTAATAAAAACATCCTTGCCATTCTGAAGCTTCCCTTCAACCACTTTGCATATTTTTTTTATATACAGTGGTGTGAAAAAGTGTTTGCCCCCTTCCTCATTTCCTGTTCCTTTGCATGTTTGTCACACTTAAGTGTTTCGGAACATCAAACCAATTTAAACAATAGTCAAGGACAACACAAGTAAACACAAAATGCAATTTGTAAATGAAGGTGTTTATTATTAAAGGTGAAAAAAAATCCAAACCATCATGGCCCTGTGTGAAAAAGTGATTGCCCCCTAAACCTAATAACTGGTTGGGCCACCCTTAGCAGCAACAACTGCAACCAAGCGTTTGCGATAATGTGCAATGAGGCTTTTACAGCGTCCTGGAGGAATTTTGGCCCACTCATCTTTGCAGAATTGTCCTAATTCAGTTACATTAGAGGGTTTTCGAGCATGAACGGCCTTTTTAAGGTCATACCACAACATCTCAATAGGATTCAGGTCAGGACTTTGGCTAGGCCACTCCAAAGTCTTCATTTTGTTTTTCTTCAGCCATTCGGTGGTGGACTTGCTGGTGTGTTTAGGATCATTGTCCTGCTGCAGAACCCAAGTTCGTTTTAGCTTGAGTACACGAACAGATGGTCGGACATTCTCCTTCAGGATCTCTTGGTAGACAGCAGAATTCATAGTTCCTTTTATCACGGCACGTCTTCCAGGTCCTGAAGCAGCAAAACAGCCCCAGACCATCACACTACCACCACCATATTTTACTGTTGGTATAATGTTCTTTTTCTGAAATGCAGTGTTCCTTCTACGCCAGATATACTTGGACACACACCTTCCAAAGAGTTCCACTTTTGTCTCATCGGTCCACAGAATGTTGTCCCAAAAGTCTTGGGGATCATCAAGATGTGTTGTGGAGAAATTGAGACAAGCTTTGATGTTCTTTTTGCTCAGCAGTGGTTTTCTCCTTGGAACTCTGCCATGCAGGCCATTTTTGCCCAGTCTTTTCCTGATGGTGGAGGCATGAACGCTGACCTTAACTGAGGCAAGTGAGGCCTGCAGTTCCTTGGACGTTGTTGTGGGGTCCTTTGTGACCTCTTGGATGAGTCGTCGCTGCGCTCTTGGGGTAATTTTGGGCGGCCGGCCACTCCTGGGAAGGTTCACCACTGTTCCATGTCTTCGCCATTTGTGGATAATGGCTCTCACTGTGGTTCGCTGGATTCCCAAAGCTTTGGAAATGGCTTTATAACCCTTTCCAGACTGATAGATCTCAATTACTTTCTTTCTCAATTGTTCCTGAATTTCTTTGGGTCTCGGCATGATGTGTAGCTTTTAAGGATCTTCTGGTGGATTTAACTGTGTCAAGCAGCTCCCATTTAAGTGATGCCTTGATTGTGAACAGGTGTGGCAATAATCAGGCCTGGGTGTGGCTAGAGAAATTGAACTCAGGTGTGGACAACCACAGTTATAGTATGTTTTAACAAGGGGGGGCAATCACTTTTTCACACAGGGCCATGATGGTTTGGATTTTTTTTCACCTTTTAATAATAAACACCTTCATTTACAAATTGCATTTTGTGTTTACTTGTGTTGTCCTTGACTATTGTTTAAATTGGTTTGATGTTCCGAAACACTTAAGTGTGACAAACATGCAAAGGAACAGGAAAGGAGGAAGGGGGCAAACACTTTTTCACACCACTGTATACTGTAATTCTGTACTTGCCAAATACGCTGCAGAAATCTCCCGCCACTAAGTTTGGCTGCCACCATTTTAACTGTGGGCAGCTGAAGCTGCTGCCTGTTCACTTTCTGGATTTACACAGAAACACAACTCCAGTTCTGCAGCTCTCATTGGCCCTTTTATGACTCATCCCCCTCCCTTTCTGGCAAAAAACTCACGAGAGAGAGAGAGAGCTGTGCCTGATGTCATAAGCCTAGGATTTTTACCAGACAAACAAGAAGTGGTCTGTATAAGGTATTTACTGACAGAAAAAAATGAAAGATGGAATAATTACTGAAGTTCCATTTTAACCACTTGCCAACCAGCCACCGTCATTGTACTGCGGCATGCTCTCCTGCGTGAACCACCGTTGCTGTATGGCAGTCCATGCATGGGAGATAGTGGGCGCACTGCAGGCGACCCGCAATAGCAGTGTACAGAGGCAGAACAGGGATCTGCCAGTGTAATCAAGGCGGATCCCCATTCTGCCAGTTGACATGTCAGAACTCTTCTGTTCCCAGTGATCGGGAACAGCGATCTGTCATGTCCCTGGCAGCCCATCCCCCCTACAGTTAGAACACACTTAACCCCTTGATCGCACCCTAGTGTTAATCCCTTCCCTGCCACTGTAATTTATACATTTGCATTTTTATAGCACTGATCAATGTAGTAATAATGTCACTGGTCCCCAAAAAGGGGGGTCAAATTTGTCCGCCACAATGTAGAGCTGCACGATTCTGGGAAAAATGAGAATCAGGATTCTTTTGCTTAGAATGAAGATCACAATTCTCTCACGATTCTCAAAAAATAAACTCTGGGTAGCTGACTGTGGTAATATTCATAATATATTATATTGCCGCCTCACTGTGCCCATCATTGCAGCCTTACTGTGCCCATCATTGCAGCCTTACTGCCCATCATTGCAGCCTCACTGTGCCCATCATTGCAGCCTCACTGTGCCCATCATTGCAGCCTCACTGTGCCCATCATTGCAGCCTCACTGTGCCCATCATTGCAGCTTCACTGTGCCCATCATTGCAGCCTCACTGTGCCCATCATTGCAGCCTCACTGTGCCCATCATTGCAGCCTCACTGTGCCCATCATTGCTGCCTCACCATCGTTGCAGCCTTACTGTGCCCATCATTGCAGCTTCACATGCCCTTCATTGCAGCTTCACATGCCCTTCATTGCCGCCTCACTGTGCCCTTCATTGCCGCCTCACATGCCCTTCATTGCCGCCTCACATGCCCTTCATTGCCGCCTCACATGCCCTTCATTGCCTCCTCACTGTGCCCATAATTGCATCCTCACTGTGCCCATAATTGCATCCTCACTGTGCCCATAATTGCATCCTCACTGTGCCCATAATTGCATCCTCACTGTGCCCATAATTGCATCCTCACTGTGCCCATAATTGCATCCTCACTGTGCCCATAATTGCATCCTCACTGTGCCCATAATTGCATCCTCACTGTGCCCATAATTGCATCCTCACTGTGCCCATAATTGCCGCCTCACTGTGCCCATCTCATTGCAGCCTCACTGTGCCCATCTCATTGCAACCTTACTGTGCCCATCTCATTGCAACCTTACTGTGCCCATCTCATTGCAACCTTACTGTGCCCATCTCATTGCAGCCTTTCTGTGCCCATCTCATTGCAGCCTTACTGTGCCCATCTCATTGCAGCCTTACTGTGCCCATCTCATTGCAGCCTTACTGTGCCCATCTCATTGCAGACTTACTGTGCCCATCTCATTGCAGACTTACTGTGCCCATTTCATTGCAGACTTACTGTGCCCATCTCATTGCAGCCCTTCTGTGCCCATCTCATTGCAGCCTTGCCATCGCTGTAGCCTTAGTGCGTGTCAGCCTCCCGCTGTGTCAGGGAGCTGAGTGTAAAATCATGTTCGGCCGCGCTGTGACAAAAGTCCCGCCCTCCTCCTAGACAGGCTTGTGTGATGGACAGAACACGGCATCTATCACACAAGCTGGTCTAGGAGGAGGGCGGGACTTTTGTCACAGCACGGCCAAACATTTCACAGCTCCGTGACACAGCGCCGATGACTGACGTCAGTTCCGGTCGCTGACGTCAGTTCCATTTGCGTTTCACGCTGGTTACGTGGAACCGGCGGGAATAGACTAAAATGCCACAGTCCTGCTAAAAATCGCAGATTACCCTTTGCCAGTAAAATCAATAAAAAAATAAATAAGTCCCTAAATCTACCCCATAGTTTGTAGACGCAATAACTTTTGCGCAAACCAATCAATATACGCCTACTACATATTTTTGGTAAAAAACAAAAAATATTGCAAAAGAATATATCAATCTGAACCGATGAGGAAATTTATTTGAATTTTTTTTTGGATATGTATTATAGCAGAAAGTAAAAAAAAAATGTTTTTTTTTTTTTTTTTTTTTTTTTGTCACCATTTTTGTTTTTAGCGGAAAAAATAAAAACTGCAGAGGTGATCAAACACCACCAAAAGAAAGCTCTATTTGTGGGACAAAAAGAACGTCAATTTTGTTTGGGTACAACGTCGCACGACCGCGCAATTGTCAGTTAAAGCGACGCAGTGCCGTATCACAAAAATTGGCCTGGTCTGGAAGTGGGTAAATCCTTCCGGGGCTGAAGTGGTTTAAGATGAAAAGCATTGTGTGTGTGTAGCAGCCCCCCTAACACGTAAATGAGGTCTCTCTCTGTCCATCGATGTCCACAAGCGTCTTAGCCTTTGGAAATTCTCCCTCTTGATTGGCTGAGACACAGCAATGCCATTGGCTGCTGCTGTCAGTCAGCTAGCCAATTGGGGGGGGGGGGGCGCGGCGGGTTGGGGCTCCGTGTCTGAATTGCTCGGTGCCCATGATAAAAACTTTTTTTTATTTTATTTATTACTTTTATTCTTGTTTCCATTCTTTGCTGTATATCTTTCTCTCGCTTCTCGTGCGCAGCCTCCTTTATGTAGTGGAGAAAAGCAGTCAGGTGTAAATTTCATTTTTTGCTTGAGTTCTTCAGGTGGAGTAACTCATTTTCAGAGTACCCGAATATTCAGGATGCCAAATAAGGTTAATACCTGATTGACTCCTCCATCTTTTCTTTTTTTTTTCCCCTTTCTTTAATAAGTACAAAGGGTGGCTGAACTGTGAGATGCACTTTTTGAAGCTATGTCTACCAAAAAATACATTAAATTGTAGTAGTCATTTGTTGCATAGTTTACATATATGAACACAGAGTGGTGGTGGTAATATTTATACTATGCTACATATAGCATGGTGGTGATCTGGTTAACACTGCTGTTTTGCAGCCCTTGAAGCCGGCTTTTGTTTCCCCAGGATGCTGCCTGCTTGAAAAATGACAACTGTGTCTGTGTACTGCAAGAAGGAATTCACTTTCTCAATAGGTTGTCTCCTCATCAATGCAAATTTTGCCTGTAAATTCCAGGTGCTCAGCATTTTAGTTATTAATATTATTATACAGGATTTATATAGCACTAACAGTTTGTGCAGCGCTTTACAACATGAGGGCAGACAGTACAGTTACAATACAATTTAATAAAGGAGGAATCAGAAGGCCCTGCTCGTTGGAGCTTGCATTCAAATAAAGAAAAAAGCAGGGTGGGTGCATCATGGTACGTAAGCGTTATTAACCATAATTCATTTACACATCATAATGCCACTGTATTTTTTTTTTTCTTTTTTAGTCCCTTAGTATCATATTCTTGCAGTGCTGTTGTGTGGTCACCTGATCTTTCCCTGTTTTGTTGGCATCTGCAGGGAAAGCTCTTTGGGAGTGGCTTCTATTACTCTGATGTGTGTTCTCTACAGTGTGAGTCTGTGTCTGCACAGCCCTGACTGGTGCTGTGCCCATCACATGAGAAATAAAAAAGTTTCAGAAGAACATATAAACACCAGAAAACTGTTTTACAGCTCCCTATAAGTCTTTATTGAACTTCAAATGTTTTTTTTTTTTGTGTGCATTAATATGGTGTAGCCAGTCAAAGATGACTGTTCCGACAACATCTATATCCAAGGCTTCTTATTTTACTTTACAGGTATTAGCAATTACATTTATATATTTTTAATAATGATTTATAATGCAACTAAGCGTTTTTGTGAGTTTCTTCGTGAATGCAATCGATCTGCGTACTATAACTCGCTCACATAGTGTTTGTTAATATGAGGACATGGAGGAGGGAAGGAGGGGAGTGTTATTTACCATGGTGTATGCACTGTCATGTGTGACTCTATACTCATGTCGGTTGCACAGATAAGAAAAAGGAGCACATGACTTAAAAAAAATAAAAAATAAAATGAAAAAAAGTTTCAGAACAATCAAATGAAATTATAAATACTGAAAAACTTTTAGTAAACCCTCCTTAAAAAAAAAAAAAAAAAAAAACAGAGCGTACCGTGTGTGCTATGTTCCTTTTTGTTTTCAGCTGCTTCTTTGCTTTCTTCCTTTGAAATTTTTCTTCCCTCCATTTCCTCTATGCTGTCTTACAGGGTCCTATGAAGCTAGCCTCTGCAGCCCACCCACATGTAGGCTTTTTGCTTATAGATGATTAAGTGAGAATTATGTGTACAGTAGCATGCGCCCTAACTGGAAATATGTAGAGGTGATGCTGAGACACGGAGAATGCACCTTTTTATTCTAATTGAATTATTATTGGGTGGATTAGAGACAATTACTGTAAAAACAGATGGAGTTTTTTTACCACCTTAAAGTGGCCCCCACACACATGCATTTATAAGCTAGTGCACTTCTAAAGTTGCACAGTCGGCCATTAGCATTTATCTATTACTTATTGGTTAAGTTGGGTTACTGCAAAGTATATTTTGCTGTGAGAGAAAGGCCACAGAATAAGTAAGATACGATTCTGTCATTAAAGACTTTCATGGAAGTCTCAAACGTTGCAGCTGGGTTAATTTGATTGTCACTGCTCATTTAAAAGCCTGCCCTACTGTAAGCCTGAATCTGAGATTGGCTTTTGTGCAGCACAGTGGTAACCCACATCAGCAGCCTCACTAGCGAGTGATTTGTGTGCTTTAGAAAGCGTCACACAAGGTTTAATAACACAGGCCATTTGTGAGTGTTAAGTAGTGCTCCAGAGTCAGCAGCCAAGTCTGCTCTATTATATCTTACATCAACCCAGTGGGTATCCCGCATTTACTCAAGAACAGTCTCTTCATGCTGTCTGCAGTCGGGCTTATTATAATACCGGATGAGAAATTATTCATCGTCTGCTTATTTAGCTCAAGAAGCATCACCAAGTTCTTTTTAAGAGATTCTTGGCGCTTGGCGAGTTAACTTTTCTTTAGAACCTGAATTAAACAGGCTGGTTGCAAGGTGGCATTTTCTGAGCTCTGATTTGTAAGGTACAGAAGCCGACAAGCTAACCTAGCCACCGTCAAATGCTTTGTGACTTAGTAATTTGCTGCATAATAACCACCAGGCCACCTTTTTGCGGTTCCCATTTTAAACGTCTAACAGTCTGTGTCAACCATCTGTTCTCACTTCACCCGAGATGCTCAATGTTTTCCGCCTGATGTGTCTTAAATTTTCACGGCACCTCTTCAATTAAAACAAAACCTTCTCTTGCTCAAATTGTTTATATGCAAGAAAAAAAAAAAAGTGTTTACATAAAACTCCCTGGAAGGCAGTGAGGGTGGGGGGCATTTAAATCCGCAATGAAATTTCACACCGTTTAATGTGTTCTACCTCTGGGTTTCTATTACGGTTTACTTACTGACTAAATAGCAATATGAATTTCATGTTTTCTGTAGCCGCTTTGGGGTAAATAGTTCTTCTTAATATACATATATTTTTAGTGTATCTCGTTCTTGAATTGTAGATGTTTCCTTTAGGTAGAATCTCATGTTGAATATCTTTGCGGTATGTTGGGTTGAAATGAAGTTTTCTTGTTATTTCACATAAAAACTGATCCTATTATTTAGTTAATCTTCCTTCAAATGGTAATTTTAAAGTGGTTGTAAACCCTTAGGGGGGGGGGGGGGGGGAGGACACCAATATATCACACGTATCTTCACAATAATATTGCTTGAAGTTTGGATTCTTTCTGCGCTCCCATTTCCCTGCACCCAGCCTTACCTTTCAGCAACACCATGCAATTCATGGTGTCACCCCCTCTTATTGCCCACAAGCTCTTAATGTTATCATATTTGTATGGTAGAAGGGCAGTATAAAAGATGGGGTTCACATTCCTGTTCTGTGCTGTGAACTGCGGGTGTTCACTTTAGGGACACCAGTTGTCGTCACGTCTTCACCTACTACTTCCTTACAGTGATACAAAGATGATCAAGGACACAAGTTCTGCATAATGAGACAAACATTAGATTGAACCTGTGGGTGTTTATTTCACTGTTATGGCTCAGTGCTAGTATTTTTGAGTTCCTCTAGTTAGGCATATACTGAATTACCTTGAATTTGTGTTGAGGTGCATTTTTTTTATTTTAAACTTTATTAAAATTTTGGATAGAGAATGGAAGGGTTAGGCTCCCCCGTCATTCTCTTATTGCTGTCTGTTGGTGCTTTTGATGAGCGCCACTGAGGCAGTGATGTGAAATCCACAATGTTAGTCCTCTCTAAAACAGTGCCGGAAAATCCTCTTAGAGGGCTACCCCATTCATTTTAACAGTTCTTATTTAAGCACATCAGTACCGGAATGTTTTCCCTCCCTTAATGACGAGGCCATTTTTTTCAATATGGCACTGCGTTACTTTAACTGACAGTTGCGTGGTCGTGCAACGCTGTACCCAAATAAAATCAATCTCCTTTTTTTTCCACAAATAGAGCTTTCTTTTGGTGGTTTCTGATCACCTCTGCATTTTTTTTTATTTTTTGCGCTATAAAACAACAAAAAAAAGCGACCATTTTGAAAAAAAAAAACATTATTACAATGATCAGTGCTAAAAATATGCACTTTTACTGTACTAATGACACTGGCAGGAAAGGGGTTTACACCAGGGGTGATCAAAGGGTTAAGTGTGTCCCTAGGAGGTGCTTACTGACTGGGTGAACACAGATCAGGGAAACAGAGCTCTCAGTGAAACAGACTATATCTGTGTCTTCCCCTGTCAGAACGGCGATCTGCCTTGTTTACATAGGCATATCACCGTTCTGCCTCTCTGGAGAATGATCGTGGGTGACCGTCAGACATCGGGTCGGCCAGATCCGCTGATTGGCTCCCCCTTTGTCCAATGGGTGCTCGTGTATCCACAGCATCTATTGCACAAAATGACATACAGGTACGTGATTTTGCGCAATAGAGCCGCCCTGCTGCAGTATATATGCAGTAGATGGTCTTTAATTGGTTAAAGTGGGTCTAAAGCAACAATGGTTAAATAACTTAAATGCATTCCCTGCATTGAAGCAATTGTAAAATATATATTTTTTTTAAATAACAAACCTCTCTATACTTACCTGCTCTGTGCAATAGACTTGCACAGAGCGGCACTGAACTGCCTCTACTCTGGTCCCCCGCTTGTGCTCCTGGCTCCTCATATCTGTCCAGTGCGCCCATTAACAAAGACAGCAGGATTTGGCCCCGCCCCCAGTTCCCTCGTCACTGTAGTTGATTGATAGGATCCAGTGGCTCCTGCTGCTATTAATCTGCTCAATGAGTAGGGACACAGTGGCGTTGGCCGCTGCTCTTGTGCATGTCGCTAAATCGGTTTGGCTCCGGTAAGTATGGGGGACTGGGGGAATTTTGGTAAAAATTCATTATGGTAAAAATACAACTTGAGGCTTTATGACCACTTTTACTTAAAAGCATACTTAAAAAGTGGCTTGCTATAGGGGCACACAAAGAATGGGAGGAGCCAAGATTGCTGACGGGGGACTCCAGAAGAGGTGTCCGCTCTTTTCAAAACCAACAGAGAAGGTGAGTATATCAAAATGTTATAAAGATGTGAAGCACAGGCATGTGGGAAAGGCTAATTTATTAAATGCATAATGCAGTACACAATTCCCCAGCGCTCCTATACAGCAAGGATGACCTTTTCTAATAAGTTTGTTTTTTAAAAGCAGGAGTATATCTGGCTTACATTTCCAGATATATTTGGCAGTGTCTGACTTCACTGATGAGCCTTTGAACTAGGGATGCACCGATATAGCGGCTGCCGAAAATAGGGTTATCTTCATATTGCAGATAAAAAAAGTGGCACCGAAAGGCTGTCATTTTGCAGCAGTGTTTACTATGCATTTTTTTAAAGGGTAATGGGACTAAAAAACTGCATCAAAAATGCCACACGGGTGCATTTTTGCTGCATTTTCAATAAATTTTAATGGGGACCAAATATGCACCAAAAATGCGGCAAGCAGGGTTTTTACATCGCAAGGGAAGTGCATGTCATGATGATAATTAAACATTTTAGTATAGAACAAGTATTTATTAAAACATTTTATATATATATATTATTTCATCAATTTTGGTTTTCAGCACAGTGCATCCTGAATTTTCGGTTTAGGTCCAGATACAGGTTTACCTGCCAACCTAGCCTATTTCTGCAGATACTACATAGGAAAAATCTAGCACATTTGAAAAGCAGTTCTCATGCACAGATGTCAAATATGTGCCGATTTATGTGAAAACTGTAGGATGCTTTGGTATTGTATTCATTAAGCAGCACAATACACTAAAACAATTATTAGTAGGTAAACACAGCAAATTTTACAAAATCCCTACTAAATATAAATGGTTAACCTGTATGGAATTAATTACATAAAATTTTTACATTGCGCCTTTTTTTTTATAAAACGGTTAAAATGGAATGTACGCAAAAATGTAAATATACAAATTTCTCTAAAAATCTGAAGGTTTTCATTTTTCTTTTACAGTATTCAGAATTTGTGAAAGACCCCCCAAAACATATATTTTCTGAACGCATAAGACCAGTGGAATAAAAGGTGCTACTGATTTTGAAGACATTTGCGCAAATGTTTATCAAACAATTTTTTCGCTAAAAATACACTAAATGCATTAATAGTGCACATAAACACAACATAACTTACAAAATTTCTGCTAAATTATTACTAAAGCATCTTTCACATGTGGCATACTAAAGTGTGCGCCCATTGAGGGCCATGTTTACCCGCACAGGTGTTCCGCGGTACAGGCAGCCCCATTTATGTCGATTGGGATGCAATGGCTGCACAGGCATAGCTGCTGTTCCCAATCTGACATCTGTGTGGGTACATGACCTCAAATGCAGACAGTGTGAGCTCAGGGACATGCATGCGGATCTGATGTTTAGTTAGTACTGTTTTCAGGTGTGTCCAATGTGTTCCATATGTGGTTACAACTCCCATTTTTTTTCCCACCTTTTTAGTTGAGGTATGAGGTTATCAGTATTGTGTTCAAGTCCAAGGGTGCGTTTTCCCTACTTTTATGTAGTGCTTTCTTCATCCCTTGTCTTATTGTAGAGTTGGGGTAACTATGTGCCCTGAATCTATATTTGAGTTCCTTACTTTCCTAATAGAAGTCCCTGTACCAATCATTAGTAAGACCTCATCTGGAATATGCAGTTCAGTTTTGGGCACCAGTTCTCAAAAAGGATATCGGGGAACTGGAGAAAGTGCAGAGAAGGGCAACCAAACCGATGAGACGCATGGAGGAACTCCGCTATGAGTAAAGATTGGAGGAACTGAATTGATTCCCTCTTGAGAAGAGGAGATTAAGGGGGGGGGGGGGGGGATATGATCAACACGTACAAATACATGAGTGGTCCATATAGTGAACTTGATGTGGAGGACAAGGGGGCACTCTTTACGTCTAGAGGATAAAAGATTTCTTCTCCAAATACGGAAATGTTTCTTCACAGTAAGAGCTGTGAAAATGTGGCATAGACTCCCTCCAGAGGTGGTTCTCGCCAGCTCAGTAGATTGCATTAAAAAAAGGCCTGGATTCTTTTGGAAATGTACATAATATAACTGGGTACTGATGTTTATAGGTAAAGTTGATCTAGGGAAAAAACGATTTGCATCTCGAGGGATCAAGAAGGAATTTTTTCCCCTGCTGTAGCAAATTGGAGCATGCTTTGCTGGGTTTTTCCGCCTTCCTCTGGATCAACTGTGGGTGAAGTTTACGGGATTGTTGGGATTGTATGATTTTTATTTTTTAGGGTTACAACCACTTTAAGAGCTGGCATAAGTGCATACCTTACTTTGCAGACGCACCCTTTTATTGTATCTTTTTACTATGTTTTATTAAAAAAAAAAAAAATCCTTTCTATCCTGTTGGACATCAAGCACTGGATGTTGGCATCTACACAGAATAATACTTCAGAGGGATGTTTTAGTGCAAAACATTAATTGAAATAAGCTTTGGATTATTCTAAATGTACAACTGTCTGCTGTTCTTTTATGTGTATAGTGGAATGTTGTTTGTTTGTGCATTTGTTGCTTTAAGAATGAGAATTGCAAAAGCGCTTGACAGCTGCGGCAAACACTGAACACCTGTCCCTGCCTTATGCTCTGTGCACAGTGGCCAGCCCATTATTGGGACACTTTAACAGGCTTAAAAATTACAGTGTACATCGATTCTTTCATGTAAACACAATCCGGAAAGCTGCAAATGTCTTATTTTTGAGCGGCAACTGAAGTATTTATTCAAAGTTCCCACCGGTTCTCATATTTTGTGCAATAAAACGTTTGCTGGAAAATTGTTCTGTAAAGATTTTGAAAAGCACGCCTAATATGTATGGACATTAAAAGGGATTTATATTTTTGTGATATATTGGTGAATGTGATCAGCATAAGGTATATCTAAAGACAAGCTTTCTTTAATTTTTGAATAGATTAGTGGAGTGGTAAACCAGATGTCAATTTTTTTCATTTGCCATCTGTCACATTAAAGGTATGTATGTCCCTTTTTACTGCTGTCCTGTAGATTCAAGAGGAAGTGAGAGGTTGCCTTTCTAATGTAAGGGAAATGCCTTCTTAGAGAGTTGTCACAGAAACAAGTGTCCCTATTGGAAGATTTCCCCTCTATTCCTGTTCTGGTGGCAACTCAAAATCACCCTCGCTTTCCTTCCAGGTGTCATTAGTGAATGGGACTAGAGAGAGTATATCTCCTAACAGGGGGAGTAGATGTCAATAAAAACCTGACTGGGGTCCTAAAGCTTCATTACTCTTTATAAAAAAAAAAGAAAGTTTTGTGTTTAGTTATGCGTTAAAATGGACCTAAAGGGGAAAAACCACAATCCGTGAACAGGCATGCTTTTTAGAGCATAAGAGACAGGTAACTTAAAGCGGGACTGTACCTGAAATTTTTTTTTTTTAAAAGCCAGCAGCTACAAATACTGCAGCTGCGGACTTTTAATAAATGGACACTCACCTGTCACAGGTTCCAGCGATGTCGGCAGCAGAGGCCGATCAATCGCTCAGCTCTCTGCTGCTGCCGGCGCCATTCTCGGTGAGGGAATCAGGAAGTGTCGCCTTTGCGGCTTCACTTCCCGGTTCCCTACTGCGCATGCGCGAGTCGCGCAGCGCAATGAGAATTGTCAGCGCTGTCTGCTGGGACCCGTGTGTGTCGGGACAGGAAGTGGCGTAAACTCCCGTGGGAGTTTATGCCTGGAAGTGGCTGTAAATACCTGTCTTAAGACAGGTATCTGCACCCCCTGAAAGGTGCTAAATGTGACACCGGAGGGGGGGGAGGGTTTGGAAAAGCGGAAGTTCCACTTTAGGGTGGAATCCCGCTTTAAAAAAAAATAAAAAATATGCATGCCTTTTTGCCATCTTTTTTAAAGTCTACACTGAGCTGGGCATGTACAACTCAGGGTACATTATCGGCACACTGCTTGTGTCGGCATAAATTAACTCCTTTGCATGTACAGAAGTTGCATCATCCCACACTGGCCACTCAAGACCTGGCATGCGACAGCCATGGCAGTATAAATACATTAGTAGCCAACAGAGGAGATTCTTCCATCCACACTATTTAGAGTGGATGGGGAAATGAAGTGATGTCCCTCATTCAGCCTACAGGCCTTAACAAGAAAAATCTAGCTGTGTATGAGTATCCTTTAACTGGATTTGTCAGGTCTTAAAGACTGTGCTAAGCCCCGCCCCCTCCTAATAGACCCCACTTTACACATAAAGAACATTTTCTGTTTTTCATCCATCCGTTGGTAGCAGGAGCCTGACAATGCACTGCTTTACAGGCTCCTATTAAAAAAGTAAATGCACATGTTTTTACCTACAAAAGGATCCTCCTTAAGCAGCACAGCGGCATCACCTGCCTGTGCTCCGTGTGATTGGACAGTGAAGGAGCAGCAAACAAAGGCAATCATCTCTCTGCTTTCTTATCCTGTCTGCATATTTTTTGTTAGCACATAAGCACTCCAGACACTTGATTTGCCCTAAGTAATACCCTCCCTTTAGCAGTTTGATTATTTTTTATTTTTTTTCTGTTTAGGGTATTGCAAAAGGCTAAAATCAGGTCAAATTTAGTAATTTATACATTTGTAAATACATACCTGCATGAAGTTGCTGGTACAATGTAAATAAGCAAAATTGGTGAACAAGGCAATCTACTAACATGGAGCATCTACTAGTGAATTTGCAGTAATTCTTTCACCTGATAATCGCACATAATGTAATAACTGTTATAACTACTTTTCATGGACAGTGGATTGCAGTGTAGTATTATGATGATGTTTCTTAAGAAAGATATGCGTGTCCGTTTTATTGCTATTCAGGTTTTCCTTAGGCTGTAGCACTTAGAGATTTTTAAGCATTGGATGATGTCTGCTGTAATTAAAAGGTGATTTTTAGTTCAAATGTATTATAGTTTTGTTCTTAGCTTTTCCTTTGTGTCCTTGACTCGTCTTGTCACGTGCTCTCTTCTGGTGAGAACAGCTACAATTAAGAACTTCAGATTGATCTCGCATGAAAGATCCACCTGGGAGGCTCATGAAAGGAATTGAAGTTTGGGCAGGCGGTTCAGTGGATTAAGGCTGTCTGTCTACCTCATTGTTTTCTGTAGTTTATCTAACAAAGGATTTATCAAGAGTTTTACACATTAAAGTAGGTTACTTAAACTATCTACTTTTGATAGAAAGCCATATTTTAAAGGGAAAATGCCACAAATATCAGTATTTGGCACATAGTATTTATTATAGGAGAAAGTGTTGCTATATGAATTTGAGATGGTTATAATGGGCCGAGATCCAGTGTTAAGATGCCCACATGTATAAAATTATATTGCCCCAGTTTGGTTGCAGTGAGATTATTTTACACCTGTAGGAGCTCCATTGGCTTATAGAAGGTGGCTGACTAGAATGATGTGAGTTTAGGTGGTATATTCATGGAAAGACATTTCTTTAGATTGTGCCTATATATTTGATTGCAGTTTGATATGCCATGGTAGCTTAAAGTGTATTTACATTTTTACAGTTCATTTTGAGAAAACCTAAGTATGTGTTTGTTTTACCATGTACACAACATAGTTGAAATATCTGTGTGTGTGTATATGTCTGTATGTATGTATTTGTGTGTGTGTGTATATATATATATATATATATATATATATATATATATATATATATATATATATATATATATATATATATATATATATATTATACATATTCCTTTTTAGATGTTTCTCAGGAAAATGTCTTGTGGCTGACTGCAAGCATTTATGAACAATGTCAGTCAGTAGTATATTGTACAGAACATATGGAGTAAGAAGCCCAGTTTTTAAATCTTTAATCTTGTATTAGGACAGACCATGTTCAAATCTACTTTACAATTAATAATGAGATCTTTCAGCACTACAGGGGGGGGGGGGGGGGGTGAAGCCGAAGTCCAGGTTTCCATTTCACTTTTATTTTTGTATATCCCTTAAATTGAATATATAATTCTTTATTATAGTCGGGGGAAAAAAAAGTTACATTTATTAAAATCTTTGTTTAAACAGAAAAATATGAAATTACTATTCATTTTTATGTTCATCCAGCAGGTGGAAATCTAGGTGCCATTTCAAGTTTTCTCGGTCAGTCTTCACTGCGTTGTGGTAAAGACTGCACTGAGAGTCGGATCAAAATTGTATCGTAGCAGTGTGAACCTAGCTTTATAGGGGATATACATTTTTCCCTAAGTAGTAACCTGAATAGTTTTTGCTTGATATGCTCCTAAAAAATAACAGCTGACTTGAGATTGTGCCTAAGCACTTCTGTTCATATCCTAACACTGTGTAGCTATATATCTGCAGTGTGAGATCATCTAAGGTGGGGGGTCAGCAACCCTTAAATCGTGATTTACTCATGGATCAGGGGCATATGACAGCTAGATCTTCCTTGCCAACCAACCCCCAGTACCTTGACAGAAGCAGGGGCGGCTTTTACTGGAATTGTTTTTACCTCCTGCAACAGCTGAAAGCTGGCTTCTTCAGCTGCTGCAAGAGGAACGTACTTGAGATTGGTTCCTGTAAATGCGGCTCTTTCTGTCCAGGTTCCACTTGCTTCTGCTGCCTAGGCCTCATGTGTGCTCCTCTGGTCACTCTCCTTCTCATCTCCTCTCCTGCCGGCTGATGCAAGGGGTTGTTTCAGGATGAAGAGTGAGGTTACGGGCCATTAAATGGTAATTTCTGGCCCCCCCTTTTTTTTTTTTATTCATTTATAACTGATGCATGAAAATCAAAACTGTGTTTACTATGCTCCAGTTTGTGAAGGAACAGGGAGACTCTGAAGAGCTCTTCCTATTCATTATGTGCAGCTGAGGCTGCATAGAATGGAGAATGGAGGTAAGTGTCTTTAAAAATCAGTAGGTACAATATTTGTAGCTGCTGACTTTATGGGTGCTTTCACACCAAGGCGTCGGTGGTAAAGAGCCTCTATTTTTAGCGGTGCTTTACCGTCGTTTTAGCGGCGCTATTTGGCCGCTTTTAACCCCTACTAGCGTCTGAAAAATGGTTAAAATCGCCTGCAGAGCGCCTCTTTTTTGTTTGGCAGGGGCGCTTTAAGAGTATACACCACTCCTACAGCGCTGCAAAGATGCTGCTGCAGGACTTTTTTTTACCGTCCTGCTAGTGCACTGCTCCAGTGTGAAAGCACTCGGGCTTTCACACTGGAGAGACAGGAGAGGCACTTTACAGGCGCTAATTTTAGCGCTGTAGCTCCTGTAAAGCCCCTCGGTCTGGCAGTCAAATTTTTTTCTTTCTAGGGTGAAGATTTTCTTTACATCCAGAAATTATCTCTCAACCATCAGTAAAATGTATTAATTGGAAACATGTTCTCAGCTGTAGGGAACTGATTTGTAACAATCCATTTAGGCAGTGCTGCAGCTGTCATTCATCAAAGGCTAATACTGACGTTTACTGGTAAGCTAAAACGGAGAGACATTTGAGTTAAAATAAAGAAGTCCTTTGGTGGAGTTTCCTTTTAGGCACATTTTTATATTCGCTCCTGAATAAAAGTTTGAGGCTATTGGGTTGCAGTAATAAAAAAAAAAGTAAGACATTTCTCCATAAAACACAGTAGTAATTCTTTTTATGTGCAACATCACAGGAAGCTGAATAAGCACAAATTGCCTGTGTTAGACGGCCACGTATATAACCCCTACCTTTTTAAAGGTCAGCCCTGTTGCAGCTAGTTTTTTAAAGTTCATCCACTCATAAACTACTCTCAAGTGACATTTTTCAAGTTCTGTCAACTCCTGGAAAAACCTTGGGCAATGAGAAGTAGGAAATTGAATAAGCTTTCTGTTTGTTAAAGGCACTGTTGTTTTTCCCTGATGATGAATCTTACTCGTTTTCAAACTATTTAGCTTGAAGAGCTAAGATTTTTTTAAATTCAGCTCTGTGCCAGCAGAAAAATGAGGATGCTATTCCTGTTTTCTTTTCCTGGGACTGTTCGTTAAATTTGCCATGCCAGTTTAGTGCAACCCCGTTTTTTTTATTATTTTAGGGGTGATGGAACCTCAAGTCACCATATAGGCACAGGCTGACCTTAAGTATGGACATTAGCATTTTTTCATCCTGTCGGGAGTTTTATGACGTTTGTACCAGAAAGCATGCTCATAGAGATGTGCCTATTAAAGCTTTTTGTTTTTGAATTGTCAGCTAAAAAAATATGGAATATGTAGGTGCATGTCCACTGATGTACAGCGTCACTGCGCAGCCCCTACACGTGCACAGTAGCACACAGAAGGGGTTACTTCAGGATGGACCAAGCTAGTTCAAATTAACTATTACTTTCAGTTAAGGTAGCGGTGGTTGGAAGTGCTGTATAAGCGGTGTGTAGCCTCAGCTACATACCGTATACAGTGCTGTGTTCTGGCAGTGGCATGGGAACTTAAAGCGGAGCTGCACCCGCACCAAAAATATTAAAAGTCAGCAGCTACAAATACTGCAGCTGCTGACTTTTGAATAAATGGACACTTACCTGTTCCAGGTTCCAACGGTGTCGGCAGATTGTGACGTTTGCTCGTCTCTCGACTGCCCCGCCGCCATCCTCTGTCAGGGAATCAGGAGGTGAAGACGCAACGTCTTCACTGCCCGGTTCCCTACTGCGCATGCGCGAGTCGCGCTGCGCGTCTCTATTGGTCCTCGTTGTGTCCTGGGAACTGTGTTTCCCAAGACACAACGGGGCTTCTCCGGATAGGGGCGGGACAGCTCTGGATAATTTGTCACAGAAGTGGGTGCAGATACCTATATTATACAGGTATCTGCACCCCCCCTCCCCCCTGAAAGGTGCCAATTGTGGCACCGGAGGGGGGGAGGAATCCGATAAGCGGAAGTTCCACTTTAGGGTGGAACTCCGCTTTAACTTGGGTTATATTGGCTTTATGATCTCTGTAGACAACCAGGGCTCCAGGCTATGCGATTGCAGAAATCGAGCTCTCTTGTTGTGTAGCTTTAGCATCATCCTCATGTAAAGTTCATCTTTGGTCCTCTTGTGGTTACGGAGTCCCGCTTTCAGTTTATGCTGCTGGGCTTTTATTTGTTAAGTTTGGGTACCCAGTCTCACATGGACACATCCTTTTCTGCATCAGTTTCTATGAGTAGATCCTTTTATAACTCAAGCTCTAGGATGGTACTGTTGTATCATACATGCCAGAGGTCAAATATGTCAAAAGGTCAACCTATTGTTGACTCTTAATGACATAGCTTTGGACTGGTGCTTGGCATGATCTCCGCTAAATCAATTGAAGCAGCTAAAGTGTTTATTTTCTAATTGACTTTTATATAACAGTAGTATTTATTTTCCCATTGTAAGACTGGCTCACTCCAGATGCTTCCAGTGAGTTTTTAAACTGCATCTGGAGCGCATGTACAAGCACATGTAAATGTGCAAATGCCCCTCAAGCATGCATGAACACGTTTTATATACAACTTGGTAAGTAAATTGCTTTGAAATGAAGTTAAAATATAATTCAACAATATGCACTGCAAACATGCTTGCAGAAATGCACAGTAAATGCAGAGATTGGGGCGTAAATGAGCCCTTAGCAGATGGAATGTGTAAACGTTTCCTATAGCATTTATTTTGAGACATTTTAACTGATGCTGGTGTGTGTGTGTATGTGTGTGTACACACACACACACACTAAAATATGCATTAAGCACGTCCCCATTTCTCTAGGTAAATATATTTCTAAAGGTGCTATTGACAAGAAAGTTGCACTACACGTCGGTAACAACCCATGCAGTCTATACATACGAAAAAAAGCAAAACAAATACGTTCAGAAATTTATGTGTAATGAAATGGAATGACAAAGTATTGAACACATGAAGAAAGAGAGGTGCAAAAAGGAATGGAAAGCCAAGGACACCAGATGAAATTTATCAGCAATTAGAAGACAATCCTACACCTTGTTGGTGCTAATTAATATCAGCTGGTTCAGTCTCAACTGATGGCCTATAAAAAGGTGTCTCATCACCAAGGTGTCGCACAAGAAACATCACATGATGGGTAAAAGCAAAGGGCTCTCTCAAGACCTTTGCAACCTTATTGTTGCAAAACATACTGATGGCATTGGTTACAGAAGGATTTCTAAACTGAATGTTCCAGTGAGCAATGTTGGGGCTATCATTCAGAAGTGGAAAGAACCATTATTTCACCATAAATCAGCCACGGCCAGGTGCTTCTTGCAAGATTTCTAACAAATGAGTGAAAAGAATTATCCAGAAGAGTTGTCCAAGAGCCAAGAAACACTTGTAGAGAGCTTCAGAAAGACCTGAAATTAGCAGTTAACCACTTGCTTACCAAGGACGTCATATGACGTCCTTGACTTTGAGTGGGGATATCTGAATGATGCCTGCCGCTATAGGCATCATTCAGATATCATTCTTTCCGGCCGGCGATTCTGTGCACCATAAGAACGATCATAGCGGCAGTTCCGCTGCCTGATCGTTCTTATAGGTAGCGGGAGGGGACGTCCCCCCCTCCCGCCGCCATCCGTTGCTTCTCCGGGCTCTCCCGTGCCATCGGGGGCCCGGAGAAAGAATCGATCGCCGCTGGATGACGAGCATAGAGATTTCCGGTGACCAGATGGTCACCGTCGGAGGCCTGGGCGCGACGTTATGACGTCACGCCCGGTACCCGTAAGTAAACAAAGCCGCGATCGCGGCTGTCAGCATGACATTTTTTTACCGATCTCATGCTTTCCAGCCTGGAGGAGAGATGTGGGGTCTTATTGACCCCACATCTCTCCATAAAGAGGACCTGACGCATACATTCCTATTACAAGGGATGTTTACATTCCTTGTAATAGGAATAAAAGTGATCCAAAAAGTGTAAAAATAAAAAAAATTAAGTAAAATAAAAATAAATAAATAAAATTTTTTTTTTAAAACGCCCCTGTCCCCTGTAGCTCGCGCTCAAAAGCGAACGCACACGCAAGTCGCACCCACATATGTAAATGCCGCTCAAACCACACATGTGAGGTATCGCCGCGCGCGTTAGAGCGCCTGCAACAATTCTAGCACTAGACCTCCTCTGTAACTCTAAACTGGTAACCTGTAAAAAAATTTAAAGCGTTGCCTATGGAGATTATTAAGTACCGAAGTTTGGCGCCATTCCACGATTGTGCGCAATTTTAAAGCGCGACATGTTCGGTATCTATTTACTCGGCGTAACATCATCTTTCATATTATATAAAAAAATTGGGCTAACTTTACTGTTTTGTTGTTTTTTAATTCATGAAACCGTTTTTTTTCCCCAAAAAAAGGGCGTTTGAAAAATTATTGCGCTAATACCGTGTGAGATGAAAAGTTGCAATGACCGCCATTTTATTCCCTAGGGTGTCTGCTAAAAAAAACGTACATAATGTTTGGGGGTTCTGAGTAGTTTTATAGCAACAAAATGATGATGTTTACATGAAGGAAAATAGGCCAAAATAGGCCCGGTAAGAAAGTGGTTAACATTGTTTAAAAGAAAACAATAAGTAATGCACTCAACCACCATAGCCTGTATGCACGCTCACCATGCAAGACTCCATTGCTGAAGAAGAAGAAAGTTAAAGCTCCTTTTTAAAGTTTGCTGCACAACATTTAGACAAGCCTATCACCCCCCCATACCAACAGTGAAGTTTTGAGGTGGGAAAATAATGATGTGGGGCTGTTAAGCATATGGTACTGGCAATCTTCATTTCATTGAAGGAAGGATGAATGGAAAAATGGACCAAGAGATTCTTGTTAAAAATCTGCTACCATCTACCAGGATGATGAAGATGAAACGATATTGGACATTTCAGCAAGACAATGATACCAAACACAAAGCCAAGGAAACACTCAACTGGTTTTAAATAAAAAATAAATAAAGCTGCTTGAATGACCCAGCCAGTCGCCTGATTAAACCCAATTGAAAATCTATGGAAAGAACTAAAGATCAGAGTTCATAGAAGAGGCCCACGGAACCTTTAAGATTTGAAGACTGTTTGTGTCACACCTGAGCAATGCATGCGACTAGTTTTTACATACAGGAGGCGTCTTGAAGCTGTCATTACCATCACAGTATTTTGAACGACGTGTTAAATTTCAGTTAGTGTGTTCAATACTTTTTCCCTGTGTCATTCCATTTTATTACACATAACTTAGTGATGGTAAACCTTCGTTTTTTATTTTTTTTTAAATAACAAAAATATCATACTTGCCTCCACTGTGCAATTTTGCACAGTGTGGCCCAAAACCTTGTATTCTTGTGTCCCCCCGGTGGCGTTTACGGCTCCTCGCATCGGTAAACCCCCTGGGAGAAGCGCTCTTCCTGGGGGTTACCTTGCGGGCGCGCTCCCGAGTCCAGCATTTGCATGCATAGACACAGAATGCTGGACTCAGCCCCACCCCCGGCGCCCCCGCGTCATATGATCTGATTGACACCAGCGGGAGCCGATGGCTGCGCTGCTTTCTATCCAATCAAGAGCCGAGAACCCTGGGCAGAGAGGGAGAGCCTGTCTCCACCGAGGGAACGAACGGGCTCAGGTGAGTAAAATGGGGGGCTGGGGGGCCGGTCAGTGTCATTCGTTTTTTCACCTTAATACATCGGATGCATTAAGGAAAAAAAAACACCCCTTTAATTTCTGAACTTAATTGTTTTAGTTTCTTTGTGTGTATAGACTGCATGGGTTGTTACTGTCATGGAGTGACATTATGACATCCAAAGAGTTCAAATGAAAATGTCAGGTCAATAGCACCTTTAGCAATATATTTACCTAAAAAAATGGTGATGTGTTAAATAGTTTTTACCCGCTGTATATTTATATTTCATTGAATACAGTTGAGTTGCACTGAGTGCTGCTCAGCCCAGCTTGATTTTGTTCCAGATGTGGGACAGGAAGTTTCCACCCCACTGCCTAAACAGCAGAGGCTACATTCAGTTTATGCAGCACTCCTAGCCACTGCATCTCATAGTGACGGTAATGGTTTGTTTGAACCAGCTTGGTCCAAACTAACTATTTAAACTTTACTAAAAGCTGGAGATCAGCTTTAACCACTTCAGCCCCGGACCATTTGGCTGGCCAAAGACCAGAGCGTTTTTTTGCGATTCGGCACTGCGTCACTTTAACAATTGCGCGGTCATGCAAAATGGCTCCCAAACAAAATTTACGTCCTTTTTTTCCCCACAAATAGAGCTTTCTTTTGTTGGTATTTGATCACCTCTGCAGTTTTTATTTTTTGTACTATAAACAAATTGCGAAAATAAAAAAAAAAACACAATATTTTTTACTTTTTGCTATAATAAATATCCCCAAATATATAAAAAAACTTTTTGTTCCTCAGTTTAGGCCGATAAGTATTCTTCTGCATATTTTTGGCAAAAGAAAATCGCAATAAACGATTATTGATTGGTTTGCGCAAAAAAGTTATAGCCTCTACAAAATAGGGGATCGTTTTATGGAATTTTTATTAATACATTTTTTTTTTTACTAGTAATGGTGGCGATCTGCGATTTTTATCTTGACTGCGACGTTATGGCGGAATGATCGGACACTTTTGGTGTTGTTTTGGGACCATTCACATTTATATAGGATCAGTGCGATTAAAAATGCACTGATTACTGTGTAAATGTAACTGGCAGTGAAGGGGTTTAGCAGTAGGGGTGCTGCAGGGGTTAAGTGTGTCCTAGGGATGTGTTTTAACTGTAGGGGTGGGGGGGGTGGGCTATGTGTGACATGACACTGATCACCGCTCCCGATTACAGGAAGCTGTGGTCAGTGTCCTGTCATTAGGTAGAATGGGGAAATGCTTGTTTACATCAGCATTTTTCCATTCTTCCTCTCCGTGAGGCGATCACAGGTATCCCCGCGGACTTTGAGTCAACAGGACCCGCGATCATACTCAGAGCTTGTGGCACGCCCACAATGCCGCGTCTTAAAGGGCAACGTACAGGTACGTTAATATGCCTGTACGTGCCCATCTGCTGACTTTTATCGGCATGAGCCGGTGGGAAAGGGGTTAACTAATAGGATTCCTGCACAATTTACAAAGTTGCTGAGCTTTAAGATGCACAGGAGATCAGGTTCCCGGCTGTGCTGGATGTCTAGGTTTCCTGGATCACAAAACTGGCTGAACAGAATTGCAGTATTTGGTCAGATAACAGTTTGTATATATGTATTTCAACTTCATATTGCGGTTTTCCTGTAGTGGATGTAAACCCTCACATATACCCAGTGAAGTGAACAGCCTCAGATTATACACAGGGATAAAACAAATCTCCCTACATAAGTTTTACATGTTTATCTGCTGTCTTCAGCTTTATATACTATTTGGAAAGTTCAGATTGTGTTACATTTTCTCTTCCTTGTTAGCACTACAGCAGGGATATGCAATTAGTGGACCTCCAGTTGTTGCAAAACTACAAGTCCCATCATGCCTCTGGGCTGTCAGTCTTGCTATGCCTCATGGGACTTGTAGTTCTGCAGCAGCTGGAGGTCAGCTAATTGCATATCCCTGCACTACAGTTAAGCCTTGCTCAGACAGCTTATTGGAGGAAGGGCACACGCCTCCTCTCCTCATAGGTAGAGCCTTTCAGAGCTGATCGTTGAATAGGTCAGCTCAGTGCAAATCTTTTTATAGCATCCGCCCCAACACAAAACGTTGGCTGCTTTTATCATATGTGACGGAGAACGTGTGAGAGGTTATCAGGCTGAAAACAGAAGAACAGAGCAGGAGACCGCTACGGGACATAGTTCTTTGAAGAGAGATAACGAAACACTGCAGATATATGTTCCCAGCTCAAACTTCATGAATCGGGTTTACGTCGACTTTAATCAGTAATGAGCTTTTAAGGTTTTCCATGGAATCCAGTTTTCGTCCTGTGTTCCTGGTAAACATATTGCCGCCTTTTTTGAAATGTCTTCTATCCTTCCTCATCAACAGTATTTCACAGTAGAAGAGCAGCATTCCCCAAATGAAAATACATTTCAGTGCCAAAAAGCAAACATTCTGCTGGAAGAATAGAGAAGCACGCAGAACTGTAAAATCCTCATTTCATACTCACGACTGTAATGCAGCTTTAGAAATGAAGTCTGATTGTGAAAGGTCATTCTGGAGCAAATGCTGGATTTGTCATGAAACAGTAATAGATCACAAAATCATATTCCGCCCCCTCCCTCCCTCCTCCAATCTCTTCATTAAATCAGAATGTTGGTTCCCCCTCTTCTACTGTTTTCTGTGGCACACTTTTTTGTTTTCATCATACAAACATGGTTTCTGACCCTTACAATTACTTTATGAAAATTACATTATTCTGGGCCTGCAATGTTTATGCCATTGGTAGAGACTCTGTCGGCTGTTATTTTATGGTTTCCTGTTGCAGTTTTTTTTTTTTTTTATTCATAGCTAAATTTCTATAGCCTTTGCTGAACAAATTTTAATGCCTTAGGAAAGAAAAAGATGGGAGAAATCAAATAGCTGAGAAAATAATAGCTGTCATGTTTGGAATACAAATCTTATGAATATATATTATGAAGAGACTTATTTGCGGAAGGTTTTGTATATATTTTTTTTCTATACCTATCTTGTGTCCTTTAAAGGCAGACAAGTGTGGCTGTATCGCTGGTGTGCTGGGAATCTAGCCCTTCTGGCATACCTGAGAGTGTTCGCTAGCTGGTGAGCATTCTTTTTTTTTTTAACAGAAGGAATGTTTATTAAATTTACAGAGACATTACACTTGAAAACATCACACACACGTTACAAGGGTAGACTTGGCAACATTATAGATACAACCAAATAGTTGAGAACGTCCATTAATCATAACAGTTAAACCACATATGTTATGAACATGTCTTGTTACCTCCACTATCCCTCCACCCCTTCAGACCCACCACCGTAAGGAAGCGGAGAGAGACCACCCCAGTCGCCCGTTCCACCAGCTACTACCTGGAGTCATTAAGAGGTGTATTAACCAGTACTGGAACATCCCTGGGAAAACCTCCTGTCGGTGGGTCCCGACACGCCGGAACCTCTAACAGGTACACCGCTGGAGGGGCTCCACCCATCCCCCCCATCCCTATTTCCCAGGTCATTCAGCCAATGCACAACTGAATAGTTTACACTGTGATGTTCCTGGCCTGCACCCATGCATCCCATATCTTATTGAATTTCTGCGGGCAGTTACGACCCATGTACGTAAGTTTGTACAGGAGCAGAACTGCATTGACCATTGCCTTCCATGCCGAGCTCTGAGGCGGGTCCGAGAGCTTCCATTTTGCTAGTATCGTCTTTCTGGCATAAAAGGCTGCATAGAAGACAAACAGGCCCATGTGCTTGGTGGTAGTCAGGTTGTCAGTAATGCCCAGAAGAAATACCAGGGGATCCCTGTCTAGAGAAAGACCCGCCACCGCGTTTACGTCCGCCACCACCTCCCTCCAAAAGGTCTGAACCAGGGGGCACTCCCACGCCATATGTATGAATGTTCCCACCGACTGTCTGCACCTGGGGCAAGTATCCGACACTCCAGGATATATTCTAGCTAATTTTTCAGGAGTGTAATACACTCTGTGCAAGAACTTTAGCTGGGTGAATCGGTCCCTAGCGGATACCATGAGTGGGATACATTGCTGCAAGCCCTCACTCCAGTCCTCCTCCGTGAGGGTGGGTACATCTCCTTGCCACTTCTCAAACAACCGAGTGGTACTATCCACCGTTTTACACGTGAGTCTGAGATATACCGATGACAGGGTACGATCAATCCCCTCAGCCCTCAGGAGGGACTCGACCGAGTGTACAGCAAGGACCACTCCCTCCGGAAACTGGGCCTTCATAGCATGCCTAAGCTGCAAGTACCTAAAGTACATCCAGGGCGGGAGACCGAAGTCTCGCCTCAGCTCCGTCAGGGGGAGAATATTTCCTCCTGATACTATTTGTTTCAGAGTAGTGACATGAAACCTGGCCCATACCTGAGGGTCAGGTATGGAATGGATATGAGGCAAGGATGGGTTGCCCCATAGTGGGGTAAGCTGGTGAGCATTCTACTTTATAGACTATATTACTAGGCGAAAGGCGAGCAAGCTAATACTGTACAGGTATGAAGTTATAGGCACCCCTGCAACAACCTCTCAAAATTTCTTAACATGACCATATCTCGAGCCATTTGAATTTAGGGTGTAATGTGTTCCCGTGCCTCCTGATCACCCTTCCCTGCTGTCACAATTTAAAAACAGCATGGCTATGCAGGGCTCTGCCCACACAGCTGCATCATTCATTCACAGGAGTCTGAATTTATGAAGTTCAAGTCCTGCCTGTCATTGTTCAAAGGGCTTTGTTGTCATTTTCAATGAACTGCGAGGGTGCTGCTGAGCGCTCTCGTGGTTCATTGACTTTTTTTTACTACTTTCAAACAGCCCGTACAGAGCTATAGGCTGAAAGTTGTAGGCAGTGTCTTCAGGAGCTGCTGATCTTGGGTTCAGTGCTCTTCAGAGTCATGAGAGAAAAAAGAGTGCTAATTTTTTACTGCCAAAAACATGTTTGTTTATTTTTTTCACCGTTAATGTTGCCACAGCTTATCTTTCCCTCGCTGCCTTTCAGTTCACACCCCCGGTTGGGTTTTGAGGAATTCTCTCTAATGCCAAAAACGTAACCATAGGAACGTGGCGTTTCTGTTCACCTGCTTCTTGCCTACCCAGTGCCTGTTTACGTAGCATGAACATGATCATTTAATCAGTTTCTACCATGCCCTCTTTGTTTTTTCCAACTAGTATACGCCACATGGGCACATAAAAAGGTCAACTATCCCCATAGTTTTACAATGTGCAACACATTTTTTTTTGCATTGGGTAAAACAATTACCTGTACATACTGTATGTTTTTGACAATATGTGCAACTTACACATGAGAAGGTTCCCATTGTAGTGCAAGTGTCACCTCACAAGTTCCCTTTATATCCACTCTGCACTAACTTGTCACACAAAGATGGAGCTCTTTTAAATGTAATTTCAGGTGTTTGTTACATATTTCCCTAATTTATGATCTTGTGTTAAGAGGGGCCATAAATTAGAAACAAGTAGTATATTTCATGATATACCGGTGGTATGTTCGAAATTGTCTACCTGTTTGGTATAATACAATAAATCAGAATCAAATTGTTGCAATTCCCTATTATAGACTTTTTTTTAAACATGCCCTATTATAGCCCCATTTCAGAAATCAAGACTTAAGGGCTAGTGTATCCTTTTGAAACTGCTTTCATCTGAGCAATTGTGCTTTAAATGTAAATATTGATTATAAGGGATTGAATTTATCAAATGCTTAGGATTAAAACTGTTCGCCTGCAGGATAGTTTTGCCTGCTGTAGACGGTACTTTCTAGATGTCTGGTTGGTCCAAGAAAGTAATGTACTTGAAATGACAAGACATGGTGCAATTGAGGTTATACATGTTTGAATTCTTGTGAGGTAGACATTGTGTAACTCATACACCTGGCCAGTAACACACCTCCTGTAGTATCTCTGGACCATCCCAGACGATGAAAATGTCATCTATGTACCTGAGCCACCTAAGAATGTGGCGCACGTACATAGATGATTTAGGAGGAACTCATGCTCTCACTACCCCAGTACAGATTGGGGTAGGATGAGGCACAATATGTCCCTATTGCTACGCCTTGCACCTGGAGGAAGTGGGAGCCACAAAATAAAAAAAAAACAATATGGGTAAGCACAAACTTAAATGTTCAAACATGAATTTATTGAGCTAATTTTCCTGTTGCCCTCTATGTCCAATGACACAGAAGCCCTTTTCATGTGGGAAAGAACTATAGAGAGCCTCCACGTCAAAAGTTATGAGAGTCGCTCTCTCTGGAATAATCGGATCCTCACTTGGTAAAAAAAGCAAATAGTATACTTAACAAAAGATGGAAGGCTGAATACAAAATTATTATTATTCAGGGTTTATATAGCGCCAACAGTTTGCACAGCGCTTTACAACATGAGGGCAGACAGTACGCTTACAATACAAGTAAACGCAAGAGGGATCAGAGGGCTCTGCTTGTTAGAGCTTACAGGTCTTCAATGGGAGTCAATAAAGTGATTTGCACGTGCTTTATGACTGATCCTACCAGAAATAATAAATTAACCAGGAGGTATATATTTTTTTAAATGTATTTTAGATGCATAAAATGCCAGTACAGCAATATCAGTTTTTCAATGTAGCTAGGATGATTTGAGGGACTTTTATGGAATATTCGTGATAACATCAACTTAACACATTAAAATCCCAAATATGCTTTATTAACAAAACAAAGTAGTAAATCATGGCTAATTAAACCATGTTTTCATAGTCCTTAGATCAATGGTTTACAATAAAATATACCACAATCTAATCCACATATTACATGATTATAAATAATTTGCGGCAAAGCAACAAAATGTATATGGAGCGACTCAACACATTTCGAACACTCTTCGTCTTCGGGGTTATGTTTGATACGTTATTGGGAACATAACATAAAGTTTGAGAAATGTATTCTTTCACTGTCATAAATAAAATATCTGCTCATTCCAGAGTTCAGCTTTACCATAACCATCCCACAACACTGGGCTGATAATGAGCTGATAATAAATTATCATGCTGAACTGATAATGAGAAGGCCTAAGCAGAGCATACCTTAAAGCGGTTCTTTACGCTAGAAAAAAATTAAATAAAACTCAGCAGCTGCAAATCCTGTGGCTGCTGACTTTTCATAAAAGGAGACTTACCTGTCCAGGGACCTGTTTTCACCTGAGCTAGTTCTTCACTAGCCTTCGTGTTCCTGGTGCTGGCATCTTAACTGTGGACAGTGCGCATACCTGATCTGTGCATTTTGAATGGTCTGTAGTGTCATGTCCCCGAAGACTGCGGGGAGGGAGTGAAGAGATCTTCTGTTCTGATCACAGCTGAAATAGATATCTGAATGGTGGAAATTTAACTTGGCCATTCTGTTTACTGTTTTTTGAGCTTTCTCATTGAACATTGGGTCCAACCATCACATTTTAGGCCTAATTTGAAGAGGAGAGGCAGGTTCAAGCTCATCTTTCACAGGAAAGGTCAATTTGTATCTCTGGATTAACTGCTTGTTTTAACATGTAGAAAAACACTTCTGCTTTATAATTTTTCTGCCGTCCAAGCAAGAAATACTTGTAAGATTGTAAAGATGAAACGATTTGTCAAAGGTTAATTTTAAGGGTGATTATTTGACATTTAATTTTTCTGAGTATCATTTCATATGTAGGGGCCCCTTCCTGTCCAGAGAGTGAAGGGTTAAGCTCAAGCTGATGGCAGTAGCTGCCGCCAGCTTGTGCCCATTTTTCTCTGCTGCCTCCTGGCTGTAAGTCAAAATGATCCGATCACTTTCACAGTGTGGGTTGTTAGATTCCCCCCCATGTGGTTCTCTGGGCTATCCATTGGTTTTAGGAGGCTGAGCGGAACAAGACAGAGGGACATCCTTTCCCAGATCACCTCTGCATTGAATGAAACCAGATATAGTGACCTGAAAGTATGAAAGAGGTTAGAAAGTGCAAGTGAGATAAAACATCCTATAATAAACAAATTACACTGTGTGCTCCTGTCCAATTACCACCTCCACCAAGAGTCCAGATGTACACTTACTAGAACCTCACCAAGACCTCAATAGCATTCTTAGAAGGCTATTTGTGCCTGGTTAACTGAAACAGATTAGCGACATAGGGCGGTTGATTTACTAAAGGCAAATCCACTGTGCACGGCAAGTGCTCTATAACCACTTCAGCCCGGAAGAATTTACCCCCTTCCTGACCAGAGCACTTTTTGCGATTTGGCACTGCGTCGCTTTAACTGACAATTGCGCGGTCGTGCGACGTGGCTCCCAAACAAAATTGACGTCCTTTTTCCCCACAAATAGAGCTTTCTTTTGTTGGTATTTGATCACCCCTGCGTTTTTTTGCGCTATAAACAAAAAAAGAGCGACAATTTTTTTTTTTTACATTTTGCTATAATTAATATCCCCCCAAAAATATATAAGAAACTTTTTTTCCCTCAGTTTAGGCGGATACATATTCTTCTACATATTTTTGGTAAAAAAAAAAAACACAAGTGTTTGGTTTGCGCAAAAGTTATAGCGTTCACAAAAAAGGGGATAGTTTTATGGCATTTTTATTAATTTTATTAATAATTTATTTTTTTGTTACTACTAATGGTAATCGGACATTTTTGACACATTTTTGGGACCATTGTCATTCATACAACAATCAGTGCTATACAAATGCACTGATTCCTGTGTAAATGACACCGGCAGTAAAGGGGTTAAGTGTGACCTGGGGCGTGTTTCTAACTGTGGGTGGGGGCGTGGCTGTGTGTGACACGTCACTGATCTCTGCTTCCGATGAAAGAGAGCAGAGATTAGTGACACTGTCACTAGGCAGAACGGGGAGATGCTTGTTTACATTAGCATCTCCCCGTTCTTCCTCCCCGTGAGGCGATCGCAGGTATCCCCGGCTCACGCCCACTGGCCACCTCTTAAAGGGCAACGTACAGGTATGTGATTCTACCTGTAAGTTCCCTTCTGCCGATGTATATTGGCGTGAGGTGGTTGGCATTTGCTCTAGATCAAAGTGGAAGCTCTGCTGGTTTTTATCATCCAACCATGTACAAAGAAAATGCTGTTATTTATTTTACTTCTATGTGATTGAGTATTCTTTGCAAAGTGAACTTTTACCTCATTTACTAAGCTCTGAAGCAAGTGCACTTGCAGTGCACAGTATTGCTTGCCTTTAGTAAATCAACCCCAATGAGTCCCAAATCAGGCTGTCTCTCCCTCAGCAAAGTCTCTGACAGATTTACAATCCTGTGTGTCTGTATTCCCTGGCAGCCAAATGCAAAAATTTGCAAAGTTCAAAGACACATTTTTTTTACTGAATGTAGGACAGATTTTCACATAAAACTGACTGATAATTAAGTGGTCAGGGTCAGACTTCATTCAGTCACAAGTGTTGCTTTAGAGCAGACTTTAGACTCTGGCTGTAACCGTGTAACAAATCTGTCTCGGGATGTGCCCTCTGCTCCAGTTTAGCATTGATTTGCCTGGCAAAAGGATTATGCATGTCCCTGCCAAATTGTAATGTTATATTTAGATAAAAACATGATCTTTATAACTTGGACAAGTCATGGCTCTGTCACCAACATGCATGCAAGAATAAAATAACTACTACAAATGTAAGCTAAAATTTGTGTGGACACCTGTTATTTCAGGAGACAGCTAATCTTTAGTTTGCTCGATTCCTCTCTCCCACTTTTTTATGTTTTTGTTTTCTTCCCTGAAGCACAAGGTGCTGGTGCGCTCAAGCTGAGTTCTCGTGACAAGCCCGGTAACCGTGAGGACAAATGTGACTCTTCATTACTCCTAGGATTGAATTAAACTTGAGTGTAATTTTCTTCAAGGTCACAATGAAGTGTTTTACTGTTTGCCTTCTGTTTATTTGAGGATGCAAATTGAATTTGGTGATTCAAATTGAAGGCAAGCTGGAAATATAAAACCCATCAAAAGACGATGTGGAAAGAGATCAGTGACTGTGTGTCTGTCGTGCTTCAGCTGCCACAGCCGGCCTTTCTTTCTGAGTACTAATTATTTATGTCTATTGTTTTTCTCATTTGCAGCTTTAAATCAATATTATTTGTTTTGACAAACGCTGTGCTATAAGAGAGCAATTAGACTGTGTAAGATGGATTTCTTCCTCAAAGATGTTTTTTTTTTTTTTTTTTATTTGGCTGTGTTCTGTTCCATTGTGTTTAAAATATGTTTGACTGATTTAAACTTTTCCACTTGACCTGTAGTATTTTTTGGTCCCATCTTGAACCTTTTGATAATTAAATGAGGATCCCATGTCCTAGAGGGCAAAGATTTCATGCTATTACACCCCTTTCCACGTTGAATTGCTTGCAGTCCAAATGGAGCAGTTGTGTCTCATGGGGTATTTTTTGAGTGTTTAACCACTTCCCGCCCAGCCTATAGCTAAGTGCCGGCCGGCCGGTGGTTCGGTTATCCTGACTGGATGTCGTACGACGTCTTCCAAGATAACTGCCAGCACGCACCCATCGGTAGTGCTGCGTGTCAGTCTGACACACCACTTCACTGATCTCTGGCTCTTTACCATGTGATCAGCCGTGTCCAATAATGGTTGATCACAATGTAAACAGGAAAAGCCATGTATCGGCTTCTCCTCTCGTGTCTGACAGACCCGAGTAGGGCAGAGCTCATCTATGGCACTCCTGATGGGGGCCGTCTGCGCCGATTTTTGGTGCCTGTGGGAGGAATGTTGTTTCATCATTAGTGCCTCTGGGAGCAATGTTGTCCCATCATTGGTGCCTGTGGGAAGAATGGTGTCCCATCATTGGTGCCTGTGGGAAGAATGGTGCCCCATCTTTGGTGCCTGTGGGAGGAATGGTGCCCCATCATTGGTGCCTGTGGGAGGAATGTTGCCCCGTCATTGGTGCCTGTGGAAGGAATGGTGCCCATTACTGGTGCGTGTGAGAGGACTGGTGCCCCATCATTGGTGTTTATTGGAGGAATGGTGTTATTGGATGGCACAGTGCCCCATGGGCTGGATAAAGGCAAGCAAAGGGCCACATGCGGCCTGCGAGCTGCAGTTTGGAGAACCCTGGTATAGTGCAATGAAAAGGCTATAGCCTCATACACTTTTTTTATTTTTTATTTTTTTTTCCCCTGCTGTGTCCTCTTTGGAGAGATTTCCCTTCACTTTCTGTGCCAAGTACAGGGTGTCACAAAGACGGGAAGTAATAAGATCTCTATAATGAGACAAACAGCAAAATCACTTTTATTTAGTTAAATTGGAACATCTGGTAGATTTGTATTGCTCTTTATTTGCCACATTCTGACCTTTTTGTGTCCTGTTGTCGCCAAGATAGGAAGTTGTGAAAGTGCAGGTAATAAAAACTCCTTATTTGAAAGAATAAAAAACTAAAAAAGAAAAACCTCAGCTGGAGTTAAGCTTGAATCCATTTTAGATCTTTTCTTTTGTTCACCAATATGTGTATAATAAAGTAGTGTAGGGGAGTTGATCATACAATGTCACCTATTGACTGTTTCGGTCCAAACATCTGTTTTATTTTTATTTTTAAAATTATTTGTTAAAATGATGGCGGTGGGATTTTTCATTTTTGTATAGGTTTGCTGTAGACCTTTTAGAAATTTTGAATTTATAGGCATAAAGATGCTGTGTAGGAAGGATTACTTTGAAAAACTTTTGTAGACTCTGTCGTTTATGGAATATTTGCATAAACATAGCACGTTGAACCACAGTTTAGGCAGAGAGCAGGTCAGCTTTTTTATTTTAAGATCCTGACATTGGGTATCCACTGATGATCGGCGGCGATAATCACTTTTTTAAAGTAAGGGGAACAAACGTACCCGATATTACCGATTTATTGCTTCAAGGGGTTTTACTGGTGTGATGCATGCAGCTGCAGGCATCGCACAGGTACCGTTCTTTAGAGCGGACGGTCGGCTTTATTGTAACAACAACCAATGTGGCTCAGCAGCCGTTCGGCTGCTATCACAAACAATGGCAGGGCACACCCCCCCAACTCCCGCCTTCTGCCTCTCGCCTGGGCTCTCCTGTCCCATCGAGAGGCCTGAGCAACCAGCCGGCATGTCCGCCGGCTTGCCGAAGACCCGAACAAAGCCGATGCTTCGTTCGGGTCTCGGAGTTAGTAACCCGGAAGCAATGTCTTGACATCACTTCCCGGATTACTGGCATCTTAAAGTTTTAAATATTAAGTATTCAAAAATACTTTCAAGTGAATTGGAAGGGTTTGGGGTCTTATAGACCCACTGATCCCTCCATAAAGAAAACCTGTGCTACCTGTTACTGTCACAAGGCATGTTTACATTCCTTTTGACAGCAATAACAGTGATAAAAAAAAAAAAACTGTGTAAAAAAAATATATATATTTTTTTAATGGTACAGCATATTGTCAGACAATATCGGCTATCAGCCTGAGAGGTGGCCGAAATATCGGTATCATATCGGCACCGATACAACTATATTGATGGATCCCTACCAGACACTGGGCTGACATCTTTGCTCTAATAGAGATCGAATACAACTAAAAAACCGAACACACATCATCCCTGAAAGGTAAAGCAGTACTATTACACCAAGTGCATAGATTAACCATTTTTACAAATTCCTGTTTCTAAATTGATCTTTTAAGTGTATCCCTGCCTTATTTATTAAAAATTTACTTTTGAGCAGAGAAATATGGATGCTGTCATTGCGAAGTTTCAGATTTAAAAGAGAAGGGATTTTTTTTTTCAGTTTCGTACTTTCCTGGTGCCTCTACACTGAGAACCGAGCAATGTAACACTGCCGATGGCTCGGTTCTCACAGATCCCCGAGCAGAGAGCTGCTATCTGTCACTCAGCAGCTCTGCCCCTCCTCGCTCACTTCAGTGCTGAGCTGTGGGGGGGAGCGGCTGTCTCAGGCTCTCAGCGGCTCTGGACCGACAAGTGTCGTTCCAGGCACCCGGCAGATCCAGGCTCCCATTGTCGGGATGACGTGCTAGACTGGTTTCTGTGACGGCGGCAAAAAGCAGACAAACGGGTCACAGTAGTGCAAAACATATTGCACTCCTGTGATCCATAGGAGAAGTCCAGCCAAATGAGCTTTGGCTGGACTCTTCTTTTAAGTTCCAGGCTTTCATTCTTCCTGTGACTTGTCTACCAATTAAGTCACTTACCTTCATGCATCCCTTGAATTAGGGTAAAACACATCTCTTCCCCACTCTCTTCCTCTTCACACAGGGATTCAAGCAACAGCAGGAGCCATTTATTTCTGCTGCTGTCAATCAAATGCAGTGAGGAGGAAGTGGGGGGCAGGGCTAAGCCCCACTGTTTGTATGCGCGGCTCCATTGACACATAGCTTGGGAGCCAACACACACCATGCACCCCCATAGGAAATGGCTTGCTATGGGGACGCACAAAAGAAGGAGGAGCCAAGATCACCAGCGGGGGACCACAGAGGAGGAGGATCGGGGAAGCTCTGTGCAATACAATTGCACAGAGCAGGTGAGAATAACATGTTTGTTATATTAATTAATAAATGTACTCTTAGTAACACTTTAACGTTAATCTTTCTCTGGGAAATATTGTGACTATCCTGAAGTCATAATGTCTCCCCATCCTAATATGACAGCGCTCTGTACCTGAGCAGTCAGGTTTCAGGCACTAGTGCTGTCATGAGGGAGGAGAGGCAAAGACTTCCAATCTTCTGCAGAGATGCTAGGTATTTAACCTTGCTTTCTCAGACGAACAGCAGTTATGATTGACATTAAAGTGGATCTATTGCTTTGCTATTCATTGGCAAAGCACAGGTTCACTTTAATAAAATAAATATTCTTTTCAAGTGGTTTGACAGAAGGTGAACTAGAGATCGTTTCTGGCTACGGAATCAATTTTTGAAAATATATAAATATTATGAAATCCATTTTCCATTCTGTTTATTTAGAAATTTAGATTTTAAACTCATTTTCTCCTCTACTTAAATTATAAGTGTAGTTCTTTGAAATGACATGGCATATATTGCCACAGGTCACAGGTAATCAATAGGACCTAAAAAATCTCCTTTCCCTCATTGATAGTCCTTCTCTAACCTGCATTTGAAATGTAATGTTTAGACTTTATAGTTAATCATATCTGAAATGTTTTTACTGCAATAGATGTGTGTCCCCCTAAGGCTTGTAAAGAAATGTTGCAAAAAAGACGGATTATGCACGGCAAGCTTCTTTGTTCGCACAATATCCAATCAATCCCGTAGCCCTCTTTATTTTGCCTCTGGCTGTTCCCAGTGATACTTGCTGGAAAATAGTCTTCATTGGAGCCTGATAAATGACAGCTATCACCAAGATTAAGGGCCAAAGCGGCTGTGGAAATTGTTTAATGTTTTAGATTGCAGTCTATGATGGAACTTTTTGGCTCTTCAGAGAATGCCTCGAAACGCGTCAGTCAGAGTCCACGGCACAAATGGAGAATCTTAAAACCTCTTAAAAATATTTCCACTACATCACTATCGGAGTAATATGCTCTTAACTGCTTAGACCTAAAGAGATGAAAATAAAATTGATTACTTAAAAATGGCTCATCTTCAGACAGACTTGCATATTTTATATCTAAATGTCTCTCATAAAGATGCCAAGATCTGCTTTTAAAGGTATGCTTTAAAATAAAATTTTAAAGCTGAACTCCAGGGAAGTTTACAATAACACCATGTAATGCAGATTTGTATTTCTTGAAAAATGTATTAAAATGTGTTTTTATATACAACCAACATTAGCACCTTACGCTCAACCACTTCAGCCCCGGAAGGATTTACCCCCTTCCTGACCAGAGCACTGTGTCGCTTTAACTGACAACTGCACGGTCGTGCGATGTGGCTCCCAAACAAAATTGGCATCCTTTTTTTCCCACAAATATAGCTTTCTTTTGGTGGTATTTGATCACCCCTGCGGTTTAAATTTTTTGAGCTATAAACAGCGTCAATTTTGAAAAAAACACATTATTTTTTACTTTTTGCTTTCATTTTCCCCAAAAGTATGTAGGCCGATACGTATTCTTTTACATATTTTTGGTAAAAAAAATCGCAATAAGCGTTTATTGATTGGTTTGCGCAAAAGTTATAGCGTCTACAAAATAGGGGATAGTTTTATGGGATTTTTATGAATTTTTTTTTTTTTACTAGTTGAGGGCGGCGATCAGCGATTTTTATCATGACTGCAACATTGTGGCGGACACATGGGACAATTTTAACTAATTTTTGGGACCATCGGCATTAATACAGCGATCGATGCTATAAAATTGCATTGATTACTGTAAAAATGGCAGTGACGGGGTTAACCACTAGGGGGTGGGGAGGAGTTAAGTATGTCCTAGGGGTGTGTTTCTAACTGTCTGGGGGATGGGCTTGTGTGACAAGGACACTGATCGCTGCTCACGATGACAGCGAGCAGACGATCGGTGTCCTGTCATTAGGCAGAACGGGGAGATGCTGTTTACATCGGCATCTCCCCACTCTTCATCTCCGTGACACGATCGCAGGTATCTCCGCGGTGATAGAGTCCACGGTCACGCAGCTTGCGGCAGGTGCGCTCGCACGCCAGGAATTTCAGAGTAACGTACGCGTACTTTGCCCAGCCGTGCCATTCTACCGGCGTATATGTGCCAACAGCGGTCGGCAAGTGCTTATTGGCCTCCTGAAAGTCACTGAACTACACGACCCCTAGCTAATTGGTGCTGGTGATCCAAGACTGTGACCATAATTACAAAAAGGAGAACAGTTTATTGCTTATTGTCCACTCAGGACTAGGATGAGTCTGGCACTATGTTTTACTGGTTAAATTAGGTGTAAACCCTAAGGGCTCTTTCACACGGACGGTCCGTATGTCCGTTATTCATCCTTCCGTTTTCGGATATAAAACGGACATACATGTATCCCTTACTAACATTGTTTTACTAAACCATAAAATACTTGTTTACAACTTTTTTTCATCCTTGGTTGCATTTTAGTGCTGCTGATCTTTCAGCTTATATTTAGTCTCTTCAAACATGCTTTTCAGCATTGAAGGCATTGCATCTTTTTGATATTACATTAACATTTAAAACATAGAGATTTTAGTTATTTATTTTACATTTGTTTAAATTCTTTACCCTGCAGGTAGGTAAAAAAGTTTGTATACTTATACAGCGGTTTGTAGGGAGGTATGCTTTAACATAACGGATCTTTGACTGAATCTTCACCCTCTTAACCAACTTCCCTCCACTCAACCACTCCTCACATCCTGTATGTGTAGTGCTTTTTTATTTATGTATTTATTTATTTTTTAAACTTTTTTTGGGGGGGGAGGGGTAGGTGATGTTGGTAGGTGATGATTGTTAAATATTTTGACTAGTGGTGATTAGGTAGCTTGCAATGTGGCTCAGACACACCAGCAACACTTCTGGGTTGTGAAAGTGGCTCTTCTCCTCTTTAGTCTTACACACCAATCTTTGGCACAGTGTACCCTTGTCCCTGCCTACTCTTTTCTGCAGTTGATAACCCTACCCTCTCCTTCAGAAGTTTTCAAGATTAATACCCTTCAGTTTGTATGTTATGCTGTGATACCTCTCACACCCCCATGGCCATCAGATAACCTTCTTTATCATGGACATTAGATCCTCCGGAGGGGATTATTTTGTTTCTCAACAAAACACTCAATATTCGTCTTGGCCCTGTAGCACTTCTGGAGCATTCTTATTGGCCCATATATGCTGAATTCCAGGAAGATATTAACACACATTAATGTAACCTGGTATTAATTAACATATCATTACATGCATTTGTCTTGCTGTATCTAGTGCAAGTACCCAAATTAGACTTCTTTTAATCCTTCTGTACAGGTATTCTCAGACTGGGAAGACAATACTGTGAGCCAGTCAGGTTAGCTGCATGCAAATATACTTAAAGCTTACTGAAGGAGAGAGCAGAGTCTGCAGAGAGATTACCTCATGAGTCTGCTCCTGCTCCTTTTAAAGTCAAATCAAATTGTGGGCAGAGTGGTGTCAGTAGTGTATTCTTTAATTTAAAAAAAAAAAAAGGGATGCCATCTTTCTGACTGTGCAGTGGAGCAGAGCTAGATAAATCTCAGGTCTGAAACCAAAATCCTTTGGCAGGTAAGTCAATGTATTTCATTTGCATATATATATATATATATATATATATATATATATATATATATATATATATATATATATATATATATATATATATATAATTTTTTTTTTTTTTTTTTTTTTCGGAGCTTTAGGAGATTGGTTGCCTAATTGACAGTAGGGACACTCTGGAGATGAGATGGGATGGTGCCAAAGTGAAGATTAAAGTAAAATGCTCTCAAGCCAGTATCACTAGATCTATTAAATGTAACTGCAGCTTAGGTGTTTTTTTTTTTTTTTTTTTTTTTATACAGTAAAACCTTGGCTTGCGAGCATATTTCGTTCCGGAAACATGCTTGTAATCCAAAGCAGTTGTATATCAAATTTCCCCATAAGAGTGAATGGAAACTCAAATGATTTGTTCCACAACCATTTCTTTATAAGTCGTTCAGTTTATAGTCCATATAAAAAGATTATAGCAATGTAATGGGTTGTGTAACCATAAAATATCCATCCATGTAGCAATATGGTTACATTTAATGAAGGTACAACATTTAGCAACTCACATGGTTGATGATTAAAACAGACACATGTAAGTATGCAGGCATCCGGGGTAAAGCTGTCCACATAGACCATCCTCCGCACCGCTGGCTCTCCGCTGTCAGTCTGCAATTGCGACCGGGAAGTCTACTCTGCAGTAGCGCGATCTGAAAACGAGGCTTGAAGCGATTGTGGAGCAGAGAGTGGAAAGAATGATGTCGATGGCGGTGAGGGGGACGGTCTATGTGGAAAGCTTTACCCCGGATGCCTGCGTACTTGGATGTGCCTGTTTTAATCAACCATGTGAGTTGCTAAATGTTGTACCTTGATTAAAAACCATATTGCTAAACTTAGAGCCGCTTCTCTTCTCTTTTATACTCAGTTGTGACATGAAGCTACTTGTATATCAAGACATCACTTGTTTATCCAGTCAGAATTTAATAAAAAAAAAATGTACTTGTCTTGCAAATTGCTCTCAAGCCAAGGTTATACTGTATTCCTAACTTTTTGTCAAGTTTACAATAGGTTTGTGTTAATGAAACCCAACACTGTTGTTAAATAACAGTTGCACTTTGCAAAAATGGGAATCTATCACCTCTTGTGTGTTCAGTTCACAGCTTTAACAGTGGAGATGAAAACTGCCATTCTGATTTATATGCCTTTATGTAACTTGATGCATCCCAGAAAGTTTTTTGTAAACTAATTAAAAACATCAGCAGAAGCATTGACGAAGCCTATGCAATTAAATGATCTGTTTTCATGGCAAGATTTAAAGCCCAAACAGTGAACCTTCCCACCTGAATGTGCAGCTGAAAAGACTTGATTTCACAGCTGGTGATTATAACATTCAACTATAGAGTCTGGAATTAAACTGTATCCTAAAATTGCTTTTCAGTTTATCAACAGTAACACATTGTTGGTTTTGCTTTGTACTTTTTAATCACTTATACCCAAAGGAAGACGCTGATACTGCAGTAATGTCACTTAAATATACTATTAGACAGGGCACAGTGATAATTACATTTAACAGGAAGATGTCATTTTTCGCTGCTTTGTTTGCTCGGTATGCCACCTTTTTGCTTAGAACTGCAGGGCTCTCTAAACCTAAAACATTTTTTAAAGCATAACAAATAGCTTTTCTAATACTTTCAATAACTGTCTTCCTAAAGTAATATTAAACCCAAAAGCAAACCTTTATTATATTGCAATTTACCAATTCGTTGATGTGATGACTGTATTTGTTTTCATTTTTAGGCTCCATGCACACTGAAGCTCATAAACTGCAGTTTATTGGAGTTTGGGCGTTTTTTTTAAAAGCCCATAAACGCCACTCTTTTAGCCTATGTGTCCATGCACACATGGAAGTTGTTTAGCTTTAATAAGCAGTGGAGTTTATGGGCTTTTTTTCTGAACGCCAGAAATTTGCGTTCAAAGTGCAGTTTTTCACCGCCAAAAAAAGCCAAACACTGATAAACGCTCAAGAACGCACGTTAATTAGCGCTCAGCGTTCTATTTTTTCAATGCATTGAGGGAGTTTGGAATACATTGTGGGATTTTTGGAGTGTCCTCTTTGTATTTTTATTAAAAACGCCCATAAACGCTAACACTATAAAACGCTCATAAACACTTGTACAAAAGGCTGTTAAAAGCACATTTTTCAACCAGCGTTTTCTGCTAGAAATCTGGCGTCCAGAAAAATCTTTTTTGAGCTTCAGTGTGCATGGAGCCTAAGGCTTGCTTCTATTATCATCTGGCGATCCAGCCAGCAAGTAATTTTTTTTCAAAATCACAAGCTCTCTAGCAGAATGTATGACATTACATGGATGAGGAAAACCACTTAACACTTATGTCCCATACACACAATCAGAAAATCGTACGGAAAATACCACATTCGAAGCGATCGTACGATAATCGGATCGTTGGTACAGAGCTTTTCGAGAGCCGATCATGACAGTCCATCCAATATTATTCGATCGGACATACACAAAACATTTTTCCGTACGATGTCAGATCGTACGATTTTCGTTTAATCAGTACAGCTATCGTTCAAGAATGCAATACAAATGCTTTACAACACATGACATCACTTCCGAATTTTTTTTATGTCGTACAGGAATTTTCGTGACTTTAGTTAACTCGTCAGATTTGATCTGAGATTAGCATGCAAAAAAAAACGGACGATCATTTGTCAGATTAATCTCATTGTGTGTACAGCGCTTAACAGGAATGATTAAATTGATCGGCCTTTACTTATTCATGAAAAACCTTTTTCCCAAAAGGAACAAAAAAAATGCTGTAACTGCTTATAAAATGGGAGCTGGGGTTTAGCAACAATGGACAAGGCCTCCATAAATGGCTTGTGCCTGGTTAACACCTCCTGCATGGCAGTGGTGTGCGGGCATAATATGCTGAAATAAAGTACTACATGCAGTACTTTTTTCAGCACACCTCCATGCAAGGCAATCAACTGCCTCACACTATGCAACTGGCAGTTGAACTTTTTGAGATGTGTGTGTGTGTGTGTGTGTGTGTGTGTGTGTGTGTGTGTGTGTGTGTGTGTGTGTGTGTGACCTCTCAGTTTGTTAAGAAGACCATGCGACCTGCCAAGCTCAGCTCATCATCACTGTGCTGATCTCAGCCTGATTGCCCCATACACTAGTCGCTGGTGTAAACCAGCCCTTTGATTCAAAAGAGCATTTCTCTTTCCACCTCCGAGCACCAAATGCACTATCATGATGGGTTAGCTGAAAGATGCTCTCATATTTATTGTGTTGGGCTCTTAATGGTAATAATCCTACTAAAAATGTCACTCTCGCCAAATAAGTATCTAAAACCGCAATTTTCCAATGACAAATCACCTCCATAAATCTAAGAATATACTGTTCTCACAATGTGAAAATCAATGTAACCAATCATAACAAAAGTAATCAAAACAACAAATATATACTGTGCGTGGTGAAGAACTATGATTACATCAATAAATAAATAAATGAAATTCTGTAATCCATCAAGGCATGAAAAGTCCACATGTATCTATAAACACTAGTGTGACACTTTATGATCTGTTTAAAAAAAATTCTTGTGAACACCACCCTTTCCTGTGGACACACTGTAGCCTTAGGCTCCATTCACACCATGACATTCCGTTTTGCGGACAGGGACGCGATTCGGTAACGGCACAAATCGTGGAACGCCCTTGCGATCCTCGTTACACCTTTGAAAAAGTCCCCGCAAAATCACGCAAACAGAATCATGGGATGCCCAAAAGGTTGTACTTTTAGGCGTCGGGTGTGCCACGTTTATGTCTGCGTGATTTTACCGATATTCGGCGAGCGACAATCTTGGCTAGATTGCACCGCAATTTGGTGCCATTCAAAGTAATGGGGAATGCAAGGGCGTCCCACAATTTGCAGCATTTCCGAATAGCGGGCATAATATCGGGGATTCTGCCTGCAAAACGGAACGCCATGGTGTGAATTGAGCCTTAGTGGTTTGACTTTTAACCGGTTCCCGACCAGCTCACGCCAATGTACGTTGGCAGAATGGCACGGCTGTGCAAATGGGCGTACCTGTACGTCCCTTTGAAATCGCCACGTGCCATCGCGTGTGCCAGCCGGGAGCTCCGTGAGTCAGGTCGCGGGTCCTGCAGACTCTATGTCCGCAGGGATACCCGCAATCGTCTCACGGAGAGAAAGAACTGGGAGATGCTAATGTAAACAAGCATCTCCCCGTTCTGCCTAGTGACAGTGTCACTGATCTCTGTGATCGGGAGCTATGATCAGTGATGTGTCACAGCTAGCCCATCCCCCCTACAGTTAGAAACACTCCCCAGGACACATTTAACGCCTACAGTGCCACCTAGTGCTAACCCCTTTACTGCCAGTCACATTTACACTGTAATCAGTGCAATTTTAATCACACTGATCGCTGTATAAATGTGAATGGTCCCAAAATCGCGCTAAAATTGTCTGATGTGTCCGCCATAATGTCTTCCACGATAAAAATCGCCGATCACAGCCATTACTACTAAAAAAAATATATATATTAATAAAAATGCCATAAATTACCCCCTATTTTGTAAACGCTATAACTTTTGTGCAAACCAATCAATAAACGCTTTTGCGATTTTATTTTATTTTTTTTTACCAAAAATATATAGAAGAATACATATTGGCCTAAACTTTCTTTTATATATTTTTGAGGATTTTTTATTATAGCAAAAAATTATGCGTTTTTTTTCCCCAAAATTGTCGCTCTTTTTTTTTTTTTGTTTATAGCGCAAAAAATATCCACAGAGGTGATCAAATACCGCCAAAAGAAAGCTCTATTTGTGGGGGAAAAAAAGATGTCAATTTTGTTTGGGAGCCACGTCGCACGACCACGCAATTGTCAGTTAAAGCGACGCAGTGCCGAATCGCAAAAAGTGCTCTGGTCTTTGGCCAGCAAAATGGTCCGGGCTTTAGTGGTTAACATAAACGTTCTCAGACAGGTTCCATTTACAGCGAAATTTAAGTTCCACTGTTATTCGATCCAGCAATGTGCCCCTGTGCAGCAGTGCTGCTATCCTTCTCCTCACACGACTCGCTGAGAGTCAAATCCTGTGAGGAGGGGTCGATGTGCTGTGAGTGTTTATAGACATGCCTGGCCCGAAGTGCGTCAGCACGGGTGCCCCCGTAGCACTCAGCTTTCTGTTGGCACATTCATAGAAAAGGGGGAGTGGAGACCAGAATAGGAGGTAAGTGGCTGCTCTGTGCAACTCATTGCACAGAGCAGGTAAGTATAACATGTTTGTTATTTTTAGGAAAAATAAATGAAATCTAATGTTACTGCCTCCAAAGGCCCCACTGTATCTAGTAATGTAACCACCATCTCTTGCTCACTCCCAAGACAAACTATAGGAATTGTAGTTTGCATAGAGCAGTGCACATGACCACAACTAATGTGCACTGCTTGTTCCAAACAAATGAAAGTGAGTGAGAAAAGCATTTTCTGTATTTTAGGATGTTGCAGTCAGAAAATACAAAAAAGACAATTTCTAAAATAATTGAATACAGGGACATTTAAGTAATGGATGTGTATGGATTTTGTTTGGAGAATACAGATATTGCATAGTGTCACTTTGAAAAGTCACATTGGAATTTTTTTGTCATAAGGTAAAGATGTCTATAAGTGTAGTTTTTTTTTTTCTTAGCGAAATTGTGTGTTTCCTATTTATTTATTGTGCATAGTAATTTTTTTGGCTGTTGACTTTTTTAACAAGCTCCACCACTGTAACACCTGTTAGCTGCTGAAATTACTACCAACAGCAGCTCTGTTAAACAGATTTGGACCTTGCTGTCAGGCTGAAGGTTAGACCCCTTTCACACAGCCTGTCCGATCAGGTCCACCTGTCAGTTTTTCAGGCAGACCTGATTGGATCCTGCATTGTCCTCCTACATAGCGGTGGATTTCAGCGGACACCTGCCGCCATCCGATTTAATCCTGTCTGCCAAAAACAGATGGATGGTGGTTCTATTTTCTATCCGTCCGGCAGATCGGATGGAAACGCACAGGTGGTCTGTTTCCATCTGATTGCCCCATAGTGGAGAGCGGGGCTGTGTCTGTGTCCACTCTGCATAACGGAGCAGACACAGATCTGTCATCCACCTGATCAGCTGAGAGATCCCTCGCTGAGCAAGCGGATTGTGCTTATGGCCGGTACACTCGATCCGAATATCGTACGAAAACTGTCGTCCAAGGAAGAATCATACGATTTTCGGATCGTGTGTACACTACTTTATAGAGCCGATCACGACAGTTCATCCAATATTATTTGACCAGACAAGCACGAAAATTTTCCCTGTACGATACCAGATGGTACGATTTTCGTGTAGTCAGTATAGTTGTCGTCCGAAAATACCTTACAACACATGACATCACTTCCGATTTTTTTTTTTTTTTTTTCTGTCTTATGAGAATTTTCAGGACTTTAGTTACCTATTCAATTTCTACTTGTGACTGTTAAGCAAAAAAAGTTGTACGATCTGTCGTATGATATTTGGATGGTGTGTATGGGCCATTAGCTTAGGTGTGATACACCTGCAGGTGTGCACCAAAGACTTTAGGACTTAAGATGCATTGCAAAGTAAAGTTTTATCTTTAACTTTTTCAAAGGCTAAAGTGTGTTTTTACCACTGTTTGACCTAAATCTCTGTTTAGTTAACAAGAACTGCTTAAACGTTTTTATTTTGCAAAACTTATGGTATAAGGAGTGAAAATTTTTTTTGTATTGATGTGAAAAATAGCTGGAAACTGTCAGGAGTTCCTGTGCATTTTTAGAAAAAAAAAATTTGCGCAAACATACTGTCCGATTTTAAAAAGACGTTTTGGTAATGTAGCAATTTCTGATCTCCAAGCTAATAGCAATAAAAGGTCTACCTATAAACTACAACGTACTAGCTTTCTTTTCCTTGCCAAGAACTCCCAATTACTGTAATTCCATAAATACAGTACATATTTAGAAGTGATTTGAATTGCTGTATCCTCTTAAACGTGACCACAACATGTAAGCATATCAGTCCGTTGTCCAGCCCATGGAACACCTAAGCATCCTGGACAAATAGCTATAGCTGCAAAGCGAGCAATGGAAATCCAGATCGTGCTTACCCAACTGTTAACCATACAATTCCAATATTTTTATCATTAGGAAGTGGTAATTGTTCGCTCTAAACTCGTTAAAATGACTACAGTTTGATCAGCATGTAATTATGTTCTTAGTCGGTTTACTCCTGACCATTTAAAAGCATAATAATAAAACATTATGTGTAAAGTTGTTTACTTCAACCCATAGTTCTTGTCTTTCTCTTATAATTGAATTTTAAATAGCTGACAAATCTGAATTTTGAAATTTACATTCAGTTTAAGTTTATCTTTAACCACTTGCCTACCAGGCACCAACACCCCCCTCCCATCCAGACCAATTTTCAGCTTTCGGTGCTCTCACGCTTTGACTGACAATTACTCAGTCATGCAACACTGTACCCAAATGACTTTTTTGTCCTTTTTTTCCCACAAATAGAGCTTTCTTTTGGTGGTATTTGATCACCTCTGGGTTTTTTATTTTTTGCGCTATAATTTAAAAAAGACCGAAAATTTTGAAAAAAAAACGCATTTTTCTTTGTTTCTGTGATAAAATTTAGCAAATTATTAATTTTTCTTCATAAATTTTGGCCACAATTTATACTGCCACATATCTTTGGTAAAAATAACCCAAATTAGCGGATATTATTTGGCCTTTGTGAAAGTTACAGACTCTACAAGCTGTGGTGCGAATCATACAAAATTGATCACATCTGATGTACTATCTCATTTCTTGTGACCCGAACAAGCCAGGAAAGTACAAATACCCCCCAAATGACCCCTTTTTTGAAAGTAGACATTCCAAGGTATTTAGTAAGAGGCGTGGTGAGCTTTTTGATGTTGTCATTTTTTCCCACAATTCTTTGCAAAATGAATTATTTTTTTATTTTTTATTTTTTTTCTACAAAATTGTCATTGTAATAGGTTATTTCTCTCACATGGCATGTGTATACCACAAATGACACCCCAAAATAAATTCTGCTACTCCTCCTGATTATTACGATACCACATATGTGGGACTTTTCCACAGCCTGGCCACATAGAGAGGCCCAACATGCAGGGAGCGCCATCACGTGTTCTGGGAGCATAAATTACACATCTAAATTGTTGACTACCTATTACACTTTTGAAGGCCCTGGAGCACCAGGACAATGACACGTGACACTGACGTGGCACTGATGACACGTGACACTGACGTGGCACTGATGACACGTGACACTGACGTGGCACTGATGACAGATGGTACTAATACGGGGCACTGATGACACGTGACACTGATGACAGATGGCACTAATATGTGGCACTGATGAGAGATGGCACTCATACATGGCACTGATATCACGTGGCACTAATATGTGGCACTGATGCGAGATGGCACTAATACGTGGCACTGATGCGAGATGGCACTAATACGTGGCACTGATGACAGACGACACTAATACGTGGCACTGATGACACTGATGACAGACGACACTAATACGTGGCACTGATGACACTGATGACAGATGGCACTGATACGTGGCATTGATGACAGGTGACACTGATAACAGATGGCACGTGACACTGACAGGTGGCACTGATGACAGATGGCACTAATATGTGGCACTGATGGCACTGATGACAGATGGCACTGGCAGATGGCACTGGTAGATGGCACTGGTAGATGGCACTGGGGATGGATCTGGCAGATGGCACTGGGGATGGCACTGGCAGATGGCACTGGCAGATGGCACTGGCAGATGGCACTGGGGATGGATCTGGCAGATGGCACTGGGGATGGCACTGGGGATGGCACTGGGGATGGCACTGGGGATGGCACTGGCAGATGGCACTGGCAGATGGCACTGGGGATGGATCTGGCAGATGGCACTGGGGATGGATCTGGCAGATGGCACTGGGGATGGCACTGGGGATGGCACTGGGGATGTCACTTTATTTATTTATTTATTTATTTTTAAAACTTACGGCGCTGCAGCCGTTCATCTCCCCCTCCTCACACGCTGTCTCTGTGTGAGGAGGAGGAGCGGCGCTGAGAGATGATCTCATATGTTTACATATGAGATCATCTCTCATTGGCCAGGGCGATCGCACTGTAAACGGCCGCTGTTATTGGCCGTTTACAGCGATCTGTGATTGGCCGTGTCCGAGGGACACGGCCAACACAGAATTTCCCTGCTGCGCGCTCGTGAGCGCGCACAGGGAATGAGGAAAGGGGAGGCCGTCATATGACGGCCTCCCGGGATTTGGCATCCGCGCTGTGGCCGTCATTCGGCTACGGCCGGATGCGAAGTGGTTAAACATATTTGAAAAAGCCTTGAGGCCTGGATCACACCTGTGCATTTTTTAGCGCATTTTCAGTTTTGTAGACACACACTGCAGTCCATTTAACATGGTTTCCTATGGGTCACGTTCACATCTGTGCATTTTATTGGCAAGAGCCAGGGATTTTTCTCTGGTTTGTGGTTCCATAGATTTCAATGGATCCAAAAAACGCAAAATATATCTGGAATATGCAAACTGCAACCTGCATAGGTGTGACTCAGGCTTCAATCCCTGTGTATTTTCAGAGCTCATTTGTGGACATGTTGCAAATAGCAGCCAATCAGATTAAAAGATTTTCAAAAGAACCTTAAATTGTAGTCATAAATTAGCACTTGAAATGCAAGTTATGCATGCTGCTCGATTTTTAGGATGTTTTTTTCAAAAGATTTTTGGTGATATTGGAACAAATAAAGCCTGCCTCAGACAATTTTCTTTCTTTTACACAAAATTGAGACATCCAGCCTTAAACACTCACCAAATGTGCTTTAAAACACACCATCATTGACCTCTGTAGCTGCAGACACTGTGGAGCGGTTCATAGCTCATCTCCCCCTGCTTATTTCAGCCGTGATTTGGCAGTCTTCTGTTTGTAAATGGCATTCAGTGAATCCAGTGAGTTTGATGCCCCTGTTGTGACCTTTTGAGGATGATCACATTTTTAAGATTTTAATGCTCATTATTAACCACTTCCCTACCCGCCCATGTACATATGACGCCTACAAGGTGGATCTCCCATCCTGGGTGGGCGTCATATGACGTCCTCTCATTCCTGGCCGCCTGAGGGGCGCGATGCGAGTGCCCGCGATGTCCGCCGGGCACCCGCGATTGCCCGTTAAAACAACGGGACCGTGTAAACACACAGCTCCACGTCCTGTCAGCGGAGAGGAGACCGATCATGTGATTCCAGTACGGAGGATCACTGATCGGTCTCCTCCCCTTGTGAGTCCCCTCCCCCCACAGTTAGAATCACTCCTATAGGGAACACATTAACCCCTGCAGTGCCCCCTAGTGTTAACCCCTTCCCTGCCAGTCACATTTACACAGTAATCAATGCAATTTTATAGTAACGATCGCTGTGTAAATGGGAATGGTTCCAAAAATGTGTCAAAAGTGTCCGAAGTGTCCGCCGCAATGTCACAGTCACGAAAAAAAAAAATCGCAGATCGCCGCCATTACTAGTAAAAAAAAAAAAAATGCAATAAATCTATCCCCTATTTTTTAGACGCTATAACTTTTGCGCAAACCGATCAATATACGCTTATTGCGATTTTTTTTTTTTTTTACCATAAATATGTAGAAGAATACGTATCGGCCTAAACTGAGTAAAAAAATCGTTTTTTTTTTTAAATAAATGGGATATTTATTATAGCAAAAAGTAAAAAAATATTGTGTTTTTTTTTTTTTTTTAATTGTCGCTCTTTTGTTTATAGCGCAAAAAATAAAAACCGCAGAGGCGATCAAATACCACCAAAAGAAAGCTCTATTTGTGGGAAATAAAGGACGTCAATTTTGTTTGGGTGTAACGTGGCACGACCGCGCAATTGTTAGTTAAAGCGACGCAGTGCTGAATCGCAAAAAGTGCTCTGGTAAGGAAGGGTGTAAAATGGCCCGGTGCTGAAGTGGTTAACATGTACGTTAATGCTCAGTGTGACCATTGACTCGCCTAAAATTTCCTCCTAGCAGTTGAGTTTAACATCATTGCCTATCTTCCAAGCCTGTCTAATGGTCCATTTGTGTAGTGGTTTTATCCAAATACCAATAGGAATGCCCATAAAGCAAGAATGGTTTGGAATAGCTTGATTTTAAGGTGACCATTTTACATTCACACATAACCTCAGTTTCCTTTTGTCTTTTGATATAGTGATCAAAGTATTTCTTGTTTTGGTTTGTGACCTGTTTATTTTATCAGCAGAATAGGCTGTATGAGAGGATAGTGTCCTGTAGAAAGGATGCGTTTTGGTGTCACATTTACATTGTGCTACTGGTCGCCATTAGAAAGCGCTAACCATCCTCTGCTGTCAGTTTTATATTTGCTAGGCAAAACAATGTCGACGATTTAAGCAACAGACTTTTTCTTTTATGCATTTTTATACTGGAGAACTAGTGTTCTGGAAGTTCTGGAAAATATATTTTTTTAACCAATTGTCAATATGATTATAAAGTTACTCTTAAGGACCATCTTATAAACCACTTTAGGACCAGAAGGATTCACCCCTTTAATTACCAGAACATTTTTTGTGATACAGCACTGTGTTGCTTTAACTAACAATTGCATGGCCGTGCAACGCTGTACCCAAACAACATTTATGTCCTTTTTCCCCACAAATAGAGCATTCTTTTGGTGGTATTTGATAATCTCTGCGTTTTATTTTTTTCGCTATAAACAAAAAGAGTGACTATTTTTAAAGATCTGTAGGTTTTACTTTTTGCTATAATAAATATCCCAAAAAAACAAAAATATAAAAAACTGATTTCTTTCTTAGTTTAGTCCAATATGTATTCTTCTACATATTTTTGGTAAAAAAAATAAGCTTATATTGATTGGTTTGCACAAAAGTTATAGTGTCTACAAAATGGGGGATATATTTATGGAATTTTTAATCTTCTTTTTTTTTTTTTTACTAGTAATGGCAATGATCAGCGATTTTTAGTGGGACTGCCACATTGTGACGGACAGTGCTAGAAAAATGCACTGAACACTGTATAAATTACACTGGCTGGGAAGGGGTTAACACTAGTTGTGATCAAGGGGTTAAATGTATTCCCTGGGAGGCGTTTCTAACTGTGCAGGGGAGGGGACGACTGACTGGAGGAGAGAGATCGCTGTTCCTGATCCACTAGTTACAGACGATCTCTTCTCCCCTGACAGATCTGTTTTGTTTACATTGACAGATCCCTGTTCTGGCTCTTTGTGGAGGGTAAGCAGGTGGCCGGCAGTCATTGCGGCCGCCCTTCACGCACATTGGCGCCTCGGGCCCACTGTATCTATTACACGAACCGACATACAGCTACGACGATTCGTGTAGTAGAGCCAACCTGCCACAGTATAATGGCGGCTGGTCGGCAAGTGGTTAAGTGATCCTTATTACCTTATGTAAATTCATATTTTCATACCTGCCCCTTTGCTAAAGGTATGGTGACACCTAGTTAAGTATTAACATGACATACCTCTACTATATCCTTAACCTACTGTAGAAAAGAGGAAGATTGTTGTTGTGAATGACAACCAATCAGGTATTTGTAGAATCTGACTGAGATTATTCTATAAATATACTGTAAATATATATTAATCCTAATACATTAAAATTCATTGTGTAACCTTAACGCAGTTGTAGAGGGCAGATTGTCTTTAAAACCAAAAAGGGAGGATAGAAGGGATGCAAAGTTTACTATCCTGTATCTTAAAACTCAGTCATGTATGTGTACTTAATCTACAATCTGGATGTTTGCTCTTGACAGTCACTCTGCCTTTCCTTGCTTTTAGTTGAATAAGTGAGCCCTATCCCAGTTTTTTATTTTTTTTATTATTGCTACTTGTTTGCTTCTTTTTTGCCTTGAAGTGATTGTAAAGTATTTTTTTTTTTTATTAAAATAATAAACATCTTATACTTGCTGTGTGCATCTTATACTTTCGTAGTCCCCTGCTGGTGCTCCTGGCTGCTCCTCCCTTCTCAGTGTGGCTTGCTATGGGGGCACCCGTGTGGCCTCGATCCTGAGCTGGACTGTGGGCATCTACAGTGGATATAAACCCCTGTTAAAATGTCAGGATTCTGTGATGTAAAAAAATTAGACAAACATAAATATTTCAGAACTTTTTCTACCTTGAATGTGACCTATAAACTGTACAACTCAGTTAAACAACAAACTAAAATCTTTTAGGTGGAGGGAAGTAAAAATAAAAAAAACTCTAATATGGTTGCATAAGTGTGCACACCCTTAACCACTTTACGACCAGCGCACGTCGATGTATGTCCCTTTTTTGAAGAGGGATATCTCGGTAACGTCAGCAGCTGCTGCCACAATAATGGTGGTCTCCGCAGCTGATTTGCCGCGAGATCACCGTTAGCGGCGGGAGAGGGGTCCTTTCCTCTGCTGGGTATGGAGACGAGTGAGGCTAAGATGGCCCCCACCTGTCTCTATACCATAGCAGGGCGGAAGCGATGTCAAAACGTCACTTCCGCCCATACCTCTTGAAGGCATTTTTTTTCAATGTCATTTTTTCAAATTACTTTTTTTTTTTTGCATTTAAGTCAAAATATGAGATCTGAGGACTTTTTGACCCCAGATCTCATATTTAACCACTTCAGCCCGGACCAATTTGCAGCCAAAGGACCAGGCCCCTTTTTTTACGATTCGGCACTGCGTTGCTTTAACTGACAATTGCGCGGTCGTGCGACGTGGCTCCCAAACAAAATTGGCGTACTTTTTTTCCCCACAAATAGAGCTTTCTTTTGGTGGTAATTGATCGCCCCTGCGTTTTTTATTTTTTGCGCTATAAACAAAAATAGAGCGACAATTTTGAAAAAAATTCAATATTTTTTACTTTTTGCTATAATAAATATCCCCAAAAAATATATATAAAAATGTTTTTCCCTCAGTTTAGGCTGATACGTATTCTTCTACATATTTTTGGTAAAAAAAAAAAAAAAAATCGCAATTGGCGATTATTGATTGATTTGCGCAAAAGTTATAGCGTTTACAAAATAGGGGATAGTTTTATAGCATTTTTATTAATATTTTTTTTTTTTTTTACTAGTAATGGCGGGGATCAACGATTTTTATTGTGACTGGGACATTATGGCGGACACATCGGACATTTTTGACACATTTTTGGGACCATTGTCATACAGAAATCAGTGCTATTTAAATGCACTCATTCATGACAGTGGCAGTGAAGGAGTTAACCACTAGGGGGGGGGGAGGAGTTAGTGTGACGTGTGTGTTTCTTTTTTACAGTAGGGGGCGTGGCTGACGTCTGACGTCACTGATCGGCTTTCCCGATGACAGGGAACAGCCGATCAGTGACAGGCAGTGTAGGAAGCACGGGGAGAGGTTTGTTTACACAGACCTCTCCCCGTTCTTCAGCTCTGTGACCCAATCGTGGGACACCAGCGGCGATCGGGTCCGCTGGTCCCGCGGTCGTGGTCATGGAGCTCCCGACCGCGTCCACGGCTGGGCTCTTAAAGGGCCACGTACCGGTACGTGGTTTTTCCCAGCTGTGCCATTCTGCCGACGTATATGTGCAGGAGGCTGTCAGGAAGCGGTTAAGAGGACCTCTCATGCTTTTTTTCTATTACAACATGTAAACACCTAAAATCCAAAACGAGGCTAGTCTTAAAGTGGTTAAACTAATACTTTGTTAAAGCACCTTTTGATTTTATTACAGCACTTAGTCTTTTTGGGTATGAGTCTATCAGCATGGCACATCTTGACTGGCAATATCTGCTCACTCTTCTTTGTAAAAACACTCCAACTCTGTCAGATTTTGAGGGCTCCTGTGCACAGCCCTCTTTGGATCACCCCACAGATTTTCAATCAGATTCAGGTCTGGGCTCTGGCTGGGCCATTCCAAAACGTTAATCATCTTCTGGTGAAGCCGTTCCTTTGTTGTTTTGAATGTATGCTTTGGGTCGTTGTCTTGCTGAAAGAGGAAGTTCCTCTGTTCATAATTCCCTCTACCTTGACTAAGGCCCCTGTTCCAGCTGAAGCAAAACGGCACCAAAGCATGACCGCCATGCTTCACTGTGGGTATGGTGTTCATTTGGTGATGTGCAGTGTTGTTTTTGCGCCAAACATATCTTTTGGAATTATGGCCACAAATTTCAACCTTGGTTTCATCAGACCATAACACTTTTTCCCACATGTTTTGGGAGACTTGAGACGTGTTTTTGCAAAATTTATCTGGCTTTGGATGTTTTTCTTCTTAAGAAAAGGCTTCCGTCTTGCCAGTCTACCCCAAAGCCCAGACATATGAGGAATACGGGAGATTGTTGTCACATGTACCACACAGCCAGTACTTGCAAGATATTCCTGCAGCTCCTTTAATGTTGCTGTGGGCCTCTTGGCAGCCTCCCTGACCATTTTTCTTCTGGTCTTCATCAATTTTGGAGGGACGCTCAGTTCTTGGTAATGTCACTGTTGTGCCATATTTTCTCCACTGATGACTGCCTTCACTGTGTTCCATGGTATAGCTAATTCCTTGGAAATTCTTTTGTACCCTTCTCTTTATTGGTACCTTTTAACAATGAGATCCCTCTGATGCTTTGGAAGCTCTCTTCGGACCATGGATTTTGCTGTAGTATGCGCCTAAGGAAATTTCAGGATAGACCTACTAGAACAGCTGAACTTAATTTGGGGTTAATCAGAGGCACTTTAATGGTGGCAGGTGTACTGGCTCCTATTTAACATGAGTTTGAATGTGATTTCCTAATTCTGAACACAGCTACATCCCCAGTTATAAGAGGTTGTGCACAATTATGCAACCACATTATTCTTGAAGCTTGCTTTTCAATTGAGTTGTACAGTTTATAGGTCACCTTAAAGTTGGAAAAATTTCTGAAATGATTCATCTTTGTCTCATTTTTGTACATCACAGAAACCTGACATTTTAACAGGGGAGTGTAGACTTTTTCTATACACTGTATTGACACTATTGCCAGTATAGTTCACCACCTGCCCGCTCCCTCTCAGGATTTGTTTTCTGCCTGAGTCCCTAAAAGAAAGCGTGAGAGAGCAGTGCTGTTGCTCACGGGCACAGCGCTCTATTGAGATTATGCTCAGGTAAGTATTAGGGGGTTGGGTGCTGGGAGGGAGCTGAGCATGGAAGGTTTTTCCAAATAGTTTTTTCTATTAGATTGTGATCATCTTCTTGTGATCTTATTAACTGATTGACACTTTATGCGTTCTAGTGCCCGGATGTTAGAAAATGCCCGGCAGAAACTGCAGGACGAGCTTCTGAAAGTGCAAAATAGCTTCTTAGAGGAGAAAAAGAAAAGAGAAATGCAGGATGCCCTAGTAAGGCGCCTCCAGAAGAGGGTACTACTGCTAAGTAAGGTACGTTAAACCAGTGGTTGTTTTTTTTTAAGTATGGGTACGTTGCAGCATTTGCCAATGAATGGGGACATAGTCCTGTTGAATCCTGTAAAGGCTCACACCATCCTATGCTCAAATGGAATCTTTGACAGATGGTGAAGTAAGTAAAAAGGTCTTTATTACCTGGCAAATATTTATGTTGGTGCAAGCGAGCATAATCTTCAGCAGGCTCGATAGGACCGAATACCCCATCTGTAGCTTTGTGTTAACTGATGTGGGACTGTCTACAAAGGTCTATAATAAGGCTTTTTTATGTATCTGTCTTCTACAAAGGCAAAATTTAACATAAGCCACAATGCATTTAAAGCAACAAGACTAACGCCAGGAGAACACTCACAATTTTGAAAGGCTCATAAGGGTGTGAAAGTCAGTATATATTTTTTGTAACTGGTTTAGAATTGTATCAAGCATTGTGCTCCAGTCTGAGTTTGTGTTTTTTTTTACCAAAAAAATACATTTACTTAAAAAGCTATTGGAGGAAGATCAGAGGATAATATCAGACTCTACATGAAATGTGATAATAAGCTGAATATTTTTCCTATAACCTCACCTGTAGAAAACGGATTTTATATTTTTCAGTGTAGGTTCTGGTGCAGGTGGAAGTTCATAACCAAATGCCTGTTACTAGTAGTTTTTATGATGAACCTGATTTTAGAAAACATTAAAGTGCATCTAAACCAAGAACAACAAAATGTAATATATTGCAGCTTACCAGTGCTTAGATGTGCTCACTTAAAGTACTTTATGGAGGAACAGCATTGTCAATCTAGGACAGGACTAAAGAACCATCTACCCATAATGGTGGATAGGTTTGGTAGCCCATAGAGAAGACTGAAAGCAGTTCACTAATTGGTGAGTACCGCACAGGCAGAGAGCACAGGAAATTATCAGCTAATCAAGATTTCTGCCAGGATCAACAGGTGTTTATTAAACCGATATAACAAACCTTCAGTGGTATATTTAACAGACCAAAAGGAAGAAAATAAGAAAAGTAAATGTTTAGGGTTTATGTATACTTTAAACACTGTCCAGGTGTGACATTAGGTCTTCTGACCCTCTCCATCTCTACACCACACGCCACTCATAATTGCAAACACAGGGTGACGGTGGAGATGTACACACAGCAGCATTGGAGTTGCTTCAGGTCACGGCGAGGCAGAAATAACACTGCCTGCTAAAGTTGGCAGTTGATACTTTGCAACTACCTCCATTCATTACTATTAAATATACTGCAAGTGCTCCATAAATGTATCATAAACGTACTTAATGTGTTGTTTTCTCACGCATACATGATAGCTTGTTTTTGAGGTTATATTCATGATGTGCAAAGAGTTCACGCAAACTCCTTTTAAGTATAATATTTAATTAAGTAATGACAGATACAGGTAACAATATTAGAAAATCTAACAAAAATAAAGATGCTTTATGGCCACAAAGTCCCTGGCCGCTTGCGTGACATGGCACAGATGATCACAGACGCATGCATGATTCAACTCTTACACGAGACTTAATATTCCAAATTTTAGCCATAGTATATACATGTTGAGTTGGTAGGATTTAACCAATCGTAAAAAAACATTACCTTCTAAGGAAGATGGCACATTCCTGAAAGGAAATTAGTGGGCTGGCTTGTCCATATAGTCAGTCAGTTTACAATAACATTCCTATAGCTTGAAGTTATCTAAGGTAACTGGACTTTGGAGGTATGCTTTCTTATATATTGTGAGACAACTTTAATTGTGAAATGTGAACTTTCCTCATGTTTATAGCACGTTTAAGGTGTGATTGCAAAGTACCAATAGTGAACATTTTCTATTTTAGCATTGAAAAAAAGGAAAAATAAAAGTTCACAGGGTGCTTAACCCCTTCCCGCCGACCGTACGCACATAGGCAGCCTAGGCTTTCAGCGGTCATACTGGGATGATGCATGCAGCTGCATGCATTATCCTGGTACCGTTTTTTTAGAGCGGGCGGTCGGCTCTTCAGGTATAAAAGCTACTCGGCTGTTATCCTGGAGGAGCGAGAGGGTTATGTCCCTCCCCCTCCCGCCGCTCTTCCCGGGTTTTCTGTTCCACCCAGGAGACCCGAGACACAATCTGGCACTTCCACCTGCTAGTGTAGGACATTACACGGAAACGGCTTTGTTCCAGTCTTCTTTCTGTCAACACGGAAGCAACGTCACTTCGGGTTTACTCGGCTGCCAATGGCGCAGTTTTGAAACAAAAAAAACAGTATTCAGAATCCGTTTTTGGCGATCTGAATACTTTGAGGTGCAAAGCAGGGATTTGGTGTCTTTTAGACCCCCGATCTCTCCATTAAGAGTACCTGTCACCACTTATTACTGTCACAAGGGATATTTACATTCCTTGTGACAGCAATAAAAGTGATCACTTTTTATTTTTTATTTTTTTTAAAAGACAAAAAAAAAAAATTTTAAAAAATAAAAATGACTCAAATAAGAATTTTTTTTTTTTTTTAAAAGCGTCCTAGTGAGATCGCGCAGCAAAGAAAATGCGCGTCCGCATATGTAAATGGTGTTCAAATCACAAATGTGAGGTATTGCCGCAATCGTCGTTGAGAGTAATAATTCTAGCACTAGACCTCCTCTGTAACTTTAACCTGGTAACCATAATTTTTTTTAAAATGCCACCCATGGAGATTTTTAGGTTCCGTAGTTTGTCGCCATTCCATGAGTGTGCGCAATTTCTGAGCATGATATGTTGGATAGCTATTTACTTGGCGTAACATCATCTTTTACATTATTTAAAAAAATTGGGCTAACTTTACTGTTTATTTCTTTTTTTAATTCATGAAAGTGTCTTTTTTTCCTAAATAGTTGGATTTGAAAGACCGTTGCACAAATAGTGTGACATTGCAACGATCGACATTTTATTCTCTAGGGTCTCTGCTAAAAAAATATATATAATGTTTGGGGTTTCTAAGTAATTTTCTAGCAAAAAATATGGATTTTAACTTGCAAGCAACAAATGTCAGAAATAGGCTTAGTCATGAAAGGGTTAAGGAGTGTTGCTTGACATGATGTGGACACCTGTGCAACGTGTTCGAAATGCTCATTAAAGTTAAAGATGCATTAATGCACGTTAAAGGCTGTTCTAAAATTGTCTGCCTGTGTGAAACAGCCTTTACAGAACAATTCATGGACTCCATGGGTGAAAGGAAAAATGCAGATTATTCTCGGGGTCTCTCTCTGCTATTGTGTACCGTCCAATCCCCAAACAGGCCTGTGAGATTCGCTCTTTGAGACACAATGAAACATATAGCAATGTCCGAGCAAATCTAATCTTTATTCTTGGGTGTGACTATTTAAAGGGGCTTTCAGAAAGTACCGCCCTTTGACAAATTATCCAATCATATACAGAGACATATAAGTACAGTCTATGCCCAAAGTGAAACTAAATATTTCTAAAATATCATGTGCTTTACAAGAAATGAAACTCAAGAGAAGATAGCAGTATTATGGAAAAACGAAACTTGATTAGCAAGACTTGAGCATATCTATCTATTTGTGAAGTAGATGTTGGAGAGACACAAAATAGAAACTGACTATAATACATAGAAGTAGTTAAGCTAAATATCCCTTCAATGGGTTGCTACTGCACTTTGCCCAGTACCATAAATGTCTGTTGAATTTTCACAAAACAAAACACGTAGTCCACTGATTTAAATGCCTAAACAGTGCACAGCATAACAGAGTGGCCCCCGAGGCAATATATTTTCCTTTGAGCATAAGTACTATTATATTCTCTTGATTTAAAACAAATTTTATTATTACACAAAGATAACCTGAGTAAATACAAAATGCAGTTTTTAATAGTTTCATTTATTAAAGCGGGCAATTTTTTACTTATTTAAAGCCAGCAGCTACAAACACTGTAGCTGCTGACTTTTAATAAGGGCACTTACCTGTCCAAGGAGCCCGCAATGTCGGTCCTCCGAGGCCGAGCCTTCAGGCTTCGCTGCCCGTTTCCTACTGCGCATTGCGCGAGTCGCTTCCTGAATGGCCCCGTCATCTTCTGGGACACACAAAGGTCCCAGAAGGCAGCGGGGGAGAAGAGAACGTGACGCACTGGGCCGAGGCAAGGCTGGGACGGAAGTACACAAGGGACTTTATAAAAGGTAAGAGGAAAAAAATAATAATCATCCTAAATTGAGTGGTGGAGGGGTTGTCATTCCTTTAAAACAAAGTGGAACTCCACTTTAAGGCAAAAAAAAAGCTGCCCACACCTGCCTGGCTTTATGTTAAAAAATGATTTGCCCCCTAAACCTAATAATTGGTTGGCAATGAGACTTTCACATTGCTGTGGAACAATTTTGGCCCACTCTTTGCAGAATTGTTTTAATTCAGCCACATTGGAGGGTTTTCCAGCATGAATGGCCTGTGTAAGATCATGATACAGCATCTCAATTGGATTTAAGTCCAGGCTTTGAAGAGGCCATTCCACAACCTAAATTTTGCTTTGGTTGAACTATTTAGAGGTGGACTTGCTGTTGTGTTTTGGATCATTTTCCTGCTGCATAACCCGAGTGCACTTGAGCTTGAGGTCAGATAGCTGGACATTCTTCTTTACGATTTTCTGGTAGAGCTCAGAATTCATGGTTCCATCAATTATGGTATGTCATCCAGGTCCTGAAGCTGAAAAGCAGCCCCAGACAAGCACGCTACCACCACCATGTCTGACTGTATGATGAGCTTGTTATGAAATACTTTTTCTGTTTTATGCCAGATGTAATGGGACGCACACCTTCCAAAAAGTAAAATTTTTGTCTCATCAGTCCACAGAATATTTGCCTAAGTCTTGGATAATCAAGATTTTTTTTGGTAACTATAAGATGAGCCTTGGTATTATTTTTGGTCAACAGTGCCTTTGGCCTTGGAACTCACTTATGGATGTCAGTCTCTTTCTTATTGTTAAATCATGAACACTGATCTTACCTGAGGCAAGTGAGGCCTGCAGTTCTTTAGATGATGTTCTGGGTTCTTTTATGACCTCCTGGATGAGTCGTCATCATGTTCTGGTATGTGTGGCATGTGAAATTAACCCCCCCCCCCCACCTCTGCAGCAATGCTGGAAGCATTCACATGTCTATTTCCCAAAGAAAAAAAAAAATATGGATGTGATGCTGAGCACATGCACTCAACTCCTTTGGTCAACCATGGCGAGGCCTGTTCTGAGTGAAACCGGTCCTGTGAAAACCACTGTATGGTCTTGGCCACTGTCCTACAGCTCAATTTTAGGGTCTTGGCAATCTTCTTATAGCCTAGGCCATCATTATGTAGAGTAAAATTATTATTTTTTTCAGATCCTCCGAGTTCTTTGCCATGAGGTGCCATGTTGAACTAACCGTGACCAGTATGAGAGAGTGAGAGCGATGACCCCAAATTTAACACACCTGCTCCCCATTCACACTTGAGACTTTGTAACACTAACAAGTCACTTGACACCGGGGAGAGAAAATGGCTAATTAAGTCCAATTTGGACCTTTTCACTTAGGGGTGTACTCACTTTTGTTGCCAGTGGTTTAGACATTAATGGCCGTGTGTTGAGTTATTTTGAGGGACAGCAAATTTACACTGTTATACAAGCTGTACACTCACTACTTTACATTGTAGCAAAGTGTAATTTCTTCATCAGTGTTGTCACATGAAAAGATGGAAAAAAAAAAAAAAAATATTTACAAAAATGTGAGGGGTGTACTCGCTCTTGTGAGATACTGTAAACCCCTTTTCACCTGCATTCGTCAATCTTTTTTTTATTTATTTTTTTACCCTCAAATGTCCTCCTTTCTAGCCAAGACTTTACTTCCAGCATTAATGAACACAATTTCCATTGACGAATAAGGCAGCCCATAGATTCCTTCCCAGCCCCCCCCCCCCCCGTTTAGTCAGCGGGTTTAACTGTGTTTAACCATGCCATTTGCACTTACTGAAGGTGGACGCCATTTGTTTTTGTTCCAGTTTGCTGCAGTTATATAATATTTCCTGTTCATCTTCTTTGTAGTTATATGTATTATATTATCAGTTTTCAGTCCCCTAGATGGAGACCATAGCTGGTTTTGGATTCTGACACTTTTCCTAATATAACTTTTAAAACCAAATACAGGGTCCCTATAATGTAATAGTAATACCAAAACAAACTGGCATATTATTTTTAATCAGCTGTAATCATATGATTGATGGGATCACCTTATGTAGAAATGATGAATAACATTATGGTATAGTATATCATTTATTCCAAACCTGTTCACTGTATGACCCTAGTGTAATCCAGCCAGAATATGGTTTATGCATGTGTTACAGGTTTGTCAGTTATTTTTAGAAGGATTATCAATTGTGTAATACACTTATGTGATGGATTTTTGTGTTGGATGGATAATTTTTGTGTTAGATGGATAAAATTACAGAACTTTCATGTGTGCTTTAATTGCACATATGGCTATCCTGTACACTCAGCAGACAGAAGTGCTGCCATTGTTCCCTCAGGTGAGCAATAACTCTTTGTCAAAATAACCTAACCTGGCAAGTATGTTTTCCCCCCCAGAGCTACATCCACCAAAGGTGTTGTCTGAAGTACCTATAGATATCTGCAAGATCAGGAAACAATCTTATTATTTCAATAGACAATTTAAAGGATAACTGCAGTTTGCAAAACTTTGGCGTAAAATATAACCATACATTAGCTCTCTTATTGCTGATATTTTTTTAAGACCAGGCCTGTGCATGTTTGCATTTTCTCCTGTCTTTGAAACCCTTCGACTTAAATATAAGGAAAGGGTTGCCTACTCTGGGTGCTTGCTATGGATAATTCTCAGCCATTCTGGCTGCCTCTAAGTTTACAGTTGGAGGCTAGTGGCAAGCTAGGTGATGTCGTATGCATTTGTAGATCCACAAATGCTGATACATACATTCTGGTTTAAAAAAAAAATGTTTCAAAGGAATGCAAAGTAATCAATTGAATTAAAATATTTGCTGCAAATCATTATAGGTTGCCTCCACAATTTGTTTTTTGAAGTACCAAAGCAACTGTTGGAACCTTCTGTGGAATATTAAATGATGTAATTTTCCCCTTTGTAGACACTATCCCATGCTTCCAGTTCTATTTGAATTGATAGAAAGTACCCAGCTTCTTATCCTTGAATCTCTTTGAAGTGTCTACAGACTTTTCAACCGGTCCATCTGGACCATGTCTAAACCCTGTCTGGAAACTGGGGGAAAATCACTTTTTCCTATTTTTGTGCACTTTTTTGTGGTACCACATTGTGTTTCATCATCAAATGTTGTGTTATATGTATTCACATTTGCACGCATTCATTCCATATGTTTGAGAGTGTCCACACTCACCGTAGTATTAATGTGCACTGGTTCCTTCAGTTACCAGTCCCTTTATTTATGTGTTTAATTTTCATTTAGTCACATGTATTGATGTTTCCACTCTCATGGTCACATTATTGAGCGCTACACTAATTTTTGCATACTGTGATGTGTATGAACAATCAGTCTCTTCTCCCCTCAGAGAACCAGAAACTGTTTGCACACACAGATTACGGTTCTCGGTGTGTCAGCAGCGATCGCAGGAGCCCGTCGGTGATAGCTACTGCCGGGCACTCATATCGGCTCCGGAGGCGAGCAGTGGGCACGCGCAGGTACCCCTAGTGGCCACAGGGCGACGTGACATTGCCTAACGTTGTTTCACCCAGCCGTAGCATTCTGCCGCAGTAAAACTGCAGCGGCTGGTTGGCAAGTGGTTACATTTAAATCACCACCGCAGTGCAAAAAGCTAGACAGTGGACACTACACTTTCTTCAATACTCCCAGTTAAGTAAAACAATATTACAGTGCAGAAAGCGTAATATTTCAGCATGTTCACCTGTTAAACAAGTTGTTTTTTTTTTTATATATTGCTGCCACTTCACTAAAAACACGGTCACTTGGTAAAGAGGAAGGAGGAGCAGAGAGGCATCTTCTATGAGAGGCAAACCTTGTTTTATTTCCACCACAGGAGAGGATCACCATTTCTTCTGTCAATTGCTTGTCCCTTCAAATCGTGATCAAGTTCATCATCCAAGCTGATTGATGCAGATTCAGAAGAATCCTCTGCATGAGGCCCCAATAAAACGATGAACATGGCATCAATTCGACCACAGTGAAGATTCTCTTCTGCCCGTTGTCTTTTTAGACGTTTTTATTTTTGCAGCTCTTCCAGATTAGTAACATGCTCTTCCAGTCTTGACCTTTATGCAGGAACCTCCTGCACTTCGTGTGGAATATCTTCTGTCAGCCATTGTTTTGCCTTGGCCAATGCATCATCAGAAGAGAGCCTGATTCTTGTATTGAGGATCCAAAAGACGTGCCAGCACAGCATTTTTATTCTCTTCCTGCTTTTCAAAGCGTTTGGTGAGGCTGTCCCTCATGACCTGCCTGAATGTTTTAATGTGTGTTGGGTCCTTCATTCTCTTGAAGAAGCATCTTCAGCACTCTCACACATGGGATGACAGATGACACAGATGAGTCATCATGACTTACCTCTAGTGTCACTTCCTCTATGGGGAGGAGGGTCTCAATGACCTTGGCTGCAGTGTCCCACTGATCAACAACAATATACTCCATCTTTACTTGAATAGATGCTCAGAGCTCGCTTCTGTTCCATCATTCTTTGCAGCATGTGAAGTGTTGAGTTCCATTGTGGTGGAACAGCCTGAAATAAGTTGTTTTTGGGTAGGCCAATGCACCTTAGTCGCTGCTTGGCAAGGACTGAGCCTAGGTTCACATTGCTGCGGGTTAGAAATCAACCCGGCAATGCAGTCCGTATTCGGGAGCGATTTGACAGACATCTGTGCGGGTTCCTGCATAGATGTCTATTCAAATCGCCCCTGAAGTCACCAAAAGTAGTACAGGAACTACTTTTGAGAATCAGTGTGACGCCATTGCCAGCAATAGCCGCTGATTTAACATGTCAAACCGCATTCCAAATTGGACCAATGTGAACGTGGGCTGAATGATGAAAATGGCCTGCGCACCTCTTCAGCATGCCAGTTATATCGATCAATCAATGCTCTCTGGCTTGACAGACCATCATTTAGCACAAGTTGCAGGGTGTGTGCCATGCAACTGAGGTCTGACACTTAAGCAAGCCTCATTCCTTTCACCATGTTTGCTGCGCTGTCTCGAAGCACAAGCATCACTCGGTCTTTGTTTATTCCCCATTTTTCAAGCATGCCATTAATCTAATGTACTCCCCAGTATGGGATCCTTGCATCACTTTTGCATTTAACACCAATTGCCTTTTTGTTCATCCGCTGTCAACGAAGTAGCATGTAAGACTTATTAGTGACTCTGGTCCTGACCAGCAGTCAGCCGTGAATGAGAGTGAGTTGGCAGCCTTTTCTGGTTGCAGCATAGCCTTTACTTTCTCAACTACCTTTTGGTGAATCTTTCCCAGCATTTTTGGCTCAGTAATACTTTTCAGTGTGTACCTTGGCTCAGCTATAGACATCATTTGCTTAAATCCAGAGTCAGACATCATTATAAATGGCTGGTTATCGCTAACCATCATCTCTGTGATTGCTTTGTGCAGCAGTTAAGATCTTCCATCCGAATTTAGCCACAATTTTTTTTTGAAACATATATTTTACTGTTGTTTGGGATAGTGGTATTTCACTTTGTGATTCAGTTTTTCTCTGTGCTTCTTTATATAATTCAACATGATGAACTTATGCCGCGTACACACGGTCGGACTTTCTTTCAGAAAAAGTCAGAAGAAAGCTTTTCATAGGATATTCCAATCGTGTTTGGGCCTCAACGTACTTTTTTTTTTTTTTAATTCTGACGGACCTAGAAATGGAACATGTTTTAAATATTTTCGACGGAATCAATTCCTATCGGGAAAACCGCTCGTCTGTATGCTGTTCCGACGGACCAAAAACAAAGCATGCTCTGAAGCAAGTACGAGATGGCAGCTATTGGCTACTGGCTATTGAAATTCCTTTTTCTAGTCCCGTCGTACGTGTTGTACAGCACCGTGTTCTAGACGGTCGGACTTTGGTGTGATCGTGTGTAGGCAAGACTGCTTGAGCAGAAAAAACGGTCGTGTGTACACGGCATAAGATGGGCCCAAAGATTTTACGTATTTTTGGTTTTTGCAGTTGATCCCATGCTCACATTGTTTGTGCACGTGCTGCACAATGCTGCTTTTCTTTTCTTAGGGATGGTTGAGATGAGAAATAGTCCCAGACCACACCAGACCACAGTACAGATAAGGTTAAAAATAGCTGGCACCCTGCTGTGTGTGTGGGTGGCTGGTTGGCTTGCTGGCTGGCACCCAGCTGTGGGTGGCTGGCTGGCACCCTGCTGTGGGTGAGTGGCTTGCTGGCTGGCACCCTGCTGTGGGTCGCTGGATGGCACCCTGCTGTGGGTGGCTGGCTTGCTGGCTGGCACCCTGCTGTGGGTGGCTGGCTTGCTGGCTGGCACCCTGCTGTGGCTGGCTTGCTGGCTGGCACCCTGCTGTGGCTGGCTTGCTGGCTGGCACCCTGCTGTGGGTGGCTGGCTTGCTGGCTGGCACCCTGCTGTGGGGGGATGGCTGGCTTGCTGGCTGGCACCCTGCTGTGGGTGGCTGGCTTGCTGGCTGGCTTGCACCCTGCTGTGAATGGGTGGGTTGCTAGCTGGCACCCTGCTGTGGGTAGATGGCTGCTGGCTGGCCTGTCACTTTGCTGTGGGCGGCTGGCTTGCTGGCTGGCACTTTCTGTGGTTTTAAAAATGTGATCACTTTTATTGCTGTCACAAGGAATGTAAACATTGTGACAGTAATAGGTGGTGACAGGTACGCTTTATGGAAGGATCGGGGGTCTAAAAGACCTCCAATCCCTCCTTTGCACTTCAAAGTATTCAGATCACTGAAAACGGCGTATCTGAATACTGTATATTTTTTAAAATGCAGCGCCATTGGCAGCCGAGTAAAAATGAAGTGACGTTGTGACGTCGCTTCTGTGTTTACATTTAGTAGACTGAAACAATGCAGTTTCCGGCTTCGTGGCAGTCTGTCTCTAGCCGCCGGAGGTGGCGGATCGAGGATCGGACGTCCCCTCCCGCTCCTCAGGGATAACAATCGAGCGGCAGCTGCGGGCATCATCCCGGTATAACCCTCGAAAGCCGCGGCCGTATATCTGCGTACGCTTAGCAGGAAGGGGTTAAACTGCAATTCAATTTATAACTTTTTTGAAATGCGTTTTTCTGCGTGTTTTTTGTTATGTCTCTCACAGTTAAAATAAACCTACCATTAAAATTATAGACTGATCATTTCTTTGTCAGATGGCAAACGTACAAAATCAGCAGGGGATCCAATGCGTTTTCCCCCTCACTGTACGTATGTATGTATGTGTGTATATATATATATATATATATATATATATATATATATATATATATAAAATGTGTTTTGCTCTCATACACACTAATAAAACTAGCTTAAAGGGATTGTAAACCCTCGTGTTTTTTCACCTTAATGCAGGGGTCTTCAAACTACGGCCCTCCATTTGTTTAGGAACTACAATTCCCATCATGCCTAGTCATGTCTGTGAATGTTAGAGTTTTACAATGCCTCATGGGATGTGTAGTTCTGCAACAGCTGGAGGGCCGTAGTTTGAGGATGCCTGCCTTAATGCAACCAATGCATTAAAGTGAAAAAACACCCGACAGTGACCAGCCCCCCCCCCCCCCCTCCCCGTTTTACTTACCTGAGCCCTGTAATTCTGTCGGCAGAGACGTGCTGTCCCTCGCTCCACGGGGTCCTGGCTCTTGATTGGATAGATTGATGGCAGCGCAGCCATTAGCTCCCACTGCTGTCAATCAAATCCAATGACGCAATCGTGGGGGGGTGGAGCCGAGTCTGGCTTTCATGTCTATGGACGCAAATGCTGGGCCTTGGGAGCGCGCCCTCAAGGTAACTTCCCAGAAGAGCGCTTCCCCTAGGGGGTTATCTGATGTGGGGAGTATCCGCTGGGGAATCCCAGAACACGAGGTTCGGGGCCACTCTGTGCAAAAACGAACTGCACAGTGGAGGCAAGTATGATATGTTGTTTAAAAAATAAATAAAAACAAACCCTTACAATTACTTTAAAGGTTTTGCCTAGCCTGCGGAGACACATTGTATCAACATTGAGTTAAATAGAGAAATATGAAGAGCCTCGATATGGAAATGAATAGTTGAATTGTTTGTTACTTTGTCGCCCAGTGTCATTTCTGTGTTCAGAAACAAGCGTGGAGAAAAATAATTGAAATACAGCTGATTTACATAGCCTCCTGTCGACTTTTGTATCAAATTGCACAAATATTGCATTGGGGTGAAAAAAAAAAGTTTCTTTTGAAGACCTGTGTTTCGTGTAGTGTAGGTTAATTATATAATCAGCGGCTTTGCTGACTTGTGTCGGAATAGAGGGGGATGAATTCTGTCCTTTACATCTTCCTGTCTAATCTCTTCACCCTGTTTTTGGAAGTGAGAATTTTCATATTCTATTTTGATTAACGTTATCAAGTGGAAACATTCTCCCTGCTGCTTCAAAGTGGGTAGTTGTGCTGTCTGTGACACTAGGGGGAGATGTTCTGCAAGCAGAAAGATAAATGACACAGGCACTGGCTTATTCATGCAAGTCAGTCTTTTCAATCTTTCCAACACAGAGGAACTCTTAAATTTACTTTACAATCTCAGGGAACCCCTGCTAAAATGACTATATCTACAACTCGCATACATTAGTGTGATGGTCAGTGGGAAGAATTCTCCTTACACTTGTGGTCATTAGAAAGAATTGTCTCCATAAGATAGCTAAAAATCAGTGGTGTCATTGGGAACTTATCTGAAAGGCAGAAACTGCTCCTTGCTCAGGGAACCCCAATGTTCCATGGAACCCCTGTTGAGAAACCCTGATGTAACCTCTGCAAAAGCGACATAAAGTTAATACCCTTAGAAACCAATTGGATATTAACTTACTGAAGTAATACTTGCAAGCTTAATTCTAATTGGTTGTTTTGGGTTACTCTCAGAGCTTTTTTTCTTAACCACTTGACCACTGGGCACTTAAACCCCCTTCCTAACCAGACCAATTTTCAGCTTTCTGTGCTCTAACACTTTGACAATTACTCAGTCATGCAACACTGTACCCATATGAAATGTTGTCCTATTTACACACAAATAGAGCTTTCTTTTGTTGGTATTTAATCACCCCTGCGTTTTTTTATTTTTTGCGCTATAAATCAAAAAAGACTGAAAATTCGGTAAAAAAAAAAAAATCTTTGTTTCTGTTATTTATGGCAGAGTGTTGGCAGAGTGTTGGCAGAGTGTTGGCAGAGTGTTGGCAGAGTGTTGGCAGAGTGTTGGCAGAGTGTTGGCAGAGTGTTGGCAGAGTGTTGGCAGAGTGTTGGCAGAGTGTTGGCAGAGTGTTGGCAGAGTGTTGGCAGAGTGTTGGCAGAGTGTTGGCAGAGTGTTGGCAGAGTGTTGGCAGAGTGTTGGCAGAGTGTTGGCAGAGTGTTGGCCACTAAACATCCAGCCCACAGCGCTGATGCAATCTCTCCCCATCTCCCCTCTCACTGTACCGATTGGTACAGAGAAGGGAGGGAGAAACCAGCGTCATGACCGTGATCGGGGATGTCACGGATGTTCCCGGGTGCGTGCCCCAGGGGGCGCTATTCTGGGAGGACGTCCACCCAGAATAAGCTGACCACGCTGTAGCCGTCTTTCGGCTATGGCCCGGTCGGCAAGTGGTTAAAGAGTAGTTACAGGAACTCCCCATTTCTGAGTCGTTTCTTGTCTCCGCCCCCTACCCACCTCCGAGCACCCTCCCTTTTGCCCCACCCTCTACCCACCTCCGAGCACCCTCCCTTTTGTCCCACCCCCTACCCTCCTCCTAGTACAGCCCCTTTTAAAGAATACAGAACCAAGTATCATTTTGTGGTGATAAGTAATTCGTATGGAATTTAATGACCAAAAAAAAAAAAAACAGCAGTGAAGTAGATCCCCCGCAGCCAGCAGCAATAGACCCTCCCCACTAACAACAGATTCCCACAGCAACAATGAACCCCGGCAGCAACAACAGATTTTCCAGCAGCCAACCCAGCATCAATAGACTCTTCCGCAGCCAGCAACATCAGACCCCTCCCTTAACAGTAGATCCCTTCCAGCAACAATTGACCCCCAGTAACATAAGCCTAACCATTACTAATAGTTCCCCCACCAGCAACAATAGACCTCCAAAGCAACTATAGACTTCCCCACAAAAAATGAGGCCCTAAGCAATAATATATCACCCAGCAGCCACCAACAATAGACCCCCTCCCTAAACAGTGGCTCTCTTCCAGCAAAAATTGACCCCCAGCAACATAAGCCAGTCCCCCCCCCCCACCCCAGAAACCATTGATCCCCCACCTGCAACGATAGACCACCATGAAAAAATAGATCTCCTCCAGGAACAATAGATCCCCGTCAGCCAGCATCAACGGACCCTTCAGCACACCCCAGTATGCCTTTCCATTACATTCAGAGCTGAAGGTACCGGAACTCCAATGATGAAGCTTCTACTTGGAGATCAGAGCTTTGTTGACAACCCCTGTGACATTGTGTTCCAACCTATAAAGAAAAGCAGTGATATAGTCACTAGTGATATAGTGTCCTACAGCATGGGTAGGCAACTTTAAAGAGATGGAGATCTACCTGAACAACATGGGAGAAGTCAAACATCACAGGGCACAGTGTTGCCTCCTCACATCTGATTTAAACCTCTAATTGCTGTACTACCATGTCGCAATTGCGTACATTGCAAGGCAATCATGGGTTTAAATCGGATGTTGAGGAGGCCACAGCATGCCACCTGACCACCTGTCAAACACATTTGGATCGCTTTTAGGAGGAGCAGCAGTGCCTGCTGCACTTGCGAATGAGCTCTTAGTTGCATTTGGCAGCGGCACCCTTAGAGCTCTTTCACACAAAGTTAGGAGGTGGTAAAACTGTGCGATTGATTTGCGGATTTACCACCCCCCAAGCCCTACTCCCTTTAGCTGCTGAGGTAGCAGCCAAATGTGTACACATGCCGCAGCAGAAATGAAACCCTCTGTTGCTTATGGTGGGTGCTATCACCTGCCAAACGTGAAGCATTCAAGTAAATGGGGCTACTCTGCAAGCACCCTGCAAATGTATGCTTCTGTGGGGTCCAAGGGGTTAAAGCAGGCAGTGAGAAAGCAACACAACACTGCCTACTTTAAAGATTAAGTTCACCTTTGGGAACATGTTACATGTTCCACCCGTTTTTAGGGTGGACCATGTGATGATCCCAATGCTGCAGCCACTGCCGATGCCCCCCTCACTGTGGCAGCAGTACGGAGAGAAGTTTTCCGTACTAGCTGTCACTTTTTAAAATCTTCGCTGCCATGCGGGGCTCCGCCCACAGGGCTGCGTCATTCATTCACACAGCTCTGTGTGTGAAATAACTACAAGCCCCAACATCCTTTGCAGTTGTCGGCTTGTGGTACTCCATGAACTACCACGGCGTTGTGGTAGTTTATTTATTCCTGCCAGTGTATCTACCTGCCCATATGGGATGTACGGGCACACAGATATACTGATATAGATCTAAAATAGACCTGCATGGCACCAGAAATCTGCTGATCGCTGGTGCAATGCTTTACAGGCTCCGAAAGAGAAAAAAAATACATGCTAATTTTTTTACCTGCATAAAAAATGTGCATTTATAATTTTTTTTCTAAAAGTTGAGCTTATATTTTAACCCTGTATTCGCTGTACTGCACAAGGTTGCAGGACATTTGCAGAGCAGCATCATCTACTTGAATGGGTCATGCTTGGCAGGTGCTACACCCACCAACCATGATAGGTGTAAAACTCTTGCTGTCAAATGTGTACACTCCTGGCCACTGCAGCTAAAGTGGGTGCGGTTGGGGTAGGGATGGTAAAAACATGTATTAACTATTGTAGTTTGGGGGGCAGTAAAACCCCAATTTAAGTGAACCCTTACTGTACTGAGCCCCCTGTAAGGCTGCTTTCACACTGATGTGCTGCAGTTTACCTGCACCATATCTGTGACCATTGCGCGATTTGCCATAGACTTCTAATATAGCCTGCAGATGTGGTGCACTTTCTGAAAGTGCACCAAAACTCCTGCATTCAGATGCACCAAAACCGCTGAATATAATTGAAGTCTATAGCTAAGCACAGCAAGCACACAGAAAAGCTGCAGGTGCAGTGCACCTGTGGTGTGGGTAAACCTCAGCACATCAGTGTGAAAGCAGCCATATACTATTATAAATGTGCTGTTTAAACACTTCCTTACCAGCCTATAGCAGAATGATGGCTGGGCGGTGGTTCAATTATCCTTACTGGGCGTCATTTGACGTCCAGCAGGATAACAGCCGCTGCACGCCTGTGGGGGGGTGCGAACCGACGATCAGTGGTGCGGTGTGTCAGTCTGACACACCTCTACACCGATCTCGGTGAAGAGACGAGTAGAGGAGAGCCTGACGGGGTGGGGTCTGTGCTGATTGTTTATCAGCGCAGCCCCCCCCCCAGGGTGCCTGCCCAAGACCACCAGGTATGCCACCCTAGACCACCAGGGAAAAGCCAGTCAGTGCCCAGGCAGCTGCCAATCTGTGCCCATCCACAGTGCCATCAGTGATGCCTATCAGTACCACGTATCAGTACCCAGCAGTGCCACCAATGAGTGCCTATCGGTGTCCATCGGTGCTGCCCTCATCAGTGCCCATCAGTTTTTTTTTTTTTATTTGTTTAGCAAAAAATAAAAACCGCAGAGGTGATCACATACCACCAAAATAAAGCTCTCTTTGTGGGAACAAAATTAGAAAAATTCTGTTTGGGTACAGTGTAGCATGACCGCGCAATTGTCATTTAGACAGCGATGAGAGCTGAAAATTGGCTTGGGCTGGAAGGGGGTGTAAGTGCCTGGTATTGAAGTGGATTTAAGGATTGCTGTTACCACTCATTGCATACACATCCTCCTTCCTTATACTAATATGCCCAGTGTATTGCTTCACACTGACCTGAAGATTTCTTCTTTCCTGCTGCTGCCACCGCTCTGGAGACCGCTAGCCGGGATTAGAGGCGGAGAGCAGTTGGTATCACTCAACATGGGACAGGAGCCAGCTTATGTGGCTCTTGCTCCCTACTGCAGCTCCAACTTTACACGTAGTCCCTTGGCATTGCAATTTGATGCTCTGGGATGGTGGGTCAGCAAGCTCAGACCACAATCTACCAGTCACCTGGCTGCGATCTACTGGTTGCTGACCACTGCCCTACAGCCCCATTCATTCACCTGAGAAAAACATTCTCAACTGGACGGCTGCAGGCCCCTTATGAATGAATACTTATGAATGGGGCCCGGTGCACATGTGCAATAAGAGGACCCAGCTAGGGTTTTTTCAAATTGAAAGCTGAACAGCACCCATCAGGCCGGCAGAGTGACTATCGCTGGAACATGGAGAAGGGTTAAGGTAATTGTGGCATTTCTTATTCATACATCATGGGACACAGGGTCAGGCTAATATTCATTACCTGCTGGGTTATACTCCATCTCCAGGTGATTGGACACTGGTAGACCAAAGGTCTTCAGACAAAAAGTGATCCCCTATATAACCCCTCCCACACAGGAAGTACTTCAGTTTTTTACCAGTGTCTGCAAGGTAGCTGGCACAATTTGTTTGAGCTCTCTGAGCTCCAGGTCTCTAGTCCCACAAGTGGTTCTTAAATGAATGAAGGGTTTGACCAATTGGATCCATTTGACACAGGCTTTATTTGCTTAGATAAATGGTACCCAAGCCTCGCTAAGAAGACTCAAGATCCTGCAAGGTTTTGCCTGTAATGCCGCCTCTGGGCGCTGGACCCTGCAAGCGGAATCCTGGACACTACAGTGCTAAGGCATTTCTGAAGGGTGCTGTACAGGTCCAAGGGAGTGGACCCTAAAAATAAAAAGGAAGTTTTGAGCTAGCTGTGGGTGTTTGCAAAGTATACCTTTTTGGCTTGTGTCTGGCTGTTTTTTACCTCCTATGATGGTGCATGACGGTGCACCATTTCACCCAGCAGTTATTTGACAGCCATGACGCACATGCATTTGCAAAAGCGCCGCTGGACTTAGTTTGTGTGGCGGCCATGGCGTATGGAGGGACAGCAGGCCCAGATCCTACACCACAATAGAAATGTGTATTCCACAAAGTTTAACAATTAGCAGATTAAGATACTCCAAACATCTGGTGTTAGCGCTTCAATCATCCCGGCACCATGGTTGTTATGGTGTCAGGATGAATGAAGCACATTATTTCTATTACATTGTAATATAAAAGGAAATAGTTCAACTCACCATAATGCAGAATCAGTGGGAGTCCTGACCGTGTCACTTGCCACGTCGCCTGCCACCAGATGTCCCCAGCGGAGTCCCTCCTTACGTCGGGCATCCCCAACAGAGACCCTTCTTATGTCGGGCGTCCCCAGCGGAGTCCCTCCTTACGTCGGGCGCCCACAGCGGAAAGTCCCTCCTTACGTCGGGCGTTCGCAGCGGGGTAGAGTCCCCTTGGCTCTGCCTCTCACAGACCGGCAGCAGGCCACAGGGTGGAGGGTGGGCAGTAGCTCCATGTGTGGAGGTCTTGTTTCCCTGTATTCAGTGGAGAGGGGAGGGGCCTCTTATTCGTGCAGCTAACCGGTTTCAGTGTACAAGAGGATTGCCAAAAACAGTCCAGATTTCCCAGGACAAAAGCTAAATCCCAGGATTTTGATTAGGATTTTTGACCCTCAGATCGAGACGAGGGTCCACAAATTGGGTTGTCCCAGGAAAATCGAGACTGTTGGCAAGTATGGTCTCAGTGCCCGCCCCTCCCTTGCTGCTGCTATAATAAAGGTCTTTTGTTAATGGAATCCTCTTTGTTCATTTAAGTTACAGTATGTGCCCCAGTGTATGCACTTTAGGTATACAGCTACATATTTTTAATAATTTCAGAGCGGCGCTCACGTGACTGCCCGCCGCTCTCCTCCTATCCTCCTTCTGGCTGACATCAGCAGGAGATTCTCAGCCCTTCCTGCTGTAGTTGTCAGATCGAGCAAGATGGCAGCAGGCAGTCACGTAAGCGCTGAGTGGCGCTCTGAAATGAGGTATACAGCTACATATTTTTTATAAAGCACATACATTAGGACATATAACTTAATGGAACAAAGGGGATTCTATTAAATAAACAAAGTGGCTTTACAACCACTTTAAGTCTTGCCTGATGGGGAGGGGTTGTGCCTGGAAAGGGATTTTCCTGTCTTTTTTTTTTTTTTTTGTCCATGTCCACTCATCTGAAGGTCGCAGCATATCCTGCTGAGGATGCTACTTTTGGTCTGCTCGTTTTGCAGGCTGCTGCGAGAGGTTCTAACCTTTTCTGGTTTGGTTGTTTGGGACCTCATTGTTGGTGCTATGTTGCCCTCCCCTCATATTCAGTGATTTGGGACATCCCTATTGTAATGAAAATGAAGATCCCCTCAGCCCTGTAATGTACTGCAAGTTAAGGATTTTACAGGTAAACCAAAATCCAATTTTTGCCAATAAATTGAATCCATGCCCCACTGCTCCTCCCAAACGTTGGCTTTCTGGTAATGTCAAAGCTTGACCGTAATATATGCAATTTCCTTTTATCCGTTAGTGATTGGCTAATATCAGTGCTTGGGAGGATGCTGGCAAGCCTTGCCTGTCAGAATTTCCCGGCATTTGACCAAAGTGGCCTCTTGGTGTCTGACTCTCATATCCAACAGCAGTTTTTGTTTTACCTGTAGTGACAGATTGGAGGGAATAAGGTGGTGTCCGTTAATGCCTACAGCCTGATGATTGAAGAGAGAGCAAGTGACATCTGTCTACTATCTCTGTTCCTGTCAGCATGTTACCATCTAACACGTGTGCGTGCAGCAGTGTATGATTTGTTCATTGTGCTACAGTACCTCTCCCTTTGCTAGTCTAATACCTGCTGTACAAGAATAACTAATACACAAAATATTGTTTTTAAGAACTAAACAGCTACATTAAGGCTGCTTTCACACTGGGGCGGTTTGCATGCGCTATTGCGCTAAAAATAGCGCCTGCAAACCGACCTGAAACAGCTGCTGCTGTGTCTCCAGTGTTAAAGCCCTGAGGGCTTTCACACTGGAGCGGTGCGCTAGCAGGACGGTAAAAAAAAGTCCTGCTAGCAGCATCTTTGGAGCGGTGAAGGAGTGGTGTATTCACCGCTCCTATACCGCTCCTACCCATTGAAATAAATGGGACACCGCGGGCTTTGCCGGGGGTTTTGCCGCTTTGCCGGGGGTTTTAACCCTTTTTCGGCCGCTAGTGGGGGTTAAAACCACCCGCTCTCGGCCGCATACCGTGGGTAAAACGATGGTAAAGCAGCGCTAAATATAGCGCTGCTTTACCGCCGCCGCCCGCACCGATCCGGTGTGAAACCAGCCTAAACTGTGCCTGGAATTAAGGACACAAACTTTTATGTCAAATTTTGAACTGATTTCTTTTTTTTTTTTCTGTTCTGTGCACTTTTCATAGCATTCCAGTATATATCCATGTCACGTTGCTGTTATCTAGGTTTAAAAAGGCTTGAATGGTGATGTTGACCCTACCTATAGGTTTCATTGAACCTTTTAGGGAGCACAATGGGGGAAGCACAAAAGTACCTGGCTTTTAGAACCAGGCACGTATAGTATGGTTTTCCACATAGTGTTTACATTTAATGTTCAGATGTTTTATTCACAGGTGTTGAGTGCATTTCTGTGCATGCAGTTCTGTTCATGTCAATTGGGATGCAGAAGCTGCATGTACAGAGTGGCTACACAGACACAGCTGCTGCACCCCCCACATTGACAGGCGTGTGAGAGCACAGCCCCGATCACACATCTGCGTTAGGGCTGCGCACCCACATGCATCAGTTTGGGAGCCACGGCTGTGTCTGTGCAGCTGTTGCATCCCAATTGACTTGGTTGAGACTGTCTGCATAGGGATGCGCAGAACACCTGTGTATCCCTCTGCGGGCAAGCACTGGCCGTGTACGCTGTAGTACACCAGTGTGAATGAGGCCAAGTGTGTTGAGACTGTGCTTAGCTCCCTTGTCCAGCTCAGTCCCAGTACAGGACAAGGCAAAAAAACATTATTCACTATAAGCCAGTTCATACCACAATGCTGCGGTGGTATATGTTGAAAGAAATTGTGGCATGCAGTTCTTTTTTGACATGCAGTGTGGTGCGACAGAGTCCACCGCATCACACCGTGGAAGGTATTTCTTAGGGTAGGCTTCTTAAGGGTCTCCACAATCACCATGCCTGTGTAATGTTTGTTTGAAACTGGCACTTTTGGTTAAAAAGCCCATATGACAGGGCAACAATGCAGGAGCACAACTGTGAGATTGGAATAAATTGTTAACAGAAGGTCCCTGAACAAGGACCCTTATGGCAGGATCATCTGGGGACCAGAACTGGATGAACAAGACTGGACGTATTATAATGGTTGTATTTTGTCTATGAAATACTTTCTCAAAATGAGCAATGTCTTATTAGTGAGGCTTGTATCTTTTAGAAGCATACATGCTTTTAAAAAGAAGCCTGAAAAGGTCTTTAGACAAATAACAAAACAGTACATTTTTATGTACTGCTTGTTTTTTATCTAGGGGGAGAGCACAAAGTTTATACTTACCAGATCCGCTGATAATCTGGAAAACTGTGCTCTCCACAGTCCAGCGGTGGACTGTTGCTTTCCATGGAGCATGCATTGGGCTTGCTGACATCACTAATAGTCGATTTTCAAAACCGGACCGGTCTTGTGCAGAATGGATCGGCAGATCAGGTAAGTATATCTCCGCTGTACTCTCCCCTAGATTAAAATTATCAGTTAACCTGTGCAGTGCAGTGAATTTCACATATGGTTTTGTATAGTTACATTGGTCCAATTTGTGGGACTGCTGTGGAAGCAGAAAGCAACTGCACTAGTCACCCTAACTACAGTTATTGGCATTCTCTTCTGTGTCCTGTGCCAAGCTGCATCCCTTATACATAGAAGTCCCCCCACCATTGACTAAGCAGAAAAAATAACTGTGCTGGGCCAGATAAAAGTCCAGTCCAATACAAATTATACTTAAAGCGGGACTGTACTGAAAAATTTTTTTTTTTAAAAGCCAGCAGCTACAAATACTGCAGCTGCTGACTTTTAAAAAATGGACACTTACCTGTTCCAGGGTCCAGCGGTGGCGGCAGCAGAGGCCGATCGATCGCTCGGCTCTCTGCTGTAGCCGGCGCCATTCTCGGTGAGGGAATCAGGAAGTGGCTTCACTTCCCGATTCCCTACTGCGCATGCGCGAGTCGCGCGGCGCAATGAGAATATTCAGCGCTGTCTGCTGGGTATCTGCACCCCCCTCCCCCCTGAAAGGTGCCAAATGTGACACCGGAGGGGGGGGGGGGTTCCAAAAAGCGGGAGTTCCACTTTAGGGTGGAATCCCCCTTTAACTACTACCCACCCAGCCACTGCACATAAACGGCTGGGTGGTCCTTTCTTCGTTCTGAGTGGACATTCAGGAACGTCCCTCAGAACACGTTCTCGCAGCGCGGCCACAAGGCGCACTCCGGTTCGATCCTGTGATCATTCTAATCACAGGATCCAGCTGAGCAGAGATTGGGATATGGGTGCTGTGATTGGCCCTCCCGATCACCTGACGGTTGTGTCCAATCACAGCCGTCACAACGTAAACAGATGCGTGTCTCTGTGACCGGTCTCCCCGCCGAGCTCAGTGCGGGGGGATCTGCAGATATGTGACAGCTCTGTGTGAGGATGATTTTACACAGAGAGCTGTTACTGATATACCCCTGTCCCTATACACATTTCAATGTTCCAATAAAAAAATCTGTCCTCCATCACTGCCAACAACAAACACTGATTTAGGTTATTTTTACCAAAGAAATTTAGCAGCATTTTTGGTCAACATTTTTAAACCGAAACAAAAAAGTATATATTTTTTTGGGGGAAAATTTTCCGTATTTTTTTATTTGTAGCGTAAAAAATAAAAACCCCAGTGATGATTAAATACCACCAATACAAAGTTCTATTTGTGTTAAAAAAATAATAATTTGGGTACAGTGTTAGATGACTGCGCAATTGTCATTCAAAGTGTGACAGCACTGAAAATCTGTCGGTCTGGGAAGGAAGGGGGTGAAAGTGCCCAGTATTGAAGTGGTTAAACCTGCTTCTGTTACTTAAAGCCTATTCTCCGGTCCGGTCACATGAACCCCAGCAGTGAAGAATAGAGATTGCCAAAAATGTGTGCAGTGCCTGGGTGATGTCACCCATAGCCTTACTATGGGTCGCCTGTTGGCTACGGTGAAGCCGGCGCCAATCGTGACTTTATTGGAGCTCCCCCAGAATTTCCTTAACAGGGTAGTTGGAATAGGGGTGGGAGCATGTTTAAGTATTATCTTTGATTGGACTTCCATTTTACATCTTGTACTGACACTTATCGCTGGGGCAGAAAATTAAAAGAAACCACCTCCATTTTTATCCTTGCCTCATTTGTGCCAAAAGCAAATGTTTGGGAGTGATTGGGCTTTCACTTGTTTAACCTTTACAGAATGTCATGTCTCATTAGATTACTTTGCTGGTACATCAGAATGTCTAGTTTTCCTTTTAAAGAATAATTGTACTAATTAAAAAAACATTCTAAAAGCTAGAAGAGCTACTTTTTCTTTAAATCTTAGATTCAATGTTTTTTTATTTTTTTTATTTTTCTTGAGATGGTGAATTAGGTGAACATTGATTAAAGTCGACTGATTGTTTCAAACTATTGTGTTTCTAAGGTGTCTCTGAGACAATCAATACTAATCATATAAGTGACTTGTCCTAGCCTATAGCTGCAGAGCTGCCTGCGAGACAGAGCTCGGTGATTAAACTGTTTTCTGAATGTCAGGCAGATCTCCCACCGTCTGTTCATCATATGGGGCTTATGAGTCCCACGTCTTCATTCCCTGTAAATAAGGTACAATGTACAAGCTTCCTTATCCCATAACTGATCAATATCAGGTAGCTTATCTTTTTATTCAGATTAAATCTGTTTATGTTATGAAAGATTTGTTACTTGTGTTGTATTTTTTACCGCATAACTGTGTGATTTACACAGTGTATGTTCTATAATTTGTGGCACCTGGCTGGAGTGTACCAAATACAATTTGAAGGATTGCCTTCACCGTACTTGATGATATTGTATTTGGCTTGGAATGCCTAGGTATTATGGTTAAGTAATGTTCTTTTTTTTTTTTTTTTTCTGTTTGCTGGCGTATTGTAAGATAAATGCCCCCTAAATGTACCTAAAAGGTTGGTTTTGGTGTTCGTGCAGAAATATCAATATTTTGATATTGTATATAACATATTGAGATATTTGGTGTAACATTTTCCTAAAACAGCAGTTTTACAGCAGTGACTGCTGTAGATGTCTTGAAACTTTTACATATGTGGTTCTGAATAATTATTGATTTTGTATATTATGCCTTTTTACAATTTTAGTAGAATTTAAACAGCAACTTTAAAACACACCTGTACTTATTTAAAGCTAAACTTCAGGCACAGACAAGTTACTTTTCAAAAGCCACAAAGAATACAAACCCCCATTGTGTACACCAAATGCATTTACAAAGCCAGATATTACTTTGTGCAATTAGTTGTGATATCATCACTGTGCGGTGCAGAAAGTAGAGCTGTGGGAGGGGCCTAAGCGTTCCTACCACTACAGCCTGCCGAAAACTACAGACGTGTGACTGATGGGTGATTTAGTATTTGTCAGCAGCAACTATAGGTATTTATTACAGGAAGATCCTGCACAACGGCAAAGTTCAGCAGTATTTCAAGCTGGATTACTGCACAGATCTGGCCAGCTTTAAATTCATTCTTTAAGTGACTCTTTTTGGAAAACAAAATATAAGCTGCTATCATGTGTAAAGTACAGGGACGTACCTGCAGCAAGCCTGTAAGTTATTTACACTAGTCACAATGCGGGGTAATTGATCGATGGCGGTTGATTTATGAATGAACACAAATATGTGATTTGGATTATAACACAAGGATGTTAAAGAAGTGAATATGACAACAATAATTTATGACTATTCCATGCTAAATACACCCCAAATATTTATCAGAAACCTGAAGTTTTTCGACTCACAATTAAAAGGATGAAAACTAAGGCTGTGGAAATAAGATTCATTCCTCGATTAATCGTTAATTTTTTTGATCGATTAAAATATTTGATCTGTACTCACCTCTCCGCCAGCTTCAGGGACTTCCGTTGGAGATCCGGTGACGTCATAGACATCGACATCAACGGACTCCTCCTCCCTTCCCCAAGTGCCTCCGTCTGCTAACGAAGGGAAGGGGTGGAAGTCTGGTGACGTTGAAGTTCTGATTAAACGTAACAAGTACGGGGGAGCAGCTACGCATGATGTCACCCGCTGCTGCTCTACGGAACTAACACGATTGTCGGCTTTACATGCTGTGTTTTTATCATCTTTATGTGAGTAGTCTTATACTAATCTTATACTTAAGTGGTGAGCACTTAGATCTTTTCTTTATACCCATGACCTGGCGTCCTTGCTGAGATATAAGGAGACGCGAGAGAAGTTTATGGTCCGTGTTAACCCTTTTGATACCCCCTTGCATGACCACCTTTTTGCACAGGGGTCCATGCCATAAGGTGAGAGTGATTAGTTAGACCGAAGGTGAAGGGATTCTCACGCTACTGTGGAAAAAAAAAAATACTTACGTCAGTGCTACAGTTTGAATTTAAAACGTATTTGTGTGAACTGTGAAGTTAAGTCATGGATTGTGGACACTAACTAGTGTCGGGTGATTGTATATAGTGTATACCACATTTACCACTGACTAATGCAGAGTTGCAATGCAAGGAGATCAGCTAAAAGTAGTTGGATCTGTATGTGTGTTATAATTGAAATTAATCGATTAAAAAAAAAAAAAAAATCGATCGAACACAAACATTTTAATCAGTAACAGCCCTAATGAAAACAGTTTCATATCTCACACTTCACAGTTACTAAATGTTCTATGGTTTTGAAAAGCATTCTCTTTGGTTATATAATTCTGACTGCATCTTTTTTAAGTCTGGTTCACACTGATAAGATTTCAGATGCGACTTGGGTCGCAGTGAATCGTATGACAATGGTAAAGACATTGCTTCCAGTGGTGACTTTGGGGAAGAGTCCTGTGCTACTTTGATGAAATGCTGTTCAATTTTGTGGTCCAGATTTAAATATAAACACATCAAAATCACATAATTTGCATTAGTTTGCACATCTTGATGAGAAGTTTGTTGCAGCATTGGCACTTTGAGTACCAACTCAGTAGATAAAATATTATTATTCACATTATTCAATATCTACCTTGAGAGACCCGACACATGTTATATTACGGTTTGCAATTCTTTATATAGTTTCAATATTCTTTTAGTTTTTGAAGCATAGCGCCACTTCATATTTTTAAACAATTGTATTTTAGATGTGGGTACACATTAAGTTGTGAGCAGCTGCTTCCTTTCTTATAATAAGTGGTAGCGCATAGGATTCTATATCTGCACATCTACATGTCTCTTTTTATGCAGTCCTATGAGCAAATTGTCTTGGTTTGGTTACATAGTAGGTAAGGCTGAAAAAAACAATAGTCCATCCAGCTCAACCTGTGTTAGAGTACGTGTGTCAGTGTCTATAATTTCCCATATCCCTGTATGTTGTGTTCTTTAAGTTATACATCCAAGAGTCTTTTAAAAATATCCATACTCCCCACAGACACCACAAATTGTGGAAGAGCGTGCCACATCCTTATTGCCCTGAAAGTGAAAAAAACCCTGCTCAGTTTAAAGCGGAGGTCCGCCGACCCCTGCAAAAATTAAAAGCCAGCAGCTACACATACTGCAGCTGCTGACTTTTAATAATAAAACCCTTGCCTGTCCTGGAGTCCAGCGATGTTGGCACCACAGCTTATGGGTGCAGCTGCCACCAGTGCCGCTAAGGGAACCTGGTAGTTTAGCATTATGGCTTCACGCTGGGTCCCTACTGCGCATGCCCAAGGCACTGCTGCGCTCTCCTACTGGCCCGGCTGCAGGTCAAGGAAGAGGGAGGAGGAGGGAGCCTAGCTGCTGACGTAATGCGCTGCGGCCCGGTCTCCTATAACTGGTGACAGGATACCTGTCAAAACAGGAGATAAATGAGCGTAAGTTCCAGTTTTTGGGTGGAACTCTGCATTAGGGTTAAACTGTTTTCTCCTCCAGTCTCATTGTGTGGCCCCGTGTCCTCTTACACTCCCTGAGACTGAATCGTTTTTTCCTATATTGAGATATTTGTAGATCGATATGTCTCCTGTCGAGCGTCGCTTCTCCAGCGAGAATAAATTTTGTGTTTGCAGTCGTTCCTCATAATTAAGGTTCTCCAGTCCCCTTATTAGTTTCATTGCCCTTCTTTGGACTCTCTCCAGAACATCTTTTCTGAGGACTGGTGACTAGAACTGGACAGAATACTCCAGATGTGGCCTCACCAGCGTTTTATAAAGTGTCAGGATTATAGTTTTATCCCTGGAGTGTATCCCTTTTTTTATGCATGCTAATGCTTATGCCTGCCGGTTTTGGTAGATGCAGCTTGAAATGAAATGCTATCGCTCAATGTGTCATCTACCAGGACCCCCAGATCCTTCTCCTTCCTTGATTACCCCATTGGTTCTCCCCTAATGAGTAGTTTGCACTTATGTTTTTTGCCCCCAAGTGCATTACTTTACATTTCTCCAAATTAAACATCATTTGCCAAGGTTGTTGGGAGCCTGCACCTCACCCCCCTTCCAAAGTTCCTATCAATTTTCATCCTTCCCCATGTTGAGGGCATGTGGCCTGCTGGTGGCCCTCGCTCGTTGCCCCCCTTTGCTGGCCTGCCGGGCTGCATTATTTCTTTGGCGTGGGGTCCCTCCTAAAATCCATTCCAGATCTGAAGGGTCTGATATGGATTCTTCGTTTACATTCTGCTGTCGGTGGGGAATCCCACACTGACAGCAAGGATTATTTATTGTTGTTAGGATGCTGGCAGAGGCCGGCTCCTTAACAACAACCAATGACTCAGCAGAGATGAATCATATTCGTAAAGAAAAACACATTAAAAAGTATGAAGATTGCCCCAAGTCGCACTGCAGCTGCATTATGAAATCACATTGAAAATTGGATCAAAACCACTCCACACTAGTGTGAACCTAGCCTTATTCTTTTTATGGATAAAAGTGCCATGTCACTCCTCACATTGGTAGTATTGCTTTTTCTTCTCCTGGCAGATGGAACTCTAGGTTTAAGAAAGCAATTTTTAAAGTAATCTGAAACACAAATCATTATACATCACTGCTGACCTCTAAGTTTATAGTCTTTGTTACCCATAGCCAAACATATGAAGAATACGGGAGATTGTTGTCACATGTACCACACAGCCAGTACTTGCAAGATATTCCTGCAGCGACTTTAATGTTGCTGTGGGCCTCTTGGCAGCCTCCCTGATGAGTTTTCTTCTGGTCTTTTCATCAATTTTGGAGGGGCGTCCAGTTCTTGGTAATATCACTGTTGTGACATATTTTCTCCACTTGATGAAGACTTTTGTACCCTTCTCCTGACTGATACCTTTTAACAATGCTATCCCTCTAATACTTTGGAAGCTCTCTGCGGATCATGACTTTTGCTGTAGGATGTGACTAAGAAAATGTGAGGAAAGACCTACTAGGACAGCTGAACTTTACTTGGGGTTGATCAGAGGCACTTTTAAATGATGGCAGGTGTGTACTGACTCCTATTTAACATGAGTTTGAATGCGATTGCTTAATTATGAACACAGCTACATTCTCCGTTATAAGAGGGTGTGCACGCTTATGCAACCACATTATTTTAGTTCTTCAGTTTTTATTTTATTTCTCTATTTAGGCCATATCAAAACACTTTCATTGCTGTGGGGGTTACTGCATTGGCTTTTTGACACTTTGTAGACTGTTATTTCTCAAAGGGTAATACTGGTGCTGGGAGTGTCTGCTAAGCGCATAGATGTTCATACACTGGAAATACAAGCCTTCACATCAATTTGCTAATATGGAAGTAAGACTTGGTGGGTGGACCTGTGCACACAAATCAAACTGTTATTTTAATATATTACATTTTTGTTAACAGGCTTTTTGTTTTTAATAGGAAACTTTTTCTGAGATTGCTTTTGCTAACCACTTTATGAAAAGGCTAATTGCCTGGCCATCTCTGACACAACTGTGCAGATCAGGAATGTCATATCTCATAATCTGAACACTTGTTTTGAGATGGTGGTTTAGAAGAAAGTGTTAAAACCACTAGATGAGCCACGGCAATCTGTATATTAGTATTGGTAGAAGGAGTTGGCAACGACAGCCCCCATACTTCTTCACCACTGGTTTCATTTAAGACAAAAAATAAATATAGGTTTGGGTAGACTAGCCCTTTTGTGTGTAAACAAATTCAGCCACTGGGTTGTTTGCTTTCCTACATAATTGTTTAACTACAATCTGCAGTCTCAATTGCTCGACCTTTTGCGTACGCCGCTTCAGTTACCGTTACAATACTTTAAATGTGCATTCAATTTCATTGTCTGTGATGCTCACAAAGAGGATAATTAAAATATCACGACTATATTAAGCAAATGGAAATTGCTCTCTGAAACCATTCTGCTGCTATCATTCTGAAATGCAAACGGCAAGTAGATTTTTTTTTTTTTCTATTTTTGAAGTATCTGAAATGCAAACATTGGAAGGAAAATGACTCCATGCTTTAGAAATCAAAGTGAATGGAATCTCTACTTGAATTGTTTCTGTGGAGAGGCATTGATCTTACATTGCAGAGTTGGACACATACCATGATTACATATATATCTTCAGGCTTGGCTAAATAAGTAGGACGTTTCCTCAATTCATTTTTACGCCTAATGTTTTGCAGGGGAAAAAAGGGTAATAATTTTAATGTTCGCAAAAATAGCTTTTAAATATGCCTTTGAGATTTACTCCATATTTTCTTCTATAGATTCCTTCAACTGCGCCATGGTTTGGAGGGTCAGTTTAGGGATCGGGATAAAACAGTCACTGAATATCCACTAATAGGAGTAACAAGGCCCCAAAGGGTTAATATTTACTCTTATACATATTTTAGCTTGATACACGTTAATATGGGAGAAACGCCACTGACTTATTAAATGGCACATGTTTACAGTGGGGGGGGGGGGAATATATGCTCCTCCTTTTTTATGTTAGTTTCATCAGTAGTTAATGTATTAAAGTGGGAGTAAACGCCCATGTATGATTTTTAACGATATAGTGCCTTGAAAAAGTATTCATACCCCTTGACATTTTCCAAATTTTGTCATTTTACAACCATAAATATATTTTATTGGGATCTTATTTTATAGAAACACAATCTGGCACCTGATTGTGAAGTGGAAGGAAATGATAAATATTTTTAAACATTTTTTACAAATATGTGAAAAGTGTGTCATGCATTTGTTTTCAGCCCCTTTGTAGAACCACCTTTCACTGCAATTACAGCTTCAGTCTTTTTGGGTATGTCTCTACCAGCTTAGCACATCTAGCAAGTGACATTTTTGCCCATTCCAATATGCAAAATAGCTCAAGCTCTGTCAGATTCGATAGGGAGCGTCTGAACAGTAATTTTCAAGTCTTGCCACAGATTCTCAATTGGATTTAGGTCTAGATTTTTGGCCATTCTAACACATAAATATGCTTTGTTCTAAACCATTCCATTGTAGCTCTAGCTGCATGTTTAGGGTTGTTGTCCTGCTGGAAGGTGAACCCCAGTCAAGTCTTTTTCAGACTCTAACAGGTTTTCTTCTAAGATTGCCCTGTAATTGGGCTCCATCCAGCTTTCCATCAACTCTGACCAGCTTCCCTATCCCTGCTGAAGAAAAGCATGCCCACAGCATGATGCTGCCACCACCATGTTTCATGGTGGGGGTGGTGTGTTCAGGGTGATGTGGAGTGTTAGTTTTCCACCACACATAGCATTTTGCTTTGAGGCCATGAAGTTCAATTTTGGTCTCATCTGACCAGAGCACCCTTTTCCACGTTTGTGGTGTCCCCCACATGGCTTCTTGCAAACTGCAAGTGGAACTTCTTATGGCCTTCTTCTTGCCACTCTTCCATAAAGGCTTAGATTTGTGAAATGCATGACTAATAGTTGTCCTGTAAACAGATTCTCCCACCTGAGCTGTGGATCTCTTTTCTGCTTCTCTGATTAACCACTTAAGCCCCGGACCATTTGGCTGGCCAAAAACCAGAGCCCTTTTTGCGATTCGCGACGACAATTGCACGGTTGTGCGACGTGGCTCCCAAACAAAATTCAAGACCTTTTTTTCCCACAAATAGAGCTTTCTTTTGGTGGTATTTGATCACCTCTGCTTTTTTTTTATTTATTTTTTTGCGGTATAAACAATAGAGCGACAATTGTGAAAAAAATGCATTCATTTTTACTTTTTACTATAATAAATATCCCCCAGTTTAGGCCGATACAGATTCTTCTACATATTTTTGGTAAAAAAAAAAATCGCAATAAACCTTTGGTTTGTGCAAAAGTTATAGCGTCTACAAAATAGGGTATTGTTTTATGGCATTTTTATTATTTTTTTTTTTTACTAGAAATGGCGGCGATTTGCGATTTTTATCGTGACTGAGACATTATGGTGGACACATCGGACAAGTTTGACACATTTTTGGGACCATTGTCCTTTTTACAGCGATCAGTGCTATACAATTGCACTGATTACTGTAAAAATTACACTGGCAGTGAAGGGGTTAACCACTAGCTGGCTAGGAAGGGGTTAAGTGTGTTCTAGGGAGTGATTCTAACTGTTAAAGGGCGTGGCAACGAGTGACACGTTACTGATCACCACTCCTGATCACAGGGAGCTGTGATCAGTGACAGTGTCATTAGGCAGAATAGGGAGTTGCTTGTTTACATCAGCATCTCCTCGTTCTTCCTCTCCGCGAGATGATCGCGGGTATCCCCACGGACATCAAGTCCGTGGGACTCGCAATCCTACTCGCGGAGCGTGCGTGCGCTGCCACCAATGTGCACGCCATGGCAAATTGAAAGGGATGTACAGGTATGCCCATTTGCGCAGCCGTGCCATTCTGTCAACGTAAATGTACAGGCGGTTGTCGGCAAGTGGTTAATGCTCTCCTTGCCCGGCCTGTTAGTTTAGGTTGATGGCCATGTCTTGGTAGGTTTGCAGTTGTGCCATTATGCTTTCCATTTTCTGATAATGGATTCAACAGTGCTCCGCGAGATGTTCAAAGCTTGTGATTTATTTTATTTTTTTAAAACCTAACCCTGGTTTAATCTTCTCCACAACTTTATTCCCTGATCTGTCTGGTGTGTTTCCTGGCCTTCATGTTGCTATTTGTTCACCAAGGTTCTCAAACAAACCTCTGAGGGCTTCACAGATCAGCTGTATTTATACTGACATTAAATTACACACGGGTGGACTCTATTTACTAATTAGGTGACTTCTGAAGGCAATTGATTACACTAGATTTTAGTTAGGGGTATCAGAGTAAAGGGTGCTGAATGCAAATGCATGTCACACTTTTTAGATATTTATTTGTAAAAAAAAATTGAAAACAATTTATCATTTTCCTTCCACTTCACAATTATGTCCCACTTTATGTTGGTCTATCACATAAAATCCCAATAAAATACATTTAAGTTTTTGGTTGTAACATGATAAAATGTGGAAAATTTTAAGGGGTATGAATACTTTTTCAAGGCACCGTAGGTAAGCCTATAATAAGGCCTACCTATAGCTACTGTAAATATCTCCTAAACATGCACCGTTTAGGAGATATTTACTTTAGATGCTGCCAGTGACGTAAGTGGCACATGTGCGCCAAAGGAACGGCATACCCGTGCCATTCCTTCAGAGCCGTGCTTTAAACAGCGACTCCCACGCACATACATGGGAGTGACTTAATCGCTGGCTCGGCCAATCAGATGGCTGAAGCCCATGAATCCTGAAAGAAGACGGGGTGAAGATGGAAGCGCCTTCAGCGGTGACGGCGTGTAAAAAAACACCTAAAAAGCTTCTGGCAGTGATGTAAAAGGGATGAACTCCTCTAAAATATTTTCCTTGTATCCTATTAAGAAAGGAAAACCTTTTTAGGCCACTCCGTATTCAAACTATTCTAAATGTGCCAAAATGTCTATAAAACATATGCATTTCTAGGTCCCAATAGATAGACAGGCTTCAAAAATTGTCAGTCACAGAAAGCTTGCCAAACTTCGAGCTTGCAAGCGAGGAGCTGGTAAGAAAATCATTACTCGCATAGGAAATTGTTGTATATTGTAAAGTTTTCATTTATTTTGTTTACCCCCTTGGCAACACAATTTAACCCAGCAACCTGTGAACAATTTTGGTGGCAAATGTCCCCGCTGTAGCAGGTTAACTGATAGTTTGGAGTGGCACTTTGGCCTTTGTCTTATACCTTTTGTGAGCTGACATTATTTTGTGTCATGTTTGCCAGCGCCGGTTTCCGTATGCAGGGTGGGGAAATGACCTTTAGTGAAATTATTAGTGCACTGACCTTGTCAGAGATATCAGTGCATTAACGGCGGTCTTGGCAGCGAGCGCATTGCATGTATGAGCGGCAACATCTAGAAAAGCAATTTCAGGGAATGTAATGAAATCAAAACAAAAATACCTTTTCTGATGGGAAGATGTTTATTAAGATAGGTTTTATGTAAGTGTGCTCGGGGAGGAGAAATGAATTTGAACTGCTTATATTTGCTTTGTAACTCCTTGAGATCAGAGACATTTTTAAACCTGCTGGGTCACGAGCCAAGGTGACTGTATCCTATGTAGTCATGGTCTTCTACATGTTTTTATGTCTTCTAGCAACCTCAAACTCTAATGATGCTTCACCATTGGAACTTCACTAAGTATAGTGCCAGTTATTTAGGGATAAAGGCATACAAGTGCCTAAGGCAGCAATGCACATCATTTAAAATTCAGGTTTGCATTTTTTCTTCTGTGTAACCATCTCTAGTCAATTGTAAATAAATTGACATCTGAAATAAACGTCAGCACTCTTTATCGCTTCTGGCTGCACACAAGCAGTAATATTGCACAGAGATGAATGAGGCTACCTGACAAGACTAGAAGCACTTTGTAGTTGGCCCTACTCATACCTGTAGAGTATTGCTGCATATTTTCTCCCAGCAGACAACAGGAAGCCGTACAGAGGATAAAAATACAGCTCATTCAAAGTCGTGACTTTGAGATTCTGGTATATGTAAAACATCCTTTTAATGGTGCCTAGGAGGGCAAGATGGTATACGGCACATTGTTGAAAAGTGCAGTTGTCCTCTCAACTATCTCTTTACGTCTTTATATCTTGCGTAAAAAAGACAGCTTGCCAACTTTAAATATTTTGCCCATGTGCACCATGTAATTTGTATTTACAGCAAATTACCTTCTGTCCACTAACTATAGTTTACTTTTGCGTGTCTTTTTATTGTCTCTTGCAAATTAGCTATGCTTGTTAAAATTCCAGACCCCATATTTTGTTATTGCACCTTCCGTATGTTGGAGCTTCCCTCACACTTGCTGTTCTGGACCGATAGGCATCCGGAGGCAGCATTTAGGGACCTCCTAAGAAGATCCTGCCTAGCACAGCGTCAGAACAGATTGCTGCATGGATTTGCAAAGGATTAAAGTTAATTAAAGAGCCGTTCTTTGCTTTCATTTGCCACTATCTGTCAGCTATTTACATGCTAATGTTAGGCCTGCCAGGAAGAATAGGAAAGGTGTCATCAATGGGCATATTATCATACCAGGAGACAGCAGAAAATAATGAGATGAACAATTTATTTAGGAATAGAAAAGCCTCAATTGAAAGTCTGTTTCTCTGTCGTGTGTGTGTATTTTTGTTGTATGTGATCCAAGTGAAAATAATTCACTCTATTAAGGTTGCATAATAAATTATGCAGTGTAATACATTAGAAACATCAACAGTGGAGCTGAGCTTAGACATGCTTTTTAAAGGGAAATTATTATGCATTTTGTATTGCCTTTTGTTTTTTGGCACAGTACTTATTTTAACCTTTTAAGTACCAAAGGTGTTACTGCTTAATGTAACAGCTTTTTCTTTATCGTACATCACGGGACACAGAGCAGCTATCGTAATTACAATCTGGGTAATAAGCCACCAATAGGTGAATGGACACGACACACCAAAAGACAGGAAGTCCCCCCTCTATATAACCCCTCCTATACAGGGAGTACCTCAATTTTTTTTGCCAGTGTCTGTAAGGTTGTGGTCACTGTGATACATGTGCTCTTGGAGGTCTGGACGGTTCTATTAACCACTTCAGCCCCGGAAGGATTTACACCCTTCCTGACCAGAGCACTTTTTGCGATTCGGCACTGCGTCGCTTTAACTGGCAATTGCGCTGTCGTGCGATGTGGCTCCCAAAGAAAATTGACGTTCTTTTTTTTTACCAAAAATATAGCTTTCTTTTGGTGATATTTGATCACCTCTGCGGTTTTTATTTTTTGCGCTTTAAACAAAAAAATAGCGACGATTTTGAAAAAAAACAAACAAATTTTTTACTTTTTGCTATAATAAATATCCCCCAAAAATATATAAAAATGTTTTTTTCCTCAGTTTAGGCCGATACGTATTCGTCTACATATTTCTGGTAAAACAAAAATTCCAATAAGCGTCTGGTTTGCGCAAAAGTTATAGTGTCTTCAAAATAGGGGATAGTTTAATGGCATTTTTGTTAATAATTTTTTTTTTTCCTAGTAATGGCGGCGATCAGCGATTTTTATCGTGACTGTGACATTATTGCGGACACATCGGACAATTTTGACACATTTTTGGGACCATTGGCATTAGTACAGTGATCGATGCTATAAAATTGCATTGATTACTGTAAAAATGTCACTGGCAGGGAAGGGGTTAAGGGGCGGGGGGGGGGGTTTATGTGTGTCCGGGTGAGTGTTTCTAACAGTCTGGGGGATGGGCTAGCAGTGACATGGCACTGATCGCTGCTCCTGATGAGCAGGCGATCAGTATCCTGTCACTAGGCAGAACGGGGAGATGCTGTTTACATCGGCATCTCCCTGTTCTGCAGCTCTGTGACACGGTCGCGGATATCCCAGCGGCAATCGAGTCCACGGGCATGGAGCTTGCGGCAAAAGTACAGGTACGTTACTTTGCCCAGCCGTGCCATTCTGCCGACGTATATTTGCTGACAGCGGTCGGCAAGTGGTTAAGAATCATGGACTTCAATCGGATCCATGCGAAAAAGCTGTCTGCCAAAATGGATGGTACCCAGGCCTCAATGGAAGCAGAGAAGATTTCTCGAGGTTTGCCTGTAATGCAGCGTTTACGGCGCTGGACCCTGCGTAATAGAACACTCTGCAGTGTTTGTTCTGACCAAGGTACTTTCCTGCAGGGTGCTATACAGGTCCAGGGGAGGAGACCCAGTTTCTGAAGGTTTTTTTTTATGAAAAAGCTCACCTTTGGGTTAACATTGGACTCCTGTTATGTTCAGAGTCCTGCAACAGGAATGGCAAGTCTGCTTTTGTTTGCAGTTTCTCTTTGTTCTGACTGTCGGTTCTCCCGGTGGCCACTGGGAGCAGTCTGCTGTTTAATCATGATATGTACTCTTACTCATGTGGGCTGCTGTTTCTCCAGACACTAGAGGGCGCAGGCTCGCTCAGTATGGACCGTTTTTATATAGGCAGGGAGGGCGGCCATTCCACATGGCAACAGGTTCAGTAGGCCTCTGGAGACATAGCAGCAGCCCATGGATACTAACAAAGTGTGAGTACTTACTATGGGAGAACTGTGTGACAGATAACTCATGATTATATGCTGCATATTTATTGCTGGGGGACTGTACAACTGTAAGTTGATATGCCCCTGGATGGTTAGCAGTTCACTTTAAAGTGTTGACTGCTCTGTAGGCAAGTGCAGCATAGTGTACATGCATGCAAACTTGTTGCTTAAATGCATGTTTAAATGTACACATTTGGAAAAACATGAGCATGGGTGCATTTTAAGGAGTTGTATCTCCAGTATAGTGCATATGTGCTTGGCTAAATCCCGAAGGTCTAGTATGGGGCCAACTGCAGTTAAGCAGGTGCTTGCTTGCAAACTAGCTGAAACGCACGTTTTGCTGAAGATGCATGTTTTTACATATTCGCATAAATATACATGGTTATACATGTTTGCATACACATGATCATGGTTGCACAAAAATGCATGGTTATTCATATTTGCATAAATGCATACGCATTCTTCCATAGATGCATATTGCTTAACCACTTGCTTACTGGGCACTTAAACACCCTTCCTGCCCAGACCAATTTTCAGCTTTCGGTGCTCTCACACTTTGAATGACAATTACTCAGTCATGCAACACTGTACCCAAATTAATTTTTTGTACCTTTTTTCCCCACAAATAGAGCTTTCATTTGGTGGTATTTGATCACCTCTGGGTTTTTTATTTTTTGCGCTATAAATGAAAAAAGACAGAAAATTTTGAAAAAAAAACAAATTTTTCTTTGTTTCTGTGATAAAATTTAGCAAATTATTAATTTTTCTTCATAAATTTTGGCCACAATTTATACTGCTACATATCTTTGGTAAAAATAACCCAAATTAGTGGATATTATTTGGTCTTTGTGAAAGTTACAAACTCTACAAACTGTGGTGCGAATCATACAAAATTGATCACACCTGATTGCACTGGTGACCTATCTCATTTCTTGTGACCCGAACAAGCCAGGAAAGTACAAATATCCCCCAAATGACCCTTTTTTTGAAAGTAGACATTCCAAGGTATTTAGTAAGAGCATGGTGAGCTTTTGATGTAATTTTTTCCCACAATTCTTTGCAAAATTAATTATTTTTTTATTTTAAATTTTTTTCCACAAAATTGTCATTGTAATAGTTTTTTTTTCTCTCACGTGGCATGTGTATACCACAAATGACACCCCAAAATAAATTCTGCTACTCCTTCTGAGTATTACGATACCACATATGTTGGACTTTTACACAGCCTGGCCACTTAGAGAGGCCCAACATGCAGGGATCGCCATCAGGTGTTCTAGGAGCATAAATTACACACCTAAGGGCTCTTTCACACGGACGGTCCGTATGTCCGTTTTTCATCCATCCGATTTCGGATGAAAAACGGACATACATGTATCCCTATGGGATAGCAGGTGTCAGCTATCCCATAGGGATATGAGCATCCGCTGACACCCGATCTCGTCCGTGTCCACTATGGTCCGTTTCTGCAGACGGAGGAAAACCCTATTTTTCCATCCGTCTGCAGAGCGGATCGGATGACGACGGACTCTACGGGAGAGCGGCACTCTGACAGGTTCGTCCCTGCACAGAGTGCAGAGACGGACCTGTCATCTTCCTGCTCAGCGGAGATCGCTCCGGCGATCCCCGCTGAGCAAGTGGATAGCCACGGGGCGGATCTGCATTGATCCGCCCCGTGTGAAAGAGCCCTAACTTGTTGACTACCTATTACACTTTTGAAGGCCCTGGAGCACCAGGACAATGACACGTGACACTGACGTGACACTGATGACAGATGACACTAATACGGGCACTGATGACACGTGACACTGATGACAGATGGCACTAATATGTGGCACTGGTGACAGATGACACTTATACGTGGCACTGTTATCATGTGGCACTGATGAGAGATGACACTAATACGTGGCACTGACAGGTGGCACTGATGACAGGTGGCACTGACGTGGCATTGATGACAGATGGCACTTATACATGGCACTGGGGACAGGTGGCACTGGGGACAGGTGGCACTGGGACAGGTGACACTGGGGACAGTTGGCACTTTATTTTTCGGTTTTTTTTTTTGTTGTTTTTTTACTCACGACGCCGCTGCAGCCGTTCATCTCCTCCTCCTCACACGCTGTCTCTGTGTGAGGAGGGAGAGAGAGAGCGGCGCTGAGAGATGATCTCATATGTTTACATATAAGATCATCTCTCATTGGACACGCCGATCGCGCTGTAAACAGCCGCTGTGATTGGCTGTTTACAGCGATCTGTGACTGGCCGTGTCCGACGGACACGGCCAGCACAGAACTTCCCCGATGCGCGCTCTCAGGAGCGCGCATTAGGGAAGTAAACAGGAGGACATCCAGGGACGTCCTCCCTGCAGCCGTCTTTCGGCTATAGCGCGGGCGCGAAGTGGTTAAACACATGCTGGCATGTTTTCATTTGTACTGCTGTATACATATGTACTTGTTTTCCTGCGACTACTTACATATGGGCTTTTTTGCCTGGGGATACATGCATGTGTGCTTATTGACCTTGTACTGCATACATAAATGCATGAATGGCAAGAATACTTGTATACCTGCATGTTTGCATACCTAAGTGGTTGCATAGAGGTAAACCAACATTGTTTTAGGCCTGCATCCTTGGAGGACTGTATATTCGTTTTGCTAATATAGTTACTGCATTATTTACCAGTTATAACAGTTAAATAGTTCCAGAAAAAGAGAGGCAGCCGGGGAAGCAGGGGCACCACTCTCAGGTACAGGGATCTGGCAGTGTCCACATCTCCCGATGGACAATGACTTCAGGTGCATCTGAGCCACTGTGATGTTTGGCATTGCAGTGTTACCTGGCGCATTAATTTTTTTGTCCGACTGCGGCCTCATCACCTTTATCATGCCTGATCTTGGTTGATCAAAGCCTAAGCAGGATCAAGCCTGGTTTGTATATAGATGACACTGCCCAGGGATACCAGATGCTGTAAGCTTTCACCACCTGGGTGAGGCATCTGAGGCTGCTGGTTTTTGAGAGTAATCTGGGCCAGAAAATCTTAGGGCAGTCTATGAGGTGGTTTATTCCATCTTTAGCTGGCAGAAACCTGGTAGGTTAAGTGCACCTATTGGTACTGTCTAGGTCTGTCACAGAGTCGTCAGTCTTTTGCCTTGCATTTTCTTGTGGAGAAGTTATGGGCTCATTATTGTGAGACAATTAAATGGTAGCAGTTCCAAAGTCAAATAGGGCCATGAGGTCTATCTTAAGTTCGCAAGCCGCTGAACATCCTTCTGTTTCAGACAGGCTATACTGTTCAGTGATGACCTCTCTGCAAGAGGTAGATTTCGGGTCTATAATCATCTGTAAACTAACATCCTCGTGTAGCGGTTTGTTTCCAGGCTCATCAAAGATTTCTGTAATTGCAGTAGAAAGCCATTTTTTTTTTTGTAAATCTTCCTTTTGGGTTGGCCACAGCTCCGGAGGGTTTTCAAAGCTTCTAGCCCCAGTGCTGGGCTTGCTGAAGACACCTCAATACTCTCTACCTCAATAATCTTTGCTCAGGAAGCAGTCTATTCCAGGGGTTCCTTCAATATATTTCTACAGGAGGAAGCTTTGTTTAGGTCAAAGCACATTCTCTACATACAGCCCTACTCCAGGTCTTTGTAGATTTTCATTCTCTGTCTGGAACTTGAAGATCCAGGCATTGCATTGCTGGAAGGCTCTGTTTCTGGGGTGTCACAGAGCAAAAATTGGTGCTTGATATTCTTCCTTTTCAGGAATTGGGAAAATAACCACTGATGCCAGTCTCTCTAAGTTGACTTGAGGCTGGCTATAGTTCAGTGGGCTTGGTTTCCACAGTAGATAATACTGTCCAATCGCTTGGAATTGTTGGCCAGTATGCCTTGCTCTGGATTATAGGACAAACCTGTTTTAGGTTCAATATGGAAATGCCTCTGCAGGCATATATATAATCAACCACTAGGGCGGCGCCAGAGGTCATGCGAGGTGTACCACATTCTGTCTGGGACAGTACAAGTGCTGTCTCTATCGCCAATACATATTCCAGGTATAGGATAGTGGCAAGGGGAACTCTGCATGGGGAATCTACTGGATTCCAAGTTCTACAACAGTTTGGGACAGGTTTGTCAGGGACAAGAGACCCACTGCCAATAACGGTACATGTACTGGTAACACCTTAAGGTTTGGTTCTTCCTTATTTGATGTTTTTTTCCCCCGTTGCCGATTCTGCGACATCTTTTTGCGAAGATATTAGACACTGATATTAGTGTTGGCCGAATTAGCCCAGGGGGGCTTGGTACACAGGCATAACAAGTCTTGCGGGGGTTGCTCCTTTGGACACTCCCAGTCCAGTGGGACCTGATGGTCTTGAGTCCTGTATCTCTTCACTGTTGAGCCCAATGGAAGCCAGCTTCGAGGAACTTCAATTACAGGACTTGAAAATATTTTTTTGCCTGGGGTGAAGCCAGGAAGTGGCACCCGCAGGGTGTTGGTGGGAGATTTTCTATTTCTTTTTCCAATTGGTAGCTATGGCTGTCAGATTACCTGAAGAGTGATTGTATCTGATTGGCCCAGCTCCTTTTATTTCACAGAACAGTCTGTTGAGCTATCTGGTGTCTGAAGGGCCTTCCATGGCTCGACTTTTTGGCTTTTTTAGAGAATCGGACAAAATTTTAGCCATGTTTGGTCTTAGCTGAACTACAGCTTCTGTTTCATGATTCATGGGATGACTATAAGTGTCGGTTCACACTGAGGCAGCACGACTTGCAGCGGACACGTCAGCCGCGGCGACTTTCAAAACGACTGTTGTCTAGAAGTCAATGCAAGTCGCCCCCAAAGTCGCACAAGAACCTTTTTCTAAGTCGGAGCGACTTGTGTTGCTCCGATTAATAATATTAAATTTGAAGACATTGATAGATATCTATCTATCTATCAATGAGTTTCAGCACTATTTAGGGTATCCATATCTATATCTCTATCCATCCATATCACACAGTGGGGTCAAAAAAGGTATTTAGTCAGCCACCAATTGTGCAAGTTCTCCCACTTAAAAAGACGAGAGAGGCCTGTAATTGTCATCATAGGTATACCTCAACTATCTTGTGTGGAGCCCCAGATCAAGGGAGATTATCAGTGGAAGGGTTGGAGGGTTTTCCAGCATGAATGGCCTGTGTAAGGTCATGATACAGCATCTCAATTGGATTTAAGTCCGGACTTTGACTAGGCCACTCTGAAACCTAAATTTTGCTTTGTTTGAACCATTTGGAGGTGGACTTGCTGTTGTGTTTCGGATCATTGTCCTGCTGCATAACCCAAGTGCACTTGTGCTTCAGGTCACAAACTGATGGCGGGACATTCTCCTTTAGGATTTTCTGGTAGAGCTCAGAAATCATGGTTCCATTAATTATGGTAAGTCGTCCAGGTCCTGAAGCTGCAAAGCAGCCCCAGACCATCACGTTACCACCACCATGTCTGACTGTTGGTATGATGTTCTTGTTATGAAATGCTGTATTCGTTATATTGCAGATGTAACAGGGACGCACACCTTCCAAAATAACATTTTTGTCTCATCAGTCCACAGAATATTTGCCTAAAAGTCTTGGGTAGGATCAAACTGTTTTTTGGTAAATGTTAGCTGAGCCTTTGTGTTTTTTGGTCAGCAGTGGCTTTGGCCTTGGAACTCTCCCATGGATGCCATTTTTGCCCAGTCTTTTTTATTGTTGAATCATGAACACTGATCTTTACCTGAGGCAAGTGAGGCCTGCAGTTCTTTAGATGTTGTTCTGGGTTCTTTTATCACCTCCTAGATGAGTAGTCGTCATGCTCTTGGAGTAATTTTTGTAGGCCGGCCACTCCTGGGAAGGTTCACCACTGTTGCAAGTTATCTGCATTTGTGGATAATGGCTCTCCTCATGATTCACTGGAGTTCCAAAGCATTAGAAATGGCTTTAAACCCTTCCTAGACTGATACATGTACAATACTGTTTCTAATCTGTTCTTGAATTTTTCTAGATTGTGGCATGTGTGGCTTTTTGGAAAGCAGAGTTAAATTTCACTTGCCACACGCAGCTTTCCAAAAATTGTGGTTAATCAGTTCATGCATGATTCAGCATGGGAGGGGGCAATTACTTTTTTCACATAGGGCCACGCAGGTTTGAACAGCTTTTTTCCTTTAATAAATGAAATAATAGTTTAAAAACTTTCTTGGATTTACTGGAGGTTTTCTTTGTGTAAATTTAATAGTTTGATCTGAATCATTTAAGTGCGAGAAATATGCACAAAAAAATCAGCAAGTAGGCAAATACTTTTTCACATCACTGTGTGTGTGTGTGTGTGTGTGTGTGTGTATATATATATATTCTCATAGTTTGGCAGTATGAGGCTAGAAGTTGATATACATAAAGTGGGTAAATTTTCCTTCTTTTATGCTTATTGCAGTGAGCAAATTCATACAGTATTGTCACTTTAATACTCATATGATTTAGCGTTTGAGTAGGGTTACTGCACTCTCTTGGCATCTAAAAGGCACTAGAGGATGTTTAGCGACCTTGAAAAGCTGCGTGACATTAGTTTACAGGTAGCAAGATGCAGACAGTTTCCCGAAGGTGTTACTACCCTAGTGTGAACTGCATGACAGTTCATACCTTGCCCTTCTTAGAAGTGTGTGTGTTTTTTATTTTTTATTTTTTTTGAAGGTTTTTAATGTCCCTGAAAAGTTAGTCTGACATACTCATTAAATGGTGGCAAAAGCACTGTATTATATATTGTAGATTGGATTGTAGTGTTTTCGGTTTCCAGATGTCCTAATGTGTTTATTTCACAATTGCAAAACACAGTGCTGTGTTGTAACTTGTGGCTGCTAACTCTTTTAGGGCTCATTCACACCATACATGCATGAAAACTGATGGGAAAACCACACAGATTTCACTTGCAGAGACATGAGTTTTCATGCAGGGTTCAGTGAGGTTTTTATGCACGTTGACCACCTCCAGTTTTCATGTGCATCAGTTATGTCCCCTGTTCACACCACAGTCCACACCACTTCTGTTTTTTTTTAGCGCAGAAAACTGCATACGCTTTGCAGAATCCGCACATGATACCAGTGTTGTGGTCTGAACAGGGTATGTGGAGAAGAATTTTTTTGATATTTTTTTTTGTGCCCTTGCAGAATGCATGTAGAAAAACAAACGCCTCTGTACATGGTGTGAATGTGGTCTTAAATCGGAGGTCCACCCAAAAACAAAAAATTACATTAACATTCTCAAAAAAATATATATAAAAAAACATTACCAGAAACCCCTGTTGCTAGGCAGTCTTCCTAATCTGCCTCTTCCTAGTCCGCTGCGCTGTTTCTCAGTTCCTCCTCTTCGTTGCCTTCTGGGACATGTGTGTGTCCCAGAAAACAGGGCCATTCACAAAGCGCTGCGCGACTCACGCATGCACAGTAGGAAACAGGCAGTGAAGCCGCAAGGCTCCACTGCCTGTTCCCCTTAGGATGGTGGCGCTGGCACCCGATCCGATGGACGGATCGGCCTGGGGAGGGGGGCGACATTGCGGGCTCGCTGGACAGTTAATTGTCCTTATTAAAAGTCAGCAGCTACAGTGTTTGTAGTTGCTGACTTTTTTTTTTTTTTTTTTTTAAACAGCGGACCTCCTCTTTAAAGAGCTATGGTTATGTGCATTTTTTAATTTGTATGTTTTTATTGATTTTTTTCCCCATTTTTTATTGAAGGTGGCAGAACTGTACCACATGTACAGTTCTTTCTAGTGAATAGAATTCAAATGACTTGACAGCTACAAAGTCTATAGTGCAATTAATTTAAGACTTCTTATGACGTTTTAAGAACATTTCACTGGTTCTCGTGTTGTGTGAGGTCCTTCTATATTCCTATATGCATCAATTTTCGGCTGAGGCTTCTTGAAGCTGCCATGGGTTTGGCTGGCAATTACAATAATTTCAGTATAAATTGTCTTTCCAAGAACTGATGTTAACCGCTTCCCGACCGCCTCCTGTAGATATACGTCTACAGAATGGCACGGCTAGGCAAAAGGACGTGTGTATATGTGTGTGTGTGTATAATGTATGTATGTATATATATATATATATATATATATATATATATATATATATATATATATATATATATATATATACATACATACATACATACATATAATATATATATATATATATATATATATATATACACACGTCCCCTTTAATTGCCTAGCCGTGGGGGCGGCGTGCTCGCGACCCGGTCAGGAGCTCCGTGACCATGGCCACGGGACCAGTGGACCCGATCGCCGCTGGTGTCCCGCGATCGGGTCACAGAGCTGAAGAACGGGGAGAGGTCTGTGTAAACAAACCTCTCCCTGTGCTTCCTACTCTGCTTGTCATTGATCAGCTTTTCCCTGTCATCGGGAAAGCCTATCAATGACGTCAGACGTACAGCCACGCCCCCCTACTGTAAAAAAAAAAAAAAAACACAACACGTCACACTAACTCCTCCCCGCCCCCTAGTGGTTAACTCCTTCACTGCCACTGTCATTTACATAGGAATTAGTGCTATTTAAATAGCACTGATTTCTGTATAAATGACATCGGTCCCAAAAATGTGTCAAAAATGTTCCATGTGTCCGCCATAATGTCGCAGTCACAATAAAAATCGCTGATCGCCGCCATTACTAGTAAAAACAAAATATTAATAAAAATGCTATAAAACTATCCCCTATTTTGTAAACACTATAACTTTTGCGCAAACAAATCAATAATCGCTAATTGCGATTTTTTTTTTTTTTACCAAAAATATGTAGAACACATATCGGCCTAAACTGAGGGGAAAAAAAAAAAACGTTTTTTTACCGTATATACTCGAGTATAGGCCGTCCCGAGTATAAGCCGAGGCCCCTAATTTACCACAAAAAAACTGGGAAAAGTTATTGACCCGTGTATAAGCCGAGGGTGAAAAATGCAGCAGCTACTGTAAGTGGAAAAGAGGGTCAGCAAATGCCCATTCTGCAGCTGCATGTCCCCTGTGTCCTGCACAACCCCCCCCCCCCCGTGTCCCCATTGCAGCCTACCTGTGCCGATCTGTCACCTCCGATCTGTCCACCATTGCAGGCTTGCGATCGTTAATGCCTCCTTGTCGGCGCGATCGCTGGATGTCCTGTGTCCCCCGTCCTGTGTCCCCCCATGCTGATCCTGGCGATCAGCGTGTACGGCGCCATTACAGATTCAAAAGCCACGCCTCCTCCTCCTCCTCCTCCTCGTCCGTGATAGGAGGAACACTCTGTTTTCCCAGCAGTCAGTGTACAGTGTTCCGCCTATCACGGACATCCTCTCATCCTCGTCCATGAGATTAGAATGACAGGATGTCCATGACAGGCGGAACACTTCACACTGACTAACTGCTGGGAAAATTAGTGTCCGCCTATCACGGACGAGGAGGCGCGGCTTTTAAATTTGGAGGAGGTGGAGGCGCGGCTCGGCTTTTGAACAGTGGACACTGCCGTCTGTCTGCATGACACGCTGTTCATGCAGACAGACGGTGCTGACTCGAGTATAAGCCGAGGGGGGGACTTTCAGCCCTAAAAAAAGGGCTGAAAATCTCGGCTTATACTCGAGTATATACGGTATATATTTTTTGGGGATATTTATTATAGCAAAAAGTAAAAGATATTGCATTTTATTCAAAATTGTCGTTATATTTTTGTTTATAGCGCAAAAAATAAAAACTGCAGGGGCGATGAAATACCACCAAAAGAAAGCTCTATTTGTGGGAAAAGAAGGGCGCCAATTTTGTTTAGGAGCCACGACGCACGACCGCGCAATTGTCAGTTAAAGCGACGCAGTGCCGAATCACAAAAAGGGCCTGGTCCTTTGGCTGCAAATTGGTCCGGGGCTGAAGTGGTTAACTTGCCACAGCCAACATTCAGCTCAAAATTTTCAGTTTCGGTTTGAATTTTGATTGCTGGCTGACTAATTCTCTAGAACTCTAGTTCTACTTAAACACATTAATTCATTTGAATTACAGGAGCATTTGAATAAAGAAGATCACCCATGATGTCAGCATGATTTTATTTTATTTTTTTAAAGTGGACAAAGCTGAACGAGCTTGAAACTTGGTAAAACCTGGATGAACGTGCATGTTATTAAACAGAAGTTGAAGAACAAATGTATATAAAAATGCAGATGTAAAGTGAATTGAGGCTTTCAGCTCAAAACGTCAAACATGGTCAAGACCATTCATTCTTTTTTCACGCTACACATATATCCTACATTTGCCTGGATGTCCTTTTTTCTTTGTGTTCTGTATTCTTTCACTGCAGACAGGTTCTTTCTCTTCCCGCAGTCCGTTTCCACAGGTTCACTTATTACCTGCAACAAAGTTCTTTTCAACTTCAGAAGCAGTGCTCAATTGTGGCGTGTCCTCTGAGCTGCCCTCCTGATTGTGATGTGTTGGGGGGTAATGGACCTGCTGAGGGGGAAGCTGCCTTGTCAAGCCTTAATTGTAGCAGTGTTGGATCCAATTTCTTGCTGTTGATACTTATCAGGATTCTGTAGCATATAATGGTAGGTGTACTGGACAGCCTGTCAGACGTTTCCGTCCATCAGCCGAATATGACAGTGTGTTTTGTGGGAATGATGTGAAATGTGCTGAGCTCTGCCTGATTGCATTCCATCACCTTTTTCAGTATCATGTAGGAGCTGAAAATGAAGCCTCAAAATCTCCCAACAACTGCATGTTGTATGCTCTGCACTGACCTGGTAACTTTTTCTCTCCCTGATAGTTTCAGAATGACACCCTGCAGCTTCCTTGCCAGCATTCTGTAATTAATGATATCGTTCTTATGTTATCTCCTCTCCTGCTTATTGAAGCAGGTCACCAGTAATTCATCTTTGTTACACTTCAACATATTTTAGTATGCCAAGTGAGGTGTGCCCTGTGTTACCAGCAGAGGAAGTTCTAATTTAAATGTATAATAAATCAAAATATTTTTTAACAGCATATATAACCAGGACTAGTAGTTTAAAGAGGGCCTGTACTGTTGAAGATGTGCCAAAAAAGCAAGCAAAGGATTGGATACCAGTATTGCTTGTAAGCTCCTTGCTGCATATTTTCTCTTATTACTGAAATACCATGCCTTGTTCTGCACTATAACTCTGTGGGGATGTGGCCATACTGGTTGAGGAGTAGGGCTTTGCTCCTCATGTTGGAACTGTTGCTCGATAGCCAGTGATCTGGTCAGTACTAAGGAAATGAGCAAGAAGCAGCAGGAGAGGTGGAGGAAGGGAGATCCTTTCACTTCAGTTTCTCAGGTACAATTATTTTAACATAGTAAGAGCGCTCAGATTTTTGTTGTAAGAAAATTTCCCAAATTCTCAAATACAAAAAAATATTGCATAATAAAATGCTCCAAACCAAACTGTGCAAATCTCAAATTTAAATTACAAAGTTCTCCAATCAATTAAAGTGTTAAAAAAAAGGAAATTCTAGTATTGTACTGTGCCCAAGACAGTGTCAAAATGTCCTAACTTTAATGTGCCTGTAGAAAAGCGATCTAATATTAATTACTAATATTATATCTATGTATTAATTTGTCTAGTCCCTATAGATTAGTTAGTCTATTAAAACTCTGAGCGCATGCTACTGTTAATATCACAATAATGTAAAGTTAGCTATGAAACCAAACACACGGTTTATGAGCAATCCAGTCTCATTTTCTTCCAAAGGAAAGAAGAAAGCTTATATAAGATATTATTAGAAATTACAAGATTACATAGCATACAGTCAAATCACAATGCAAATAGTATACTTGGCACATCCTCATAGCTGAACCTCCTAATGGGATAAGAGGTGCCCACAGGGGTTAGGCCTCAAGATGGCCGAATCATCAGGTTAGCAGAGACATAGCCTCATGACAGGCTTTTCCCAGCAAAAAGAGCGCGAGACAGAGCTCTCTGCAACAATCCCTTTTAACAAAACTCACTCATAACAAACTCCCCCCATTGCCAGTCCCATTTGCTTTGCACCAATCGGTGTTCACATGACGATCCTCCTGGAGCTTTTCTGCTCATCAGGCTATACTACTGACTGTCCTGGGGTATAGTCCACTAGGGGCAGCGTTTGTCCATGGATTGCAATTAATCCGACTGGGCTCAAACCTTGGGTTCGAGCTCATGCGTCTCAAATCTGTCAGTTAAGTTCTTTTGAAGCTTGCTTGTCTCATAGACAGATCAGAGTCAGCATTGTCATGCAAAGTAGCTCTCATAGATAGAGGGGAGCTTCTAGCCTCATATAACATAGTGGTTTACCTGGCTACATTCCAACCGGGGATGGCATCCTGTTCTCCAGGACACTGTTGGGAATGAGCCAATGTATGAATCACAGAAATATTACATGAGTTTATATTGAATCCAACATATGCCGCTTTGCGCCTAAAAGGTGCATACCACCCTTCTTCAGAGACGGCTCATATTGAACAGTCCATAACTGTTTTGTCCCCACCATGTGTTTCCGAACCAGTACCTATAGAACAGTCCTTAACTGTCTTAACGTTTTGTGTTTTTCAACATGTGCAGAAACCACTCCTATGGAACAGTCCATAATGGTCTTACCGTGTTGTGCTTCCCAACACGTGCCGCTTTGCCTCTGAGTGACACACCACCATCCTCCTTCAGCGACAGCTTCCATGTCCCCATTCTGTATCTTCTCCTTTCCGGTATTTTCAGGACAGGATGCAGTACAGGCAAGGGGTGTCCATTCATTCACCAGCACACATTCAGAGCAACATATCAAACAGCTCTCAAATACCGATCTAGTATTAAGATAATTTTTCGAGGAGGGCCTTATTCACCCATATTATTAACCTACAATACACATAGGTCACACTATACCATAACATAAATCAACTTATTACCATACTATATACATATATATGTGTCCCATTCAATTACGCACCACACTCCCAACCTCCTATACCGCTTTACTGTAAATATGGGTCGGGATGCAGGCTTGCTCACAGCGGTATTGCAGGGCTCTGACTTGGCAGCAAAGTCTCTAACTTGTACACAGAGACCCTGACGTCAATTCTTCCCTCAACTTGCATAGACAATGGGAGACCCTTCTATATAAATATTGAGTCTAACCACACATATAAATCTGCAAAAATGACAAAAATGACAAAACTCACACAATTCCATCCCTGTGCCTTGATTTCAGAGACCATGCCCAGGGTATACCATGCACCTCTACCTATGGTTAGGTTCAAGAAACCCTCTAGTTCCATGACTAATGCTACATCAGTATTCTTTAGGCCTAAGAAATAAACTTGTCTATGTCCTAAATGATACCCAGGTGCTTCCTTCCCAGCAATGATCTTTGAAATAACTTCCCAACATTTTTACGTTCACCACCATGTATTGACCTGGCATACAAAGGACATCATGTTTATGCTTCCGATTGAGGGAAGTATCAACCTGCTTTCAGCTTCCATCTCCTCTGATCACATGTGGGCGATTTAGCCTCAAATGCAACAAGATAGAATCCCCAGTCAGTAAGCCCATTGATGCCACCAAATATACAAAACAAGTCTGCACTTCTGTATAAGGGATCATACAGCCTAACACCTTTCACAATCCAAACTAGTTAGTACAGCCCATCCAGGCATTCGACCACCACTTTGGATTAGTGTTAGCGACGTGTTTTGGCAAAGTCTTACTGAGCCGTGATGCTAACTCATCAGGCCACTGCCCTTCATACAGAGACTGTACAATCAGCTTGATGTTGGTTGACACTCCTGCCTGCCACTGCGTGCGTGCCAGATCCCATGACAGATTTCTGTCCTATACCCTCACACTCTCTACCAACCTCTCAACATTGTTGACCAAATCTGGCACCACTTGACTCTAGGTATTTATGTGACTTTGTAGAAGGTTAAGGATGCCACCCATCTCTTTGAGTAACAGAGCCCTGCTTAAGCTATGGCTGAGAGTTTGTTCCTCAGGATCACTTCTTGTGATCAAAACCAGCGTACCAGCTCTATTACACTACATACGTGCTCCTCCCTTTCCCTTCCTAAGTTCTCACTCCTCAGAATTATTTGACTTCTTAATATTGAATGAGTAGGTCTATGTACATGCTACAGCAGGACAGTTTTCTCTAGGATCTTGCTGCAATGGCCACAGGAATAACAAGAAAATGGACCCAGATAGACACTGCAGTAAACCTTGATGCGCTCTAAGAATGTAGAAAACACAGACAAGAGATTCCATCATAGCATAGCTCTTTATTTACATAAACCCATGAAAACATATTTGCAATTACAATTTTGTGTGCACCCAGTAAAACCAGCCAGCCAAATATCACAGTAAAGCGATGCTAGTCCACTTTTTTCCTGAAGCCAGCGAGCGCTCCAAACGGTAGATGTGACATCAAACCAGAAGTCCCATCCCTTCGCCTTTCATCGTACATCAGACTCAGGAAGCGCTTCCATGCCTGAGACCCAGCATTTTGAAATATGTTAGGAATTTTTTCATCGCATAGGGCATAATGTATAAAAAAAAAAAAAAAGATGATTTTTTTTTCAGTTTTTTTTTTCCTGCTGCAACCAATTGGCTTACAGCAGCTTTCTCGAAGCTAAAGTTGGAAACATCTGAGTGTGGTTGCTAGAGGCAATATGTTTTTTTACCATTCTGATACTCTTTATACACGAAGAACATAGCACCTTCTGCATGAATACATTTTTCCTGGTATTCAAATAAGATTAGTCCATCATACATAGATATTTTCTCCCCTTCTGTTTCCTCATGTTAATCGTGTTTTAATGAGATGTTCAGTATTGCTGTGCTTGCCAGTGTAGTAAATTATCTGTTTAAATTGTGATTTTTAAATTAATGGAATTAAGTAAATGTACTGGATGCTCATCGTTTAAAATTGGATGTTTTTCATCTGTGACAAGACTATCAAAGCAGATTTGTGTTTGCTTGTTGCGGTGATTGGGGGAACAAACTAAACAATTGCATCATCCATGGATTTTTTTTTATGACTGACTGAATCGGTACAGTGCCCTTGACTGCATAGTAACCACCTGGTTTGTTGCAATTCTAATTGAATACCTGGAAACACCTCCACATTACTTCATTAATCTAATCTGATAAAGATGATTTCTAGAGCTTTCTGGATGGAGTTAACTATTCTGTTGTCAGTATGGATGCGTTTTTGTAATGAACACTGATGACTTGACTTGGGGGTTCCCAGATGTAAAATTGCTTTCTTATTTGAGACATTGACTTATAGCATATTAATGCATTATTAAACCTGGAAACAAAAAATGTTATAGTGCAGTTTACCAACTATTAGATGTGGTTGCTGCATTTTGTATTTTTTTTTTTTTTTAAAGGCTTTTTTCCCCCTCTATTTTCACCTAGTTATCGGTACACCACCTGAACATGAACACACCACCTGAATTAAAGTGAATTTACTCTGAATAGAGAAGCAAAGGAGAGGGCACCTTTTGAATAACAGCATTGTCAGTCTAGGGGGGAGATTTTCACTAGTAAATTTAGATTGCTAATCAAAGCCAAACGGTAGCTAACACTTTATAAGCAGTTATAGTAAACTGTTTATTTTTTGGGGGTAAAGGTTTTACATGAACAAAAGCTGATTTTTGTAAGCACCCCTTTCAGTAACTTGTTCTTTTGAAAAACAAGACACACTGGCTGGATCAATATGTGAAAATAATGCAAAGAAAGTCTAAAAAAATAATGCATCCATCACATCTAAGAATCAGTAGGCTGTAATATAATAAATAATTGCTTTTGGGTTTAATACTACTTTAATGTTTATGCTGGGTACACGCAAGTGTTTTTTCATTCAAACCAACCCTTGAATGGAAAAAAATAAAAAAACCTGAGAGGCGGTCATAATAACACAGGTAATGTTATTGCGGTGATCTTCCCAACTGTGCTGCTGTTTTCTGACAGGTGGACTATCCCCCTGCCAGAACACACTGATCAGCGCTGGCAGTCATTGGCTGCCGGCGCTAATCGGATGCTGTTTTTTTTAGAATGCCTGTTTTACAGAAGCCAGGCGTGAGCCTGGCTTCTGTCATACAGGCAGCTGTACCCATGTTCCGAAAGTCGTCAGGTTCCTGCCAGACCGACAGATTTTGGCCCATGTATACAAGGCTTTAGTGTCAACACGCTACACTATTTTGTGAAAAGGTTTTTAATCAAACCAACTGATAACCGGAAGCATTGGTTGGACAAAAACTGTGTACCTGCTCACTACATATCCCCTTCACCTTCATTGTGCAGTGGTCACAAGACCCAACCTTGTTGGCCAAGTAGAAGTAAAAATGGTCTATGTACTAAATAGTTCCAATACAGAGTTGGTTTTCTACATAGCATTGTGTTTGTTGCAACATAATTTAATCTCAAGTCAAACTGCTAAATATGCTGATGAAATAAATGTACTGTATAGGAGCTTTTTCACTTGCCAAAGTATTTTATTTTCTGCATATTCATTTCAGAGATTTATACAGCACTGCCAGACAGCAGAACCAGGTAGATGACAATTGGGTACTAATAAAGTACTTTATTAATACAGACAGTACTAATAAAATATATTTTAGCCTGTTGTGTTTTCTAGGGCTAATGGAGGTTTGTTGGGTACCATTCAAAATTAATGGAATCACAACACACTTAAATGCTGAATTGCAGCCTTACCACTTTAATAGTGAAGGCAGCCTGTCCCCTCCTGTGTTCACACTTGCGTCTGCCTCTTTCCTGTACAATTTCCCATCCGCATTATTTGAGTGAGAAGCAAAACTAAGTACCCTCAGTACTGACGAACGTCCACTTCCCAAATAACTTGTAATCATGAGAATTCATGTGCTGCATTATATTGGAAGTCCACCCTAACACTTAAATCCTAACCCTGCAATCATTAATGTGAGCCAAGTTAAGCCTTATGTCTCAATGAAAAAAAAATCCCATTTTTTTTCTACATTTATTTTGCAGAATCCAGTGCCAACACATGACTTCAATTCTACTTCCTTCTGAGACTGAAATCAGCCAATGGGTGTGGTACCTGAAAGCTAGTGACATCACTTTCAGTGAGGGACAATGTTCCTGTATAGCCAGGGGGCATATATAGGATGGGAGGGGCTAATGATAGGTTCCTGCCCAGTGTTTTTTCACTGTACCCATTCACACGGGGGTGGGAGGTGTAGTGCACAGGAGAAGAGAGCTGGACACGGGGCGGGGGGGGGGGACCTGTCAGTGCAGCTAGAAATGCTCTGGGGTCTCATCTCACAGGCAACCACACTAAGGCTCTGTTTCCACTAGTGCGACTTTGGACACAT